>CM057452.1:1773802500-1775052500 GCA_016271365.2 Neoceratodus forsteri
ATGGGAACATGTGCATGAAACAAATTGTCATTTTTTGGGGAGAGGGTGGATGGGTATTTTTTGGGGGAGATGGATTCGGGGGCTGCAGGTGAACCACTGGGGGGCTGCGGGTTGCTCACCACTGACCTAGATGGTGATGTCCTTTACTTACTGATGGGATTTCTAATGTCCTTCTACTTAAGTCTTCAGAAGAGCAGTTTGATACATTGCTGGAGAACAGCAAAGACAAAGGCTGGTATATGCCTACATCACCCACTGATAGTGTTCTGAACTGGCTTGGGGTGGGTGCATGCTACATTTGTGTAGTGTTAGGCTAGCAAATGTGTGGATTGTCACTGCATAATAGAGGTGTCATATATATATATATATATATATATATATATATATATATATATATATATATATATATATATTATGCAAAATCTTGTTAATGCATATTTAGGTTAAAACACAAACAGATGAAGAATCTTAGGTTGCCCTCACTACTGGCCTGCTCATCTCCCAGATTGATTGAAGGATTTGGTAAATATTGGGGTCAGGAGGGCTCAAATGTCACCCCATTCCATCTGAAATTACATTCACAAGCCACAGTAAATAAGAATGGGGTGACATTTAAGCTTCACAACCCCAATGACACACCCTATCAGCTGTCAATCTTGGGATGATGGGCGGGTCCGGGAGGAGGGGCAACCCTAAAGATTTTTCATTTCCTGACTTTTTGTGTTTTAACCTTAAATGATGCATTAACGCAGTTTTTTGCATATAATTTCCTTACTTTTTGAGAAAGAATAAAAAACTAAGAACTTGCGCAAGTTGGTGGGAGCATGGGCCCTTCAGGCCCTGCGCTCCCACCAACCTGCGGAAGGTGGTGGAAGTGCGGGTCCTTTGGGCCCTACACTCCCACCAACTTGTAAATGTAACACTGCAATCCACATCTACGGGACATACCAAGAGCACCCTCCAAATTTCAATGCAAAAGACCAAACCATGTCTGAGATATAACATGTTAAAGTTTGAAATTTTCATTCATCAGAGTTGCAGAATTCCGCACCTGTTAGAATTTTATGGCACAACGACTGACTACTACATCCATGACACTACAGCTGGGTACCCTATCAATTTCAAGCCACCAGCAAAATGCAAAACACTGTCTGCAACATGTAAATTGTGTCACAAAATATCTCCACAAAACAAATTTTCTCTGACATGTAAACAATGTAATACACATCTACTGGACATGCCAAGAACACCCTCCAAATTTCAAGTAAAAAGACCAAACCGTTTCTGTGATATTTAAACTTAAAGATTGGTGAAATTGCCCTATCTAATGCATTATAAAATCTGCCATATTGTCCCTATCTCGCTATCAAAGATGGCAATCAAAGAATCTCATGATCAAAGAATTTGCAGGCTCACAATCAAAGAATAAAAAATGCTGTAAATAAATAATTAGAAGGAATTCCGGGAAACCACCACCATAGTTCGACAGAATGAAGGCCTCTGAGCAAAACCCACCCTCATTTGTCTTCCTAGGACACCCCTGGGCTGAGAAATGTGATTTTTTAATTCTGCCACCTTGTCCCTCACTCACGATGCATGATCGCAATCAAAGAATCTCATGATCAAAGAATTTGCTGGCTCACAATCAAAGAAATTGCACCCTCATGACCAAAGAATAAAAAATGGCGAAACACAATTTTTGACCGATTTAAACAAAACCAACACCATGTCTCAATAGAACAAAGCCCCTAAGTAAAATCCTCTCATTTGTGTCCCTAGCCCACCCCTGAGTGGAGATAATTGTGTTTTAGCACGATGCAAGATCACGATCAAAGAATCTCGCAATCAAAGAATTTGCAGGCTCGCGATCAAAGATCGTTAGCGAGCCACAATCAAATATTTTAAAACTTAATAACTCTATTTTTTGACCATTTTGGATGAAACCAAAGGCATGGCTCAATAGATCGGAGCCCCCTGAGTAAAAGCCATCCAAGTTTTACTTCAAGAGTGACCCCTGAGCTGAGGTATTTGTGTTTTTGCGATCGGAAATCTAAAAACAAGATGGCGGACCTCACAATCAAAGAATTCTCAGGGGAAAAGGTTCTTAAACCATGAGGCTGCAAATTCTTTGACTTCCAGGTGGGACCAGATGGCCAGAACCCCATTCTTTGTTCTCAAAACATGCATATAAATTTTCTTATTGACTTATAATGGGAACTTAAAAGTGGCATAACTTTTGAATGCCTTAATATTTTTTCACCAAACAAAAAGCAGCATGTTCAGACACCAAAGCTCTTTCAAATGAGCCATCTCACAGAGTGGTACACCACATGACAGCTGCACAGGGCCACATACAAAATCCCAAAAGCTGCCTCCAAAAATGGATAATTTTGCATTTTTCAGCATTTTGGTGTGCAAAAACAGTAGGTCTGACCAAAATGAAAATTGGCAAATCAAGAGATCTACCATGTCTCACCATGCATATCCGTTGAATGGGTCCAAAGTTATTAACACGAGAAAGTTTGACTTTAACATAGAAGTGACATCTCAACCCTAAATATAGTAGTGCAACGCACTCACTATAATATATATATATATATATATATATGTACATATATATTTATAAATGGGTAGGAAATTGCTGTTCATTTATTGGACCTTGAGCACCACATGACCATGCGTATATCAGAGCGCGACCACACGCCTGCACTTTTACCCCCCTCCAAAACAATTTTGACATTTTATAAGATAGATAAACCACTCTGAGGTGTGCTATCATGCTCTGGTATACGCACGCCTTGGGAGGTTGACACACTCGGCCTGCAGCCTCGTGCGTACAACGCACACCAAGGCGTGCATATATCAGAGCATGACTGTACACCTCAGAGTGGTTTATCTATTACATAAATATATATATATATATAGTTGTAGTGATAAAGCAACTGAGCACACTGGTTACTATGTGAGAAAGTGGTTTGACCAAACAAGTGGTGCTTACTTACTTTGTGGGTTGTTGCAGAGGTGTGCACTGTGCTGTGTACCACTGACTGTTTTGGTCTTGTCTTTGCCATGGGGTTGGACTATGGCAGTGTTCTGGGCAATTTCAGGTGGCCTAATTTTAATTGTGCCTTCAGCTAGCTCCAATACTTCAGGGTCTACAGTGGTGTAGACGCATTGCTCTGTAAGGCAAAACCTCCTGAAGGTCAAGGCTGTGAGCCTTGGCTGTCCTTTAATGACTAGTACAGGCTTTCAGAGTAATATTCCACAACATCAGATAATCAATTAAAGAATTAAAGCCCCCTTTCACCACCTTTCATACAACACCTAACTTCATGGCACAATAGCCACCCAAGTATCAGCACATGGCACCAAACTGGCATGCACCTCTGTAAGTAGCTGATGTATCTCCTGATGGATATTTCATACTGTATGCAATCACTGCTGTTCAGTCGGTCTAATTTCTAGGTACAACTCATGTAGACCTTTTTGTTTTATATATAAATATATTCTTTGGTACCTGGGTAAGGCCCACTAGGCACAATGTCTGTTTTTAGGGCAAACCAGGAGCACTGGGAGGTTAACTGAATTGCTCAGGGTGTCAAAGTATGCAAGTGGGGGTTGTGGGACTTAAACCCAGGTCTGCTGGATTTACCAAGCTCATTTGCATCTTGTTGCTCTAATCTTCAGGCAATAGTGATGGCTCATAGTCCTAGTATAAATTGGTATGACCACATGCCTAGAGTTGCTCTCAAGGGAATCACTGCTGTCTGACTATGTGAGAGGCGTGGTCCCCAGGTTGGTCTCTAACATAGTGTTGGGTGGGTGAACTAGGAGGCTGGTGTCCTTAATGCATGGTAGTGTGCCTGTGAATGTGTGGGAGTTGATGTGGAGGGATTTAACATACTCACTGGTTCCCTGTGTACCAGTAGTGGTGTTTGTGCAAAGTTCTGTGTTTGCAGTGTGTAGTATAGTGCTGCACATTCCAGGAAAAAAAAGTTGTTCCCTCACAACTGATTTGTCAAAACATGGTAGTATTAAACTGCACACAAGCAATGCTCTACAGGCCTGTAATTGCCAACAAAAAATGACCAGTTTCAAGGATGAAAAAAACATTTGCTTGTTAACAGTCCTTTTCTGTGCAAATATCAACAATTTATTCAAGACAGATTTTCAGTTGTAAAATTATATAGCTTCATTGCGACAGTGCAAAAAGCATCATAAACAGTAGCTATGCCCTATCTCTCTCTCTCTCTCTCTCTCTCTCTCTATATATATATATATATATAACCCTAGGTGGCACTATCCCAAGGGCTACTACCCCTACCCGCTTGGCTAGTAGCAGGTTAAGGGGCCTGAGTTCTGAAACATGGGCCCAACTGGAGATCAGGATTGGTAGTGGTCAAGCTAACCTGGGCACAGCCCTCCTGGACACTGTAACCCCTCTCTTCCTTACTAGTGTCTGGAACAATACACAATAATCACTTTCACAATACCCCTGATACACCAAACAAGTACCCACACTGCTTGCACTTTACCACAAGGGCTTTCCTCTGGTCTGGCCCTGGGGACCCCTGTATAAAAAGGTTATACACAGCAAATAACAGCAGTACAGTACTCTTGTACAAACTGGAACCCAGAGTAATGCAAAAAGAGTTAGATCTGAATTATTTAAGGGCTTGAACAGAGAGGGGCATAATCAGGATAGTTTGCTTAAAGGCTCTATCAATCAAACAGTTATGCATGCACTTCAGGGTCCATAAACAGTCACACACTCTGGGTACCCAGATGGAAAAAGGTGGGCTAGCCAGGAATGTTGCAGCTGGTTGGGGCCCTGTGATGGAAGAAAACAACCTGCACAACACACACTATTTGTAATCTGGAGCTGGAGGGCTCAGTTTGTGAAAAGAAAACAAGACAATCAGATGACACACTTTTAGATTAGGCTGTTGTTGCAGGGAGCTACCCTGATGATTACTCGCTATACCCAAGACTGGACACAGGCTAGATGAAAATTGAGACAGCAGGTGATTAATCTGGAGTGCCAGGAGAAGCAGGGCACACACGATTTGCTGAGGCATTGTTCCTGTTCAAGCATGGAGCAGGGGGCTGATCCCCAGGCAGGTCTCTCATCGGTGGCTTTCTCTGTGCAGTAGGGTAGTGTGGCAGCGCCAGCATGGCATCACCCAGGCCAAATGGAGATGAACATGGATTCAGTCCAATTAGGCTGGATAAAGCTTCCAGCAAGCAGAACACAGTTCACACAGTGGGGAACCAAATCACAACTCACTTTCAATACACAGCACATTTACATGTAAAGGATACATAGATACATAGATACATAGACAGTGTCGGCAGATAAGGGCCTATGGCCCACCTAGTCTGCCCATTGATTCTACAGTACCAGCAAGCAGAACACAGTTCACACAGTGGGGAACCAAATCACGACCCACTTTCAATACACACAGCACATTTACATGTAAGGAAGTCCTATTGTACCAGGGAAACCACTCTCCGTCATGATTGCAAAGTCTCTGCACAAACTGGGGATTCAAAAGCAGCTGGAAATCCCGAGAGGCCTATCACATTCAACAAATCTTCACTCTTCTTCAGGTTAAAGCCTGGTCACAGTCCAGTGGCTTAAATAGTCCTCACAACTCGGATTTAGTCCGAATAAACTCTATTTTCCCTCTCAGGGTCAGCAGGCAGACAGGCAGGCCAAAACTCAGCCCTTTCACAGTTCTCCAAGCCACAGATGACCGTGCGTATATCAGAGCATGACTGCACACCTGCTGCTAGTTGTCTGTGATTGGTCGTGTTGCCTTGGTCCTCCCCCCAACTTGCATATGTATATGTGTGTGTGTATGAGTATGTGTGTGTGTGGTGCTGGGGGGGTGAATGTGGAGTTAGGGTTTTCAACCCTAACACCAAATTTCCTCGCTTTTGTTGCTGTGGAACAACCCTAACTGATGCATTAAACAGAGATTTTGCCTCTAATTTCATTTCTTTTTGAGAATGAGGATAATAAATAGTGAATAGAATGCGGTGGTGGGAGCGCGGGGCCCAAACACAGGTGATGTCTTGTCACATAGTAACAGGAACAGCAACGCATACGAAGCGGCAACAGTTACGCACATGGTAACGCAAATGTAAATGGTAAAGCAAATGTTAATAGAAATGCAAGCACAAAGTGACGCCGAAGTGAACAGTGACACAAATGGATACAGAGCGCATACAAAATGGAACTGGTAATGCGCACAGTGATGGTACCGGATTTGAAATGCAAATGTTAAGTGTTACAGCAAAAGACACCAAAGGAACAGAAATGGAAACATGAAGCAAGCGCACACGTAACGCAAACAATGATGCTACGGGCACGGTACCATAATTGTAAATGCAATTGGTAAAGTTAACAGGAAGAATAACCCAAAGGAATCAGAACAGAAACAGGAATGGAAGCGGCGTGATGGAAAACGCAGTTAACATGCACAGTCATGTTACCGCAAGTATAAATAGAAATGTTAATGGTAACAGCAACAATAATGCTAAAGTAAACAGAAATGGAAGCATAAACCATAACACGCTACAGACGCGGTACCAATTGTAAATGCAAATGGTAAAGTTAATATGAAGAATAACGCCAAAGGAACAGAAATGGAATGGGAACAGAGCATACAGAAACGCAAACTGTAATGCACACGGGTACGTTACCACAATTGTAAATAGAAATGTTAATGGTAACAGCAACAATAATGTCAAAGGAAACAGAAACAGAAATGCGAACTCAAGCACGCATGGAAACGCAAACCGTAATGCACACGGGCACGGTACTGGAATAGTTAATGCAACTGGTAAAGTTAACATGAAGAATAACACCAAAAGAAACAGAAACAGAAACGAGAACGCAAGCAGGTACGGAAACGCAAACCATAACGCTAACGGTCACGTCACCGCAATTGTAAATAGAAATGTTGACAGTAACAACAACAATAATGCCAAAGGAAACAGAAATGGAAAGATGAATGTAAGCACGCATGGAAATGCAAACTGTAACATGCATAGGCATGGTACCGCAATTGTAAATGCAACTGCTACAGTTAACATGAAGAATAACGCCAAAGGAAACAGAAATGGAAACTGGAACGCAAGCATATACAGAAATGCAAACCGTGACGCGCACGGTGATGTTACCATAATTGTAAATGTAAATGGTAATGGGAACAGCAACAATAACACCAAAGGAAACAGAAATGCAAAAGGAAATGCAAGCGCGTATGGAAATGCAAACTCTGACGTGCGCGGTCACAGTACGGCAAGTGGAAGCACAAACGGTGACGTTAACAGCAGAAATAACAGCAAATGAAACAGAAATGGAAACGCGAATGCAAGCGTGTACACAAACGAAAACACAAAGCGTAATGCACACAGTGGTGTACACGGGAACAGTAACACAAATGGGTACGGAAACACAAGTGGTAATGCTAAATGTAACAGTAATGTAACCGCACACCCTGTTTTTGCCCAACAGCAGCATAGAGAAACACTGTGTGCACAAAGAATGTATGCATAATAATAGGCCTCACAGCAGAAAATGAGCTGTCGGAAGACTAAATTCCCATGATTCATAATTTTCCTGCCTCCATTTTGCTGAATGCATAGCCATAGGCTACACTTTGTTGCAACGAAAATTCCGTATCTCGCACCGTTTCTGAGATACGAGCCCCGAAAGGCACGATGTACACTACCATGTTAGTCTATGGGAAAAAATGCCAACTTTGGAGTACCATAACTTGGCATCCATGCAATATTTTTCATCAAACCACCAAAAGGCACATCTGTGAGATGTTGGCTGCCTTTCCTCCAAATTTCAGCTCAAAAGACCAAATCGTTCTTTCGCAGCAGGGTGGCAAAAGAGTTCCTGTCATTTTGGCCAGGTCTGAAAAAGTAGTGTCACATTTCGGCGGCAATTTTCTGGGTATTTATAAAGTGTCGCGCGCGACACTACTTTGTGACACTACTGTTTCCAGAAATTTGAAAACATATTTCTGGGAGTTTTACCCCAAAATAAAAACATGGCTAGCATCCTCAGGGTCCGACTAGGTGAACACAGAAAGAATTGTGTCCCTAGAGAGTCCCAATTTTAAATGACAAACATTTTTCTGATCACTAACTGAAAACAAAATAGTGGATTTGCGACACTACTAGAGCCATTTGCGACACTAAAAAGTGCATTTGCGAAAGTGTTGAACTTTTTGTTAACTTTTCCCTTTGACTTATAATGGGAACTTGTTTTTTGAATAACTTTTGAACCGTTTAATATTTTTTCATGAAATCTTCAAAAGGCAAATTGGGGACCCCGGCTGCATGTTCCCTGAAGTTTTCGGACCAGTCATGCAAACCATGCGACCTGTAGGCGAGAGCAAAGAATTCGCAAAAAAGCGTAATTGCACATTTCATTGTCGCTTAATAACTCTGCAGCTGTATATCTGATTGATATTTAAACTTGGCAGATCCCAAGATCTGCCATGCCCAATTGAGCATACCACATTTCAGGAAAATCTGTTGAACAGTAGCAAAGTTGCTAAGGTGCAAAAGTTGACCCTTTAACTTTAAAAGTGCTACATGAACCCTAACTATGGTAGAACTACTGTGCTACCATACATATATATATATATATATATACACACATATAAAATCAACCTCATACTGATGTCTTTGTGCAAAAAAACAATATTTTTGGCTCAAAGACTTTAGTATGATGTCAACTATGTACTGTATGCAGCATAGCTAATGTTTATGATGCTTTTACACTGTTGCAGTGAAACTATATAGTTATGTGATCTCCTTGGCCATATTACATTATTATGGATCCAGATTAATCAATAAATTAGCATTTCAAAAACACCTCCCAGATGTTCCTGTTTCCAGGACATCTGTATGGGAGACACTCTTTACAAAATGGGAATCCCTCATGCACAGGGAGAAAGAGGGATATGATTTCTTCAGTGCTCTCCCTTGATCTATAATTCACTAGACAGACCTCCAATTATGTACAGAATGCTTCTGCAACTGTATTTTCTTTTGTATGATGTTTTGACCCTTTGGGAGGTGGCCCACTGGAATGTAGGCTAAAGGGAACTGAAATGCCCATTAGGGTTAGACACTGAGAAACAGGGTGAGGAGGGGGAGGAGTCTGGTATAATCCAATGAACTAAGAAGGCTGGAGTCAAGAGCTTATGCACAGGATGAAGACATGGCTTTGTTGACAGTTTACCGAACCCCAGGCTAAAGCCTTTCAAGTCACCGAGCAGCCTACTAATTATGTATGGTGAGCTTTTGCAACTTTAACTTCTGGTATATCTTGACATTATCAACCTTTACGAGGTGCCCAAGTAGAACCTAAACTACAGTACAAGGAACTGGAATGTCCAAAAGTCTCAGAATTGTGGTGGCCAGGCTCTCAGTGAAACTTTGCGTGGAAGAGAGGAAAAAAAATCCTATGGAGGAAACCTGTGGGGATCTTAGTCAACCTTCCCTTTACATGTACTAAAAATCAAAGAGCAAAATGGGCATTACAGATTTCTGTAGTCATTGATGCAGATCATAAAGAAGGAGGTCTGGCATCTGAAGGTCTTGATGATATGAGTTTGGATGTTGTTCTGTGCTGCTGTAGGTCCTGCTGCAATAGAAAATGAATGGCCTTGTGATGGAGTGTATTTCACCCATAATCCCCTTTACAACCCTGTAACACAGGGAACACAGGTTTTGATAGGGGCTGGGAGGAGATTTGTACAAAGCCTCGCTTACTTTAACGTTGGCCCTTTAAAATCTCACTGCATAGCATGCTTCACTTGTTGGCTATCCCGCATTGGCAAGGGAAGAGTTAACAAGCAACACCTGAGGACTTTTAGGGACAAGTGGAGAGGTAACAAGCAACACCTGAGGTCTTTTAGGGACACGGGGAGAGGTAACAAGCAACATCTGAGCCCAATAAAGGCAGAGGGTGAACAAGGGGAAAATTAGGTTTATTTTTCTATTATGTAGAGACTGCCAGAGACTGAACTGCAAGAATCTTTTATTTCTTAAAAGATATCAAACATAGCCAACATGACAAAACAGCAAGACAATTTACACAAAACATAGTAGAATGCATCACACAAAAAAGATGAATTGAGGGGGAGTTACATGATGCTGTGCAGGGGATAGGACATGATCGTCGGAGCTCCGCTCTCTCGCTGACCCAAACCACTATTAACGCCCATTTATTCTGACTATTTCTATATTACAATAAATTAAGAGATCGAGAGTGCAGAGGCGGTGTTTGGTCACTATCTGCAGCTGAACATTTCTGCAACATGTCTATACAGCAAGTAGTCGAGGAGGCCACGCGGGAGTCAGAAGCTAAGCGCCCTCACCGTAGTTCCTCTCCCCAAAGTCCTCCAGAGGCGCTTTCGCCCTCACATGTCTATTCAGAGCTATTAACTATCAAAGAGGCTTTGATGAAGCTAATTGAAGATGTTGCGGACTTCAAACCAGTGCTTACCCAGCTAGCCCGCAAAGTTACAGATGCAGAAGCCAGAGTAGCCTCTATGGAAAGAAAGCAGGATAAAATGGAGCCTGAGGTGATGGAAATTAAAAGGACTTTAACCAAATTGGAAGATTGCCTTGACGATTTAGAGGGGAGAAACAAGAGGAACAACCTGGTGCTGATAGGTCTACCTGAAGGGGAACAGGGCCCTAATACAATACAGTTTTTACAACGTTTTCTGAAGAAAACTGTGGGTCCCTCCCCGAATGGTCCGGAGTTTATTATTGAAAGAGCACACAGATCTTTGAGGGCAAAACCCACTTCGGCTGACCCGCCTAGGCCTATAATCTTTAAATTACTTAACTACCTAGACCGGGAATTCATTCACAAGGAAGCTAGAAAATTATCAGCTATTCTGTGGGAAGATAAAACATTGAGGCTGGTTCCAGATTTAACATTGAAAACCCGTCAGCCACGAGCTTCATTTCGCCCCATCACTTCCAAGTTGTGGGCAGCTGGCATAAAGCATTGTATGTTATACCCAGCTCGTCTGGAAGTGTCCTTTAAAGAAGGAGCCAAACATTTTGACACTGTAGAGGATGCTATAAAGACTCTGAAGAAAAGTTATCCTGATTTATTTCCCAAGTGAGAAGGTTCTAATTTAGCTGTATGAGGACTTAAAAAATCAGCTCCAGGAACATTCAAGAAGGACTGTGTATCACCATACTGTCTAATTACTTTTAGGCAGATCTGCTCTACTAAATGTTTGTTAGAAGAGGAGCATGTATTTTCTTTAACTGAATGGGAAAAATTTACTTTTAAGGGCACTATTGGACACTTTTTGGTTAATCTTGATTATTTGTTCCTTATTTATTCTCTGATTGACTTAAGAAGATGCTACAAGGGATGCCATAGTTTGGTTTGTCCGCAGATGGTGCCAAATACCTCTGGTTAAATGACAAGTGCTTATTGCCAGATCTCTTAATTTTAGTTGTTTAATCTTTCGGTACTATAGCTATTTCAGCGACTCCCTCTCTCAACTCTGATTTCTGTGGTGGTTTACACCCCATTGTGTTTCTGGCTCATGGGAAGAGATAGATAATTTTTCTTTTTTGATTTGAAGAACCGTCAGTGGCATTGAACAGCAGTCCCTTGGGAGAGCTGTAACGGTTTAGTCCCATACAGCTTTGTTGCTCCTTTCTCACCGTTTCTCATTTAGTCTTTTCGTTATCAGACTAGCTAGTTATTCTGGCATAATTTACAATAATTACAGTCATTTCAGAAGAGTGCTTCACAGCCTATATGGTAGCTTGGGACATAGGCTTAAACTGAATTGTAGTAGGCCATTAAATATGCTTTGGGTGCTACCTTTGCGTTGGGAACAGTATGGTCCCTCAAGGGAATATCCCTATCAGGATCCTAAGCTTGATTTATATTAATACCTAATGTTCTGGAGTCTCCCTTTGCCATATATGAATGTTAGAGCGCTAGTAAGGCCAAGTTATATAAAAGTCAGTGATTACATAAGCTGAATAGTATAGGTTCTTTTTTTATGTCTATCTCTGGAAACCCAGTTTCCTAACTAATGTTGGGGGTGACATATAGCATCCCTTCTGTTATACCACATTATTTAGGTGGGGAGAGCCTATAGGGATGGGAGGATGGTGGGTGTGCCACGAGCTACTCCCATACTTTTTTCTCGTTCGGGGGTTGGGGAGGTAGTAGAGCGGAGCTCTCTCCTTTGTGAATATCATGGACCGTGAGGTAAGGAGGAGGCTTAGGGCCTGGATATGGAGACTTGTATATAGTTCAAAATTTTTGAGTGTTAGCTTAATTTCAGGGTGTTTGGAGGATATTTTCGTGGTAGCTTGTTTTCTTTTTGGGGCAGCAGAACAGCCCTTTAATCTTTTTTTATTACATGGCACAATTAAGTATTAATTTATGCTCAACGGCTTGAATATTCTTTCGTGGACTATTAATGGGGGGAAAGACAATAAGAAGAAATATATTATTTTAAACCATCTTGCCAAGTCTGACCCTTCAATAGTGTTTCTCCAAGAAACGCACATGCTTCCAGAACAATTAAAGTTCTTTAAAAAGAGTTGGGTAGGCCAAGCCTTTGGAGCAGGATTCAGTCCTAATAAACGCGTGGTGGCCCTGCTGCTTGCCAAAAAACTACCCTTTACTCCGGTGGAGTCTATTAGTGACCCTGAGGGAGGTTTATTTTGTTGTAGGCAGATTGGGCAGTCTTGATATAGTATTGGGTTCAGTTTATGGCCCCAATGTGAAAACCCTCTTTTACTCAACTAGCTATGGTATTGGCCCCTTTTAACTTCCTATTATAATTGGAGGAGACTGGAATTTAGTTCAAGCAAATGATCTGGACCTTACTTACCTCAGGGAGTGGGACTGTCTTCAACACAAAAAGCCTTAGTGAATTTACCTCCTCCTTGGGCCTTATAGACCCTTGAGAGTACTTAATCTATCAGGAAAAGAGTTTACTTTTTCCCCAGTACACAAAAGCTACTCTGTATCGACTACTTTTAGTAAGTCACCAACTAACTTCATGCATGATTGATTCCAAAATACTAGCTCGAGTAATTTCTGACCACTCCCAAGACTAATTCAGATAGAAATACCCAACATCCCTATCAGGTCGCATACATGGTCATTAAACAATAGATTATTAAAAGACAAACTAATTATTTCAAAATTCCAATTTTTTGCAGGATTCCATTAAGGTTAACTAATGCGATCCCAGCTGTGGATCGGGTTGGGCAGCTTTAAAAGCAACCTGGAGGGGAACTTATGCATGTGCTACAGTACAAAAAGAAAAGGTCAGCCAAATGAATAACTGTCTGCAGAGAATTAAAAGCTTGGAAAATAAAGGGTGGACAAACTTTCGCCTTCAGAAGACCAAGAACTTACTAGGCTAAAAGCACACTATGCTAGTATATTACCGGAGAGGGTGGAGAGGTCAGCTTCATTATTAAAGGCTTCTTATATTGGCCAAGGTAGTAAAGCAAGTAAACTACTTGCTTGGCAACTAAAGCAGCGGTCAATGTACAAATGGATCGCAGCTATTAGACATCCCCAATCAGGATCCTTGGTGGTTAGTCCACCAGAGATACTAACTCTATTTAGGGAGTACTATAAAGCATTGTACTCTCCGGACCCATTGCAGGGGCTTCATTTTGAGAAAATGTTAGTATTTTTGGAGAAAGCTGATTTACCCACCTTGTCCAGTGATAGCAAAACCTATTTAGTAGCCCCAATCACTGGGGAAGAAATTTCAGCAGTGATCGACTCTTTAAACCAGACAAGGCACCAGGCCCAGATGGATTTACAGGTCTATTTTATGAAACCTTTAAAAACATCTTATCCTCTGTTGCTACAGCTATACAGTTATTGGAGCTCCTCCCAGTCCTAGACCAGTCACTATTTGAAGCAGAATAATCTTCCTACCTAAGCAGGGAAGGATCCGTCAGTGATTAGCAATTACAGGCCTATTTCTTTGCTGAACATTGATGTCAAAATATATGCAAAAATTCTGGCTAACAGGTTGGGGGGAGTATGGAAATGTCTACTAAGTCCTGAACAAGCATGGTTTGTGGTGGGGCGTAATTCAGCGAATCATTTTAGGAAATTGTTCCACCTGATTTCTGCATCCAGAGACCCCTAGCTGGAAGCGGCCTTGGTGTCCCTGGATGCAGAAAAAGCATTTGATAGGGTGGAGTGGAAATACCTGTTTGAGGTTCTCTCAAAATTTGGCATACCGCAAACCTTCATTAACCAAATTCGGGTTTTGTACTGCTGTCCGTCAGCACTATTGCAATGCAATAATCACATTTCTGATGTCTTCCCACTGCGTCGTGGTACCCGACAGGGCTGTCCTCTTTCCCCATTTATTTAATCTATACATAGAACCCTTAGCTAAAGTTCTCAATTTGGAACAGGGGATAAAAGGTATCCGATTGGAACATCTGGAATTTAAACTATTCCTGTTTGCTGATGATTTACTTTTTCATATATCGAGCAGTAGACAGTCCCTCCCCCGCGCCCTCCAAATTATTTCTCAGTTTAGTGAATTTTCAGGTTATAAACTTAATAAAAATAAAACTATGGTATATTCCTTATCTCCTCTCCTTACGAGAGACCTAATTGAAAATATGGGCCTCCAATGGGAGAAGGAATACCTAACTTACCTGGGTATCAAAATCTCTAAAGACATGTCTACTCTTAAGGATCTCAACTTAGTCCCACTGATAAAATCAACTAAAGAAGATCTGGCAAGGTGGAATCATTTACCGTTATCTTTTTGGGGAAGGGCCAATGTTCTCAAAATGTCAATTTTGCCCAGATTTTTTTCCCTCCTGAGTAATCTTAACTTTTACCTCCCCAAGTCTTTTTCTATTGCTTCAGAGGACTTGTTCGGATTTCCTTTGGAAAGGAAAGGCTTTGCATAGGGCCTACGGAAAACTTACCCGCCCTAGGGCATTGGGGGGGGCTTCAATTACCTGACTGCTATGTTTACTATCTGGCAATTCATGCTAATAGATTTTTACATTGGCTTACACCTATGGCCTGTATATTGGAGAGCCCCCCATGGCTGCTCTTAGACAATCAACAGGCTGGTTCTTGTAACATGGACCTGTGGGCTTTCCTGTTTAATCCATGGTCAAATATCCCATTAAAACTTAGGAACTCTCCCCTTGGGTGGGATGTAAGAGCTTTACAGCAATTATGCTCTCTGCTTCAAATTTTCACTACCAAAGACCTGAAGCAACCCCTGCTTAATAACCCAAATTTAAAAATAGATAAGAAAACAATTAAAACATTTGTTGGAGGATCCCACAATGAGCTATGCCTAGCCGACTTTGTTTCTGGTAACTCGGTCCTATCTATCTCTACTCTACAAGTAAAGTTTAAGGTGCCTCAAAAATCGGTTTCAGTTATGTCAAATACGTCATTGTATTAAACACTTTCTGGTAAACCTCCATGGTCGGACAATGCGGGGTAGTATTAAATAACCTCTGGTCAATATCTAAGGGTCAGAAAGCTTATAGCTAAATTGTACAAGAGAATCGTAAGTCACATTGTGTTAAAGGTTTCTCCATAGCCTACTATTGGAAAAATAATTACAACAAGGACTTCTCAGATAAAATTTAGGAAAGATCTGGACGGATAATTATCTTTTAATTAAAACAGGACCGATTAGAAACATTCAGTTCAATATTCTTCACAACTTATACTTTCGCCTGCTAAATTATTCCAGATTGGGAGGCTAGCTTCAGCAGAATGTAAAGATTGTGGCTCTGAGCTTGCTACATGACACCATAAATTATGGTCGAGCCTTAGAATAGTTACATTTTGGAACTCGGTCAAACAGAGGGTGGCGTCTTATCTTAAAATTGCCCCGTACTTTAATGAGGACACTTGTTTGCAAGGTATGTATTCAGTGATCCCTATCTATTCTCAAAAAATGCAGTTGGCACTGGTGGCTATGGTCACTAAGCTAGTAATACTTAGACACTGGAAGGAGGAATGGGAACCTTCATTTGAAGAATGGTGGGCGGGAATTTCTTACTGCTGTAAATGCAGAAAGATGTGTAGCCTGGTTCTCCCACTCTGGCAAGAAGTTCCAAGAATGCTGGGGTGAACTTTTTTCAATTCTTAAGGACAAATTTGGTTATTGAACCAACTCCCACCAGTCCCTTTCCCCTTTCTCTCTATTAGGCCTATGACACCTCGGATATAAGTCTACCTTAGATGTTTACTGTGATAGATATCCCTTTGTCTAGATATGGTTATATTTCTAGGCTTTTATAGGGAGGCATAGTAACTTACAGTATGTTCCTTTTAGCCTATTTCTTTTTTTTTTTATATATATATAGGTTTCTTTTTGTGTTTGTACCTCTCTTTCGTTGTTCCCTCCCTTTTACTACTTTTGATGTTGGATTGGTTAAGGGCTGTGCCATGAACTTCTACTTGTACTACTCAAAGGACCCTTACATGGGCCTACATGCTTTATATAATATCAGTTGTAGAAGCATTTAGATTACGGTAAAGGGGCTGCTGCGGGCTGGGTTGGGGGGAAGGGCCTTGTCTTGGTTATATTTAGGTTTTTTTCTTTTCTTTGTTTTCTGTTTTTTATGTTGTTTGATTTTATGGCATATGAACAAATATGTGATTGCCTGGCCAAGACAGAATGTTGTTTGTGACCTTTTTTTCATTTCATGAGCTTTGTAAATTTGTTTTTCTGAAAAAATAAAGTTATTTGCAAAAAAAAAAGATGAATTGAAACAGGGATGTAAACTAATACATCTCAATATCTGAAACTTCTCAACGGTATAATCAAAACTTTGCAACCCAAATGTAAAAGGAAAAATGAAAAAAAAAACACTTCAAAAGAGTGCTGGATCCCCTCCCCCAAAATATCCACCTTACATCAGATTCAAATATAATATTAAAGTCTTGTCTTAGTTGGAGCTGGAACAGTCCTCAGTAAATCCTCATGTCAAAGTCCCAATGAGATAATCCATTTATCCCAGGTCTTCATGAAACGAGGGAGGGCATTTCTTCTCACAAAAAGAACCCAGTAGTAAGTACCAGCTTTAGGAACCTCTTGCTGCTATTTCAGAGTGGAATGTACAATAGTTGACCTCCAATTTTTAATCAACAGTCTCTTTGCCTAGAGGGCTGCCACAGAAAGATCTTCCTTTGTAGGTCAAAACATTTACATCTAATACCCCAGGGTCACCCAAAATCCAAAAACGTGGGGACATTGAAACAGAGAGCTGTAGGAACTCTTCCAGACATTCTAGGATAGCTGCCCACCAGTTTTATAAGAGAGAACAGGCCCACAACATGTGAAAGACAGACCCTACCCCTTTCTGACACCTCCAACACAAATTGGTACTGGACACACCCATCTGGAACAAAAACAAGAGTCCAATACCATCTACAATATTTCAAACTTTTTTCTGGATCAATTGCAACCTAGGATCTGGAGAAGCCTTGTGCTCCAAATACCAGCAATGGTGCCAGACCTCTGAGTCCACATCCATTTCTAGATTCCCCCCCACCATTTCAATCTATGGGAATCCCAGTTCGGTAAGTATTCCGTCAGAAATTCCTTATACAGTAAAGTAAGATGACCCTTTGATAGTTTTGCCCATTTAAGAAGGTTCTGGGACAGTGAGGTCTCAATTAGCCTGTAGGATTTAAAAACAACCTTGTAGTGAGTACCCTCAGTTGGAAATACTTCCACTGATCCTTTGAGGAAAGGTGAAACTTTACCTGTAAATGAGTAAAAGACACCAATAGGCCATTCTCCAGCTCCACTAAATCCCCCAAAGTCTGCACCCCTTTAGCAGCTCAGGATTTTCAAATAGATGAGGTTGTGGCCTGTTACAATGTCTGTGTTATACAATAAAGGTTCAAATACCCCCAAGAACATGGTATCCCACTTAAGGGCTTTAAAACAGCTACCCCACACCTGTCAGGAAAATCTCATAGGAGTTGTTTTGAACTGAGGCACCCTTTCATGGGATTTCAACAGAGTAGCTAAAGGCATGATACCTAATAACGCCTGTTCCGCCTCTACCCAAATGGGCGTGTTGGAGTCGAGAGGCAAGACCCAAGAAAGTGTTTGTTTTACCCTAAAGTTCAGGTGGTAAGCCCACAACTATGGTAAATTCCAGCCTCTTATTGTCACAGGTGCTCAAAGTGTTCCTCAGCTAAACCGGGGAGAGTTACCATCCCATATAAAGGCCAAAAATACCTTATCTATTTTTGCCCATACACCCTTCATGATACTCATGGGTAGATTACAAAGTGTATAAAACAGACGGGGAAACACCATCATTTTGATGGTGGCTATTTTGCTAGGAAGAGATAGATTAAGCTTCTTCCACCTCTGAAAATCCTGTTTAACTTCCTCTAAGAGTCCTAGTAAGTTCCTTGAACACATATCTTGAACTTGTGGTGAAACATGCATACTCAAATATTTTATACCTTCAGGAGCCCATTTAAGCTTATACGAACCCAGAGAACCCATGCCAGGTCTGCCTTATTTGAAGGCAACAATTCCATCTTAACTCAATTTATCTTTAAACCAGCAATGAAGCCAAAGGAACTGATAACCTACCACACTATAGGGAGAGAGATCTGTATCTTGGACAACATCAACAGCAAATTGTCTGCATAAAGTAGCGTGGAGAAAGATTTACCCCCTACTGCTAGGCCTGCAATCTCCGGATCCTGGGATAGAGCCTGATTCAAAGGCTCTATTGCCAACAAAAATAATAGAGGACTTAAAGAGCACCACTGCCTCGTGCCCTGGGATAAAGAAAAAGGCTCTGACGGTACCCCATTAGCAAACACCTGAGCCTGGGTTCTGAATAAAGGCAACTAACCCAACGCTGAAACTTGGGCCCAGAACCAAATATGGCCAAAACAAACTGTAGATACTGCCATTTGGCAGAGTTGAACGCTTTTTTGGCACCCAACCCCACCAAAGCCACTGAATCCGGGGCCTCTCCCTGCCACTTGAATAAGATCAGTTACTGCCCGGATATTGTCGCTGCCCTGTCTGCCTTTCATGAAACCTGATTGGGCCTTGTTTACCAGTAATCGCAACACTCGTTCTAGCCGCATAGCTAAAATCTTGGCAAAGACCTTACAGTTAACATTGAGCAGCGAAATGGGCAGGTAATTCAAACAAATCATGGGGTCTTTGCCCAGCTTCAGCAGAACTACCATAATGGCTTCCCTCATAGATGGTGGTATGGTGCCAGAGTCTCCAATGGCCCTGAAAACAGATAACAAGTGCCAAGAAATCTGTGACGTAAATGTTTGATAAAAATCAGCACTGAACCCATCAGGTCTGGGTGCTTTACCTCGAGCCATAGACCTGCTAGCCTGCTGGACTTCTTGCAAAGTAATATCAGCCTCTAAAGAGGTAGATATAGCCTCTGCTAATCAGGGCAGCTCCAGTTGAGCAAAAAAATGCCTCATATTCGTCCACTGAGGGGCAAAGCAAGGATTGATATAAATTTAAATTAAACACCCCAAATTTATCCACAATTTGCCCCGTGTCTGACGTAAACTTGCCCTCCTCGACCACCAAGTATGGGATCAAAGCCTCTAAAGATTGTTTCTGCAGCTGATATGCCAAAAGTTTACCATTTTTTTCCTGATTCCCAATATGACTGTTTTAAAAAAACAGGGCTCGCTGGGCCTCTTGATGCGAAATAAAATTTAACTGGTCTTTATACACCACTAATTCCTGAGTTTTCCATTCTACATCCAACGAGGAGTAGACCTCCACCTCCATCCTCTGGATGTTAGCCTCCTGTGCCACCAATGTGTCTTACGTATTTTATTCACATGCAAAGCATAGGAAATAATGCGTCTCCTAATAAATGGTTTGAATGCATCCCAGAGTACAAAAGGCTCTATATTTGGGGTGTAGTTCAACTCAAAATAAAGGTCAATTTCCCCATGCAGCCACAGCGTGAAATCTGATTCACACAATAGTGTCAGATTAAAAACGCCACCTAGGAGTTCTCAAGACCCTCAGCCAGGGCTCCCAAATCAAAATCATTGGAGCATGGTCCGAAAGTAATATGGGCTTATGAAAAACCTCCACCACATCCGATAAAATCAAGGAACTACATAGAAAATAGTACAATCGACAAAATGAGTGAAATCTTTCAGAACGAAAAGTGAAATCAATGGCCTTCAGATTGGTCATCTGACGGCAATCCCTCAATCTGAACTCAGTACACATCCACTAAAGTACCCCTGGGACTTCTGATGCAACAGAGTGCCCTTCTCAATGGGGGACCAGTCTATTAGCAGATCCAGGGCAAAATTAAGGTCCCCCCCCCCAAGATCAGCACCACAGGGCTGGTATACCATGTAGATATTCTGTGCTAATTGACTGGAAAAAGTTAGGAGAGTCATCATTTGGGGCATACACATTTATGAGTAATAGCTCCACTAAGTCTAGCCTGCCTGATACATCACCCAGCGCTTCATTTTATCAGGTACAGAGGTGAACATAGGTAAGTACTGCCCAATACCCCTATGGTCCTGCCTGCACCCTGCTCCGCCATCTCTGCTTAAAAGCAGATACAATGCCTCAAGTTTCAGACCAAATACCTCTCTAACATAAGTTGACTTTCCTTGACAAACACTTACAATACTTGTGTAAGAATGCAGGCCAGAGTCCAACCCTGAACCTCCCTCCCTTATATCTCTGTGCCAGTACTGCTCAAAGTAAACCCATACTATGGCCAAAATTAAAAAACAAAGAGCCAACTCCAACTGCCACCTGTAATGGCCAGGAGGATCGCTAACTACAATTAAGCACCCCATTCTCCAGTAAGAAGATATAAAACATGTAGCAAATTAATAAGAAGAAGGACCCCAGTGACCAGAAAAATGAATCCTCCATGGGATATGATCAAACAATCTCTCAAAAGGAGTCAGAAAAGACCCCAACTAAGAAAATTCCCCATGACTTGTTAATCCCCATTCCCCTCCCCCCCTTGTCCAAAATCACTAGAAGATAAACCCTCCATATAGTCATTACAACAGCTGTGGTTGGGCTATGTAATAATTATCATCAGGCCCCACTACCTCCCAAATAATACTGGTATGGCCCTAACTAATGGAAAGCCCACTCCCAAAAATATAATCCCTCAAAGAGGGGAAACACTATGAATCTGTATCCACAATGAAATACAACTCATTTTGTGGTGAAGTCTGAGGGCTCATGGCCCAGGAGATCTGTGTGAAGTGTCATCTTGTATTGTGCCGCTTTGCACTGTTACTGCTGTAGAAGTTTAGATTGTGACCCATCACAAGAGAAAGCTGGTTGATTCAGGAACCTGAGTCGGTGCAGATTACAAAGTGTCCAACAGTTCCTCTTTGCCAGAATTGGCCCAGTCCATCTCTGGAGCACCCAAAGAGCGATCCTGTAAAGTCGGAGACAGCTGTGGGTGTTTCACTTTGGGGGAAGGGTTTTCTCCAAAGATGCCTGTTGGAGGGGAGGAACAAGCAGAGTTGGGGTTCCCCATGCACCCTACAACATGAGGTGGCCCCTCCATAGCCTGTCTTGATGAGGCCATTGATTTGCGCTACCTCTTTGATTAATGCCAGCTGGAGGAAGAATCTGAATGAGGAGCCAGTGGTCCTGAGACTGAAGACGAAGAAGTGTTTGGTGCAGTGCCACTGGACCCTTTTGCAGCCACCCCCCTCCTGCAACTGTTGATCTGCTGAGTGAGCCTTGGCGGGGGCCCGCAAAGAACATAAAAACAATTGAGCATCCAGCGGAGAGTCAAACTTTCTCCAGCTCTCCTCCCACCAGATATGCAACACTGCAGGGTACTGGAGATTGAATTTAATGTTCTGGATGCCAGCTCTTTTAATAGAGGTAAAGGCCTCTCCGTTGGTGACCCCTATAAAAAGTCTTGGAATATGTGAACCTGTTGACTATTCCAAATAAGTGACCCCTCACGAGCATGATGAAGCACTTGTTCTTTGACACTAAATTTAAGAAAATAAGCCAAAATTGGACACGGGCAATTATCTCACTGGTTGGGGCCCAAAAGAACAGTGAGCCCACTCAATCTCAAGGGAGGATCCCAGGTATAATCCAGCAGCTGGGGCAGTACTATTTGTAGAAATTCACACATTCTCTCCCTTGATCCTTTCCGAAATCTCAAAAAGTGCAAATTGTTCCTGCACCCCTGATTTTCAAGATCTAATTTGAGAGACAAAAATTGTACTTGGAGATCTAACTCGGAGATTCTATCCTCATGCCGGGTCACTGTGGAACTGACTTGCAAGCAAAACAGTTCAAAGCTGGCTATTCTACTCTCCACAGTGTCCACACATTCCTCCAGGTAGGTAACAACAGCTTTGATAGTAGGAATATCCTGGACCAGAGAGTGCAGCATGGCCCTGATGTCAGTAATATCCTCCTTGTTAACTAGCACTGAAGCCTCCAATATCCTCGACATTTATGTCGGATTGGGCGCAGCTGACCATGATGCAGCAAGGCAATAAAGGTACTCAAACCAGTTTCAAGGTCGCAAGCCACTGGTAAAGAAACGGAGAGCCACACTAGAAGGTAGGTCTGCTGCACAGAAGTGGAATTCTGAGGGAATAGTAGCAATATATTAAGCAATACAGCAGAAGGTGAATGGAACTTTCCAGATTAGATTGCCATGTTTAGCCTTGCTGCACCGGAGGTCCTAACTGCAAGAATCTTTTTTGTAAACCGAATGCAAGCTCTTTATTTTTTTGTGTGTTACTGAAAGTGAAGCAATTTTCATTTACCTTAAACTGGTGTCCAGGGTGTTCTTTTTGTGAGTGTTCTCCAAGAATTCACTTGATTCACTACCCTGTCACAGGCCTAAATCACCTGAAGAATCCTCAATAACCCCTCCCTTGTGGACCAGTGCCGCATCCGCAGTCCTTCTGTTCCTCAAATCCATCCTAGATTGAAGTGAGGTCTTGAACAGCTCAGCCAGGGGCCCAGCCAGTTCTGAAGCCATTTCTCTAAGCAATCTCAGATGTAACTCATTTGATCCTGGTGCTTTTATCAATTTTCAGGGCAGCAAGTCCTTTTCTTAAACTACCACTGTAAACTCTACCTGTTCCATTTTCTGACCCCCCTCCCAGTTGATGACTTAACCTCACTGTCTTGTAGAGGCTTGCTATCCTCCATCATGAATACTGAACAAAAGTAATTGTTTAAAACGGTTGCCTTCTGCTCATTGTCCACTGCTACCCTCCTCCCTCTGCTAACTTAACAGTTCCTCTTTTCATCTTCCTTTTTTCCCTGAAGTACCAGAAAAATTAATTGTCCCCTCCTTTGACGCCTGATGCAGTCCAGCTCTATGATTGCCTTTGCACCCATGGCCACCTTCTTAGCCTTCTTGAACATACTCTGATGCTCCCCTCCTCCTCATCCCCTTGGTTCTTCTTGTACAGTACTTAGAGAAGGCTATTTTTATTTCCCTCACTGCTTCCCTTACGTCTTCAGAGAAACAGATTGGTCTGTTGTACTTGTCACCCTTGGTGACTGTCCTCAATAAGTGGCTTTGAGAATGGCCAATTTAATTGCACCCCACTTTTCCTTGGTACAGCAAAGCCTGTAGTGCGAAAGCCATCATAGCGACAGGAATTGTGTGAAAACTTTGCATCACTGTGATGGTCTCTACTGTTACTGGGACTGCCTCACCTGGTGTATCACCCCTTCCCCGAGACAACTCAGACTCAGAGTTATATCCCTAGAGACCGGGGGGGGTGTGGGGTGTAGCCCCTACATGAGGGCTTGAGGGGCACAGCCCCCCATTAAAAACACAGAGGCATCCCCGAGAGTGCAATGCCGACACTCGGCATTGCGGCTGTCACTGTCGGGGATGTCAGCACAGCAGATACCACAGCGGTATAGTAAAATCCTTTTACTCTACCCCCTAGCCTTATCCACACCTATCATTTTTTCCCTGGCTTTTTCCCCAAGAGGTCAGAATCTGCCCTTCTGACATCCCAAACTACAACTTTTGATGATGGTTTACCTTTACTCATGGCCATTTCAAACTATGCATTATGATCACTGGGCTCCAGCTGTCTTGCTATTGCCACAGCACCTGCCATCCCAGAACTGATAAGCACCATATCGAAAATGAGTTTGTCTTGTGTGTTAATAGATCAGCTGTAACAGTAAGCAGTCCTGCAGTGTGTTGCGCAGGGCCTAAATGCTGTTTTTTTTTTGTTGCTAGGGTATTCCAGTCTATGTCTGGTAGCTTGAGAGCCCCCACAACCACTTCCACCTCTTTTGCTGCCCGCTTTCTAATTTGTTCCCCATGTTCCTTACTTCCTCAATAACCTGTCCCAGCAGTCCATAGAACACCTGTATTCTTACTGTTTTCCCCGAAGCTGTTTTCAGCTGGGCACAAAGTGATTCCACTTCTAACTCTTTTAATGGCCCCATCTTTTGTGGCTGCTACATCATTCCTAGCATAGAGGGCAACTCCACCCCATTTACCTGTATCAATCATGTACAGGGTATACCCTGGTGAAAGGAGTTCCCAGTTGTTACTCACAGTGGTCCAAGTCTCAGTAATGGCCAACAGGTCTAACTGGGCATCTACCAACATTGCCTGGAGCTCACTGGTTTTATCACCCAGGCTCCAGGCATTTAAGCAGACTGCCTTGCAGATCCTTCTACTTACCAGCCTCTTCCTGTTCATGCCTCATCCTCTATCCTCCCCCACAATCCTTTCTTCATATTGCTCCTGTTCCTTGTTAATTTATTGTAAACCATCCTATTAGTACCACCACCTGAACTAGTTCAAACCCTGATCATGGCACTTCTAGTCTTTCTATCCTCTCCCAATTTCTGGGGGAATCTTAGCTAGTTTTCTTTTGTTCCCCCTCCTCAGTGTTCCCCCAGCAATAGAAATACTGTGCAAGGAGTGGAATCTGGATGCCCTGCCTGTTTTGGACAACTTGGTTCTAGGAAAGATGTTAATTCAGAGGAGTCTGCCTCGAGGGTGCTACAGGAATGGAAGTTATACTGGTTGAGGAAGACTTGACAATTATTTTTAAATCAACTTATTTTACTTATACAGATATAGTAGTCACCTATTAACTGAAGCTGTTTTTTGGCCCTGGGGCCACTTCTTTAGCACTGTTGGTGGTCTAGATGCTAACTATTTCTGGGGCCTTTTCCATAGGGCCATCATGATCCAGATGCAATTTCTTTTTGACATGTTCTCTTGGGCCTTTACAGCACTCAGGCATTATGTTTTTTGTTGGAACGAGCTACTCCCATGGCTTAGAGCAGGCTACACTAAAGTGCTGTAGCAGCTGGCTCCAACAAGAAATATTCTGCCAGGAGGGCAGTCAAAGCACCTTAGAGTATGTGAAAAGAAATAGTTGGAGCAGTTCAGGAAGCCAACAGCACCATTAAAGGGAAACGTCCACCTGTAATCAGAGCCACAGCTCAGCTGCAGAAAGTGTTACTTTTTTTTTTACTTACAGTCTGTTTAGTAATTCAGTTTTTATCTGGTTGATCCTGCTGTCCTTTCTCCCAGTATTTTGACTGCTGTGCCTCTAGCAGCACATCCACAACCTTCCACAGCTATCCCAAGAACGACATATGAGAATGAGAATGAGATATGAGCCAGGGAGCAGCTGTGGGAGCATGCATAGAGGCCCTCTTTAGATGGAGCTATTAACAGCTCCAGTTTGCAAATGACATGTCTCAGTGCTATACTGAGACCAGGTATAGACTGGCAGATGACTTCCATGCATCCAACTCCATCTCAGTGATGACATATTTCCTCACATCCATCCTAAAATTTGGCCCCCAGCTTCATATTGTGCTCTAGTTCCTGTGCAGCTTCTTTTCTAGAAAATGCTCCCTTCCTACAGCCTGCTCACCCCTGTGAGGTATTTAAAGGTCTCTATCATGTCCCCCTCCTCCTTTTCTTCCAGGCTGTACATGTTCATAGTAAAACAGCTCAGTTGCACACTGGAAGTCAGATGAACAATGTCTGCACACCACTTTCTTGATGCAGGTTAACAGCTTTTTTGCCAAATGGCACAATGAACCAACACATTAAAAGTGCACAATGTGCCTGTCACACAGTGGAGAGCCACACTTTTAATGTGTTGGTTCATGGTGTCATTTGGCAGTAAAGCATTTAATCTGCATCAAGAAAGTGGTGCGCAGATCTTGTGCATCTGACTTCCAGTGTGCAGCTGAGCTGTTGTTTTTGCTTTGACCAGCCATGGGATTAGCTACCCCTTTTGATGGCACCTCTCTGGGGATTACCGAAATGCAGCTGTTTAGGCTGAAGGCTTACATGTTCAGATCCCTCAGTCTCTCCTCATAGGACATTTGGTGCAGCCCCAGCACCATTATTGTTGCCCTTCTTTGGATAGCTTCTACCATATGTCCTTTCTAAGGTGCAGGCTCAAGAACTGGATGTAGTATTCTAGGTGTGGTCTCATAATGACCAGTAAAGTGGCAACACTGCCTCTTTTCATCTGCTGGTGACACCCTTTCTAATGCACCCTAACATTGCATTGGCTTTTCCTACTGCTTTATCACACTGCCTTGCGACCTTGCGGTCATACATTATGATCACACCAAGGTCCCTTTCCTGTTAGATAACCACCAATACCATCCCCCATTCTATTCCCTGCCTCTGGGTTCCTGCACCCAAGGTGTATGATTTTGCACTTTTTTGCACTGAACCCCAGCTACCATATTCCTGACCATTCCTCAAGCATTTTCAGGTCTCTTTTCATTCTCTCCACCCCCTCTGGAGTGTCTACCATACTGCAGATCTTGGTGTCATTTGCAATGAGGCATACCTTTCCTTCTGGTTCCTCTGCAATTTCACTTACTGTATAAAGACATTAAAGAGGACTGGGCCCAATACTGATCCCCGAGGAACGCTGCTGGTTACTCTCCCTTCCCTTGAGTCAGTGTTGTTTACCACCACCCCCTGCCACCTATCTGTCAGCCAATTATGTACCCACAGTACCACCTTGGTTCTCTTCCCAAGTTGCCCAACTTTTTTATGATCCTTCTATGTAGCATGGTTTTGAAGGCCTTACTGAAGTCTAAGTAGTTCATGTTCACCACTTCCCCTGCTCTATTTCTCTGGACACCCAGTCAAAAAAATCTATCAGGTCTGTCTGATGTGATCTTCCTCCTGTGAAACCATGTTGCCTTGGGTTCTGCAAGCTGCTGGAAGCAAGGTATTCTATGAATCTTTTCTTTAGTAGTGACTCCATTAGTTTCCCCATCACTGGTGTCAGGCTAACTGGCCTGTAGTTCACAGTTTCTTCCCTGCTGCCACTCTTAGGGAGCGGGGCTACTGCTGCCCATCTCCAGTCCTCTGGGACCACACCTATATCTAGTGGCTTATTGAATAGCGTTGCCAGAGGTATGACCAGTACCTCCCTGAGCTTCTTCAAAACCTTAGGTGCACCCCATCGGGCCCCATTGCCTTTTCCACTCTCATATTCGCAAGTCCTTTCAGGACTCTTTCCCCCATGAATGAACTAGTGTCTACTTCCCTTCCTCCCATGGTTTAGTACCCTATATGCGGCCCATCCCCTTCCCCTTCCACCATGAAGACCAAACAGAAGTATTTGTTAATAATATCTTCTTTTTCCTGATCATCCTCTGCACAGTCTCCATCTGCTCCCTCAGCCTCACAATCCACCCTGTCTCTTTTCTCTTATATACCTAAACAAGGTGTTGCCTCCATTTGTTACCCACTGGCTATTCTTTCCTCCATGTGTATACTGTGCATGATCTGAAAGGTTAAAACTGAGTTTTATGAAAGTATAGTACAAAACATTGATGTAATGCATTGTTGCAGTTCTCCTAGAAAATACATTTTGCATGCTATAAAGTTTTAAAACAAGTGTTATACAGAAATAATCTGAGACATTGATCTTATCGTTCCATGTTCTGATGCAAGAAGGTTATGTTAAATACTAAGCATGCTAAGCGTCTATTATAACCATTACCATTTATTATGCTGAACATTGCTTATTCATTTGCAATGTTTATTCATTAAAATCTGTTGTATTAGTTTGTTGGATTATCTGAGACAATTTTGTTCATGTTTACAGTTATGCTTGATATTTATGCTAATGAGGAATATTTAGAAATATTGTATTGGTGTGAATAAATTATATTTTTTTCATAACTATAAGTGTTGAAAGCACTGGTATTTGCCATTATATTTCAATCTGGAGAGCATAGAATAATATCATATGTGAATTTTTATTATTTTTGGTAATTTATGAAAATAATTTTTGTGTAAGGCCCAAGGTGAATCCAAGTGCATCACTGTAAAAAGTGATATTATAGCATTTGTTCCAACATTGTTGGGGGTTCTTATCTGCTATATAATTGTTAGTAAATAACAATCCATACTTACAGTGTATGAAAACTAAATGTTGTTATTATTGTTAGTATTTGCAAGATTTTTAAATTGCAGAAATAATACTTTTCTGTTTTGTTTTTCTGAGTCTGAAGCTACTTTAAGCAAATGAAAAGGGAGCTAAGCCTAGAAGTGAACATAATAGAATCTCTGACTAACAGTAAAGTGACAAGAAAAACAACTTTTAAAGCCTCAAGAAAAAAGATTTTGTTTTTAAATTGTTGTGTAAGAAGTCATTGCTATTTTAATTGTTTTTCAAAAGAATATTTAATTGTTGTTGTAAAAGGCTGTAATCACAATTGCTAGCCATGATAACTTTAGCTGTTACTGCAACTATGCTTAGCACTGAGACAGTGATTTATTCCCCAGCACAGCTGACTTTCATTAAAAGTAAAAATGAAAGAATACAACAGCTGGATAAAAAGTTGGAGAATAAATGTTTTGAGTGTGGTAGGCTTGCAGGCCAGGTAGACATTTTAGAAAAACTTTTACAGGAGCGTAAAAATGACCTTTCTAATAACTACTGTGACTTAGTCAAGCTAAATGTTAAAAATGCTGTCTTGCAAAGTGAGTTAAATGCAGCTAAACAATATCAAGAACCATGTTTAAATTTGAAAAAAGAAAGTGTTAAACTAGCAGATGCTTATGCACAGGTTAACAAGAATTTTACTGAATTAAGAGAAAAATATGAAACTTTACAAAGTAAAAGTCAAGTTGAAGAAACAATGAAAGCATTCAAAAGGTTAGATTGTTTGACTGATTATGGTATATCACTGGGTGTATCATCTGACTCAGAACATGAATTACCTCAGAACACAAATAAAATTTCTCCTAGACAGAAAAGGAATTTGTATTCTGATTCAGAGCATGAAACATTCAAGAAATACAAGAAAAAGCACAACATTAGGCAAAAAGGGACTTGCTCTGTACCTCAAGCTAAGGTGTTAAAGGCTACCACCTCTAATACTCTGGCTAAGGTGGAAGAGAATTTACCTCTAGAGCAAAATGATTTTACTGTGGCATAAACATTGAGAACAGTCTACATCATAAGGCTTTGCTTGATACTGAGACTGAAGTAAGTCTCATGCCTAAAAGTCTGTATGATAAAGTGACTGATGCCTTAGGTGACTCTAAGAAGCTGAAAATCCTTCCTGACAGCTTACAAATTGTAGGTTATGGAGAGAAAGCTCAGAAGACCTTAGGTAAAGTTTGGTTAAAATTGAGATTTGGTAAAATGGTGATTGAACATCCAGTGTATGTTACAAATAAAATGGGTAATGATTTCTTGATTGGAAATGACCTTCTAAGGAGGTTTAAACCTATTCTAGACTATGGCCAGAAAATCTTATGGTCACATGTGAAGTGGACTATTCCATTTAGAGAGAGTCAGTAGGGTTTCTAAACAATGAAATTCATGCTATTGTAAAGAAAATGATTAAATGATTAAACTGAATTTTGTAGGATTCAAAATAAGTGAGAAATTTATTTTGGGTAATTCTAAAAATTGATTACATGGAGAAGTAAAGCTTATGTGACTGGTGTGTCAAAACAAGATGTGGTAAATCTGTAATTAAAACAGATGCTTAGCTTTCTTCACAAAGAAAGTAAATCAGTTTTAGCAGTGCCATCCTGTTTTTGACAGAAACATTAAACTTTTAAGTACAAGACCAACTGAGGACTGTAGAAAAGAGGTGCCACTCAATGAAACCCGAGGTAACTCCATAATACCAGACAAAAACAGAACTGGTAAAGTTCTGTATTTTCCAATCAGTGCATAGGTTTACCCAGTTTTAAAATGAATGGTTACAATTGTTCCAAACCACAAATAAAGTTTGAAAAGTATAGGCACTTGCCTTGAAACTCTAGATAGGAAAAGTATTCTATGCCCTGTATGTCATGCAAGGTTTGACATCTCCCATGCCTTGGGATAAATGCAGTTGTACAACTGGATGTGTATATAAGCCTAGCCAATAAAATTATGTGGTTATAATTAAGGTAAAACCCTTACCCAATAAGTAGCATCACCAGGCTTGAGGTCTAGATAAATTATCCTCAAGTTTGCTAAATGGTGAGGTGCTCACTGAAACAGTATCAGTACAGTAAATTAATTTTCTGTTACGGTTTATGGAAAGGTGTGTTATAAACTGTATTGTTTGGGCCTAACCTGCAGTAGTGATATGGATTTAATGATTCATTCTACACTTTGCTTAGGTATGTGCACTACAGTAATACATGTTTTTTTTTCTAGTACATAAATCCAAAACAGGTCCTGTCACTTTTAAAACTAACTGTGGATAGCAAAAAGTGAAAGGGGAATCCTTTACAGTTCAGATATTTGTTGTTCCAGTTATTGGGAGACTAACAGAAAGTATTACCTTAAAAGAGATGAAAAAAAATTAAAGAAGCATATGTACTTGATGGTGTAAAACTAAAATGGTTAACAATGAGAAGAATACAATGCTGAGAAATAAGATAAATTCAGGTACACACTTTTTTTATTTATGTTAATTTGATAAGAAAATATATAAATAAATAATAAAAGTTTTGATTTTGATCTAGTAAAGTATAATGAGGTAACAGAATGGTAAAAAAACTTTTGTCATTTCATTTAAGTAATGCTAGTCTATTTATGATTGCTATAAAGGTAAACTACAAAGAGCTTAAACTTAAATCCATGTAATACCAAAAAGGTAACTTCCAATCAAGGAATGATATCTGTGTAGACACTGGTAAAAGTTACAAGTGCCAATTTAGTAGTGCCTTCAGCACATAGGCAGGACACAACTTGTGAAATGTAACAATAAGTAACTACTAGCCTTGTTTGTACTGTAATACTAAAGATTTAAAAGGTACAAGAATTTAAAATGAGTGTAGATAATGAGCAAGAGTTAAACTAAAATGTTAATTGTAATGCTGATCTTTAAATTTAATGAACAAAGAGAATTTGTTGTATTTGCAAAATGTCCAAAATCATGTAAAAGATTGTTATTTTGAAAGTGTACATAGTTGTAATCATGTTAAATCATATTAGTTCATGTAGTACTGTACACATTTCTATGTGAAAAAGTACATCTCCAATAATGTCATTTAGTGATGTCACATCTATCATGTCATATCCAGTGATGTCATATGTGATTATGTAATGTGCTGATGATGTCATAAGTTGCCATGCTTAAAACTATATACCCATATATAGTAGTATTGCAGTTTTGAATTGCAAAATGCATTTTGGGGGTGCATTTTAATTCAAAAGGGGGGACTGTGACAGAGCTAATACCTGTCACGGAATAATGTTTCATACTTTCTCTTGGTTGCAACCATCTATCTTCTTGTCTTCTAGAGCTATCCCTTTTATTTTCCTGATAAGGAGGCAGGCCACCTCCTTATCAAGTACCCCCCCCCTTTTAAGTCTTCTATAATCTTTGCCTCTCTTTTTTATTCTCTTCCTTCCATTGAAACATTATTCACAAATTTCCAGCATAAATCCACCGTATACTGGGTAGAAAAGGGTTATGGCTCCCTTAAAAATATTTGATGTAGTGGTATAATTCCCTAAATAAAGAAAGACATATCCCCTGTACTTTTGTGGTAAAGACTGTAGGAGCTTTGCAGTTTATAAGGTTCTTAAGTTGCCAAAAAGGGTAATAAAATATGTTTGGGCTTAGAAACAATGCTGCCAATGGCTTAGCCTGCCAAGTCTGCACTGAAGCCAGCTGTGTAGTTTAAATAAACTTGGTTTCCTCCCATTTTCATGCTGCAAGAGTCTGTGCTTCCCAATAAAATGGACCTGGTTGCAGCAGAATGTGAGTAGGCTTAATATCTGGGTGTTGTCCTTGCAGGAAGCACAGGAAGCACTGTTAAAAGAAGTACAAGCCCCAGTTCCCTGTGAGAGGTTTTCTTTGTTTTTTCTTTCCCCTGGAGCAATATATTAGTAGTGTGGCTCCTACTTTTACACTCTGCACTTTTGAAATGTCCCCCTTCAGTTATGCCACAGTAGTAGAAATATTATTTCCCAAAATAAAGGAATAAATAAATTGCACCTTAAGCTTGGCAGGAGAGATACAAAATGGAAGCTGCTCTGAGGATTAGCTGTGTCATTCTGGCAGGGAGCTGTAGGGGAATGGCGGCCCCTAGTGGGCTAGATTTATACTGTTGCAAAGTCATTCATGGTGATTGAATATACTTAGGCTTTGTATATCAAAATTGGTTACAAAAAGGACTTCTACAATTCATTTAAGCATTGTACAGCAATTCATATGTACTCTAAAAAGTTAAGATAAGTTTTAAAGAAATTCATTGCTTGTTACATAATGAATCTAAGTCACATGATTCAGGGGGAGGATATAAATGTCCTTTAGTAAGCTGCCTTTTTTTTAGATAAGGTCAGTGCTTGCTGATCAGTGGTGGAGGAAGGTTCTACTGGTTTGAGGATATTATGTTCATGATTTTGTTCATATTTTGTTCTACAAACTGGTGCAAGTGGAAGTGAATGCTGAAGAAGATGCCAAAGCTAAGACTGTGATTTATATTGTTTTTTTTTATTTATTTTATTTTTGTTTTATAATAAAATTCCCACTTAACCAGGTGGGTTGCACCTTATTCTGGAGCGTCTGTCCATCTTTTATATCCCACACTGTAACAGGGACATATAGGGACAAAACCCTTGAGGGAAAAAATATTTTATTTTTATTATCAAGAATTGATTTTTAATTATTATTATGTTTTTTATGGGACTAATTTCTGGTTAAGAGTACTCTTTGCATAAGTCCTAAGAACAAAGCAAAAAGGTACATAATTAAATCTTAAGACAAGGTATCTGGCTTTAATGCTTAAAAGAAAAAAAAAATTCTGTTTTCTAAGCATCTATTTGCCCATATAGGCAGATGAGGTCTGTGAAAATGAAGATGAGACTCCATTTTAGTTTTAAGCCATAATATTAGTGGACACTTTCCAAGCTAAGTGGACTTCAATCAGATAAAGTCATGTAGTGTGATGTTTTCTTATGGGCCTTGTTACATTCTTGGAATATCTAAGCTAGCCAGAGCTGGGTATCCATGACTACAATCAGATAAGAAACCAATAACTGTTACAGAGACTTAAGTGAAGGAAAAATAATGTTCCATTCTTTAAACTTTGAATATTAAGAAAAGTATTTTGCCTATAACTTAAAAGCACAGTATGCTGCTGCCATGAACATTTATTGAACACTAGTATGATAAATAAGCTTACCAAGTTTCATGAGTGCAGGACCAAGGGTTCAGGAGTTATGATTAAAATGTATTTTAATATAATTTTCTTATTAAAAACTAGACACATCTAGTATCTCATAATATCTCATACCTTAAGCAGTCTGACAATAAGACTCTTAAAAATGTACTTTGTTGCTATAGAGAGAAAACAAGTCTAAAGGTTTATAGTAAATTAACAACTCGGACAGATTTATTACTTTTCCTTGGAGTACAAAGAACTCATGTGTTTCTACAAAAAAGTAATGTTTTAAAGACTTTAATAATGGAATTTTCTTACAAATCTTATATTGTTCTGTAGCTTAGAATATTTAGAGCAAGACTTCCACTTTATTTTAAGATGTTTTATTAAAGTTATGAAGTTATAACCCTTAATAGTGTAACTTAGGAAATGTAAATGCCAAGAATATGAGATGTATCCCAAAATGCTCACCTTAAGGAGAAACACCTGAATATGTAAGTTTAATGTTTAATTAGGTTAAATAAGAATGCTATTAAGAAACATATTTTTGAGTATAAAATAAGTCCTGAGGATAAGGGTAGGTCTTAGAAGGCATATCTGTATGTCATCATTTATCATCTGCAATGTCCTACCTCCTTAATGACTCAAACCAATCAAGTTCTGGTAATGGACAAGTTTATACTAGTGAATTCTGCTGAGCACTCCTCAGTCTGAGCCAACCACCAATGCAAAAGGATCTACATTAGTCTAACTAAGAATTCTAATGGCTTTATACTGTAGCTAGGCCAAAAAGCTTTGGGCTACATCTGTATTTGGAATATTGGGCTAGCCTTAAGATAGTAGCTTATGCAGTGCTGCCAGGAGGTCCAAGTGCAAAAAGCCAGATGCAAGGGCATTCTCATTGTATATGAAGCAAGGTCTATATTTTATTTGCTGAGCATTTTTGCTGAAGTAATGTTGCGTGCTGATATTTAGACCAGAGACTTAACTTTAAAATTCACTCAAGCTACCATATACAGTCTTCTGAGTAAGGAAAAGTCCAGTGTCTAAGGTTCTGCCTCAAATGAAACCCACGTCAGCTAAATCCCTCAGCATATCTGACTGATCTATCATCAATCAGGTGGCAAGGCTTTATCTAGCCCTTCCATCACTGAGGCCTACAATCTGTTCTTGGATCTGGTCTTGCAAGTCATCAATAGGCCTGCTCCCTTGTAAAGCATAGGGCTAGAAAGAACTCCTGCCCCTGGTTCACCCCCCTACTCAACTGAGTTACATAGGAGAGATACCTTATGGAAGAAGGCACGCAATACCAAATTGCCTGGAAACTGGGTTTCTTTTAGAACAGCTAAGAACCACTGCACAAAGCTCATTAGGGCCACAAAGGCTGAGTACTTCCAACATGTATTGGCTTCCACTAAACACAATGCATCCAAATTCTGGCAAACCCTGAAAATCATTGAGGGGCATAGCCAGATCCCCTCTTTCCCTGCAAAGATTATCAATGGCAATAGCACCTTTACAGACAAACAGGGAATTTTAACCCAACTAAACAATCACTTTGCAACATCTGGCTTTGCTTTCAATGCTTCTCCTGCAAATAGTAAGCATAATCAGGTAATTGGCCAATCCCTTCACCCCTCTGCCCCCCTGCTGGGCTAGCCCTTCATCAACTGTTTCTTTTAGCACTATAACATGCAAACAGGTCGAAGACCTCCTTCTGGCTCTGGACCCCAAAAAAGCACAGGAGCCAATCTCTTCAAACCCTTCTTTTAAAACTCAGTTACTGCTATCTGACAGCACCCATCACCCACCTGTTTAACCTGTCCCTAACCCAAGGACTTCTACCCTGCCAATAGAAAGTAGCCCATGTCATCCCTTTATTCAAGTCTGGTGACCCTGCTGACTTCAACAACTATTTCCCCAACTCACTACTGCTCACACTTTCCAAACTCCTTGAGAAATTAGTTAATTCCCAACTGAGAGACTAGCTAGAACACAATGATCTGCTTAACCATCTCCAATCAGGCTTTAGGCCCAAACATAGTACCGTGCCTGCATTGTTCAAGGTAACTAACAACTGGCAAATCACACTGGACACCAAAATCACATTAGTGCACTATTTCTGGATTTGAGCAAAGCATTCGACACTGTCACTCATTACCTGCTCATAACCATGTCATCCAGCATCAGACTTCAACGACTCTGCCTAATAATGGTTTGACAGTTACCTGGTAGGTAGGAAACAGCTAGTGAAAGCTCAGGAGATATGTCCCCAGAAATCTTACAAAGATGTGTTCCTAAAGGATTCATCCTTGGGCCTTTACTGTTTGCCATGAATGTTAATAATATAAATGCCAACATCAGCACTGCAAGTGTCCATCTCTTTGCAGATGACACTGTGCTGTACATTGCTAGACCCTCACTGGAACTCGCTTGTACTGCACTGCAACAGGACTTTGACACTCTCCAGCACAACCTCCTACATCTGAAATTATTACTAAATGCAAAAAAAACTAAAACAATGCTCATCTCCCCCCATGCCATTCCTGTTGCCTTCCCTCCCACAGCCTATAAACCTCAGATGCTGACCTTATTAGGGGAATCACTAGAAGTGGTAGAGACACTCAAGTACCTGGGATTCTGGTTGGACAACAAGCTCTCCTTTGCTGTGCACTTAAATGAACTAACCAAAAATTTGAAGCAAAGGTTAGGACTTTTCTATCGTGTCAAGCCCTGCTCACATTAGAAGTCAAATTAAGAGCCAGCCCATCAGTGCAGCAGTTGGACTTCTTTTTGAGATGCCGGTGACCCAGGTTCAGGAATGGACCTGGGGAACTGGAGGGCCAGCTGGGGAAGAAGGATAGAGCAACTCTGGGCTACTCTCCTTATTCAGGGGGAGGACTGGGGAGAATGTCCAGTGCAAGAGGACTCCTAGTGGAGGCTGGGAGGAATCACTAGCACTGGCATCTGACAGAGGTAGAGGGATGGGACAGATGCAGGTCATCATTGCACGTCTCCACCCTTCTGGGAAAAACAAGAAAATACAACTCACGCCCACCTCTATGAAGCCTGCCCCTGCCCTAATCAGCTTTCAGGGTCAGCTCCATGATTCTAGTCCCATAAATCGCGACACTGATACCCCTAGGTGTCGCGATCCCACCCCAAGGGGGTAAGCCGGTGGGCAGCAGCATCCCAACCACCTTCCACCCCACCGCCCACTGACGGACTGCCCGGTAGGGCTTCATGCCCATTGGTTCAGAGCAGAGCCAATGGGCATGCAGCCCATACCATATAAGATATGTGAATGAATGAATTCATTCACATATCTGGACCTAGTATGGGTAGGGCTGCATGCCCATTGGCTCTTGCCCTGAACCAATGGGCATGCAGTCCCACCGGGCAGTCAGTCGCTGGGCGGTGGGGCGCAGACGGGGGGGATGCTGCCACCCACCGACTGAGGGGGGAGCGGTGGTGGGGCTTCATGGGTGGGTGGGTGGGGCCACCAGATCACCAGGGTAGGTGGTCCTTGGGGGTTTGAACACTTTGCTGCCCACATCGGGCCGCGGTCCACTGGACCACCAGGGATATGTCCTGGGGGTTTAAAATCTTGCTGCCCGTAATCGGGCTTCACAGTCCACTAGACCACTCAGGGATATGTTCTTGGGGGTTGACTCTTTGCTGCCTGATTGGGATGGTGTGGGGTGGGGTTTATTTTCACTTCTGCCCATGATTGGGCCAGTCAGAGGTGGGGGACTTCTGCCTGTGTCAGGCCAGTCGGGGGTGGGGGTGAACTTCTGCCTGCTGATCGGGCCAGTTGGGGGTGGGGGATGTTTGAACTGCCAGCGTCAGAGCCAGTCGGGGGGTGGGGGTTACTATATGCCTGTGATTGGGCTGCAAAGGGGCACAGGGAGTAGGTTGAGGGCCACCCACAGGTGGCAGCTGCTGTGTTGCACCCTGCAATGTGGCAGCTCACCTGTGGGTTGCCCTCTGACTTCTCTTTTTTGGCTCACAGTTGTGCAGGCGCAGGTTGGGGGTTGCACCTGCACAACTCTGCACAGCCCGCTGAATATCGGGCTGTGCAGTTTATGCATGGTTCCTCCCCCTCTGGTTCAGCATGCCTTCATTAGCATTGCACTGTTACTCAGCTTGACTTGGGGGGGCACAACTGCCTCCTGCTGAATATGGCAGAATGGCACAATTTCGGACTTGCGCAGGCGCAACCCTATTGAGCATGGCACAACCCTTTTGAATATCCAGCCCATGGTACTTTGGACATTCAAAGGCTTGATGAACAGGTTACCAAAATACATCTCTGACCTTTTTTCTATCCCCAGGGGGGCTATTCCCTTAGAAAATATACAGTCATCCAGCTCGATATCCCTGGAGTCAAAACCTGCTTTGGCACATCCTCCATCAGCCATTATCTCCATGCCGTCTTCAACGCCACCCAAAAAAACCTTAAAACACTTCTATCTGTCCAGCTTATACTCCTTCAAGAGTCATCTGAGCCAGGCCATTCAGGAGTCTTGCAGCTGCTATCACTAATCAATTGGTCTTCATAACCTGGGCCCCCTGCTCAACGGAGCTCTTACATATGATCACACCAGTACTTCTCCAATTCTAACTATGTCTCCTCCCATACTGTATCCTTATGGTTACTTTTTTTCCTTCTCTCTCTCTTCACCTGTGCCCTCTCCTCCTAATGCCATTACCCCAGTAAGCAAAATTTCCTTTTTGCCATGACCTATGTACCTGCTGTTTGCCTTGGTGACATGCTGTTATTTCTTTGTGTACCGTGCTGTTGTTTCCTTATGCCTATAGACTGAAATTCCTTGTCTTTGTGATTTATGTTCTCATTGTTACCTCCTCCGCTGCATTGTGCTCACTGTACTCCTTGTTTCTACCATGCCAATTATCTATAATTACTTGTGCACTGTTGTATATGATGTATGTTCTGCCTTACCTTTTTGTGCACTCCCCAGGACCGCCTTGTAAATTAGCTTGCTCAAAGATGCTTTACCCTGGTTAAGTAAAGATTGATTGATTGATTAATGGACTGATTGATTAAAGTTCCAGTTATTGAAACAATTTGGCTAGTCACAAGAAAGTTCTTTGAATCCAGTATTGCTATGGACCGTGCAGACTGAAGCTGTGTTCTACAAATCCAAGAACTGACTTTTGGTACAGTGATTTTCAGCAAAGAAAATTTAATTTGCAGTGGTTGTCCATGCCAATAAGTTTCAGGGTCAAGAAGGTTAGCTGACAAAGAGACTTTTCATCCAAAGCCAGACTCAACCAAGAGTTCAAAGTTGAGAGAAGAAGAACCTTTTCTACAACCAGAAATATAAGTATAATTTTGATACTTCTACTAATTAATTTCAGTTAATAGTTTAGTAATTTAAATTGGCTTATCTGAGAAAGTAGCAAAGAAATTTACTTTTAACTATAAAACCTGGGTATCTAGTTTAAACTTTAAACTTAGAAATACTGTGCATGATCTGAAAAGTTAAACTGAGTACAAAACCCTGATATAATGAGTTGTTGCCAGTTCTCATAGAAAATACATTTTGCATGTAATAAAGTTTTAAAACAAGTTTTATACAGACATAATCTGAGACATTGATCTTATGAGTTCCATGTTCTGATGCATGAAGGTTATGTTAAATACTAAGTATGCTAAATGTGTACTATAACTATTACCATTTATTATGCTGAACATTGCTTATTCATTTGCATTGTTTATTTGCTAAAATCTGTTGTATTATTTTGTTGGATTATCTGAGACAATTTAATTCATGTTTACAGTTATGATTGATATTTATGCTAATGAGGAATATTTAGAAGTATTATATAGGTGTGAACAAATGATATATTGTTCATAACTATAAGTGTGGAAAGCAGTGTTATTTGCTGTTATATTTGAATCTGGAGAGCATAGGATAATATCATATGTGCATTTTTATTTTTTTTGGTAATTTATTAAAATAATTTTTGGGTAAGGCCCAAGGTGAATCCAAGTGCATCGTTGTAAAAAATGATATTTTAGCCTTTGTTCCAACAAGGCACTCCAGGGGGGATGTCATGTTGGGGTAACAGCCCTTCTCGGGTGGTGGAAGTAGATGGCTTCACCTCATACTTTAACCTACCTGAGGTGGGCTGTTATCCCACCATAATGCCCCTCCTTTCATGCCTTATTGCTGAATTGTAGTTGATGCTGGCAACAGTCCCTCTCTTTATTTATGTATTTATTGATTGATTTCATGATTCAGATATAATCTTTAAGCAAAATGCTATTTTTCAAAGGTTCCACATCTTGACAGGAGGACAACACAGAAAGGTAATTACAGAGTATGGGTGCACAAGTACAGACAAAAAATACAACAAATAACAGCAATTGGTCTAACTATTTAAAATTGTAAGCTATCTCATATAGAGTTGCAGCATATTACAGTCAGTACAGTCCAAGGTACATAGTTAGTGCTGTGAGTTTAGAAACTAATTTAGCAGGAGGTAAAGCAGCCAGGGAGGCATTGTCATTATTTCATATAAAGTCAGGGTGGGACAGACTCAACACAGGCATTCATACCCTGTATGTTAATGCAGCCAAGAGGACTACTCTCAGTGACTACTGTCAGCATCAACAATGATTTGATGTAAGTTACCCCAAGCTCCAAAAATCACTTTAAGTTATTAATTTATAATTTATTTACCCAGAATAGCCCAGCTTAGAAGTACCATCTTGTTTCCAATAGGGTCCTGTGACTACTGAGTTCTGCATCTGGGTGGCTAGGAACAGTGAGAATTTATGCCATGACTTTCTCAGTGTCATTCAGTGAGTATTTCACGATGGCAGTGTTTGAACCTGTGATGTTCCAGTTTTCAGAAGACATATGAAGAGAGATGAAAGGAGCTTAATATGTATAGCCTCGAGGAAAAGAGGGAGAGGGGGGACATGATAGAAACATTCAAGTACCTCAAGGGAATCAACAAAGTCCAAGAGGGTAGCATCTTTCAAAAAAAGAGGTGTGCAAGAACAAGAGGGCACAATTTGAAGACAGAGGGAGGGCGGCTCAGAGGTAATTTAAGGAAGTATTTTTTCACAGAGAGGGTTGTGGATGCATGGAACGGCCTTCCAGAGGAGGTTGTGGAGTCAAAATCAGTGGTGGAATTCAAGCATGCATGGGACAGTCATAAGGCAATTCTAGGGGGTTGGGGTAGGAAGAAGTAGGCTGCTGGTTAACTAGGATCTGCAGCTTATCCAGTAGGTAGGGAAATGGACAGACTGGGTGGGCCAAGCTGTCCTTATCTGCAGTCAAATTCTATGTTCTATGTTTCTATGTTTCAAGCCTGTGCTTTAGCCACTAGATCACACTGTCTCTGCAGGCATTTTAGGATCACTGTAGGAGAGAGGGGACCATGAGCAAACATGATCCCTGTCTTCTCCTACAATGCTGCATCATGTGGTCCACAGCAGTGGAACCATTGCTTCTCTCCTCCGCCGATGAAGCTTCCCTCCACAGAGCAGCTGGAGACCCCCGCAGTGCACTATTTTATCAGAGGTGGCTTCCATGCATGTGCAGTTTCGCGCATGCATGCAGAGCTAGAGTACAACTGCTGCCGCGGCACAGATGGCCACCATGCATCACTGCACATGTGCAAAGTACTGCACATGCACAACACTGTGGTGGCCATCTTGGACACAGCACAATGTTCTGCCGTGTGCCCCATCTTCACAAAGTGGTCCTCAGACTCAGTCTGCCTTCGGAGCTCCTTAAACAGCTTTATGCAGCTCTGTCAGCTATGACTAGAATTTGTTTTTGCTGGTGATACCTCTCCCTATGCACCCTAGCATTCCACTGGCTCTCCCCACAGCCTTCTCACATTGTTTGGTTATCTTTAGCTCAAGTGAATAGGTCTAAATGTGGGAAGTGTGGATGTGAGCACGATAAAAACAAATGCCCTGTGTATGGACAGATTTTCAGGCAGTGTATTAGAAAAAATAATTTAGCTAAATTGTGACTTTGAGAAAGCTAACAGCGAAGAAACGCTGTGGTGACGCCTGTTGAAGCGACCTCTGTTCTTGCTCACACCTGTTGGGACTTCTACAGCCGCCTGTGCATGGACTTGTGTGGCGTTTTGTGGATTTAACAAAAACACTGTGGACTAATGTGCTGCATGTGATTGCTGTTTCCACATGAATTCTGGTGGTTTGTGCCACATTTCAAGTGAGTTTTAAATTAATAAAAAGTCCTTTTGAATGATATAAGCACACTCGGTCTTTTGTCCATAATACGAGCTGATTTAAAGTAAAATGCTTTGAGCAGGTGCCAGTTTATATTGCTTTTTTATCTGTATCAGAACTGCTTCTGAAACCAGGCACTGCTTGTTCCCGAGTGCAGTCTTTTTTCATATTTTGACTAAATTGTGTCATACAGCTAAAAGCAATGAAGTCCACAAAGCCAAGGAAGAATACAGCAGTGAAAGTGAAAGTACTTTCAGTGTTGAGACATTAACTACTTATAAGACTGAGACTGACTGGAAAATGAGTTTCAACATAAATGGCAAAGTTGGACTTTTAAGTTGGATACCGAAGTGTAATGCAATGTTATGCCTTTGCCAATGTACAAAACATTGTCTAGAGAGCCTGTGCAAAAATCAAAGGCAAGATTGGGTTCATATTCAGGAAATAAACTAAATGTGAGAGGTACAGCTATTTTACTAGCCTGTTTTAAGGTTCATCATTACTTCCTTCTGTTTCAAGTGGTTGATGTGATTGTGACCCATGTTTTGGGTTAGACTACCTGCCTAGAGATAAAACTAAAAAGAAATTATTTTCAGTGAATACTGAGAGTGAGAGGTCAGAAAGTACCACCAAAGAAATATTGTCTGAATTTGCAGATGTGTTTTAAGAACTAGGCTGCTTGGAGGGAGAATGTCACATTAAAACAGATAAATCCGTGAGCCCTGTGACACACCCACCTCAAAAAAACATGTTTGGCCATAAAAGATATAGTGAAAGCTGAACTAGAGAAAATAAGATGCTCATGAGCTGGGTTAATGCAATGGTTGTTACAGAAAAGTCAAATAAAGTAGGAATCTGCATAGATCCCAGATACTTTAACAAGACTATTAAAAGAGAACATTATCCAATGAAAACAGTTGAGGAGGTTGCTGCTAAGTTGGCTGGAGCTAAAGTTTTCTCGGTGCTAGATGCAGGACATGCCTTTTGACAAATTAAGTTGGATGAGTCAAGCTCAGTACTGGTGACTTTTAATACTCCATTTGGGCACTACAAATTCAAGTGCCTTCCATTTAGTGTTTGTTCTGTGCCAGAGGTTTTCCAAAGAAAGATCTCCCAGATCTTTGAGGGGCTTAAGAGCACTGAAGTCATTATGGATGACATTTTAATTTGGGGCTCCAACATACAAGAGCACAATGAGAGACTGAGAAAGGCTTTGCAGAGAGCTCGAGACAAACATTTATCCTTAAACCTGAAAAAATCAAAAATCAGACTGAGTGAGGTCAAATATATAGGCCATAAACTGAGCAAAGAAGAATTCTTGGCAGATCTAGAAAAAATTCATGCAATTGTGCAGATGCCCACCCCTCCATGCAAAACTGATCTACAAAGATTTATGGGAATGATTAACTACCTAGCAAAGTTTATCCTGAATCTGTTATCCATAAACAAACTGCTGAGAGAACTGTTAGAGAAAGATATAGCTTGGCACTGGGAAGATTGCCACCCAAAGGTGTTTCAAGAATTAAAAACTGTTACTACCAATCCACCTGTTTTGTCTTATTATGATTTAAACAAACCAGTGGAGCTTTCTGTGGATGCCTCCTCAGAGTAGCTAGGTGCATGCCCAATGCAAGAGGGGAAGCCAGTTGCATTTGCTTTAAGGCTGCTTAACAATGCTAAAAAGAATTATGCTCAAATAGAGAAAGAAATGCTGGCTATTGTCTTTGTGTGCTCAAAATTTCATCAGTATATCTATGGATACCTAAAGTACATGTATAATCAGTTCATAAACCACTAGAAAGTCTCTTCAGAAAGCTGCCAGCCACCACACCACCGATAATTCAACATATGATGCTAAAATTGCATAAATATGACCTGAGGGTACAATACAAAGTGGGGAAAGAGCTGCATATAATGGATACCCTGAGCTATGCTGTTAGTGACTTATCCACTCCAGAAAGCAATATAGATGAATATGAAGTTCATACAGTTGACTATATGGCAATTGGTGATGAAAAATTGTAAGTATTTCTGCAGGACACAGAGTTTGCTCCTGTGAAATTGAGAGACATTGTATTCAAAGGACGGCCCTCTGTGAAGTGCTCAAGCAGACCCTGATATTAGACAATACTGGCTGTTTCAAGAAGAAATTTCAGTTAAATATATGCTGTTATTAAAGGAGAAAAGACTGATTGTATCCATTTCATTAAGACAAGAAATGCTAACAAAATTGAATAACAGCCATCTGGAATACAGAAATGAAAGTGAAGGCAAAGGACATTTTGTTCTGGCCACGCATGAATAGCCAAATCAGTGATATGACAGCCAAATGTGATGTATGTCAATACAGGAAAGCCCATTCGAAAGAGCAATTACACCACATGAAACACAGGAGCGCTCATAGCAGAAAGTGGAAGCAAATTTGTTTGAATTTGGGAAGAGAATTATCTAGCAATGATTGACTACTATTCCAAGTTTATTGAAATATCAAGATGGCAAAATACTGTACAACCAGTGAGATGGTCATTAACCATATAAAGTCACAATGTACAAGGTATGGAATCCCCGAGGTGCTTGTGACTGAAAATGGGCTCCAATTTGCCTGCACTGAGTTTAAGCGGTTTGCAAAAAGTTATGAATTCAAACATATTACGTCATCACCAAAGTACCCTCAAAGCAATGGTATGAAAGAGATAGCTATCCAAACTGTAAAAATACTTTTCAAAAAGGCATAGAGAGATCAAAAAGATCCCTATTTGGCACTGCTTGAGTTGAGAAATATGCCACTGAAAGGACTGGGATCCCCTGCTCAGTTACTTATGGACCGCAGAACAAGAACTTTGATGCCAACTAGACATGATTTGATAAAACCAAAACTAGTACAGACTAATGAGCAAGCAACACTGCATTTTTTTTTAATAATAAACATGCCAAACAGCTCCCTGCTCTGCAACCAAGACAGTCTAAGTGAGAATCTCTGAGAACATGTGGACCCCTACAGTTGTCACAGGCTATGCAGAGGAGCCTCACTTGTACATAGTTGAGATGAATGTAAAACTTTACCAGAGAAACAGGAAAGATTTGTTGCAGACCCCTGAGCCTTCTGCCAGTTCACCACAAAGAGAGTCACCTAGCCAGAAGGGGGAGAGAGAGAGCGAGTAAGAGAACAGGAACAGGACAACATGATGGTGGAAGCATGAAGTTCAAGGCACCAGTGATGGAGGACCCACCACAGAAGATGCAAGCCATGCCCTCCAGGAAACAAATGACACCAGCCAAGCTTTCAGAAGTTCAGCCTCAGTCAGCAGCCATGGAATGAGCCCTGAGAGTGACCAGGTTAGTGGGTGTGAAATAAAAAGTCCTGAAAGATATCAAGAATTACGGACTGAATTTATGTTTAAGGACATTTATTAACATGTAACATGTTTCAATTATTTTATATAGTGGTAGTCTCAAGCTAATGGGGAGATGTGATGATGGGATTTGAATGTATGATGTAACGGTGGATCAGTGCTGTGTGCATGTGCACAAGATTCTACATATATCTGTGTGTTTAGGCAGGCAAAACCCTATGTGTTTAACATTGAGCTGATGCACTGCCATGCTAGTAAAACATATGCTAAATCCACTTAATGTGCCTGCAAGTATCATTACAATAGGTACCCCAGTACATGGCACACTTCAGACAAGATAGCCCCAGGTGGTAATGTCTGGATACACAATCACGCAACTGCAAGAGCAATGACATTTTTAGTCAAGCTTCTACAGTACTATACAGTGCAAACTGTAGTTTTCTAACCAATTAACATTCTTAGTTATGATAAAAGATAAGTCTGAAGGAACTGAACATGTGTATAAAATAAAAAAAAACAATTGTGTCAGCTTCTTCAAAATGTTTGCAGACTGAATGAGTACTATGTTTATTAAGGACTGTCCATAAGTGGTTAGTTAAAATAGGGCTGCCAATTATAACATTTGCAATTTATGTACCAAAGACCATAAAATATCGTAAAGCTATTTTGTTGCTGCTGTGGGAGAAAAACTGAGAAATATACTATTTGCAGTGTTCAGTTTATATTTTGTTGATTTCTGTATTTCAAGTCCTTTTGTTTTTAAATACAGTACTACAGTAGCTTCATGTTTACATGCAAACATTATCATCAGAGATCCCCTACAGTTTATCTACTCTTGTTGTTTTATCCTCAGAAGCCTCTGTTGTACTGTCATTATTTCTATAGCAACACACTGTGATCGCAGATTATGACTTCAGCAAAGATTCAGCAAAAGAAGGAAGGAGATGAACTCTAGGAGACAAGGATCTAGTTTCCATGCAAATTAACCTTGTTATAAAGAACAAAATGAAGAGAAATATTGAGGATAATGGATGGGCAACAGTGAACAACAACACTGTGTTCTCTTCGAGAGGTTGTTATGACAACCAACTAAACCTCAAGAGTGAAGCTAGAGAGGTTTACTGATGTCATGAAACCTCAAGAAGTGAACTCAGCAGTGTTATTTACTGTTACCCATCCATTGTCTTTTATAGTGTATGGGCAACAAAGGATGGGCAACAGTTTAACACCAATGAAGAAAATCTAAAGGAATTAGTTTAAAACAGAATTGCACAGCTATTTCAACCCCCCCACCCCAAAGATAAAGCCACTATCCTGCCTTGCTGTGAATCATCAGCATGCCTACTTGCTCATCTCTCTTTCTGCAGTCCTAAACAGCCAGTCCCAAGTTAAAAAAAGCAAAAGACAATGCATTTTTCTTCAGGAGATTTTTGAAAGCACAGTGTTTGAACACTGGAGTCATGAATAGAGACAGAAGTAGCAGCACGCACTAGCATTCGATATTGTTGTACCGTCATAGTGACATACTCAAGAGGGTAAAAAAAAACTCTTAAGTCACAATGATGGTACAACAACACTAGGAATCTATCAAGTTGGTTAACAATAGCTCTTTCCCATACACTATATAAAATGTAAGCTGAACTGTGTCTTAATGGTGTGCTTTTCAAAGTTCTCTCAAAATTACAAAGTTACTTTAAGCAGTGAGATGTGCCTTACTGCAGTTCTAAATATTTTCCTTGGTTTGCAACTTCTGGAGAAAGTTCTCACCCATACCTCACTAATCTGATCTACCAAACACGGTAACCCAGACATCAGAAGTGAGGCTGCTGGTGAGTGGTAAGACCAGGCTCGGTTTGGGGTAGGAGTGGTTGGGTGTTACTGCCACAGGGATGGAGCTTGGAAAGCAATCAGGATATAGCCTTCATGCTGGATTAGAAGTGATGAATCTCTGATGCGGGGAGCTGCACACAAGTGGCTGTGGTCCTCAGTGCTCCCTCTTAATCAACAAAAAACATACGTACAGTAACTTGCTGAATGTATTTTTTAATGGTTAGGGTGAATAACTAATGATTTGTAATGTATGTATGCTGTTGAAACAGCGATGAAAATTCAACGAAGACCATTGCAGCTAAAAAATTGGCCACTCGCTGTAATGGTCCATGGCACAATGACGCTACTTTCTCCAGTGATTTCATCCCCTCCCAGAAACAACTCTAACTCGGAGATGGTTATCTTAAAATGCAGGGGTGTAGGGCAGAGCCCTGCATAAATCACTTTGTTCTATTGATGGCACAATGCCAACTGTCAGCATTGTGCCATCACTGTAATGCCGATCAACAAATTTATTGTTGATGTGGCTTGTGGAACCCTCCTCATCTCCTGACCTCACGCTCTCCAGTTGCTGAGTTTTAGACTTCATTTTAATCAACCACTCATAAACAATAGTCTGTGAAGCAAAATCAGGCTGATTTGCTGATCCTGAAAATAACTTAGTTGCACTAAAATGCTTTGAGTTATATGGCTAATAATTATTACTCAGCAGAACAAATAGTGACATTATCCTTTGCATCTTAATTCCTTGTTCCTAATAGGGTTTTCAAGATAATCAGCCTCCCCTCCCAACTCAGTTGCTTTGATTTCCATTGGGCCAACCAGTGCACTTTCAGCAAAGATCTAGACTGCTTTCAACTGATTCCTAACTTACCACCAGTCCCAATGGTATCAATGTTATGGACTTCAAGTTCTACTTTCATATGTTTTTCATCTCTGGATAATTTGTAATCAGGAGTGCAGAACAGGTATCTAAATGATTTGAGGGTCTGGTGGGATTTGTGCCTAGCGGGACAAGTTCCCCTTTTAACTTAAAAAGTGCCCTATGACTTTGAGCCCTCCCCACCTTTCCCAATCTTCCATCACCACTAAATGTTAACCTCAGCTCTTGGCACCATCAGTTTTTTGTTTTGTTTTGTTTTCTAGTTCTGCATGATCCCCCCACCCCCTTTTTGGGCTGGCAGTATAGACTATAGGTTACAGTAACATGCTGTGAGTGAGCATGATACATCCAGCAGACCTGGGTTTGATTTCCACAACCTCCACTTTTATACAGTGTGATCATAAGCAAGACACTTAACTATGCAAGTGCTCCCAGGTCACTCTTGAAAAGAGGCACTTGAGCCTATTGGGCCTTACCTCATTACTAAAGAATACATAAATAAATGTTCCCTGAAATTTTAGTTTAACCATTTGAACAAAGGAAAAAAGATTTAATTGCATAAGCAATTCTTATCCAGGACCATACAGTCATGTGCCCCCAAATTCTCATTGTTGCCCTGCCTTAGTAACATAGAAACCTAGAAATATAGAATGTGTCAGAAGATAAAGACCACATGGTCCACCTAGTCTGCCCAGTTTGTTCCTGGCTATACTGTTGGTGCAGAGTCTAGCTGATCTCCTGCTATACCCCTGTCCCCAGTATTTAAAGATCTGTCTTAACCTGACATAGTGCAAAGCTGCAGTGGGAGTAGGTGCACAAAGGATGAGGCAGTTACATAGAATGGAGGGGCCCCAGGAGGGTTTTGCACAGGCCCCAGAATAGTTAAGGCCAGCCCTTCTTTTGGGTTACCCACAGTACCTCACCTCCCTGTATTCCTATGTCTGTTGCTTTTATGCTATCCCACAGGTGAAGCACCACTTTTCTCTCTTTGTTACCCACACTGTTCCTCCTGAACAGAGTATAGCCAGGATTTTGCTATATGCCAGTGATCATTTTCATTGCAGCAGGAACTGGTAATAGCAACAATTTCCAAGTCTGCCTCTGTCATAATGGCCACTAGGTCCAGGATTTTATTTCAAGACTTCCAAATTATGATAGCACAATGCTTGTCAGCCCCCCCCCATTTTCCCTTTTACCTTCTCTCCTTACTCTATCTGCCCTGAATTGTAGCCCTATTCATTTCTGGGTAATTCCATGAAATGAGTGTACCAATGTGCCAAATACTTTGTTCATTGATTTAAAAAAAAATAACAGCCACTGCAGTTATGATAAGTGAATTTAAAAGGTAGCCACAAGTACAGATACATTTCATAGTTTGAGAAACCCAGGTACACCCATTTTATTTTTATTCAATGTCCAGCTCCAAAATGTCACAGATTTTTCCAAGCAAATTGTGACATGCAAAATCACAGTACATTCCATTGCTTCTATATAGACTTTATTTTAGTTGCACTTCAGTAAAGTTATGTTGAAAACTGCTCTGGTGTTGTCTTTTGTTTATTAAGACATGTTCACCCTAGTTTATCAATGCATTAAAAATTTCTGGTTCACTCAAAATTTTGCGTGGCACTTGCAACACTGGTGTCCAAGCAGACAGCATTTTTTAAATGGTCCCCAAAATTTCAGCAAAAGCATCCAGTTTATTTTGAATGGTGATTTTCTTTCAGGATGTGGTCTTAAAAATACTGCAGGATTTTGGTGAGAGAGGGGTGTAGGCAATGCTTTTTTTAAATGTAAACAGTTGTGCGGTGTCCACTGTTACATGCACAACAGTTGCTGTCCACCGTTGTATGCGCAACACTGAAGGTGCTTTTTTCTCAAGTCTGATACCGAGTTATCCCACAACATAGTCCCCTTTTCACTCTTGGGTCATAGGGTCTTGAAATGCTTAGTAAAATAAAGTAAAGAAAAGTAACATTGTATTTTTTTTAAGTTAAAGACCTGTTGTGTCCACTGTTGCACTGCAACATTTGGTGTCCACCATTGCACGTTTGACAGTGAAGGTGATTTTCTCAAATCTCTGCTAGGAGTTATCTCACAGTCTGGTCCCTTTTCACTCTTGAGTCACAGGGTCTTGACAAGCTTATTAAAACTGATTTATTGTAGATTTGAAAAATTGACCCTCATGTCACACTTTGGTAACCTGTTTTCATGGACTTACCCTTCTACCAATTTGTTTTTCTTGTTGTTAGATACCATTGGGGATTTCCCTCTCTTGTAGTTCTCCATTCTGACTACTTCAGCTTGCGGGGGGCAGCATTTTATGTCCCTCTGCTTTCTTTGGCCACTCTCCCAGCTAGTTTAAATGCTCACCAATGTAACATTTAAAATGTTCACTGAGGACTGTGTTTCCCTTCCTGGATGGATGCAGGAGAGCCCCCTGTTTAGGCCCATATATCTCCAGGTGGGACCCCAGTTTGCAAAGTAGCCAAAACCCTCCTGTCTACACCTCCATCTAACTTCTGAGCTGAAGCTCATGTTACAGAATACCCTATCCTCCTTCCTGTTGTAGTCTGGCAGTAACCCAAAAGACCACTGAGTGTGCTACCTGCCTAACATCCCTCAATTCTTCTGAACTCTCTGCTCTATCCTTGCCTCATACCTAGCCAGATAATTGGTCCCTAGGTGGATAATGACATCCAGCTCTCCCTCCCTTCCTGTGCTCCAGTGATCATCAGAATCGGATTCCTAACCCTCCAAGCTGTGGTGCCAGTTAGGCACCTAACTAGTTCCCAACCTCCCTTGCTGTCCCCAAATCTATCCATCACACAATGGATTTCCTACACCAGGAGGTGTTGCTTTCTTTTCATACTCCAGAATCCTCTGATACTCTCTTTGGGGTCTTCACTATGGAGTACACCCACATCATGCCTTGTCACTAATGCTGGTGACACCACAGGACAGATCACCCCTACCACCACCAGAACAGCATATGAATTGTGTAGAGGTACCATATAGGGGATGTGCCCATGACTCACCCCCCCGCCCACTCACCTTTCCTAAGCCCACCATAGTCTTGCCATTCCCACTCCTTGGCATCCTTTGTAGAGGAGGTGGCAGACTTAGTGGTGTATTATAGAGGCATTAGTCATGAAGGGACTTACTAAACTGATGGTATACAAAGCAATAAGACAAGAGTGCAGCCAAGGGTAGGAAGGGAGCTCAATGAAATTCTCAATGCAAATCTCACTTGGTAAATAAGAAGATCAGGAGGAATGGATGGTGGCAGATTTAAAAAAATTTCACTTAATGACACTTGTGTGATCAATATCTGAGATTTAGATTCATGCATGAGTTTGGTTATATATTTTTTAAAAAACATATTCAGGATACAACCATGATTATAGATCGAAGGAGCCCTTCCAACCAAATGGAGAGATCCTTTCCTCTGCACATGAGACTTCCAGGACACTGTATTTAAAAAGTAATAAATTATTGATCGTGCTCAATCAGTAGAGTATTAATACCACCGTGGAGACCTCTCTTACATTCTTAGGGTATCAGACTCACTCCCCTTCAGTTCGCAGTTCTAATACCCTAAGAATGCCCATGAGACCACTCTGACAAGTGTAAGAGTTGTAATTGTGGCAATGTTAATGTATATTATTGCCAAGGATATTGATGTGAGTAGTGCTAAAGACAAGATAGTAAACAAGACTGGGGTACACTATTCTGATAGTTGCATGTACTCATGGGAAGAATTGATACACATTCATTGGGTAGATAGTCACAACACTTCCTTTCAACTTGTGTTGACATTTCCCTGCATTAGAAGCTGACACACCATTTTGGGTAATCAAAGTTTGGTGATGGTGGAGTTAGATCAACAGATCTACCATCAGGTACTGCATGTTGAATATGAGTAATGGAATTTCTACAGCCATGTGAAGACATAAATCTCTTACAGAATGTTCAAACATGTTTCCAGTGTGAGCCTATAAGAGAAAATAAACTGCCAATGATAATTTAATCAGATTAAATAATTAAAAAAAATAATAAAGGATGTATATATGGAATAACGGCTAGGGAACTGTGCAAAACAAGGCTGTGTTTCCATTGGGTGGGTTTACAACATCATAGACCTCAAGAGTGAAGATCGAGAGGTCCCTATGATGTCATCAACTACCTGAGATGGAAACATGGCCTTGTTGGTGTACAGCTCCCTATCTGTTATTTCATATAGTATATGGTTCCCACCAAATGTTGCCCATTAAATTTCAAATGGTTACACACTTGGTGCAGTTTCATTCCTTGTGGTGCACTACTATTTCCTCCTGACCCTCACTGCAGTCTTGCTCTGCTCCCAGATGCCGAAGATACTGGTTCTCACTATTGTCTCACTCTGCTCCTGACCCTGAAGATTAATGGGGGCACTGATTTAAAGAAAAAAAATAAAACTGATCATTGCATAGTTTGGAAACACAGAGCCGACTATGGCAGTCCGTGTCCAAACTATCTTTGAAGCATTCACCCCTAACTGCTCGCTAAATGGCTTTGCCATGCTGATCTGTATTTTTTGTGAAGTGTGGTGTTTTGGCCAATCAGGAAACAGTTGAAGGCTAAAAAGTTGTACTATCAATATGATGTCAGAATGATAGTACAACTTTTTTGACCTTTGAACTGTCCTACAACATTTTCAGAACCTCTGATTTACATTCATAATAAGCCCTAACCATATACTATAAATCATAGAGGAAAATGTATAGTCTGCAATCCATAACAAGCGTATTCTTCATTGAAAGGTTGCCATGGCAACAGTTTGAACCTGAAGAGCGTAGCTCAAGAGGTTCATCATCACTGCAACCTCGAGACAAAGACATATGCTTGGCATGGACTGTAGACCATACATTATCTTTTATAGTGTATGGTTCACTATCTGAGGGTTCAAGATTAACAAAATATCCCTTATTTTTGCCTTTTTTCTCTCAGACCTCTCTCCTCTGCTCCCTCTCACCACCATGGCTACTTCCTGACAGACCCTCCATCCTTGGTGTTAGTGCAATCCGCATGCGCATGAGCATTACATGTTGTTATGCTGCAGTAGCTATGTATCTAGTGCAGCATAACAACTATGATGATGTAGCTACTACAGCATAACAACCCTATTGGAGTTATGGATTTTTATCCATAACAACATTCCACCATACACTATATTTTTGTTACTCACATAATGGTAGCTAACATGACTGATTGCTTTACTCTGTAATAACACATAAACCTAACAAGTATGGCAGCTCAGATTCAATGCAAAGAAGTGCAAGGTAATGCACCTGGGAAAACAAAAACCCAGGGGAAGAGTACACAATGGGGGGTGAGATACTGACAACAGTAAAAATGGAAAGGAACCTAGGGGTAATTATATCAGATGACCTAAAGATGGGCAAGCAATGTGAGAAGGCAGTAAGGAAGGCTGGGGGGATACTGGGATGCATAGGAAGAGGCATCAATAGTAGAAAACAGGAAGTTGTTATCCCTCTGTACAGACAGTTGGTGAGACCCCATCTAGAGTACTGTGTGCAGTTCTGGAGACCCCACCTCCATAAAGACATAGACAGAGTGGAGGCTGTCCAGAGGAGGGCAACCAAAATGGTGCAGGGTCTGCACCAGAAGACATCTGAAGAAAGACTAAAGGAGCTTAATATGTATACCCTTGAGGAAAGGATGGAGAGAGGGACATGATAGAAACTTTCAAGTACCTCAAGGGAATCAACAAAATCCAAGAGGTAGCATCTTCAGAAAAAGAGATGTGCAAGAACAAGGGGCACAATTTGAAGATAGAGGGGGGATGGCTCAGAGGTAATGTGAGGAAGTATTTTTTCACAGAGAGGGTTGTGGAGGCATGGAACAGCCTCCCATGGAGGTCGTGGAGTCAAGAACAGTGGGGGAATTCAAGAATGCATGGGACAGACATAAGGCAGTCCTAGTGGGGGGTAGGAGAAAGTAAGCTGTTGGTTAACTAGGATCTGCAGCTTATCTGTTAGGTAGGAAAATGGGCAGACTAGGTGGGCCAAGCGGACCTTATCTGCTGTCAAATTCTATGTTTCTATGTAAGTGACTGAGAAATAGTGAGAGTGGTCCAGGAACCATGTTACATGCCACGACTATGCATAAGAATGGAAGATAGTTGCAAGCAATAAAGAATGTCAGGGTTTACAGGGACAACAGTCAGGAGTGATTTAAAGCATGAGGCGAAGCCAAGTTCATTCATCAACTGACCATGTGGTAAGCATACAATAGCAAATGAGGGGGGAATGGTATAAATTTATTTAGTTTTTGTTGCTGGATAAGGTGCACTAGGCATTCATATGCCTATTTTCAGGCACTACCTGGGAGTTTATAAAGAACATTTCACATAATGGATGACAACACCAAACAAACTAGACAAGTTATTTTTATCATTTAGTAGTGGTCTAGGGCTTCAACAAAGTCTCAGTCAATCTAGAAGAAACTCAATCCATTTTATGTTTAGTGGTACATTTCGTCGCATATTTTAGATGGGGGAGGTGGAAGGTTTAAACATATATATACCGTGCCAGTATTGTTAGGGTTGAGTGCACAGTTCTATGTTAAAGCCAAATGTTTGAACTTTAATAACTTTGGATCTGTTCAACAGATTTGCATGAAATTTGGCATGCGTAATCTCTTGAGGTAGTTATCTCAACAGCCCAAATTTCACATGAATCTGTTTCGTGGTTTTTGAGACATAAAATGTCACAAAATCCTAAATTTACCATGTTTTTGCCATTTTTTTCTACAGCTGTTTCTCAGAAATGGCTTTAGGTTGTCGGCTAAAATTTTAGAGTGGTAAGCCTTTGTCTCACAGATGTGCCTTTTAAAGGTTTGGTGAAAAAATAGAAATCTGTTCAAAAGTTATTAAATTTTTAAATTTCCCATTATTTCCTATGGGAAAAGTTATACTGTGTGTCAGGCATGAACATATTTTTGTTATCACAGGAGCTAGTATTTGTGCACACAAAAGACTTTTGTTATCACAAGAGTTGATATTTATGCACACATTTTCGCATAGATGGTTACATAGACCCTGGTTTGTTTTCACACTGCTCCCTTGTTTTCACAGGAGCTACTGTCTTTTCGCATGTGGGGTGACAAAGTGTCTGCTATATTTTTGCACAGCTCTGTTGTGTCATCTTGTTTTCCCAGTAGTGAGAGACCAAAAATAAAGAAAACTTGAGAAAATGAATGTTGTGCAAATAAAACAATCAAAAGTTAGCTAAACAGGACCCATTTAGCTACACTCTGATGGTTTTTTTTTTTACATTGTGCCCAGAAATACCGTTTGTGGGCACCCAAAATCCTGGGTGCTGAGGTTAGCGCAAGGACTGCTTCTGCTGCATTCTCTGTAAGAGAACAGTGGGATTTTCTTGATTTATGCAACCACAGCTGCAACTCGTGCTGATGACTGTAGGTTTCTGTGTAACTCACTGGTTTTCCCTGGTGTCTAGTGGCATCCCCACCCACTGATCATTCTCCACAATCCCTGGTGTCTAGTGGCACACACCCTCCTTATCATGCCCTGGTGTCTAGTGGCACTCCGCACCCTCCCATTGTCATAATGTTTTTAATTAATATAATCTGACACCAGGATGCCTACTCCCTGTGTCAGACCCCCCCTGGGGTCTCTTTACTGTTGAGGTTATCGGCCTGGTCCTGGCTAAGATAGTCTGGCTCAATAGAATCAGGGGTGTTTCCTGACACCATGAAGGAGGTTGTGGTAACACCTTTCCTGAAGATATCTTCTCCACCCCGACTGTCTTGCCAACTACAGACCTGTCTCTAACCTGCCCTTTGTGGGTAAGGTTATTGAAAAGGTGGCTGCGCTGCAGCTGGAGGCTCATCTTACCATCCATGATGTCTATGATCCTCTCCAGTCTGGATTTAGGAAGAGGCATAGTACTGAGATGGCACTGGTTCGAGTACTTAATGATCTTCTAATAGCGAGAGATTGGAAGAGCAGTTCCATCTTGGTTCTTCTTGATCTCTCTGCAGCATTTGACATCATGGACCATAGTGTGTTATTGGAGTACCTGCGACTGATCTGTGAACTGTCAGGAACAGTGGTTTCAATCTTTCCTCATTGGCAGGACTCAGACAGTGGTGTTGGGGATTTATTCCTTGGCTTTACTCTCCCTGTCCTGTGGGGTGTCCCAGGGCTCTGTTTTGTCACCCATGGCGTTCACAGTGTACATGCTGCTGTTGGGAACATTATAAGGTATATACCATTCATACAATGACCCCCCACAGAGATTCCATCACAGCGACAATTAACCATTTAACATCCACAAAGTAAAACAGGTTGTTGCAGCAATGGATGTTCACAGCAATGCCACTGTAAGCCGCAGTCCTACATGATCTGCATCCCCACCCAGAGTTCACAATCATTACGTTCTGGGGGTGCAGAGGGGGCACAGCCCCACCCTACATTGCCTTATGATCAGTGTCGCTCTGTTCCCCATTGGTGTCGCGACATGGTGCAGTCGGGAATATCAGTGGCATTCCATCACTGTGGGGGATGTCGGCAACTTCATAGTCACTGTGGATTGGTGGAATCCATTAAAGGCAGTATGTGCTGAGTTTCCATTGCTGCACAGGTGATACTCAGCTATTCATGCCCTTTGTACCCAAACAGGTGGAGCTGTCTCTGTATTTTAACAGCTGCATCTCTAAGATCCAGGACTGGATGAGTGCCAACTGACTGAGGTTGAACCATGACAAGAATGAGATGTTGATTGTGGATCCTGGTCATCGGTAGAGGGCTCATCAGCTGGTTAGCCCTTGGACTTTGGCTCGGAGGCAGCCAGCTGCTGACCTCTGACCAGGGGCTGAATATGGGCATCTTGATGATGGGCTGATGCTTAAATGTCAGGTGTCGTCCATCATCAAGACCTCATTTTACCACGTGAGGAATATCAGCCAGATTAATCACCTTGTCCCACTTGAGGACCTCCCAATGTTGGTTCATGCTTTTGTGACCTCCCACCTTGATTACTGCAATGCCCTGTACCTAGGGCTTCCGGTGGTTGATATCCACTGCTTGCAGCTGGTACAGAATGTGGTGACCAAGCTGTTGACTGGTTTATCTAGATCTTTCCATGTCATGCCTTTGCTCCACAGAATGCACTAGATGTCTATTCAGTGGCTGATCACCATCAAGGTCAGTCTGCTGACCTACAAGGTCCTACACAGATAGGGATCGCAAAATAAACAAAATCTCCTTTGCTGCAATTGCCCTCTCCACCCACTCTGCTCCTCCAATGAGGGATTGTTAGAGGTTCCCAGGGTTTGTTGGAAGACCTCGGGTGCCCAGTCATTTGCATTTGTGGCCTCAACCCTGTGTAACTCTCTACCTCGTCGGGTGAGAGAGTGCCTGTCCATGGAGCGTTTAAATCAGCTTAAACACATTTATTTAATATGGCATTTTCTAACTTGATAAATTTTGACTGTCATTTAATTTTCAAATTTGAACATATTTTAAATATGTATAATTTAAGTTTTGCTTTTATGTACAAGCACTTTGAACATTGTGAATTGCGCTTTTACAAATAAAGTTTCTGATTGATTGATTTGATTTATTCTTTGCTGACATCAGGATGCCCAATCCCATGTTGGCAAAGGATGTAATCCCCTCTCACAGCAGTCTGGGATACTGGGAGCCCACTCAAAGTTTCCTCAAATATTTATTTTATTTCCCTGTAAAGAAGAAAACTGTCCCCTAACCTCTTTTCTTTGTGTCCCTGAAAAAAAGAAAACAGTCCTTTGTTGTCCCCACCATCCCCATCACCCATCCTGACCCTCCTACTGAGCACCCACCACCCCACACCCCCGTTACCCTATACTTACTTCCGGAGGTCATCTATCATCATCTTCTTTAAACAGGGACATGTCTGTACTCTTCAAAGCTGAACCACATACTGAGGAATCAAGGGACAGTAAGTGCTATATAATGTATTTCAATGACGTTTTGAACTTATGTTTTTATCTTTGCCATTTTTAAGCCTATTTTCACCAGATCTTCAACATGGGCTTTTGGAACCTCACTTCATGAACACTGTCCCTGTCTATTTTATTAATGAGGCCCAGAAGTTGGTTTTGTGGTTGCTGCGTAAAATCACCTTTCAGGACTGATAAACAAAATGACAGTGCCAGTGTTCATGAGGTGGGGTCTCAAAAGCCCATGTTGAAAATTTAGTAAAAAAAATGTCTAAAAATGGTGAGTTATGCATGTTTTGAATTTTTTATACGCACGGCATAACTTTGATATTTTTATATTTGGACTTCAAATTTTCAACATAACCATTTTTAACACCACCTCATGAACAGTAGAGTTGTCATTTTCACATTCTGTCAAAATGTGTTTTTGCACCGTGGCATGGAATGGCATTTTTGGGACAGATTTGAAAGTTTTCTCCTATGGGATTTATGAGGTGGGTCGTAAGAAGATTATGTTTAAAATGCGAGTCAAAATATGACAAAATGCCTAAGTTACGACCATTTGTTGTAATTTCAGAACGCCCACTCATAACTTTGGAAATTTTAAATATTTTGACCCCAGATTTTCAACATAGCCTTCTTATTAACCGTCCTCATGTATGTCACTGCTGTCATTTTTCAAATCCTGCCCAAAATGTGTTTTCACACCTGTAGCATGGAATTGTGTTGCAGTTGCACAGAACTGTGTTTTGGTGGGGATTTGAAAATTTTCTCTACCGGGTACATCTGCAGGGGTAATAAGATGGCTAGCTGATAATTTAGTCACACATTTACAGAGGGATGAGTGCACAGGGTCCAGAGTAAAGTAAGATAAATCAGAGAGCATGGGAGTACAGGGCTCAATGGACCCTGAACTCCCACTGTAACATAAGGACAGTTATGTATGCTGGAAGCATAGGACCCAAAGGGCCCTGCACTCCCACAGGTAAATAAAGATATAAGAAAACTATCAGAAAACATAAGGAAATTCATTGAAAAAACTATGTTAATGCATCAGTTAGGGTTGTTAGTAAAGTGACAAAAGTAGGGAAATATGGCATTAGGGTGTCCAACCCTAATGCCTCACCCCCACCCTGAAGACACCAACAGGCATTTTGGGGGGTGCTTTGGGGTTGTCAGCCCTAACACTCACATCATTCTCCTATACTGTATCTATCTCAGCTTATTTACTTATGGAATCTGGTGAGCATTAGGGTCCAAGATCCCAAGGCACCCACCTCTGATGCCTGTCTTTGTCTGAAAGGGTGGGAGTGGAGTGTTAGGGTTGGAATCCCTAATTCCCTATTTCTCTACTTTTGCCACTTTACTAACAACCCCAACTGATGCATTAATGAAGTTTTTGGCAACGAAAATATATTTATATATATATATACATATTATGGTAGCACGGTAGTGCTACCATAGTTAGGGTTGAGGAGCCATTTCTATGTTAAACCCCAAAACTTTGCACCTTAATAACTTTGCAACCGTTTGATGGATTTGCCTGAAATTTGGAATACATGATCAAGAATAATAGGCCTTAGGATCTGCCAAGTTTTGTATTGGTCAGATATACAGCTGCGGAGTTATTAAGCATGATTTGTGCACACGTTTACGCTTTTTCTGGAATTCTATGGTCGCACCTACAGGTCGTACGGTTTGTGCGACTGGCCCAAAATCTTCAGGGAATGTGTGGCCGGGGTCCCCAATGTGCCTTTTGAAGATTTCATGAAAAAATATTAAACGGTTCAAAAGTTATTCAAAAAACAGTTTCCCATTATAAGTCAATGGGAAAAGTTAACAAAAAGTTTGACAGTGTCGCAAATGCATTTTTACTTTCGCAAATGGGCCTGTTACTTTCGCAAATTGGCCATTTTGTTTTCAGTTGGTGATCAGAAAAATGCTTGACATTTAAATTTGGGACCCTCTAGCAACCTAATTATTTTTGTATTCGCCTAGTCGGACTCTGAGGATGCTTGCCATGTCTTTATTTTGTGGTAAAACACCCCAGAAATATGTTTTTCAAATTTCTGGAAAAAGTACTTTCGCAAATTACTTTCGTGCTCACGAAAGTGTGGAACTTTGCAGCTTTACTAAATGCGACAGTAGTTTTTCCATCTGTGGGAAAGTGACAGCGATTCTTTGGCTTTTCTGCAAAAGAACCATTGGGAGTTTTGGGCTGAAATTTGGAGGAACGCGGCCGACATCTCACAGATGTGCCTTTCAGTGTTGTATTGAAAAAATATTACACAGCGGCAAAGTTACGGCACTCCAAAGTTGACGGTTTTTCCCATAGGATAACATTACGGCGCCCTTCGCATTACAAAAATCCTTTGGATCCCTGCTGCAAAATAATGGTTTGGTCTTTTTTCCTGAATTTTGGAGGGAAGACAGCCAACAGCCTTCAGATGTGTCTTTCAGTGGTTTGGTGAAAAAATATTACAGGAGGCAAAGTTATGGTACTCTGAACTTCTCTTTTTCCCCATAGGATAACATTATGGGTAAGCCGCTACTTTCAGGGCCCGTATCTTGGAAACAGTGCGAGATATGGACTTTTTGTCAGAAAAATGCTTAGTCCCCTAATGGGGGCTAAGTACAAAATTAGCTAGGACAGTTGTTAATCATACGACTTTTAAATTTTTTTTCTATGTCGTATGGTTCCTGAGATATAACGTATTTAGTATTCCAAGTTCTCATTTTCTGCTGCGATACTCATTATTATGCATACATTATTTGTACTCACTGTCTTTCTCTATGCAGATTTTGGGGAAAACCAGCCTGTGCACTTACATTAATGTTACTGTTGCCCTTTTCACTTGCGGTTCCGTACCCATTTCACTTACCGTTGACGTCAGCGCCACCATGTGCATTATCCTTTGCATTTTCATTTGTGCTTGTGTTTCTGTTATTTTTTGCCATTTGTGTCTACAGTACTGTTTCTCTTTCTGTTTCACTTTGCGTCACCATGCCCATTGACATTTCCGTTTGCAGGCACCATGTTACTATGTGACAACACATCATGTGGCAGACCGTTCCCGTCTACGCCACCAAGTGCGTTACCCTTTCTGTTCTCATTCAAGCTTGTGTTACCATGTGCGCCACTGTTAGCACTTCTGTTTGCGTTACTGTTCCTGTTACTATGCCACAAGGGCCCCGCGCTCCCACCGCTGCATTACATTCACTATTTCTCGTTATCATTCTCAAAAAGAAGGGAAATTAGAGGCAAAAAACTCCATTTAATGCATTAGTTAGGGTTGTTCCACAGCGACAAAAGTGAGGAATTCGCTGTTAGGGTTGAAAACTCCTTGACCCCTGCCCACCCCACCAACCGCATTGGGGTGCGCATTAGTTTGGCTGGTCCTAACTGTCACCCCATTCTCCTATACTTCTGTTTTATATTACGTGATGTTGTGAGAGTTAGCTGATGACCTCACGCGCACCCAATGTCGGTTGGGGGTGGGCAGGGGGTCCCAAGAGGAGTTTTCAACCCTAACAGCGAATTTCCTCACTTTTGTCGCTGTGGAACAACCCCTAACTAATGCATTAAATGGAGTTTTTTTTGCTCTAATATATATATATATATATATATAGATAGACATATATATATATCTATATATATATATATATATATATATATATATATATATAGATATATATATATATATCTGTGTGTGTGTACAAAACCAGGTTCAATGGGTATAGGAAGAGTGATTCAGGCGAATCAAGACCATGACCAGAAAATATGTGATCAGTCAAAAACTTCATAGAATGGGGTCACATAACTTCTAAAACTGAGTAGTGTATCATTAAGTGACACAATCAACCATCATGAGAGAAGATTGAGAGGATATGTACTGTACCTCAGTAACATTACCCCCTCCAACACACAGGTATCATTGATTAAAAAAATATTATGAAATGGGTCGAGGCTATGCAAAAAGATGACTGACTGAGGAGCTTGGGGCCCCATGCTGAAATCTGAGCATAACAGCACTGGAGAAAACTCCGGCACCTCACAAGGTGTTATTCTTTACATCACATCTAATGTTTTCAGGTGTTGGACTTCACAAGCTGTCACTTAAATTATCAATCATTTCAGCAGTCAATGAATGCAACTGCAACACAAGAAGAAACATGTTTAAATTTTGTGGTACATGCTATCAAATGATTACCAACAGTATGTTAATAATGTTGCACACACAATTACGATAATATCCAACACTGGCACAGTGTGTGCTCAGGACCCAGTTGATTTGAGGTGGGTATTACCAATCATGATAGCCATGTAGAGGACAAAACAGAACAGCACCACTAATCATGAACACCATATTAATCCCTGACATGCTAACGATTTGAGCATGCATGTCACTAGGTCCATTACTATATCGTTATGGACTTTTTGAGCATGTGTGATCCCTTCAGTCCCCATCCCGTTGCTATACATAACATTCCAGGTAATCCTAAAGCCGCCCATCATTATCTACATTCTCTATCAGTATTGCTAATCACTCACTTTGCTGCTCACGGAGTGTCTGCAACTTTTTGGTTAGTAAAAAGCCTGCATATTGGTTGAGTAAGAGTGAAGTAGTCATGGAATATTGAGTTATGATACAGAAGTCAAACATTTGAGATGGCAATGAAGGACCAGGCATTCATGATGTTGGGGTGACAAGGATGAGGGAAGAGAGAGGTAAAAGGTGGTAGTGAGAGGTACGAGACTTTAGAACTTATAGTTGCAGTCATTTTTTTTTCAGTTAAGAGGAGGCGTGTACAGATGACATATTACAATAGTAACTGAGGAAGAAAGTGTGTCAATAGCCCCAATCAAAATGTGTGTAGGGTGTGTGTGTGTGTGTGTGTGTGTGTGTGTATTTGTGTGTATGCATGTGTGTGTATTCGTGTATATGTGTGGGGTGGGGTGGTCATCCCTTACACCTCTGTCTGTACTATTCTGCTGTCAATTTCTCCACTTACATAACAAACCCCTATTGTAACAGGATACATCTGATTGTGTTCTAAAGCAATTCATATAGAGAAAACTCAGTTATGCTACACTGTTCCTCTTGACTGTTTAGTGTACTGCTGTACTGCAGTGTTTGTGTTCCATTATAGGCCAGGCAACAAAGCTGCATAAACTCTCCTCAAATGTCATGATGTGAAGATGACGATGTAATATGAAATATTTTTCTAAGTGTGTTGAAATAAGAAACAGAACTGCAGCATTTTTTATCATTAATATTTACACACCAGTCAACTGAGTAATTCCTGGCTAATACACTGAAAATGCAACAAATGGATCTATATTCTAGGCAGCATGTGTTTGATTTTCAAACTGCAAACAATGATGCAACATACCTGTGCCAAACACAGATAACACAAGTGGCACCTTCCTTCATAATATGTGGCAATCCCTGTTTTTTCAAACACCAGCAACAGCAAAATAGGGATGCCATGTAGCAACCCCCCCCCCACATGTGCAATACTTGCAGCAAACGTGCTGTTATACCAGGTCAGAAGGAAGGTTGCACCATGGCAGGGCTGCACCATCCACATATCTGACATGCTAAAAGTTTTACTTTTGTCATAACAGGAGGTTGCCTTTGGAAGGTGATCTAATGACCATGCATCACTGCCTGACAGGACAGGAAAGGGTGGGGGTTGAAAGAGGGAACTGGATGAGCAGAAGAAGTATGGGGGGAGATGCTGGGGAAAATGAAGGAACAATGATAATGTACGTGGGATGAGGAGGCACCCTGTGGGGAAGCCCTATGCTATTACAGCAAGTCAATCAGACCCAGACAGGTGGTTGGCAGAATGGGACCCGGACATGGCCACAGATGGAAACAGCTCTGGCACCTGAACTATAGGTTACACTAAATACAACACCATTGGTGGGCAAGAAACAACCTATATGCCGGATGGGGAGAAGGTTCCAGGGAAATGCTGCCATGCCCGGGGACTGTTCCCAGCCACCACGTGCACCACACAACCAGAAGCCACTATTGCACACCGACAGTGTTGTGGTCATTGGCACCCATAGCACAGGTGCTGAGGCTGTGTTCTGGTCCCTTTTTGCCAACCACCTGTCCCTGTCCAATCAGCTGGCTGGAATAGCATAGGGCACTACTGCAAAGTGCAACTTCTTCCCTACACATTAACGAAGTGCCTCTGATGCCCACAAGGTCTCCCTTACTTCTGCTACCCGTCACCTCTTGGAAAGCGTTGCCCATCTCACCTTTGTGGCTGCTGTAGTACTGAGACAGTCAGGAGTGGGTGGAAGAATCCTTGCATTGAAGCCCACTGGGGTGCCACTACCTCAACACAACCATGCAGATGCAGCAACTCGCAGGTCTTGGGCACAGTGACTCTCATTTTTATTTTGGTGTGCTTGCACAGCCAACATCTTGCGGTAGTGCAGATTTGGAGGCACGGTCACTGTTGGGTGAATGCAGGGCATGCATCAGTAGGTGCGTCCCTCATTCCCCAATCAGCCTGCATGCTGGCCCCACACCACCCAGGTGAGCACATCTAAGAAATGGTCTGTTGCAATGTGAGCAAAGCTTGTCACATGCAGAGGACAGCCTGACATGCTTACCAGGAAACACAAACATGGTGACACACTGCCCCGCCAAACTGCCGACTTCGGGGGTGCCCAATCCCCCTGTCGGCTAACCCTGCCCCCAATGTATGTGCCAATGAGGGAGCTCACTCCCCGTTGACATAAAGAACCCTCACATTTGTTATATGCCAAGGGGGGGTGCCCAATTCCCCTCGGCTCTTGCCCCCCCACTTTCCTTGTGTACTGACAGGAGTGCCCAATCCCAGTCAGCATAAAGTACTCCCCTTTTGTTGTGGGACAACAGGGGTACCCAATCCCCTATTGGCTACAGCCACCCCCCCAAAATAAAAGGCTCCATTGGCATGCTGGAGCCCACCCCAGCATGCCACATGCCTGTAAACAGAAAAAGCGGTCCACCCAATGTTTTTTCACCTGTGGAAAAAGCAGTCACTTGGCAGTTTCCCTGCCCCCTCCCACAACCCGTGCCCACCCACTGCACACTCTGCCTCCCACACACACCCTCACCCCATGCTTACCTGCGGAGTCCAGCGCGACGATCTTCGGTGGACTGGGAACACGTCTGCACTCTTCAAAGCCAACCACGAACTGAAGAAATGCAGGTAAGCTGTATAATGGAATAAATGGGGTTTTTTTTCAACTTTGATGCATATGTCAGGCATTTTTTGGAATTTTGGCACCACATTTTCAACATGGGGTTTTTGGGACCCCTCCTCATGAATTCTTGCACTGTCATGGCATTATTTGGTCCCGAAAGATGATTTCTTGGTCACTGCCTGGAATCACCTTTCAGGATTGAGTAACAAAATGACAGTGCCACTGTTCATGAGGGGAGCTCTCAAAAAGCCTATGTTACAAATTTGGTGACAAAACTCCCAAAAATAGCTGTTTTACGAACGTGTGTTGCGCTGTTTCTACACATGCTCATAACATCATGAATTTGTAATATTTTCACTCCAGATTTTCAAACTTGCCATTTTTCCACACCTCATGATGAACAGTACAGCTGTCATTTCACATATCCTGCCCGAAAAGTGTTTTTGCACGTCTGGCTAGAATAGCATGGCTGCTGAGTAAATCACTCGGGACAGTTTGAGGAAAGACGGTGACACCGTTCATGAGCAGAGGCCCTAAAATGCCTATGTTGAAAATTTGGTGCCGAAAGTCCATAAAATGACTGTGTTGCAAGTGTGCATTGCACAGTTTCCACGCACCCTTGTAACTTCACAAATTTGCAATATTTCCATGCCAGATTTTCAACACTGACATTTTTTTCACACCTCCTTATGAACAGTACAGCTGTCATTTTTCACATCCTGCCCAAAATGTGTTTACACAGCTGTGGCACACAATGTCATGGTCACTGTGGGAAATCAACTTTTGGGACAGATTAACAAAATCACTGCACTGCTGTTCAAAAGGGGAGGTCCCAAAATGCCTATGTTACAAATGTGGCTACCAAGCTCCCAAAAATAATTGGGTTATGGACGTGTGTTGCGCAGTTTGTATCATATGCATGCTCATGCTTCACCAATATTTCATATTGTCACTCCAGATTTTCAACGTTGCCATTTTTTACGCCTCCTCATGAACAATACAGTTGTCATTCTCCACATCCTGCCCAAATATGTGTTTTCGTCCCTCTGTCACCAAATGGCATTGCCACTGTGCAAAATCACCTTTCAGCTAACAACATGATTGTGCTGCGTTTCATGAGGTGGCTTGACAAGCAGCCCATGTTGAAAATGTGGAGTGAAACTACCACCACATGCCTACAGTGTTAGGGTTTCCAGCTGTAGCACCCCACCTGGTACAGACTGACAGGCATCAGGGGTGTGACTTGGGATCATCAGATGTAATGCTCATGCCATTCCACCCCCACCCCACCCTGCAACCACTGACAGACATTGTGGTGTGCCTTGCACTGTTCGCCACAGAGTTTACCCACACTCTTTACTGCACCCATGTCAGCATATTTCCTTATGGAATGGGGTAAGTATAATGCCCAAATAACCCAAAGCACACCCCTGACACTTGTCAGTGTGTACAGGGTCGGGTGAGGTACAATGGCATGAGCATTATAGCTGATGACCCAAAGGCACACCCCAATGCCTGTCACTCTCTACAGGATGGGGGTGGGGTTGGCGTCACTTCAGTACTTCACTGCCATTCCTATTATGCATCTCTAGCTGCAGCACTGCCAATGCCAATGCCAGCGTGACAACACTCAGCACTGACAAATGCTTGTTGTAATATGTGGTGAAGTTTCCACTGATGATCCTGAGGTTGCTGCAGACCTAGATTGCCCCAACTTGCCCTGATCTAAGAGTTTTTTTGAAAATCGAGGATCTTGTATTCATCATATTAATATTCAACAATTCTATACTGGAAAGTGCCTGTAACATGAAATTTAAATTGTACTGTTATATACAACCATGATAATGAATTGGGTAATAAGATAAGCAATGAGCAATGCACACCAAAATTTAAAAAATGTTAGCAAGCAGAAGCATTACACATCACACACATCACATCATGGGGGCTACTTAGCCAGAAAAAGAAAGAAAATATGTGATTGATTCATGTAGGACACCAACTGCATGACAACATAACCCTAATGATTTACTTATGCAGAGCTAGTACAGCAAACACATCATGGGGTCCATCACTGATGTAATCTGATTATCTGTTTGATTTTCTCACAATGGGCTCTATGCACGAATGTGCAGAGTGCCTACGTGTCGAGCATCTGTGGCGCATAGCCACCCAGCACCCATTGCGCCCCCTGCTCAGGATGCATGAACAGGACGTGCAGGCTGTACACACTCAATCCCCCTGACCATGCAGACAGCAACATGCTGGAGGTGGGCAAGGGGTGTGCCAGCATTACACACCATGCACCAAGGTGCATAGTGCAGCCCGCAGTGGTGCAGAGTACTGTGCAGGTTACGGCAGCAGGGACCCTGCCATAACCCAAAGTGCACCCCCACAGACATGACCTGCCAGTCACGGTGGGACTGAGAACCCATCTGCCATGCCACCCCACTACACTAGGCTGCAGGTGAAGGCTGGGGGCAGCTCCAGGGATGACTGCCAATACAGTAGGGTGCCGTGTCCCATTCCGTACTGCCAATAAACCCTCCACCACATGCCAGCGCTGACCTCATAGTGCCAGACATAAACCCCACCACAACACGGCAGCCCCGACCCTGTAGTGCCAGACATAGCCTCACCACTACACACATGCCCACCCCATTTTGTGCTCAACATGCCCCAACCCCCGTTTCTCATGAATGCCCATTCCCCGTTGTGGTATGCATGTCACCCCCACATTCAGTGGTGCCAGGATCATCTGCACAACCCAGACCATGGTTCCCTAGCAACTGCAGCAGTGGCCAGTAGTTCCCAACCCCTGTGGCAGACGACCCCCCCATACCTGCATACGATTGCCATGGCTCTGGACTGTTCTAGCACAGTTCCTCCTCACACTCCTTGCTGTGGCACATCCAAGTGATGCTGGGAGAGCACCTGTATAAATAGACAATGTGTTCCCAGCACCACTTGGATGGCCATCAGTCATGCAGGTATGAGGAGGGCTGTCCACTGGCTATCCAGAGCCATGGCACCAATGAGCAGGTAAGGGGGTTGTCAGTCCTGCAGGGCTGGGGGACCACTGCACACAATGAGGGTCAGGGGTGTGAGTTCAGGACTTGGGGGGACTGTGTTTGGGATGTGCATTACTGTAATGGGCCAGTCACCACAGGGCAGTGGTGGTGGTGGTGGCACAGACCACCTATGTAAGATTGGGTGTTTTGGGTCCAGGGGTAGAGGGGTGATTGGGTTCTGCGGTCCTGGGACTGGGTCCCATGTGTGGTTGCATTGGTGGGGGAGACAGGGCACAGCTGTGTACTGTGGAGTGCGTCACCATACCAGACTGGGGCAGGGATCCTGTGGCTGGGGTCCATCTGTGTGCTGGGTGGGCCATGTGAAATGTGGGCATGGCTAAGGAGGCAACAGGATGCTGGGGACTGGCTTTGCAGGTCTGGATGCCTGCAGTGAGCATTCATGCACCCAGACACATACCTTACCATGCAAGGGATCCACTGTGGATCCCCAGATGGGCTTCCAATTGGATGCCCGTTGGGTCCACCACTCCACCCCCAGCCACCTGTATGATCCTGCATGCTGGGGGGGAGCGGGCCACAGACAGGTGTCTCATGGGTGCATGCAGCAGTGAATACCGTGCACCACACACCAGTCCTGGGCAACAGAGCTATGTGGGCAGGATGGGCACCTCGGCCACTCTTTTCCTGCCTGTTTGTGCATAGAGCCCAATGTACGCTCACTTAAGACAATTCCCATATTTAATTTTAGCCACCATGTACATTATCTTCAACACACTTTCTATAACCATTTTTAGCCATCATGTACTGATTTGAGAAACAGACATGAGGAGAAAAATATGATTGAGTTATATCCTCTCCAAGGTACAATCAGTAACTTGTTTGATCCTGACAGCTTTCAAAAAAAGGAAAATCTGTAACAGAATAATGTTAATCTAACCTCAGAGTCAGTCATTGTCCAAGATTCCCCCCTTTTCCCCCACAAAAGACAAGCCATTTGTATGTTGTTGTGCTCAGATTGGCAATTAATTTATTATATATCCAAATTTCATTTTCCATTATCATTATCATTTATTAATGTCTCTTCCACAATTTTATTTTTATTGCATTCAGATCTCAGTCTCTGATCATCTCTCTCTCTCTTGTCGTCTCGCTTCCCCAGGTGAACACCTGGGTGCCTTCTTCTCTTTTCTGTTAGGTAATGGTGAGCACCGAGACCGCTTTTTGTCCTTCAGTTTCTTCTTATCATCTTATTTCTTTTTTCCTTCCCCTCCCTCCTTCCCCCTTCCCCCCCTTTTTCCCACCTTTTTCTGCCATCCACCTCTGGCAGTCCAACATCCATCTGACTGGACATACACTGTCATCCACCTCTGACAGTTCCAACCTTCTCTTGTCGATCAACTCCTCCTTCCACTCCCTTTTTGTCGGGTTGGTGGGAGGTAACAAAACTTCAGCAAAAGTGGCTGAACCACCACTGTGCTGCTCTTTTTGTACCCCCTTTTTGCCCCTCCCCTTCCTGCCTGGCTGCCTATTGTCCTGCTATCTAGCCCCTTCCCTTCCTTCCTTCACCCCCTCCCCATCTGAACCAACCATTCCAGGACTAGGGGAAGGGATATACCAGGACAACTTGGTCTGTCCCTTTAAAGGCAAACCTATCACGGATTCCCCCTTTTTCCCCCACAAAGACAAAGCACTTGTATGTTGTTGTGCTTAGATTGGCAATTAATTTATTATATATTCAAATTTCATTTGCCATTCTCATTATCATTTATTAATGTCTCTTCCACAGTTTTATTTTTATTGCATTCAAATCTCAGTCTCTGATCATCTCTCTCTCGTCTTCTTGCTTCCTCAGGTGAACACCTGGGTGCCTTCTTCTTCTCTTTTCTGTTAGGTAACAGTGAGCACTGAAACAGCTTTTTATCCTTCAGTTTCTTCTTCTTCTCATCATATTTCTTTTTTCCTTCCCCCTCCCCCCCTTTTTTCCCATAACCTGTCTCCAGCTTGCGTTGGACGACTGACTTTCCCACCTTTGTTAGGCTTCCCCTCTTTTTTATCTCCTTATCTGTCTCCTCCAAGCCTCAACAAAACCCATAATTTCCATATTAAACATATCTATCGCTAAGTCTGACAAGTGCACCCCATCGGACCTGTAAAAATCTTCTACCAATTCTTCTACTCTCATAGTATGATGTGCCCCCCCATATTTCTTACTAATGTACCCACTTTTCTATCCATTTTCCTCCTAGCTCTATTAATTGCTACATGGCTGTGCTCGTGTCTCCACACCCTCCTTGCTATCATGTCTGACCAGGCTATGCTTACCTCCTGCCTCCATTGTTGTATCTTCCCTAGGTCCTGTTTTACCTGCATATCCACCCACAGATTGCCCCCAATGTCATTACCCCCCAGGTGTTTAATAATTAAATCTGGGGTGGGCCGTCGCTCCTTTATTTCTTTCAGGGTCGGACGTAACTGTGCCCATCTCAACCCTCAGATGCCACACCAAACCAGCTTACATTCTCTGACATCCTGGTACAGCTGCTTTCCCCAGCTTTTTTCTCTGCTTTCCTTTCTGCCCAATAAATGTATGAGTGCCTGCAGATCCATACTTCAGGTTGGTCTCCTAAGTATATTTATTGGAAAATTCAAAACAAAGTTTTTGTGGGACAAGCCCCTCCCTTGTATCTCTTTCCATAGTAAACAACAACATGGCGGCCGGCTCCTGGGAGAGCTCCACCAGGAAAATACCACAGGTCAACCCCACTACTGCACAGAGGGTAAAATACCTTTAACTTTCTCTATTTTATATCTGCCTGCATAATATGTTGTGTTTTAGAAGAGGGACTTTATGTATGCAGTGGTATGAGGTATGCTGTGTTGCCTACTGAGCTATATATCTAATGCAAATGCTCAGTTTAGGCACAGCAGCTGGATTAGAACTCGCACTGTGAGCTGCTAGCAGTGAGATGCTTTAGCGCTAAGGAGAAAGTGCTTCAGATAGACTGGCAGCTCTGAGCGAGTTAGTCTTACTTAAGTCCTTTTTTTAGCGTTTTCAGTGTTTACGAGCTGCACGACAGTGCGCACGTTCGTGCAGCTCATTCGGGACATCCGAGAAGGAGTGCATAGCAAACACGCTCATTCTAAGGATCGGTCAGCTCATGAAATCTTTATTTTAAGCCCGGGGGAGTTATTTTGGAGCCTTTATGAGACAAAAGGAACAGTCTCAGGAGTTTCTGAATTTCGGAATGGTTAAAGGGGACAACGCTATTTCCAGAATACCAAAATGGATTATCTACATAATAAATGTCTACAAACAATTGTTTAATATGTACTACATGCTGCAACATTATTTTGACTTGCATAAATGGGGAGGGGGGTGACAGGGAAAACGACAGACAGACAAAAACATGAAAGAAAAACACATACAGTAGGTGGCCAGCCTATGTACATAAAAGACAAAAAAAACACCTTAATATACATATAGCGAGAGACACAAAAGGGAAACAGCAAGCCAAGTTGTAACAGTTGTATAATTGTTAGGCTAACGACAGGTCTGGCCTGTATCTGTATTACCAGACCCTTTGACATTCTCCTCCCCACTTAAGATAAAAAAACACATTTTCTTTTTTTTTCAAATTGTGATGTATCCCATACTTAAGTACAGACCTCTTACAGGGAAGAGATGGAGCCAAAGCCCACCCACTCCTCAGGCTCCACCTCGGGGTCCCAAAACAAAATTCCCTCCTTTGTACAATAGTGAAATGTACTTCCTGTTCACTGTCATAAAAGCAGGTTTTCTGTTATTATAAGAAATTATTTTTTTTAACTATTTCTTCTACATACCCCGAGGTCTGTTGTACAGGATTTGTTTTGATTATTTTCATAACCATATCTTGACAGAAAATCTGCATTTTTATGTTCAATACCCTTTCGATGTTTAATTTTGAAGCAAAACGACTGTAATGTCAAATACCATCGCATTATGCGAGGGTTCCGGTCTTTCATGACATTTAGCCAACATAAAGGATTGTGGTCTGTCCATAGTTCGAACTCAACTCCCCATAGATAGAACCGCAATGCTTCAATGGCCCAGCGTATTGCTAAGCATTCTTTTTCAATGGTGGAATATCGAGTTTCTCTCTCATGCAACTTTCTGTTAATGTATATTATAGGATGCTCATCACCTTCAATAACTTGTGATAGCACAGCCCCTATGCCACAATTTGAGGCATCAGTTTGTAAAATAAAGGGTAGTGTGAAGTCAGGTGTACAGAATATTGGGGAGGAGCATAATATTGCTTTAATTGTGGAAAACTGCTTCGCAGGCAGGGGTCCATACCACTTTCTCGGCTGGTGTTTTTTGTCAACTCAGTAAGGTCACTAGCTAATGTTGCAAAATTTGGTATAAACTGCCTATAATAGCTGGCAAGTCCTAGAAAGGATCTCACATCCTTTTGGTTACTGTCGTGGACTGTTAGCTACAGCTTCAATTTTGATTTAACAGGTTTTACCATACCCCACCTATCTGGAATCCCAAATATTCAGTTTCCTGCATAGCCAAGGAACATTTAGATGGATTAATGGTTAGGCTTGCAGTAGTTATGGTGTTTAACACCGTAGCTAGATGGCATAAATGGTCAGACCAAGTTTTACTAAAGATTACCACACCATCCATGTAAGCTGCACTGAAGGCAGCATGTGGTAAAAGAAACTTATCCATAAGCCTTTGGAAGGTTGCAGGGGCACCATGAAGCCCAAAACACATTACAGTAAACTGAAATAAGCCAATTGGGGTACTAAAGGCTGTTTTTTCCTTATCATTAGCATCTAAGTGAACTTACCAGTAACCTTTAGTCAGGTCGAGGGTGGTAATGTATTGTGCTTTTCCCAGGTGGTCTAGGATATCATCAACGCGTGGCATTGGATAGCTATCAAATTTAGAGATTTCATTTAACCTTCTAAAATCTAAGCAGATCTGGACCCCACCCTCCTTTTTTCCAACAACAACAATAGGGAAATTCCACTCACTATGAGATGGTTCAATAATTCCCAATTGTTGCATCTTGTGAAGTTCCTTCTCCACTTCACTTCTTAATCTTTCTGGAATTCTATAGGGCCTTTGCCTTATGGGTTCTCTTTGTATAGTGTTTATTTTGTGAGCAACATCTGCCACCCTCCCAGGCATCCCTGTGAAATAGCTAGCAAAAGGTTGCAACACAGTGTGTAGCTCAGTGACTTGCTGACTGGTTAGTTGGGAACTTATGTTTATGTCGTTGATACCCCCTTTTGTTTCTAACCTTTGGTATACTACATCTAACTTACTGATGGGGAGTTCAGGGTGTATGTATCCCACAAAAGCATCCTTTCTTTCCACCCATCTTTTTAATAAATTGACATGGTATACATTATATTTCTTCTTTTTGTCTGGTAATTCCACCTGATAGGTTACTGGTCCTGTTCGTTTGAGTAGTGTGTACGGCCACTGCCACTTCATATAGAGTTTGTTTTCTGTGGATGGGAGCAATAACAACACTTTGTCCCCTTCTTGGAATTCTTTGGTACCTGTCCCCTTGTCATAATGCAATTTCTGGACACCCTGATGTTTAGCGTTAATACGGTGAGTAATTTTCATATATTTCGCTATTTTGTCTCTGAGGTGGCAAATATAGTCATTAGGATCTAGTCCCTGTGATTCTTGCCCTTCTTCCCATTTCTCCTTTATAAGGTCTAATGGGTCCCGGGGGTTACGCCCATATAACAGTTCAAAGGGAGACAACCCTGTGGATGCCTGGGGGACCTCCCTGTATGTGAACATCAAGTAGGGTAGTAATGTATCCCATCTACGGCCCTCCTCCTGACTACATTTTTGTAACATCTTTTTGAGGGTTTGGTTGAACCGTTCTACCAAACCATCAGTTTGGGGATGGTAGGGGGTAGTATGTATGGCAATACTTCCCAAGATGTTATACGGCCTTTTTAATAAAGCGGAACAGAAATTGCTACCCCTATCGGTCAGGATTTCCTTTGGTATATCAACCCTACTAAACAGTTTGCCAAGTTCCTCAGCTATCTTTGGTACATAGATACATACACAGTGTTGGCAGATAAGGGCCTATGGCCCACCCAGTCTGCCCATTTGAGCTTGTAAGTTCAGTTTATGTTTTCCTAGAAGTCTGTTGCCCCTTACCCCTGACCTCCAGAATTCTTTTATGTCTATCCCATGCATTCTTAAATCCTGTGATTGTTTCAGCCCCCACCACTTCCTCTGGCAGGGTGTTCCACTTGTCCACCACCCGTTCTGTGAAGAAATTCTTCCTCACGTTTCCTCTGAATCGTCCTCCCTCCAACTTCATCCCATGCCCTCTAGTCCTGGAACATATTTTTCGCTTAAAAATAGTGTATTCCTGCACCCTGTTCCTCCCTGTAAGATACTTGTATGTCTCTATCATATCCCCTCTCTCCCTCCTCTCCTCCAGGGAGTACATGTTCAGTTCCTTCAACCTGTCCTCATAGGACTTGTGATGCAATCCATGCACCATCTTTGTTGCCCTCCTCTGAACCTTCTTTACCCTGTGTATGTCCTTACGTAGGTAAAGTCTCCAGAACTGTACACTGTACTCCAGGTGGGGCCTCACTAGTGTCTTGTATAGTGGAATTATGACCTCCCTTTTCCTGCTGGTGATGCCCCTGCCTATGCATCCCAGCATCCTATTTGCTTTACTTGCTGCCTTGTCGCACTGTTTCCCTACCTTGAGGTCATCAGAGATGAAAACCCCAAGATCCCTTTCCTGCTTGGTGCATGCTATATCCTCACCCCCCAACTAGTATATCTTTTTGCAGTGACATTATGCAAGGGTATAGCTTCAGGATATTTAGTGGCATAGTCACATATCACCAAGATATACTGGTTTCCTTTCGTATTTTAGGAGGGACCCACCACATCCATGGCTATATGCTCAAAGGGGTTGTTATTAAAGGCAAAGGCAGCAAGGGTACCTTATCCTTCTTTCCTAGTTTGGCTACTTTTTGGCACTCTGCACAACTTTTATAAAATTCTGCAACCTGTTCATGGATGCCAGGTCAGAAGAACCGATATAACAGGTGGCTTAATGTGTGGTCTCTACCTAGGTGTCCAGCTAGGGGTATATTATGTGCTAGTTCTAAAAGTTGTTGTCTGTATACTTGGGGAACTACCAACTGATATACCACTTCCCCACTCTTTGGGTTGACACACTTTCTGTACAATAAACTGTTGTTTATTTTGTACCTGTCTGACCCTTCCTTAACATTAGACGCCTGGGCAAAACAGTCTTTTAAACTGACATCATGTTTTTGTGCAGTTTTAAAGTCCATTGTCGGAATAACAGAGTCTATAACCTTCTCATATTCCCCATTATTATTTTGAGTCCACTGTAGTTTGTCTTTTCTTTTCTGGGCCCTTGACTTTTTACTCTTTTTGGACTCTCCAAAAATGTCATCAGAAAAAGGAAATACCTGTTCCAGGTTGCCACTAGTCTGGGATCTGGTAACCATTGCAGATATGCTATCAGTTAATAATGTTTGAAAGCGCGGTTGGTCATGCCCAATAAGTACAGGAACAGGTAGATTGGGAACAGCACCTACCCGCATAGAGTGTGTATGTCCCTGTATGGTCATCACCATGTCATAAAGAGGATAATGATGTGTGTCTCCGTGAATACAAGTTACTCCAGTCATCTTTGGCTTGTATTTAGTCATTGGATCCAACAAAGCTGTTTGAACCAGGGTCTGTCTGCTCCCTGAGTTGAGGAGACCACATACTGTTTTATTTCCGATTTGTACAGGCAGCATATAATGACCCCAGTTGGCCAGGGCTAGATGTGTGGGCTCAGTCCTTTTTTTAGGGTAAAGCCTTGCTACATGGCCCTTTCCTCCGCACTCTCAGCATATAATATCCAGATTGTATCCTTTGTATATCTTCAGAAAGCTTTTTGGCCCTGATGGAGAGGTTGCTGGAGTAGGAGATGGGGTGTTTTGTCTGGATACAGGGGTTTGATGTCCATGTGATATTACTCCCTTGGAACATGTGGGTTGAGCTGCTATATAGTCCTCCATAAGATGGATTGCCACATCTGAGGTCTCTGGGCGGTGCTCCTTCACCCAAAGTTGGACATCTTGCAGTAGGATTTTAATGAATTGTTCCAAAACAATAGTTTCAGTATCTGGTCAAGTGTCCGTGTGGTAGGTTGCAACCACTTTAGACATAAGTCCTTCAAGCGTACATAGGCATCCTGAGGGTTGTCTGCAGTCTGATACCGATAGGTCCGAAAATGTTGACGATAGGTCTCGGTATTGATGTCATACCATTTCAAAATAGCAGCTTTGACCTGGTCATAATTGTTTGCGTGTGCAACTTCCACATGGCTGTAGGCTAGCTGTGCCTTTCCCGTTAGATATGGTGCTAAACAGATCACCCATTGGTCTCTGGACCATGTGCATGCTGCTGCCACTCTTTCAAATGGCATAATATAGGCTTCTATGTCATCACTGTCTGTTAGTTTGACCAGTTTAATGTCTTTATGACCCCCAGGAGGTTGATCTGGTGGTCGATTGATACCCAGAGCCTGTATGGCCCTTAATGTGTCAGTCCACCTGGCCTCATATTCCCTTTTGTCTTTTTCCCTCTGTTTCTCCATTTCTACCTGGTGCATACACAACCATCTCACCAGCTCATGGGTTCCAAGAAGGGGTATTTCCTCCCCTGAACCACCTCCACTTGCTTGTGCTACTGGTTCCTCTTCCATCTTTGTAACAGGTTTCCCTTTTCTTCTCACAATGGGCTCCAAACCAGGTAGGAGGGGTAGTTGATAGGTTGCTGTGACTGAATGAGTAGCTACTTTTTGGAAGGAACCAGATTCCACCTTTTCTTCCTGCATGTAGAGTCCACCAGTCTTGGACAGACTCCCCCAGTTGGGTGTAGTTCCAACCAGTATCCCACTCTGACACCAGTGTAAGAGGCTATGGGATACAGATGGACTCAGACACAGATGATTTCCTTAGGTTGGTCTCCTAAGTATATTTATTGGAAAATTCAAAAGAAAATTCAAAATAAAAGGTGGACTGTTTCGTTCATAAAAATAAAGCAGATTTTAAGTTGAGTAGCATATAACAACGTTACATCGTTTTTACAGCAAGCAAAACAAAAAAATAGTCTCCTTCGACAGTATAACTAGAAAGCACTAGTTTCAAGGGTGCATACACTCCAACACCCTCAGCTACATCTGACATCTCTTTGTCAAAGCTGGATATATATATGGGCTGAGAGTACCTCTGATTGGCTGGTAGACATATCAATCAGTTAAGTCTGAAAAGACTTTTACAAAAGTTCAATAATTTATTCTAAAGCACATAGAAAACCCTTGTAACAGCCTTATTTTTCATATAGCACATTTATAAATAAATTGCAATACTTAAATCTTCAAAACAAAGTTTTTGTGGGACAAGCCCCGCCCCCTTGTATCTCTTTCCCTATATAGTAAACAACAACATGGCCGGCCGGCTCCTAGGGAGTGGATCCACCAGGGAAAATCCCACAGGTCACCCCACTACTGCACAGAGGGTAAAATCCCTTTAACTCTTCTCTATTTTATATCTGCCTGCATAATATGTTGTATTTTAGAAGAGGGACTTTATGTATGCAGTGGTATGAGGTATGCTGTGTTGCTTACTGAGCTATATTCTAATGCAAATGCTCAGTTTAGGCACAGCAGCTGGATTAGAACTCACTCTGTGACCTGGTAGCAGCAAGGTGCTTTAGTGCTAAGGAGAAAGCGCTTCAGATAGACGGGCAGCTCTGAGCGAGTTAGTCTTACTTAAGTCCTTTTTTAGCGTTTTGGCATTCTCGAGCTGTGAGAACAGTAGCACGTTCAGGCGGCTCATTCGGGACATTTGAGAAGGAGCGCATAGTGAATACGCTCATTCTAAGGGTCGGACAGCTCGTGAAATCTTTATTTTAAGCCAGGAGGAGTTATTTTGGAGCCTTTATGAGACAAAAGGAACAGACTCTGCTGTGTTCCTCATTTATAAAGTCATTGACTGATCCCCCTTCAGGGAATGACAGATGGTGAATCATCCCATATTCCCCTTTTTGCTTTTTGGGCACCAGGCTCAATGGGGAGATTCTCATGTTTCTTAGTGGGGGGAGTTGCATATGGTCCTTCTACTCTGCCTGCCACCCTTTCTTTTTCTATCTTTTGCTTCAGAATATCCTCTTTTCCTTTTACTAACCTCAGATTGTTAGCTTCTCTTGCCCTTCTCGGGTCTTTGCACTGTAGTGAGAAGCTTGCTCAAAAGCCTTTACTTATCACTTCCGTTACCTCTCTGTTTGGGTATTCTTTCAACCATGTCTCCCATGCCTCTATTTTTATGGGGGTTTTTGCTACTTGAAATTGTTCCCTTACTTCCCCCCACTTCTCTGACCCCCTCACCTCCCTCCCAATTTTGTTCCCTCATCTGTTCAGTAAGCTTGGTTCCCCTGCCACTGTAGCCTCTTCCTTTTGAACCTCTATTCCAGGACTGGCCCCTGTAACCCTGGCTGTCCTGAAAGGGTTGTTGTGCTGTTCCCTGTCCCCCTCCTCCTTGGGCCCCTTGCATTCATGATGTCCTGCATCTATTCACTGGGTGTGTACCTCCACATCTTGAGCATGCATGCCAAAACCTGCTTTGGGGCCATGAGCAAAATGCCCTGTTATATCCTCAGCAACATTTTTGGTGGACTCCCCCTCTTTTCCCCAATTCTCCCTCTGGGGTGGATTGATCAGTTACATAGTGTGTCCATAAATCTAACTGCTTTGTGTCCCACTGCACATCTCCATATGTTGTCATTCTTTGGTGAAAAAACTCATCATAATATATCCACCCTACTTTCCTTTTGCTCATCTGATAATTAATGAGAATGTAATCAGTGGGACGCCCAAGTCAGGCTTCTTTTCCAACACTATCGCAGAGTACGTGGCAAACCCTACAAACCACCTGTCCCACATTTTTCCTTTTAGAAATTTATCTTCCTCTTTCTTTCCTAGTAAAACTATTGCTGCTGCCATTTTGCTCTTCCCAATATTCTCAGTCTCCTCGTATTTTGTGGCTGACTCCCTACTCACTAGAGCAAAAATGTCTACATACTCCCCTTTCCATATCTTTTCTTTTGTAGCCAGTGATAAGTGTTCTCATATTCTCATCCCTGGCACTCCTATCTCTCTTGTTCCCTTCTCTATGCTTCCCAACATCTTGTCCACCCCCGTCAATTCCTTATCTGACCTGATCTCCGCTAAGGCCGATTCCATCTGCCCCAACCCCCCTGATCCCAGTGCCACAATAATTTGGCCTATGTATTCTTTTATGCTGTCTCCTACTGTACCGGATACATTACCTGTGGGCCTATCAGCTCCCTGCAGCCTGCTGTCATCAGAGTGCCCTGGCCTGGTTTCCTGGTTTCCAGTGGTTGACTGACTGGTTGGGGTATCGTCAGAAGAGGAACCACTGTGTTCAGGGATCCAATGTGGATTCCATTGGTGGAAACACTACCTGCTCTGGGGAGGTACCGGTGGTTCAGGTACACAGGGCTGCGGAGGTACTGGGCTAACCGCAAGGGGAGTTACCACCACTGGTGGCTGCCACCTCTTAGGACTACGAGGTCTCCCAGCTGGTCGTTTCCCACCTCCCCCTTTTCCTTTTCCCGCTTTCTGCTTTTCCCCTTATCTCCCCGGTTCCTCCTCTTCAACCATCTCCCACATGTTGTTGGCCTTCTCCCCCAACTCCACAATGGCCTTCTAGGCATCTTCCTTGGACGGCCTGTTCCTCTTTGGTGCCATCTCCTTTCTTCCTTGCCTGTATAAAAGCTGTGAAAACTGACAAACTGAAAAAAAAACACTTCCATTAATGACTCACCACACTTTGCTGTATTTTGTTTTTATATATATGTCCCCCTCCCGATTCACCCTGTAGCAGACTTCCCACTCTATCCACTCCTTCCGCCTTCATGAGGCCCTGTCTGATTGTTTTCCTGGCTCCCCCTTTGTCTTTTTTTTATTTTTTATTATGCACTAGCTCTGTGGCCATGCATGCCGCCTTTCTTCCTGCTAGGCCTGTCCTATGACCTATTTTACCATGCTGAGAACTGATGCCTGACCACGCATGACCTCTGTCCCTCCGGCATCCATCGCCTGCTTCCTAGCCTTCTGGAACTATCCCCCCTTTCCTCGCACTCCCCCTCAGGTTGTTAGCCCTTGTAGCCACTCCACTCCTCTGTGTGTCACTACCCTTGTGGCCCAGTAGGCCTATCCATTAACCCCCTTCATGATCCCACTTGTTTTCCACTGCCCGTGTGGCCTCTCAGCCTAAAACCCCCTTTCCTTCTCTCCTTGTCTCCTGCCGCATTGGTGGGCCTCTTGGCCTAAAACACCCATTTCTTCCCTCCTTGCCTCATGCGGCATCAATTGCCCTGCCCAGTGTTCCTTCACAAGCCACTGTTCCTGATCGTCTCTTGGCTCCCACTGTTCTGCCTTTAATTGAGAGCCCCAAGCACCAGTCCCTTGCCAGCCAAGCTCGAGGCGACCTGCGCCCTCAGCGTCTGACGTCATGCCACATGGCCACCATCATGAGTGCTGCTAATCCGTCCATCCAGAGTTGCCCATCAGCTCTTCTGTTTGCCCAGCACAAGCAACAATCATCCAATGTTACTGCCACCAAGCTCTTGGAATGTATTATACAAGCTTTCTTTCTTTCTCATATTCTTCCTGATTCTACTGCCCACTCCAGGTCACTTGCTCTCCCAAAAGCTGCTTTCCTACTTCCTCTTACTCGCTCAACTACCCCCGTGGCCCTCACCTACCACAGCGTGCACTCTCCCCCCTTCCTCTCAAGCTTCTCATCCTCTGGGATTCAAACCCCACAATCTTTGTTTCTTTGAGAAAGGGCCCTGCTTAGAATGAGCCTCAGACATCACTTGTTCTTCCAATCTATTTGCAGGGTGTGCTCAGTCTCTCTACATCTCTAGGCATACCAAACAAGGCCTCCCTTCTCCGGCATGTGCCATCATGCCCTGTGGCCTCAGGCTCCTAGGGCCTTATCTCCTTCTCCCAAGCACCATTCTCAGCCTTCCCAACAAAATTTTTTCTCCTTTCTTCCCTCTCCACTGCTCTCAGACCCCCCGCTTCCTTGCTCTGCTGTACCAGCCAAACTATTGTTTTTCAGCACATGGCCTAGCCTCCCCTCTGGGAGCCCATTCACACTGACTGCTCTAAACATCATTGTGGGCGCTACTCGACTTCAAAGCTTAATCAACAGACTTCAAATCCATGCTTCACCTTATCATAACCTACTACTATAAATGTATTATAAAGAAAATTTGTTGTGTTTTTTTTGCTTGTATTGTGCTGTTCTGCTCTTACATTCCACATCCTGCACAAACCTCAGTCCACTGCTTCTATGATTTCAATGTAGCCAATCTGATGTGCTGTAGTCTTGCTAATATGGTAGCCAACAAAACTTCAGCAAAAGTGGCTGAACCACCTACTTTTTGTACCCTCTTTTTGGCCCTCCCCTTCCTGCCTGGCTGCCTATTGTTCTGCTACCTAACCCCTCCCCTTCCTTTCCCCCTCCCCATCTGAGCCAACCATTCCAGGACTAGGGGGAAGGGGTGTACCAGGACAACTTTGTCTGCCCCTTAAAGGGCAAACTCCATTATTCCCAATGATATTGGCAAGACAGACAGCTAAAAAAATGACTTGTTAGATGACAGTTTACAGCTGATAATCTGCATTCATCAGACAGCTCTATAATGTAAGCGCTGGAACCCGTCACTGCAAAATCTGAGAACCTGTCCTTGAGATGTGGTGGCAGGTGTGCTCCTAGTTTACACACACAGTGCCATGAACTACATAATGAGATCATGCTTTACTACATATGGGGAGGGAGAATGCACAACCATCTCTAGTGCTCATGCAAAAATTTTTATAATGCATCTAGTGAGCTGTCAGCTTCAAAGTACTCCCAAACAAAATGATGAGGTCAGAGCAATTTTAGTAACTTCAGTACAGCCTTAATATGAAAATGAACATCACACCACATCACAAAACACAGATCTGAGTTGTTTTGACAATAAACCAGTCGGTACTACTGTAGTAACATTAATTTTCCCAGTAATAAACACAGACAGTGTCCTATGACTGCTGAGCAGCTGGATGGCTTTGGTCATATTTAGTTCTCCATTCAAAGCCTGATTCATCATTAACTGTTTCTGAGGTGCAACTGGCACACTGTAAAAGGCTGGAGGAGACAGGGAAGAACTCTTCTCTGTTATCATTTGGGGAGCTTTCTGATTCTGATAAAACCTAGTAGATAAAGGATGTGATGCATTCAAAGCCCTGCTCAGTGTCAAAGGGTTTTGCAAATTGAAATATTTACCTAAACTGTATCCCCAGTCTGTGTACCTTCTCAACCTGTACCATATCCTCTGCCATCTCACCTTGCAAGTTATTTCTGACTCACTTAAGTGGATGTATTTGCTGTAAGTGTCTTATTAAGGTAGATGTGCCAAGGTTGCTTTCCTTTCTTCCTTTGTTGAAAATGATCTTACATAATATGAGGCAGAAATACTGAATAAATATTTCTGTTCAGTATTCACAGAAGAGGGGAGGGACAGTGGCCACAGCAGTGCAGCAGTTGCCACTGGGGTGAAGAGTCCCAAAGGAGCCCACTAAATTGAAGGTGGACAAAATGTTGGGACCAGATGGCATACAGTCAAGTCAAGTCAAGTTTATTTAAAAGATGCCCAATCCCAGAGGCTCTGGGCACCGTACAAATTTTTGAAAAACATAATACATAAATATAAACAAATAAATAGAATCACAAATTATAAATTAAATCATAATCTAAACATCATATGCTTGAGAAAATAATAACGTCTTCAAGCGAACCTTAAAAACATCTACAGTCGGCCTCTCTGCCCACAGCTGGTAGTAGGTTCCATAGAGCGGGAGCCGCAATGCTAAAGGCTCTGTCACCTGCTGAGTTCAACCTCACTCTAGGAATGGTCAGGAGGCCACTACTGGAGGATCGGAGAGGGCGGACAGAGGGAGTAGGTGTCAGGAGGACTGACAGGTAACCAGGGCCCTGTCTGTGTAGGGCCTTAAAGGTGAGAAGACCCACCTTAAGAGGACTCTCCACCTGACTGGCAGCCAGTACAATTCACACAGTACCAGTGTAATATGGCAGAATTTTTCTGCCCAGTCCATCAACCAGGCAGCTGCATTTTGCACCATCTGCAGTCTGCGGAGAAGTCCTCCTGTGACCCTGAGATAGAGCGCATTACAGTAGTCCAGCCTAGATGTGACTAAGGCATGTATCAAGGTAGGGAGGTCCAGAGGCAGAACAAGGGGCCTAATCCTGGCAATGTTTCTGAGATGGAAAAAACAGGTACAAACCACGGAAGATACTTGAGCTTCCATGGTCAAGTTCCTGTCCAGAATCACTCCAAGACTACGCACCCTAGAGGAGGCCTTCAATGACACAGCCCCAAGAACATGTCCAGTTGCTGAGTCAGAGGCCTTCCTATCACGAACTCTGTTCGACTCCACTACCAATACCTCGGTCTTGCTAGGGTTCAGTCGCAACCAGCTGGAGGCCATCCAGTCACCTATCTCAGTCAGACAGATGTTTAGCACATCCACTGCGTTGGATGTTCCTGAGGCAAAGGACAAATATAGCTGAGTATCATCAGCATAGCAATGAAAATTCAGACCATACTTCCTAATGATCCCCCCCAAGGGCAGCATGTACACTGCGAACAACATTGGGGCCAGTACCAAACCCTGAGGGACTCCGCAGGGAAGGAGATTGGGTGTAGATGAGAAATTACCCATCATAACCCGTTGCCTCCTATTTGTAAGAAAGGACTCAAACCAATTGATGACAGTACTGGTGAGTCCACATAGCTCCCTGAGGCGGACAAGCAACACACAATGGTCCACAGTGTCAAATGCTGAAGAGAGATCGAGAAGAACAAGAATTGTCCTATCCCCCCGATCTCTAGCCCTGAGGAGATCATTCTGCACCTGAACAAGCGCAGTTTCTGTGCTATGTCTGGCCCGAAAAGCTGACTGGAAGGGATCGTACAACTCGTGAGTCATGAGGTGCTCTTCCAATTGAAGCGCTACCACCTTCTCCACCACCTTCCCCAAAAATGGGAAGTTGGAGATAGGACAGTAATTTGCCATGATCTCCGGGTCCAAAGATGGTTTCTTTAAAAGGGGTCTCACCAGAGCCTCCTTCAAGGCATCCAGAAAGACTCCCTCAAATAGGGAACACCGCACGATCATGGCAAACACCGGGCCAACAGAGTCAACGCATCTCATTAAGAAACGCGTTGGCACTGGGTCCAGTTCACAAAAGGTATGCTTCAAATTGGTTGAAACCTCGATAACCTCACTTACCTCCACTGGTCTAAACTCCCCCCCAACTTGGCAGAGTGCACTCAGAACACATCTGGTGACCACTGTTAGCTATGGTATTGCAAACTGAAGAAGCCTCCCGCTGGATCATGGACACCCTGTCTGAGAAGAACCGAGCAAACTCCTCACAATCTTCAGTGGAAAAAACCCTCCCAGGCTGCAAACAGACAGGATGAAGAAGTCTGTCTACAGTCCGGAAGAGTGAAGCTGGTCGATTCTTCCAGGCAGCAATCTCCCTGGACAGGAACACTGCCTTCTTATGGTTGATTGCCTCCTGATACGCACAATAGTGCGTACGCAGGACCAGTCTGTCCACCTCCAGGCAGGATCTTCTCCAGCAGTGCTCTAATCTCCGACCCATCTTCTTCATCTCCCTGAGGTCTCCATCAAACCATGGGGACCTCAGGTAAGAGGTTTTGGGTCGTACACGGACAGGTGCGAGGGAGTTGATGGTGTCAGAGAGCACCCTATTATAGGTGTCAACCCCGGCACCAACTCCTCCGATGCATGCTGCACCCACACTAGATAATTTAGCTGCTGCCAAGAAACCCTCAGGGGTGAGACCCCACAAAGGGCGACAGCTAATCATCTCAGCAGGGGAAGGGCTTATGGCGGGAGCCCGGCGTGAACTTCACCGTGCAGTGATCGGACCAAGAAACCCGATCAATCCCGAGATCAGTGATCTCAAGCCCCAGTGAAAACACCAGGTCCAGTATGTGGCCATCCTGATGGGTGGGTGCAGCAATGACCTGCATCAGTCCAAGAGAGGACATGCTCTGCAAAAAGTTGCCGCCACATCTTTGATCACTATCATCCACCCAAACATTGAAATCCCCCAGAAAAACAGATCTGGAGGATCCCAATGTTTCACCAGCAGTGAACTCGGTAAACTCCTGCAGGAAATCCCCCATCAGGCCAGAAGGGCGATAGATGAGGAAAATCCTGCAGCCTGCACCGAGACCACCGCGGATAGCCACATACTCAAAAGAACACGGAGCTTCCACTGGGTGCACAGTGAAGGTCAGGCTGGATCTAAAACAGATAGCTACACCGCCACCCCTGTGATTCACTCTGGGCAGTGCACCATGGTATACCCGGGAGGGACCGCAGCCTCAAAAATAGGGCCTGCATCATCACCCACCCAGGTCTCTGTAATGCAAGCCAGATCGACCGATGAAATCAAGGCAGCAATAATTGCCATCTTGTTCCTGATCAACCTGGCATTGCACAGCACTGCCCTCAGAGGATTGGAGGGTGGTGCAGCCCCACAGGTTACCTGGCCACTCGGACTGGTGGACTCCCTTGGGACGGGCACCAACCACGTCTGGCCTCTCCCAGATGCCCGTCGTAACCCACGGTGCCTCCTGGACCTAACAACCTCAATCCGACCATCACCCATAGCCAGATCACCTCGCTGCCAATAATCAACACGACCCCCTGCAATCCCACTTCCTGACAACGTCTAGCGGTAGTATCAGACACAGGAAGAGGGACAGAGGGATGTAGACCATGTAGCAGTGAATGGCTATAGGTAGTCCTAGCCCCCATAGATCTTCCCACATAATTCCTAAACATTTCAAGCAATAAACACAGACTGCTATTTAAACACAACTAAATAACACAAAATAACTACCTAACCTACATTAAACTAGTAAAAACTAATACTAAAATAAACTCCAGCTTAATATTTCTTAACAGAACTAAATAAGTAAAATTACTTAACTTGGCACACATTAAAACATATCATAAACAACCCATTTCTCCCCATTTGCAAACAAACATTCCAGTACTGAGTGGGGCTCGTACACTCTGCTAGCGCTCTCTTGTGAGCGGCTTCACTTTATTCTCAACAATGTTCCCGCCCCTTCGGAAACTATCAAAACTCAATCAGAGCTCCCCCGTGCTCATACCTCCAGCCCGATATCATAAGGCAAGGCAGCCTGCAGCACAGCCTCTCACGCCATGCAAGCCTGCCACCAGAGGGCAAACGGACAGTTCACAGGGGAGCAGTAGACCCAGGCAAAAAGGGAGAGCAAAAATCCACACATCCAGCTGCTTACGAGCAGCGTTCCAGTTACAGCAGGACACAGTCTGCACACGCAGAATAAGCGCCAGGAGCGGCGCCACTTTATTCTCAACAACAACCCCGCCTTCGGAAACTATCAAATCAATCCAGAGGCTCCCTCATGCCACACCCTCCAGCCCGATATCATAAGGCAAGGCAGCTTCAGCACAGCCTCTCACACCATGCAAGCCTGCCACTGGAGGGCAAATGGAGAGTCTGCAGGGAGCAGTAGACCCAGGCAAAAAGGAGAGCAAAAATCCACACATCCAGCCGCCACGAGTGGCGTTCCAGTAACATACACCCAAGGATATTAAGAGAAGTGTGAAGGGAGATAGCAGAACCTCTGGCAGCCATGTTCACTGAGTCATTCACCACAGGTGTGGTACCAGAGGACTGGAGGAGGGCACATGTAGTACCTCTACACAAATATGGCAGCAGGGAGAAGGCAGGAACTATAGGCCAGTCAGCCTCTCCTCAGTAGTGGAGAAGATCATGGAGACATTGCTTAAAGAAAGGATAGTGGAGCACCTGGAAGCCATTGGAGCCCAGGACCATAGGCAACATGGATTCACAGTGGGGAGGTTATGTCAGACAAATCTGGTTGATTTCTTCGACTGGGAGACCAAGGAAATAAATCACGGTGGGGCAGTGAATGTCGCCTACCTTGATTTCAGCAAAGCCTTTGACATCGTCCCACATAGGAGGCTGATAAATAAGCAGGGTAGGCTAGGCATGGGGGACAGGGTGGTAAATTGGGTTAGAAACAGGCTAACAGACAGGAGGCAGGGGGTGGTGGTAAATGGGGTGCAGTCTGGGAGAGGAGGGTGACCAGTGTGGTGCCTCAGGGATCAGTCCTGGGGCTAGTCCTGTTCAATGTCTTCTGGAGGAAAAATCTGCCTGTCTGCAGTTCACACCAAGATCTGTAACAGAGTGGATACCCCAGAGGGGTGGAGGAAATGTGGAGGACTCATGGAAGCTTGAAAAATGGTCTGAGGACTGGCAAATGAAGTTTATTTCAAAGAAGTGCAAAATTATGCACCTGGGACACAGAAACCCTGAGGAAAGCTACAGGATTGGGGGGTGGAGTTGTTGACAGTCACAAAGGAGGAAAGGGACCTAGAGGTTATTATTTCAGATGACCTGAAAATGTCAAAGCAGAGTACTAAAGCAGTTGGGAGGGCCAGTGGCATGCTGGGGTGCACAGGCAGGGGTAACACCAGCAGAAGGAGGGAGGTAATGATGCCATTATATAAAACCATGGTCAGGTCTCACATGGAGTACTGTGTGCAGTTCTGGAGGCCGCAGCTTCATAAGGATATTAACAGGCTGGAGACGGTCCAGAGAAGGGTGACTAAGATGGTGCAGAGCTTGCAACACAAGACTTATGAGGAGAGATTAAGGGACCTCAATATGTACTTGCTGGAAGAGAGGAGGGTAAGAGGGGACATGATAGAAACATTCAAGTACTTAAAGGGTATAAACAAGGTGTGAGGGGGTGACATTTTCTATTACAGGAGGAACACAGGAATGAGGGGGCATGACCTGAAACTGAAAGGTGGGAGGTTAAGAGGGAATGTGAGGAAGTTCTTCACAGAGAGGGTGGTGGATGCATGGAATGATCTGCCTCAGGAGGTAGTGGGAGTGAGCACTGTGGATGGTTTCAAGCATGCTTGTAACAGGCATAGGGGAACTATAGAGGTACAGCAATGGGTGGGTCGGAAGCAGTAATCCAGTACAAAGACTTACAGGCAGACTAGATGGGCCAGGCAGCCCTTAGCTCCAATAATTTCTATGTTTCTATAAACAGCATATTGCTCACATACTGTCCTTTGGGTCAAGGTAAAAAAAAAACCAACACTCCAAATGTAAGAGGATGCCTTTTTTATTTTTGTCCCTCGTACTGGACCTTCTGAATCATCATCCGGCTTGTCTGTGTTAAATTCTATATTTTCCTCATTGTCCTCAGTGGATGACCAGGTGTGAGGACTGCCATCAGCAGAGGAGACAGGCATAAAGTATTTTGCACTCTCCTTTTCACTAGCCACCAATGATCTTTCCTCTGGTGACCGTTCCCACATGTGATGGGGTCGCTACTAGTCAGCACAACGTGCAGGAGAAGCAAAGCCATTTTGTAAAAGAGCAGTATGTAAAATGCATAAACAATAAAATCCAACACATCATTTCCAAAGTGGTTGGGTTTTGTAGCTCTCTCTGGTGCATATGCATGTATTCTAAAGCTAGAAACCCATGTGCAAAGCATCCTGTGTATGCAAACCCTTCAGGGAGGTGATCTGTATAAGAAATCTCTCAACAGGCACTAGATTCTCCTGGCCAAGTCTTTAATCAAGGCAAATCACAGTCAGCTCATACACTAAATATGACACTACTCTTTAAAATCTACACAAAAGAGTATTCATAAAGACAATATCTTTTGTTTGGATGGGCACAAATCTTTAACAAATGGCTAGTGGTCTGAAAGCCACTTAGGACCCCTTAAAATGTTGGCTTTTAATGTGTTCTGGTGCATTTTAGTGGACACTTCTGCAGGTTCTAACAATGTGGACTGGCTTCAGTGTGGCCCAGAGTTTCCTTCTCCTTGTCCCCAGCTCCATACAAAGCTCTCTATAAAGTGTTACCCCCGATACTGACACACAAGACGATGGAAGGCTACTGGAGGAAAGTGTGCTATACAGCACCTGACCCCCTATCATTGTGAAAGGAGAGTGGAGATGAAGTACCTTTCACATGCCCAATGCTAACATATGACATGCTTCTTATCCTTGTCACCATGACAAAACATTCTTTCAGTGACTACTCCCAGAACTATGCTGCAAATTTACTAACTGGATCCTGCTTGGAATGCAGTGTGCTCAATTTACTTGTCTACCCACCCCCTCAATAGAAGACATTCCAAACTCAAAACCAGTTCAAAAATGAAATATAGTACCCGCAACAAGATTAACTAAATCTTGAGGCTGCTGTTTGTAGCTTTCTTCTCAACAATCTGTTTTCTCCCCCTTCCCAGTTCCCGTAACATACAGTAGTTAAACAAGTTCTATCCTGAGCAGAGCCAATAAGGCTGTGAAGAGCTACCAAATGACCAAAGTTATTTTCTTGTTGGTGCCATATAGTGCTGTTTAGTCACAATTAACAAAAACTGCTATGCTGCAAAATCAGTCCTCTTGAATTTATTTAGTCAGAATAAATGCTGGTGTGTGTGTGTGAGTGAGTGTGTGTGTGTGTGTGTGTGTGTGTGAGACTGCTCACAGATTAAGTTTGCTTTTTCCTGCAACTGTAGGGCAAGTTTTGAATGTTTTCCTGCAGATTACATTATTTCCAATGGAAGCCAAATTCCTCTGTTTTCCCATATAACTAATGCAAGTCTATGGGAACAATTTCCCTGTAGATGCCTCCAAATCCCTGCAAAATACAGGAATCCCTGTAGATCTGGGAGCTCGTGGCAGAATATGCTGCAAGACGCGGCGCTTGGGCTGTGAAGAGCTACCAAATGACCAGTTATTTTCTTGTTGGTGCCATATAGTGCTGTTTAGTCACAATTATCAAAAACTGCCATGCTGCTGAATCAGTCCTCTTGAATTTATTTAGTCAGAGTAAATGCTGCATGCATGTGTGTGTGTGTGTGTGTGTGTGTGCGTGCAACCTGCCCTGCCCTAGAAATGACAGCTTACAGACTGCAATTACACTGTCTGTAATCTAACACTGAGTCTGACTTTCACTTTCACAAAAGCCAGAGAAAATGTATTAACCCCTAGGTTGCTGAAAGAAATAGAACAAATCTGTTAGACTGAGCTGGACAGATGATAGGAACAGCAGTTTAAAACATTTTTTTGTTAATATCCTGAGAAGTTATGAGGTACAATACAGTCGCACCCCCCCTAGATGCCTTTAACATAGAGCAGCAAATAGCAAAAATCAGAGGGGAGTGCACTACTTTGCAGCTGTGGAGGAATACATCCGAATGTCTAAAAGGAGTTCCATGAAAAGCCATTTTAGAATTACAGTCTGATCGATGTCAGAAGGGCTGTAGGCTCTGCCACGGCCCTAAAAAAATCACACCATTCAAATGTTATAAACACTCACTCCACTCCACTGTATCAAGCCTGTTTTCTTCTGTGCTGTCTTTGGTTTGAGACCCTCTGACAAACAGACACATCTGTAAAAATATAAACATCTCCCAATGCATCTTCTTGGCCATCACAGACTATCAATAACACCCGCCACTCATTTTAAATCTTTACTATTCTCCTCCATGAAACCAGATCTTTTGGAAACCAGAAGTGCTGATTTCATTTAATTTTGCAGCTGGAATGGCTGATGCTGACAAGTGCAGTGAACTGCTGAAGGTGAACCAGTGAGGCCATGGATGAGGTGTTAATTTAGAAGTGCTGCCCTCATGGCCACCAGACCTACCAAACTAAACAAGAGGTGATGAGTCTTGTTCCACAATAAGATGAATGCAATAAATGTAAGAGCAATAAACCCATTCCAGCAGAAGTTAATGAGACAGCACAAGTTAATGGGACATTTTTTTAAATTGCATACATATGTCTGACCAGTATTTTAATGCCAATATTTTGCCAGAAGAGACCACCTTTTTCAAGCAGGACAGGATCTATAAATAAATATATCCAGTACATTTATTTTCCGTTTCACTGTAAATTTATACAAGTGGATAGTCTGTCCAAACTAAATAATTATTTATTATTGTGCTTTGTACCTGGACAAAAATACAGAGGCACTGACTTTGCAAAACAGCTGATGTGCACTTTATAATGAATTAAACATACAGTATATATATATATATATATATATATATATATATATATATGAAATACAAATCACACACACCCCATAATGCAAAGCATCATGGGCTGTATACAAATCACCACAAAATATTATGCTGGTTCAACTTTAAGCAGAATTGCACAGTGCTGAAAGGCCTCTCACACAGTCTGCAAAGGGTGCCAACAGAAGACACAGACATGTGTTTTGTTCTTCCAGGACTCATCAGTATGTCTCATCTGTATGACACCCCAGTGGAATGAACCAGCTACCCTAAGTTGGTCTATCTGTGTTGTTTTGTGGTGACCCCAGCAAAAACAAAAAACAGGCTAAAAGACAAAGAACCTTAGTGCGCAAGCACTGAGGCAAGGGTTACCACAAAGGGCATTGGCCAGGAAGCCAAGTTTCAAAGAAATACAAATCACACATACCCCATAATGCAAAACATCATGGGCTGTATATGCAAATCACCACAAACTATTATGCTGGTTCAACTTTAAGCAGAATTGCATGGTGCAAAGGGCCTCTTACTCAGTCTGCAAAGGGTGCCAACAGAAGACACAGACACGTGTGTTGTCCTACCAGGACTCATCAGTGTCAATCATCTGTATGACACCCCAGCAGAATGAACCAACTACCTTAAGTTGGTCTATCTGGGTTGTTTTGTGGTGACCCCAACAAAACAAAAACAAGCTAAAAGACAAAGAATCTTAGTGCACACAGTGTGGACCAATGTGCTTGCAGCACTTACTGTAAGCTGTAAGTTGTAAGTTGTCATTCAGTGGGCAGAGGTATGCAGGTGGGTATGCTGCCCCGAAGACCATGGAGGGAGCTGGGTGGGCTGGGGTCCTGTGCAGGTGGGAGGACCACTAGAATACCAGGGACTGATATTAGGCTAATTATTTGGTAATTGGAGTTATGGGATGGGAGGGGTACCACTAGCTACCAGGGCTCTTATTTGGATATTATTACCAGTGATCGTGGTTATGTGTGGGAGAAGGGATCCACTGGATCACCAGGAACATTAACTTACATTATTTCACGGTGATTGGGGGCATGTGGGGAGGGGAACCTCTGGACCACCAGGGACATTAAATTACATTATTTCATGGCAATCGGGGTACAGGTGGGGAGGAGGATCCACTGGACCACCAGGAAAAGTAACATAATTAATATCATGGTGCCCAGGGGTACAGGATGGGGAAGGGGTACCACTATACCACAAGGGACTATTGTGGGTGCTTGTGCACAGTGTTGGGGAGGGGTTGCAACCCACGGCTGGCTGGCTGTGTTGTGCACTGCACTACAGCAGCCCACCTGTGGGTGACTAGCACTTGAGACATTTTTTATGGGCTCAGCTTTGAGCCCAGGTATTCGGCACATCTCTGGGTTGTGTCAGCAGATCGCCACACTTCCAGGGCTGAATGTCGGGATGTGCTGCATATGCATGGAAGGCTTTTACCCTGAGTTGTGCTGCATACATTGTCTTTGCACCCGTTTGTTAGAATTTTGCTGCACAATTCCCACTTTTGAATATTGCCCCGGGGCGCAGTTCTGGGATTGTGCTGGTGCAACTCAGTTGCACCAGGCACAATTCCTTTGAATATCTCAGCCCATATACAGTATTTATAATAATATAACAAAGTACAGTACAAGTCAAATTAAACTGTTCCCTCAACTCACTGGTGTAGCATTGTTCAATGAGTTTCCTAATCTGTGCAGTGTTTAATTCAATGAATTAGTAAAATGTTAGTATTGGCTTGCAACTAGCTGTTAGGACTATAAGCTTTATTTTCAGCTGAGTGCTTATGAGTTTCATTTCAGAAGGCAGACTAAACAACTCTTACGGAATGCTGTGATATTTATAAACAATGCTGTTAAGGAATGCTGTGATATTTATAAACAAAGCTATTAAGGAATGCTGTGATATTTATAAACAATGCCATGAAAATGCATTGCATAAACACTACAAAACAGCTACTGCCATATCACTAAACAGGTACAAGTGAGTTGAATAGGCAGTGAAGAATGGTTGGAAAAGAATTAAAAGCTTCAACAATTCAAGTTGCCACTGCAGTAGAATCACAAAAAAATGCTACACCAGTGAGTTGATGGAACAGTTTAATGTGACTTGTACTGTACTAATAAATGTGTTACTAAATTAACTCAATGTATACTTCTACTTCCTTGTTATTTATCTGTTTTGATTTGCCAGCCTAGCCTATTTATCAAGGAGCACTAGTCCAAGTGACAAAAGAAAATTTTACACATTTTATCTCAACCGCAGGATTTAATTAAACTAATTTTAAAATTTCCAAACGTTCACATAATCAGTCAATCAATATCGTTATTTAGCCAGGAGGAACACCATTGAGCAGGGCTCATTTACAAGATGGACCTGGCAGTTTAAACAACTACTGCAACAACAAGTCACAATACAACAATTTGGTGTAGGCATAGCAACATTAGCAGCCTATGTACAGTCATTACAAGTGAGAATGGCTTGGCTTGGCACAGTGGTGTACAATAATTTACAAATAGCAATGTAAGACTTGACACTGAGAACAGAACAAGGTAGCATAATTTACAGGCGTGTACCAAATGCAGTCAACATACCGCTATGTGCAAGTTCTGTGCAAGGCAGGTCTCTGATAGACAGTAGAGTACAATATTATATTGGATGAGGTCTAGACCAGCAAAGCAATATGTGGCCTAGGAGAAGACTATAAAGCAAAGGCACTGAGGGCACAGGATGTGCCAAGGATAGTGGAGGGAGGAGAGGTTAGGAGGTGTGGGAGGGGACAATTGTAATACCTTCAGGGTTGTCATAGCCGCATTAGTTGGCATGGTAGGTCTAAGGGTAAGGGGGAAGGTATGGGGTGAAAAGGTGCCATCAGTAGGGGGAGGTGACAGACAGGTAGGAGGGAGAGTCAGAGATTCAGTGCCAGAAGCAGTTGCAGGACTCCATAAATGATTGTTGGATAAGATTTTTGAAGGCAGCTAATGGTATAGGTGAAACGAGCTGCAGTAAATTTTAAGCAGTATTCCAGAGGACTGGTAAGGCATGACTAATTGCTGCCTGACCAAAATGCATCCTAACTCTGGGTATGTAAAGAGCGAAACGAGTCTGGCTTCTCAGCAGATAGCTGCCAGGAATGCAAGAAAGTAGGCAATCCTTAATATATTGAGGCAGCTTGTTAGAGATGGCCCTATTGATCCAGAGCATGGTGTTATTTTGTCATCTAATACTAAGGGAGCCCCAACCTACAATGTTGTAGAGGGTACAGTGGTGTTGAGTAGGGGGGCACCAGTAATAAACCTGAGAGCCCTGTGGTACAGAATGTCTAGTTTGGCAAGGACCACACTAGAGCAGCACACATACAGAAGGTCTGCATAGTCAATGAGAGGCAAGAACGCTGTTTGAACCAACCTGGTTCTCCTCCTGTGTTAATAGATGCCTGATTCTGAAGAAAATCCCAAGCCTCTGTTTAAGCTTTTTGGAGAGTTCCTAAATATGGACTTTGAAGGAAAGATTGGAGTCAATCCACACCCCAGATAGTTGAAGGAATCTATATAGTCCAGCGATTCATCAAGCAAGGTGTGGATTTGAGGCCTCACTGTGCTAGAGTAAGGGAAGTTTACTACAGGGGAGAAGATCATGGCCTTTGTTTTCTTAGTGTTTAACAGAAGTTTAGAGTAAAGGAGATTGTTCTATAAGTGGTTAAATTCTATTTGGAGGCCACTACACATGAGTTCCAGAGTAGGTCTGGTTCCATACAACAGTCATTCAAAAGAGGTGTATGTCAGCTGACTTGACTCTAGCATCTAGTTCATTTATGTAAATGGAAAACAAGAGAAGACCCATGATGGACCCTTGCGGTACTCCTCTAGAGAGTGTTTTAGTCCTGTGTATATGTTAAAATCTGTTTTACTTGTTCATGCACAGTTTATATATATAGGTATTTAACTTTATTTACATTTGCATTATTTACCATATTATAATAACATTTAACATATTGTATTAAAATGTCACATACATCCCTTTAAAGCCCTCTGCTATAGTCATTTTCATTATTATAAGTGCATTGCTCTAGTGCACCTCGTGATTAAGTTTTTTGTTTGTTTCTTTTAGCTCTGCTGTTAGTATAAACAAAACAACAGTGTTATGCATTAGACAGACATTTTGCAATTTTCTAGGCTATTTAGATCAACAAGCAAGTTTCTAAATTCATCAATTACTGCTTCAGTCAGAGTGCAACAAGACCCTCACCCAACAGTGTAGCAATATCCTTCATGACTCCCAAATCTGGAAGGGAGCCACACTTACTATCAGAGGGCTCTTTACATGGTCTGGTTACTAAGGTAACAAACATCAAGATGTTATCCACCCAGGAACCAATTGGAAATGTCTTAGCTGTGTTTACTACAGGCCTTTTCTAGGCTATGAAGTACCTGTGAGCTGTGGCTCATTGTGCAACAGTGGTGGCAGGCTGCTCCATGAATGCCTTAATTGTAGGATTTAAGTCCATTTCAGGAAAGATCCTAGTATTGGATCATTTTTAAACTTTTCTTTCTTGTCTTTTCTTTGTATATAAATCTCGTAGAGTTGAACCATTTGAAAGACAGCAACTCCATCACATATCAGGTCCCATCTATTACAGTACCACTCTCTGGGCCTAGTAATTCTATGACTCATAATCTTGATTACCAAAAGTACATAATAGCCACCTTATGGAAGAATATTTTCCTACTACACTGCTGTTGAATATACAGTAAATTAAAATATTTTATCCTCCGTCTACATCCAACAGAACCATTTATTGGATTTTGATGGTATCAAACTTGTCAGGGCTTCTTTTCATATTAGCTGCTTACTAAGGTAACAGACAACACCACTCACTCCACCACACTGTATAAAGCTTGTTTTCCTCTGTGTTGTCTTTGGTTTGAGACTCTTCAAAACAGATACATCTATAAAAATATAAACAACATCTCCACATGCATCCGCTTGGCCATCACAGGCTACCAATAATAAACCTTTCTTCCAGCTCATGTTGATCCATTACTATTCTCCATGAGACCAGACATTTTGGAACCCAGTGGTGCTGATTCCATTTAATTTTGCAGCTGGGAGGACTGATGCTGAGAATCACAGAGAATTGTTCAAAGTGAAACAGTCAGACCATGAATGAGGTGGATTTAAACCTGTGATCTCCCTCAAGTTACATTTCTGTGCTCAGACCACTGAATCACTCTGTCTTTCTTAAGTTTTGCCTGAAGCTCCAGAGAAGCTAAGGATGGCCCTGCCCATACAATAAACAGGTGGCCTATACAGAAACATCAAAGATTTGGCTTTTCACAAAACTGTGGTAGTACCATGTCTCCCACCCTCCTCCTCAGGCAAGCAGATGAGTCAATCATCCAGACTTCCCTCACCCTCTGAGACCACATATCCTTCCCCTCCTATCATATACAGTATCTCCCACCCCTCCACCCCAATGCAAAACTGAGAGTATCCTATATTTTCTCCAAACCTGTGAGGACCCTTTCTAACCCTCTTCTCTCTCAGGGGTGCACTGGTAACACCCTACCCCATGGTGATCAACAAAGCCCTTCTCACAACATCCAGGCCTACAGCTATAATAAGAAAAGGCAAACCCTGTATCAATATACCACAGAATGTACTGAATATTAGTATGGAAGTTGAGAGACCTCTCACTGAAACTCAAGCATACTGCTATATGATATAGTTATACATGAAATAGTAGTCTGCATATTTTTCAGTGAAACATACAGTAACTATTATATTGTTATGCCCACTCTTGTATATTGGTATAGGTTTGTGTTCTGTTAGAGAATAGACAGCCTAGGTACAGTAGTGTGAGGAGGCTGCCTTGGTCACCATGGGGTCTGGCACTGTTAGTGCACCACTGGGTAGGAAAGGTGACAGAGGTCTCAAACAGGGAATTGGAGACTATCAGGTTCTTTCTTTGAGGTGGCGGATGGCTAAAGATAGGTGAGAGGGTAGGGGAAGGGAAGGAAAGGTTGCTGCTGTTGGCTGCTGACCTGGAGAAAAGAGGTTAGAGAGAAATACTACAAACTGGGTGAGGGGAAGAACAGACACACAGTACTCACTTCTTCAGTGTTATATGGTAAACCAAAAGTCAAGAAACTAAAAATCCTTAGTCTCTACTCTGCCTGCAGCACCACCAAATGATAACACAGCACTTCTCCAGAGACCACAGAGCAGAGTCCACCACATGCAACTCCTTCCAGCTGACTAACACAGCTGATCTAATTCCATCTGCCCACATGTCTCCTTCTCCAACACCAGCAGCAGTAGGAAATGGCTGAGTACAAGGCTGAGACAGGAAACAGTAGCTGCTTAAACTCACAAGTTGCCCTTTCTGCACATCTGTCTGCTCCCTGCTGTTCAGTGTTAGTGCATGAACTCCCACCCAAAAACCTGAGGGTTTTTTTTAGATAAAAAGCTGTGTACACAAGTGTGGAGCCAAAAGGCAAAATGGCACTCCCAGGTTTCAGAACGAGAGACCATGGCCAGTCCTCCTAATACCCACCCCACCCCACTGCTGTTTCAACTGCCTATGATTGTGAGCCCCTGGCACAGTGCTAGGAGTCACAGCTTTAGGAAGAACAGGAGAGGGAGAGAAATGACTGGAGAGGGAAATGGTGCATCAGGACAACCCTGGCAAACTAGAGATTTTCTCCAAGTTCTTTTCTCCATATTTAATTTGCCTGAAGTAACCAATGGTCCAAACTCAACTCAGGTATTTGACTTTAGGAAAGCAGACTTTCATGCAATGAAGGAAAACTCAGGGCACACCTGGACAAGTTCAACAGAGTTGAAGGGAGAAAGTGAAGTGGACCATTATTAGAGGTGGCCTTCAGGATATTTCAAGCTTCTGAATCAAGCAGGTAGGAAGGAGGAAAAAGCAGAAAAGACAAATATGATTCTCAAGTGAGGGAAAGGTAGGCAGCTTTCGCTGAATACAAGGGGAGCAGCAAGAAGATTGACAGGGAAGAATACTTAGAGAAAGTGACAAAGGGCAGCAGAGTGGGCAAGGGAGCATGAGCTAGCCCAGAACTAATAATAGTGGAGGGTGTTAAAGAGGGGGACAAAGCCTTCTTTCACTATATAAGTCAGACGAGACAGATGAAATAAGGTCTTGTCAAGCTGAAGAAATGGGAGCAGATGGAAGACAGCATGGGCAAAGCAGAAATGTTGAATGTGTATTTCTGCTTAGTGTTTACTAAGTAGAAAGACAGGCCATTACCACAGGAGGTAAGGTGGAGGAAGAGGCTAAGAACTGTTAGGAATACCTTACCACAGAGAAGGTCCTCTAGCCTTATAGTGGACAAATCCACTAGGCTGAATGGAGTTGTCCATGGTGTGCTGAAGTAGATGGCACTGGTCCTAGGATAACCCCTAGCTGACCTGTGGAATGACCCCATTGAAGCCAGAGATGTACCCACAGATTAAAGAACAACAGAAGTGGTATTTATATACAAAAGTGTGGCCAAAGACAAATCAGGAAACTACAGGCCAGTCAACTTAACCTTCATAGTTGACAAAATGATGTAGACCATTTGGTAGGAAAGGCTGGGTGAATTCCTAGAGGGTAACCAGCTCCAATCAGGACAAAAGGCAGCACAGGTTTTATCATGAAAGTTATGCCAAATGAGTCTGATAGACTTCTTAGGCTGGGTAATGAAGGTTGTTGACAGGGGACAGGTACCTTAAACTGACTAATGACACTATATCAATTAGGCATATAAAATGTGTTAAAATTGCTTCCAACAGTACAGCCTCAATACAGCTGGTGTGTAAATGTGCTGTTTTGTTAATGAATGAGAAAAACAGAAGGGGATTGAAATGGAGATTGTACATTTTTGGACATAGAGGAACATCAGCTATCATTTTTGCTATATATGTTTGTGTGTGCCCCTTGATTGACTCTTTAAAGAACTTAACTACACTTGACAATGACCACCTTCCTGTCTAAATATAAATCATGCTCAGAACATTGTGGCAAAAAATGTCATAGCACAACTAATTGTCCTTAGTAACAGAACAGCACTAAACAGGTAAGCTCCAGACCATATGAATCAAAGGATCACTTCCAAGGAGATGGTGTTTCAGGTCCTAATTTGCAAAGTGAAAAACAATAAAGGACCAAGCACTCAGTGCCAAAGAAAGCCATAGACAAACTCATCAATCTGGCAATAATCTCTTTTTTGTTTTAAAAAAAAAGCAAATTACATGTGAAGAACAGTGTAGCCCACGGAGGCTACCCACTACCGACATTTCACGTCCTGGCTGGATGCTTTGCCAAGGCATAGTGCACCATCTAGTAGTTAAACTTTATATACAATTTTCACCACACATTTAATTATTAAGCTCGTGATAATGCCAATTAAGACATCAGCAATTTCCAATTTTCACCAGTCCCGGATTCAGATTAAATCATCTATTATCACTTGTAAACTACATTTCAAGAGATAAAAGACTGCTGTATTTATTACTTCAAATAATTGCATTCTCTATTTTAGAAGCTTCGATACAAACAATGAAAGTAAAAATAGAAGGGGAAAACCACTATCTTTTATACATATACCAGAGAAAGCAAAGTTCATTTCATAAAGCAGTAATAAACTTTGTCACTCTAACTTCACATCTTTATATAGGAGCTAGAGGAAGAGGGGGGGGAGGGGAAGGAAAGGGATCTTTTACACAATATCTATGCATGTATATGCAGGCTCCCATGTAGAATTAGCTTATGAATCTTTTATATTCACAATAGCTTTATTGACCACATTAAGATCCATACATCAGGCACAAGATTACCCAAAAGCCCTTCTGGCTATTGAACTGTAATGCATAAAATACATTACTTTTCACTTAATACAATAGTTTGGCCAGCTCAGTTTGATCATTGAGACCTAGCCAATCTAATGCCCCAATTGATACATCCACTAGGATTCTCTATTAGCCAACCTTATTTTAATGTCATCACCCTTACTCCTAACATCGCCTTGTCAATGCCTACAAACTTAGGGATATGTTTTGCGCTATCTCTAGCTGTATTAATGTACATAGACAATGCATACTTCAAGTTCTTATTTAAAATCACCCTCATGTGTTCCCATGCTCTTGAAATGGTGATAGTACATTTTGTGGACGTAGACGAACATCAACTATAATTTCTTTTGTTATATATGTTTGGGTATGTCCCTTGGATGACTTTTTAAAGAACTCAACTAGACTTGACAGTGACCACTTTCCTGTCTAAAAATAAATCATGCTCAGAACATTGTGGCAAAAATGTCTATGCACAATTAATTGTCCATAATTACAGAACAGTACAATAGGCAATCTTCAGACCATAATATGACTCAACAGCTACTCCTAGTGGATAAAATCCAAAGGTTAAAAACTGAAATAATGAATTCAGAACATAATGTACAAATTTTAGACCTGGTTCAATCAAGATAAACTTTGTCAGCATCCACGTTATATATTCCAGAGGGGCATGGCCTAGACAACTCCAATGCCAATCCATCCTGTATCTTTAGCCTCCGTGATATACAGGCATCAGCGAGTGCAGCAAGACAGCCACCTAGCCTCTCTAATGGCACAAAATGCTAAATTAACAAAACAACAAACTTCACTGTTGTTTGAAGCAGCAAGGGATGGAGCCAAATAGTAGTGGTGTTGGCATGCTTTTGTCTGCTCTGCAGTCTAGACAGCAGATTAGACAAAGTGTGCCAACACCAAGAGGGACCTGCAATGAAGCAAAGCTACAGTGATAGTTGAGGAGCCCTCAGTGGCTCCACAATAAAATAACTTTCCTGCTGTTATTTGAGATGAAGACAGAGATGGGAGCAGGCTTGCAAATCTATCTGCCCAGTTCTGCCATATACAGAGTACTGTGAATGTTGTGTGAGTGACTGTGGATGACCACACTAAGCAGCTTGCAGAGATGGAGGCCTGCATAGCTGATCAAGAGGAGAGTCTGACAGACATCAGTAATAAGTTGGGAGCAGAATATAAAAAGGTGAACAACATGGGAGTGACAGTGGACAGCCACACTTAGCAGCTCATGGAGATGGAGACCGGCATAATTGATCAAGAGAAGAGATTTACAGCCCTCAGTAATAAATTGGAAGTAACATATATAAAAAAGTGGAGGAACTAGAGGAAATTGCAGACAACCACAAAAAATAGAGAAAGAAGAACCGTCTTAGTGATCAGACTGCCAGAGGGAGTTAAAGGATGCAACCCCCTCAGTTATCTTCCAAAGTGGCTCCTGAAGGTCCTTTGACTGCCAATGGAAACTTTTATTGCAGTCCAGAGAGCCCACCATTCCTCTGGCCAAAACCCCGGTGTCACTGAGGCCCTTTGCTACTTCTTGATTGAGTTCCTTTGTTATCAGAATAGAAAGTGGGCTCTCCAGCTGGTGAGGCAAAAAAGTCTGATCAAGCTGGGTAACTCTCTCATGCTAATTTTTACCAATTGTAGCAGATGTTTATAGAATAAAAGACAAGAGTTTGATGAAGTAAAGAGACAGCTCCATAATGTACAATGGCAGTTTGTCCATCTCTACCCATCCCAAGTCATCATATACTCACAAGGGAAATCACAGAGGACCTTTATACATGCGGATTCAAAGTTTATCTAGACAAGGAACAGACAGCTGTGGAAGTTTGGTTAGCCCCAAAGAACAAAACTGAACACCTGAAGAGTCCAGACAGCACTTCATATTCCGTAAATGCAGTAAGTCGCAGGGTTTTATTTCACTGCTGGGGTTAGAGTCCAGCTTGCTTTGGCCACCCATGATAACTTTACTGGGGTGGGAAGCAGTGCCTAAGGTGCAAGTAAAGTAAGATCTGCTTATGTTAAAACTTCATTTAAAAATGTACAGATTAAACTTGGTGTTGCCCCTCTGCTGTATGGAATGACCATGAAAAAGCACAAAACGCACAGTGCACTGTGGCACCAAACACTCAGACTGCCTGACTGTTATCCAAAACCTACTTGAGTCGTGGACCATGTGGTCTGCATCTGAGCTCAGAGAACTCATTTAGCTCATGCCAGTGGGGGCATAAATGGGCTAAAGTTTTATAATGAGTAGGCACTCACTCCTTTTTGTGACAAAACCAGCTGACTTTCCACCCAGGGAGGTATTTCCAACCTGTCTGCACCAGGAGGGAAACCCAAGCAAAAGGAGCATATTGAATGCTCCACACTGACTTATTGATGATTTCAGGGACATTAAATCTCTTTCATACAAACAATCAGTTTGCTATTATGCTGTTATTGTTTTTTTACATTTATTTATTTTGTCATGTAGAAAACACCTTTGAGCACACATCCTTGTTTACAAAGGTTCCACTTCAAGGATAATAAGGATTGACACAGGCCTAAACTAAAGGACCTAGGGTGATCATTACAGGGAGCATGAACAACTCTGTTCAGTGCAGAAAGGCAGCAGCAAAAGCCAATAACATGCTGAGGTGTACTGCGAAAGGGCTGTCATCCAGAAAGAGGGAGATTACCTAACCCCATATAGGTCATTGGTCAGGTCCAACCTGGAGTACTGCTTGCAGTACTGGCACCCATTCCTGAAGAAAGACATTAGATGGTTGGAGGGTGCAGCAAAGAGCCACAAAGATGATCCAGAGATTGGAGAGCAAGCCCTATGAGAACAGGCTGGGAGAGCTGAATATGTATCCACGGGAGGAGAGGAGGGATGGGGGATATGATCGAGACCTTTAAATATCTGAAGGGAATAAACAAGACCAACACAGAAGGGATTTTTCAGATGAGATGGGGGAGGGACATGAGAGGGCATGGACTGAGATTGGAGGGGGGGAGATTCAAGAGGGAGATGAGCAGACATATTTTCACTGAAAGAGTGGTGGACAAATGGAACAACAGAGACCAGTAATTCAAACATTGGTGTCTGAGTTGCTGAATATTAGCTGTTTGAAGGCTTGTAAGGGGTACAAGACTGACAAATAAACACATATTGTGCATTTCTGGTGAGAGGAGAGTTTGGGCTAGTTGCCATGGTAACCAGGGACTTGTGTGTCCCAGAGATGCTGCTACTCAAGCACAGAGCATACAGGGAAGGTGGAGGAGCCACATACATTCCCTGGCAAATCCAAAATAACTCTTCTAGCGGCTGGGAAGCAAGTGTAGTGCTCCTTGCCGAAAGTCACTGCATGAGGTGGCATTTTATTTGTGTTTTGTGTGTTTTGTGTAGCTAGTGCTACAATCTTGCTCTCATTGGGCAGGAAGTGGGTAAACTTGTTCTTCCCATTTGGGACTGTATAAAACAAAACACCTCACATGAGCGGGAGCAGGAAAGACCAGTAATTCAAAGGTTGGCATCTGAATTGCTGAATATTAGCTGTTTTAAGGCTTGTAAGGGGTACAAGAATGACAAATAAATATATATTGTGCACCTCTAGTGAGAGGAGAGTTTGGGATAGTTGCAGTGGTAACTAGGGACTTGTGTGTCCCAGAGAGTCTGCCTACTCAAGCTCAAAGCATAGAGGGAAGGTGGAGGAGCCACCTACATTCCCTTGCAAATCCAAAATAACATTTCTAGCAGCTGGGAAGCAAGCGTCGTGCTCCTTGCCGAAAGTCCACCGCATGAGGTGGCATTTTATTTGTGTTTTGTGCATTTTGTGTATTTAGTGCTAAGACCTTGCTCTTGTTGGACGGGAAGTGGGTAAACCTGCACTTCCTGTTTGGGGCTGTATAAAACTAACCCTTCACGCGAGTGGGGCGAGCGTGCGTTTCCATGTGTGGAGACACAAGCATTTGCGTGTGTCTGCTGTGTCCAATGCAGACGCCAGGGGCAGGAGCCAGAACTAGAAAGGAGTAAAGGAACTAATTGTGACACGGAGCCCTGCCACTCTTGAGGACCCCTTTTCTTGAATCTGTTGCAACAGTTCTTCTATTTCTTAGCCTAGTCTATCCTTTACTATTTTTAGTCCATAAGGTTGCCCACCTGTGGGCACCCCCTTCCCTTTCTTGACTATGCTACAGTGTCCTCTTTAATTTTCCACTTCCCTCTCAGGTCCTTGTACAGGTATGGTATTGTGGTGATCTCTGAGCATATGTAATACAGGTTGTGTTTACTGTTGTTGGATTTAGTATGTAATAGCACTATGTTATAAAATACCTTAATGTATATACCTTATGTTTATGAAACCTGTAAATATTTAAAATACCATGGCACTAGGTGTTTTGATAATGGTAAAAGTACTAGGTGTCTATTATAGAAAGTAAGCTAGTTGTGCTATTTAAAATGCATGTAAATTGTTGTAAACTTTGTAAACTTAACAAGCCAGAAATGTCATGCTGATTTGCATATATCCCATGATGCATTGTATTATGGAAGTATGTATGATGTTCTATTTCTTTGAAACTTGATTTCTTGCCAATGCCTTTGGGGTAACTGATCTTCCAGTGACTCTGCATTGAGGTTCTTTGTTTATAGCTTGTTTTGTTTTTCTTCTTTTTGGGCCCCTACTATGTAAGCAAATGAGGGCTTGCATAAGGATTATGGGTACATCTCAGCTAGTGAATTGGATCAGAGTCCAGCGTCAGTTGGTGTTGGCTAAGTGCAGAGAAAGGACATTCATAGTCTGTTGCTGCAAACTGATGTACTGAAGAAGGAATATGGCATTGCAGAAGCTTATTTCTTGTATTTTGAATAAACACCACACAGAGATTGTGTGTTGAACCTGAACTGGTCCATCTGTTATCCCACAACCCTTCCACAGACTTGGTGTCAGAAGTGGGATAACTTGCTGGAAGCATCTGGACTGGCTGAAGAGGGATGTTTTCTGGTGAATATTGCCCAGATATCCCAGGTGGACCGATGCACCAAGAGTTGCCAGAGGAGAACCCAGAGAAGCAGGTCTGTCGAGTTCTGACCAGAACCATGGCTGACAGACTGGGAGAGAAGCTGCTGCCTGAACTGGACCTGGGTGCTCGGAGGAAGGCCAAGCCTGAAGATAACAAAGAGATGTAGGACAAGGCAGACTGGAAGTGTGAGAGACAATGCCCAGGAGAGACCCCGATGAGGATGATCCACTGGACGAGTGGGCAATGGCTGGAGGCAGACCAACTACACAGAGAGGCTGAACACTGGTGCCAGGTGCTTGAGAGGTTCCTGCTAGAGAGCTTGGACAAAGAGTCAGACCCCCTGACTGAGCAGGCTATTACTTTGTTTCCTGTGTTCCCAGGATGTTACCTGTTGGAGGTTGGAGATGTAAATATGGAACTTGAATGTGAGACCCCAGGTGAGAATGTGCCTAGTGGTATTGTGCTGGGGTTGAAGACTCCAATGAGGCTGAAGAGACTTTTCTTGTATTGATGCAGCTAAATCTATTAACAGTATTGACTGTGGCATACTGCATGCTAAAAATATTAATATTGTCAAACTGTTATAGTATGTTAAAGTTAAGGAGGGTAGAGATCATTTAAAAAAATGTCACCCTTGGAAAAAGGAAAACTCTCACATAGGTTACAAGGTATTAGATAGTAACAGATGGCTGAAATAGCACAGTGATTAAAAAGGATGTTTACTAAGACACCCCAGAGTTAAAAGGTTTAGGAACCTGCTGTTGAAACATTGCAGGATATTCAGCATGGGAGTTTCCTTGGGATCCTGTAGGTTTCTGTAGAGACCTGCCTGGGGATAAGATGACCAATTATTTGGGGTCATAGATTATAAAAGGTTTAAGTAGGAGAGTAGAAACTACTATTGCTCCTTCCATATTCCCACACACACTTTGTGTAAGACAGAGGGGTCCAGTAAGTTGCAGACAAGGCCAGTGGTGGCTCTGCAATGGTCCCTTTCTGTAGGCAAAAGTGTAGCATGTTTGATCAGGGGGCAGGCCTGATGTCAAAGAAAGAGGTACCCGAGGGCAGACAAGGAGTCTGAGCTGGTACATGTGTTTTATCCTTTTATGAGTGAAAACCTACCAACAAGAAGTGGGTGGAAAATGGATTGGAACCTGTGTTGGGGTAACACCTTGAGTGTATACCCTCAGGTGTCTATATCTGTAAAAAGTTAAATGAATCAAGAGTCATAGTGGGTTTATATAGAGGGGTTGAACCTAGGAATGGGCCCCTGCTTAAAACTGACTTGTCTGGTGTGGTTGGAGCATGTAGTTACTCACCCCAGAGAAAGTCTTTCTATGGTACTGGACTTTACAGCCATCCAGATTTTTGGTTAAGAAATATGACGGACTTTCCCTAAAAGGAGATGGGAAGGTAGCATTAATCTCTGTTGAGAAATGTGTTTATGCCTCAGGGTAAAGAATGATGATATCCACTATGTTTATGATAGGATGTTTATCATTAATAAGTACCCTGAGACACAGCTTCTAAAGATGGATGGGTAGAAGCTCCATCCCTTCCTGGGACAGGAAGGTGGTAAGCAGTCTGCAATAACTGCTTCCCTCTTAAGGTGGGGGATATGTGACAGGGAGCCCCTGCCACTCTTGAGGACTGGCCTTTTCTTAAATCTGTTGCAACAGTTCTTCTATTTCTTAGCCTAGCCTATCCTTTACTATTTCTAGTCCATAAGGTTGGCCACCTGTGGGCACCCCCTTCCCTTTCTTGACTATGCTACAGTGTCCTCTTTAATTTTCCTCTTCCCTCTCAGGTCCTTATACAGGTATGGTATTGTGGTGACCTCTGAGCATATGTAAAACAGGTTGTGTTTATTGTTGTTGGATCAAGTATGTAATAGCACTATGTTATAAAATACTTTAATGTATATACCTTATGTTTATGAAACCTGTAAATATTAAAAATACCATGACACTAGGTGTTTTTGAAAATGGTAAAAAGTACTAGGTGTCTATTCTAGAAATTAAGCTAGTTGTGCTATTTAAAATGGATGTAAATTGTTGTAAACTTAACAAGCCAGAAATGTCATGGTGATTTGTATATATCCCATGATGCACTGCATTATGGAAGTATGTATGATGTTCTATTTCTTTGAAACTTGATTTCTTGCCAATGCCTTTTGGGATAACTGTTCTTTTGGTGATTTTGCATTGAGGTTCTTTTTTTTTTATTTTATTTATTTATTTTTTCGATCGCAGAGCATTATAACATTTATAGATAAAAATACAAAAATGTACGACAATCTTTTCATTCTTTAAAAAAAGGGAAACATACATTTCATTTTAACAACATTCTCACTACATAAATACTAATCATAACATTTATAATAAAACTATAAAATCCCTATCAATAGTTCACATCAACCCTGCATTCATGTTTGTGTTCTTGTAATCCTCCTTCAAATTTTTACAATAGTTTCCAAATATCTTGCAGTGGACTTATTAATAATTTCATCATTTGTCATAAACAAAATTTTTAATAACAACTCTTGATCATCAGATAAAATAGTTCTACAGATTGGTATAATCCATTTATTTTTAGGCTTCTTGTACCACTGACAGTAAAAAATTACATGTTTTAAATCTTCATAACGTTTTCTTGTACAGGAACATAGTTTTGCATCTCTCTGGTTTTCTGCCCTGTATCTTGCATCCATAATATTACTGGGAAACAACTCTAGCTTATATAATGTATACAATCTTCTTTGATTTGGGTCAGTAAGAATTTCATAATGATGTCTAAAAAAATTATTAGCATCATTTATTCTAAACCAAGGAGAAATTCTTAACTTAAAATTTTTTTCCAAATCTTTAAGTTTATAAAAATTCAATAATCTCTGGGTGATACAGGGTTGGTAACTAAGACCTATTATAATACCTTTCTCAGTATTTTTCCTTAGAGAATCCAGCCCTATGACCTGCAATATTTCATATACAGATTTTAGCCAACTAGATTTTAGATGACCAAGGTTTAACCAGTTATGCTTTTCCTTTAAACAGCAGTAAGTTAATCTATGCTTTTTATGGTGTTGAATTTTTATCAAATAATTAACTTTTATGGCTGCAAAGTATGCTTCTAAGGATACCATGCCCAATTCTGCCCTTATAATGCATATGGGAACAGACTTTCCTAACCCTAAACTTAATCGTAATATTTTATTTATTGGTATTTCAATTTTGTTTACCTCCTTTGGTTGCCTGATTTCCCATTATATAGGGCTCATGCATTGTACTTCACCTCAATAGCTTTAATAAGGGGTTTAACTGAATTCCCTCCATAATTTTATTAAACCTATATAATGAGGTTAGCTGTTTTTAAGGTTTAAAATCAATTTCTCTGTATGTTTAACCCATTTCCCTTCATGCGAAAATTGAAGACCTAAATAAGTATATTCTTTAACTTTATCCACTATTTTTTCCCCAATCTTCCATTTAAATGAACAATTTTTGGCTCCAAATACTATAATTTGACTTTTTGTATCATTAATTTGTAAATCATATTCTTTTGAAAAATTATCCAAAATGTTCAACTTCATTTGTAAACCTGATCAAGTTAATGAGAATAACACCAAGTCATCTGCATAAGCAAGAGAAGCACATTTTTGCCCCAATATTTTTGGAGAATCTGTTTCCGATTCCTCCAATTTATTAAACAAAACATCAATATAGATGCAAAACAGCGTTGGTGCTAAAACACAACCCTGCCTTACACCCTATTTGTCGGAAAAAGGATCAGAAAGTTGGCCTCCTTTGCCAACTTTCACTTAATGCCAACATAAGTATAAAGTTCTCTAATAATAGCAATTAACTCCTGTGAAATTCTCTTTTTCCCATAATTCCCACAATTTGTTATAGGATATGGTGTCAAAACAGTACTGAAATCTATAAAAGGCGCACAAAGTTTTTGTTTCCTTAATGTAACATATTTTTCAATTAAATGCCAAATCACAAAGGAATTATCAGTAGTGGAATAACTTGGTCTGAATCCTGCTTGAGCCTCTGAAAAATCCCCAGTATTGGACATCTGGTCTCTTAATCGATTTAAAATCAACCTAGCAAAAATTTTGCCTAGGTGATCTAAAAGAGAAATGGGTCTATACATTGCTGGATCAGACCTATTACCTTTCTTGAATATAGAAATTATTATTGCACCTTTCCAAGATGCTGTAAAACTCAATTCTCTACTACATACATTAAATAATACTGTAAGAATCTTGGCCCATATTACCGGTGACTTTAAAAAAACCTCAGAAGGAATTTGATCTGGCCCTGGAGCTTTCTTCAATTTTAACAGTGCTAACGCCTGAAGCACCTCCTCAAATTTAAAGGGGGTAAATTGAGTTAGATTGTAATTTAAACTCAACCAGGAATTACCACACTCATTACTAAAAAATGTCTTTGTGTAATAGAGAATCCAAGACTCCGTTGTAATGTATGTAAGGACATTCATAGTCTGTTGCTGCAAACTGATGTACTGAAGAAGGAATATGGCATTGCAGAAGTGTATTTCTTGTATTTTGAAAAAACATTACACAGAGATTGTGTGTTGAACCTGAAGTTCGGTGTCTGATACATCTGTTATCCCACAACCCCTCCACACTAATGTGGTATTTTCTACAATTACATAATTTGGCTGACCAAGTAGGTGAATAAGACAGACATAGAATGTGACAAGGAAGAGGTAAAGCTAAAAAACTGCAAAAACAATGTGTACAATGTAAAATGTACACTGGAGGTGACAAAATAAAACAGTTCAGGTGTGATAATTATCTGTTGGTGGAAACTCTACAAGAGGAAATTAAAATACTTCTGGGCAGACTGAAGGTGAAAAAAAGATAGGAGAATTGGAGAACTTTATAGATACTATGACAGTAAATTTAACAACTCAAGGGCAAAGTATAACAATTAGTACTCCTAGCTGTATAGAAGAGAGAAATAAATCTGGATCAAACAGAGTGGAAGAGGGATTTGAGTTTGCAACAAGCAGTAAAAAATCAAAAAGAAGGAAGGAAACTATACACCAGAGTGAGTCCCTACAACTATTTAATAAATATGAAACTTTAAATAAGAGACCTGAAGTAGAGGCAGATAGCAGCATGGAAATAAGAGACAAACATGGGATTGTGGAATAAGTAAAGTTAAAAAAATCAAAAGTACCACACCAGCCTGATAACAGTAAAGACCATATGACATTGCAAACTGCAGCAGCTGATAGTTTGTGCCAAAAGGAAACAAAAGGAAGAGATTTTCTTGTTATTGGTGATTCAATTACAAGAGGGATTGATGAGATAGTTTGTAAGAACAGAAAGATGTATGTGACAGTTAGTACACTTCCTGGGGTGAAAGTGACCGACCTAGGAAAAATACTGGATGGATTAACGGAATATACACACAGACTCTTGGTTATATTGCATGTAGGGATCAACGATATAGGAAAAAACAAAATGGAAGTTATACAGGAAAGTTTTAAGAATCTAGCAGATAGAATCAAAGCAAAGGGAGGAGAACTGATAATTTCAGGGATTTTACCAGTGCATGGACCAAAATGAACACAAAAATTGGGCCATAAACCAAATGAACAGATAGTTATACTCCTTTTGTATAGGCAGACAAATTGGATGTATGGATAATACCAGGACATTTCAAAACAAATTTATTTTCAAACATGATGGGCTGCACCCAAATAGAACAGGAACTAGAATACTAGGTATGAAAATAAACAAGGTGATACAATTTCATTTAAACTGGAGAGAGAGGGGCAGGAGTCTCCAGACATGAGGGAAATAAATGACATGGGCCTACCAGAAAACAAATCTGAAGGTTGGAATGTGGTATTATTAAATGCCAGGAGCTTAGCCAGAAAAATTGATGAATTCCAGTACATGCTAAAAACTAGGGGAACTGATATAACATTAGTGACAGAAACCTGGTGGGATGAAACAGATCCCTGGGTAAAGAACATTAAAGGTTACAATTTATATTCTAGATCTAGACTCCATAGGAAAGAAGGGGGAATTGCTATTTATATAAAAATACCATAAACAGTGAGCAAGAAATGATACACTCAGAAAATGTGGAAATGTTGTTGATAAAGATAATACAGAAATCAATACCCAAGATTAAATTAAGATTAGTGTATAGACCTTCATCTGCATCTAAACATGAAGATCTTCTTTGGAATACATTTCCAATTTAGACCCAAAACATTGTCTTGGCAGGGGACTTCAATATATCTGAAATAGACTTGCTGGAAACTAGGGGTAAAACCAACATAGAAAGGAATTATCTAGAAGTATTCAACCAAATTGGTGTGGAACAGAGAGTGATGTCAGCAACAGGGGTCAAAATATTTTGGATTTAGTCCTGACTAGAATGGGAGATAAAATAGGCAATATTATGGTTGATAGTCCCTTGGGAAAGAGTGATTACTGCAGAGTTCTTTAGGGTGATAGGGGAACCAAGCACAAACAGTATTACAGGCCTAACACATAAACTACGTTTTAGTAAAGCAAATGTTCCTTCTCTTACAGCGAAAATGTCTTCTTGGGATTGGGAAACTGAGTTTTCCAACCAAACAGTAGACAGGATGTGGGAAATCTTACTCAAGAAAATCATGAGGGAAGTTAATAATTACATACTAAGCACATTTAAATACAAAAATAATAATAACACTAAAGGATGGTTTAATTCTAAAATAAAAAATGGTTAGAGAAAAAGATAAAACCTTTAATAGGGTAAATAAAAATAACAATCTTGAGGGGTGGCTTGTGTACAGGGAAAAGGTTAGGCAACTTAAAAAGGAAATAAAGAAGGCTAAAGCAGAATATGAAGTTAAGCTGGCTATGAGAGTGAAGGACAACTACAAAGCATTTTACACACACATAAATGGTAAAAAAAAGTACATAATATAGGTCCATATAAAAATACACAGGGAGAACTTGTGACTAATACAAAAGAATTGGCAGACATACAAAATACATATTTTAGTTCAGTATTCAATAAAAACATTGTCACAGTAAATGAGAATAAAATTAATTCTCATGCAGGACAGATATTAATAGATGTCAATGATGTATTGAAAAGACTAGAAAATATTAGCATTAACAAATTTCCAGGACCAGATAATCTACACCCCAAAAGTGCTTAAGGAATTGGCAGTCAGCCTGGCTCAGCCATTAACACATTTATTTCAAAATTCCTTGGACCAGGGAATAGTGGTGCAGGGTTGGAGGGGGCAATAGTGGTCCCCTTATTGAAAAAGGGCCCTACTACAAAGCCTGAATCAGTAAGTTTAACTTCAATAGTGGGAAAGTTATTTGAAGAGATATTGAAAGATCATATAATATCACATTTAGCTTCACATAACTTATCCAATCCAACTCAACATGGCTTTACAAAAACAAGATCATGCCAGACAAACATGCTGACCTTCTATGAAACAGCAAATAAGGCTGTAGATAAAGGGAAAGCAGTGGACGCCATATTCTTGGATTTTTCCAAAGCATTTGATAAATTGCCTCACAAAGAACTGGTAGAGGTACTGACCAGCATGAAGCTACCTACAAATATAGTTAAATGGGTGGAGGCATGGTTGAGAAATAGAAGGCAGAGGGTTACAATCAGAGGGGTATTGTCGGAATGGGAGAAAGTAACGAGTGGGGTCCCAAAGGGTTCAGTTTTGGGCCCCTGTTTATTTAATTTGTATGTTTCTTCAATTAAGTGCAGTTATTCCAACATTTGGTTGAGTAAGTTTGCAGATGATTGCAGGACTTGGGGTATTGTGAATAGTAGAGAGGACCAGAACAAAATACAGAAGACCCTAAGTATGTTGTTCCAGTGGACAGTTCAGTATAAGCTAGAACTAAATTTGAGCAAATGTGTGGTAATGCACTTGGGAAACAAGAACAGCAACTATGGGTACAGTCTGGGAGCAAATCAACTGCATCAGACAATAGAAGAAAGAGACCTGGGAGTTAGAGCAACTAATGACCTACAATTCAGTACCCATTGTAGTCTAATTGTTAAAAAGGCTAACCAGATGTTAAACTGCATACTATGTGACATCGGCAGCAGAGACACCAGGGCGATTTTGCCCTTGTATCAGGCATTGGTGAGGCCACTGCTTGAGTACTGCACTCAGGTTTGGTCCCCATATAAAAAAAGCAGACATCAGAAGGTTGGAGGGAGTGCAATGCAGGGCCACAAAATGAATAACAGGCCAGAGATATGCAACATACCCGGAGAGATTAAAAATTTTAGGATTATACACACTGCATTATTGGAGAATAAGGGGAGATATGTGCATGGTATACAGGTCCCTTTAGGATGTCCAATTAAGGGATGATCTAGGACTTAGTATGAACAAAGGGGGCACAAATTACAATTGGAACAGGGTAAATGGAACACCTTAAAGAGAAAAAAATGGTTTAGTCAGAGAGTGACACAGCCTTGGAACTGGTTACCAATGGAAGTGGTAAATAGCAAAACAATGGAATAATTTAAACTTGGTTTGGATGAGATTTATAAAAATAAATACACTCTAATATAAGACAGATAAGGCAAGCATTAAGGACACAAGTCTATGTAGCTTGATAAATCTATGAAACTTATGAAACCAAATGAAATAGTGTCCTGTAAGATGGTGGTCAGTTTCAAGAGGGATTGGGACAGGGTAAGGGTAAGGATAAGGGATACTGGGAAGGGGGGATGGGAGGGGCAGATGTGAGATGAGGGGCTAGCTCCACACCCGAGCAGACTCGATAGACCATGAGGTCTGTTTCTGCTGGCAATTTCATGTGTTCGTATGTTCATAAAGATAACCCAAGACCTGCAGCTCCAGTGGAGCATAGTCAGCATAGACAATATGAGTATATAGTATAGTAAATTGAGTTTACTAGGAAGTCCCAGTTGGGATAGTGTTCACCACAATGTTGTTCAAAGGTTATTGGTGATCACTGGATTCCCTTTCCAGGACACAATTTCTTATAATTATAAGATGTTTAATAAGCTTGCATGAATAATGTTTAACAGTAGTTGAGCATGTTGCTCCATGGCGACAGGAAGAACGGATTGAAATGTTGGGAGCAATTTATGGTTGTGTTCCCCTAGAAGGGCTGAAGTTTGTGTTTTTTCAGAGGTTCAATAAGGAAGAAAAAAGGTTTGAGACCCATTCAGAATGCTAGGACTAAGGGAGGGTGAGAGGGAACCGTAGGTGCCTGAGGCATGCAACTAGTACTAGCATCACAATTCACTAAATTAGGATGAATACTCTGACAGTCTTAACCTGGAAAACCAATAGCCTGAAAACCATGGTTGAGCTGAAAAAAGTCTTGGCAACATTTGAAAAAATGAGGGGGGACGTGGCACTCCTCAAGGAGACCCACATGTCAGAGGAAGACACCAACAAGACAGCCCACATTAGCGGCAGTACTCTGATGGCCTCCTGCTTTAATATGAAGGCAAGAGGGACAACAATTTGGTTCTGCAGGGACTCCAACTAAAAACTGTCAATCAATTCAAAGATCAGCATGGGAGACATACAACTGTGTAGCAGAGGTATGGAAGGACAAATATACCTTTGTTTCAGTATATGGACCTACATATGATTGTCCTGATTTCTTTCACCAGCTGGCAATTACTTTGAAAGCCTTGTCAGCCCCTCAAGTAGTTGGGGAGGATGGAATTTAATACCATCTGGTACCTGGTATTTGGTCATCACCCCCACCACCTACCTGCCATAGAAATGCTCATGTGCATGTCTGCAGAATGTGGTCTTGAAGAAGTCTGAAGAACTCTCCATTCCACCACAGCTAAGTACTCCTTTTACTCCCATGCACATCAGATCTATATGAGGATGGACCTGATACTACGCTTCACCCCTCTGATTCAACAGGTAGAACAGTATCTATATCATTCCATTTTTGTATCAGACCGTGTACCCCTACTAGTTACTGTAGGATGTGACAACATTCCAAAGGGGACCCTGAGATGGAGACTAGATGCCTGCTTATTAACAGACCCTCAGTTTAAGCAGAAAATGGGAGAAGCATTGAACCTTCTTAGAATCTAACAAAAGGGAAGATAAATGGGAAAGGATTAGATGTGAGGCTTTGAAGGCATATGCTGGGAGCAGTTATTTCATATGCATCCCACAAAACAAGCAGGAGGGAGCAAGGGAAACCAGGGCACTAAAGGAAGTGGAGGAGCTATAGAAGTTATACATGACCAATCCGACTCTGCAGCTGTACCAACAGCTGAAAGAGGCTAACAGCTTGCCTTCCCAGATTACTACTAAATAGACAGAGAGAAGCCTACTCTTGGCCCACTCTAAACAATACAGGGAGAGTGACAGAGAAGGTAAATGGATGCCCTGGAAGCATAAAGAGCATAAGGCAGACACAATTATTCTGTAGTGGCGGGGGGGATTTGATGCTTAACAAGGAAGAAACAGGAGATGCCTTTTGTGCAGTCCTATAAAAATCTGTATAGCACTGAGGTGGGACATGAGATCCCCCAACCCCAAAGTGTTCCTGAACCCCATCTCCTCCCCCAATTTCCCCACAGGCACAGGAGGGTCTTGAGGAAGATGTCACAGACAGGAAGTGGAAAAAGCAGTGAGGGTTCACAATATACTGGATGAGTTTTACACTCTTTTGGGACCCGCTGAAATCTTCCATGATGGCTATTGTGACTGAATCCTTAAATGGGGATGCTCTGGCCCCCTCACAGTACCTGGCCACCATAACTGTACTTCCTAAACAGGGAAAGGACCCCACACAGTGTGGATTTTATTGTCATTTCTTGCAACTTAATGCAGGCTATAAAGTGGTGGCAAGGTGCCTATTGGGAGGCTGAAGAGAATCCTGCCTTTCGTCATTCATGAGGACCGGGGAGTTGTTAAGGGAAGGCATGCAGGAAATAACATCAGATGATCCCGTAATATGAGGAGCCACTCAGCGTGGTCTACTGGCATGGAAGGCGGAGAAGGGTTTTGATAGGGTTGAGTCACCCTTCATGTTTGCTACTCTGAAGAAATCTGGAATAGGATCACATCTGATATCATGAATTACTACCCTCTACAGGTATCCCCAAGCCCAAATACTAATAAATGAAAGCCTCATTGAACAATTTAGCTTAATCAGAGGCACCAGAGAGGGGCACCCCCTCTCCCCCCTTTTGTATGTTATGAAAATTGAACCCCTGGTTGCAGCCACTAGGTCAAACCCAGGTATAGTAGTACTCAAACTGGGAGGAACCCACCATGTCATCTCACTCTTTGCAGATGACATACTCCTTTATCTCACAAATCCTGCCAGTGCCCTTCAGGAGCTAACTGACCTAATCAAAATATATGGGCCAATTTCAGGCCACAAGATAAATTGGGCTAAGTGTGACTGGTTGTCCATGGGAGGAGGGGGAGGTTGGCCCTGTCAGTGGTAGGTTTTCATTTAAAGCCAGCTACCCAGTTGAACTACCTGGTAGTTATACAGCCCAGGTAACTATCTCAGTTGTGACTGCTGAATTACAAGCTTATACTTAAGCCCACTGAAACAGATTGTGAGAGGTGGAGAAATCTCCCCCGACACTCATGGGGCGTATAAATACAGTAAAATGTTTATCCTGCCAAAATTTCCATATACATTTGAGGTGCTACCCTGCTAGATTCCCCAAAAGATGTTCACAGCAGGCAGAGGTTATATCACATCTTTCCTGTGGACAGGCGGGCAGGTGAGAATCAGGCTTGAAATGCTTCAGAGACACCCAGGGGGAAGGGGACTTGGGTCCCCCCCAATCTCAGGCACTAACTTCTGGCAGCCCAGCTGGTCTTTCTAGAGGCTACAATCCCACATGTTTCTATCAAACAGACTTGGGTCTCCATGGAACTAGGAGAGAAGTTAAACTCCTCCATACAAAAGATCCTGGACCAGTTCTGTCTCTGAGTTATCCTGAAGGTGCAGCCAATCCGTTTGCCAAAGCTACAACCAGGGTTTTGCTGAGTGCTCACAAAGTCATTGGGCATGGCAATAGGCTATCCATATGCAGATATCAGGAGGGAAGCCTAGGGGGAAGGGAAGAGTGCGCCTTGGCCAACAAACAAGAAATTAAGTGCATGGGAAGTAAAGGGGCCAGATTCTGTCTCTCATCTATGGGAGGGAACCACTTTGAAGTCCTACCAGGATCTTGCTAAAGAGTAGTTTTACACCAAGGGATTTCTTGGTGTACTTGCAACTGGGACATACGATTGACACCTTGGTAGACAAACTGCAGTGCCCACTACAGAGCTCCCCTCTAGAAGAGCTCTTTATGCAAGTAGAGGGATCCGCCAGGCCTTTCCAATTAGTGTACAGTAAGCTAGTAAAAAGTAGTACTGACCAAACTGCCACTACCTGGAGCCACTGGGCCAGACACCTGGGGGTGATCTCACTTTCTGAACCAGACTGGAAGCGTGCTGTAAATAACGGTACTCACTTGTTCAAAAAGCAATTGCCTATGACAAATTCAATTTAACTATCTACACAGACTATATTATATACCAGCACTTGCACACAGGATTGACCCCCACATGCTTGGATAGAGATTCCCAAAATGCAGAGTTGGGGAGGGATCCTTCTATCTAGCATGGGCATGTCCTGAGGTCTCCAAGTTTTGGTCCAGTGTGATAGAAATATTGAAAAAGTTCTTTGGGTGGGGGGGCCCTACAGTCCAAGCAGATGCTATACTTCTATACTTCTAGGACTGCCACCACCAGCAAACCAGTTCCCCAGAAATCCAATCACCTATGGCTTCTGGGACTGGTCATTGTAAAAAAAAGCTAATAGCCCAGGAGTGTCTAGCAGAAACAATGTCCACTCTGGCCAAATGGTGTAATCAACTTTTAGAGAGTATGATATGGAGCACACTTGGGCTGAACCTTGACCTTAGACAAAGGGGAGGGAGAGGGAAGGTGGAACAGCTGAGGCTCCCCTCCGCAGTGCATGCAGGAGGTGTCCTCAGGGGAGGAACACCTATAGCACCTTGATCACATAATCTCCAGCATCTTATCATGTAATGTGACTTCAAAGCTGTGTTGACTGATTAATCAAAGTGGGACCTGCATACCCTGATGCTCCTTCACAGTTTAGTAAGTGCTGTAAATGTGAAATATTGCAATATCCTTATGATGTAAGCTGGAACCTAAATATATAAAGTTTAAAAAAAATTATATTTATAAGTCCCAAGATAGTCAATAAAGTAACAAAAAGGTTTAATAATAATTGCAGAAAGTATAAAAGGCTCATGAATAAGAGCTTAGGGAAAGGCAGGAAAGTGAAGAATATAGAAAATATGCAGCACCTACAGCAGGCTAGGACAGAATACAAAGAAGGCTTGCAAAGGGAAAACATTAATTTTCCAAAACAAATTATTCAGCAAATTATCAGAGGGTATTACAAATAAGGATTATTAACAAAAAAAAAAACACTTTGGACAATCACAGCAAAGAGAGCTGCTAATTGATAAACATGTGAATGCTAAAATTCACCTGCATATATGGATACAATTTTATTGGAATGTGTTCTTCTCTCAAGAAGGACATATGGGCAGGATACACAAACTGGTAGAAATTCCCACAGCTGCAGGAAAAATTCAGTGCAAGTGGGTTGCCACTTGCAGATCAGCAGGTTGCCACGGTTTTACCACAGCTGCAGGTATTCACAAAGGTGGAGATGGATTATGTCTGGCTCCATGATGTAAGGCAGCTTGTGGGTGGCAGTAGCAGGGGAATCTACACAGCTCCGGAGAACTGTTATGGTTGGTGGGACCAGCCATAATAGCTACCGCAAGTTCTGCTCTGAGTATAGCCATCTCTGCAGCTATGGGGATTTTGGTCTGCAACTTGCATTGTGATGTGGCACTTGATTTCCTTTCGTGAATCTTGAGCTAGCTTCATGATACAGCTAAAATACCTGCAGCTGTGGGAAAATCTCAGTGTAGGTGGGTTTCCACTTGCAGATCTGCAAGTTGCTGTGGTTTTCCCCACAGCTGTGGGTATTCAAAAAGATGGGATCAGATTACAGCTGGCTCCGTGATTTATGGCCACTTGCGGGTGGTGTTGTCTGGGAAACCCCTGCAGCTGTGGTAGATGATTACAGCTAGTGGGACCAGCCGTAATTTCTGCTGCAGCTGTAAATTTCAATCACCATAGCTAGGGGGATTTTGGTCCACAACTGGCATTGCAGTGTGGGACTTAGTCCCAAAATGGTTAGTGAATCAAGCCCCTTGCCCACAATCGGGAAACATTAACATAGAAACCAACCAAAAAAATAAGATAATACAAATTAAAGTAATAGAAATTGAAAAGATAATTGATAAGCAAAAGCTAGGCAAAGCACCTGGGCTGTACTTCATCCCAGCTGAAATATATCAAAAGGCTGGTGGCAACCAAACTGCTTAATGTTTTATGGGCATCAGATATAATTTCAGATATATGGAAAACTTTAGTCATAGTCCTGGTTTATAAAATGGATTTTATGATAATCTACTAATGCATAGGCCACTTAGCTTAATAGACAAGTTACAAAACTATTCACAGGAGTTGTTTTAGTGAGGCTCCAGTCCTGATTACATGAAAATAATATTTTAGCATGGGGCCAAACAGGGTTTAAAGAAGGATGGTCAGTTCTGGACAGTTGTTTTACACTAAAGAAGCTAGCAAACAAATATAACATCATTAAATCTCATCCCCTACATATGGTCTTTTTAGATTTTACTCAGGCCTTTGATCATGTTAGTAGGAAAATGTTATGGGAAAAATCTGAAGCGCTAAATATTCCATTTGATCACCCTGACATCATTATCAGACTGTACTCAGATACTTGGACAAAAGTTCAATATTTAATTGAAGAACACTTATCAGCTAAAATTGATGACACATTGAGAGTCAAACAAGGCTCTATCCTGGCACCAACAATTTTTATCTTATGTATTAATTTGATCTTGATGGGACAAAATGAGGAAAAAATCCATAAACCAAAAGTACGGAATACTACCCTGGGTTGTCTAGCATATGCAGACAACATAATTTTATTATCCTTATCGAGAACTAGACTACAGAGTAAGTTAGATAATTTTATAAATTGTGCGCAGAATATGAGCTGAAATCTAACCTAAGGAAAACTCAAAGTATGATTATGGGAAAGCATAAATTATTTAAAGCACCTGCATTTCCTAATTAAGTCAAGTTAGAGCAAGTTTATCATTAAGATTTTTGGGAGCTACACTTTTCTTACAACAGCACACAAAGTAAACATCTGCTTAGTGTGGCTAGTAAATCTAAACAAAACACATGGGGCCAGATATTCAGAACTTAGCCCCAGGGCAAAATTAGCACTGCATGGTGTGCTAAATTATCCTGGAACTATTTGCATGCTATATTCAAAGCAATAGCCCCAGGGCTAAAACAGCTGAATATAGCATGCAAATAAAGCCATGCAAACAGGGCTGGGAGTGCAGTGCAATAATAGTCCAGCAAATAAGACAGCTCTGAATATAGCATCCAGGAAGTGCAAACCACAACAGCAGCCCAGTGCACACAGACTTGGAGGAAGGTAAAGGTGTACTACGTGACCAATGTATGTGCTAGAAAAGAAGTGGATGCACTAAAGCTGCAAACAACAGCGCAGGCCAAATACTGCAGAACTGTGTTATTGTTCAGACAGGTTTGTGCATCACAAATACATTTGCACATCACATATACATTTGCACAGCATTTACGCAAGGCTAATACATTTGCCTGGTGCTAGGAGGTTTAGTCAGGGCAAAATTTTGCTATATTCAAAAGTGATATGCAAATGAGCCTACTTAGCCGGTCCATGGGCAACATCCATATTAGCATCTCATTATGGCCTGATTTGCATGTAGATTGCCCAGTGCTATTGCATTGTCCCACAGCTCCACCTGTAGGTCAGTCTTAAAGCATAGAGGCAGGATGGGTCTGCTCACAGCTCCACCTCTTGGTCAGTCTGGAAGAGCATGGTGGTAGCTACAGGCTACATTTGTACACAGCTGCATAGACTATTGTGCCCCAAGGGACTACACAGCACAGGCACAAGTGGTGGTGCTGCATGCGATAGTCAAACTGTAGTTCCTGCTACAGTGCATATCAGACGCTAAGGTAACAAGGTGGCCAGTAGTGTGAGGGACACAGCAATGTCTATGGTGTGTAGAGCAGTAATGACTGCTGCACTCCACACAGTGACAGGCCCATCTGGCAGATGTGTTGTGACAGTGAACATTACTGTCATGCAGTCTTGTGACCCAGAGATGCTGTGTCAATGGCATGGGATACTCACAGTGACATACACATGGCTGGTTGTGTGTGCTGTGGTGTCTGTACAGATGTGCGGTATGTGGCCCGAGGGGGGCACATACCATCAGACAGGCACACTGGTGTCGGGGTATTCCCTACACTGGACCATTTGCACTGTGTGGATGGTCCCAGCCTTGTGGCAGCACCCAGTATGTGGTGCAGTCTGGCCACCTGTACACCCTCCTCTCAACACCCTCCATGCCTCCAGTGCTGCATGTGTGTGTTGGATTGTGTTGGTGTACCCCAATGGGGGGACTGGAGGTGTGTGTTTTATGGACACACTGACATGGTGTCCACTGGGCATGGGGGCAGCCAATAATGCCTGACATGGTTGGGACCGGTGCTAGATGATGGCAACATAGGAGGTACCATCTGTGTGCAGCATGTTTCTTCCATGTCTGGTTTCTTTCTATGTTTAATATTTACTGCTTAGCATCAATAAACCACCACTGGCAGACCCTCACAAACTCCATAATTCACACTTGTGACTGATGGGAGTTCCAAAAACTATGGTTCTAAGTTGTGCAAAAAAATAAAACACGGGGAAGTCTTGGAACTTGGATTTTATGCACACCCTTGGTGTGTGATACCCAGAGATAAAACCTCTTGGGCTTTGACCTCAGGTTTTATGAGGCATCATGCACCTCAGATGTGCATAAAATCCTCATTAACTACACTTTTCCATGTATTATTCTATATTTTATCACCTTGCTGTCCAGATAAGCTCACTGGGCCAAATCACATTGTCAATAACCACCCAGAGCCACTACATGTGTGGCTAAGATGATACAGAGTACACTAAATACATAACATTAACAACAACACACAATTCACAATGTGAACATAGTGTCACATTGCAAACCATTTCTGCTGCAGGTGATGCTTCATATCAGTTCTATCAATGATGGGATGGTTGGTTTCTAAACAATATTACTGCATTGTATTCCACAGTTTGGCTGCCTGTGCATATGGAGTATCCCAGGGTGACTGATCGCCCACACTGCCTCCTCATTGGCTACATATGGCCTTGTTCCCTGTTGCTGTTGTGGCCACACCCCCATCCTTGGTTTGCTCACAGTTAAGAACACCTTTTCTTGGGTGGTAAATTGCACCGCGCAGTGTCGTGCAAAGTCATGCAAACACACTTTGTGCGGTTCTAATGCACTGAATATAGTATCGCACCTATATTCATATACATGACCCCTCTCTTTGCACATTGCATACATTATACCTTTGCCCAGCACTAATGCAGTTTGCCGCCACTACTTGTCCTTTTGACTATAAGGGACCAGCGCAATCCGTGCACAAACCTGGTGCAAATGTTTTGTGCACAGTGCAAAGTTTTGAATATCTGGCCCTTGATGTGCTAATGAGATTCAATAAAATGTATGTAGGTGATAGCATCAAGAAGGTTTTATTAGCCACAAACATTAAGCTAAAAATGAAATTATTGTATGGGGCAGAAATTTGGGGTTCCAATGACATTATGGAACTAAAAGTAGCGATGAACATAATATATAAACACATTTTACAGTACAGTTCCTACATCATCCCCTTCCTGTACTGCCACAGCAGAGTTAGGATAAACTTCTTTAGTCTCCCAGATCTCCAAAAATGTTATTATTCTGGTTAAAGATCTCCAGGTTTAATAACAAAAGATGTACCAAGTTATGCCTGGACAAGCTGCAAGCTTATCATTCAAATGGTTTCCAGTTTTCATTGGCTAAAGTAGTAAAAGGTCTTTTAGATAGACTACGCTATGAATATATGTGGAATTCCCAACAATGGAACCTCTCAGGTTCATGAAAGAAAATATTTTTTAATAGAACCGAGTAACAAGAAGTACACAAGATACAAGCAGATGTTTAAAACAAGCATTTGTCAATGCCGAATGTTGTCTTGCTAGCATTGGCATTGGTAGTGCAGGAGTTAGAGAGATACATAATAGGAACGGCAGTGAAGTATTGAACTGATACCAATCCCACCTCCACTCTGCAGAGACTGACAGGCATTGGGGTGTGCCTTTGGGTCATCGGCCAAAATGCTTATGCCATTTCACCTCACCCTACCCTGCAGACACTGACAAGTGTTGCTGTGTACCTTGGGTTCTTTGGGCCTTACACTCACCCCATTCCATAAGGAAATACACTGAGATGGGTTCGGTATAGGAGAATGGGGGTGAACTTTGGGGCCAAAGACTCCAAGGCAGACCTTGATGCCTGTCACTGGCTGCAGGGTGGGGGTTGGGGTGGAATGGCATGAGCATGAGCATTACAGTCATCGATCCCAAGTCACACCCCTGACGCCGGTCAGTCTCTACATGGTGGGGTGTTATGGTTGAAAAACCTAATGTCCCAGGCATTTGTTGGTATTTTCACTCCAAACTTTCAACATGGGCTTTTTGTGACCCTACATCATGGACAGTGGCACTATCAGTTCATAAGCCAAAAAATGATTTTGCACCACGACTGCACCATTTGGCATCACAGGTGCGAAAACACATTTTGGGCAGGATGTGAAAATAGCAACTGTACTGTTCATGAAGAGGTGTAAAAAAATGGCAATGTTGAAAATCTGGAGTAAAAATATCAAAAATTGTTGAAGTCATGAGCGGGAGTAGAAGCTGCGCAACACACGTCGATAATGCAGTTATTTTTGGGATTATTTCAATCACATTTTCAACGTAGGCATTTTGATATCTCCCCTCATGAACAGTAGCACTGTGATTTTGTTAATCTGTCCCAAAAGTTGATTTCCCACAGCAACTGCACTATTGTGTGCCACAGGTGCGAAAACATATTATGGGCAGGATGTGAAAAATGACTGCTGTACTGTTCATAAGGAGGTGTGAAAAATGGCAATGTTGAAAATCTGGAGTGAAAATATAAAAAAATTGTTGACGTTACGGGCGTGCGTGTAAACTACGCAATTCACACTTGTAATGCAGTAATTTTTTGGAATTGTTTCACCAAATTTTTAACATGGGCTTTTTGGGACCCCACCTCATAAACGGTGACAGTGTCATTTTGTTAATCAGTCCCAAAAGGTGATTCCACACAGTGACTGTGAAATCACCTTTTGGGACCTAGTAACGAAATGACAGTGCATGTGTTCATGAGTTGGGGCCTCAAGAACCCCATGTTGAAACTCTGATACTAAAATTCCCAAAAAAGGTTAAAATATCCACCTAAGTTGAACCCCCCCCCCCACACTGCCTGTCATTATAAAGCTTACCGCATTTTGTTCAGTTCCCGGTTGGCTTTTGAAGAGTTCAGACATGTTCCTGCCCACAGAAGATCGCAGTGCTGGCCCTCTGGAAGTAAGTATGGGGTAAGAGGGGTGCGGGGAGCTGGGGTGTGTAGAGGGTGGGTGTGGGTTGGGGAGGAGACATGGTGGGACAACAAGGGACCATTTTTTTTTCAGGTAAACAAATGGACTTCAGGGGAAGGTTTTATTTATTTACAGGTGAAAAATGATTTGGGGGCACAGTGGGGTGGGTTCCCAGTGTGCCACGAGTTTGAGGGGCAGACTTTAGGGGAATATTTTCTTTATTTATAGGTTAAAAAAATGATTTGGGGCACACTGGGGTGGGCTCCCAGTGTGTCATGAGTTTGGGGGGGGACATGATGCCGATGGGGATTAGTAATGCCTGTTGGCAAAGAAAGTGTGTGTGGGGGGGGACATATTGCTGATGGGGTTTGGGCACCCCGTTGGCAAAAAAAGTGTTTGTGTGGGGTGGAGACACGGTGTAGATGAGCACTGGGCACCCGTGTCAGCAAACAAACTGAACTGGGTGGGGCCATGCTGAGATGGGAATTGGGCATCCCCTGTGTTGGCTTTGTGGGAATTCTGTGGTGGGTGGCAGGAGCCATCATATTTACTGGAATGTTTCACCAGGAAAAGCGTGTAATGGAGCCTTGTCATCTGATGCTTCAATGAGGAAACTACACCTTATTGGAAAGACAGATTTCTTTCAACTCCGTTGCTCTATTTGAAATTGCTGTCATCACCAGCATGCACAGTGATTGGCAGCTGAGAGACGCACCCACTAAAGCATCCCCTGCATTGACCACAACACTGACACACCTCTGAAAGTGCTACTACTGTAAAATGTTGTTTGCGCATGCAAATGCCAACATAACACATAAAAGGGGGGGTATAAATGGTTGTCCAGAAATAAATCAAGTCTAAATTTTGAACCTGATGTGACTCTACTAACTTCACCTTATTACAGAAAATTGTTTACAAACATAATTTTTGTCTCGAGATTTATGAAAGTAAGCTACTAAAAATCTTTACGGCAAAGAAAATATAATTGATTAAACACAACAACATAAGTAAAATCCTCTCCATATGCTCATTTGCCCAAAATCTCAAAAACAAAAGGATATATTTTTCTATAGCATGATGTCCACAGTCTGCTTAAATCCCCCCTCGTGAAATAAGACAGATTAATGCTTCTGAATATAAAATGACCTGGAATGTTAAACTTTCAGAGATCTATTAAAAAGACCTTCAAGCTGGTGAAATAACAAGTCATGTACATTTTTGGATCTGAAGGAGAACAATGCTTAGGATGGAGGTACTTTTAAAATACAGGTAGATTAAGAAACAAACATTTTGCCATTATTTTTGCCCTTTAAGAAAACAGGTTTACGGAACTATGGTTGTATAAATTGAACTGCACGAATTGGACTACAGTAACTCAAGCAAGTACTGACATGGCAGAGTGTTTTTTTTTTCTTTTCATTTACATTCCAATATCTGAGAATTAACTAAGGTCCTTTCTTTACTCCCTAAAAGGGAGAAAACAAGTGCATTGGTCTTTTTGGGGCTAAATAGTCCAGTAGTATGACCATTTTCCTTTTAGAAATCATAGGAGAGATTTTTATTTATTTATTTAAAAACTAGGAAAACATCTTTGAGCCAAAGGCTCATTTACAAAGGTTCTGCGTCAAATGATACATTACATACAGTGAAACAATAAAGGATACATATAAGTGCATCAAAGCACAAATATAAGATCATTCAATGGCCAGGAAGCAACTCTTGGTTACTTAAGATCAAAACAGAAAAAACAAAACAAGTTGGAAAAGTACACAGAAACAGTATGGTACATCATAGATTTTAATGTCAGGCGATACAAGGAAGCATTACAGAAGCATTCCATGTATGGGTATTGTAATAGACAGCTGGAGGGGTGAGTCAGCCCAGCTATCCTTGTCAAGAACAGCAGAGGAAAGCAGTGCATATAGATGGAGTGGGCAGGTAAAGTCAGGGTGGTGAGATGGTTGGAAATGGGTGGGATGAGATGGAGAGAGAAGGTCAGGAGGAAGAAAGGTATACCTATTTACCACAATCCCAGTACAACAAGATGGGGTGCAGAGGATGATTACAGCAACAGTGGTCACAAGGGATGGAATAAGGAAAAGGTAAGGGAGGAGGGAAAAGAGGTGAATAGAAAAGCAGTGAGGGGGTTAAGGTGGATTAGGGCAGTAGGAACAGGTGCAAAGGTGCTAGTATGGCATGGAAACTGGTGTGCCCCAATAGTTATATTAGTGGTGTAATGCTCTGCCTGAGCCCAAGTCCATAGAATGGGAAAGGTGAGAGGGGTTTGGAGGGGAATGGTAGCATAGGGGGCAACAAGGTAAAGGTGTACCCAGGTAGAGTATGCGAGGACGGCACTAGAATTTAAAGACTACCCAGGAGGGAGGGGTCAAGGTACATGTACAGCAGTTTGGAGACTAGATTGATCCAGTTTACATTCAGAGGCTGGAATTTTTAAAGGATTCCTCCTTCTAAACCTCTGAAATAATTAATTCTGGAATGTTATATGCCTTTTTATGCTACACAACAACCCTGGAAATGTGCAATAGACAATTCATTGTTAGGTTTCTTTTATAGGGTTTTTAATTTTCAGTATGTACAGTACCTTGTTTTTCTTAATTGTCATTCTTTTTTGTATGTCTGTTGTTATAACAGAAATGAAGGTCAAACAAAATGTACCTAGCTACCTACAATGCTTGGATTTTAGCAAGTTGTTCAACTCTGTCCCTTCCCCTTAGAAGACTCATAAAGAAGCTGAGGGAACTTAGGATGGGAAAGGAAATGGCTACCTGATGTGAGCAATGTCTGGGGTGAGGGACACAGATGGAGGTGAAGTAGTAGTAGTAGTTGTAAATAACATTATTTTTAGACAGAATAAAAAGTTTAGGACCTGAGGTCCCCATTCACAATGTTGTCCTATAGGGTTATTTAATCAGTTAACATGGACATTGACACAAACAGTAACTGACACAAATTGTAATATAAATAACAATAAATACTGAACAGTCTTATGAAACAAGTTCACATACAGATCATGGATTTTAACTGCTACAGTTATGATGCAAGATTTCATCAGTCATCTTTTTTAAAAACATTCAATTTAGTTTGATTTCCAGCTTCAGGAGTTGCTTGGTTCCAAGTTTTAGTAATCAAGTAATTAAGAGTAAGTAAACCATACTTAGTTTGTATTTTAGGTATCACCAATAGGCATCACCATTCCCCTGTTTACAATATCCTTCATTTGGTACCTTTGTGAGATATTTTCTCACATGTAAATGTCACCCCTGAAACTAGACCTTAAATATTTTAAAAAACATAAATGGTTTTGATTTTTCTCAAGTACAAAGGGTCCCAAGTCAATTCTTTGTATAATGTACATGACAGTAATGAATTCCCTTTGGGCTACGTGGGGCAAATTTAGTTAATTTATGGGAGAATGTTGGCTATGACAGTGGTTATTGTCCCCTACTAAATGGGGGACATTTGTGCACAATGGATATCAAGTGTGGGGTGCCATAAGGGTTGATGCTTGGGCTGGTGCCATTCAATGTATTCATTAGGGATATCTGGGAAGACATCAAGGGCAAAAACATTTTTTTTCAGACAACTCCAGGCTTTGTGTCAGGGTTGATAATGAGGAATGGGTCAGGGACTTGGGGGAAGACTTGGAGAAACTGGATAGATTATCTGGAATCTGACACCTGGGCTTCAGTACCAGAGTTTGTGGGTTCTAGCCTCATACCAGGTGCTTGCGGTAATTCCCAGAATTGACTCTTTAGTGCAGTATAAGGGGGACACTGTCGTGTTGAGGTGACATGATCTGGATAAGACATTAAACCAAGGTCCCTTTTGCTCATCTCTGGTCACTGTTCAGGTAGAAGAAAAAGATCCCATGGCAGTTATCAGTGAAGAGTAATGACGTTTTCCCACTTTCATGACCAACATTCCCACATCAATAAAACAGGTCCATATTAAACCACCCCCACAGGATGCCCCTCGAAACAAACTGTCACTGCTTAGTGTGCCTTTTCTGGTAAAAATTTCCAAATAAATAAATATACAAATGCCAAATTATTTAAAGTTATGTACATTAGAAGGAAAACATGATTGTCAGGTAAAGGTTGGATCGTGACCACGAAAGTGTCAGGTGAAGGAACCTACCATGCCAATGAATCATAGAATCACAGAATCATAGAAATCTCTTGGCAGAAAAGGAATCCTTGGCCCATCCAGTTCGCTCACAACCCTCCTCCCCTAGGAAGATCCCTTCCATCCCTTTCCAGCCTGCCCTATGCTCGCCAGTCCCATGTGCTTGTCCCCTGCCCTCTTACAACTCTCCACTGTGCCAACCCCATCACCTATTCTAGCAGCCTGTTCCATGGCTGTACCACCCTCTCAATAAAGTACCTCCCCTGATGTCCCCTCTGAATCTGCCCCCTCCACTTTGAGGGTATGTCCCCTAGTGGAATTGTTCTTACTTAATTTGACTATGCTGTCAAGTTCTCACCCTGTTTATGTCTTTCAAGTACTTGAATGTCTCTACCATGTCCCCCTCTTCCTCCTCTCTTCCAGTGAGTACAGGCCCTTCTCCCCCAGCCTCTCCTCATATGACCTCCCCTGCAACCCCCATACCATTCTGGTTGTTCTTCTCTGGACCCTTTCCAGGCTGTCCTTATCCCCTTGCAGGTATGGCCTCCAGAACTGGACCCCATATTCCAGGTGTGATCTGACCATAGTTTTGTACAGTGGCTAGATCACCTCACTCCTCCTGCTTGTGAACCCCCTTCCTGCGCATGCCAACTTTCCTAGTACCTTTCCTGCTGCTCTGTGGCACTGGCTCCAAACTTTCTGTTTGTCTGAGATGGTTATCACCATATCTTTTTCCTGCTCTGTCTCCTCCAGCTCCCCCCCCAAGTTGGTATTTTGCTTTTGGGTTGTTTTGCCCCAAGTGCATAATTCTGCACTTTTTTGTGTTTAACCATAATTGCCACCTTTCTGACCACTCCTCCAGCCTGGCCAAATCCTCCCTCAAATCCTCCACCCCCTCCTTCTGTCATATCAACCCTGTTACTACAATTTTTGATTTCATCCACAAACAGACACACCTTACCCCATAGGCCCTCTGTGATGTCCCTAGTGTATTTTTTGAAAAGTATGGGTCCCAACACAGGCTCCTGGGGAACCCCACTCATCACCCTTTGTTCCTTCAAGTGCACCCCATTTAATTATGACCCTCTGAGTCCCCCCAACAACCAATGTCCCACCCATCTCGTGAGCTTGTTCCCCACCCTCAAGCTGTCCACCTTGCCCACCAGTCTCCTGTTGGGGATGGTATTAAATGCCTTTCTGAAGTCCAGGTAGGCCACGATCACTGCCCCACCCTAGTCCCGTACCTCCATCACTCTGTCAAAGAATTCTATCAGGTTGGCCTGATAAGACCTGTCACCCATGAATCCATGCTGATTGTCATTTAGGAGGCCCTCCCCCTCTAAATATTTAATCAACCTTTATTTAATTAGTGCCTCCATCAGCTTACTGACCATGGAGGTCAGGCTGACCAGGTGGTAGTTTCCTGGCTCCTGTCTCTCACCCCCCCTTATGTAGTGGTACTACCTCAGCCTTTTTCCAGTCCCCAGGAACCCTTCCCTTGTTCAGTGACAGGTTGAATAGCCTCACGAGCAGCGTTGACAATTCCTGTTTGAGCACACTCATGTGAATCCCGTCTGGCCCCATTGTCTTGTCTGTCCGCAGCTTGTCCAATAAGGAAAAGGACTAAGGAGTAGCAATCATGAGCAGCTGTAAGTCAGCTGCACACTGTAGCAAGTCAGTGGGAAAAGCAAACAGATTGCTGGGATGCAAACACAGGGAGAACAGTATCAGGGGAAAAGAGGTCATTCTGCTCTTATACAGATTCCTGGTGCAACCACATCTTGAATACTGTCTCCAGTTCTGGTGTCCTCATTGGAGGAAGGATGTAAACTAACTGGAAGCAGTGCAGAGGAGAGCCAGTAATATGATCTGGGGCAGAATGGTAACTCACATGAGCAGTGTCTGGATAACCTGAACATGTACTCACCTGAGATGAGGAGAGAGTGGAAGGATATAATAGAAACCTTTAACTACATGAAAGGATAAGGTGGACACTAGAGAACTGTTTTAACCCAGCAAGATTGCCTGTACCAGGGGGAATGGCAGCAAGTTGGTGAAGGATATGCTAGAAAGGAGGCCAGGTAGTATTTGTTCATAGAAAGTGTCGTGGAGGGTTGAAACATGGTGCCATGGGTACTGGTTAATATTAAAACCATAGAGACCGTCAAGACAAGGACAATATTGATAAGGGGAAGATACTGGGACAGGGGAGGTGGGACTTGGTCCAGTAAAGTACAAGCAGCCTCCATTTCTGGCCATAACGACAGACCATAAGGCCTTCTTCTGTCAGCATTTTCTATGTTTCTATCCGTCTTCACCCAAGCCTACTTCAGTTTTGAAATTGGCACATTCCTACGTCTACAAAAGTCCTATCCACTGATAGCAATGTGTTGGATTTGGTGAAAATCAAAATCCATCTGGAATGCACCTGGAACTGGAATGACTCCGGTTTTCCTATTAGCACTCACTGCTATAACCACCTGAACTATACAGGAATGACCACATCATTTGCTGGAATGCCCACCCAATCTGCTGGAATGGTTGTCATCATCCAATGCAATGGCCACTGGCCCTCTGGGATGCCCACCTCATCAGAATGCCTGCAGGGTCAGTTGGGCATTTTAGCAGGTCAGGCTGGTGTTGACTTTCTGGGAAGTTTTTTGGTGGGCATTCTGGAGGGTTGAGCTGGGCAGTTTGGCCAGGCAGGTATTCTGCCATAGTGGGTATTCCTATGGCAACTGTTCTGGTGGGTTGCAGTAGCTATATTAGCAAGTTGGTATGGCTGATCCAGCTAGTTTGGTTAGTATGTGGACATTGTGGTAGGTGTCAAAGAAAAATGGAATTGTTCTGGTCCCCCCTATTCAGGTTCTGCATTAATTCAGGTGTTCACCTATTCCGGCAATGTTTCAGCAATGCCACTGACAAGCACATTTTTAAAAAAAAGTCCTATGTAAAATTCGATTTTGATGTACATTGTTGCATATTAGATACTACGCATTCAACATTTGAGCATTTTTGTTGCACTGCTACGCGTGAGAAACGAATTAATTTATCTTCCCTTGGTTTCTTTGCAGTTTTCAGTTCTGCGGCGTTCGATAGTAAGGGGCGAGGATAGACATCACACTGGAAGAAACTTTCTATGGTTTGTGTAGTGGAGGGTTTGTCTGAGTGAATGGTCAAAGAGATGATGTCACTTAAATGGGCGGTCTCAGAGCTGTGTGAGGGAGGAGCGTGCTGGGCTGCCTCCAGTTGCAGTAATGTTGATTTTTGTATTAGATCGGCAGCTGATAGTGCTAGTAGTAAACGGACTTTAGTTGCAGCGCATGTCCTGGATGGGGGATGTTCTCTTTAACTGTGAGTACTGTTACTGTTTGTATGCTTTAAACTTGTGCTGTTTTACACAATTCGTTTAACCGTTCTCAGTAGAACAATCCCGTCTGATAGACTGGTTTTGTTTTGGTAGGTTTCTGAACAGGGGATTCCCCTAAGAAACCGTCAACGTTTTATATTTAATACGAAAGTGTACATAAGTCAGGCGTCACACAACTCTCGTTCCATCAGATAGTGGGTTTTGAAGGATGTTGTGTCCGTGCACCATTACCAAGTTAGTTCCAGCATATGAATGGTTTTACTCTCCGCTGTGGTTATTTATTCATGAATTTTACCATTATGTAAAACGACAATCTGGTATCGAGTGGATTTCTTGCAGAGTCAATGTCTCTAAATGTTCATTTGTGAATGAGCAAATGTCACAGTTGGATGTACAAATGTTACAAGTGATGGAGGGAGGCTTGTCCCTGTAATGAAATGCAGTACTGTTTCAACTTTGAAGATTTTCATGGAAATTCTTAAAAAGGCAAATAAATTCAAGTGCATGCAAAACACGATTTTTTAAAGAAATGTACTTTCACTGATGACTTGTAAAAAGAAGTACGCAGTAAGGTGACAGTGGATCAGCTGTCAGTCAAATGCATGTTGTTACACCTAAGTGAAGCTGAAGCTAGAGGCTGTCTGACCATGTTTAAGTAGCAATATATGCTATACCTAAAATACAGGAATAGCACTCATTTAAAGGGAAGGAATTTTTCACCTGCTGACTACAACTGCATTATTTTTAAATCTTCCTAATGGGAGAATTGATACTTTATTGGGAGAATTGCTCCACTTACTGAGCTTAGGGTTAATATTTGCTAATATATATATATATATATATATATATATATATACATACCAAAAGCAAAATGCTTGCCTGTTTAAGCAGAACAGCAAATTATAACGTTTGCATTACCCACCATTTGGCATTCTCTGTTTAATTTCCGTTTGCTTCTTGAAACACTTATGCAAAGATAAAAAGTTGCAAGTTATTTTGGAGGGAGGACAGAAGCTGTGAAACATCTGTGAAGATTATTTAAACTGCACTAACAGCAGTGAAACAGCAGTGAAATATGTTTCAGAATGATACAGTGCTTCAGCTGCAAACAGTAGAGCCGAGAAATGTTGCTGTCACAGTTTAGTTAATGTACTAGCTGACACATGCTGCACAAATCAACTGGAAGGAAACTGATTCAATTTCTAATGAAAATGATGAAATAAAAGAATTGACCAACACTGACTGGCAGTCCAATTCTCCCTTCCCCCTCCAGTGAGACCACTATAGTATGATTAGATGCCAAATATGAGCTCTTACACTTGAGCAGGAACATTGCAAAAAAAATAAATTTGGATGCAGCTGGAGTTGTGTGTGTTTTGTTGAAGAGGTAATTTTGCAGTTGGCTTCCTTGTGTTTCTAAAGCTCCATTTTCTCCTTTTGATATGGTCTGCATGCATTTTTTAAAGCTATGTCTACTGCTTAGACCTCAATAGTGAAGCTGCTGCCTGACGTGCTTCTCATCTAACACATTGGCAGCACTGTGAGGATGACTTTGAGCACATTGGGCTTAGCATGACAGTGCTATAAATAGCATGATTTTAGTCATTGCCAAGGGCTTCACAGCTCTGTTGGTGGCTCAAGGGGTCAGTAGCACTGTGTGAACATTTACACCTTTTCAGGAACTTCTGAGAGGCATCATGACAGACACAGGGAGATGTAAATGAAATGGCAAAAAGAAACTAGGTACAATATTAACCCTTAGAAGACTGTGGACATATATATACATCCAGAATCTATATACGTTCACACATATTCAGTTCTCAAAGGGTTAAATGAGAAAAAATTGAAGGAGACAGAAGAGTAGTAGGATTGAGGAACCAGAAATGCAGACACCAAAAGAGTTGGTTGCCAACCAGGGCTGGTTGTAGATGCAAGTGCTCCCAACATCCCAACCACACCCTTCAATCATTAATATCATATCGGAATCTCTGGCTAAGCTTTCTCCCTCTATCCCACATCCATACCTATCTTAGGATGCAATTTTCAAGGATCACAGATCCCCTCCCTCTTATTCCGATAGTAAAGGGTGAGGAACAAGAGTCATTGAAGCCACCAATAATCCTGGTAGTCCTTGCAAATAAACAAGTTGTGTACCGCACTTATTTTCCACCCAGGGTCGCTACTCTTGGAATCCAGGTGTTGATGCATATAGTTGCAGCACATACAACCAATTAGTATCAGCAGTTCCAGTAATTCTTTGAGCCCCATAAACAGTTTTTAAAGACCATTGCTGTTTGAGTGATGTCATAGCACCATTCCCTAAATCTGCAAACTCACTGTGGCATGCACAAATGAGGTCACAGACCTTTTCTGGGCAGTCACTCATCCCTCTGCAACCACCCTACTGTAGTGCTTACTCTGTTCCTTTTTATAAGGAATGAGAACAATTGTTTAAATTTAGAAAAACAGAGAAAACACTTACCTCCTGTAGACAGGAAATGAGGGCTGTCTCCTAGCTTTTCTTGAATAATTAATGCACATGAAGCTAGACACCATCGTATGCTAGAACACACTCATCTCTCGGTAAGAGAACATTTTTTGTTTCGGCTAATGTTTGGGGGAAAAATCAATGTGACTTATCAACACTTGCTATGGAATTATGCCAAAAATGTACCATAAGTCCTGCACTTATGGCTTCCCCAGAAGTTTTTCAACCCCATGGCACTGAGTGCATAGTAATGCAGGATTTAAAGCAGTAGTGCACGGGAATGCTGAAAATGTATTTTATTTTTTAATACTTTGGTATAACTGGGTAAGGCCCACTAGGCGCAAAGCCTGTTTTCAGGGTGACCTGACAGCACTTGGGTGGTTAAATGACTTGCTCAGAGTCACGCAGAATGCAAGTGGAGGTTATGGGAATCATGCCCAGGTCTGCTGGATGTATCAAGCTCATTCACAGCTCGTTACTCTAACCCTGAGGTTATACTACCAGCCAAAAAATGTTGACTCATTTGTTTTTATTCTGTTCTGCCCTTATGTCTTCCTCTGTAAAATATCCTCCCCATGAGATCATGTGTTTGGATTTTTGAGTGGTGTGTGATGGTGTCATGAGTGACTTGATGATGGTGGGTGAGCACTGGGATTATTATTAATGGTGTTATTGTTGTTATTGTTGGGGGTGGGGTAGTAGGGTTTCAGTGGTTTTATTGTTGTATCAGTATGTGGTTTGAGAAATTTCTGTATTTCCTATTCTTCAGAGAAGCTGTGACAACTCTGTGCATTCGGCTGTTCCTAGGTCCCTTCAGTGGCTGTCCACTGATGTGGGGATGTGAGGATCACAAGAAAGGGTGGTCACCACTTCAGACTGGTTCCCAGAGATGGATATGGAGAGTAGGATCAGGAGTAGAACAAGGAGTCACCCTGGATTTAATGGAACCAGGAGAGTGGAGTACCCTGCCTGGCTCATAAAATGCCATTGGTGAGGTAGCTGGTAAGTCCATTGCCATGGCTGCTCCCCTACAAGCAAGTCTTTGTAACACTAGGTTCCTGAGGAATAAAGCCATGATAATAGCAGATCTGGCTGCAGGTTCCTTGGTGGACCTGGTGTTCATCACCTAGACTTGGCTGTTAAAGGACTGAAGCCCTGTGATGAAGGCAGCTATTCCTTGGGGTTATACTATGGTGCATTGCCCAAGGCAGGAGTGCAGGGATGATGGGGAGGCTATTTGTTATAGATCTGGCCTGAGACTTGTGGAGTACCTAGTGGGTCAGACTGGATCATTTGAATGTGTTGCTGTTATGGTTGACACAAGTGGAAGGGGATGAGCTTTCTCATATACCTTCCCCAGGATATGAGAGTGGATTACTTCAGGAATTTGGGGGGGTTCATTGCCAGCCTGACATTGGATTATCCTAGGTGGCTTGTGCTGGGGGGCTTTGATGTCTGGGCTAATGATGAATCCACTATGCCTGGACAGCAGTTTCTCCGAGAGATTGATCTGTTGGACTTCATACTGGTGGTTACCTCTGTGATGGACTGCTTGATAATACATTGTACCTGTCTTTTCCAGTGGGACCCAAGATATTTAAAGTTGGGGGTTGAGCCGGTCAGCTGGTTGGATCATCATGCTTTAAGTTTTCAAATCAGGGCCCTCCGAAATGTGTTAACCCCGCAGTTGAGTTAGTTTAGAACTGACCTTTAAATAATCTGAGCCTTCGGAGTCCCTGTCAGTACTGAGTTGCTTGACCCTTTTGCAGGTGTGTGCTGAGGTGTTTGAGATTGTGGTGTAGGCGTATAACATGGTTACCATTGAGGATCTAGATTCCTCTCACCGTTTCATGTACACCTGAGAGTCTTCCATCAGAGCTCTTAGTTGAAGGCCAAAGGGCAAATGTTGGAGTATTGGAGGATAGACTAACTCACTATAAAGAGCATTAGGGGACAGTCACTCTGAGAAAGGCAGAGTTCATGTCACAGGTGATTGCTCCCATGAAGAACAGACTAGCACAACCTTTCTGCACTATAGACAGACTGTTACATCTGGCCTGCTTACAGTCCGGAGGTGTTTTCAACACTCAAATGATGCAAAGAGTTTGGCTTGTTCTTTCTTGATAGGATAGCCTCTATTTGCTCTTCAGTCTCCTCAAGTGGGTTGTTAGGGACCAGCTTGGTCCAGTCTGTTACTAGTAGAGGCCTACTCTCAGTCTGGGAGGAGTTTCAGCCGATTGCAACTGGAAAGAGCTTCCTCGTGATCGTGGAGTTGAATCCTGCTTTCTGTTCACTAGACTATGGACTCCCTCAGCTTTTGGTGGACTGTCAGAAGACTCTAGGGCTGGCGATTTCTAAGATTGTTTAGTTTTCCCTTAAGGAAGGTGTCTTCCATAAAGCTCTGAAAATGGCAGCGGTGAAGCCACCTCTTCAGCAACCACCATTTGACCTAGATTTTTCAGCTAATTACAGGCCTGTGTTGAACCTTCCCTTTTTGGGGAAGGTGATCAAGAAGGTGGTGTTGATTCAGCTGGAGATGCACTTGGAGGCTTTTTCCTATCTATGAGCCATTCCATTCAGGATTCAGGAGGCATCATAGCACAGAGATTGGACTCATCAGGGTGCAGAAGGGGAATGTAGACAATGTGCTAAATGATTGCCTCACTCATGACAGAATGGCCTTCAGCTGGCTAAGGCTGAATCCAGACAAGACAGAAGTGCTACTGGGGGATGCAAGCATCTGGAGCATGGCATGATTGGGAAGGGTGGTGGCTAGATTACATCTTAGCTACACCCTGCTCATAGCCAGGGATAGGGTAAAGAATCCGGGCATCATCATGGCTCAGAAACTGACACGGTCATGTCAGATATTGGTGCTGGTCCGTAGTGGGTTTTCCATCTTAGGAATATCACCCAGATGAAGTTGTATCTACAGTAGGCTCTGAGGACCTATAGATACTGGTGCATGCCTTCGTGACATCCAGAATGGACTATTGTAATGCTATGTGCCTTTGGTTATCGAGAGGTTTAATGTGCTGCTTACAGTTGGTGAGAATGCCGCAGCTTGATTGATTATCAGGGTGTCTCACTCTGGACATATCTTTCCTGCTTTGAGGATGTTGTACTGGCTGCCTGTGAGATGGCATGTCTTCTTCAAGACAGGTTACCATACAAAGCCATTCATGATCTGGGCCAGACTACCTGAAAGAACTCCTGCATCCATATGCTCCTGACCACCCCATGCAATTCTCTGAGGTGGGTCTTCTGAGGGTTCACAGATCACACCTGAAATTGTCTGAGGATTGTGCTTTTGTGGTGGTGGTACCTACTTTTTGAAGTCAGCTGCCCTGCAAGTTTAGGGAAGCCCCTGTGTAGAATTGTTTAAAGAGGGATTTGAAACATCATTTATTTTTAATAGCATCCCCATCTTATACTGGAGATACTGTACCAATGTTAATTTTAAAATCCACTGTTATTTATTGATTCATAGTGCTGTTGTATTTTTGTTATTGATATTCTTTTGCAAGGGGCCCAGAGCCTGGGGTATTGGGGATCTAAGAAATAAAACAAATACTAGTACTACTACTACTATTCTGAGTCTGCTCTATCACTTTTTTACATTTGTTATAATACAAAGATTACTACTTTTAATACAGTTTTCATTTGTAGCTTCAGCTGTTTCACATTACTGTTCTTGTGTCTAAAATGAACTAGCATCCAACAGACACTGCTCTGTGACTTAATGGGACAATAGGGTTATTTCACAAAAACAGCTGAAACTACTGATAAAATCCTCTTCAAAGCCATATGAAAAAGAGTTCTCCATTTATTATTGGAGGATGCTAAAGCTGACTCAAAATTGATAAAAAGGGGCTTCTTACAACACAGGAGATCTGGAGCAATCTAAGATGGAATTAAAAAATATATTTAAAAATGTTCATTGTAACATGCACTGGGGGAATTTAAGAATGCATCAGACAGACATAAGACAATTATAGTTGGGGGTAGGAGGAAGTAGGCTGTTGGTTAACTAGGATCTGCAGCTTATCCTGTAGGAAGGGAAATGGGCAGACTAGGTGGGCCAAGTGGTCCTTATCTGCCATCAATGTCTGTGTTTCTTTGTTTTCATAGATTTGTCCAAGGGGTTCGAAATGTTAGATGATAAAATATTATTAAGTAAGCTACCCACCATGGGCCTGTCTACAAAAGTCATAAACAGGCTACAAAATTAATTAGTGGGGTGTAGATAAAAAATATTTCTGGAACAGTTTCAGCCGAAATTGAGAGAAACAATATCTGGAGTGCCACAAGATTCAATATTAGGCCTGTCGTTGTTTAGACCTATATACTGTATAAATAAGTCTCTCAATTGAAGGTTCCAAAGTAATTTTTCACTTACAGTACATGCAGATAATAGATAAAAACCAAATCCTAGATATATTTTAAAAGGTATTTGAATCACTACAATTCTTCTTTATTGAAAATAAATTGGTACTAAATGCTAATAAATCTTATGTAATGTTATTTAAAAAGAGAAATAAAGAACCAAGTGGTGGGGGTATGTTGAACATAGCCTAGGTGGAAGGTACCAACTTGCTACAGGTTGAAGCATTTAAGTACTTAGGAATCTGAGTTGATAGAAGTGTAATTGAACTACAGATATTAACAGCATGACAGAAAAGTTTGGGACAAAAACTGGGCATGTTGTAGAAAATAAGGAAGGGTTTACCAAAACAGTCAAAATTAAAAGTGGTCAGTGCAGTGATTATCCCAATCTTTTATTACAGGGATGTTTTGTATGGGGAGTTGGGGGGGGGAGGGCTTGAGGACAAAACTTGACAAAGTAGATGTGATGTATACTTGCTTTGCCAGGTTTGTCCTCAGTGGTCCATAGCATGATAACCACTGCTCCTTGTTCTGTATAAGGTGCTGAATTGGCAATATGTGGAACAGAGAAGACAGCTACATACAACAGGATTGATGCTGAAATGTACAAAAAGAAAGTCTCTGACTATATATGTATATAATAATGCATTTATGACAACCCCTAAGGCTAGGTGGAGGTCAGCAAATAGGATTGAATTCAGTGTCCCCCTAAAAGTAACTAATGTAAAATGATCTTCCTTCTAACGTCTGGGCCCCCATATTTGGGACACAATACCAAAAAATCATAGGTTACAAAATGGTAAGATATTATGGAATAAAATTAAAAGAATTCTTTGCGTTACAAGCCACATTACCACATGCTTGCTCCCCAGCCGTGGAGTTGGTTAACTTTGATCATTATTAGAAATGTATGTTTAGTTCTATATAAGGTATGAAAGTAATTGCTGAACTAGTCAATATTACGTATGTATATAATTTTATTGCACTTTGCAGTTCTTCTTATCTTGGCAAATCTGTCTTTTTTATATTATTTAATTGTTATGAAATATTGTGTTTCATCTTTCTGTCACCAGGATTATGCAAAACAGGGTATCCCTTGTAAATGAGTGCATGCTCAATGGGAATTGCCCTATTCATGTTGCCGAATAACATTTACTACTAGTACTATCTTATGCAACACTTTGAATTGCTTAGCAAGTAAAGTACTTGGTCAAAACAATTGGTGTACTTTGGTTTGAAGGAGCTCCAGCATTAATAAAACCTTTAGGGGTGAGGATCTGATTTCTATACGCCTGCCCTTGCAAAAGAGTTCCAGTTTCTGTATCACCCTAACCAGGGTGATCTGGCTTTGGTTGTTCACTGCAGGGCTGGATTTAGGTTTGGGGGCCCCCAGCAGGATTAATGAAGTCATGGGGCTCCCCTAACTTGACCCACCTCCATGTGTTGACTGTAGCCCATACACACGTTATTTTACTTTTACTACAACCAGAAGTACATAGAGGATTGTGTATAAGTAATCATACACAGTCTTGTATATATATGTTTGCCCATACACAATCTTTTACAGTGTATGAGCAACCATTACTGCAAGCCTGTGCCCAGCACATATGAAAAAAGATCCCCCATGCTCTGCTAATTCCATTACCATTGCGGGGCTTGGGACTGTAGCGGTTCTTTCGGTCACTGCTCACTTCTGGGTTCAGCTCTGTTCACACCACATCCACTTTATCAGGTGCCATGGTGTGAATAAAGGCAGTGCAAGATGTTTTGTGTTGTGCTGCAGTAACTACATAGCTAGTGCAGCTCAACAGCAAAATGACATAGCTACTGCAGCACAACAGCATTGTTCTGTGGATGGATTTCTGCTTGGAATAATGTTCTACCATACTGTACACTATATTTATATATTTTTTAGGGGGAGACAATAGTAGTCTTTGCAGCCGTTCTTCCCATCCCATCCATTTCTGCCCATCTGCCTCTTATTGGCTAAATCATAGCTTGGTGAGGACTTTCATGACATCATAATGCCACATCTGAAGGAGCTCCACAGCCTCTTATTGCTGTTTTAAGAAGATAATAAGATAAAAAAGTTAAAAAATGAATAAGATAAAAAAGTTAAAAAATGAATAAGGTAAACTGCTGTGGTTGGGGACCCCCATGAGCAGGGGCCCCAGAAACCTCAGGGTTTGCTGGTGCATAAAACCAGCTATAGCTCACTGTTAAGAGACTAATTTTAATAGACACTGCTAGATGATCTCAAACTACAGTATTTGGGCCTTTCTTTGAAGGGACTTCAGTTTTAATGGAAGGCATTCAGGCATCTCCATTTAGCACACACCTCTTCATGGAGGCCTCCAGTTTATGGTCCCCTTAGTGTGGGCTCCAATCACTGTGTCTCAGGAGCTCCTATTTTAAGAGACCCATCCCATTTATTTATTTATTTATTTATTTATTTATTTATTTATTAGTAGTTTGGATAACACCTTTGAGCACAAGTGCTCTTTTCCAAAGGTTCCATGTCTATATGGATTCTAATACATTTTACAAAAAACATGCACAATACCAGTTCAAGTAGAACCTGGTCAGGTACAGACAAAGTAGCAACAGGCAGTGATAATGGTAGCAGATAAACCTGACAATAAAATACAAAAGGGCATTAAGTCTTTTAAAACAGTACTGATGGATAAATGGATATTTAAGACAACATCAGGCAGTTTTCATATTGGAGTTACGGACAAGAGTATAACAACGGAGAAGTCAGGCAACAGGTAAACAAGAAGTTAAACATATAAAACAAAGTGTAATTAGTCATTTAAAGCAACAGCAGGTTGATTTCATTGTGAGCTTTTTTAAGGAGTTCTTAAAATGTGAAATTTTAGGGAGACCCACTAAGGATTCTGGGATTTCATTCATCCAGCAAACTGCCTGGGCAGCAAACAAGCATTTACCTTGACTTGTTTTACAAAAGAGGACTTCAAGGGCTTGTCTGGACATGCTCCTAGTGTTATAATTATTATTGGTTGGGCAGAGAAGGTCACTTATTGCTACAGGGGTGACACCCAGAAGGGCTTTCTTCACCAACAGGTAAGTCTGATAGTTTTGCCTATCCTGAAGTGGAAGCCAGCCAGTGAGCACTTATAGGGAGCAGGCATGAGTTAGTCTATCAGCCTCACTAACAAAGCAACAGGCTTTGTTGAGGATCATTCTTATTCTGTCAGGGACAGAGTCACAGGCAGCACCATAGATTGGGAGACCATAGTCAATGAGAGGGAGGACCATGCTGGAGACTGCCAAACATCTTGCCTCAGCAGTAAGATTTATTCATTGCCTGTAGAGTACTCCAAGTTTTCGGTTGGACAGATAAGCAATATTATCAATATGAGAGACAAACGAAAGAGTATTATCCAAGTTGACTTCTAGATACTTAAAGGTTTTGACCTGTTCCACGGTGGCGCCATGTGCATTAAGGATAACCAGGGGAGAGACCTTTTTCTTGTGGAGATGTCCAGCAAACAGCATTGTCTTTGTTTTTTTTATAATTAAGGACAAGCTTGTTGCTTACAAACCAGTTCTCAAGAGACTTGAAGCTACTTTGGAGATCACTTGAGAGTTCCCCGAGCTGTGAGCTGCTTTTATAGATAACAGCATCATCTGCATATAATATCATCTTAGATAAAGGGCAGGCATCTGGAAGTCTGTTAATAAAAAGACAAGAGGAGTGGGCCATGTATTGAGCCCCCCAATTGTGACACTTTCTGCATTCGAGAGCACTCCCTCAACTCTTACCCTCTGTGTCTGCCCGGCATGATAGCATCGAAACCAAACTTGGGTCTCTGATGAGTGGCTCGTAGCAGAGAGCTTGCCCAGCAGCAGTAGATGGTTTATGAGGTCGGAGGCTTTCATCAGGTCTATGTAGGTAGCACCCACCAAGTGCCCTTTGTCTAGAGCCACATTCAGATGGATGGTACCCAACAAGAGCAGTTCCATTGCTATGAAGTTTTCTAAAGCTGTGCTGTTGTTTACAGAACAGTTTGCACTTATTTAAGTAGGAGACTAATTGGTCGGATGCTATTTTTTTCCAAAGCTTTGGGGGGGGGGAGGATAGAGATAGGCCTATAATTGGCTACATTGGAGCAGTCCCCACTTCTATACACTGGAGTGACAATAGCAGCTTTCCAAATTTCAGGGAACTGAGAGAGTTTTAAGGACATATTGTTTATTTATTTATTTTATTTGTTGATATGTTGCACCAGGAAGGCACACTGAACAACAAGTTGCTCATCTCCCGGTGCATCCTGGGTGAGGGGGTAGAGGGAGTGATGCAATAATAAGCCAGATACAGTACAAGCCAGATACAGCTACAGGCCAGAAATAGGGCAAACCAGTTACAAATACAATACAAATTACATACATAAGTGCATATATCAAATCAACTTTATTTTTATAGCACCTTTCAAAGCTAAGGTGCTGTACATAAAACCAGATACATCAAATATAAATAGAATTAAAACAGACTTTTAAAACAAATCATCCATAACTAGGGAAGGCCAAGTTAAATAAATATATTTTTAACTCAGTTTAAAATCTACCGATGGTTGGGCATTCTCTTAACCGGCGAGGTAGAGAATTCCACAGGGTTGGAGCTGAAAAAGAGAAGGCACGAGAACCAGATGTCTTCAGTTGTACCCCAAGAATCTCCGGCAAGCCCTCATCGGTGGATTGGAGAGGATGGAGGGGGCTGTAGGGTACCAGGAGATCTTGCAGGTAACTGGGTCCCTGATCATGTAAGGCTTTAAAGATTAGCAAGCCAACCTTAAAGGTGATCCACCACTGAACAGGCAGCCAGTGCAGCTCACGGAGCACTGGCATAATATGACTGGTTCTAGAAGTTCCAGTCAGAAGCCTAGTCACCACATTCTCCACCAGCTGCAAGCAGCAGATATCAACCCCTGGTAGCCCTAGGTAGAGGAAATTGCAGTAATCAAGATGGGCAGTGACAAAGGCATGGACCAATGTTGGAAGATCATCCAGAGGAACCAGATGTTTCACCCAGGCGATATTCTACAGATGATAAAAAGAGGATTTGATGACAGCTGACATCTGAGATTTTAAAGTCAGACCATCATCAAAAATAGCGCCCAGGTTATGCACCCAATCTGAGGTAGTGAGTGACATACCACCGAGTAACAGACCTGATGGTTGTCCAGCCTCCAAACCTGCCCCCGGATGACCTGGGTCCACTACCAGCACTTCAGTCTTATCTGGATTCAGTCTCAGCCAGCTGGAACTCATCCAGGATCTGATCTCAGCAAGGCAATTATTTACCATGGAGAGTACATCATTCTGTCCGGGCAGAAAGGACATATACAGCTGAGTATCATCTGCATAGTAGTGAAAACTCAGACTGTATCACCTGATGATATCTTCTAATGGCAGCATGCACACTGTAAACAACATGGGGGCCAAAATGGAACCCTGCGGTACCCCACAAGGCAGGGAGTGAGCACCAGTGGAATAAATTCCAGTGGCAACTCTCTGAAACCTGCCCATGAGGTATGAATGGAACCATTTGAGAACTGTACCAGACAGCCCACAAAAAAGCCGCAGGTGCTCCAACAGCACACCATGGTCTACAGTGTCAAATGCAGCAGAGAGATCAAGAAGGACCAGAATGGTACGTGCCTTTCAATCTCTGGCCAATAGGAGGTCATTCAATACCCAAACAAGAGCAGTTTCCGTGCTATGCTTCTTTCTAAAACCAGACTGGAGAGTATCATAGACATTGTGAGTTGTAAGATGATCATCCAATTGCAGACCATCCACCTTTTCAATAACCTTACCAACAAATGGCAGGTTAGAGATAGGTCGGTAGTTAGCTAGACAGTCTGGATCCAAAGAGGCTTTTTTAAGGAGTGGTCAAATGACCACTTCCTTGAGGGGGTCAGGAAAGACCCCCCCAAGGATTTCCAGACAATGTCAGCAAGGATTGGGCAGATAACATCTACACATCCCACGAAAAGAGGTGTAGGGCCTGGATCCAAACTATAGCTGGTTGAATGCAATGTTTGGACGATCTTCACAATGTCAGTGAACTCCAACTGGTGGAAATCTGACCAGACAGACCGAGTGCATGCCATTTCCAGTCGACCACTGCAATCCCTCATAGGAGAGGTCAGACCAATGCCAGACCTGATGCTGGCACCCTTATCTGCAAAGAACTGAGCGAACTCCTCACATCTCAGCTGAGAGAAAGCTTCTCTGGGTTGGAGACAGATTGGATTGCACAATCTGTCAACAGACCGGAAGAGCTGAGCTGGTTGATTCTGTGTGACAGAAATCTCTCTGGACATTAATTCTGCCTTCTTATGGACGATTTCTGATTGATAGCCATCATAATGTGCCATCAACCTAAGCCTGTCAGCATCAAGGCCGAACTTCCACTAGGCTCTCTCCATCCTTCGGCCAACTCGCCTCAACTCCTTCAAGGAGCCATCAAACCAAGGACTCCTTGGGTGAAGGGAGTGAAGCCGAACAAGAACAGGAACAATCTTGTCCAGAGCATCTCCCACGACCTTATTATAGGCTATTGCAAGATCGTCTGGACTCATGCATTCACCCGACAAGCCCAATAGGTCCAGCACTGCCGATAGGTCACTAGGGTTAACCTCCCTTAAAGGGCAATACCGAACCATCTCCTTAGGGGCAGACCTATTGGAAGGCCCTAAAGCTGAACCTTATGGTGTGATGGTCAGACCAGCTGACTGGTTCCACCCCCAGATCAGCAATCTCCATACCCAAAAGAAAGATCAGATCCAACAAATGACCCCCTACATGGATTGAGGAGGTAACAACCTGTGTAAGGCCCAGCATCGTCATCAGCTGGAGGAGATTTTGACCAAAATGTGAGAGTTCATCGTCGACCCAGGCATTGAAGTCCCCGAGAACTACCCATCTGGGGGACTTCAACACCATGTCAATGATGAAGTCTGCTATCTCCTGCAAAAATTCTCCTCTGTCTCCTGGTGGACGGTAGATGAGAATACCACAACCTACACCCTCTCCCAGGATATATTTGAAGGATCTGGTACTTCCTAATGGCACATCCACAAGGCCCAGTGCAGTTTTAAACATAATGGCCACACCCCCACCCCTACGATCCAACCTTGGACAGTGCATCACTGAGAAACCATCCGGAGTTGCCGAAGTCAATACAGGGCCTACATTTTCATCCAGCCAGGTGTCGGCGATGCAAGCCTGATCAGTTGTTCCAACAAGATCAGCTATAATAGCTGTCTTGTTTTTAATAGATTTGGCATTGCATAATACTGCCAAGGTAGGATGAGCTGCCAGGGAAGACCTTGGCACCTGCCACTAAAGTTGGAGCCCTTGGGTATGGGGACAAGACAAGGATAACCTCTGTTCTGACTCCATTTCTTCCCAGGGCATCTTCTGGACCCCACAACTCCAATCCACCCTTCCCTTTCCTGTCCCCCACCAGGCCCTGCTCCCACCCCTTCTTTTATGCTTTCTAAGTATGCTCAAAGTACGGCACCTAAAATATGTGTCGGATGACAGCAGGGTACATTCAAAAGGACATAATTCCCTGAGCCTGGTGGGGTGGGGGAATAATGCCCAACTGTCACTAAATCTCCCCAACACATTATAATAAAAAACAGTTAAAATAAAATCAAAAACCCACCCTGAATAAAATAAGTAAATCTAATCTTAATAACAGTACTAAATTAAATACTTTCCACTCTCTCTCTCTCACAGAGTGTGGAGGGGTGGGTAATGAAAAATAAAATAAAATAATAAATATAAAACAAATAAACAAAACAAAGACCTAGCCACTCTCAACCAGAAAATTCACTCCTCCACTCTCTCTCACAGAAGGGAGGAGTGGGAGGGAGGGGAGGTCAACAAATAAAAACTCCCACACAATGTCTCTCATACAATGGAGGAAAACAAATACATAAACTTATAACACAACACAAAATACCAAAAATTAACACATCTAAATCTAAAACAAAATAATAAAATAGAATACTAGAACAACAAAAATAATTTGGTTTCTTAATTTGTTTATGAGTCCTGATTAGTCCAGCACTTCTTAGTTGCAGGCAACTTTAAAGCTCCTATTATCCATTAAAATAGATAAGTGTACCCAGGAGCTCGCACCTTCAAGGGACAATAAAACGCTGTTCAATTTCTTTCGAGGGCTCTCACTTCCACTAAAAACCAACAGGGCCCCAATATGTTGCGAATAGTCACAAATCCCAGGAAGCAGTCCAAAGTCAGCTTCTACAGCTAAAAACAGAATAAGTCACTCCTCAATCTGCATGTCCCACCACAGCCACTCCTCACACTGGCCGTTGCCCACACAAGCTGAAGGGGATAAAACAGGGTGATGATAGAACCATTGTCCCACTTCACCACTCCACCGAATCTTCACCCCGGCAGATATCGGGGCTAAGCTGCAGTCCAGGCACTCAGACGCAGAATCCACGGCCAATATTTGGTTGACACTAGGAGAGTCCCACCCAGCCCCCGAACCTCTCCCCAGATTCGCTCGACACCACAGCTGCCCACCAGCTACCTCACAGCTGCATGGAAGTGCTGCAGAGATGGCCACCCATCAGCAGCAGCCCTACAGCACACCACTAGGTCGGGGGCAGGGCCACGCAAGAATTCCTCTCAAGCAATTCACCAGCATCTGCTGCCAGACCGGATCATTACCAACTCTGCTCCTTCTTTCCCACCAGCACAGTCTGACTAGTAGAAACGGGCCAATATTCACTCCACCACTGGGACTCCACACCCTGCTTAAAGTGCTCCCCTCCGCAACCAATTTCTTAAACACTCCAGGTAATGATTGCTAGTTGCAGTTCGTAAGTTCCAAAAAATATCAAACTATTTATTGTATGCAGACACAAATGACAAAAAAGAGTCCGCAGCTTGGTTTTCCACGAAGGACTAACCAGAAAAATAAAGTCAATAAAACCAAATAAATTAAATAACCGAATGATTAAATGAACGAATAAAAAGAAAATAAAAAACAAATAAACTATTTTAAAGATAATCATACTCCAAATCCTCACTGCTGCTTATAGCCAGCCCTACATGGTGGCCATCTTAGGCTAGCCCTCATGCTGACACTGGGGTCTGTACTTACCTATATACAAATACAGAGTATACTTCTTGAGCAATCAACATCATGCTACAGAAGGTTTGATATGCATTTGAGTTGCGCCAATTATCAATGTGAAGCTAAGTGCTGGGGAGAAGGTAAGTGAGAGAGGCAGAATGGCTTGTTTGGTAGAAGAGGAGTTGTGGATAGCTGGGAGGGAGGGAGGGAAGGAGAGGAGAGAGGGAGGGGCTGATGGAAGAACTGGCAAAGCCAAGGAAAAAGGATTTAGACAACAGATAGAAGACTAGGAAGAAGAAGAAAGAAGGGGAGCGGTTGGGGGTTAAGTACAAGAAGAGCAAATACAGGTAACAAGGAGTAAGAATCTGCTGGAAGAGTAGAATAAAGAAGGAGAGAGGGTGGATTAAGTATGAGAAGAGCAAGAGCAGGTTGAGGAGAAGGTTTTGAGTGGTAATAAGAGGGAGTAGGGGGAGGAAGAGTGGCAAATTTGGGGGTAAGGAGTTCCAGAGTTGAGGGAATTGGTATGAAAAAGCAGTCTGACCTATTTGGGTAGAGTGGCATGGGACCACTAGGGTGCATGAATCGGCAGACTTTAGTGAGTGGGTAGGAGGGGGAGGAGTGGAGAGAGGAGGTTAGATAAGAAGGTGGGGAGCCAAGCCAGAATTTGGAGGTGAGTTTGGTGCAGTGAGAGAGGCACCTGGCAGCAAGTGAGGGCAAGGACAGAGAGCAGTAGAGATCACAGTGGTGGGTGCAAGGGGGGGGGTCAAGAGCAAAATGGCAGAAGGCATTGAAGAGGTTGTCCAGTCTGTGTAGGGAAGACTTGGGAGCAACACTGTAGTCTACATTACAGTAGTCAAAAATTGTGATCATCATTTTTTGGATGAGCTCACGCATAGTCATAAGAGCGATGCATTTACAGTTCCTGTATAGGGCACCAAGCTTTTCAGGATGGTATCTATGTGTCCTGAGAAGTTGAGCTGTTTGTGCAGCCAAACCTCAAAGTATCTAAATAAGAATGTATTCTCAAGAGCAGTCCCATCAAGGGTGTAGAAGGTGGGCAGGACAGGAAGCCGAGAGTCTCTGCCTAGTGCCAAAGGTCATTGAGACTGTTTTCTTGGCATTTAAAGAGAGTTGATGAGAGGCAAGCCAGAGCTGAAGCTGGTCGAAGTCATGTTGTACTCTGGTTGCCACATCTGAGGGGGACTGGCCAGAGGTGAACAAGACAGTGTTGTCTGCATACATATGGATGGAAGAGGATGTGCAGACAGTTGCAGGTCATTTAGGAACATTGAGAAGAGCAAGGGACCAAGCACTGAGCCCTGTGGGACTCCAGTTTTGAAGTGGAGTGGAGGAGAGATGGAATCAGGAATTCCAAACAGATTGGGTCCTACCTGTGAGGTAGGATCTAAACCAGTTTGTAACAGGCTCTGAGAGACCAGCTAATGAGAGGGGATGGAGTAACAGGGTCTGGGAGACAGTATTGAAAGCCTTATTGAGGGTGACAAAGAAAGCAGATGTAATTTGGCCACTGTCCATCCCTGAGAGGATGGCGTCAGTGAGCCTGAGAAGGGAGGTTATGGTGGAGTGGCCGTTCCAAAATCCAGACTGGTAAGGGGTAAAGAAACAGGAATCTGAGAGAAAATGCAGAGACTTGGAAGAGAACCAAGTGTTCTTGGAGCTTAGCCAGAGTGGGAAGCAGTGAAATTGGATGATAGTTCCCAGGGGATGAAAGATCACCACCCTTGGGGAGGGAGAGGACAACAGCTTTCATCCAGGAGGCTGGGACTGCAGCTGATGAGAAGGAGAGGTTGAGTTACAGATAGATGATATGCAATAGCTGGGGCAGAAAGATAATGAAGCTTAGGATCAACCTCATCAGATGAGCAGCCTTTTGAAGGGTATAGGACCATGAGAGCATCAAGAGTAGCAGCAGGCAAGACCATGTAGAAAGAGAAAGGAAGATGCTTATGAGGCTGGGGTACAGTTGAGGAGGGGACTGGGAGGGGGGGGTGGAGGGAGAGATGCCAGGAGGGCTGAGGCACACAAAGTGAAATAAGAGTTGAATTCCTGGGCCACTGCTGCATGATCAGATACAAGGGAGTCATTTATTTTGATGAAAGGGGTAGGGGGTTGTGGAGGGGGGGATAGGGCATGGACTACCTTCCAGAATTTGGAGGGGGTGTTGATGTTATTTTGAAATGTGGATTTGAAGTAGTTGGCCTTTGCTAGTCTGGTAGCTTTGGTACACAGATTGTGTAGGGTCCAGTGCATTACATAGTTGCTAGGTAGATTAGATGTTTTATGCTTTTTCCAGGTCTGATTACATGCCCTGAGACAGGCTAGTAGTTCAGGGAAGACCAATAAAGATGGTTACTATGAACTCTAGTGCATTTAATAGGTGCATAGTGGTTCAAAGCTATAAGGAACTATCCTTAAAATATGCTAGGGCATCAGCCACAGTGGGAGCTGAGGTTAGAGGGGACCAATCGGTGTAGGCAATGTCCTGAAGGAGGGGGTTAAGGTCCAGAGATCTGTGGAATTGTAGATTTTAGACAAGGGTGTAGATAGCACATCAAGAGCAAGGGCCAGTAGCTTCATGTATACTGTATCCCCGCCCATTCTCATTTTTCCCCAAGACCTTTTCAACATAACTGCTGGTTTCCTTTACAGTGACACACTTAAACTTCAGGAGCTCTGTTACAGGACAGGGTTGGTTACATTGTCTAGTGTGTTCACCTTCGTTGTCCACAGGTGCTTGGTCAGTGGGGAGAACCAAGGTCAGGTCCATGAAGGCCTATATCAGAGGGTGTCAGGGTGTTCTCTTCAGACTTAAGCACTGTCAGTGTTGAATTGACATTGCTGCTGAGGAGGTCTTTTAGACAATCCCACAATTTCTTTCCATTGCTCCAGCTTTTTTTTACCTGCTGCTCCCATAGAATCCTTAATGTTCATGCTTCCATGGGGCCCTTTAATTTATGCTACTATTGTAAGACTTGGACACTTGTATGACAGACAGTGATTTGAGTGACAGTAAACAGTAGTATACTGCTCCTGTCCATGTTCGCCCTCTTTCTCTTCGCCCTCGGTCCCCATAGTTTGATGGGACCTTGAGGGAGACGCAGCGACTAGGTCAAAGGTTGGAGAATTGCTGGCAGAAATCCTCCCTTGATGCCGACCACCTTAGATTGATGAAGCACTTTCAAGCCTATCAAGCTGCAATCACCCATAAGAAGGAAGAGTCCCTGTCCGGGGAGATTGCAGCTGCTCAGAATCGACCAGATCAGCTCTTTTGCACTGTGGACAGGCTGTGCAACCCAATCTGTCTACATGCCCGAAGGGCTTTTTCGCAAAGAGAGTGCGATGAACTTGTTCGATTCTTTGCAACTAAGGTGGTCAACATTAGGGTGGTGCTCCAACCAGCATTCTCTAAGGGTGTTGCTTTGGATCAGCATGAGGCTGCTACTCCTTGGTTTTCCTGGCATGCCTTCGACTGACTGGAATTCATGGATATCATGTGGATTGTCCGGGGTGCATGCTCTACATGCTGTAGTTTGGATCCAGGACCAACTTCCCTGATTTTGGGTTGTATCGATTCTATTGGTCCGGTCCTAGCACAGATAGCCTGGTGCTCCTTGGAAACAGGTGAGTTTCTGAGCTCCCTGAAAGAGGTGGTGGTAACTCCCCTCCTGAAGAAAGCTTCTTTGGAGCCTGACTGCCATGCAAATCAAGACCAATCTCTAACCTTTCCTTTTTAGGGAAGGTGATTGAGAAGGTAGTGGCCGTACAGCTAGAGAACCATTTGACCATCCATGATATTTATGAACCCCTCCAGTCTGGTTTTCGAAAAAGGCAAAGTACTGAGACAGCACAAGTTCGGGTGATCAATGATCTCCTGATGGCTAGGGATAGGAAGAATCGTTCCATTCTGGTTCTTCTAGATCTCTCATCAGCCTTTGACACTGTGGACCATGGGGTTCTACTTAAGCATCTGAGGTTCATCTGTGGACTATCAGATGTAGTTTTCAGGTGGTTTACATCTTATCTCACTGAAAGAATACAAAGAGTGGCTTCCGGGATTTACTCCTTGGACTCAGTTTCTCTGTGTTTTGGGGCTCCTCAGGGTCTGTGTTGTCCCCTGTGTTGTTCACAGTGTATATGCTGCCCCTCAGAGACATTGTAAGAAAGTATGGGCTGAGGTTTCACTGCTATACTGATGATACCCAGCTCTACCTTTCTTTTGCACCCGATCAGGATGGAGATTCTTCGGTCTTTAATAACTGCCTTATTGAAATCCTGGAGTGAATGGATTAAAATTGGTTGAAGCTGAACTCAGAAAAGACAGAGATGTTGGTAGTGGATCCTGCACGCCGGATAGGGGGGCCGGGGGCTGGTTCACCCTCTGGACTTTATCTCGGGGGGTGTTTCACTCCCAACCTCTGATCAGGTGCATAACCTGGGGATAATATTTGATGAGGGATTGACTCTGCATTCGCAGGTGTCTGCCATCGTCAAGTCCTCATTTTACCATCTGAGGAATATCTCTAGGATTAGGCATCTTGTTCTGTCCAGTGATCTTCCTACGCTGGTCCATACCTTTGTGTCCTTGCATCTGGACTATTGCAACTTCCTTTATCTAGGGCTTCCTGGGGTTGAAATCTGCCACCTGCAGGTGTTGCAGAACATAGCGGCCTAACTTCTGACTGGTACCTCTCGGTCCAGCCATATTTCACCAGTGCTGCGTGGACTGCACTGGCTGCCCGTGCAATGGCGGATCACCTTTAAAGTCAGTCTTCTGACTTTCAAAGCCCTACATGAACTTGGTACTGACTACCTGAAAGAGCTCCTGGTCCCTTACTGCCCTGGGCAATCGCTCCACTTAGCTGACGAGGGGTTGCTAAAGATCCCGAGGATGTCTTTGAAATCTTATGGGGCCCATACATTTATGTATGTGGCCCTTATCCTCTGGAATTCTCTACCCCATCAGTTACAGCTGTGCAGGGGTTTAAAAAGGCCCTGAAAATGTATTTGTGGACCCAAGCATTTGGAGTCTGACTGTATTTGTCTATCTGCGTTAGTTGTTTTTAATATAAGATTTTAAATGCTCAGTCTGTTTTATTTTGTAAGGCGCCTTGGTTTTTTGAAAGGCACCATAGAAATAAAAGTTTTATTATTATTATTTATTATTTTACTTACATGTCTCTACTGGTAATGTACAGAAGGTGGAAGTCCACCAGTGTAATCCCTGCAGAATCGCAAATCGACCCCTAAAAAGTTCATAGAGAACTGTCCATTTTTTTATTTTTATTTTTTTTAAATAAATGTTGAAGTTTTAATATGAACCATATTTTTGATTGTTAAAACACAAAGACATGTTAAGTGGAAAACTGTGGAATGATGGAATTTGGCTGGGTTTTTTTTGTATTAATTAGCAAAATTTCAAAGTTTGAGGTCATTTTTTTAGTGGAAAAGTTATATTCCACCACCAGCAGATTTCCACAGAATTCCAGCAGAAGAGGATATTTACAATTCCACACAGGCTAAGTTTCTACATAAAGCAATTCTAAAAAGTAGACTTTAAGGTTTGCTACATGCTTCTCAGGTGCTTGTGAGTTTTCAAGGGCATGCCTGATTTTGCTTCAGAATTTAACTCTGTCCCTCTTAAAATTTATTTCCATAACTGAACAGTAGGGATTGTAAGCACAAGATAATGTTAAACAGAGTTACAGGCTTGTTCTTCTTCAGGTTAAGCCCCTTATTCTGCTAGCATCTTGAGTGGATACCACCAAGTTTTCAGATGCATCCCTGATTTTTGTTATTTGCCACTGATTTCTTTAAATCATGTCCAAAATTTTAAGAAACAGAAGGTTAAGAGGTATGATTTGTGACCCCCTACCTCCCAAATGTCATTATCAGGTACATTACTTCATTTCTAGTTGAAGCAATCCTGTAGGTCTTAAGAACTGGGAAGAAATTTAGAGCACTAATGACACTCCCATCAAATGCTTTAAAAGAATTGTGGTGGGATATTGGGCCACCTCTTGGTGAGCATAAACAAGATCAGGCAGAGCCACTACGACTGTGAATGCATTAACTAGATAAGGGTGTTTCATGGGCTTAATCATAAGTAGTTATTTATTTATTTATTTAAAAGATATCAAATTTACAAACCTTTGCATCAGAGACTCATTTACAAAGGCACCTCGTTGAAACTAATACAAAGACAGCACAGATAAGTCAAAAAACAATGACTCGGAGAGCAAACAGTTATAACAATCGTTCACTGGAGATACATGGGTAGCAGTAGATAAATTGATTACATAGTTAAGGCACACAGGCACCACATCAAGAAGACCAAAGCAGTTCAAACAATATACAATAGCTAAAGCAAATAGACATCAGGAGTCAAAGAGAAGCCCATAGTGTTCACATGATGGCTGTTGCATATACACTAACTGAATCAAAGTACAATACATTGAGAAAGGGCACAGTTAAGCAATAAGGAATGACAGGGTGTGTGTTATCATGTAATAATGTCACTCCTGGGGTGGGTTGAAGCATGAAGCAAAGGCGAGTGCTTCCACCACCCCAGGAGTGACATTTTTACAAGATAACACACACCCTGGAATGCCTTATTGCAATTATACAATGGCTTGTTGTTATATACAGAATACAAAATACATTTTAAAGGATGTTCTTGTTAGTGTGGAAAAGTACTTCTTAAGAGAAAATGCAAGGAATGATCCAAATCCAAAGCTATGGTGATGTCATTGTGTAATAACATCACTGTTTCAATGGGTTGGCAGTCACTCAGCTTCTGTATTACAGTTACCTATATGTTTTGCATTTTATTGTATGCACTGTTATAGCAATCAACTCAACAGAACCAGGCCATCATGTGCATGAAGGTATTGTACCCTAACTGAAAATACTGCTGAGACAACTGTATGTTGTGACAAGGTGGAAGATAAACACAATGTTGAAACAAGTTTTTGAAGACATTTGATGTGTTTAATTGTTTTTTTAGAGACTGATATACAGTTCATACACAAAATTAATATAATATAAAAGTGCATTTGCCCAAATGTCATTGTAAATTCGACACATTTCATTTCAAGCTATTCTTTTGAAGGAAGATATTACTATATAAGACCTAAAAATGGGCATCAGGTTAATGTAAACTGGGGTAGGTGTGTTATTGAGGATAAATACTAGTGCCTCAATATCCACACCATGAAGTTTTAGTGCCAACTGCTTCTTTTTTCTGCTGCTGTGAATTCCCTCATCTGTGAAGTCCCATTCTGCTTATGGCAGCCCCCCCCACAAACCAGATAATTTATTTAAAAACATTTTGTTGAAAAACTTTTATTTTACTATATCCATGGTCAGGAAAAATGAATTTGTAAAATAAACCAAAATCCCCATTTATCAATTCATTGAATCACAATACAGCATGTTATGAATTTTTCAGATTCTATGTATGACCTACAGTAAGTCAAACAGAAATTAGACACACAAATGCCTGGCTATTTGCAAGAGAAGCAATTGTTGTAATTATCATTCAGTTATAAACACCTATAGTCACAAATTGCAAGTTAAAAAAATTCTTTAGAATATTAACACTAGCCCAGAACTGCCTGCCTGAGAATGAAGTTGGTATATTATTTGGCAAAAGGCAAAAACATTGGGTCTCTTGTTACAGTATGCAATGTCCTGCAAAGATGGTGGTGTCACATGGCTTAATGAGGTGCTGTGAGGTGCCTAATGGAACTTGTTATGCAGAAAGTTCCAGGAGCACAGTCATAAAAACTGGAATAACAGGTTCCAAGGAGTAATTAACTCAAAAAGAATGTTTGAAAAAAACTACCCCATTCATTCAGAGGTGTCAATGAATGTATTTGTTAACCATGCTGGTTTATCTTCTGCTTTCCTCATGATTAAAAGTGTGAAACTACAATTTATGTTATTTTAAATGAAAAATGAGTGATAAATAGCTTGTTCAGTTGGATGGCAGCTCTGATAGCTGTTCCAGTCTTTTTTTCACTGATATAAACTGAGCCAGGTAAAAAAGTAAATAGAAGAAAAAAAAAAAAAACAGCATTTGTTTCTACAACTAGTTGCTAATTGCAGCTGGTATTTTTAACATGTGCAAGTCAACTACACTTCTCAAACTTAAAAAGAAAAATACACTTCATCACAGACTGTGTTTTCCAAGTACTGTGCCCATTTTAGTATATAAGTGTTTAAGAAATACCTGAAAGTTGTCTATTTTCCTTGAAGTTGAATCCTTAAGGTGTAGCTTCAGACATTTCTTAGTGTTTCCTTTTGAGACACCAGGTGACTCTGATAATCATTTGTTCCAAGGGTTTTTAAGTCAGTTTGAAGGCAATTTAAGTATCTTCTGTTCTCTTAGTACTTAACAAAATGCAGGCACTCCATAGATTTGTTGTTCTTTGGTCCACACCTAGTGAGTCTTCTTTCAGTATAATAGATCCACCTCATGCCCCTTCCACATGAATAAAAAAAAAGGTGGGATGGACCTTTTGGAGCTTCTTGGGTGGAGGTGGGGTGGACCTTACTTCCCTGCAAAAAACAATGCTGCCTTCTACTACTTAGGTTCCAGTTCTTGTACCACCCGTTTAAGAAAGAAAATAGTACCCTGCAACCATTGACTAACATGAAAGCATATTTATTTGAGGGCAGAAAATATTTCTTGGAGGAGGGTAAGACGGAGGAGACTATTTACACCTTCAGTCAGTTCCACGGACAGAAAACATGACACCACTCCTTTTGTAGATGCAATACTCCTGTAGGCTCCACCCACAGTAGTAAAAAAAGTCCTGGTAGGAGAGATAGCAGAGCTTTCCTCATAAGCTGAAGACGGCCTCCCCCACGCTCTTACTTGGTACGAAATGAAATGTAATCCTGCTATGCCCTCTGTTATATTTTCCATTATATAATTCATTACAGTTACTAAATAAATTATATAACATTTTAATAACTAGTCACTTCTCAAATGTGCTGTGCTGAATGAAGCAGTGTATGATCATGGTCAGAATTTTGACTTATACTTTCTTATTCTATTTTAAATTGCCCTAATCTCCAAACTTGTATGAAACCCATTTTCTCCATTTGAGTCTACTTTAACACTTTTTGTGTGTGTGTGTGTGTGCTGTTGAAATAATATAAGGAGCGTTCCCTTTAATGTGGCTTGGAGCAAGTTTTCATTAGTATCCTCTGTTGTTTTTGAACACCTTTTGTTTAAGATCACTTTTTATGTGAATGCAATGAGCTAGCATGCAGCAGACACTATCCCCTGACCTTATGGGATAACTTATGTACAGAAACAGCGGAGAATACTAATGAAAACCTGGTCTGGTCCATATTAAAATGAGTGCTCATTTTATTATTTCAAATGTAGAAAAAGTGCAAAAGCAGACTCAAAATGGGGGAAGAATGGCATCATAACAATTCAGGAGATAATGTGCCATCTAAAATAAACTAGAAAAGTATAGATCCACATGTTAACCGCTATCATGCACTGCTGCTGGAAAATGGACTAGTCTGTCAATCAGAAATCAGTTCTTCAAGTCGTGGTACTGCAGGGCTGATTAGTGAGCTGCCTGCTGATTTGCTCAACACTATACAAGTGTAGAAAAGAAATGCACATTTCATCAAACAAGTAACACTCAATTATTAAAAAATGTGATAGGTCTCTAGACAAAATGCTAGAATATCTATGCATACTCTTTAAATTAACTGCTTTTAATGAGCCCCAATAGAAGGACAGCAACACCCAGACAGTACTTTACAGCTTGAAAGTCTCTCTGCCTGTCACTGTCTCAGCTTCAATCCGGCATGTATTTATTATAAACTGTTTTGACATATTGTAGTGGGTAAAATTACCTTTATTTATTCAATCATATATCACAACTATTGCTGTTCTATTACTGCAGTCAAACAAGGGTAGAAACTAATGTTTATGTGAGGGTGGAGTTCACTCCTTTGTGAAATGTCTGATTGCAAACACTTGAACTATAGTAATGTGATATGTTGCCTATGAGGGGGGTGCTAAATTGCATATTTTTTGAGAGAGTAGGTAAGAAACAATTTTCAGTTGTGATTTCTCTCTCTCGCTCACTCTCTCACTCACTCAATCTCCCTTTCTCCTTTCTCTCTCTCTCTCTCTCTTATATCGTTTCATTATTATATTGCTTTGAATATCATATCCTATCCATTTGAATATACTTATCTGAACACAAATATCTTCATTTTTTGTTCTTTTTACTTGGTTTCATTAGTTTACCCCATTTCAGTGAGACTTAGGGCTGGTGTTAACCTTGATGCTGCACCACAAGTGAACAAACCTGTGATGCCCCCATTACCCTGACATTCTCCTGCCCCCCATACACCCCTACCCTACTCACTTCTACTCATGCCACAAATGTTGTAAAAATAATGTAAAACAATTACACCTTTTTTATACTGACACTTTATATATTTAACAACATCAAATATAAAGCAAAGAAGCCAGTGCAACTAAAACATGTTAACTGAGCCAGATGTGAATCAAAACATACTACTTAATACCCCAAACCCACCAACCTCCAAGACTGACCAGGAGGCCCATTGCTCAAAGTCCATCCCTCAGCTACACCAGCAGTCCCTCACTCCACATCCAAACCCACTAACTCCCAAGACAGACCACAAGGACCATCACTCAGATTCTGCCCCCACACCAGTAGGCACCATGGCTCCAACAACCCCCTCACACACACACACCATCATGTGCTAAAATTAACAAAGCCCTCCCCCAGCCAGCCATTGCAATCCTGCCCTACAGACAGAAGTTTCATTCTGTTTTGTTTTTTTATCTTATTCTTTTGGTTTCTGGGTAAGGCCCCTTAGCCACAAGGCTTGTTTTCAGAAGCAGTCTGGGAGCACTGGGGAGGTTAAGTGGCATGCTCTGGTTCACACAGTATTCAAGTGGAGGTTGTGGGACTCAAACCAGCAAGCACCATAGCTTCAACAACTGATCCCCCACCACACACACACACACACACACCCCTACCATCAAACACAAGGGAAGGGGAAATTGTTAAACCAAGAAAGGCACACTAAGCCAGAGCTTGTTTCCAGGTGTGATGTGGAAGCACAAGGAAGTTAAGAGACTTGCTCAGGGTCACACAGTATGCAAGTTGGGGGCTGGTGGGATTCAAACCCATGTCTCCAGGTTTACAGCTCGGTGCCCTAAACCACTACACTATACTACTTCCTAAGCACAAAAACAGAAACAAAACAAAACAAATCAACAACAAAAAAAGAAAAGAAACAAAGTCCACCCCTGTGACAGCCACTGCACCCCCCATGGAAGTTTCATTCTTTTTTTAAAATTATTATTTGCATGATAAAATGTATAATGGATAAAAGTTGCAGACCGTATAAAAATCCAGTACTTATAATAGCCGGCACAATTCTTATCTGGCTGGTAATAGTTTTGAAGTTCATCAGCTATGCAATCTCCCTAAAAAAACACATTTAATGTAAACACCCATTTAGTCGATCACCTTGAAATGAAATTTTGATTTGTGATATCTGACTGCAAAAAAGCAAAACAAGACAAACAAGTCACCATGCTTGCAGAAGTAATAATAAAAAAAGAAAGCAAATGGTCCCAGCACCCAGAAAATAGCATTAACTCTGAGCGCGGGGCTTAAACAGAAAGACATACTGTAACAGAAAGGAGACGCCACCCTCCAACTCCTATGAGCAATCCTAGCACTAGTATACAGTATGTGCCTAACATTTGTTCCACAATAGAAGTTAGTAAAGAGAATCATAATAAATTCAGTACTTCAACACTCCAAAAATTTATAGCCCATACAGAATGGCTTATTCCAAATAGCTGAATCAGCTTTACATTTACTAATAAATTCAAATGGCAAATCATGCACATGTCCAAGACTTGCATACAGCTTCCAATAAATATTCCCTGGGATGCAAACACCAATGATATTCATGCAGATAAATATTGTAAAACATGGTAGAGCATTTCATAATCAGATTATTTTTCAATCGTCAGCAAAACTTTCAGCATAGACATAGCAACTGAAAGGCAATGTAAAGTACTTATTTCAAAATGCCTCAAAATGCAGAAATAAAGTGCTTTCTCTTTTGTGCTGTAACAGTTTGTGCAAATAACACTGTCAATTCAGCAATGCCTATTTCAAAAAATGCTGCTATGCAAAACTGTATCAGCTGCTGATGGTCAGACAAATCATGCAGTCCACACATATAAATTATACTTCATTGCATACACTTTGTACAGTTGCTATAAAGAGGCAGGACATAATGTTTAAAAACTATGCCTGGAATTGTGCATTCCCTGTTAATGCCTGCTCATCTCTGCATACAATACGAGAGAGAAACTTTCCAAAATATGCATCCCCTTGAGGCAGGCTATGGAAAGGGATCACGGATTGTAGTATATACAACTACTTCCACTGCTATGAGGGATCAGGTAATGAGTGCTACTTAAGACTCTTCCCCAGTGATGTTGAGAGAAGCAAAAGTACTGTTTTTTTTTTTTTTGCAGACTATCCATGTGCCACACAGCCTTAATGCAAAGTGTTCAAGGGGGTGGTGGCGAAGTTAAGTGCAGCAGCTGTAATGTACCACATCACATTCCTGGACTGCCTTCAAGTTACTTTAAACAATAAAATGCATCGTTTTATGGACCTGAAGGTAGCCAGGGACTTTGTTACAGAAGCAGGAGTCCAACGCAAAGCAAGAGACTGAGCACCTAGATGTTTAGGACTAAAATGCAATCTCTAACTTTCTCTCCTTATGCAAACTGTTTTGATCACTGGCCCATACCTCTCAACTGAATGCCACCAATGTGCTTGGCGTTTCCGTTGGCTGCAGACTCCAGCTTCCTCATTGCTCTTCTTACCAAGCCTGTTACTGTGAGTCTCCTCAGCATGTTACTTTGAGTCTCCCTCACAGCATGTAGGTTTGCTTTTTTCTACAATTTATAGTTTTTTTTGTGCCACAGAAAAGGCAGCCCATGCATTTTTTTTTTAATGGTGGCATGTTAGCGCGTACTAGAGGATGAGCGCACCTGATTGTCTGTGGGTGCACTGACATAATGCCTGATGCTGACTGGCATATTCAATGAGAAAGCTAGAGTCTACAGCCACTAGAGAGAGAGAGAGAGTGCAGAGCACACTTGCAACATTCAAATTCATGAATGTCCACAGGGCAATTGGGATTTCAGGATGGGGCAGCTAAATTTGGGATCTCATGCACCCTGGCTGTGCTGGCACCTCAAGTGGCTGCATGTTTCACATGTACAAAACACTGGACCTGGTGGGACTGTTTGATTTTAATATTGTATTTGTGTGGTAGCTGAAACTCTGATGGCAATGTGATTCACAGCAAATGTTGCAAGAGATTCAGGATCTTATTTACAAACTGAGCCAATCTTCAGTGCTTGCATGTAGAACCAGCTACAGTAGTTGCTCACCTCCATTTTTGTCAGCATTAGCAAAACTCCCCAGTCTGCTGATTTACTGTAGCTTTGGAATGCAGCTGGCACTGGGTATGAGCTATGGACAGACAGCAGGTGACCTTCCAGTCATAAGCAAGCCTAGGTGTGGAGTCATCTGTGGTTTTACAGGTAATCATGCAGAAGGATGGCTTTTCTCCCACATCTCCCTAAGCAATCTTTTATTTATTCATTTATTTGAAAATATTTCACCAGGCAAGACAACATGAGCTGTAAGCCGCTCATTTCCAGAAGCATTCTGGGGGGGATGGGTTACAGAGGTGGAAGAGCAAAATAAGCTCAGAAAAAAATGTATTAATTGTAATTTCATGAAGCTAGTACATAAGTGCAATTATATGAAACTAGTAAATACACTGACATTCAAATGCAGCACATTGTATTGCAGAACACCAGGTCAAGGTAATTATCATAAGTAAGTATCAGACATAGTTGTAGCCAAGAAGCAGGCAGATGGAGCTTAAGTCTGGAGATGGAGAAACCTTATAGTTGTTAGAAGTAACAGGCTGGGCACTGGGTTAATGAGGGCTAGGAGAGGACCAGCCTGAGGAGGAAGGGGGATGAGACAGGGAATTGAGGAAATCGGATAATGCACAGAAATGGAGGGGAAGGGGATGGGGAGCACTAAGGATAGGCAGATACTGCAAGTAGGGGTGTGGGGGGAATGGTAAGAGACAGCGGGGATAGAAAGGGAGACTGAGAGAGTCACGCTGAGAAGCTATACCCCTTCAGGATGCTGAGAACCTTGCACAGGGAAGAGGAGAGGGAAAGAGACAAGCTGGGAAGCTATACCCCATCAGGATGCTGAGAACCCTGCTAGGGGGACAGGACCCATCAGAAACAAAGGTGTGAGGGAGGTGGGGATGGGGTAGGGGAGGAAGAAAGGGGCCAAGAACCAGTGGACAAGGAGCTTGGGGGGAAGGGAAACTGGGAGGACAGGTAGTCACGGGAAAAAAATACAGAATAATGTGCAGGAAGGGATAGAGGATAATGTGCAAGGATGGAGGGGAGGCTAGAGAATGGTGGCTAAAGACATGTGCAGTTAGGGAAGAAATATTGTGTAGGGCTATGGAGATATAAGAGGAGGAGGAAGAGAGTCAGAGAGGTGGCTAAAAACAAGTGCAGTTAGGAGAAAAAAAGTTGTGTATGCTGTGGAGATAGAAGAAGAGGACAAGGAGAGTCTGATAAGTGGGGAAGTGAATTCCAGAGCTTAGGGTAGGAAAATGCATCCCTGCCTGAGGAGGTGGAGTGATGAGGAATAAAAGTGTGTGGGATCTGTGGATCTGAGTTGGTGGGAGGGAGGAACAGCCAAAGAAAGGGAGGTAAGAGGAGAGTCCCAGACCAAAATTTAGAGTGAATTGGCGCAGTAGAAGTGGGCTGCACTCCAAGGAAGGGAAAGCTAGAGAGTGATACAAGGAACAGTGATGCATGCGTGAGGGGGAGTTGAGAGCAAAGTGACAGAAAGCATTAAAAAGAGGAACCAACCTGGTAAGGGAAGACTTGGGAGCAGCACTGTAGACTATGTCACAATAGTAAAAAATAGCGAGTATCATTTTTGAATAAGGTCACACCTAGCTGGTAGAGGTAGCAACCACGGTTCCTGTAGAGGTCACCAAGCTTGGGGCACAGTTTTTTCAGGATGGTGTCAATATGTACAGAAAAGTTAAGGTGTTGGTCAAGCCAGACACCCAGATATCTAAAAGAGGTGGAATCCTCTAGTGGTGTCCCATCTAGGGTGTGGAAAGATGGTAAGGAGGGTGTGGAAAGATGGTAAGGAGGGTAGCCTAGAGAGTCTCTGCCTAGTGCCAAAGGTCATTGAGACTGTCTTCTTGGCACTGAGAAAGAGTTGATGTGAGTTGAGCCATCATTGAGCATTGTTGAAGTCAATCTGTAGTCTAGTTATCACATTGGATACAGTAGGGCCAGAAGTGACCTGTACCGTATCATCTGCATACATATGGATATAGGATGAGGAGCATACTGATGGAAGGTTGTTTAGAAAATTGGAGAATAGGAGTGAGCCAAGTACAGAGCCTTGAGGCATATCAGTGTAAATAGGTAGAGGCAGGGATGTAGAGTCAGCTGTTTTAACAGATTGAATTCTACCTACCAGGTAGGCTCAAACCAGTTACAGGCAGTCACCGACAGGCCAGCTGATGAGAGAGTTTCAATGAGGAGGGAGTGGGAGATGGTGTTGAAAGCCTTGGCAAGGTCGACAAAGATGACAGAGGTGATGTGACCTTTATTCATGGCATTTTGGATATAGTCAGTGAGTCTGATTAGGGAGGTTGTAGTGGAATGGTTCTTCCTAAAGCCAGATTAGAAGGGAGTGAAGAAGGTGGAGTCATCTAGAAAGGGGGAGTTGAGGGAGAGCAATGTGTTCCTGAAGTTTAGCCAGAGTGGGTAGAAGAGAGATAGGGTGATAGTTCCCAGGGGATGAGAGATCACCGCTCTTAGGTAGGGGAAGAACAGTTGCATGTTTCCAGGATGCAGGGATAGACTCAGTGAGAAAGGACAAGTTGAGGAGGTCAGACAGAGGGTGGAGATAGCAGGAGCAGACAGATAAAGCAGCTTTGGGTCAAGGCCACCAGTGGAGCTGCCTTTTGTCGGGTTTATCAAAAGAATTGCCTTTAGGGTGTCACTTGGAGAGATGGGACAGAAGGAAAAACTATGTGCTTCTAAGTGTTGTTGCGAGGATGTTGCAGACAGGGATGGGGTAGTAGGATGGGCAAGGTGGGATGTTAGCAGGGAGGAGGCACAGGTAATAAAGTAAGAATTGAATTCCGCAGCTACTATAGGATGTTCAGCTACGAGCTGATTATTTATTTTGAGTAGTGGGGGTGGAGGTTTAGTATTGGAGAACAGTGAGTGGGGCCACCTTCCAGAACTTGGAAGGGTTGCTTATGTTTGAGTTAAAGGTGGTCTGGAAATATTCAGCTTTAGCCAGTTGAATGGCCTTGGTGCATGCATTGTGGAGTGTACGATAACTAAAGTAATTCTGAGGGAGATTGGAACATTTGTGAATTATCTAAGCTTTATCACGTGCTTGTTGACAGGCCAATAGTTCAGGGTGACCCAGGGAAGGTGACCCAGGGAAGGTGACTACCATGCACTCTACCTTGCTTTAAAGGGGTATGTTTGTTCCAGATATTGATGAGATTCTCTTTAAGGTATGTCAGGGAATGATCTATAGTTTGGGCTGAGGCTACAGGTGCCCAGTCTACTTGGGTTAAATCTTGGTGTAGAGGGACAAGGTCAAGAGATTTGTAGGATCAGATTGTTAGTAGTGTATGGGGTGCCTTTGGTCTGTGAACTTTCCTGACTAGGTAGCTCATATGATGATTGCTAAAAATGTGGGTCAGTAGGCCAGACTGGATTACTCTATATGGGTGGGAGGTTAAGGCCCAGTCTATTAAGGTGTGGTTAAGTGTTTTGTGGTTTAGACATGTAGGTTCTGTGATAAGTTGGGAGAGGTTAAGGGCTGTAATGTCTGCACGGGTCTTGCTTGAGGTAGGTGAGAGCCAATTTAGGTTGAGATCACCTAATAGATAGAGCTCTCCTGAGGAGGTACGGGACCTTATTGTGGTAATTAGATCTGTGACAATGGAGTAGTGTAGACCGGGGTGACAGTAGGCACCTGTGATAAAAATTGGGACAGAAAATGGTAGGGATAATCTTAAAATGAGGGCTTCATAAGCGGTAGGAATAGAGGATGATAGGACAGTAGAGATTTTTAGAGAGGAGTAGGAGTCAATAGCTATTCCCCCACCCCTGCCAGTGTAGTCCTTGTTGGCAATGACATAGCCAGGGATAGTGATGGAGGCATCTGGGATTTTTTTTTAGCTAGCCAGGTATCTGACACAATAAGGATGTCTGGATTAAGGGATCCAACAAGTGGAAGTAGGAGGTCCAGCTTAGGGAGGAGACTGCAAATAATAAAGTAGAGGAGCTTTAGGCCATGAGGGAGTGAAACTGTGCTTGAAGGGGATGCCATGAAGGGGAGGGGGATGGATTAGGGACATTTTGGGGGTGGAGCCAGGATTGGGATTAATGTCACCAGCAGAGTGGAGTAAGAGAGAGATAATAATGAAATGCAGTCTAGTACTCTTAAACCAAGATAGGTTTGTTGATTTAGATGAGCAGAGAGGGTAGTTGGTTGGAGGGAGTTGAAATTTAACTAGGCATTGTAGAGTGTATGAATACATAGTAGTAGTGGTAGTAAAAATATTTATTTTTAGACAGATCAATACTTTAGGTCCGAGGACCTATTTTCAAAGTACTGTAGTCCTGTTTCATACAGTTACAGAAAATGTATAATTTTACAGAAAACACAGACAAATATAATAACATTTTCCTAAATTTTCCCATTTTAGCCATAACAAAGGATCAACAGTACAGTTCATTGATCATAACCATCATACACACATAGACAAAAGAGGGTTAAATATTAATACATTTATCTAAAAAGGAAAAAAACAAGAGATTATATTCCTTCCCCAATATACAAATATTATTTGCAGATACATTCTACAATATAGTTTTCATTCAGTTTAGAGTTAAATAAGAATAATTTTACGAGGTTTCTTATATGTGGTGAAATCTGGATTTCGTATTTAACGCCAGACTTGTTTTCATACTTCCATATCTGGTTTTTATTTTCGGAAAATTTAGACCCCTAAATTTAACTTCCCTAACTACATGTTGGTTTAATTCACAACCAAATTTGATGTCCATGTTTCCCCTAATTAATCCATTTCTGACTTTGAATAAAAATGTAGAAAATATTTTTCTATATTGGATATTTAAATTATCCTATTTCAGCTCTGTATACATGGAACAATAATGAGTGTTATAATTACAATTTAGTGTAAATCTTGCCAACCTGTTATATGATTTGACCAGTTTGCCCAGGTGAATTTGCTCAGCAAGGTTATAGACCAAATTATCGTATTCCAACATGGGCAATATGAGTTGAGTAGCGATTTTTTTTTTCGCAGCTGAACGTTTAATATTTGGGAAGACCTACGCAATGCTCCAATCCTGTTGTTTACCTTTTTAGACACACTATTTATGTGGTCGGAAAAGGTCAGGAAGCTATTTATTAATACTCCCAAGTATTTATATGATTTTGTGATAACTAATTGTTTCCTACTTCTTGTTAGTATTCCTTTTTCAGTTTTCATTTTATTTCTAACCCATTTTGTTTTTTACTAAAGTACATTACTTGTGTTTTCTTTCCACTCAGTATTAGTTTTGAAGCCAAAAACCATTCTTGGAGGACATCAAAGTTGGTTTGAAGTTTCACTAATGTTTCTTCTTGAGTTTTTGTTGATGCTGGTAATACAGTATCATCTGCATAGAGACAAATATAAGTATTTTTTATATGAAGTGACAGGTCATTCACATATACCAAGAACATTAGTGGCCCCAGGATTGATCCCTGGGCTACATCTCTCGTAATATTACTAGTTTCCGAATAATGATTATTTCAACTAGTTGCTTCCTGTTTCCTAAATAAGATTCAAACCATTTCAGGGTCTTAGGAGCAATCCCAATCCTCCCCATCCTCTCACAGAGCAACTGGTGATCCACTAAATCGAAGGCTTTAGACAGGTCAATGAACACCGCACCTGCAGACTCCCCTCCATCTAAGGCCATAGATACTTTGTCTACAAAGTCTATGAGTGTGGTGCCCATCGAATAACCAGCCCTAAAGCCATGTTGGAACTTAGTGAGTTTGGAATATTTTTCTAAATACTCATAAAATTAGATATATACCATTAGTTCCATTATTTTTGAGAGGATGGGAAGGACCGCTATCAGCCTATAGTTAGAGGGGTCATTTACATTTCCACCTTTAAAAATGAGTACAATTGTAGCTATCTTCCTAATTTCTGGAAATGTGCTCTCCAATAAGCTCTGATTTAATAACTTTGTGATTATCAGAGTCAGTAAATCTACTGCATCTTTTAAGAATTTCAATTCAGTTTTGTCCAGATCACATGACTTTCTAATATTCAATCTTTTAATGTCACCCTTGACTTCATTTACAGAAATTTCTCTAAAATAAAACTGGGGAGAACATTCCACAAAATCCTCTGATCTAAAAAGATAATTTGGAACATTAACTGGGATATTTATATCTGGTAAGGTAACAAAATGGCTGTTTAGTACCTGCGCTGTTGCTTTTTTATCTAATGGTTCTCCTCCTTCATTTGGCATTTGTATTGTCTGTTTAGTTCTTAATGGATTATCCATATATTTTATAATTTCCTAATATTGTCTTGAATCTTTCGTATTGTCAATTTTATTATTACTGAATTTTTTCCTAGCCTGCTTTGTAAGTCACTGGCATTCTTTTCGGTTCTGTTTATAATTATCCCAGTACTCCCTGTTTTTTGTTTTATGGTATAAGCATGAGAGAAGCTGAAGGATGTTTTGGGAAGTGGGTCCGTCCAGGTATAGTGGTAAGGAATTTGAGAGATTGCTAGGGTGTAGCAGGGTGTAAGCAGCATAGAGGGGCTGACAGGGGGAGTGTGGTGAGGTGTTGAGCAATTGCATGGATGGGAAGGCAAGCAGAGTGATAAGTAGGAGGAATAGGTGCAAGGGTGGGGTGTAGAGAGAGAATATATTTGCCAGGTAAATATTATTACAGATAAGATGAGAGAGAGAGAAAAACAGAAAAAGGAGATGGCTGTGGAAGCCTACAGCTTAGCTGAGAGTGCGGAGAATGGTGAGAGTGGGGGAAACTGTAGTTGGAGTCCTCTAGTTACCGACAGATAGAGTTTATAAAATTGTGAGAATAGATACCTACAGTGAAAACAGGAAGGGAGTGTAATTCAGCTGTACAGGAAAGGGGAGGTCTAACTGTTGAGCAAAGAGGAGGGGGAAGAGGGTTAGGGGAGGAGCTAGATTATATTCAATGCAGGTTAGGGACAGGGTGGGTGAGCGGGACAAATTAGTACAGTAAGAAATTAGTATAGTAAGAGGCTAAGGTAAAAAGGGACAAGAGCAGTTTCTGGTTCTCCTTTGCTGCCTGCTACCTCCACATAAGACAGAAACAGAGCGAGTGCCAATCAAGAGTCTCAGCACTGGATTTGAATTGGATCACCATACCTGATGTTTTCGAGGAGGTGGGCCAGTTGTCTTTCGAGCCCTGGCACGGTTCATAGAAGAGGGGATAGTTGTGTGCCCAAGTGGGCTTTCTGTCCCCTAGAAAAAAGGGACAAAAACAGGGGAATTTATATTGAGGTTTTGGGGGAGGAAGTTTGAGAGGAGTAGGGCTGGGGGGACTGAAGACAGCAAATACAAAAGAAAGGGGAGGGGAATAACAGATGGGACAATAGACAGGGGTTGTGCCGATGGTCAAATAGGTCAGTAGGGAATGGCAAGACCAAGCAGCAGGGCTGCTATGGGGCCAGCTTGGGGAGCAGAAGAAAAACAGCAGGGGCAGAGAAGCCCAGGGAGCAATTAACTAGTCAGGCAAAACTTGATAATTTGTAGAAAGGCTACACAGTCTTACAATTTGATTTAAAATCAGAACATGCTAGGACAATTCAAATACTTTTAACTTAGCACAGTAAGAAATTACTGTAAATAGACTGTACTAACAGTTTATAATTAGTTTACACTACAGTAAACCTTTGCAATTAAATAAAAAAATCTTGCAGTTTAAAATTAGTACAGTAAGAGGCTGCAGGTAAAAAGGGACAAGAGCAGTTTCAGGCTCTCTTTTGCTGCCTGCTCACTCCACACAAGACTAAAATGGAGTGAGCACCTATCAGGAGTCTCAGCGCCGGATTTTAATCAGATCACCGTATCTGATGTTTTTGAGGAGGTGGGCCTCAATGTTTCCTAGCTGCTGGATTTGTGCAGTAGTTCTGAGAAAAAAGTGGCATTAGGAAACATAGGTTAGTCAAGTGAGCCTATGTAGCTGGCCAAGCACCAGGATTTAGAATGTATAGGATTTCAGGATGTGAGTAGATGTCTGCGGCACTGTAAGGGTTAAAGGGCCTGGGTTCAATTCCTAGTTAAGTTACATTATCTTTTTCTCATGGCAATTTGTGTTTTAATGTAGTAAAACAATATATGACAGGACTTACAATGTGGCAAGGACATCTGTATGCCTCTTCTTATTTTTAAGATTAAAAAAATTTAAATTCTAACTGAGGAGGTGGATGACCTGTTCTCTGAAAGAAGTAACTTCCACACTGCAACAGTCCCTCACAGAGCATTTAGCCTCCATAAATGTTAGGTCAGAGAGGGCATGGCTACCTTACTTGACTTTTTGGATGCCTACTCAGTTTGTATGACCCCATGTCAAAAGTGCAGTGTGCACAAAATGTCACTGGGGTATCCCTCTCTATTCCCTGAGGTCTGTACTGCCTGTTCCTTTTCTATGGTTGGTGTATTGACACCTTGAAAAGTCATTGAGATTGTCTGTATGTGCCAGTCTTGTTTTTCGATGTTGCGTGTGTACTGTGTAGTGAAGCTTTGCAAATCAGACCTGCAAGTATGCTAGAGGTGTACTGCATTATGCACGTACAGCACACAACACATTGTTGGCTGCACAACAGGACACAGAAGGTAACAGTGAATGGAACACATTCCAAAGAAGGGGGGTTACTAGTGGAGTACCTCAAGGCTCAGTACTGGGTCCAGTCCTCTTTAACATCTTTATAGGTGACATTGCAGAGGGTCTGGAGGGAAAGGTATGCCCACTTTGCAGATGACACAAAGATCTGTAACAGAGTTGATACACAAGGGGGGTTAGAAAGGATGAGAAGGGACTTGGCAAGGTTGGAGGAATGGTCAGACATATGGCAACTTAGATTCAATGCAAAGAAGTGCAAAGTAATGCACCTGGGAAACAAAAACCCAGGAGAAGAGTACACAATAGCAGGGGAGGTACTAACAACAAGAAAAATGGAAAGGGACTTGAGGGTAGTCATATCAGATGACCTAAAGGTGGGTAAGCAAAGTGAGAAGTCAGTAAGGAGAGCCAGGGGGATACTGGCAACAGCAGTATACTAGCAAAAAAAAGTGAGGTGCAGTCACAGTAGGACACAGTCACATTTTTGAGCAGCTGTTTAGCACTGGAAATACTGGTGGGTGAGCTGTTACCAAAGGTATGGTTTTTTCCATATCCGAGGGAGTCAGTAACTGAAGGCAAGTTTCCTGGAACTCAGTTTCTGCTGCAAGACAATGAATCTATTACCAGAGTGGGAGCAGAGATGATGAGCTGGCAGAGTAGCAGGGGTGAGGAGGGAGCAGAAATAATTTGAAGACTTGTTGAGCCAGTATTTATATCTATAGCAAGCCAGGTGTTGTGCATGTCTATCAGACAGTGAAGGCCAGCCCAGACAGTCATATGGTGCAGTGTTTCTCAAATGAGATCACCATGGCTGCATGCAGCCACTGGCACAAAGCTCTTTAGAGACCCAAAAACAAAGGCTTGTAATAGACAATGTCTTACCTTTAGAAAAGTACAGGAGATGCATTTTAAGTGAAAATACATTAAGGACTTGATTGAATGCATATTGTGTGAAAAGAAATGTGCTATATCAGGGGATTTGTGTATATTAGGGGATCTAGGGTGAACACAATAAGGGGTGTGTCCACCAGTAAGTTCTGGTGTCCGCACCTTGAAGCCCTTTGAGACCAACATGATTTGTGGCTTAAGAACCACTTACATGGTGTACAGTGATGCATCTGGTCAGGGGCTTGGAACATAAAGCTACAGAAGGCATTGGATAGTGTACCCAGTTTCATTAAGTGGCATTTAAGGGTGGCATCATAAATCATATCCCCAAAGTCAATAGCTGGAATGATTAAGTGTTTGACCAGGCATTTGCACATTCCCTGTGAGTTGCAGTCACTCATCCAATGGAGGGCAATAATCTTTCTGTGAGCATTAGAAGCAAGTGTCTGGATATGCAATGAAAAGTCAAGGGAATTGTCCAGAATGACACTTATATTGGAACAGAAAGGATTAGGAGACACCATATGAGGTAATAATAGTCAAGGAGAGAGTGACTGCTAAACATTTAGTTGGTGCCAAAGAGCAGAGAGACTGTGCTTGATTGAGAGTGAGGCAATTTGCAGTAAACCAACTAGATAGTGCATTGAAGTCTGATTGTAGGCAACAGAGGTATCAGCAGAACAGTGCCCAGATGAATAAAGGATGGTGTCATCGACATACTTGCGACTGTTACATGATTTTACATGTTGCAAGAAATAATTTACGAAACTATTAAAAAGGAGGAGCCCAGGTACAGAGCCTTGTCGGACTCCTTGGTGATATGTCTAGGACTGGATAATGCAGGGCTAATAGAAACTGATTGGATATGGCCAGAGAGGTAAGATGAGAACTATGAAAGGGAAGGACAGGTGAGGCCAGAGACGATGACTTTGTTTAGAAGAAGAGAATGGTCCAAGTTGTCAAACGTTTTGGCCAAACCACAAAAAATAACACTGGTCTGATGACCTATGTCCCTGTTACAAAGAATGAAATCAGTGAGTCTGAGCAGACATGTAGATATAGAATGTTCTGCATGAAACCCACATTGGTATTCAGAGAAGAAAGATGTACTAGAGCAGGGTGGCCAGCCTATAGCTCACAAGCCACATGTTGCTCATGAAGCAGATTGATGTGGCTCATGAAGGGGGTGGCATTTAAGTGTCAAGTACATATCACAGTCTTTTTCAGCACCTTTGGTGTCCGTCCTTAGTTTTTAATTACCTTGAAATTGCAACTTGCAGTCCCCACCGGCACTTTTGATGTTCGGTCAGCTCTGTAGTAATTTGTCAGTTACACTTTTTAGTTGGTGAATGACATGTGAATTTCATGACAGTTATTTGTGGATGCAGGTTGCTGGGCAACCATCATTGTGTCTCAGCTGTTCCACCTGTCTAGAGAAAAAGCTCCTCACCCTATGTCTGTTTGTTCCTAAGATGTGAACAGTTGCTGCACGAGACACAACTAGTGGGTAAAGCTTCGAGAGCTGGATCCACAGCTGAAGTCATAGCTACTGACAAACGCTTTGCTTCCCTTTCTCAATTTCCCTGGTGCTTTTGAAGTTGTTTGTAAATTAGCTGCTTCTGACTGTTTTAATTTTTTGGTGAAGACACTTGCTGCACAAGATACTTCTCCAAAGCTGCTATGAATATTTCTTTAAAACTACAACTGTTTTTTTTTAAATGCTGCAACTTAATAAAATATGATTATTTACTATTGACTATGATTATGTTATTATTTTAACTCCTAAATATGGGTAAATATAGGTATGGTGAGGGTTGCATATTGGTTATGATATGGGCCGCATGTTATTGTGGCTCATGTCTTACTCAGAAGTTTCAATGTGGCTCATGGCCCCAAAAAGTTTGGACACCCCTGTACTAGAGAGATAGGCAGATAGTTGTTTGGCAGCCAGCCTCTCCTGTAATTTGAAGAGGATGGGGAGTAAAGAGAAAGGCTGATAATTAACAGGTGAGTTGGAAGGAAAGCTTTTGTGAAGGGTGATTACTGTGGCATGCTTTCAGAGTGAGGGGAAGATACAAAAGGCAAGGGAGCAATTGAAAATGTGCCAAGAGGGCAGCAATACCTGGGGCACCCAACTTCAGAAGATTGGGGAGTGGCTATCAGAAGAATAGTGGGAACTCAGCTTAACATGGGAAAACACCAAGAGAACTTTCAAAGAGGTAATAATGGAGAAGGCAAATTCGACACCAGTACTGTCAGAGAAGCCATAAAGGGAGCAAGAGCAATAGCCATGATGTAGAGGATGACAATAAACAGGGCTCCATCAACAAATTGGGCACTCAAGGGATTATCTATGGAGCACTGGTCAGTAAAAACACCAGAAGTATATTTGAGATGGGTGATATTCAAGCCAGAATGTGAGAGGTGGAGCAGATTATTTACCGCATTCCATAATTTGGGATGGCAATTTCCTAATGAATTCAGATTGGAAGTAGGAGGCTTTGGCTTTACAAATAGAGATTGTGCATAGGTTAATGAGCTTGTTGTACTGTTGATGGTCAGCAGGGGTACCAGAAGCCTTTGGGCTGACCAGGCAGCATCTCTTAATTTAGCTAGTCCAGCATAATCAGAGACCCAGGGGAGATGAGCCCCTCTTACACTGGTTGACTGGACTGGGGCTTAAGTGTCACAAATGACTAGGAATAAGGAGCAAAAAAAACAGTGCCTTATCTGGGTCAATATACATTGGGCTCCAATCATCAATCAAGAGATCAAATTTGAAGCCAGGCAAGGAGAATGTATGGAAAGAATGCCTCGTTATACAAAAGGCGATGCAATGGTCATCGAAATATTGATGAAGGGTGTCAGCAGCCACAAAATGGTAGCGGTGAGTGGATCAAATCCAATCCAAGAGGGAGTGGTTGGAGGTCTGGCAGTTGAATCTGGATGGGACTGTGAGTAACTGGAGAAGATTAAAGGCTTTAAATTTGGTGTGGAAAGCTAAGGAGTTAGGACTGAGCGAGTTGAGATTTAGGTCTCCAAGGATCATATGTTCATGCCTTGGAGTACTGATTATGAGCTAGGTGGTGGTAGATGATATCAGTAATAGCACCATCTCCCTTACCAGGGAGCATCATGGGTGATCTGAGATTCCCATACCTAATATGATACATTTTGGGCAAAAGGCTGTGACTATTAATATAATAGAGGTGGAGATCTTTATGAAGGGTGATGGTAGGGTGAGCCGTGAGTACAACTGAGAGGGGCCTGGGTTCCATTCAGTATCCCCATATAATAAAATGTAAATGATTAGCAGCCCCTTAGTAGTGTTGGTTAGCCTCAAGGCAGTCATCTTCTTGGAGTGACCTGTACAAGGCAAGTGATGTGAATAGGAAGGGGGATGGATCAAAGAGAGATAGGAGTAGAGGTAATCCCCATTCAGTAAACTAGCATAAATGAGGGAGTAAGAAGATACAGAATCAGTGAACATACGAGTGGATAGATAGGTATGGCACTGAGATGAATTTGAGTTAGCTAGAGCAGAGGTTAACAAGCCAGAGAGTGATAACAACATGGTACACTCTATAGCCCAGCAACTCTGAAATTAAAAATGTACTGGAAACAGGTAGCAGTATCACTGTAATATAGAAATTGGAAGGGTACCCAAAAATAAAATATCAGGACCACTAAAACAGGGAGGAGCACTCACTTACACAAGAAAATGATAAAAGTAAATAGATTGTTAACTACTGTAGATGCACCTACAGCTAAGGATTGTAACCACAGAGATAGGCAGCAATAATAGTTACAGTACCTATAAGCAATCACTGCAGCACTTCCAACACATGAGCAACTTAGCATAGTGAATATTAATATAGTCCTTACAGGAAGGGAAGGAAATGAAGTCGAGGACTGAATAGGGCTTCTCTCGGGGGGGGGAGTATTTCCTGCCATCTACTGCCCCATCCTGACACCCCCAGTAAAACACCCTTAACTCACCCACCATTTCTTAAGGCCTGCAGCAGAAAAAGCCAACTAAATAGGTGCCATTAAGGGGGAGCCTCAAGCCAAGCCCGTCAAAGAATGCTGGCTGCTTAGTCTTTCCTGTTTTCCAGGGCTGCTTGAGAGGGTAGTGGCAGGAGGCTTCTGGTGATCATGGAGGAAGGGAACAGGAGAACTCAGTCTACCCTGTCAGTCTTTTGCTCTCCCAGACAGCACAGCATGCCTGACTGCGGCTCAGAAATGCAGAGCTGGCTTGAGTTTAATTTGTCTTTTTCAGCCACACTTACCAGAGCATTCTGGGAGGAAATTCATTCCTGTTGTCCTGGGATGCTTGGGAGGGTAGTGGAAGAGAGTCTCTGGCAACTGTTTGGGGGAGGGCAACAGGAGAGCTTGGCCTGCCATCTCGACCCCATGCTGCCCCAGTCAGTGTGGAGTGCCTGAATAACAAAGAATGTAATGATAGCAGTTCTTTGTCTCTTGAATCGCACAGCTTAGTAACATTACTTCACTAAATCATTTTAAGTTGAAGGACTGGCAGCCAGGTAGAAGCACATTTTATGTATGGACTTAACCAGTCTGGTAGTGTGGTCTCTGTTTAGTTAAAAATGTAGTATGAGGTCTGGGGGCTGACTGGGGGCCAAGCCCATTACATAGGTGAGAGGCTCATTTCCTAGGGCAGCAGCTGTTGGGGAACAATTTATTTATTGTATGACAGTATTTTCTATGAAAAATGTAGCATTTCTAGAACACCTTAAGACTGGAAGAGTAAATAGGGGATATTGGTTTTATTACTCCCATAAATTCGTTTAGTTTCACCAAAATATTATTAAACTTACAGTATGGAGCTTAATAGGCACATTTGAAGAAGAAGAAGAAGAATCAGCATTTATATAGTGTTTTTCATACACAGTATATCCCAAAGCACTTTACAACCAATGTAAGACTGGTAGTGAAGTGACTAAACATGTTGTGGCGGCCATATCGCACATCAACACCCACACAGAGCCTGGACAATATTTATGGGAAGGGGAATGTTGGCCAGGACACTGGGAATGTCCCCTACTCTTTGCGAAGAGTGCCCTGGGTTCTTTTACTAACATCTGGACATCCACCAGGTCAGCACCAGGATGGGTAGAAGGGACTGCAGTTTTAACGTCTCATCCAAAGGATGGCACACCCCAGCAGTGTAGCACCCCCCTAATACTGCACTCGGATGCCAACATTTTAGGTATGGGTCCAGTTCCAGTGTGGGATGAGAACCCATAACCTTCTGGTCCAGAGGCAGATGTGCTACCAACTGAGCCACACTGATTTACACCATTTCTGAGGAACATTCCTTTAAACATGTTTTTTTTTAATCTGCAGGATTTGCACTAGCATTCTTTTTGACAAATTAGTATTTTGTTCATTTTGAGCACAGTGGTAGTGCTTGTTTTGCCAAACGTTGAGTGGTACCTGTCCACTTGTCATGCTGCTTGTTATCACAATGTTTGAATGTGAAACCCAGATGTTTGATTTAGCTGCAAGCAGTGGGCAACAATTAGCCAAAAAGCTAAGAATTTTAAATTCCTATCACAAACTGTACATCAGCACCTTTATTTTTCCAGTAATTCTCCCCTGCACTCATCTAACTCCCAGCTGCTCTCCTTACCTCTGTCCTTCTCTCTGCAGCAGCTCCAATCCTATGGCGTGACTCTCCCAACCAAGGCAGCTCACCACCACTGTGGACAGCCAGTGAGCAGACATAGTTGGCAATGCATGGGAAAGGGGCTCACCAGGAAGCAGCATCTGATGATAACAAGGAGATGAACTCCATGAAGCCTACTTACAGTAATGTGGCCTCAATGCCCAGTGATGTCAGTGGTGTCACACGGAGGGCCCTTGCTGTGATTTTCTTCCTGCCCTCTTGAAAACAAGTGGATGATCACATACAAGAGGCATCACCAATCAAATCTGGAAATCTCACAAACCTCAGATCTCCTCTGACTCTGTCTATGATCCTGAGTTTGGATCAAGAACTCGGCTTCCACATGGAAGGTGTATGCACTCTTCACTGGAAACCTCATGATTATTACAAATCATGACTAATGTCAATTTGTAATGTACGTTAAACAATCTCTTTTAGTTATTCAACATTTTGAATGACAAGAACAAACCAGCTTGTTATGGGAACAGTGGCATTAAGTAGTTGTATAGTATTTCCTTTACATTTATAGTAACACATTTTAGGAGGTGCGATGCATAGCAAATCAGCTTTAAGTCAGCAGAAGGTATCAAAACAACATATTTTTCTTTTTTATACTAAGCAGTGTCTGAACCCCAGCTCCATATTATATGGAATGATAACTGATATGCTGCCCAGTAATGTCTTTACAGTGCTATTCCCTTATCATACTTTGCATTTTTCATGCCAGATTTACTTGGGAAGACTTGATAAGATGAGCACTTCTTGTTTTCACTGTTAGTATGTGAATGTATGCCAAGTAAACTTTGTCATATAACTGTGTACAGCCTGACAACAAGAACATGTTTAAACTTAAAGTAGCATTTTTAAATCATGGTTGAAGCAGTCAATGCAAACGCTTTCCACAGAATTGTTTTTGTTTTGAACATTTAATGTCTGAAAAGACATAACCATGGACAACTTTCTGTTTTTACCGTCTGTATAACTGGAACATTTCATGAATATCTGGTCAACAAATATAAAAACTAAATAATAATAAATCCACTGAAACCCAGCTGACTTTAAGACTAGCTAAGAGACTTTATTATACAACATTATTTTGATAAAGTATGGAATAATTTTATCAACAGTGCAGAAGCTGTAATATAGAAAATATTAGCTAATTTAGATATATTTTAAGCAAAAATATTTTAAGACGAGTCAAGTGAAAGTCTAGAATGCACTAGTTGTAAGTGGGAATTATTTATATTCATGAAATACAGAAAGCTAGCAAATGCTGACAATTGGCTACCATTATATGAATTGGTTTTATCACTGTTATATTGAGTAGCTTCACTGGCAGTGAATGCTTCTCTTATTTACATAATATCTCAGTTTACTGACTAGTTTCTTGTCCATATGAATTAATAGGTAGTAAGCTCAGTGTTTGTGCCCCTAAAGGAAGTCAGTCATCAAACTATAGCGATCCATATTTCATCCTGCCGAATGCAGCAGCATGCAGGAGTGATTTCACGCCTGATGTATTAAGCAAGCTCACACTGCTGTGTTAATAGGCAACAGTAAGAGTGTGATATGATGAACCTTTTCTCTTGGTCATTGTTTACCACATGCAGTTGGTGGATCAGTAGGTATGATGGAGCTGAGGTACTGTATAAAAGGACGTGTGCTAAAGTATTTGTGGTAAAATCACTATTAAACCACTCAGGAGAAAATAGTATATCTCATGTTGTTAACCTTGCTGTCTATTTTGTTCTAATTTGGGTATCTCTGATTCATGGTGACTCTGACTCATTGTAAGTGAAGTAAACAAGCAATATTACAGTACATCTCTTACCTTAAAAAAAGGTAAGCACTTTGTAAGTATTTTGATTGGCACAACATGCAAGGATATGTGCTGGCACATGCAGGCTACATCCAAGTTTTTTGTTTCTTTTTTAACTCACTTTTATCTTCCTGTGGCAGGTCCTCCGTCATCGTCCACCAATCTACCGGACTCGGAGTCTTTTGGGGGCTTGTAGTGCCATGCGCACCCCAGCAGATCCCCAGAGCCAGTCTGGAGGTATCATCCTCAGTGGACCCCCACTTTTTCCTCCATTTTCTCCCTGTGGACCTACTCCCAAGACCCCCGGAAGTGGTAACACATGCGCATGGAGGCGCACATGCATACCACAGCTCCAGATGGGGTCTCCTTCTCCCTCCCCCAAACGGCCTAATGCCAAAGGTCCTCGGAGAGGTGCTGCTTCTCTGGCCTCCACCAGAGGGTGGCCAAGCTCCGAGGTACCTATACCTCTATCCCCAAGATAGAGGGCTGCCTGTTGGCTGCCAGCTCTAGCCCTCTCCCTCCCCCTGGCCGACCTTCAGTGACCCAGGCTCATTCCCGAACCCGAGTCGCTGGCGTGGCGTGAGATGTGGCGTCCAGCGCCTCAACCCTCTGCGCCACCGGGCCGGCTACATCAAAGTTTTTAAATAAGAGTTATTGTATATACAAGGAATACAGTATGTAAGGATTGTGACATTTTCCTTGGATGAAAAATTGATGTAAGAAAAATTCCTTGCTTTACTCTAGAAGATTCCTTGCCAATATCATGAGATGCAAGATACATTGTCTGAGGGGTTTCTGCACTACAGTATTGTATCACATCCTGATGGGGGGCTAGAACCTTCAGTTTTCTAGCTCAAGAGGAGGGCATACAACCTACTGAGACACTGACACAGTGATGTTCAAGTATCTTGCAAAAATATAAAAACAGATATACAAGCAATAATCTTAATCAGCTCTTTCTTATTTCTTGTATTTTAGAAGTAAATGCCTTCATTCTGCTCCCAGGTTAACTGCAGAACTATGAACCAAAAGATTCAGATTTGAATCCCCTGGGTGAATTCCAATTTATTAAAGTAGGGCAGATTGAAAGTAAAACTCTTTTAAAATTGTGTCATAAAACCAATGAACACCAGGGAACAAAATAAAGATATTTCCTTTAAAAAATGCAAGAAATACAATGAAGTGCAGTGTCACAGGCTCCCTGCATGACAAAAGGAATTAACTCCTATTGAAATTACATTGTTTGCTGCAGTAACTCTACTACAGAATTCTGCAGAGTTGGGCTTCATCTTGGTGGGCTTCACTGCATGTAAAATTCTATCAAGATTATTGCTGTGTTTCTGATCACAGTATATACTTTTTTGCAAGGCACTTCATCAGCATGGTGACAGAGCTCAGTAGGTTCTACACCTTCCTCCTAGAGCCAGGAGGCAGTAGATTCTAGCCCCATATGAATATGTACAGTAAAACAATACTGTACTGTAATGTCCCTACACATAATTTTTCATGCATCTCATAATATTCACATGGAATTTTTTTGCATGAAGCAATGGCTTCTTCTTGCATAAATTTTTCATGCAACAAAAATGTCGCAATCTTTACTTATTCATTGCATATATAGTAGTTTTTATGACCATGGGCACTGAACAAAGCAGATGCTCTGCAATGCAGGATTGTTCTCTTTATAAGAGGTCAAATTTATTTTCAGTGCTAGTGGGAGGAGTAGGGTAGGGATGTCTTGTGAATCATAGACTTGGTGGTGGGACTTGGGTGGGAGAAGTAGGGAGAGTGTCCTTGGCATGTGTGGGTGATAAGAAGAGTATAATATCTGAACTTACGTCTAGTTGAAATTCACCAGGGTCAGTGTATATGAGTATAAAGTTTTTTCAAGGTGGGAGGGTGTGGCATTACAGCATAATGAGTGTGGAACATTTTTAACAGTTTTTTTTAAATAATAAATCCATATGGCAAAATTGGAGTAGCCACAGGAAATTTGCAATAGTTTCCGAATTATGAATTTCTTTGCATTGACTTTACCAGCAAATTAAAACTTCACATTTCTAGTCAACATTAATACATATATCAGTTATGATGCAATGAATGTAATTTACCCTGCAGTGTGTCCCTGTGGGGTGTTCTATGAGGGATGCATGAAGCATAAATTAAGAAATGAAGTGGTAAAACACACAAGGGCATCGACCAGGGCAATAGTAGATATGTTTTGGTAGCACATATAATGGACCGTGGGGGGTAGTGGGAAGGAATATACACCCAAATTTGTAAGGATTACGAGGGTGATTTGGGGCCAAGATGCAGTGATATTGAAAAGATGCTAACCTGGTCTTCATGACCAAAGCAAATTGGAACCCATGCTATAGACTTATGAATATGGTAGTAGACTGTGGTAAATTTCCTATAAATCTGTTTTATTTTATTTACAGAATTGGATGAAGGAGTTCTATTGAAAGAGGTAAATGGTGTTCTGAATCTGCTTCCACATCTTTTGGAGTTCTAGGACTGTTTTAATATTGATTATCTGCTGGTATAAATCAATCAAAATGGTTTCTGTAAGGTTCAATCCCTTGATCGGGTAAAGAGTGGATGGCCATGTCATCTTGTTTGTAAAAAAAAAAAAAGGCAGAAGCTCTTTTAACCCTTGTTTTTCATGAGGATTAAAATATGTATTTTTTGTGCCAAATGCAAAAAAAATGAAATTGTCTTACTTATGTGCAAAGTTTGAGTCCTACCCCTATGTAATGCAATTAATGTGTGCTTAATATGAAATGGCCACACTAAAGTATGCAAATAATTGGAGATAGACTTTGACTTTGACAGCAGATAAGGACCACTTGGCCCACCCAGTCTGCCCATTTCCCTACCTATTGGATAAGCTGCAGATTCTAGTTAACCAACAACCTACTTCCTGCAACTCTCCACTATAATTGCCTTATGTCTGTCCCATGCATGTTTGAATTCCCCCACTGTTTTAGACCCCACAACCTCTCCAGGAAGGCGGTTCCATGCGTCCACCACTCTCTCCGTGAAAAATAATTTCCTCACATTACCCCTGAGCTATCCCCCCTCTAACTTTAAATTGTGCCCCTTGTTCTTACACATCTCTTTTTCTGAAAGATGCTACCCTCCTGGACTTTGTTGATTCCCTTGAGGTACTTAAAAGTTTCTATCATGTCCCCGTCCTCCTTTCATCAAGGGTATACATATTAAACTCTCATGTCTTAGCTGGCCCGTCGGGCGCAGCGGTTGGTTTCGCTTGTACGCCCGGCACTGGTTCGGGAAAACGACCCGAAGTCGCCGGAGGGCTGGCCGGGAGATGGATCGAGCATCCGTTGGACTGCTCTCCTTCTCCGGGAGGCTGGGGCAGCATCCGGGGTGATGGGGACTCAGCGGAGGCCAGGAATACCCGCTGCCGTGCTCAAAGAGTATAGAAGCGCGGGGCGCGTCAGGCGTCATTACCGACCCCACCTTCCCTGGAAAAGAGGAAAAATGGACGGTTGCCGGCCGCCCTCCATGAAGCCCGCCACGGCTTCGATTAGCCCCCCAGGCCAGTCCTCCGACCGATTACGGTCTCTGCGGGATGTCTCACCCTCTCCATCCCGTAGCCCCGCCGTGGGGGGTAAGCCACGGGGTATCGGAGGACCCGAGGCCGATTTGGGGGGTGGAAGCCGTCGGCCCGTGACCGGGCTGAAGCATCGGGTGGCCGGCAGCTAGGAAGGCGTAAAAAAAGGCAAATTTAAAAAAAAAAAGCTCTCAGAGTCTCTCTTCATATGGTTTCTGATGTAGACCCTGCACCATTTTAGTTGCCCTCCTCTGGACTGCTTCCATCCTGTCTATGTCCTTGCGTAGATGAAACTGCACGAAGTACTCCAGATGAGGTCTCACCAACTGCCTGCACAGAGGGATAACCACTTCCCTTTTTCTACTTGTGATGCCCCTCCCTATGCATCCCAGTATCCCCATCGCTCTCCTTACTGACTTCTCACATTGCTTACCCACCTTTAGGTCATCTGATATGACTCGCCCAGATCCTTTCCATTATTGTTGTCGTTAGTACCTCCCTGCTATTGTGTACTCTTCTCCTGGTTTTATTTCCCAGGTGCATTACTTTGCACTTCTTTGCATTGAACTAAGTTGCCATATGTCTGACCATTCCTCCAACCTTGCCAAGTCCCTTCTCATCCTTTCTACCCCCTTGTGTATCAACTCTGTTACAGATCTTTGTGTCATATGCAAAGAGGCATACCTTTCCTTCCAGACCCTCTGCAATGTCACCTATAAAGACGTTGAAGAGGACTGGAACCAGTACTGAGCCCTGAGGTACTCCACTAGTAACCCCCCTTTCTTCAGAATGTGTTCCATTCACTATGACCTTCTGTGTCCTGTTGTGCAGTCAGTTTGCTACCCAGGCTACCACCCTGGAACCAAGTCCCGGGCTGGCTAACTTGATTATTAATCTTTTGTGCGGGACTGTGTCAAATGCCTTGCTAAAGTCTAGGTAGGCCATATCCACAGCCCCTTCCTGGTCTATTACTTTGGTCACCCAGTCAAAGAAATAGATTAGATTCATCTGACATGACCTTCCTGCTGTGAATCCATGCTGCTTTGGGTCCTGTGCCCTGCTGGCCTCTAGGTACTGAACAATTCTTTCTTTCAGAAGTGATTCCATCATTTTCCCCACCACTGAGGTCAAACTAACAGGCCTGTAGTTTCCTGCTTCTGCCTTGCTCCCACTTTGTGAAGGGAATCACATCTGCCCTCCTCCAGTCCTCAGTACCACCCCATCTTCCCATGATTTGTTAAAAAGTGTGGTTAGTGGTGTCACTAGGTCCTCCCTTAGCTCTTTTAGGATTCTAGGGTGAATCCCATCAGGCCCCATTGCTTTGTCCACCTTGAGTTTTAGGAGTTCTTTCAGGACTCTTTCTTCTGTAAATGGACTAGCGTCAACCCCACTACCCAGATTCCTTCTACCGTTTGGTTTAGATAACTCCTTCTCTTCTTCTTTTATGAATACTGACCAAAATTATTCATTCAGTATCTCTGCCTTTTCACTCTCTCCCTCTGCCCACCTCCCCTCTCCTTTATTAATCTTCACTATCCCTCCCTTAACCTTTTTATGCTCCCTAATGTACCTATAAAAGGTTTTATCCCCCTTCTTAACTGAGTTGGCTGTCTTTTCCTCGGTTTGGGCCTTTGCTTTTCTGACTGCCTTCCCCACTTCTTTCTGCTTTAATTGATACAGTTCCCTGTCGTGCTCCTTCTGTGATTCCTTATACTTTTTGAATGCAGACTTTTTCTCCTTAACCTTCCCTGACACCTCGAGAACCATAGTGTTTTTTTATTCCGCTTCGTTTTCTTTATTTGTTTCACAAAAAGGCTTGTTGCCTCCATCATGGCAGTTTTGATTGTTCTACATTGTTCTTCCACCCCTCCTTTCTGGCCATTTGCTAATGCATTCCTCAGGTATTCACCCATTATGCTAAAGTCAGCCCTTCTAAAGTCCATTATCCTTGTCTTTGTATGGCTTGTCTCCATGGTTGTGTTTATTGTGAAGCACACTGTGCAGTGGTTGCTTGTTCCCAGATGTCTACTGACTTCTAAATTTGTGATCCTCTCTCCATTCGAGAGTACCAGGTCTAATATTGCTCCCTCCCGAGTGGGTTCCACCACTAGCTGTCTAAAGCATGCCCCCTGTAGGGCATCGAGAATGACCTTGCTCTTGGATGTGGCTGCAGTCCATGTCATCCAGTTAACATCTAGCATATTCAGGTCCCCCATCAACAGTATCTCCCCTTTTTCAGCCATTTTGAGAATGCCTTCTATCATTTTCTTGTCCATTTCCTCCCCTTGAGACGGGGGTCTGTATACAACCCCTATGTGGATTGTGATGCCATTCCCTATCTCCAAGGTGACTCAGAGTGCCTCTTGTCCTTCCCCTTTACTTTTTAGTTCTGTAGCTTTGATCCCTTCCTTTATGTAAGAGAGCTACTCCACCTCCTCTTTTACCCTCCCTGTCCCTTCTGTAGATTGTGTACCCTGGTATGTTGACATCCCAGTCATGGTACTCCATGTACCATGTTTCTGTGACTGCCACAATATCCAAGTGTTCCTCTTCCATCAGGGCTACTAGCTCTGGAAGCTTGTTTCCCAGACTACGGGCATTGGTACTCATTGCCCTCCATTTATTGTTAGCTTTATCCTTTTTTACCCCATCCCTGCTCTTATTGCCCTTGTCCATTTTTCCATTTACCCCTGTCCTGCCCTCTGTCAAGCTCCGTACCTCAGTGTTTACCCTACTACCTGCCATGTTTTGTGGGCAGAGGCTTGGACTTTCCTGTTTCCTATCAGCACCTCCCCCCTTGGCTAGTTTAAAAGCTTGCCAAGGAAGCCTTTAAACCTGTCACCTAGGAGCATGTTTCCCTTCCTGGACAGATGTAGACCATCATGCCAGTATAGACCTTCATCTCTCCAGGTGGACCCCCAGTCCCCATTGAAGCCAAAGCCCTGTGCTCTGCACCAGTTTTGCAACCATTCATTAAACTACATGGTGTGCAGTACCCCTAGCCTCACCCCTGCCATAGACTGGCATCACCTCTGAGAATGTTACCGTGCTTGCTACCTGTCTGAGGCCCCCCCCAACTCCACAAATTCATCCTGCACTGCCCTGATCTCATGCCTAGCTAGGTCATTTGTCCCGAGGTGGACAATGATATCTAGTTCCCTCTCCTGTGATGCTGCTTCTGCAATACTGAGGATTTGCTTCCTGTCCCTCCAAGCCGTGGCACCTGGCAGGCACCTAACTTCCCTCTCCTCTCCCTTCCCCAGGTCTAGACCCCTAACAATTGAGTCCCCTATCAGAAGTTGTTTCTTTCCCCTGTGGTGTCCCTTGCCACTCTTTTGTGGGTCTCCCCTTGTGGATGTCCCCAGCATTCTTCTTGGTCTCCACTGAGGGTGTCATCATAGAGGAACCTTGATTTGCCAGACTGACATATGATTTGTGTAGAGGTACAACTCAGGGGCTACGCCTCTGTTCCACCACCCTCACCCTCCCAGAACCTACTGTGGTCCATCTGCTCTTCACACATGGCAACCTCTGAGGCAGTGGTTGTGGAACTGGTGCTTTTAAAATGTGTAGTGAATATGAAACACCACATTACAGCAGCATTGGATCATTACTGTATAATTATATTGCTTTTATAAGATGTGTAACCTGTTTTTATACTTTAAATATTTCTGATGTTATAACGTTCATGCACATGTCTGTCAGGAGGTGGTATATAAAGCACCCACTAGATGGAGCTAATTACCTTGTTAAATGGCCAAAGAGCCCATAGAGTGAAACGTTGGTGGCTTCAGTGGGCCTTTGTGGCTGTTTGTATCTGTATGGCTGATATTATGAATTATACAATAGACATAAAAAATCCTGTAACTTGATTGGTCAGTTGAGGTTGTTAGCTGTGGGTAAATCCTACAATAACCAACAGCTGAAGAAGGTCATTTATAAACATATAAAGACATTTTAAATTTAATTCTGCACATGGGTTCACTGTATAATCAAAATAAGGCATTCTAGGACATGAGTGATTGGAGGATTACCCATTTATTGTGTGGTTAAGTCACACAGCTACACCTCATGACACAGCACAGGCAGCAAAGTTAACCCCTTCCCCCAATAACCCATGCCCTGTCGAGCCTTATTACTTAATTAAATGTGTTTGCATCACCTTGTAGGCTACAGAGTGCTTTATTCATCTGGATGTGAATGCATTGTTTTATTTACTAGATGGATTTAACTGCCTTGGTAAATGCCACTGTTTCATAAACTCTGGTGGCTTTGTTACTTGATGCTACCATATCACCTTTAATCTGAATGTATAAAGTGTGAGGTTGCCACTATATCTCCTGCACGCCCCCCCACCACCAAAGTAATTCTTGTTCTCCTTACAAACGTTCCACTAGACAGCATTATATCTGACTTGTGTCTTGATCTGTGTACTATATGTTCATTTACTATTCATGCATGGTGCCCTATTCCAAATGCATATTTTTATTAGGCTGACCTTCCTTATTTGTTAAGTTATACTGCTGATTGACAAGTAGTACTCACATGCCCTAATCAAATGCTCTACTTTATATGCATAAGTCATATTGCATCTGTATAGTGTCTTGATCTGAATTTTTAGTTTTCTGACCCTCCCTCATTTGTTGACCTTTGCTTTTGTTGGACCCTTAATGCTTTTGTGTCTTAGTTGTTTGTTCTGCTTCTTGTGACTATAACAAATCTGGATGGCATCCTGCCCACCCCAGGCATTACTCTTAATGCTCTACATGGTGAAGGCACTTCCTGTCACTGAACCTAGAATATTTTGTTACTGCTGTGATAATACTATACCTCGGCTAGGAATTGTCTTGCCACCTTCATTTGCATATGTTAACTGCTTTAATAACCTGACACCTGTTGCTAAAATATGTTACTATTTTAGTTCAGCCTCTTTTCTGCCCTGCTGTTGCCTCTCCCACCTCTTACTGCAGATAAAGGAGCCTCTGAAAACTTGAGTCACCTTTCCCAATTGTTACCACAATACCTGTGATTGCATTTCCTCAACTGGTTCTTCAGCCATCATTATCATTTGATACTCAACCACTACAGATGTTCAAGGGCCATTTTAGACTTAAATTAAAATGATATCTCATACTATACAGGAGTGAAGTCTGTGTGCGCCTATTTAGTGATAAACAAATACAGCAAACCATTTATCTTTGTCTTCTACTATGTGGCAAAATTTGGAGGAACTCTGGCTCTTATCTACCCTCTCAACCCCACTCCTATGCTGCACCATGTAGCTCTACTGTCCCTTCCAGCTGCAAAGGTTTGAAGTTATTCCATGCTAACATTAGGGGCTAGATACTCAAATATGTGCAAATGCGGGGCACAAAGGTTTATGCTGCACTTGCACATGACCTGGAGTTTGCCATATTCAGCTGGATAGCACATCAGTGCTATACAATTGAATATAGGGTCATGTTGGCACAGCACTAAGGCAAAAGCACTAAGGCAAACTGGACCTGGGCCATATCCAAAGGGATTTGTGCCCCCCCCCCAGCTGGATTGCACCAGGAGCCAAGGTGCAATAACCAACTGTAGAATGCAGATGAGCTTATTGGACATGGAAGGTGGTAAGGGGCCCTATGCTGTCCAGTATTTCCTCATTTGTCAGGAAAGTGGCAGCAGGTTTGCACCTGCCCCTGGACACCTGCCATATCAGGCATGTTGGCAGTCACTGTCCCACACCCCGAACATCCGTTCCCCTTATACTAATGTACTCCTTAGTGTCTAGTGGCATGCCCACCCTCCAATCATCTATCCCACTTTGTTGCACCATGTTTCAGGTGTCTAGTGGCACTCCCCACCCTGTGATCACCATCCTGCTTTGTAACACGTCACTGGTGCCTAGTGGCAGCTTCCACCCTATGATCACCCACACCAGTAGGTAACATCTCCTCCCTGCTAGCTAATGTCTCGACCCACACTCCTATCACCCATCTTGTTCTGGTGTCACAGTCCACTGATGTTTTGGGGCCCACCTCAGAAGAAGAAGTCCAGTAGTTGTTTCCGTATGTTCTTAAACAGTGTTGTGGAGAAAGCGATCGGGAGGTCATCCAGTACATATTGAATGTGGAGTGCTACCATCATTTTGAATGCATGGACCCTGACCATTGTGAGAGGTTTAAGAGGCTCCACCTGGCTAGGTCTCCCGCCAAAGCCTTCACAATGGGTTGTCAGCTCAGTGCCCCCAGCTTGCTCAGGTCATTGTGAACTCAATCCCCAAGTATCATATCATATCTGTCATTCTACTGGGGTGAGTTCTCAAGGGAACTAAGTCGATGTCATCAAGACTTTTAGAGAGACCATGAGCAGGGTCTTGGGTACATTAAGTTTTTAGATTGATAGTGTGTCAACTTGATGTATAAGTTCAAGTAGTGCAGGGATGGACTCTTGTGATTGTATAAGGGTCAGCAGGACATCATCTGTGTATGCCAATGCTTTATGCTCCTCCTCCATCAGTGCACTATGTTTCTTTATATTGTGTCTCATCTGTCGTAGCAGGAGCTCTCTTGCCAGGATGAAGGGCATGGGCACAGTGGGCAGCCCTATCATAAACCTTGACCCAGTGGGAACCATTCTGAGAGAGCATTGTTAGTGGCAACAGTTAATGTTAACAGTCACTGATACCTCTGTGTAAAGCATCTGCACTCATTGGATGAACCTTTCTCTGAAGCCATACTATTTATGTTTTTGGAAGAAGTAAGGCTATTCTATCTGATTGAAGACTTTTTCTGCATCAAGCATCACCGGGGGGGGGGTGGCTTGGTGACTGAATTTCCTTGTCAGATTAGGTTAATAAACCATCTGGTATTGTCAGTGCCCCTTCTCCCTGGTGTAAACCCTACTTGATGATCTCAGGAAGAATCTCCTTAAGTCATTTTGCCCAGATTTGTGCATACTGTACATGTTTTAGTCAACTGTAATAAGTAATATGGAGCAATATTTGCTGCATGCTGGGGATCTTTGCCCAGCTTAGGGATCAGCGCTATCACTGCTGTGTGCATTGATTGTGGTACTTTTCTCCATGTGTCTGCCTCAGAACACACCGAAGCAAGAGTCTTTACATGTTCTGGGGTAAATGTACTGTAGAATTCCACTGGGAATCCATCTAGGCCTGGAGATTTCCCATGCAGTATGGAGTGTATAGCTGCTGGTCTTTTAGATTTGTAAATTGGTCTACCCAGGTGTGATATCTGTTCCGGAGCTAGGGGTTGAGAGGTTAGCTGCTTTAAGGAAATCCTCCATCTTGGCAGTTGGTGCCTGGGCCTCAGCAGTGTATAAAGCCTCATAGAAGTCAAAGAAGACTTTGTTTATTGTTTTACAATCTTTGCATTCTGTGTCATCCCAGTTCTTGGCCATGATGATCCTGGACCTCTCCTGGTACTTCTTCAGCTGGTAAGCTAGAAGTCTAAAAGGCCTCTACCCATCTTCTCAGAAAGTCTACCTCATCCTGAAGGGGGCATATTCATCTCTCTAATGTAGATGCTGAATCAGCCTGTATCTGGAACCCATGATTTTGGGGGAAATTGTCATTGCTCCAGAGGGTTAGCTCAATATATGGTTTCTAGATTATGCAACCTGCATTGCAGGTCATTTAGTTCTTTGGCCCTGGCTTTCTTAATGTAGGACACCCTGCTAATATACCTGCCTCTTATGAAATCATTTAAGGTGTCCCATCTTGTGGCTTCCATAGTGTCTCTGGGTTTATTTAGGTCAATGAATATCATAAAATTGACTTTGAGTTGTTCCCTGAAAGTAGGATCTTTCAGCAGTTTGACATTCAACCTCCATTGTCCCCACTCGCTCTGTTGGACCCCCAAGGGCAGCCACAAGAAAGATACAGGCACGTGATCTCAGATCACTATCTTGTCTATTCTAGTGTCTATTAACTTTATTACACAAGCCCTGGGTGTCAGCAAGAGCTCTATCCTGGTGCAGACCCCATCTATGTGAGAAAAGAAAGTGTAGTCCCTTCTCTGTGGATTGGCCAAATGCTAAATATCAACATGGCCCAATTGTGCAATCTTTATTTTGGAGGAATATTGTCACTGGTTTTCTAGTTGAGGGGGAAGGGTTTCTCCTATCTAAAAAGTCATCTTGGATAGTGTTCACATATCCCCCAACAAAGAGCTTCCCTAGACTGTTCTCCTTAATACATTGAGTATATGGACAAAGTCAGGGTGTATTGAGTTAGTAGCTTATATATTACAGAAGGTAACAGTGTTCCCTTCCAGCTTCCCCTGTAGTATGAAGTATCTCCCCTCTGGGTCCTGTATTGTTTTCTCCACTGTGAAGTTAGTTCCCTTCCAAATTAATATTGCTATCCCTCTGCATTTGGCACAATATGGGCTACCTTGCACTTGGGCTACCCAGCTCCTGTTGAGATTCTCTGTTTCCATCCTGAGGAGATATGTCTCCTGGAGATAGGTTATGGTAGCTCCAAGTTTATTCAAATGTGTTAGTACCTTCCTCCTCTTGATTAGGGAGCTTATGCCTTTAATGTTCCAGGATACAAACTTCAGTGCTGTAGTGACCACTGGAGGATCTGTTTAGAGGCTTAGGAAATGAGTTAATATGTTTCCCTCATAAGGTATTCTCTCCTAGGTTCCTGGCACTAACTGGTTTTCTGCCCCCCCCCCCGTGCTGGTTCTGGGTGCTATATTAGGTTTGTACTGATGCCTTTCTTGTGCCACCCTCTTCACTGAGAGCCCTCATGCTGTTACAGAGTCTCAGAACTTGAGATATATGATTTACATTATTAGATTTCCTGATAGAAGGAAATTGCAAAAGACAATGGGCACGATTCTATAAGCACCCCTATGCACGTCACAAGTTATGACATACGAGGGGTGCAGTTGTGCCAAGGACCCTGTGCCCGATTCTGTAAGGGGCAAAGTCCCTGTGGCTATGTCCTGTGACTTGTGACATTCGTACAGTTACGCCACATGAAGGGCGTATCTGAGGTACATGTCGCAAGCCTCAAGCAATGGCCCATAGGGTGCATGTGCCCCCTCCCAAGTCCCCAAGCCTGAGAAGTCCCACAAGGGCCATCACCCCACCCCAGTCCCGCACGTGTACACAGTGCTCTCTAGGCAATCACCCCCACCTTCCCCAGTCCCCCACACTGTACATAGCAAAGCCCCTCTGGGCCATCAGACCCCCGTCCTGATCCCTATACAGATGTATCACTAGCCCCACAGGGCAGATTGTGCCCCCCACCCAAGCCCTGACGCCAGCTGCAAGCACAAGGCTGTGCCTTGTAAATGCTGTACAATGCTTCACTCCCTAATTAGTAATCCCTGGTAGTCTAGTGGTCCCCCATCTGGCATTTCCAGACCACCCAGCACCCCCCCACACCCATCCGCAGCTGGCGACCAGCACAGCCCATCTCTCACCACCATGGCCAGCTGCCAATTGAACTTGGTAGGAACACGTACTGTAGATATGCACTCAATTAATTATTTCGGGGATGAGTGGGGGGTGCTGGATGGTCTGACAGTGCTGGGTGGGGGGCCTTTAGACTACCAGGAATTACTAATTAGGGAGTGGAGCATTGTACAGTATTTACAGGGCACATCCTTGTGCCGGCGGGTTGGTGTCGGGCTTGGCTCGGGGTGATCTGTCCGGGCTAGTGGATACATCTGTATAGGGATCGGATGGGAGTCCGATAGCATGGAGGGCTACTATGTGCACACAGTGGGGGACTGGGGATGGGGGTACTGATTGCCTGGAGGGTCTGTGCTTACCACAGTATTTGGGGACTCAGGAGGGGTTCTATAGCCCTGAGGGGCACCTGCTGTGGTGTGGGGGTCCTCAGCTTTGCAGCGCTGTCTAGTGGGAAAGGGAAGGGGCTGGGGGGGGCATATATTTGTGGATCGGGGTCGTTGACACACAACCCTGGTGGACGCAAGTTACACCAGCTATTTGCTGGTGTAATTTTTCATTGACAGATGTCCACCAGGGTGTCTCCTAGAATAGTGTAATTGAGGACTTTGTTGCTGCCCTTCCAGAATAGGGTGCAACTGCTGCCATATCCCTCCTAGCACCATGTTGCAGGGGGTTTAGGGTGTAACTGGTGGCGTAAGTCCACTTTGGTGTAAGCAGCCTGCGACATGTTGCAGGCTGCTTTGCAGAATATGAAATGTCACAACTACTGGCGTAATTTGCTACTTGCACCATTTTTTTTGGCACAAGTCAAGTTACGCCAGACGTAACCTTTCGAGAATTGGGCCCAATATCTATATCTACTAAATATCTTCTTGTACAGTATAAACATTAACAAAGTAATGAGACATGATATGTTATCACTGTGCATAAACATTTTGACTATTGAGAATACCTGTTAGGCAAGGTGCATATAGCCCTTGGATCTCTTGCTGTTTTCGCCAAATGCTATTACATGGCATCTGCTGCTGCTGCTCTATGAAAGCCCTGGACCCTAGGGAATGGACCAGTTGAACTCAAGTGCTTGTTCTGTTCATACTCTTAGGTTTCCTTTTGTGGGTGCTAATCTCCTCTCTTATGTGCTGTGCTACTCTATTGCTTGTCTTGGGGGGGATGGGAAAGCAGTGGGGAAGGGGACTTGTGCCTTTCCCAGCTGACCCTTATTAGGTTATTTCCATTTCCTTTCTATAGAAGCTTCTGCTATCTGCCATATTAATGCATTAAGCATGCTATGTAAGGGTTGAACTGTGGTTTGTTCCTCTTGGATGGCCACCTCTCAAAGTTACCCTGGGGGTTCTGTATTAAGAGATTTTATCTGTCCTCATCAACCCATTTTTCTTGTTGGCGATTAACCATTGGGTGGAAGGGGTGCAGAGGGTCCCACTCTATAATACCTCAGGTTGGATAGAGTGTGAAGAGTTCCTCAGAACTGCCTCACAGACAGTGGAGGGGGGGTTCCCTTGCTGAATGAGGAAGATCCATTGAATTGCTGCTGCTATAGATTCTGCTAGTCAGCTAGCTTATCTCTGTTTGCTTTTGCTTTGTGGCTGTTGTTAGTTGGATCATGGAAAAGGTGAGTCAGGCTTTTCTCCTTTTGCAGTCAGCTATTGGGTGTGATCTGTGAACATGACCTCTGCTGATTGTTTGGGGATGATTGGCAGGGTGTTGTAGTGCCCAGCCTATTATCAGAATGTTACTCTTTGGAGGATAGTTGGGAGTCGTAGACTCCCTATGTTTATTTATGTGACCTCCTAATGTTAATTCTTCTACATATATCCCTGTTCCTTATGTACCTACTGCTACTTGAATATGTGGGGTGCTGCTCCTGATCTGGAGTACTGGATATGTTAGTGTCTTTACTCTCTTCCTTCCCACTGCATAGTACTGTTGCATACCTCCCATAGTTCTAGGCGATAACATCGCCGACAACAACATCACGGCACAATACGTTGCACCAAAATACTGACCGTAAATAAAAAAAAGTCAGTAAAAACACAGACAACAGAAATCCTGACACACCACAAAAACAAAAAAACTGCAGGAGTTCTTTGTTTTATGGAGGGCTTCACCCCCCCCACACACACCCCGGAACTAGAATAATCAACTCTAGGGGGGTGTGGGCCTCAGGGAAGGGGAGAAACTTGGGGGGGATGTGCTTAAAAAAAAACAACACTAAGGTTCAGTTCTGAGAGATGGGGAACCAAATCCTGATCCCCAAATCTCTTCCACTCCAGGAGCAAGTGCCCTATCCACTCCACCACAGGAGTGACTTGGCCAGGCATCACAATTTATGCTCCCCTATCCCTTCCCCACTATTGCTTTCTCTTCCCCGCCCACACAACTTCAGAGGTAGGTATAACTTCATAAAGACGCAATACCCATAGCTGTAAAAGCCCCTGACCTTCTAAGCAATGATATTATTGTTGTGATGTTTTTCAAACAATGTTATCAGCGGATACCACCTCTCCTTCCCCCTCTGGGGTCCTGAGGTGGGTTATCTGGGTTAGTGCTTCTGACTTGTGGCCCTATCGCTTTAGACTCTTGGTCTTCTATGAGCTTTTGTGGGTAGGTTCATGTGCCCATCCATGGATCTGTTAGTGGGGAGGGAGTGCCCTGCCCTTCTTGTGGTCCTCTCTGCGTTTCGTTGTTGTCTAAACACTCTTGGTGTGTAGGGTAAATAATAATAATACAGATTCTTGTGTCTCGGAGTCTGCCAAGAAACATTCATAAACAAGCAAGGAGTACTAATAAAGTTTATTATACTACTTACACCAAGCATGTGACAGAGAAAATCACAAGGGAGATGGGTTTCTCACATTCTCCTGAAGAATGTACATAATCTCCAGAATTGTAGATCTTAGGTTCTCTAAGATCTTATTCTTTCTTTCCCCGCCCTCCAGCTCTCTGCCCTTCTAGAGAAGCTACAGTAGTGTCTCGAGAGAACTACAGTGGGTTACGGACAGCTATATACTACAGATAACAGCATAGCAACAGAGATTACAACATAGTTACAGATATGAGCAACAATATGTATTGGTCCTAAGTCATTCTCCATTGGAGAATGACTTAGGAAACAGAATTACTAATGAGTATCATATGAGACAGAATATGCTTCCATTAGCACTATAGCTTGGAAAAAGGAAATGCTGAAGTTCAAAACTACATGTGGCATTTCTTGCTTACATACAGTATAAAACATAGAGACATAACAAAAGCTGTCTCACTCTGTCAGCTTGCTTAGACAAAGAGAACTGCTGACAGGTCCCTATTGCACATGACATATTTGCCTGAGTGTAATACACACACTACATATAGTTATATGAGAATGTAAGTATACAATAAATACTGATGATCCCTCTGAGTCATCTTATCAGTGATTAGGTAGATTATATGTGGAATATCTATAAAAGACAGACATAATCTAGATAAATGTATTATAGTGAGGTATAATAAATCACGCATGACAATATTAGCATATCTTGGCTGCAAAGCACATTCCTAGCACTCATGCTTATATGATCTGTGCTCATATCTATATATAAGTGCAAAATAGCAGTATCACAGTATAAGAGACCAGGAATACAGTGTGAGGTGTATGTGGGATGATAGAGGGCATAACCAAGGTGTAACACCGTTCCTTTTCCATAGTCTGCTTGGGAGTTTGCATAGCTTTGATTCTCTGCATCTGGGATTTAAGTAAGAGGTGGTGCCTGACTGGGTGAACTATTTAGACGGGACTAACTTCCGCGAATTTAAGGAGTTGACTTGCATGCTCCATTTGGTTTTTAAAGTCAGTGAGCCCTACTATCCGAGCGTGTCTACTACTGTATGAGGAAGCCTCCAGAGGTGTCAGACTTTATTATGCTGTGACTTTCTATTAGTGCTGCCTCTCCGGTAACTCCTGGTGTGATGATTGTTGCACATTCGATAGCCCTATGGTTATCTTGCTGTGCAACACCCCCCCAAGCTTGTGCTGCTTCATTCATATATGTATGTTCAATCTAGAGGAAGCAGTGTTAGCTTGGGGGTCCCATTCAGGGCTAGTGACATAGTGGTTTCCTCTCACTGAAACTAACAAGCTGCTGTCCTTTGTTTCCTTGCCTCTTACCTGACAGCAACTTGCCTGTTTCACTTTCAGCTACATCATGTATCCAACTGCCACTACCTTTCCAGCCCCAGAGCCCCCTTCCTGTTGCACATTCTATACATGTTATACAGTGGGAACCTTGTTCAAGGCATGGGGATAAGGCAATCTAGAGTGAAGGAGAAAAAGGTGGGGAGGACAGTTTCCTAGGGTAGGGATGTTACATGGGGGGGTTTACTTTATCAGCACAAGTTTTCACGCCTAAATTAAAGTCTGTGCTCAGGTAGTCAATTGTTGTCCTGCTGCCTCAGTGAGCACTGTGGATGGGTTTCTGGGTTCCTCCACAATCTCTGCCCATAGGGGATTTTGTTTTTCTCTCTGCTGCTGTTGCAAGTTTAGCATTGTACAAGTGTTCTGTATCTCCTGTACTGTTTTTAGCTTGGCCCGGGAAAGCAGGCTCTTCTTGATGCTCTTTGGTGCAGGTTCTTCAGTTGAGCTGGTCTCTGCCTCAGAGCCCTGGTGTTATTTCTACCTGGGGTCATCCTGGTTGTGGTATAGAGCTCCCTGAGGCATTATTCCAGCTCTGTTCCCAGGTTTTGTACCTCTGCTCATCCAGTTGTATTTAGAAATTTGCCATTCCATGTCCAGGGAGGGGGCTTCTCAAGCTCCATGCTTATATGTTGGTGAGGAGTCCAGATGTGGAAACCATCTGTTCAGGTTGCCCTTGTCCACATTTTTACTGTCTCTGTGCTTGATTCCCCTGCCCCAGCCAGTTACACTGTATATAAACTGCTGCTTTTTCTGGGGTTTTGAATTTATTTTCTATTGTATTTCTTACAGTTCTGGGTATTGGAGAGTATGTGGGATCCTTAATGCCCGAAACTGTCTCTTCATGTCATTGTATACTGTACAGCAGAGGGAAAGCTCAGACAAGAAGTCGTTCAAAATATGGATCTTGTTGCCATTCCAGTTTAGTGGACCTCTGTATCTGGCTAGGGATAATATAACTGGCATCCAGCTCTAGAGATACAATGAGCAGATAGAACCCTGGCTCTTTCCCCAAAACAGGGGACAGACCCGACCCATCCTGGCACAGCTCCAACACTACCTTGACAAGGCAAAAATATGTGAGCTGTTTGAACATTTATTGTTGCAGAAAGGTGGTTATATCCTTTATTTAAGCTCCTTCAGGAAACCCTATTATGCATGGATTGCTCATCCAACTGTAGTTCTCTGTGTGTCCTCTGCCCTAGTCCATAGCAGGCTGACCGGTGATTGTGAAGAGTTCAGACCAGCTGAGGAGCTACGCTTCCTGCGTAACTGACACAGGTCATACGTTACTGCATCTTTTTGGGATTTTAATTTTTAATTTTTTTTAACATTACATGTTTACTTTTGTGGGGTGCAGGGCACAACCCCCAGTAAAATGAAATAATTTGCTATATGAAGGATGTAAGTATGTACGTATGTTTAGCTCGTAGGCTGAAGCTGCACCCACGTTTCAGCGAAAGATGGCGTGCAATTCCCGTAGCCTTTTACGCTACACAATCTGGCTGGTCCGACTCTCTTCACAATCGCCGGCTGACCATGCATTCAAGTTCCCATATCCAGTCTTCCTGTCTTGTGTCTTTGTTGTCTATATAAGACAGGAACACCTATGCATCTTGTGCCTTTTTGAATTAATGCTTGTACCTTTCCTTCCAGTGCTGATACTGCTGTTTTGAATGTACCAATCTCTTTCAGAACTGTTTATAGCTCTTTGATTTCAGCTGTATCTAAGAGAGGAGTCTGTGCAGGAGGTGCTGCCTTCTCTGCAGTCTGAGTTAACTCAAAGTCTCCCTCATATTTTTTGCTTGTAGCTTTTGCTGTCTGCAGAATTTCAGTTTAAAAGCTGGTGATTCATTAGACCTGATTTTTCTCCACCTCCTGGAACATTAATGGGACCAGTTCTGCCATTTGTTCCATGTTTATTAAATTAATTCTTGAGTGGGAGTTTGGAGCTTACTTTTTAAGTGGCCATCTCTGTCCTGCACTACCGGCATCTCTGCATTCAATGAACCCACACCTTGCGTGTCATAAATTTTCACTTCATCAGGGAGTTCCCTGCCCAGCCAACACTTCTGTGGTCAGCCAGAACATCCACAGTTACTTCTGTGGTCAGCTACAGAACTGTGGAAAACTCTGGGCCTTGTCTATAATAAACATGCACAAATTAGAGTATACTGCATATGGTCAAAGTACTCCATTAGCCGTGAATCTCTATGGAGATTTTTGAAGTGTTCACATAAAGAGAGGTTGTCTGGACCAGATTTAGAAAGACCAAATCCCTCAATGGTACATAGCATTACAGAAGACATTAGACTCTAAGTAAATCAGCAGTAGTTAAAGAAAAGGTGGACTACTATGACAGCTCCTGGGAGTAAAACAAACACCATTCCGATAATCAATGTTCAGACGCCAAAGACCTATTTGAAGTGGATCTTCAAGAGAACATTTATCAAATCTGGAACCCCTCTGGGGACCTTGTCATCTCTCTTCCAGACAATGTGAATGCCTTTAACTCCCACTTTGCCTATGTCAGCATCATCACCAAGCTCCAGAACTTACTGGTGCCATATGTTGTTAGTCTGTTATCAAGCAACATAGATCCTGATCCTCATGGTCTACCAAGCTTTACCTTCTGATAAACTACTACAGCAGAGGTCCTCAAACACTGAAAGACACATTTTAACAACTATAGGGCCTAAGCTCAACCACCTGTACAGGTCTAAATGCTGTTGTGGTGCTCAAGTGAGGAAGCAGATGGTCTCTCATTTTCTCCTCCCATCCATTAACTACGGTGACATCAATCACTGCTGTGCAAACAGAACCACTCTGCTGGCCCTGGGTCGTTTGTACAAGACGGTGCATCCTCTCCTGTGGATGGGTTGCCCATCATTGCCTGCTGTTCAAACAGTATAACTGGTCAAGCCACTCATGCTAGCTTGAGGACTACTGACTTTCTATCTTTCTTGTGCAGCTGTGCACAAGGAAACGCCCCTGATTATCTCCTTACTCATCTCATGCAATCAAGCAATGCCTACTCACTCTGTTCAGCAGCAGAACTTTGCTTCTCAGTTCTGAGGATGAAGCACGAACTTGGCAGAAAGGCTTCTGCATTTTCAGCATCAGCCACCTGGGACAAATGCCCTCCCCAGCTGAGGAATACTTCTCACTTACAAGTCCTCAAGTCCAGTCACTTTTGTAACATTAGAACCCCCTGTATTTGTTGTCTGACATACCACTTTCCCTGTCTATGGGTCTGTTGCATACCAATGCTCTTGCTCGTTATTTGCTGAGACCACACTTTGTTAGCTTGTTTCAATTACTGTTTGGATGCACTTAAATTTTCATTTCTTTTTTTGCCTTTTATATTTTAGCCTGTATGTACCTATTCCTGCTGGACTATGTTAACTACTGCTGTACTTCCTGGGAGCCCCATGAAAACAACACACTGCCTCTCATGGGGTTATCCTGGTTGTAGTAGTTTTGAATGAATAAGATGCTAGAAAAATCCTCACAAGTAAGGTGACCCTGAATTCAAAGGGCTGTGTCTGTTAATTCAGATTAAAAGACTAATAACAGCAGTTTGCAGTAAATCTGTGACATTTATACAAAATGCCTATGCAACATGCATTCTGCCTAACTCAGTGTTATTATTCAGCTGTAATTAAAAAAATAAATTATGAACCAAACCCTTAAGTCTTTTTCTTACAATTGGGAAATATGTAATATATTCATATAACTGAAATGTGTCTGAACAGTTAAGGCTGTCTTTTCAAAGAGCTGCAACAAACACAAGTTGGGTCATTTTTCCTGAGTCTAGTCTTTCATCCAGAAAATGACCCAAAAGTGATACAACTGTGACTCTTGTACAATTTGATTTTATTTCATCCAAACTTTGACATTTGTTTTGATGCTGTCACAGATTTAGATAGGTGTAAGATTCGTCTTCTGATATGACTCTACCCCCACTACTTGCTTTTTTTGAGTCTCTATTTGTTTCTCCTCAGTCCAGTGTGTGAATATACTGCCTTCTGACAATATTTGCCATCATGCTGCATAGTCAAAGGGGATTTACTCCTCAGTTTCTCCAAGTGTTTCCTTTCCATTGAGATGTCGGCACAAATACAGCAGACCAGAATGTGATATGCCCATAAGCACACCCTGCCATGCAATCCGCAACACCCTACCCTCCCTTTCATCCCATCTACTGCATTACTACCTGTACACCTGCATGCCGCAGTGACAGAGCAAGTCATTGCAGCCCTCAATACCTGAAAGAGGGGAAAATCCACTGGGATACTCAATCCTTCTCCCTGGCCAGTTTCCAGTGTCTTAGTTTTTTTCCCAAACCTGTACTGTCAGCGGTGCAAGTGATAGCACTACTGCTTCACTGCTGGGCTGTCTCACCACTTGCTTTTTGACAGACTTTTTCTACCCCTGCATAGTGGGTCAGGCTCCTGTTCAACCCTTTTGATCCCACACCTACTGGAACAGTCACACCTGGCCCCCAGACACCACTATCCAGACATACCAGTCCAGGGGAGGACACACAGCAGTACAGCCAGCTACAGATTTTCTGTCTGGGTGGGGAGCAAAAGATCTGACAGCTAAGTACTGGAACCATGTTAGGAGAGCATGACAGCATTATTCATCTGAGTACTACTTTTTTGCTTATTTTTTTCTTACCACCCTCCATCACACTCCACTGGGATGCAACCCAAGAAAGGAAACATACCTACCCACCATACCCCAGTTGGCAATCACTTGAACAGAACTGCACGTACAGCAGAGCCAGCCAGCATGCAATGCCGTACCTTGCAGTAAAGGACATATCAGAAAATATTACATGACTAAAAGGCTTAATTGTCATTAAACTAACTCTGCTCCCTGCAGCATACTGCAGCATTTTGCAGTAATACTGCAAGGTACTGCATTGAATCCTGGCTAGTTCCAGTGTATGATACTACATTCTTATATGCCAGCAGAAAGATAACAGTGTCTATAACCATTTATTTCTACCCACATGACTCTTTCATGGACCCACCAGAGACAGTCTTGTAACAATAGGATTGATACACTCTTCTCCAAGGCAGAACACATCCAAGAGCGGTGCTTTGCACTGCCCCAGTGACCCAATGTGGAGTAACCAGGCTGGGAATTGAACATGGTTGTCGGCTAGGTAATCTGCACAATTTATCATTTTGCTGTTAGGCAGCATTTTTAAGTTTTTTTATTTTTAATTTGCGATCTGAAAAGGCACACAGCGATGTGTTAATAAATATACAAGCATCCTGGGGAGGGTTAGAGGGATCTGTTTTACTGACTGGGAATGTTGCCAGTTTGAGCTTCTGTTTGGATAAGGATTCCCCTTGATTTGGGAAGTGAGGAATGGGAGGGACAGCTTGCTCTACAAGGGGAATCTGTTGTGGATTATACCCTGAATTTCAGGCTATGGCTCAAGGAGCTGATGGGGCTCACCCAGTAGCACCTAACCATGACGCAGCAGAGGCAGAAAATGTGGTAGGATCATAGGGTCGGAACCCAGGAGTATGAAGTCAGGCAATGGGTGATGGTACTCAACCTCATCTGACAGAATAAATTACAGGCAGCTTGTGAGGTTATTCCATGGCCAGGAGGGTGAATGGTGTTAATTACACTGTGGAGCTACCCGACAGGAGTCTCAAGCAGAGAATCTACCACATAAACATGATGAAGCCCTACCATGAACAAGAAGAGATAGTCCTGGCTGCATGCAGCTATCTGGAGGATGAGGAGGCAAAAACAGACTCACTGGTGGATCTCCTAGGAGAGGTTAAGGGAGAATCCTCAGTGGACGCTGTCACCCTCTTATGGCAACTGACTCCAGATCAAGCTACTGAAATACATGGGGTGCTGCATACATTTGGGGAAATGTTCACAGGGAAACTAGGGTATACCACTTTGGCAGAGCAGCAAGTGGATACAGGGTTCCAGGCTCCTCTTAGGCAGCCACCCTGTGGAGTCCCCATGGGAAAGAAACATGCAACTGAGTGGGAGATCATGGAAATGCTGGCTTTTTAGGTAATCCAGGAGTCCACTAGTCTTTTGTCCACCCCAGTAGTACTGCTAGAAACATAAATATAGAGACAGAATTTGACAGTAGATAGGGACGGCTTGGTCCACACAATCTCTCCATTTCCCCCTACCTACAGTGCCGCTGTAGACCCTACATGATCTCGGGCTCTTTCTCCCTTCCCCTTCCTTTTCACTAAGATTTCCATATACCTATTTAATACAATCTTGAACCCCATCAGTGTTCTCTCATCCACCACCTCTGCTGGAAGACTGTTCCAGGCATCCACCACTCTTTCTGTGAAGAAGTACTTACATCTCTCCTGAATCTACTCCTCTCAAGCTTAATTGCATGTCCTCTTTCTCTTGAGCATCTTTTTTTCTGAAAATTACCCACTCTCTACCTTATTTACTCCAGTGAGGTATTTAAAGGTCTCTATTATATCACACTGTCCCTCCTGTCTTCCAGGGTGTACATTTTGAGGTGCTTCAGTCTCTACTTGTAGGACTTCTGATGCAGACTAGAAACATACATGATCACCAAGAAGGAGGTTCTTTGTGGACTACTACAAGCTTAGCAGCTGTAGGGAGTTGGATGCATACCCCATACCCAGGAGGATGAGGTTCTAGAGAGGTTAGGGGGAGCCATGTACCTGACCACCATAAACCTTACAAAGGACTATTGGAAGTTACCTCTGATACTTGAAGCCAGAGACATGATGACCATTGTTGATCCCCTTAGCCTTCTCATGTTTCATGTAATGCCATTCTAGGTGAAGAATGAGCCAGCCACTTTTCAACAGCTCATGGACTACATTCTGTCAAGGGAAGGACAGCAAAGTTTGAAGGAAGTAGTGCACATCTCACTCTTCAAAGGTACTTCAGTCAGTTGAATAACATGAGCAGGAGAGAAAAAAACTGGACACACACCAGGCACATTCAACAGTAGAAATAATTGTATTTAAAATTAAAGCATGACACAAACTGGGCTAACACCCCTATGTACTGACTAGGGATATCAGTCTTCCTCAGGAAGACTCATATCCTGAGTCAATACATAGGGGTGTTAGGCAGTTTGTGCATCATGCTTTAATTAAAAATAAAATTATTTGTACTTTTAGATGTGCCTGGTATGTGCCCAGTTTTTTTTCTCCTGCTCATATCTAGGGAAGGAGAGTTCCTTCTGGTGTACAAGGACGACATCACCATCTATAGCCAGACATGGGAGAATCATGTCAGGAATGCGACTAAGGTGCTCTGCTGTCTGAAGGCTTCAGGGCTGACAGTCAAGGTGGAGAAGTGCCAATTAGGGATGGCAGAGGTGTGATATCTTGACTACATGGGAGGGAGTGGGTACATCTGGCATGAGCCAGTAAAACTTGAGGACATACAAGCCATACAGGGATGGGCCAAGCCCCCAATAAAGAGGAAGGTATGAACCTTCCTAGGGATGGTAGAATACTATCAAAAGTTTGTGCCAAACTTCAGCAGTCATATGGCTAAACCCCTGTCGAAACTCACGAGGAAGAAAATGCTGGAAAACATTCAGTGGATGAACTACTGCGAAACAATGGTTGAAGGAGGCATTGTGTTAGGCACTTGTGCTCGTGAGCCCTGACTATTCCCTAAAGTTCATTGTGCATGTGGATCCATCTTATCATGGGCTAGGTGCAGTTCTGAATCAGGTTATGCACACAAGGGAGGAATACCCAGGCATGTACCTGAGGAGGAAGCTGCTTGCTCAGAAAGGTGACCTACACCACAATTCAGAAAGAATATCTGCATATCATCCTGGCTCTGCAGTCTGCAACCATATTTGTATGTGAGGGTATTGATTCTGGTCACTGACCACGACCTCCTCACATGGCTCCATAGGACCAGCAGGACAACCCTAAATTATTAAGATGGAGCCTGGTGCTGCAGTCCTATGACATGGACACCTGGCACCACAGTGGGCCACAGTGTGGCAAGGCAGATAGTTTGTGTTGGCAATAACCAGTTGCCCAGTGAAGAAAGGGAGATGCTTTGAAGAATTAAAGACTTGTAAGACCTAGAGGAAACTTGGGGATAGTAGATAGAGCAAACCTTCTAACATAAAAACAAACATCTTTTAGGGTTGCAAAGCATTTGTTTTTCATTTTTCCAGGGGATAGAGCTGTAACAGATATAACACTCAATAAATGTTTTTGTAATTTTTTTTTTTTAATCTTACTAGCGATGTTAACTGTACAATATTTTAGTTTTATGAAGCATTACTGGGTTCTCATAGAGGTTGGGTAGGGGCAGCTACTGTTACTGCTCCGTAAATAGTTCTGTTCTACTTAAACATCAAGGGCTGGGCTCCTTCTTAGCTAAAAGGTGTCTGTTTTGGGGTACACTTCTAAAGATCTGTGTCCATTGAACCAACTCCCGACTTCTGCTACAGCTGCTGATAAGCCCTGCAGGAACTGCATCTAGCTGGGGCAATTGTAGTGTTTGTGTATATCAGCTGGTATGGGGGCTCGGAGGCAAGCCAGCAGCTGACGTTTACAGAGTAGGAGAGGCTTGCTGAATTGAAAAGCCATGCCGCTCACTTTCAGTTCAGTGACTGTTAACACCTGAACTGAGCACAGGGGCCAGAAGAAGCTCTGCTACCCACCCTGAAGATATGTGTCTATTGAACTGACTCCTGCTATACTTGCAGATTATATGTGATGTGATATAAGAGATGTTTTTTGTAATGTAACAAATGTGATGTGTTATTTTACGGATCTCACTGGAAATGAGTTTTTAACTCTGTTGAGCTATCAATTCATTTACTATAATGAATAACATTTTTACTACTACTACACTTCAGAGGGCTAAATTTATTACATAACCATGGGTTATGTTTTGAATGTAAGCAGTGACCACATGCTTCCAGCTGGGCATACAGGGATGAGAACAAAGAAACTCTATCTTGAATAAAAAAATCCAGTACATGCCTGTTTTCACAAAAGGATGCCCCCCCCCAGAATTCAAAGGACTGGTCTAGGATGTGATGTCAAAAAGGCATGTGTGATGATGCAGGTGTGGTATGCCAGCCAGCTGAAGGCATTTCACTATGTGTTATCTCTTAGAGTTTCAGTTATGTTTTAGAATATTGAACTAATAACAACATCATGGGTTTAAGTCTGCCATATTTCACTAGCTGGTGTACGTGTGCTCTACTCAGAATTTAGATAACTTTGAGTTACATTCTTTGTGTGTTCTCTATCTTTTCAAATGTTTATTTTTATCTCTGTAGAAATACTGTATTCTGCATAGTCTTTAGTGTGTAATGTCCAGTAGCATGTAAACATTGTGTAGGATTAAATGCTATTTTTAAATTCTTCATGTTTATGTGATTGAATAATTTCAGGTATAGATAACGGGTACATTGAAAAGTCTGTAATCTGTCTACGAAGAAGCAGGCTACAGTTACCATTCCCATATCTAAAGCAAAAGTGTTATCAGTTGTAACAGAAAGGTGGATCATTTGGCCTTTGGTAAGGAACACTATACTGTGTGTCAACAGGGGCTCTGGTGAGACCTGGACCTAGAGATACCCCCAATTTAGGTTGCAGTGAGTGGCGATATTATACTTCAGTAACCCTGTCCGGCATTTTTAGGGGCTGTGAAACTTGTAACAGCTACAGACTGAGTTCTGAGAGAGAAATCTCTGACAGAAGCATTAACAGTCCACTGGAAAATTAGCTTCCAGAGTGAAGCATAGTAAGTGTATGCTGATGGCTAAAGGTGGTGATGATTAATAACTGGCATGCTTTCTTGTAAAACTTTCCGCTGTAAAGTTTTATTTGCCTGTGGTGAATTACATCCAGCAGCCTTTTGAGGGATATCATATCTCTCTAGAGACAGAGTTGATTGACACTCCTTGCTGTGGAACTCTCTCTACTAAAGAAAGTGAGTCAGTGAGGGAGAAGGCTAGTAAATGAGAGCGTGAGATGTGCTCTTTGACTCAGTACTGTACTCTGAGCTGCTGCTTTAACACAGAGACAAAATGGAAATGTGTGGTTCTTTCATAATGCATAGTCATTTATAATACTGCATTTAGTCGTTGTCATCACCTTACTTTCCCCCAAAGTGTTATGTTTGCAGTTGAGATGGGTGAACTTTTAAAAAAATATATGTTTTCTTCCTGTGTCTGTCCAACTGGCATATCTTTTGGCTGCTGCCAGGGTCATCTTCCCATCTTCAGAGTTTCTTCTATCTGTTTCTCCAGAAACACCACAGCCTATTACAACTGTCATCTCCCACCCCCTTCAGCTTATTCCAAGAGGTGGAGCCTTGCCTTTTGCTCCATAGGAAGTGAGCCCCCTTCCCTCAATCCATTTGCCTATTGTTGGTGTATCTAAAGCAATCTATGAAGGCTGAAAAGGGGAGTTTGTGATGGATGTGTCTGATGGACAGGGTGTCGCTTGCCTACAGTCAGCAGCCAATTTCCTCTTTTACATGCTGTCTTGGAAAGCAAATTTGTTTACCTACTGGTGCTAGCTTGCCTGATGTACTGGTGTGCATGCTGTCCCCAGAGTAGTACGCCATGAGATTTTAGCTGCACCACTGTGGTCACCAAGATGGCAGTAATTTTTATTTATATTTATTTAAATGTTGGTAACCTGAAAAGGCGCATTTCCAGGTGGGACACAGCAGACAGTTGAGTAATACAGAAGAAATTCAAAAAAATATACATAGTGGATGAGTAAGACAGTAAATGTACTTACAGTGCTGTAATACAGCCAGGTAACAGAACAACATTTTGGTATGTACAATACACTTTGAGTAAAATTACGCATACGTACAAGGATACAAATATATACAGGGTTAAACATAAGCATGACTTACGAGTTTGTTACAACTGGAGAAATAGCAATAAAGCCAAATTGTAGTACGACAGAGTGGTATTGCACACAGTTGAGTAGACTGCATATGTAATTGGAAATAAAAATGATAATGAAACCAGTGTTAGATTGTTTAGATGAAGGTATAGGTAGAAAATCTGTGGCAGTGTCAATAAGCAACTAGTGCCTGTTTGAAAAGGTTTTTGAGTGCTGGGAGTGATTAGACCTGCTGGAAAAATGTTGGGAGTTTGTTCCAGAGGGATGGAAGGTGGAAGGAGAAAGCAGACTGTCCGGAGTTAGTGCAAGGGTGGGGGAGGGAAAAAGTGCAGGACACCCTGGAGGGGAGAGGGTAAGAAGAGGGACTAGCAGGGGATAGTAGGGAGGAGTTATGTGGAAGAGAAGGTCAAACCAGTATTTTCCTATAAATGCGAGGGAGTGGATTTGACAACGGTGGGTGAGGGGAGGGATAGATAGAGTGGAATAGAGGGAGCAGTGGTGGGTACGGAATGGGGAATTTGTGGCAAAGCAGCAAAAAGCATTTAGGAAGGTGTCAAGTTTAATGAGGGAAGAGGCAAGAGCATTGTCTTAGACAATATCTGCATGGTCTAACACAGGGAGGAACACAGCAGCTAGCATGACTCTCTCTCCCCTGCAGGAGGAGTGTATCCTCTAGGATATTTCAGCCATCTCCTGCTGGCCCTGTGATGTTTCTCACTCAACATGGGTGAATTTTCCTAAATGTATGTTTGTGCAGATTTTTTAATTATATGAAATTGCAGGAAGGAAAGGATCCATTCACATATCTGGGCTGTGTAGTACGGTATGGTGTGCACGCTCATTGTCCCAAGCTGTGGCCCAATGGGCGTACAGCTGTACTGTATGCAGTCAGTCGGCGGGCGGCCAGGTGGCTTGCAGGCGGGGAGCTGCCACCCGCTGCTGGACCGGGAGGAGCGGGTGGTGGGTCTGAGGGCGGTGGGGAGGGGGTACCACTGGACCACCAGAGTTTTTCCACATATAAAGCCCGCGATCGAGGCTGGATACGGTCCACTGGACCACCAGGGATAATTTAGCCTACATCTATAATACCTATGCCTGTGATCTGGCTGGAAGCCTTCCACTGGACCACCAGGGATAATTTTAAATACTTTTATTATACCTATGCCCACAGTCCAGATATGTGAAAGGATCCTTTCACATATCTGGGCTGTGTAGTATGGTATGGTGTGCATGCTCATTGGCCCAAGCTGTGGACCAATGGGTGTACAGCCGTACTGTATGCAGTCGGTTGGCGGGTGGCCGGGTGGCTTGCGGGTGGGGAGCTGCCACCCGCCGCTGACTGGAGAGGAGTGGGGTGGTGGGTCTGAGTGGGCGGAGTGGGGGGCACTGCTGGACCACCAGGGTATTTCCACATACAAAGCCCGTGATTGGGCTGGATACGGTCCACTGGACCACCAGGGATAATTTAGCATACATTTATAATACCTATGCCCATGATCGGTCTGGAAGTGGACTACCAGGGATATCATTTCTATTACAATGCCCACGATCGGGCATGGGTGGAGGGTGCGACGCCGACAGTACCTGGCTCGGGAGCTCGGGTGGCCACACACAGCTGGTGGCTGCCATGTTGCACCCTGCAATACGGCAGCTCACCTGTGGGTGGCCTGCCCTTGATCCTTTATTTTTAGGCTCAACTTTGAGCACCAGTGTGCGGCTTAAGTAGGGGTTTCACCAGCATATGCTCAGCACATCCCGGGCTGAATATTGGGATGTGCCGAGTATGCATGGGCACGCCCCCCACACTTGCGCTTCATAAACTACTGGTACACCCCGGCACATTGGGATTTGAGCAGTGCAACATCCCCTTCTGAATATCGCACCAAGGCGCATCAGTGGGTTTCGCCTGGTGCAACACTGTTGCGCCATGTGCAACCCCTTTGACTATCCCACCCTATATGTGTGTGTGCATATTACTGGGATGGTAGAGCCAGCATAGTTAGGGTTGAGTAAGGTGTTTAATGTTAGCTCACAATTTATGCAGCTTAATAACTTTGGCGGCATTTGATTAAATTGCGCCAAATTTTCCATGTGTGGTCTGGCTGGCAGGGTCTCAAAAACTGAAATGTTTTGTGATGGCATCTCACACAGTTTGCAAGATACATAATGTTATTTTTTAATTAAATTCAATTGTTTTCCTATATTTTTTTTTTTTCAAACTTTATTTTCAAAGGTACAGCACGTATAACACCCAGAGCAGGAAATGGATAAAAATGAGTACAGTGGCATGTAGTCAACAAACTGTGATTACGTATCATAAATATAGTTATTTAGATGCATTCCCATTTAGTTAGCTCAGGCTAATGGAAACTATTCAGCCACATTATACATTATTGCAGAAACCAACAAATCTACACTTCTCAGATGGACTTTTTTTATGGTTTCATGGTATACTGACAGACAGCAATCTGTTAGAGAGAGCGAGGAGTCACCCTGCCCCCCCCGGACTTGCTCTTCTCCCGTTCATTACCTTCTAAACCCCTCAAAAGCTGGGAAACCAGGGTTGGGTCATGGATTTTTCCAGAGGGTCCCAGATTTTGGTAAATTTATCTTCTCTTCCCTCAGCATTGTATTGAATGTGTTCAATGTTCATACAATGCATTAATTTCTTTGCCCATTCAGAAACTGTGGGAATGGAATCCCAACCCCAGTGGTAGGCCAAGACCTGTTTCCCCACTGCCCTTGCAAGGGGCCACACAGGATGATCCCGGGCCTTGCCCCCTTGGGAAACCCAGGGAGACCCGTATTGACCTCACCTGGACCCACCATCTGGGAATCCCCTAGCATGTTTTATGTAACTGAGGCAACTCTGACCAATATAGTCTAACTTTTGGGCGTTCCCATAGCAGATGGAAGAAAGAGCCCTGGTGTGCCTTACACTTTGGACACAAATTTGGTTAGCTAGGGTCTATCCTGTGGGCTATGGATAGGGTGAAGTATGTTCGATGTACAATGTTAAACTGTATGGCTCTTAACCTATTATTGACTGAGCAATTCATGATCCTACTTAATAATGATTTCCAGTCACCTGCCATCAGACTGTCCTCGCCCAAATCCCCTATCCCACCACTCCTTTAGGGAGTGGACCACATCAGGCAGAGCTCCAATTAGAGTCCCTTGACCATAAATCTAGATCTTACTCCTTGGAGGGACTCCCTCAGTACCTCTTCCAAGGGGGGATCTTTGGGGGCTAAGAAAACCAGGAGATCTATCCTCTCCTTCCCTCAGTCTATGTAGCACTTGCAGGTATGTAAAGAAATGGGATGGATGAAGGCCATAGAGACTCGCTAGAGATTGGTATGAGTGAACAGTATCTTGGTCATAAAGCTTGTGGATTAATTAAAGTTCCCTGCTTGCCCAAACCTCCAACACCCATTTCACTGGTCCCAGTATGGACTCCACCTCCCATAATGCCAACCCAATGTCCGCGTCCGGAGGCGAAGACCTTGGGTAATTTACCAAGGTGTGTGCCATGTGCCAAACCTGGGCTGTAGTTCTTGTAAAAGGGTTCTTGATGAGCCTTCTATAGGTCCAGTTTAGAAATGCATCAAACATATGCGGGACCATTGGGAATTCACTTCCCTCCCTTTCCAGTTCCACGCACGTCTTCACCTCCGTCTCATCACTGTAAATGTCCTGCAGGGCTGCCAACTGAGCCACTAAATTTTATGCTTTTATGTTCGGTAGACCCAGGCCTCCCTCCCCCCAAGGTTTCCACAGCACCTCCTGCCTAAGATGGGGTTGTTTATTTCCCCACAAAAGGGACCCCAACACTCCTTTAAACGATTTGAAGTAATACTGGGGAATCCACACCGGCAGGGACTGAAATAAATAAAGGTATTGCGGTAGTATAAACATTTTTGCCAGATTCACTTTGCAATCAGGGTTAGAGGGAAACTCTTCTACCTTTCACATTGGACCTGAATTTTCCTTAATAGGGGGACATAGCTGAGCCTGAATAAGAAAGTGAGCTTCCTCAGAATGGTGACCCCCAGATATTTAATATCGGCAGCAGGAGGAATATGGCAACCCTGTATAACCACACCCCTTATGTTTATACCCAGGGGAAGCCATTCACATTAGGCCCAATTTATTTTATGACCCAATATAGGTCCATATTCCTCAAAAAATGCAGTTAAGTACAGGATAGAGTGAACCGGGTCCCTGAGAAATAACAACACATCGTCAGCGAATAGCGAGATGACCTGATGTTTACTCCCGGACATGTATCCCTGAATATTAGGGTTCTGCCTGATTGATGAAGTCAAAACTTCCATTGTCAGTACGTAAAGAAGAGGGGACAAAGGACACCCCTGGTGCGTACCCCTGCTAAGGGGGAAAGGAGCCAACAAGGTATCATTAGTGTATATCTGGGCTTTCGAGGCAGAGTATAAGGTCTTAATCCAGGCAATAAGCTTAGGACCCAACTGAAACTTCTCCAGAGTGGCAAAAATAAAGTCCCACTTGACCCTATCAAAGGCCTTCTTGGCATCCAGTGCCAGAAGGCCCTTGTTCACATCATCCTCGGAGCTGGCCCATTTATAAATTATATTTAGGGTTTTATGCAGGTTGTGCTTCACCTGTCTTCCTTTAACAGAGTTTTACTTGTCTTGGTGAGCTAGCGAAGATAGTATCAGTTCCAGCCACTTAGCCAACAATTTAGCTATGATCTTATAGCCAATGTTTAACAATGATATAGGTTATGCCAGCCTAGTGGTGCTGAGGGTTGAGGTGCTGGATGCCACACCTCAGTCACGCCGGTGACCCGGGTTTGGGAATGAGCCCGGTCCGCCGGGGGTCAGCAGGGGAGAGAGAGAGAGGACTGAGCATCTGGGGGACTGCTCTCCTCTCTTGGGGAGGGATCCAGGGGTAACCCGATGCAGCAGCGGCCCCCAGTGGAGGCTGGAGGCACTGCAGCAAATGGGCTCATAAACAGGGTAGATGCTGGGCAGCTGTCTTTCGGACATGGGTGGGAGCACTCACGTCACGGGCTGCACAGCATTGCACTTCCCACATCTTGGGCGTAACTAAGAAACCCCCCAACTCGTGGATTGGTGACGGCACCTCCACTCTCCTGACCACACTCCACTGCTGATTACACTCCTGTCCTGGGCCGAGCCCAGCCTGGCCCGAATTCTAGATAGAGCACCCTGGGTGGACATGGTGGCCCTACCTCAGGGGGCTCAGAGGTGGGTGGATAGCTGGGCTGGTGCCAGGAACTAGGAGGCCTCTCAGGCATGGAGGTAGAGTTGGGGACATTGGAGGATGCCTGAGAGAGTTCCACGAGATGGGGTATAAACAGAGTTAAAAAAAAAACAATGATATAGGCCGATAGGACCCACATTTCTTCGGGTCCTTGCCTGGCTTGGGTAGAACAGTAATATTGGCCATTTGGAGGGAGGGGGGAACAGACCCCAACTCCAAGGCGACCTGTATCATGGGGACCAAGATCTGGTGAACATCTTCCCAAAAAAGTTTATAGAACTCCATAGGGATACCGTCTGGACCCGGGGCCCTCCCTAGGTTGGAATCCCATGTAGCTCCCTTAATTTCTTTCTCAGAGATCTGGCTGTCTAGAACCTCTCTCTCCTGCTCTGACACTGAGTTAAGCTGTATTTTATTAACAAAGGCTACTGGATCTGCTCTGGGGGAGGGGGGTGCCTCTGATCTACATAAGGTTTCATAAAATTCCCGAAAGGACCCATTTATTTGAGTTGGGTCAGAGGTGGTCTCCCCAGTAGTGGTTTCCAGTGCCAATGTGACCCTTTCCACTTGCAATGTTTTGACTCTCCCAGCAAGCCATTTGCCCACCATATCCCCCTCAAAATATGATCTTTCCCCTGTTTTGATTATGTCCCTTTCTATCCTCTGGGTGCAGTTTGTGTTAATTTGCCTTTAAGGGTTTTTAGTTCCCCCATATTACTAAGATCCCTGGTCTCCATCATTGCCTTCTCAATTTTAAGAATATTAATTTCCAGTTCTTTTTCTTGTTTAAGTTCCGCCCTACGTAAGTTTGCTGCAAAAGAGTTAGTAGCCCCCTGAATTACCGCCTTAAGGGCTTCCCAAGCGGTCCGCCACTGAGGTGTCCTCTGGCCTATTGTGAATCAGGTAATCCTTATACCTCTCATATATCCTCAACTGTCTGATGTTAAAAGAGTTGGGACCATTCTCAATTGACGACTTGGCAGGCCCCCCCCCCCCAGAGGGCATCAACATTTAGAGAGGGGCATGATCTAAAACCACAATTGGGCCATAGTTAGGATACCTCACCCTCCTCAAAATATCAGGGGAAACCAAGAAGTAATCTATGTGGGTATAAACCCTATGAACTGGGGAGTAAAAGGAAAATTCTGACTTAGTGGGATGGAAGTGTCTCCACACTTGCTGTAGAGCCCTGTCCTCTGCAAGTGCCCTAAGCACGAAATAGCTCTTAGGAAGGGGACCCATCCCCACCAGAATGGTCCAGATCTTGTAAGTATTAAAATCCCCTCCTATAAACAGGTTATCAGGGAATGGGGCCAGGACCACTGCCAGGTGGTGGAAAAATTTGGGGTTGTCTATGTTGGGCCATACACAACCACCAGTGTCAATCTAGTGCATTCTAGGGTAACATCTGCCAGCAAGTATCTACCCTAGGGATCTTCTATTGTTTTGTGGACCTCTACTCTCAACTGGGGGCAGATCCAGATCGCTACACCCCTAGCCTTAGATGTAAATGGTGCTACCAACGTGGTACCCCCCCCCATGAGTGTGCTAGCTTGTCCCATTCCTCCCTAGTCATATGGGTCTCCTGGAGAAAATGAACGTCCCCTTTGTGTTTTTTTAAATATGGCCACACTCTCTTCCGCTTGACCACCATCTTCAGCCCACAAATGTTCCATGTTATACATTTTAAAGAACACATGCTTTTTTGCATAAACATGTTGCCTGCTGTGTGGAACCATCAGCTCTGACAGGTGCCCCCGCACTGCATACCTGGTTTTCAGGAACATTTTTACCCCAACTGTTAACTGTTTGTACCTCCCAAAATTACCCCAACATTCCAAAAAAACAAGCCTCTCCCTCCAGACCCCTAACCCTCCCCAGACCCACCTCACTTAACTGCCCCATTACTGCTTTAAACACAACCAGATCCCTAACAAATGAACTTACCCCCTTACCCCTCACAGACATTAAAGAGTCCTACCCTCTACTCCTCATGGATGCATTAAGGGGGACCACCTAGAAAATTTTGACCACACACATTTCCATACTCCCAGTCTAAGGAGGTCCCAAGGAAGGGAGACACGTCCCAGAGGCCCCCAAATAGTCACCAGGTTAGTACAGGGGTAAGACCAAGTATGAGAGCGATGGCCGCGACACCCAGAGCGGTGGTGTGAATACCCTCCACTCCCCGTCTTGATGCTTTTTCAGATTACTGACCATTGCTCCATCATTGCTCTATCAACCCATGCATATGCTCACCCTACAAGCATGCCCCTCTGCCATGTATTACCCAGTGCATAAAGGGTCGTGTTCCCTCCCACCCAGCCCCACAAATGTATGTTTGTAGTGCCCCTATTTAATTCAATGTACCCACACAGTCATGTTTTGTTCCCAAGGAAGAAGCCCCAGTCATTTATTACTCCAGGTAGCAATGACTGACCCTCAATACACCCTTAACAATAACTGGAATCCCCAATAACTACACGGAAAAAAGAAGAAAAGGAATTACCAAAGCAGAGTTTACAAAACAGCACCTCAGCTCAAATAAAACTAGGTGCTCATTCAATGCCCCCAGAACTTCATTAATCATAACAATAATAGAGTATTGAGGGAGCAGGACAGAGAATCCTTACCCCCCTCATATAGCAAAACAGAGGTAGGATAGAGGAATTTCCAGGGAAGCAGACAAATTATGGAGTGCTCCTAACATTGCCATAATAGACTGGGGAGAAATCCCATTATGGTCTAAGAAAATCTGCAATCTGCTGCCACACCAGATGCCTAGCATCCACACATCCACCAAAACAAGTCCCCTGAAAGATGGTGCCTCTGAAGTTACCAGGTGAGGCTTAATTAAGTCCATCACAGGATCTAAATTGTAGCCCAGCTTTATTAGTGTGCACCTTTTGGTGGGTATGGCAACCCAGAGTGTTAAATGCAGGTCACCAGCCTCAACAGCTGCCCAACCACAAGAGAGCACTGCTCAGCACAAATGGCTGAAGTTGGCCTAGAGTGCAGCCCTCCAGTTGAATAAATTTAGTAGCATGCTGCAGTGAAAACAAGGGCCAACATTAGAGATAAATCCCGAGATTACTACAGTCTAAGTACATTTCCAAAGCTGGCCCCTTAGCACCCTCCGAACATGTCACTACTAGAGTCACAAAAGAAAATTAGTGTGCAGTGGCCCAAGCCCAACAGTGTACCATTTAGCACCAATATATATCCAGCTTTTCCCTTCCCCTGAAAGATCTTGCCTCGGACATCTTGCAAAATCGCCTCACAGTACCTTCTGATTTTTGTTTCTTTTTAGATCACTCAGTCCAAGCCTTCAGTGACAAACAGCACCCTCGGCCAGTTGTGGAGCCAGTTCTTGTGTGATAAATCACATGGCCACCTCAGGGTCTGTAAAGGATCTGCTCTCCTGATTCCTAGACCGAATCGCCAAGCGGGCAGGATAGAGCAGCGAAAACTGGCAATTTAATTCATGGAGCTTCCTCCTTGCCTCACTAAACACCTGGCACTCTGTCTGCAGCTTTCTGGAATGGTACAGAAATATACTGACCAGGTTGCCTTGTTCTTTTAGCTGGCCCACTTTGTGTGAGGCATCAAGGACATGCTGTTGGTTGGGAAAACACAGAAATTTTACCAACACATGACCGGGTCTCTCCCCCAGCCCTGGTTTTCGGCCCGGCGAACGATGCACCCATTGGATCTCCAAATCACTGTCGGCAGGTAAGTCCAGCATTCTTTTTAACCAGGATGATATGTAGGCCACAAAATCAGTCCCCTCCCAGGCCCTCTGGTAGACCCACGATGCACACATTATTGTGCCTCTCCCGGTTCTCGTGGTCATCCACACTGGCCTTAAGCATTTCAATTTCTTTGAGTGCTTGTTGAAGACTGGTGTCTGTTTGGTGGTAGGAGTCCTCATGATCACTAACCCTCTGCTCGAGTTTGGCAATGCGGGAGGAGTGTCCCTCAACAGTGTCACCAAGGCTATTCACCATTTGCTGGAGGTGATTTAGCTGGGCTTCAATATTATCAAATCCTGTACGCCTCTGATGAGTCAAGTCAAATTTTAATGTGTATATCAGGGCCTCCAAGTTTGCGTGCGATGGTATTCTTGAGTTGCTACTGATGCTCCGGCGGCCTCCAGGCTACCTGACAATGAGGTCCCCACCATGTTTGGCTGGTGCAGTGGTTGTAGGCAGGGATTGACAAATCTCAAAATGACATGCTAGTCCAGGACAACTGGCCTTGTCAAAAACGGTAGTCCCCAAGTTCTGAGTGGTAGTCCAGAATATTTTAATATAAATTTTAGGCCAACTTACATAGAAATAAATTACATGGTGTGACCTGAGTTGTATTATAATATTATTTCATAAGATAGGATATAGATGTAGAATAGCTTCAGAAATCGGGAAAAACAATATGTTTCTCCTATATTTTTCTGTTAATACAGGATAATGACAGGCTGAAGTCTGTATCAGAAGAGAAATGTTACAGAGTTAGGAGGACAAGCCATCGGTTGATCACATAACTGTCATCAAGGACTAGGACATGAAGATGATGGAGCAGTGAGATCAGCAGGATCAACAGCAGAAGAAACAGAAGCAGCAGCACCAGCAGATGTAGATGCTGCTCTTTCTGATGTTAATAAAATGTATTTTACAAATCACTGTGTGGTGTGTGAGTTTCAGTGGGTGCTGGGTGATGCACTGGGGGGTCAGTTCTGAGTGAGACAGACACTAGTAATGATGATACTTATTTGTTTAGCCTTTTCAATAACTTTCTGCAGTGTCTTGAAAGTTGTGATTGTGCAAACAAGGTAAGGCAGTCAGAAAGGCAGAGGCAGCACTCCAGACTAGGGCAGTTGAAGGGATGAGAAGTTTAAGGAATATTAGCAAGCCTAGATTCATTCTAGGGGATGGGATGGAAGAGTTAAGTCTACTTTTTTTTTGCTTTAAGTTAAAATTTTTGTTTAAACAGTAACACTACAATCTGTCCGGTCCCAGTGTCTCCCAGTGCCCCCACCCTCAGTGACAGTCCCGACCCTCAAGCAGTCAGTCAGTTTCCCTCCTTGAGTCTCACTACTCCAGTAGTAATCAGTACGGTCCAGTATGTCGGCAAGTCCATTTTGTTGTTTGTTTTACAATCTTTGGGCAGTTTTTGCCTATTTATTTTCCCTGGTCACTTGCAACTGTTGTAGAAATGTGCACAGCTAGCACAGGTTGGCCCACAGGCCCAACAGTGTAACACACAGTGCAATGTGTTGATTCTTTTTCCCTTGTCACTTCTTGTTTCTCTTGTAGCTAATGCTTCCCTTTACTTTTTTCCCCTGCAGTGGACAAGGACAACAGCAGCACACGCACCTCAGGCTTCCCTTTGCTCCTTCAGGAAGTTGACTGCTCTTAATTAGTCCTCATTTGTTTGTTAAATTCATTAGCCACAGACAGAGTGACCAATAGCTAGGCTAGAAAGGTTAGAATTAGGACTCTTATGCAGAAAGTGATGGTGTGGTCTGAGGTGCAACCCAGCACTACTCTGGGCCTGGTCCTTACACCCTAGGCCAAAAAAAAACCAACAGAAACAGGACTGGCACTTGGCAGTGGCACCACAACAGACACCAAACACCACCGACCACACCTCAGTCCTTTTCCAGTAGTTGGCTGCTGGCTCTGTCTGTAGTGTTCAGTCATCTATAATGTTTTAATGAAGATTTTTTACTGTTTCATTTTTTTTCTTATTTTTACTGCTTAGTTAGCTGCAGTGCAAACTGCAGAGAAAATCAATTCACATAAGTCACTTCATTGCTGTCCACAAACTCAGTAGCCACCTTTCGTTAGTTATGCAGGTAAGTTAATGCAGTTTTGTGTACAAAACACTTCTCTCTTCACTCCCAAACTGCAGTGCACACAGTTGACCACTGGACACGGTGGACCCACACACAAGGCAAGTCCCACACCCTTTTCTTTTTGCTCAACTTCAATTTTATGTTTTGGCAGTTATCCTTTTGTGTTGTACAGCACTCCTCCTCTCCCCTAAAACAGAGCAACTGCCCCATGCAAAACAGAAAAGATTTCCACCTTTGTGTTTGTTGTGATGACCTGTGTTCAAAGAACATGAAGCCTTGCTGTATTCTGACCATTGCAGTTAGCTCCAGCCTTTAAACTGCCATGGAGAACAAAGGGTTAACCTTTCTATGCATGGCATAGAATGCTGAGCTCGAGCTCGGTTGAGGTCTCTGTCGGTTTCCCTTTGAATCTAAACCATCAGATTCTTTACTCCGCCTCACTGAACAGTCGCTCCAGAGATTTTTCCTGCTGCTCGGTTCAAAAATTAGTTAAAGTGTTGGTTAAGTGTTGGTTTTAAACCGAAATTTAATTCTGCATAGTCGGTTCAGTCTCTGTCTGTGGTACCATGAGTACTAGATAGGTTTTGTTCTGATTTTCTGTGTGGAACCTGTAAAAGTGTTAGATCGGTTCGGCTGAACCGATCATTTGTAGTGAATCCTTGTGTTTTTGCTTTCTTGTGTGGTTACCAGTCCTTACCGGTTCTAAAAAAAACATATTTTGTACATTTTTTTCCAATACCCGTGACACGGTTAGGAACCAATAAGTGAGTCTTGCCTGGCGGTTGCCATTAAAACAGTAAGTTGGTTAGGTTGGCCATGTCTGAGAAACCCAAGAAAAAACACGGGCCCACTGGGTTTCAACACTGCAGTGAGTATGGGGAGGTCTTTGCTAAGGCCTATCCCCACACCACCTGTGTTTATTGTCTGGGGTTTGAACACCTCGATACAGACTGCCAAACTTGTAAAAATGTTCCTAAATCTACCCTTGAAAAGAGATTAGGTAGACTGAGGGAAAAGGAGGCTGAGAAGTCCGCTGACCATGATGGTCAGCCCGGTTCGGTTCGGTTCCGACCGAACCAGAAGTGCCCTCTGACCAGGGCGATACTTCTTCGGGCAAGAGGAGAGACGATTCTGAGGGATCGGTTCTGAGAAAAAGGAAACACAAAGAAAAATCGACCGGTTCGGATCCAGAAGTTCATGTTCTGACTGCCGGGGAAATAGCCAGAGTGATTCAGATTGTGGAATCGTTTCACCCGGTTCCAACCGATCCGGCACCTTTTAGCAGGGGTTTAGTTCGGTCGGTTCCCCTGGTTCAAGACTATACCCCTGAAGACTTTTATGAACCAGAGTTTGAGGAGGAGTGGGAGTTTGAAGATGATGATGGTGATGGTGAAAGTCTGGATGTGCCTGTGGAACCGGACATCTCCCCAGACTGACCTTCGGGTGTATCCCCTCCTAGGCTTTCTGAGTCCCCTTCCCACTTTCTGTTTAACAGAAAGGTGGCTGAAACCCTCCAGCTTCCTATGGAGGAGGCAATGGAGGATCAAGAGGAGCCTGATTATGTGGAAATGATGGACATCCCGGAGTCCAGGAGACTGTCTATTCCCTTTCACAAATCCTTTGGGAAGCAGACACAAAAAATCCTAAAGTCTCCCAATTCTATACCTCCTGTTGACAGAAGAATGGACAAGAGGTATACACTATCAGGCTCAGATACGGAGTTTTTATACCAGCAATGCAGCCATGTTGGAGTAGTGCAGGCTGCTGCCTGTGACAATTCAAACATTCCCTTGGCTTCACACCCCCCAGACAAAGACTCCAGGAAGATTGATTCCATGGCAAAAAAACAGTACATGGCATCTTCCTTGGGACTCAGGCAGGCAAATTATATGGCCTATACAGCCAGGTACCAGAAGTCCAGGTGGGACACTGTACTGGCACTGGCTAAACAGGCTTCCCACCAACTGGCCAAGGAGCTGGAGGAGGTTGCTGCTGATGGGACTGAGGCATCAAAGGTACAATTTCATGCTGCTGTGGACTCCAATGATGTTTTATCAAGAGTCATGGCTACATCTGTGGCTCTTCGGAGGATGGCTTGGCTCAGATGTACTAGCCTCTCACAGGACACCCAGGCTAAGGCCATGGATTTTCCTGTGGAGGGTAATTCTCTGTTTGGGGAGCAGACAGAGAATTACATGAAAAAGATGGATGAGTACAGGACCACCTATAGAAGTGCTCAGGCCAAAGAAAGGCAAGCAACTCCTCAGAGGCAGCAATCTAGGGGCAGGGGCAGGCCTTTTCATAGGCCTTTTTACCAAGCACAGGCCTCTTGTCCCTTTTCACAGAGGGGGTTCTTTAGAGGAAGAGGCAGAAGGGGGATGAGCAGGGCTGCATCCACCCCTCAGCCTAAGGCTTCTGCCAAGCAGACACCCTGATGGGTCTGCCCGGGTCGACTCTCCTATTCCTGTAGGGGGCAGGCTGGTTTACTATGTCCAGGACTGGATGTCTATTACATCAGACAAGTGGGTCCTGGAAGTAGTAATCCAGGGACTGGTTCTCAGCTTCAAAAAATTTCCAAAGATGACAGCCAGATCTTTTCCACCTGCAGTTCTCTCCGAGACCCTTGCCCTGGAGGCAGAGGTTTCATCTCTTCTGGCTCTAAGAGCCATAGAGAGAGTTCCTACCCTACACTGGGGAAAAGGTCTGTACTCCAGATATTTCCTTACCCCAAAAAAGACAGGAGAGTGGTGACCCATCCTAGATCTAAGATACCAAAACAAATGTCTTCTAAAACCAAAGTTCAAGATGGTAACTCTGGGAATAATTCTTCCCTCTCTAAGGCCAGGGGACTGGCTAGTCTCCCAGGACCTCAAAGATGCCTACTTTCATATTCCCATAAGGTGCTCCCACAGAAAGTACCTCAGGTTCAAGTTGCCCTCAGGCTATTATCAGGACAAAGCAATGCCCTTTGGCCTAACATCAGCTCCAAGGGGCTTCACAAAGTGCCTGGCAGTAGTTGTTGCCTTCCTAAGAAGGCAAAAGATTTCCATTTTTCCATATCTGGATGATTGGCTCATAGTAGGTCAGTCTCCAGACCAAGTCAAGTCAGACCTGCAAGTGACTTAGCAAGTGCTCACTTCTCTGGGTTTCCTCTCAACCTCCCCAAATCAGTTCTTGAACCAGTTTAGCTCCTTACCTTTATAGGGGCAGAGCTGGATACCATCAAAGCAAGAGCCTTTCTTCCCCGGAAAGGGAAAGGGTTCTTATAGATCTGGCTTCATCCTTCAGCCTTCAGGTGTCCTGACCAGCAAGGCACTTCCTCCAGCTCTTGGACCACATGGCAGCTCCACAGCAGTGGTCCAAGGGGCAAGATTTCAGATGAGGGACATTCAGTTCCATCTGAGGGCCTTTTGGTCCCAGAGGAAGGATCCTCTTACCAAACTGATTCCAGTTACTCGGATACTGATCTAAGCTCTTCAATGGTGGCAAGATCAGGACAATTTAAGGTAAGGGGTCCCTTTTGTCACTCAGTCTCATTCGATGGTCCTTACCACAGATGCTTCTCTATTGGGGGGGGAGCTCATCTGGGGGATCTCATAGCCCAAGGACTGTGGTCCCCCAAGGAATCCCTCCTTCATATCAATCTCCTGAAACTCAGGGCAGTGTTTCTTGCACTGCAAGCTTTTTCCCAGTTGGTGCAGAACAAGGTGGTTCAGGTCAGGACAGACACCACCACCACCATGTGGTACATCAGCAAGCAGGGAGGCACTCAGTCTATGGCCTTGTGCACGGAAGCCATGAGATTGTGGTCCCTGGCTTACTCCCTGCAGACCTCACTGATAGCAGTCCACCTTCCAGGAAAGGACAATGTGCTAGCAGATGCACTGAGCAGGATTTCCCAGGGCCATCACGAATGGTCCCTGGATCCCCTGGTTTTGAAAGTATTTTTTCAAGGTGGGGCACTCCAGAGATAGATCTCTTTGCAGCCCCAGACAATCACCAACTTCCTCTGTTTTGTTGCAGACCCCCAGTTTTGGGTTCAGTCTCTCTGGATGCTCTGATTTTAAACTGGGATGGGAAATTTCTGTATGCCTTCCCTCCCTTTCCTCTCCTGTTCAAAGTCCTAGTCAAGATAAGGTCACAACCTTACAAAGTGATCCTCATTGCTCTGGACTGGGCCAGACAGCCTTGGTACCCCCTGCTGCTGTCTCTAACAGTCCATCTTCCCCTGTCTCTTCCCAGGAATTACAACCTGTTAACCTCCTCCCATGGGAGGATTTGGTACCCCAATCTTCGGTTCCTCAATCTTAAGGCATGGCTCTTGAAGAGCTAGAGTATGCAGATTTGCATCTGTCCCAATGGGTTCTGGATATTCTCAAAGCCTCTCGAAAGCCTGTCACCAGAAAGACTTATAATTCCAGATGGAAAAGATTCATCATTTGCTGTTCCAAGAAGCATGTATCCCCAGACACTGCTGAGTTGCCTACAGTTCTGGATTATTTGGTCCATCTTAATGGTCTAGGCCTTAGACCAGCTACTCTTAAGGTACACTTGTCAGCTGTTTCTGCTTTTCTGTCAGTGGGAAAACATTTCTCACTGTCATCTCACCCCGTATTCTGCAATTTTTTCACAGGATTGCTTCACACTAATCCTTCCTTTAGGTATCCTGCCCCTGCCTGGGAATTAAATATTTGCATTGCCCAACTTATGCAACCTCCTTTTGAGCCTATGTCCTCAGCAGAGTTTAAGTACTTGACTTGGAAAACTGTGTTTTTGGTAGCCATCACCTCTGCCAGATGTATCAGTGAATTGCAAGCCCTGTCAGTGGAACCTGATTTTATCTCTTTTCATAGAGATAAAGTGGTCTTTAGAACCAATAGGAGGTTCTTGCCCAAAGTGGTTTCAGACTTCCAGTTAAATCAGTCCATGTCTCTCCCTGTCTTTTTCACTGATCATTCTTCCTCAGGGGAGAGAAGGCTGCACAGTTTGGATGTTAAGAGAGCCCTTAGCTACTACATAGAGCATACCAAGGGTCACAGGTTAGAATCCCTCCAGTTATTCCTCACTTGTGGGGAAGTGGGAAAAGGCAAACCTGCCACCAAGAGAACTATTGCCAGGTGGATTGTGTCTTGTATACAATTCTGCTATGAGAAACTAGGAAAGATCCCCCCCTCAGGTCTGAGGGCTCACTCTACAAGAGGTACAGCTGCTTCCCTGCTGCTGCCAGGGAATATTCCTCTCTTAGAAATTTGTCAAGCAGCCACCTGGAAAACAGTCCATACCTTTACCAAGCATTACTCTCTGGATATCCAGGCTAAGAGTGATGCTCGGTTTGGCACAGCAGTACTTCAGAGCTTATTCCCAAAGTAGGTTCTGTCCCTCCTCCATGGAGGTACTGCTTGGTAGTCTGCAATAGTCAGAATACAGCAAGACATCATGTTGTTTGAAGAAAAAAAATTACTCACCTCAGTAATTATGTTTCTTCTAATGGAGTCTTGCTGTATTCTGACCTCCCTCCCTGCCTCCCCTCAGAACCTGTTTTTGGGAAGTGGGTGGGCAGGTGCCTATTACACACCCTTCCTTTATTTGTTTGGGTGCTTTTTGTTATTGTTGTTACCCCTTTATGGAGGTGGTTTTTGTTTTGGGTTTTCCTGACTTGAGTCTTTTTTGGGAATCCAAAACTCCTTTTCATGCCAGTTGGCTAGTAAAATTTTGACAATTTCCATGTAGGAGGGTTAGTTAGTTGTTGCTCGTAAGAATCTGATGGTTTAGATTCAAAGGGAAACAGACAGAGACCTCAACCGAGCTTGTGCTCAGCATTCTGTGCCATGCATAGAAAGGTTAACCCTTTGTTCTCCAGGGCAGTTTAAAGGCTGGAGCTAACTGCAATAGTCAGAATACAGCAAGACTCCATTAGAAGAAACATAATTACTGAGGTGAGTAATTTTTTCTTCTGCTGTACAAAATATTCCCTCTTCAGTTTTTTTCTGTTTCTCGCAGTCATTCTCAAACTTCTCACTGAGTTTACTACTGCTATATTATTTTCCCTTTAAGAAACAATGAAACCAGTTAGACAACTTTCTGGGTGCCTGCTGGTTCTTCCTGACTGGTGGGGGGGGGTCCTCCAATTTTTTTCACTCGGTGATTGTAAATGCCATGTACCTTTTTTCTCAGACTTTCCCTTTATTTGTGCTTTTCTTTTTTTTTTTGTTTGCCAAGTTCAATTTTACAAGGTCCTCACGAGGTCTATAATGAGCTTGCTAAGTAAAAGAGGAGAAACCATGAAGTTAAGTGGTCTCTTGGTTCTGATCGATCGCTGTCACAGAGATGAAAAACGCATCTATACACTCCTGCAGCTGCAGTGAAATAATGCATTTTTACTAACTGCCACCAGACATTCTTCAACAACCCCCACCCCCTTCATGCCAGGACTGAGAGGCAGCCAGAAACAACACCCCATTCATCGACTCACCTGTTAGTCCTATGAGTGGCACTGGGTATTGATGACCGGTGGCTGGGTGGGTGGGTCAGGAGGAGGTACACAGTGCCACGGATGTGCTCCTTCAGCTCTGGCTGCTCCCTCTTGCCTCTCTGCTCCATCCTCTTCTCCTTTGTGACCGAGCTTACTAAGCTGCTTCTGCTGTGTACTGCAGAACATACATGTGGGGTGCTGGACTTGAGATCAAGTGACCGGCGAGCCACATAGAGGAATGATGACATCTACTGGCAGAAACAACATACGGCAGCTCACAAAATAAAAAATAAAAAAAAGACAGCACTAATTTGGTTGTCCATGGGACAACCTATGATAGTGAAAGAGCAAGTGCGTGTCAGGCAGCATAAGATTATAGCTGGGATGTCGGGCTATTGGATTTGTCAATCTCTGGTTGTAGGCCCGAGACGTCTCGTCATTTAGTACCAGAAAACGAAACCTGTTTATTTTTAGATTTTTTTGCAGATGCCATCAGAAGATACACTAGGATGGTGAAAGTAGGTTGGCACCAAGGTTTTAAAACAGGATGTTTAGATAAACTCTAGATGGTCCACAGAGCTCGGAGATCAAGCCTCCATTCTCTTCCTCAGTCAAGCCACGCCCCTTGTTTCCCTGTACTTAACATAGGTTTTTTGATCTCCCATACAGCCTAGATGGCACAGAATTTTTTCATGAAACTTTTGGGGTAGATGCAGTCTTTGCCAAGATAGTGCCTTTCAAAGGTTTTGTGAAAAAAAGATGAAACGGTTCCAGAGTTATAAGGATTTTAAGTTTTTTCTTAGCATGCTCAGAAGGGTTTTTGGATACCCCTCTTATACGAATGATAAAAAGCATCAATCATGAATCAAATCAAATCAACTTATTTTTATAGCACCTTTCAAAGCCAAGGTGCTGTAAATAAAACCAAATACATCAAATATAAATAAAATTAAAAACAGAAACATTAAAACAGATCATCCATAACTAGGGAAGACTAAATTAAATAAATATGTTTTTAACTCAATTTTAAATCTACCGACGGTCAGGCATTCTCTTAACCGATGAGGTAAAGAATTCCACAGGGTTGGAGCTTTAAAAGAGAAGGCACGAGAACCAGATATCTTCAATCATACCCTGGGAATCTCCAGCAATCCCTCATCGGTGGATCGGAGAGGACGGAGAGGGCGGTAGTGTACCAGGAGATCTTGCAGGTAAGCAGGTCCCTGATCATGTAGGACTTTAAAGGTTAACAAGCCAACTTTAAAGGTGATCTGCCACTGAACAGACAGCCAGTGCAGCTCACAGAGCACAGGCGTAATATGACTGGTTCTAAAAGTTCTAGTCAAAAGCCTGGCCGCCATGTTCTGCACCAGCTGCAAACACTGGATATCAATCCCTGGTAGCCCTAGGTAGAGGGAATTGCAGTAATCAAGATGGGTAGTGACAAAGGCATGGATCAATGTTGGAAGATCATCCAGAGGAACCAGGTGTTTCACCCGGGTGATATTCCTCAGATGATAAAAAGAGGATTTGATGACAGCTGACACCTGAGATTTTAGAGTCAGACCTTCATCAAAAATAATGCCCAGGTTACGTACCCAGTCTAAGGTAATGAGCGACTTACCACCAACTAGAAAGCCTGATGGTTGTCCAGCCCCCAAACCCACCCCCAGACAACCTGGGTTCACTACCAGCACTTCAGTCTTGTCTGAATTTGGTCTCAGCCAGCTGGAGCTCATCCAGGTTCTGATCTCAGTAAGGTAATTATTAAGCATGGAGAGTGCATCATTCTGTCTGGGCAGAAAAGACATATACAGCTGAGTATCATCTGCATAGCAGTGAAAACTCAGACTGTATTACCTGATGATATCTCCCAATGGCAGCATGTACACTGCAAACAACATGGGGGCCAAGATGGAGTCCTGCAGCAACCCACTAGGCAGGAAATGAACACCAGAGGAATAAATTCCAGTGGCAAATCTCTGAAACCTGCCCATGAGGTATGAATGGAACCATTTAAGGACTGTACCTGACAGCCCACAAAAGAGCCACAGGTGCTCTAGCAGCACACCATGATCTACAGTGTCAAATGCAGCAGAGAAATCAAGAAGGACCAGAATGGTACATGCTTTTCAATCTCTAGCCATTAGGAGGTCATTCAATACCCGGACAAGCGCAGTCTCTGTGCTATGCTTCTTCCTAAAACCAGACTAGAGAGTATCATAGACATTGTGAGTTGTAAGATGATCATCCAGTTGCAATGCAACCACCTTTTCAGTAACCTTACCAACAAATGGCAGGTTAGAGATAGGCCAGTAGTTGGCTAGACAGTCTGGATCCAAGGAGGATTTCTTAAGGAGTGGTCAAACAACCACCTCCTTGAGGGGGTCAGGAAAGACCCCCCCTCTCCAAGGACTTCCAGACAATTTCAGCAAGGATCGGGCAGATAACATCTACACATCCCACTTAAAGGGGTGTAGGACCCGGATCCAAACTACAACTGGTTGGGTGCAATGTTTGGATGATTTTCACAATGTCAGTGAATTCCAGCTGGTGGAAACCTGACCAGATAGACCGAGTGCATGCCATTCCTGTCGACCACTGCAATTCCTCATAGGAGAGGTTGGACCAATGCCAGACCTGATGCTGGCAACCTTATCTGTAAAGAATTGAGCAAACTCCTTGCATCTCGGCTGAGGAAAAGCTTCTCTGGGCTGGAGACAGATAGGATTGCACAATCTGTCAACAGTCTGGAAAAGCTGAGCTGGTCAATTCTGTGCAGCAGAACTCTCGCTAGACAGGAATTCTGCCTTCTTATGAGTGATTTCTGATTGATCGCCATCATAATGCGCCATCAACCTAAGCCTGTCAGCATCATGGCTGGACTTCTGCCAGGCTCTCTCCATCCTTTGGCCAACTCCCCTCAACTCCTTCAAGGAGCCATCAAACCAAGGGCTCCTTGGGCGAAGGGTGAGAGGCCGAACATGAACAGGAGCAATCTTGTCCAGAGCATCTCCCACAGCCTTATTATAGGCTAGTACGAGATCAGCTGGACTTGTGTATTCACCCGACAAGCCCAGTAGGTCCAGCACTGCCAATAGGTCACTAGGGTTAACCCCCCCATAAAGGGTGGTACTGGACCATCTCTGTAGGGGCAGACCTATTGGGGGGGCCCTGAAGCTGAACCTTATGGTGTGATGGTCAGACCAGCTGACTGGTTCCACCCCCAGATCAGCTATTTCCATACCCAAAAGAAAGGTCAGATCCAACGAATGACCTCCTACATGGGTCGAGGAGGTAACTACCAGTGTAAGGCCCAGTGTCATCATCAGCTGGAGGAGATTTTGATTAAAGTGCAAGAGTTCATCATTGACCTAGGCATTGAAGTCCCCCAGAACTAGCCATCTGGGGGACCTCAACACCATGTCGATGATGAAGTCTGCTATCTCCTGCAGGAATTCTCCTTCGTCTCCTGGTGGACAGTAGATGAAGAGAATTCCGCAACCTACACCCTCTCCCAGGATATATTCAAAGGATCTGGTACTTCCCAATGGCACATCCACAAGGCCCAGCTCAGTCTTAAACATAATGGCCACACACCCACCTCTACAATCCAGCCTTGGATGGTGTATCACGAGAACCCGGCTGGAGGTGCCAATGCCAATACAGGGCCTGCATTTTCATCCAGCCAGGTCTCGGTGATGCATGCCAGATCAGTTGTTCCAACAAGATCAGCTGTAATTGCTGTCTTGTTTTTAATAGATCTGGCATTGCATAACACTGCCAAGGTAGGGTGAGCTGTCGGGAAAGACCTTATCACCTGCCCACTGATGTCAGAGCCCTTGGGTATGGAGACAAGACAAGGAAGACCTCTATCCTGACTCCATTTTGCCCCAGGGTGTCTCCTGGACCCCACGACTCCAGTCTGCCCTCCCCTTTCCTGTCCCCCACCAGCACCAGCTCTCTCCCTTCTTTTACGCTTTCTAAGTATACCCAAAGCACGACACCTAAAATAGTTGTTGGATGACAACGGGGGACATTCAAAGGGACATAATTCCCAGAGCCTGGTGGGGAATAGTGCCCGACCATGGCTAAACCTCCCCAACACATTATGATGCTATGAAAAATAATAAAAAAACAAATAGGCTAAAATCAAGGACCCACCCCAAATAAGACAGATACATCTAATCTTAGTAACAATACTAGATTAAGTACTTATTAATATCTAGTAAGATATGTTATCAAATGTATTTTGCCCCTTCTCAAATATCCAAATAATTAATTCCTCCACTCTCTATCTCTCTCTCTCACACAGAGTGGGGGGGTGGTGGGTGATGGATAAAATAAAATAAAATAAAATAAAAATAAACAAAACAAAGACGTACCCCCTCTCAAGTAACCAGATAATTCACTCCTCCACTTGATCTCACAGAATGGGGTGGGGGAGAGGTCAACATATAAAATCCCACATACTGTCTCTCACACAATGGGGGAAAACAAATACATAAACAAATAGAACAGCACCAAATAGCACAAATTAACACACATTTGAATCTAAAATAAAATAATAAAAATAGAATATTAAAACAGCAAAAGTCATTTGATTTCTTAGTTCATTTAGAAGTCCTGATTAGTCCAGCACTTCCTAGTTACATACAACTTTATGGCTCCTACTATCCATTGAGATAGATGAATATCCCCGGGAGCTCACACCTCCAGGGGAGGGTTTATTGTTTATGATTTTGTCATTCATTGGAAAAATATCACTTATGATGGCTGCCACCTTGTTTTTTTACAATTAAAAAAATGTGGAAAATACCTAAAAATGATGCATTTTCAACAAACACCTGAACCTAGGTAAACGAGACCCATTTATTTTGACCCTGGTGTTTGTGTTTTTGAAAATTGTCCTGGAAATAATGTTCCTTGGCACCAGAAAATCCTGAGTGCTCAGCTTAGTGAAAGGAGCCTTCACCGGTGTTCTCTGTGTGAGAACAGTAGGACTTTTTTGGTTTGGATAGCCTTAGCTGGAGTCATGCTGTTAGCTTGAGTGGGAGGACTTCTACCCAATAACTCTCTCTCTGTCTAATCTGTTTCTCTGTCTACCCATCTATTTATCTGTCTAGCTAAGTGTTCCTTAGCCCTGAAGGGCTAAATTAGACAGAAATCCCTCACTCTCTGCAGCTAATTTTGAGACCAGAAAGCTGCATTCTCCAAAAATCCCCTACTTTCTCTTATAAAGCCCTGCCGCCTGTGGGTGTCCTTTAGCCCCAAAGGGCTAAACTAGACAGATCTCCTTTGATGCTTGTGGCTAATCTTGAGACCAGGAAGCTGCTTTCTCTTACAAATCCCTGCTGCTCACTGCTTGTGGGTATTCTCTAGTTTCAAAGGACGCTGAGCCAGTTGCACAGAGAGAGAGAGAGAGAGAGAGAGAGACCTGATGCTGCTTCCGTGTCCTATGTAGTCCCAAAGTGATATGATCACTCAAATACTTGAGCGCAGGTCCATTAAATTAAAATCTGTCCAATTGTGTGGGCCAAATGAGCAGAACAAAAACAGATAAGTATTATTGGTTGGAACAGAAAGTTGATTAGCCATTCAAGTGCCTGTATCCACTATGGAGTATTCTTCACATATCCACCCCCCTGCCATATCCACATGCATCTATACCCCCTGCTTTGCTCCCCTCTCCCTGAATATTGTTTCTAGGGCAGTAATAGGATGTGGCTGAGTTTGCAGACATACAAGTGTATTTGAGCTGTTATCCAACAGCCTTTTTATGCTTATCCTGTGGTTGTTATTGTTAAAAGACAAATAACATTAATTTTGTTTTAAAGAACAAAATGCATGCCAATTGATTTCAGCTTGCCCATGCTTGTTGTCTGTCTGCCTTTCATTTATCTGTCTATCTTAGGCAGATCAAGTACCCACGCCCAGTACTGCTGCTCTGTAATCCCCTCCCCTCCAGGTCACCCACCACCCCTTAATAATGTATTAAATAGCAGAACAGGGTGCCATCCCCTGGTACTACTTCTTTAAGCCCCCCTTCCCCTGCAGGTTACTCACCCAACAAATCAGTGGCAGTACCAGTGTGCCCACCCCTTGTGCCATCAAAAAATCATACAGGCAGTGAGGTGCCCAATCCCTAGTGTTTGCTTCCCTCTTTCATGTAATAAAAGAAAACATATCCTTACTGTCTTATTTTTTTTTGTTAAATTAACCTGTATAATAGAAACTGGTCCACTACAGATCTGTCCCCCCAGACCCCTGCCCCACCTCAACCCCCACTCAGCACCCAGCACTGCACACCCCCTTCTACACACCATCACTCACCTGAGCATGTCCCATGATGTAGATTCACTCTCCAGTCAAAGACACATCTTGTACTGGAACTGATGACTGCACTATGAGAAAATAAGATAAGTTCTGTCTAACGTATTTCAATGGATTTTGAACATTTGCTCAGAACTTTGTCATTTTTTAATATTATTACACCAAATTTTCAACATTGCCATTTTGGGACCCCACCTCATGAACAAGAGAGGTGGAATTTTTCAAATTCATCCTGAAAGGTGATTTCACAGTCACTTTGCAAATCACCTTTCAGGTGGGAATTGAACATTTTTACCTACCGGTTCATGGGTGAGGTCATACTAAGGCTATGTTGAAAATGTGGTTTACAAATATGTTCAAATGATCAAATTATTAGTGAACATTGAAATATTTCAATGTTCACACAAAACTTCACTAATTTTTAACATTTTTCCACCAGACTTTCAACAGGGCCTTTTTGGGACCCCACCTCATGAACAAGGCAGGTGCAATTTTTCAAATCCATTCCAAAAAGCGATGTTACAGTCACTCCAGAAAATCATATTTTGGGCAGGATGTGAACATTTTCATCTACTGGGTTCATGAGGTATGGTCATAAGAAGACTATGTTAAAAATTTGGTGTAAAAGTATGGTAAAATGACAAAGTTATGAGCAAGCATTGGAATATTTCAACGTTCACTTGTAACTGCTAATTTTCAACAGTTTGACTCCCAACTTTCAAAACAGCCATTTTTTCATGCCACCTCATAAATGTTACAGGTGTCACTTTTCAAATCCTGGATGAGACATCTTTTTACACATGTGGTACAAAATGATGTTTTGGCCACTGTTCTATAAATGCCACATGTCATGTTTATAAGAGGGAGTCATAAAATGACTATGTTGAAAATGTGGGGTCAGAATTAAAACAATAATTATTAAGAAATGTTGTGTGTAATACAACTCTTTACCCCAGTGGGTAGTGCTTTGTGATCCCATGCCAGTGAGCCAAGTTTGGGGGTAAGTTCAGTGACTCATCTGGATGGGCCAAGGCTGGGGGGACAGTGCTGTCATGCAACATAACCCCCCAGCCTGGGAAGGGTAGGTCAAGGGTGCCTGCATGAGCCCAAATAACATTTAATGATGAAAACTAATCTCTTGGCAGAGGATCCTGCATCTCTGCACTTATGAGTGACAGAGGGCCCTGTGCTTCAGCTGAGAGATGGATTCTTTACACTGTGCATCTGCATCTACAGCCACAGACAGCTCCATGAATTTTTTACATCCATTGTTGCACTTCTGTAGGCAGACAAAGTCTTCCTTTGATGCAGGGCCCACAGGGACTTCCATGAATGAGGATGTGGTTCTGCTATCTCAAAAAGAAAGGAAATGCTTTGCAAAACATTGCAATAATGCACCAGTTGTGGGTCAACTTAATACCACAAAAGTAGGTAAATGTGGTGTTAGGGTTTTAAACCCTAACTCCCCACCCCCACACACCAAGCAACAAAAGAAAAAAACAACTTAGGGTTTTGGGTCTTTGAAGTCTTGGTGAATCAGTGATGGGATCTTGTTTGAGGTTGTCAACCCTAATGCCCACCCACTCCCGAGCAAACAAGGTTAGAAGGCATCACTTTTATTCATACATTGCCTGCAGGTCTCTGCATGAAGTAAGCTACAAATATTCTATTGTCAATATGTGGTGAGACATACTTCTGTACCTTTAAAGAATGTATCACTATGAGGCACTGACTTGGAGCTGTACCTTGTGCATCGGACAGCAGGCTACAGGCTGGGGGGAAGGGATAAGCATTAGGGTTCACAATCCGAAAGAAGACCCCACCAATATTTTGCCAAGACTGTGGAGATTCAAACCTGTAATGCTTTTTCCATTTGCTGTTTGGAGGTGGGAGTGGGGAGTTAGGGTTGGAAACCCTGATGGCACATTTCCCTACTTTTGTGGTGTTAAGTTGAACCCTAACCGGTGCATTAATGCAGTTTTCTTTGCAAAGAACATATATAGCTATATCTCACTGTCTGCATGTGCATAACTTCCCTGTGCTTTCCTTATCCATCTTCAATCTCACTTAACATCCCTTTGTACGAAGGATGACTGCTGAAAGCATTTATTTAGCAAAGGCTATAGAATACAGTGCATATGGAAGGTGTAATTTAAACCCAAATTCTTACCTTGGAAATTCTCCTCCATTGCTTGTAACTTAGTTTCACCGGTACTGTGCATAACCATACCTAAATCTACATTTATTACATTCCCTTTTTCAATGGTATTTTTTTATCCTGTTGACAGTTTGTTTCTCCATGCTAAGCAATAATACCAGGATATCAATGATTACTGTCACACCAGTTGATTGTCCAAACAGTAGTGGTAATGGGATTGTTCTTTTTATTATGGTATATGGCTTTGAATTCCTTCTGGCAAATATATATATTCCCTCTTCCTCCTCTAGATATGCAATTGAGGCTTCTTGGGATGTGCTAGGATCCCTTATAGAGGATTTTTACCAATAGTTTACTAGTAACCCCATCTTGGTGGTTGGAGATTTTAACACCAGAATAGGTAGCTTTGATGGTTTTTTAGACAGTTCATCCCTTGGTCCATTAAGTACCTTGGGTCTCCTCCCTCCTAGGAGGTCTATGGATTTGAAGACCAACACTGTGGGTCAAAAATGTATCAACTTTATACAGGAATATAATTTTATTCCTCTAAATGGTAAACATCATGGTGATAAAGCTGGATGTTTATCTTATTTCTCTTCGGTTGTGCATCTGTTACTGATATGGGATGGCCCAGTGGAAGCCTGGTCCTCTCAGAGTAATCAATGGGTCAGAGAGTGACTACCTACCATTAGATACTGGCTCAGTTTATCATGCTCCTTCAGTTTTGTCTGTTTCGTCTGAATGCTCCAAGAAGCATCTTTCTCTCAGACTGGAGGTAAAAAACAGGAAAAGAATTTGCTGGACTGGGAAATTCTCGAGGGGCATTTGTCCTTTTGCCCTACACTTTTTGGAATCTTTTTTTCTCTCCTGCTTATATTGTCAGCTTAGTCTCAGTAGTAGATGATTCTTTGAATTTTCTTTATTTAATACTACATAGTATTCGTTATTCTTTTAGGAACCATAAAGTAAGGGGGTAAATAGGATAGTTTGACCATGGGTGTCATCAGGAAAGATCAAAAGTTATTGCATTATTCAAGTTTACCAAATCTCAACCATTTAAGTTTAACTGTCAGGAATTAAAGTAAGAAAAGACTATAAAAACTTTGTGGTAAAGAAAAAAATTGACTATTATCAGAAACAGTGGCAGACAATGTTAAATGCCATTAATAAAAAGGATTCTAAAACATTCTGCATGCTAGTGGCTAAGGGAACCCACAATTTTTCAAACACAGTGAACTCATATTTCTGAACAGGTTTGGGTTGACCACTTTTCTGTCCTATTCTTTGATTTGAACTTAGAGAGCCATATGTTGTCTGTAATATATTGCACTATTAAACCCTTTTCTATTTATGAAATAAGGCACACACTGATCTCTCTAAAATATTATTAGGCTCTGGGTTCCGATTTAATAACTGCAGGAGTCTGTTTACAATTTCCTTTGGTATGGGCTGTCTTTTTTTTTAAATAAATGTGTAATGGAAGGATATCTCCCACCCTCTTGGAAGGGGGTGGAAATAGTTCCCATCTTTAAGAAGGCAATAAGTCAGACCCTAATATTTATCAATCCATTAGTCTCCTTGATGTCTCGGGGGGAAAAAAAATTCCCAAATAGTTTGTACTCAATTACAGGAACAATTAGATGCACTGGATGGTCTTTCCCACCAAGTATATGGGTTTAAGAAAAGCTGCTCCATGATGGACAATTGCTTTATTCTAAGACATCTGTGGGAGAAGTATTGCCTGATTCATAGGCAGAAATGATATGTGGCTTTCATAGATTTCTCTTCCACATTTGATTTGGTTATAAGAGCAAAACACTGGCAAATAATGTTGAATGTGGGCATAGAGTATTCACTTATCTCACTCATCTCAAAGCTATACAGTGACACCTGGGTAAGGGTCAGAATAGGGAGGGTGGGTAACACCTCGGTGAAATTCAAAATCAATAAAGAGGTTAGATAAGGTTGTTTGTTGGCTCCCAGGCTATTCAGTATATATAGGAATTATCTCTTATTGGCATTAGAATACTTAGCCACTGACTCTCTGAAAATTGAATCAATTGACGTAGCAGCTTTGGCCTATGCAGATGATTTAATTCTTATTTCCCTTTCTCAGTCAGATTTGCAAAAAAAGTTTGATTCTTTTGCAAATTGATCACACAAATTAGGTCTTAAGGTTAATGAGAGTAAGAGCCAGGTTATGATTTTTAATAAAGGCAATAAGTTTCTGCAGAAAAAATGGAAATTAGGAGATCTTGTCATTCAGTCACTAAATAAATATGTCTATTTAGATTTAACATTCATGGCAAACAGTTTGTGGACTGCACATAGTTTTGAAACTCAGTGCAAAGTTAAGAGATCAGACATAGGATTAAAGAAGTTTAATCACAAATTTGGTGGATATACTGTAGTACAAGACCGCTGATTCAAGCAGTCTCCTCAAAGTTGGGTCCCCAAGCATTGTATGGGGTTGAAATTGGGGGTCCCTATATTGTAACAAAGCTAGAATCAGTTCCAGTCCAGTTAGTTAAATCCTGTATTGGCTTGACTAGGTCCCACCCTACCCCTTATATAAGGTCGGAATTTGGCCTTGACAGTTATAAAATATTAGTGTACTCTGCAATTCTCAGATTCTATATAAAATGTACAGGACCCCAAGTAAAGGTATTGTGAGGTCATGACTAGAAGAAAAAGACTATTGGAGGCAGACAGGCTGCAAAAATTCACCATGATTAACCTATGTGTATTCCCTTTTTGAAAACTATCATCTAGGCTATTTGTTGATGTCTCATAGAAAGGTATTACTATCAGTCCCAAATATAAGCTGTATATAAAAAAGGCCGCAGAATTAGGCTATGAACCTAGATTACATTGCTGCCTCAAGGTTTTCACCACGGTATGCTGCAAATCAAGCCTGGTTCGGGATCAGACCCTATTTGGACCACATTCTAAACCCCCAAAATTTGAGATTTTTCCTATCAATGTCCTGGCAGCTAGATACACTCACTTACCTGAGGCAGCTGAGAACCCTTGCTCTTGCTCGATGGGTGGTGGGTGGTACAGAAAACTTAGAGCATGTAGTGTTCAGATGTGCCTGGTACCAGAAACCTCATTTGCCTTGGATCCAGAACATTTTTTCTGAACTGAGTCAGCTTCCAGATGATCCACTAGGGTTTCTGCTTACTGTGTATGATTCCCTTATTATTAGCAAGCTTGCTAGTTTTTTTTATTATTATCAATAAGATAAGGAAAGGGAAACCTTCCGTGGCTTAGTGCTAAGATTCAGCTTTTGTTGTACTTTTATATATATATATATACTATATATATATATATATACATATATATATATATTTATTTCTTTTCTGATTTTTACTGCATGTATAGTTTGTGTTTTTTATTGGATTTTTAGCTGTAAAGGCACATTGTTGAACATTAAATCTTTCTACCACTACTATTACTACTACTACTAGTGTTAACAAGCTAGTGCTACAATTGCTCAGACTCTGCCAGCTGCCATCATTCAGCAAACAGGAACATGCTGTGCATCAGTACTGTATACTGTATATTAATATGTATATTGATCTGTGTGTCATACAAGATAAGAATATTATCTCTTGGTGTTTTGGGTGAAAGGACCGAAAAGTAAAGCTGAGCAGATCTGTCAGGCCAAAATAGGACAAGATAATGTTCTTATCATGTAAGAGACACAGATTAATATACATATTAATAGATTATGAAGCAGTGTAACTGCCTCTAGTGAAAAAATCAGTCTGACAACATAATAGAAAATTTATTTGCATCTGGTTTTGAGCTCCCTCTGCCACTTATTTATTTATTTATATATATTTTTTATAATCGGGTAGGTGCACTAGACATAGGAAATACCTATTCAAACAACATGAAGTCTTGCTATATTATGACTATTGCAGTTTGTCCCAGCCTTAGAACTGCTCCGGAGGTGAAAGAGTTAACTTCCATGCAGAGCATGGAGCTTAGAGCGCGAGCTCGGTTCAGAAGCTCTCAAACCGAAACCGTCAGATTCTTTACTCCGCCTCACTGAACAGTCGCTCCGGAGATTCCTCCTGTTGCTCGGTTCATTTCTTCGGTTTAAAGCGCTATTTCTCGGTTTAATTTAACTGCGATTTAATTATTTTAACCACAAAACTGATCGGTTCAGGCTCTGTTTATGGTAATCGTAAGTAATAGATAGGGTTTTTTCTGTGTGGAACTTGTAAAGTGTTATCGGTTCGGTTGAACCGATCGAATTGTATTAAAATATAAGTTTAAAGCCTTTTAAGGCTTCTTAGAGTGCGGTTCCCGGTTCTTATCGGTTCTAAAAAAAATCGGATTTCATTACGGTTTTTTCCATGACCCGTGACACGGTTTGGAACCGATAAGGGTGTCTTGCCTGGCACTGCCATTAAAAGGCAAGTTTGTTGGTTAGGCTGGCATCATGTCTGAGAAACCCAAAAGAAAAACCGGCCCACTGGTTTCAACACTGTAGTGTCTGGGGAAGCCTTGCCAAGGCTGACCCACACTACATGTGTCTATTGTCTGGGGTTTGACCACCTCAATTCAGACTGCCAGATTTGTAAAAATTTCCCTGCAGCCACCCTGGACAAGAGAGTGGGCAGGCTCAGGGAACGAGAGGCCAGAAAGTCCGCTGACCCGGATGGCCAGCCCGGTTCGTGCCAACCGAACCAGAGGGAGTGCCTCTGACCAGGGCAAGACTTCCTAACGAAAAGTGCTGGCTCTGAGGAGCCAGTTCCAGCAAAGAAATCTAAAATCAGCAGGTTTGGAGTCCAAAATTCCTTCTCCAACTGCTGCAGAGATAGCCAGGGCAATACAGATTGTCCAGTCCCTGTCCTCGTTCCCTCCGAACCGCCACTGTCTGGCAAAAGGTCGGTTCGGTCGGTTCCAGTGGTTCAGGATTATGATATGAAGAGTTCTATGAACCAGAGGAGGGGATGAGGATTATGATCAGTGTGAATGTGACTTTGAAAGTCTGGATGTGCCCATTGAACCGGACATCTCCCAGACAGACCTTCAGATGAGTCTCCCCTAGGCTTTCTGAGTCCTTCTCTTATTTTTGTTTTATAAAAGTTGCTGAGACCTCCAGCTTCCCTTAGAGGAGGCTTTGGATGAGCAAGAGGAGCCTGACTATGTGGAGATGATGGATATCCCAAAGTCCAGGAGGTTGTCCATCCCTTTGCATAAATCTTTTAGAAAGCAAACAATAAAAATTTTAAAAGCTCCTAATTCTGTGCCTCCTGTGGATAAAAAGATGGACAGGAGGTACACTTTTTCAGGTCCTGATACAAATTTTCTTTCACAGCAATGCAGTCATGTTGGGGTAGTTCAGGCTTCAGCCTGTGATAAAGCTAATATTCCACTGGCTTCACATGCTCCTGACAAGGATTCCAGGAAGATTGATGCCATGGCCAAAAAACAATACATGGCAGCATCCTTGGGACTCAGACAAGCTAACTATATGGCTTATGTTGCAAGATACCAGAAATCTAGATGGGATACTGTCATGGCCTTAGCCAAACAGGTCCCTGGCCAGCTTGCAAAGGAGCTGGAGCAGGTGGCTCTTGATGGTATTGAGGCATCTAAGGTGCAATTCCATGCTACAGTGGATTCTAACGATGTATCCTCTAGAGTCATGGCTATATCTGTGGCTTTTCGGAGATTGGCCTGGCTCAGGTGTACTACTTTGTCACAGGATACCCAGTCTAAGGCTATGGATTTTCCTGTGGTGGGAAATTTTCTGTTTGGGGAGCAGACAGAGAATTATATGAAGAAAATGGATGAATATAGAACCACTTACAGGAGTGCACAAGCCAAGGAACGGCAAGCCACTCCTCAGAGGCAGCCCCCCAAGGGTAGGGGTAGGCCTTTTCACAGGCCTTTTTACCAGACCCAGGCCTCGCCTCTTCAGCCTATGTACAGAGGGGGTTCTTCAGAGGGAGAGGCAGACGGGTTCGAGCAGGCCTGCTCCCACCCCTCAGCCTAAAGCCCCTGCCAAACAGGCACCCTGATGGGATGCCCAGGGTCGGCTCTCCACTACCTGTAGGGGGAAGGTTGGCTCACTTCGTCCAGGACTGGCAGTCTTTAACTTCAGACAGGTGGGTCCTGGAAGTAGTGAGCCAGGGTCTGGTTCTCAGCTTCAAGAAATTTCCAAAGATGAGAGCCAGATCTTTTCCACCTGCAAACCCTTTAGAGACTCTTGCTTTGGAAACAGAAGTCTCAACCCTCTTGGCTCTCAGAGCTGTAGAAAGGGTCTGTACTCCAGGTACTTCCTTACCCGAAAAAAGACAGGAGAGTGGCGGCCTATCCTGGATCTAAGATATCTAAACAAGCACCTTTTAAAGCCAAAGTTCAAAATGGTGACACTGGGAATGATTTTACCCTCCCTAAGGCCAGGGAACTGGCTAGCCTCCCTGGACCTCAAAGATGCCTACTTCCATGTTCTTATCAGAAGCTCCCATCGAAAGTACCTCAGATTTGAACTGCCCTCAGGCCATTATCAGTTCAGAGCAATGCCCTTCGGCCTCACTTCTGCCCCAAGGGTGTTCTCAAATGTCTGGCAGTAGCAGTCGCTCACCTAAGAAGGCAAAAGATTGCCATTTTTCCTACCTGGACGACTGGCTCATTGTGGGTCAGTCTCCAGACCAGGTCAAATCACACCTGCTAGTTACCCAGCAGCTGCTTACCTCTCTGGGATTTCTTCTCAATCTTCCAAAGTCAGTTCTGGAACCTGTCCAGGTACTCACCTTTACAGGTGCAGAACTGGACACAAAGCAGGCCAGAGCCTTCCTTCCCTTGGAAAGGGTAAGGACCTTAGTGGCCCTTGCCGCCTCCTTCACTCTGCAGGTCTCTCGACCAGCAAGACATTTCCTGCAGCTCCTAGGGCACATGGCTGCCTCCACAGCTGTGGTGCAAGGAGCAAGATTTTAGATGAGGGACATTCAGTTCCATTTGAGAGCTTTCTGGTCTCAAAGAAGAGATCCTCTATCCAAGTTAATCCCAGTGACTGAACTCTGATCCAGGCCCTTCAGTGGTGGCAGGATCAGAGCAATCTGAGACAGGGGTGCTCTTTCATCCTCTGTCCCATTCCTTGACCCTTACTACAGATGCATCCCTCTTGGGATGGGGAGCTCACATGGGCGACCTCTCCACCCAGGGATTATGGTCCCCTCAGGAATCTCTGCTCCACATCAATCTGTTGGAACTCAGAGCTGTTTTTCTAGCACTTCAGGTTTTCTCTGCATCTGTTCAGAACAAGGTGGTACAGGTCAGAACAGACAACACCACTACAATGTGGTACATCAACAAACAAGGGGGCACTCGGTCTTCGGCCTTGTGCACCGAGGCGATGAAGTTGTGGTCTCTGGCTTACTCCCTGAACACTTCCCTCATAGCTGTTCACCTCCCAGGCAAGGACAATGTCCTGGCAGATGCTCTCAGCAGGATTTCCCAGGGCCATCACGAATGGTCACTGGATCCCTAGTATTGGGGATAGTGTTTGCCAGATGAGGCACTCCTCAGATAGATCTTTTCGCAGCCCCAGACAATCATCAGCTTCCACTGTTTTGTTGCAGGCCCCCAGTGTTGGGCTCAGTTCCCCTGGATGCCTTTCTCCTCGATTGGGAAGGGAAGTTTCTTTATGCTTTTCCCCCCTTCCCTCTCCTATTCAAAGTACTAGTCAAAATCAGGTCTCAGCCCTGCAGGATGATCCTGATTGCTCCAGACTGGGCCAGGCAGCTCTGGTACCCACTCCTTCTTTCCTTAGCAGTCCATCTTCCCCTGTGTCTCCCCAGGAACCACAATCTGTTAACCTGTGCTCAGGGGAGAGTTTGGTATCCGAATCTCAAATCCCTCAACCTCAAAGCTTGGCTCTTGAGCAGTTAGAGTTTGCTGATTTGCAACTTTCTGAAAGTGTTCTCGAAATCCTGAAGGCTGCTAGGAAGCCTTTCACCAGGGCTACCTATAACTCCAAGTGGAAAAGGTTTTCCATATGGTGTTCTGGGAAGCATGTTTCCGAATCTCGCTGATTCACCCACTGTATTGGACTACATGGTCCATCTTAATTCTCTGGGACTGAGACCAGCCACCCTGAAAGTGCACTTGGCTGCTGTCTCTGCCTTCATTTCAGCAGGGAAGCCCTCATCTCTTTCTGCTCATCCTGTATTTTCCAAGTTTTTTTAAGGATTGCTTCACACCAATCCTCCATTCAGGGATCCTGCCCCGGCTTGGGATCTTAATGTATGCATTGCTCAGCTAATGCAACCCCCCTTTGAGCCTCTGTCTTTGGCAGAGCTTAAGTATTTGACTTGGAAAACTGTATTTCTGGTAGCATCACTTCTGCCAGGCGTATAAGTGAGTTACAGGCTTTATCAGTAGAAACTGACTTTATTTCCTTTCACAGGGATAAAGTAGTCCTCAGGACTAACAGGAAGTTTTTGCCTAAGGTGGTTTCAGATTTCCACCTTAACCAATCTATTTCACTTCCAGTGTTCTTCACTGACCATTCCTCCTCTGGTGAGAGAGGCTGCACAGCTTAGATGTTAAGAGGGCCCTAAGTTACTACATAGAGCTGCATCAAGGGTCACAGGTTTGACTCCTCCAACTGTTTCTCACTTATGGTGAGGTTGGGAAAGGAGACCTGCCACTAAGAGATCCATTGCCAGGTGGATGCTTTCTTGTATCCAATTTTCTATCAAAAGCTGGGTAAGGCCCCTCAGGCCTGAGGGCTCACTCACCAGAGGTACAGCTGCATCTCTAGCTGCTGCTAGAGACATCCCTATCTTGGAGGTATGTCAGGCAGCTACTTGGAAGACAGTACACACTTTCACCAAGCATTACTCCCTGGATATTCAGGCCAGGAGGGATGCTCGGTTTGGCACAGCCGTGCTTCAGAGCCTATTCCTTAAGTAGGTTCTGTCCCTCCTCCATGGAGGTACTGCTGTGTAGTCTGCAATAGTCATAATATAGCAAGACTTCATGTTGTTTGAAGAAAAAATTACTCTCCTTAGTAATGTTGTTTCTTCTAATGGAGTCTTGCTATATTATGACCTCCCCCAGCCTGCCCTCTCAGAACTCCTACTTTGGGTATGGGGTGGGTAGTCCTCTGTTGGCATTTATTGATGCCCTCTTCATGTTTGGGTGTTGTGTTTATTTAGTTATTTTATCTTATTTTTCTGGTCCACTGACTTGAGTCTTTGTGTTGGGACCTGGAAAATGTGTTAATATATTAGTGGCCAGTTGGCTAGTGTAGGTTACAACTTCACACAGAACCTTAGTGAGTTTTGCTCGAAAGATCTGACAGTTTCAGTTTGAAACCAGCCTAACAGAGCTTCTGAACCGAGCTAGCGCTCTAAGCTCCATGCTCTGCATGGAAGTTAACTCTTTCACCTCCGGAGCAGTTCTAAGGCTGGGACAAACTGCAATAGTCATAATATAGCAAGACTCCATTAGAAGAAACAACATTACTAAGGTGAGTAATTTTTTCTTTTCCAACATGACCCGGGAAATTACAAGGCAAGTACATAACAACATAGAAATTGTCGGCAGGTAAGGACCGCTAGGCCCATCTAGTCTGCCCATAAGCCCTACACTAGTATGTAACTACTTATCCAACTTGGTCAATGGCCACTTCCCTCGCCTCCCCACCTCTATGGTTCCTTTATGCCTGTCCCAGGCATTTTTAAATCCCTCCACTATCCTCGCTCTCACCACCTCCTATGGCAGGCTATTCCATGCATCAACCACCCTCTCAGTGAAGAAGAACTTCCTCACATTTCCTCTCAACTTGCCTTCTTCTAATTTCATATCATGCTCCCTTGTTCTTGTACTTTTCCTAAACTGGAAGGTGTCTCCCCCTTCACCTTGTTTATACCCTTGATGTACTTGAAAGTTTATATCGTGTCACCCCAGTCCCTCCTTTCCTCCAGCGAGCACATATTGAGGTCCCTTAGTCTCTCCTCATATGTTTTCTTCTGTTGGCCCTGCACCACCTTTGTCACCCTTCTCTGAACCACCTCCACCTTGTTGATGTCCTTATTAAGGTGTGGCCTCCATAACTGCACACAGTACTCCAGGTGAGGCCCTTACCAATGTTTTGTACAATGGCATCACCACCTCCCATCTTCTGCTTGTGATGCCTCTGCCTATGCACCCCAGCATGCCACTTGCCTTCCCTGCTGCCTTTGTACTCTGTTTGGATACCTTTAGATCATCTGAAATGATAACCCTCAGGTCCCTTTCCTCTTTAGTGACAGTCAACAACTCCACCCTCCATCCTGTAGCTTTCCCCAGGGTTCCCACTTCCCAGGTGCATTATTTTGCACTTCTTTGAATTGAACCTTAGTTGCCACTCCTCAGACCATTTTTCAAGCTTCCCCACATGCCTTCTCATTGTCTCCACCCCGTCTGGTGTATCCAACCTGTTGCAGATCTTGGTGTGATTTGCAAACATGTAGATCTTTCTCCCCAGCCTTTCTGCAATATCACTAATGTAGACATTAAATAAGACTGGCCCCAGGACTGATCCCTAGGGTGCCCCGTTGGTCACTCCCTTCTCCCCAGATAGGATCTCATTTACCACCACCCTCTGCCTCCTGTCTTTTAGCCAATTTCTCACCCAGTTTACCACCATTTGCCCCATGCCCAGACTTCCCATTTTGTTAACCAACCTTCTATGTGGGACGGTGTCGAATGCCTTGCTGAAATCGAGGTAGGCAATGTCCACTGCCACCCCTTGATTTACCTCCTTTGTCACCCAGTCAAAAAAATATATCAGGTTCATTTGACACAACTTTCCTTCTGTGGATCCATGCTGTCTTAGATCCAGGGCATCGATGGATTCTAAGGATGACACTATTCTTTCTTTGAGAGGTTCATCCATGATATTACCTACTACTGAGGTGAGGCTGACCAGTCTATGATTCCCTACCTCCTCCCCACTACCACTCTTGTGAAGAGGGACTACATGTGCCCTCCTCCAGTCTTCCAGAACCACCCCCACGTCACCGCAGGGGTGTAGCCAGGCATTTCAGATTTGTACACCAACCTGCCACACTGCTACCCCCTTCCCCACTGTTGTTCATGCCTGCCCCCCCCATGACTTGAGTCCAAGATTCCTGGCTCTAGATGATTCCCACACTATATAGACCTGCTGTCTGTCTGTGCTGCTAATGTGGTGCTTGCTGCCCACTGGTAGATGCCACTGACTACACCAGGAGTCCAACACTGTGGCAGAAATTTCTTCCCTCTCCCCTGCAGGTAGGCAGATTTGCTCCACTTGCCACTCTACATGAAGTCTTCATTCTTTTAGCTAACTCTGAGTCTGTTCTTCCAGCTGCTGCTGCTCCTCAGTTCTTTTACTGCTTCTCTCACTTCCAGTACAACTGAACTAATAGTATGGCTTCTAACTTTGCTGGGGCATTTAAACTCACTGCCCAATACTTGCCACACCCCCTACCAGATGCCACAGCCAATCACTATGCAGGCAGACCTAATTGAGACCTTCAGCTTCAACATCCATGGTCCACTCTGACCCCCAAAAAAAAAAAACTGAGAAAAAAAAGAAAAAGCCTGCAGAGCCAAACCTAGGAATTTAAATGTGATGGACTAGAGAGGGCAGAGCAATGCTGGCCAGCTTGTTTGCTAACCCTTCTACTAAACTTGGTATGCCATGGCTTACTTGGAGTATCAGTAGCTACACTCTTGCCCCCATGTTTAGTGAGTCGGTGAACAGTGTCTGCCAGAGGTGCCACTAACTCCCTTCATAGTTCCCTTAATATCCTCAGGTGTATGCCATCTGGCCCCATTGCCTTGTCCACCTTTAGTTTTGAGAGCTCCTCCAGGACTCTGTCCTCTGTGAACGGGGATGGGTTTACCTCCCACTTCCCTTCATGTCCGTTCCCCAGCTGTAGTCCCTGACCCTTCCCCTTCTCAGTGAAAACTGAACAGAAATATTTGTTCAGTATTTCTGCCTTCTCCAGGTCTCCTTCCTTACACTCCTCTGTATCCCCTCTGAGCCATACAACCCCCCCCAGTTTTCCTTCTTTTGTTATTGTAACTAAAGAAAGTCTCTTCCCCTTTCATCACCATCTGCACCAATCTTTCCTCAGTCTGCACCTTTGTGCTCCTAACAGCCTTCCCTGCTTCCTTTAGGTTCTTTAGGTACACCTCCCTATCTTCCCCCCTTTGAGTATCTTTATATTTCCTGAAACTCTTGCTTTTGGCCCTTACCTTGTCTGCCACCTCTCTTGAGAACCATAGTGGTCTTCTCCTTTTCTTGCCTTTGCTTACCATCTTAATGCACTGGTTGGTCACCTCCTCTATGGCACCCTTCACTTGTTCCCACTGCTCTTCAAACCCCCTACCACCACTTGTCTCGTTCCTTGCCAGGGTGTCTTTGATCCCTCTCCCAATTTCCTTAAAATCCATCCCCCTGAAATCCAAGACCCTTGCCTTAGAGTGACTTGACTGTGTCTCTATCTTCATGTTAGATCACACTATGTGGTGGTCCCTAGATCCCATCTGACCTTCCACCTGGACTTCTCTTATTCTGTCCGTATTAGACTAGGTCCAGAATCACCCTGTCCCTGGTGGGATCACTCACCAACTGTCTGAGGCCTTCCCCCTGTAGGGAATCCCAGATGTCTTGGCTCCTGGATGAAGCAGCTGCCAGGGTGGTCCAATCTACATCTGGGATATTGAAATCCCCCCACAGTACTACCTCACCCTTTGATGTTATTTCCTGAATCTGGGCATTCGATTCCTATCCAACTCCTCCCCCCTGTGCTGGAAGTCTGTAGATCACCCCTGTGAGGATTGCTGCTCCATTGCCTGGCTCAAGGGTGATCCACAGTGCCTTTGTCTCCCCTTGTCCACCCTGCACCTCTGTTGCTTTGATACTTTCTCTAATGTATAGAGCTACCCCTCCCCCTTTCTGCTCCCCCATCCCTCCTGAATAGAGAATAACCTGGAACATTTGCATCCCAGTCCTAATTGGCAGTAAACTAGGTCTCTGTTATTGCCACTATGTCCAGATCTGGTTCTACCATCAGGGCCTCCAGGTCCGGGATTTTACACAATCATAAGGAAGAGTAAGAGAAAAACATTTTTACAATGAACATAATCAAGTGTTAGGAAAGATACAAACACATCAATGTGAACATAATGCAACAGTAAGTGTACAATTAGATATAAGTTTAACAGCAGCAAAAGTACAGTAAGCAAGCAGTACAATACTAAACTCAGGAGAAACCATCAGCAGGACAAAAAATAAGGAAAAAAAACATTTAATCATCAACTACAGGCATAGGTCAAGTGGCCCTAGCTGGGAGTAGAAAGCATTTTCAAGAGGGAGAGGGAGAGGTCAGGACAAAAGGACAAAAAGGGAGGAGTTACGCTTGAGTCAGAGGGCAGTAAGTGCAAAGTGGGGTAAGGCCAAAGGCTTGGAGTAGTAACAGTATAGCGAGAGAACTCTGTGAGAGAGTTCAAGGAGGATGGAAGCATGTACAGGGGTAAGTTGTTTGGAGGCTTCTACATAGCTGGTGCTTGAAAGTAGAGTGAGTAGGAGAGAGGTGGATTTAGGCTGGTAATGAGTTCCAGTATAGGGGTGCAAGGTGAGAAAAGGCCTAAGTTCCCATTGCTGTTTTACATTTAGGAATTTGAAAAAGGGTCTGATCACCAGAGCGGAGGGTATAGTGGAGGTTAGGCAGAACCAGCATCTCAGCTAGAGTTGCGGGCACACTCGAGCATGAAATATTTCTGTAAGGTTGCCAAGAGAATAAAGATGGCTAGCTGCTGAGGAGAGCCAGTGAAGGTTCCCATAAAAGTGGCAGTAATGGGTACCGTGGTGAGAGGCCAGTGCAAAATGACAGATAGCATTATATGTAGTGTCCCATTCATGGAGACTAGTTTTAGAGACACCAGCATAATCGACTGAGCCATATATGAGAGCAAGGAGAAGTATACACTGAACAATGCTGACTCTGGCGGTGGGTGTTAGAGCATGGCTAGTTCTATAAGCCATTCTAGTTTTAAGGTTAGCAGCTTTACAGGTACTAGAGATATGGAGGACAAAGTCAAGAGTGGTGTCTAGAGTGATGCCCAGATATTTGAAGGAGTTGACACTGACAAGGTAGGAGCCATCAGAACAAGAGACTGATACTTGCCCCGAGCATTTCCTTAACCTGGGAGCAGATCTGAAGAGCATGGATTGAGTTTTATTAGAACGGAGTATGCATTACAGAATTACATGATACATTCCACAACTGAAGAGAACAGAAGATGCAGTGATGCCACTTACACAGAGGTTAATGGTGGCAAGGAATGGAGTACAGGTGGATTGAGTTCCCAGTATTAAATCTTTGATGACTGGTTCCTTCTTTTAGATTGCCTGCTGCTTGGTGAGAAATTAAGAACTTTCACTACTGCCTTGTTCTTTCTCAGAGCTGAAGCTATGTTTCCGGCAGGAGGAGTGTCCGAAGACAGCATCAGTGAGGCGATAATCAGCTGTGTGGAAGAGCATGAGGCACCGACTGTATGCTCCATAAGAGGTACAGTAATGGAGCACTTTGGTTGGGGCAGTTACACTGCTTTATAATCTATAAACTAATTCAATCTTTGACCTGTCTGGTCACCCCACCATCAAGGATCTCATTGGCCAAAATATTGCAGTGGATCCAAAAATGCACTCCATTCTGTCCACTGCAGTTAGAGATGAGATTTGTGCTTTCTGACAGTGGCTAAGTATATGTATGGACAGTGTCCTGATAAGGTAAATATTAGCCTATCTCTATGTAACAATTTTTAAATGAATATCCTTTAAACATTTTAATCATTATCATGACCCATCCCGACACTTAAAAATGCCCTATACTGTCCAAGTCTAAAGGGACATTGTCAGCTTTTTTAGTAAGTACCTGTCTGTGATGCCTGTTGATGTAATTTCTTTCAAATATGCTACACTGTGCCCGCAACTGTCAAAAAATGCCATTTTGAATAAATTTCATAGAAAATACTATTACGAGCAGTCCAACATTCTGACCACCTTCCGATGCAGACGCAAGTTCATGTGTTTAATATAGCGCTGAGATGCTGATAAACTCATACATGCATGAATACTTTATTTTATATGCAGATTGAGCTAAATGTAGTTATTTATTTTATTTATTTATTTTATTTTATTTATTAGATCATCAGTTTACAGACCTTCGAGTCAAAGACTCATTTACAAAGGCACCTCATCAAGAGAGCAATACATTACAGCAAACAAAATTGTACATTATAAAATGGGTCTGGACAATCCTGCATCCTAATTGGCTGAGAGGTACCTGTGGCCGTGTCCTTATCATGGCATATTGTGCCAGCCGGCACCTCTTCAGCCATTCAGGACACTTTGCAAAATAAATCACAGTGCCAACCTCAGAATTTTAAAAGTATGACAAGCTGCCTGACCGAGCTGCATAACAGTAACACCCCCCCCCGAACACGCACAACCAGCTACACAACATTACCACTCATCAGAAAAAGACTGTTACCCTTAGCAAATGCACATAATTTTCTATAGTCAAAAGTCAGTGACACACCAAGTGGTGATCGGCAGAAACGGCTTACATTTCGAAGCTGACCCACGCGACTCCACCAGCTTTTGGAAACGGCTTTCATATTGCAGCCGACATCTCCGCCTTCACCAGCTCATTGAAGCCAACATGTGCACCTTCACCAGCTCTTAAAAATACTGTTTCAAAAAAAATAACGTTGTAAAATCCAGTAAGCTGACAGCTTTCAGTCCCACAAGCTTTCGGATAAAAGCGTTACTACGGTGGCTGGTGTGGGACACGCTCGCCACCAGAAAGAGACGCAAAAGGGAAAAACATACAAAATAAAAAAATTTAATTAAAAACACCCTTTGAACTGTGCTTCAGGATTAGGTGTCTGTATGGGGGAGCGCTTGGAGAAAAGTGCTTACTTGGGTGATGGTTAAAAGACGCTGACTGCCAAAAACAACTGAAACAAAGAGAAAAGGCATACTAAATTTAAAAAAATAAACAAAACGCCTTGAGAACTTTGCTTCTGTGTGTGGGGATGGGATAATAAAAAATACATTTGAGGTTCCTAGTCTCTGTATGGGGGACTGTGAGAGGAGGCAGACTTAAATTAACACCAACAGCAAGGACTACTTTTCTGCTAACATTTGTTTTACATCTTTTACAATATTTTCTACTTTTTATTTAGATTTATCAATTTTGTAATATATTTTTTACTGGGGGACCCATTTTATAAGTGGAATAAGGCACTCTGAGGTGTGGTTTATGGGCTGATAAGAGCACTTCCCAGGTGCTAAAGACACTCGGCGCAAGCGCCTCGTGCCTCATTACGCACCTGGGCCGTGCTCTTATCAGCCCATAAACCACACCTCGTCATGCCTTATTCCTTACGTATATAACACTTAGATTAAAAATGCAACCAGTGTTACAAGAATTCACTGGTGGTACAAGCTTGGTAATAGGTAGATCACAGTAGTCATAATATAGGTACACGAGTACCACATCAGGTAGCAACCAGAGATATTTTATTACATTATTGATAGACTCCAGTGCTGTAGATGCTATAACATTAATGAAACCTCAAAATGAGTGCTCTAACATACTAAGAAATGGTTTTGAAAACTCAAGGCTTGACTCCAGGCTTGCACTTCAACATCAATGCTGGTGCACAAGCCTGGAGTCACAGCTTTAGTTTTCAAAACCATTTCTTCATATGTTAGAGCACTTGGTTCAAAGTTTCATTAATGTTACAACATTTAGGGGACTAGAGTCTATGAATAACTACATTTAGCTTAGTTTGCACATAAAATGAAGTACTCGTGCATGCATGAGTTTACCGATGCCTCAGTGCCATATTAAACAAATGGATGTGCATCTGCATCAGGAGGTAGTCAGAAAATGGAACAGCCATAATAGTATTTTGTATGTAATTTTGTTCAGAACAGCATTTTAGGACAGTTGTGGGCACCGTACAGTATATTTGTTAGAAATGCTGTCAACAGGCACCACAGATAGGTACTTATTACTGCAACTCCCTTTACTTTGGGCTTTCAGGGGTTGAAATTCACTGCCTGCAGCTGGTGCAGAATGCAGTAGCCCGGGTTTTGATGGGCTCTAGTAGATCCTGTCATATCTCTCCAGTGTTGCGCAAACTGCACTGGCTGCCTATATGGTGGCAGATCACCTTTAAAGTTGGTTTACTGACTTTCAAAGCCCTTCACAGTCAGGGTCCGGCCTATCTGAAAGAACTTCTGGTTCCTTACTGCCCTGGTCGATCGCTCCGCTCGGCCGACGAGGGGTTGCTAGAGATTCCAAGGGTGAACCTGAAATCATCTGGTTCTAGAGCTTTTTCTTATGCTGCGCCCATCCTTTTTAATTCTCTACCCTGTCAGTTACAGGAGTGCACCTCCGTGGAGGAATTTAAGAAAGGATTGAACACTTTTCTTTGGCAAAAGGCCTTTGTGGATAATTGAACTGCATTTTGATTATGTTTCCTCATTCATGTTTAAGATTTTGAATTTTAATGCTTGTTTTAAATTGTTTTAAGGTGTAAGGTGCCTTGGAAATAGAAAGGCGCTATACAAATACAATTATTATTATTATTATATCTGACAGTGTCCCTAAAAAGAAGTTGTTTTCCAGGTGTGAATTACTTTTACTCGTAAAAATCTTTTACTCACCAACTATAGTGTCAAAAATTGTGAATACACTACTCTTGAATACCAATGCAATCCATGCCGTACAAATGAACTCCATGGCAGATTATCTGATCGTTCACCTCACCTCAAATATTAGTACCTACTCAGTCCAATCCTCCTTTTGGATTAACTTTAAAATCCCAAGAGAGATTGACTTTGCTAAAAGAGCATTCTCTTTTATTGTTCTAGACAGACTCTTGGAATAAAGATACAGTGGCAACAAGAGGAGAATGCAAGGCTAAAAAAAAACAGAGAGTGGTAAATAGTCACATTCTAAAATGCCAACTATGCAAAAGGAATACCCAGTGAAAATCAGAGGCAAATAGGGCAGAGCAAAAAATATAACATGCTACTAAGGCAAAAGGCCATATGACAAAAGGGTAATGATCTCATGGAATTATCCCATTTGGAGAAATTTCAAATAACTGAAACATATAGTGAAGGCTCTAAAGGAGAGATTTTCTATCCCTAGATCATGCTTTGACCATTACCTAGACCCATTGTGTTTAGTTTCCAGAGGGACAAACAACAAGCCATTATTGTCATTAACATTGTCAAACAATTTGGGGCCACTTTACATCCCTGAACAGATGACAGCATTCAGTGACACACAAGACACCATGTTATTACAGATCATGTGACACCAATAGTACCAGACTGTTATTAACAATGGATAGAAGCTTTCAGAGCATTTACACTGCTGCTCTGATTCAAGTTGCAGTCTATTTCCGTGCTGTGTCCCACTGATCCTGTGTTGCATTTGCACGGCACCTCCTATGACCAAAGCAAGCTGCACTGGAGAGGGGCCATGAGTAAGGCTGTAATTAATTCATGGTATGCATGAAATTCACGGATACCGTGAAAATCGGCAGGTTCCATGAATTTCAGCAAAACTGGTATAACTGTCTTCCTTTCATCTCCTGATTACCTCGAAATTAAGTTAATCATCTCCTAAACACTTACTATGACAGCATTGGAATCATTCAGTCATTTCCCAATTGCTTAATCTATGCAGAACATCATGAAAGCAGGGATTTCTTAAGCGCTTAACAGCTTAATTGCTTAATTGTGTGGCTGGTTTCTTGATCTCATGCTGTTTTAAATTGTTAGGTAGTAGCCCAGTTTTCCAGTATGCCGCACAATGTCTCTGCCGCAAAAGCCTACCTCTGCTTCTAAACTCGGTAAAGTGTATGCTAAACATAGGTGTGCCCAGTATGATAGAGGCACCTTTCACGTTGCGGGTGATATTTTATTTTTCTCAACCTGCAATATACCCGTAGACCATAAACGAAAAGCCTCTTGTGATCGTCACCTTGAAGCCTCTTCTCATGTTGCCAAGGAAAGGAAACTCGATGTAAGCAAAAGTGCTGTAGCTGAGAAGCAGGTAACGGTACGAGAGCTGTTTCATGCCAAAGCTGAACATCAGGAAAGCAGGAAAATTGCACTATTCTAATCTAGTTGAAGCATTTACTTCTGCTAATATTCCTTTGAATGCTCTAGATAACCACAGCCTACACTGTTATCTTGAAACCAATTTAAAATCAGTTGGACTGATACCTACATCGCAGTGGCTGCGTTCAGAATATTTGCCAAAAGTGTATTCTTTTCATGTGGCTGAGATAAAAAAAAAAAAGTGTTAGAGGCAGAAACAATTTCAATAATATGCGACGAGACTATTGATGCACAGGATCGATACATACAGAACATTGTGGCTATACCTTCAATTGGTGCACTACGCTTGCAAACAAGTAATCCCTCTGTAGCCAAATTAGAACCAATACTACTAGACTATACCGTTCTGGAAGCTACAAATTTTAAAACAGTTTCTCAAGCTGTCCTGAATTGTTTGCAAAAATATGAAATCCTATACACCAAAGTTGCAGCATACATCACAGACAACGCTATGTACATGAATAAGTGTTGGCTACAGAGTCTAAAGTATGTACTTTTAAATAGGGCCCATGTTACATGTACTGCCCATCTATTAAATCTTCTGGGAGACATTTGGCGTAAAACTTTTAGTGATGTCAACACTTTTGTTGTGGCTGTAAAAAAAGCATTCACAGCATGCCCAGCTTGAAAGGTTCATTTTAAACAGTACCTAGCTAGCAAAGTCCTGTCAGTCACCTTACCACCAATGCCTGTCATCACAAAGGGGAACACCTGGTTCGAGGCAGTTTTCTATCATGCTGAATACCTCCCTGAGTATAGTGAATTTTTTAGAGACGAAAGTGGAGCTTGTGAGGATGTAGTAGCAATGTCAGCTGATTGAACTGTCACCACAGGTATCAAAGAAATTGCCGAGAATGCACCACCTTTAGTTTATATGCTGGGAAAAGTATGAGGGTGAAGATGTGAGAGAACACTTGGTATACGATGAACTGCTTGATTGTGCTACCTTCCTTCAGGTTAAATCAAAAACTGCCATTAAGTCACAAACTAAAAAATGTTTATCTGACTGTTCAAATAAAATCACGGACTACATGACTGAATGTGGCAGATTTCATCAGTTGGCTGCCAAATTTTTTGCTGCAGTTAGAATTTTTAATCCATCGAGAGTATGAAACCTTGCGATGACAGATGATGCAATTTGTGACAGCATTCCTCTAATGAAAATATAAAGGCAAGATCCAAGCTAAGATCCTACATTCAAGAGGTACAAGGCAGCACTTTCATATATTGTAACATAGATATTGTTGGGTTCTGGCAGGACTGTAAAGAACGATTCCCAAACTTGTCAAACATTGCTCTTAGCTGTTTGAGTGTGCCTGTTCATAGTGCCAGTGTTGAGAGATCATTTTCTCATTACAGTTCTATGTTGACTGATATTCGACGTAATATAAAGCCCGATAATCTAAAGATGTATTCAATGCTGCAGCAAAATAATTAATGTATGTTTAGTGGCACAAATGTACTTTTTTACCCGATTTTAAATGTTTGTAATGATTGTAATTGATTTTAACTGCTCTTTCTTTTAGTTGTGCAACTTATTTTATATTTATTGAAGTAAAAACACAATTTGAAATTAGTGATGTATGCATGAAATTATTTAGATTTGCTGTGCAAACACCATGAAATCGTACCCTTTTTTCCGTGAATAAAATACAGCCTTATTCATGAGTTCTGAGGCCAGGTGGGTGTTTGTCAGTGTCAGCAGTGACATACCTGTTGACATGCAAACTGCTAACATCACAAAAGAAATGTCATGCAGAAACCTTCTTCCAAATATAGCCTTCCTTCTAAATTTTAGGGTAAAGCTTCCACAGATGCATTTTCAATCAAAATTGGATTTGATAAGCTACAAATCGAGTGTAGCTTACAGTGATTCCACACCTACCCCTTGCCTAAAGGCTGACCCTGTTTGGAATTGGAATAACAGCATGAGAGTGTTAAAGCAGCAGTGATGCAAGCATTGCTGCTTGTCTATATGGCAGCTTACACCACTGAAATAGCAACACATCCCCAACTTGGCTGTGATTCCAAGAAAGAGGCAGCCATTAACTTATCTCGATCTGGTAAGTGTCCAAACTGTCACGTTTGAACCAGAGGAACCAGAGTGCTTAGGTTGCTGTAATGTAAATGTGGCAGTGTAAACAGGCATTTGTGTACCTTCTTCTGGAATATCTCTACAAGGAAGATAGTCCCTCCAACACTCAGCTGCCTATGATTTCCTAGTTATGGACATCCTCTTACCCAGTAGACAGGAGATATGACAGCTTATTTTATGTAGCCCGTACCTGTCACTTTCCATCACCTGCTCATTGGGTTCCCTAGTTAGAGTACAGAGTTGTGTTCAACCTTTCAGCTGAGACCCTTTCCTTGTGACCACTGAATGCAAAGTGTAAGTCTCCTCTTATGTATGTCATTTCACGAGGTCATTATTTTGACTTTTCTAGGCACCTGTCTTTCCAAATCGGGCCTGCTCTGCATTGATCCGGTGTGTTGGTTATATGTTGTTATTCTACCCACCCCTATTTCTTTCTTGAGGATGGATCTACTGCTGTTTACATCCCACTTGTGAGAAGTGGCAAAAGCACCTTATGGGCAGGAGAAAGACACATTTCTTTATCCTGGTAATTCCTTTTCTCCAAACAGTGTTGCCATCACTCCATTTCTTCCCATTCTGATCTATACATTATTTTTGATGGATGTCATTCCTTTCTCAAAATATTTCTTAGCGATAGTGTGCATAATGGAGTAATATTACTAGTGTATCTCATTGTGATGTCATGGAGTCTGTTTGATCTCAGTTTACCTGAGATGATGTTAAAGTTTTTGATTTGGCAAGGGAGATATTAGTACTGGAAATGTATGGTAGCTCCTAAGGGACATCATGTGGAATGTGTGGAGGGGTTTTCATATGTGTAAACATAGTAATATTTGCACATAAGGATACTGACCTGAAATATTTCCATCCCTGAAACAGCAAGAAATTCGTGCTCAAATAATATATGGATTCCAGGACAACATTTTATGCACCAACAGCATAGCTCTTAAAGCCTATTGTGGTCATTCATACTCTTTTTTTGCATTTAGTTAAGTTTAAAGGTGCAATCAGTGTGAGTGATTTGACTGCCTGATGTTATTGATGATGTTAGTGATAGCCTTGGTTTGATCCCCAGTGTGGGACATTTTTTTCTTTCTCACTGCAATTTATGCAGTGTGACAGAAATTTGTTAGATGAAACCCTATTAAAGAAAAGGTTAGTGGAGCATCTTGAATCCAATAGGCTGAAAGGCAAAGGGCAGCATTGACTCATGGGGAGAGGTCATGTCAGGCAAATCTGATTGATTTCTTAAACTGGGTGACCAGGGAATGAGATCAGGGGATAGCAGTGGACATGGCCTATCTGGACATTAGCAAGGCCTTCAACACTGTGCCTCATAGGAGACTGATAGCAAAATTGAGCAGCCAAGGGGTGGAATACAAAGTGTTGAACTCAGTTAGCAGCTAGCTAATGGATTGGCAACAGAGAGTGGTGGTTAATGGCATGCACTCTAATGATGGGAGAGTGACCAGTGGGGTGCTGCTGGGCTCAGTACTGAGAACAGTCCTTGTAATGTCTTTATAAAGGATATTGCAGAAGAAATGGAAGGGAAGGTATGTCTTTTTGAACTCAGGAAAAGCTGGAGAGAATGCATGCGGAATTTGGGAAACTTGAGGAATGCTCAAGAGCATGTTAGTTGAGGTTCAGTGCCTAAAAGTGCAAGATTACACATCTGTGGCATAGGATACCAGGAGCTGAGTATAGGATGGGGGGAGGCTCTGACAGTTACTTAGCAGGAAAGGTAGCTTGGGGTTATCATATCTGATGAACTCAAAGTAGCAGGGCAGTGTATGAAAAGCAGTGGGTAGGCCCACTGGGAAGCACTAGGAGCGGTATCTCCAGCAAAATAAGGGAGGTGGTGTTGCCACTGTATCACTCACTGGTGAAACCCCACCTGGAACATTGTGTCCAGTTCTTGAAGCTGGAAACACAGAAACATAGACTTTGACAGCAGATAAGGACCTCTTGGCCCACCTAGTCTGCCCATTTCCTTACCTGCTGGATAAGCTGCAGATCCTAGTTAACCAACAGCCTATTTCTTCCTAACCCCCACAAGAATTGCCTTATGTCTATCTGATGCATTCTTGAATTCTCCCACAGTTTTAGACCCTCAGGAAGGCAGTTCATGCATCCACCACCCTGTCTGTGAAAAGATATTTCCTCACATTGCCCCTAAGCCGTCCTTGCTCTATCTTCAAATTGTGTCCCTTTGTTCTTGTGCATCTCTTTTTCTGAAAGATGCTACCCTCTTGGACTTTGTTGATTCCACTGAGGTACTTAAAAGTTTCTATCATGTGCCCTCTCTCCCTTCTTTCCTCTAGGTATACATATTAAGCTCCTTTAATCTCTCCTCATTTGGCTACTTTTGCAGACCCTGCACCATTTTAATTGCCCTCCTCTGGACTGCCTCTATCCTGTCTATGTCCTTGCTGAGATGGGGTCTCCAGAACTGGACGCAGTACTCCAGATGGGGTCTCACCAACTGTCTGTACAGAGGGATGACAACTTCCTGTCTTCTACTGGTGATGCCTCTCCCTATACATCCCAGTATCCCCACAGTCCTCCCTATTGCCTTCTCACATTGCTTGCTAACCCTAAGGTCATCTGATATAATTACCCCCAGGTCTCTTTCCATTTTTGTTGTTGTTACTAGCCTCCACTGTGTACTGTTCCCCTGGGTTTTTGTTTCCCAGGTGCATTATTTTGCACTTCTTTGCATTGAATTCATGCTGCCATACTTCTGACCATTCCTCCAACCTTGCCAAGTTCCTTCTCATCCTTTACACCCCCCTTGTGTAGCAACCCTGTTGCAGATCTTTGTGTCATCTGCAAAGAGGCATACTTTTCTTTCAAACAACATGAAGTCTTGCTATATTCTGACATATGCAGTGATTCCCAACCTTTAAACTGCCCCAGAGAACAAAGAGTTAACTTTCTATGCAGAGCATAGAATGCTGAGCTTGAGCTCAGTTGGAGTCTCTGTCTGGAGTGTTTCAAACTCAAACCATCAGATTCTTTACTCCGTCTCACTGAACGGTTGCTCCGGAGATTTCTCCTTCAGCTCAGTTTGAAAGTCGGCTAAAGTTTCAGTTTTCGTCGGTTTTTAAACCGAAAAAGTTATCCGCATAGTCGGTTCAGTCTCTGTCTGTGGTGCCGTGAGTACTAGATAAGAATTGTTCTGTTTTTCTGTGTGGACCTTGTAAAAGTGTGGGTCGGTTCGGCCGAACTGGCCATTTGATAGTCAAATCTTGTGTTTTGTGTTTTTACTTAGGGTGTGGTTACCGGTCCTTATCGGTTCTAAAAAAAAGTATTTTAGTATGTTTTTTTTCCAATACCTGTGACACGGTTAGGAACCGATAAGGGAGTCTTGCCTGGCGGTTGCCATAAAAAGGGTAAGTTGGTTAGGTTAGCCATGTCTGAGAAAAAAAACAGGCCCACCGGGTTTCAACACTGCAGTGAGTGTGGGGAGGTCTTTGCTAAGGCCGATCCCCACACCACCTGTGTTTATTGTCTGGGGTTTGACCACCTCGATTCAGACTGCCAAATATGTAAAAATGTTCCCAAATCTACCCTTGAGAAGAGATTAGGTAGACTGAGGGAAAAGGAGGCCAAGAAGTCAGCTGACCCAGATGGCCAGCCCGGTTTGGTTCCAACCAAACCAGAAGGAGTGACCTCTGACCAGGGCGATACTTCTTCAGGCAAAAGAAGAGCCGATTCCGAGGGATTGGTTCTGACAAAAAGAAAATGTAAAGAGAAATCGTCCAGTTCGGATACAGAGGTTCATGTTCCGACTGCTGAAGATATAGTTAGAGCGAATCAGATTGTGGAATAGCTCCACCCGATTCCTACCGATCCAGCACCTTCTGGCAGGGGTTCGGTTCGGTTGGTTCCCCTGGTTCAAGATTATACCCTCGAAGATTTTTTATGAACTGGAGTTTGAAGAGGAAAGGAAATTTGAGGATGATGATGGTGAAAGTGAGGGTCTGGATGTGCCTGTGGAACCGGACATCTCCCCAGACAGACCTTCAGGTGTTTCCCCTCCTAGGCTTTCTGAGTCCCCTTCTCACTTTATGTTTTACAGAAAGGTCGCTGAAACCCTCCAGCTTCCTATGGAGGAGGCTGTGGAGGATCAAGAGGAGCCTGATTATGTAGAAATGATGGACATCCCAGAGTCCAGGAGATTGTCTATTCCCCTCCACAAATCCTTTGGGAAACAGACACAAAAAATCCTAAAGTCTCCTAACACTATACCTCCTGTGGACAGAAGAATGGACAAGAGGTATACACTTTCAGGCTCAGATAAGGAGTTCTTATACCAGCAATGCAGCCATGTTGGGGTAGTGCAGGATGCTGCCTGTGACAAGGCAAATATTCCCTTGGCTTCACCCCCCCAGACAAGGACTCCAGGAAGATTGATGCCATGGCAAAGAAACAGTACATGGCATCTTCCTTGGGACTCAGGCAGGTGAATTATATGGCCTGTACAGCCAGGTACCAGAAGTCCAGGTGGGACACTGTACTGGCACTGGCTAAACAGGCCTCCCCCCAGCTAGCCAAGGAGCTGGAGGCAGTGGCTGCATATGGGATTGAGGCATCTAAAGTTCAGTTTCATGCTGCTGTGGACTCCAATGATGTGTCATCAAGAGTCATGGCTATATCTGTGGCTCTTCGGAGAATGGCATGGCTCAGATGTACTAGCCTCTTGCAGGATACCCAGGCTAAGGCCATGGATTTTCCTGTAGTGGGTAATTCTTTGTTTGGGGAGCAGACAGAGAATTACATGAAGAAAATGGATGAGTACAGGACCACTTATAGGAGTGCTCAGGCCAAAGAAAGGCAGGCAACTCCTCAAAGGCAGCAGTCTAGGGGCAGGGGCAGGCCTTTTCATAGGCCTTTTTACCAAGCACAGGCCTCTCCTCCCTTTTCTCAGAGGGGATTCTTCAGAGGGAGAGGCAGAAGAGGGATGAGCAGGGCTGCATCCACTCCTCAGCCTAAGGCCCTGCCAAGCAGACACCCTGATGGGTCTGCCCAGTCGACTGTCCTATTCCAGTAGGAGGCAGACTGTCTTACTTTGTCCAGGACTGGATGTCTATTACCTCAGACAAATGGGTCCTGGAAGTAGTAAGCCAGGGACTGGTTCTCAGCTTCAAAAAATTTCCAAAGATGAGAACCAGATCCTTCCCACCTGCAGGTCTCTCAGAAACCCTTGCCCTAGAGGCAGAGGTTTTGTCTCTTCTGGCCTTAAGTGCCATAGAGAGAGTTCCTACCCTACTCTGGGGATCTGTACTCCAGGTACTTCCTTACCCCAAAAAAGACAGGAGAGTGGTGACCCATCCTAGTCCTAAGATATCTGAACAAGCATCTTTTAAAACCAAAGTTCAAGATAGTAACTCTGGGAATAATTCTTCCCTCTTTAAGGCCAGGAGACTGGCTAGCCTCCCTGGACCTCAAAGATGCTTATTTTCACATTCCCATCAAGTGCTCCCACAGAAAGTACCTCAGGTTCAAATTGCCCTCAGGCCACTATGAGTTCAAAGCAATGCCCTTTGGCCTAACATCAACACCAAGGGTTTTCACAAAGTGCCTGGCAGTAGTGGTTGCTTTCCTAAGAAGAAAAAAGATTTCCATTTTTCCATACCTGGACGACTGGCTCATAGCGGGGCAGTCCCCAGACCAAGTCAGGTCAGACCTGCAGGTAACTCAGGTGCTCACGTCTCTGGGATTTCTTCTCAACCTTCCCAAGTCAGTTCTCGAGCCAGTACAGCTTCTCACCTTTATAGGAGCAGAGCTGGATACTGTAAAAGCAAGAGCCTTTCTTCCCCTGGAAAGGGCAAGAGTTCTTACAGAACTGGCTTCTTCCTTCAGCCTTCAGATGTCTTGACCAGCAAGGTTTTTTCTCCAACTCTTGGGCCACATGGCAGCCTCTACAGCAGTGGTCCAAGGGACAAGATTCCATATGAGGCACATTCATTTCCATCTGAGGACTTTTTGGTCCCAGGGGAAGGATTTCCTCACCAAACTGATTCCACTGACTCGGACCCTGATCCAAGCCCTTCAATGGTTTCAGGATCAGGACAACTTAAGACAAGGGGTCCCATTCTCCACTCAGTCTCATTCAGTGGTCCTTACCATGGATGCTTCCCTTCTGGGATGGAGAGCCCATCTAGGGGCCCTCATTGCTCAAGGAGTGTGGTCCCCTCAGGAATCTCTTCTCCACATCAATCTCCTGGATCTCAGGGCAGTTTTTCTGGCCCTGCAAGCCTTCTCTCAGTCAGTACAGAACAAGGTGGTTCAAGTCAGAACAGACAACACCACCACCATGTGGTACATCAACAAGCAAGGAGGCACTCGGTCTACAGCCTTGTGCACAGAAGCCATGAAGTTGTGGTCCCTGGCTTACTCCCTGCAATCCTCTCTGATAGCAGTTCACCTTCCAGGAAAAGACAATGTGCTAGCAGATGCACTGAGCAGGATCTCGCAGGACCATCACGAAAGGACCCTGAACCCTCTGGTACTAAAGGTGATTTTTTCAAAGTGGGGCACTCCAGAGATAGATCTTTTTATAGCCCAAGACAATCACCAACTTCCACGTTTTTATTGCAGACCCCCAGTCTTGGGTTCAGTCCCCCTGGATGTTCTGGTATTGAACTGGGAAGGGCAATCCCTGTATGCATTTCCCCCTTTTCCTCTTCTGTTCAAAGTTTTAGTCAAGATAAAGTCACAACCTTGCAAAGTCATTCTGATTGCTCCAGATTGGGCCAGACAGCCTTGGTACCCTCTTTTGCTGTCCCTAGCAGTTCACCTCCCCCTGTCTCTTCCCAGGAATTACAACCTGTTAACCTCCTCTCAGGGGAGGATCTGGTACCCCAGTCTTCAGTCTCTCAATCTCAAGGCATGGCTCTTGAAGAGTTAGAGTTTGCAGATTTGCAGCTGTCTCAGGGGGGTTCTGGATATTCTCAAAGCTTCTCGAAAGCCTTCCACCAGAAAGACTTACAACTCCAAATGGAAGAGGTTCAGCATTTGGTGTTCCAAGAAGCATATTTTTCCTGATACTGCTGAGTTGCCTACAGTCCTGGACTATATGGTCCATCTCAATGGCCTAGGCCTCAGACCAGCTACCCTCAAGGTACACTTGTCAGCTGTTTCAGCTTTTCTATCAGTGGGAAATCCTTCTTCTCTAGCATCTCACCCTTTATTCTGTACATTTTTTAAGGGATTGCTCCATACCAATCCTCCCTTTAGAGACCCTGCCCCTGCCTGGGATTTGAACGTTTGCATTGCTCAACTTATGCAACCTCCCTTTGAACCCATGTCCTCAGCAGAACTAAAGTACTTGACTTGGAAAACTGTGTTTTTTGGTAGCCATTACCTCTGCCAGGTGTACCAGTGAGCTGCAAGACCTGTCAGTGGAACCTGATTTTATCTCTTTTCATAGGGATAAAGTGGTCCTTAGAAACAATAGAAGGTTCTTGCCCAAATTGATTTCAGATTTTCACTTGAACCAGTCTATGTCTCTCCCTGTTTTCTTCACTGATCATTCTTCCTCAGGAGAGAGGAGGCTACACAGTTTAGATGTTAAAAGAGCCCTCAGCTACTACATAGAGCATACCAAGGGTCACAGGGTTGGCTCCCTCCAGTTGTTCCTCACTTATGGAGAAGTGGGAAAGGGCAAACCTGCCACTAAGAGAACTATTGCCAGGTGGATTGTATCTTGTATACAATTCTGCTATAGGAAACTGGGAAGGATTCCTCCCTCAGGCCTGAGGGCTCACTCCACAAAAGGTACAGCTGCTTCCCTGGCTACTGCCAGGGATATTCCACTATTAGAAATCTGTCAGCCACCTGGAAAACAGTCCATACCTTTACCAAGCATTACTCTCTGGATATCCAGGCTAGGAGTGATGCTTGGTTTGGCACAGCAGTCCTTCAGAGCCTATTCCCAAAGTAGGTTCTGTCCCTCCTCCATGGAGGTACTGCTTGGTAGTCTGCATATGTCAGAATACAGCAAGACTTCATGTTGTTTGAAGAAAAAAATAGTCACCTTAGTAACTGTGTTTCTTCTAATAGAGTCTTGCTGTATTCTGACCTCCCTTCCTGCCTCCCCTCTCAGAACCTGTTTTGGGGAAGTGGGTTGGCAGGTGCAGTGTTGCACCCCAGGGGTGCTCTTTGTTTACACCCTCCTCCTTTATATTTGGGTGTTGATTTATTACTGTTATTTGTATTAGACTGGTTTTTGGTTTTTGGGTTTTCTGACTTGAGTCTTCCTTAGGAATCCAAAACCTTTTACTGCCAGTTGGCTAGTAGGAATTTTACAATTTCCACATAGAATTTTTAGTTAGTTGGGCTCGTAAGACTCTGATGGTTTGAGTTTGAAACACTCCAGACAGAAACTCCAACCGAGCTCGAGCTCAGCATTCTATGTTCGGCATAGAAAGTTAACTCTTTGTTCTCCGGGGCAGTTTAAAGGTTGTGGATCACTGCATATGTCAGAATACAGCAAGACTCCATTAGAAGAAACACAATTACTAAGGTGAGTAATTTTTTCTTCCAGGCCTTCTGCAATGTCACTTATAAAGACATTTAAAAGGACTGGACCCAGTACTGAACCCTGTGGTACCCCACTAGTAACCCCCCCTTTCTTCAGAATAGACTCTGTTTACTATTACCTTCTGTGTAATTTTGTCCAGCCAATGTTTTACCCAGGCTACCACCCTGGGACCCACTCCCAGGCTGGCTAATTTATTAATCTTTTGTGTGGGACTGTGTCAAATGCCTTGCTAAAGTCTAGGTAGGTCATTTCTATAGCCCCTTCCTGGTCTACTACTTTGGTCACCCAGTAAAAGAAATTGATTAGATTCATCTGACATGACCTTCCTGCTATGAATCTATGCTGCCTTGGGTCCTGTGACCCACTGCACTCTAGATACACAACAATTCTTTCCTTCAGAAGTGATTCCATCATTGTTCCTACCACAGAGGTCAAACTGACATGTCTTTAGTTTTCCGCCTCTGTCTTGCTCCCACTTTTGTGAAGGGGAATCACATCCACCCTCCTCCAGTCCTCAGGTACCACACCATCCTCCCATGATTTGTTAAAAAGGGTAGTCAGTGGTGTCACTAGTTCAACCCTTAATTCTTTTAGAATTCTGGGGTGAATTCCATTAGGCCCCATTGCTTTGTCCACCTTCAGTTTTAGGAGTTCTTTCAGAACCCTTTCTTCTGTGAAAGAACTGCAATTGACCCCCCCATCCAGCGTGCTTCTGTTAATTGGATCAGGTACCTTCCCCTCCTCCTCTTTTGTGAATATTGAGCAGAAGTATTCATTCAGTAACCTTGCTTTTTTCTCTGTCCTTCTCTGCCCACCAACTGTCATTCTTTTCAGCCTCACTATCCCTCCCTTTGTCTTTCTATGCTCCCTAATGTACATATAAAAGGTTTTATCCCCGTCTTAACCAAGTTGGCCATCTTTTTCTCAGTTTGGGCCTTTGCTATTCTGACTGTCTTCCCTGCTTCCTTCTGCTTTAACTGGTACAGTTCTCTGTCCTGTTCCTTCTGTGTTTCCTTATACTTCCTAAATGCTATCTGTTTCTCCTTTACTTTCCGCGCCACCTCTTTTGAGAACCATAGTGGCTTTTTCTTTCATTTTGATTTGTTTGTTTGCTTCACACAAAGACTTATTGCCTCTGTGATGGCAGTTTTGATGTTTCCCCATTGTTGCTCCACCCCTCCTTCTTGCCTGTTTGCTAGTGCTTTTCTAAGGCACTCTCATTTTGACAAAGTCAGCTCTCCTGAAGCCCAGTACCCTCACTTTTGTATGGCTTGACTCTGCAGCTGAGTTTTTCATGAACCACACTGTTTGGTGGTCGCTTGTACCCAGATGGCTACCCATTTCTAGATCTGAGATCCTCTCATTGTCCCCATTTGAAAGTATGAGGTCTAAGATTGCTCCCTCCCTAGTGGGTTCCAACATTAGCTGTCTGAGGCATGCCCCCTGTAGGGCATCGAGAATGGCCCTGCTCTTGGATGTGGCTGCAGCAAAGGTGCTCCAGTTAACATCTGGCATATTCAGGTCCCCCATCAACAATATCTCCCTTTTCTCTGCCATTCTAAGGATGCCTTCTATCATATCCTTGTCCATTCCCTTCCCCTGAGATGGAGGTCTCTACACAACATCAGAAAGCTACAGATTGGTAAAGAAAGGCCTACTCACCCACGTTTATAAAATAAAGAAGTATTTTTAATTCTCATACATAAAGATATAGTACTAGGAATCCACAAAAAATCTGTAGAGTTCCAAAGTATACATTTTGGATAAACCTTCTTCAGTACAATACCATATCTACAAAATATATAATATTCATCCATTATTATACTTAACATAGCACAACTAATAATTATAATTTATGTTATCACGTAACTACTAGAAGACGTTGCTCATCATATAAACATCAAGCTGTATGCCATTGTACATCCAACTTATAGGACCTACGTATATCTTAGTTTTCTAAGGAAAAAAATTTTATATATATATATATATATATTTACCATTAATAAGAAAATATATATAGCTGGGCATTTATAAAGTTCCATGTTGCCCATGGTACCCAAAAACTGGAGGACAGCAGATGTAGTCCCCTTTTACAAAAGTGGGAACAAAGAGGAAGCAGGGAACTACAGACCAGTCAGCCTCACCTCGGTAGTGGGGAAGATCATGGAAGCACTACTGAAGGAGAGATTGGTGGAACATCTGGTTGTCAATGGACTACAGGACCCAAAGCAGCATGGTTTCACCAGGGGAAGGTCATGTCAGACCAACCTCGTTGAATTTTTTGACTGGGTGACTAGGGAGGTGGATCAGAGGAGGGCAGTGGCCATTGCCTATCTGGACTTCAGCAAGGCCTTTGACACTGTGCCACATAGAAGACTATTACACAAACTGGGGAATATGGGTGTGGGCAGGACAGTAGTGTGGTGGGTAGGTAACTGGCTGGGTGGCAGGACACAGAGGGTGGTGGTAAATGGCTGTCACTCCACAGAGGGAAGAGTGACCAGTGGGGTACCACAGGGATCAGTGCTGGGACCAGTCCTATTCAACATCTTCATCAGTGACATTGCGCTGGACCTAGACGGCAGAATTTCACTGTTTGCTGATGTCACAAAGCTCTGTAACAGAGTAGACACACCAGAGGGTGTAGACAGAATTGGAAGGGACCTGCAGAAACTTGAAGAATGGTCAGGGGTTTAGCAGTTGAAATTCAATGTAAAGAAGTGCAAGATAATGCATATGGGGCACAAAAACCCTGGCACAGTATATCAATTGGGGGGTGAGGATATAGCATGCACCAAGCAGGAAAGGGATCTTGGGGTTATCATCTCTGATGACCTCAAGGTAGGGAAAAAGTGTGACAAGGCAGCAGGTAAAGCAAATATGATGCTGGGATGTATAGGCAGGGGCATCACCACAGGAAAAGGAAGGTCATAATTCCACTATACAAGACACTAGTGAGGCCCCCACCTGGAGTACAGTGTACAGTCTGCGAGACCATACCTATGTAAGGACATAGACAGGGTAGAGAAGGTTCAGAGGAGGGCAACAAAGATGGTGCATGGATTGCATCACAAGTCTTATGAAGACAGGTTGAAGGAACCGAACATGTACTCCCTGGAGGAGAGGAGGGAGAGAGGGGATATGATAGAGATATACAAGTATCTTACAGGGAGGAACAGGGTGCAGGAATATACTATTTTTAAGCAAAAAAGATATTCCAGGACTAGAGGGCATGGGATGAAGTTGGAGGGAGGACGATTCAGAGGAATTGTGAGGAAGTATTTCTTCACAGAACAGGTGGTGGACAAGTGGAACACCCTGCCAGAGGAAGTGGTGGGGGCTGAAACAATCACAGGATTTAAGAATGCATGGGATAGACATAAAGGAATTCTGGAGGTCAGATGTAAGGGGCAACAGACTTCTAGGAAAACATAAACTGAACTTACAAGCTCAAATGGGCAGACTGGGTGGGCCATAGGCCCTTATCTGCCGACACTGTCTACGTATCTATGTATCTATGTTATGTATAAACCATATATTAAAACCATTAGTATGACTTCATAGCTCATAACATCATAACTTACATATTATCTGTCTTAACATCTCTTGAAATTAAACTTGATCCCACTAATATGTAGTCTTATAACAAATATAATAAGGATACTATCTTGAAGTTCTGTAATGAAATACATGCTAATCTTTTTAACAATATTAACACTATCTGTGCTTAAATTCACATTTGCTTACCTAAATAAACAATATTTTCCTTCCAGCTTTATAACAATAGTCTGTTAATTCAAACTTGTACCTCATAAATTCCACACAAAATATTTTTTTAAATAGCAAAATAAGCATTTACTGGAATCCACACACAACTCATTAGTTAAATATATCACAGGTGTAAAATCACACTGTGTAAACCAACTTACATTCTCAATTATTAGACAGCACGCTTTCATAAAAACTGGTTCGGGTGTAACAGGACCTCTCGCTCTTTCTGCTTATTTGGAGGTGCTGCGCCAACTGGGTGCTGTGTTTAAATAGACTGGGAATTGGGCGTGGAGCCTAGCACATCACTATGGGAAACAAGAGCTTCTCGTGGTGATAGCATTCACCCTTTGAGCCCAATCTGCACTTAATAGCTGCACCATATACATTATATGGTGTTCCGTCTATACCGTAACATATATAATATCTGGTCACCTCAAAAACAAAAGTGTTGTCAGGAGTTAAAGAGTCAAAGAATACTAGTACTTGAGTGATTCCAACTGGATATAATACGTTCTTTACTATAAAGAATATTTTGTCTCCTTACATTCTCCAACTTAAATTAAAATAAAACAGCTAAACCTATAATAAAATATTTACAAGATCCAAATTTCTCAATAATCTTAACATAAATAGCAAATTCTAGTTAATTTCTCAATAATCTCAACATAAAAAAATCTAATAATTTATTGTAGCCAATGCATTTCAAGGAGAAGGCGGGAGATGGACTGTGGGGAAAACTATACAGGAGACTAATCAATATAATTACAGAATAGGCTGCCAGTTAATCAAATCATTCAATCCATTTCTTGGATTGGTGGCTTCAAATCTATCGATATAATAAGTCTCACAAGTTAATATTTTACTTTAATAGTCTCCACCCCTCGAAATAGGAAGTACTTTTTCAATATCAAAAAATCTAAGTTGTGGTAATTAATGTCCCTGCTCTAGAAAGTGTCTTGCCACAGGGGAAGTCATATCTCATCTCCTAATGTTACTCTTATGCTCCATTATTCAAGTTTTTAATGACCTTTCAGTTTTTCCAATATATACCTTATCACAGGGGCACTTGAGAGCATAAACAAAACCAACAGTGGAACAATTAATACATTTTTCAATGGTAATTTCCTTATTATGTGACGTATTCCTAATAGTTTTCATCCTATAGGTGTTATTACAATTAATACAATGACCACATGGGGAATTTCCCTTAACTTCAGATAAGTTAAGAAAATGTGATGGTCTAATATCCGGTATTTTATGCTCTGCTCTCATTAATCTATTCCCCAGTGTCTTATTCAATTTCGTTAGTCAATGGTAGATTTCTGAAAATCTGATAACTTAAAAGAGTTGCCTGTAAAATGTGCCAGTGTCTATTAATAATCTTCTTCATAGCAAAAAATGCATCATTATAAACAGTCAAAAAGACATATCTCTCTCTGTATACCTGTTTCCTAGTGCAAGGTGCTAGTAAATCATTCCTGTCTCTTGTCCTAATTCGTTGTTCTGCACTTAGTAATGTGTCCTGTTTATAACCGCTATCTCTCAATCTCTCTGTAATAATTGCCTGCTCCTTTTCAAATTCTGATAACTGGGTACAATTGCATTTTGCTCGAATCAGTTGTCCATATGGAACAGATTCTATCAATTTTTTAGGGTAGAAGCTCTGAGCATGTAAGATTGAATTTTTATCAATATTCTTATGGTAAAGTTTAGTCATTAACCTATCCTCATATATATAAATCAACAGATCTAAATAGGTAATCTGTTCAGAACTGAAATTCATGTTAAAGACCAAATGATCCATACAATTATTCAGGTATTGGTAAAAAATGTACAACTTTTCAACAGTTCCCATCCATAATACAAGAATACTGTCTATAAAATGTTTCCAAAGTCTCAATTTCTGCTTAAAAATTTTCTGTTTGGCATATATATATATTCATTCTCAAAATGTCCTATATAAATATTGACATATGATGGTGCCATACTCGAACCCATGGCTGTTTCTTTGATTTGTAAATAAAAATGTTTCTGAAAACAAAAATAGTTCTGACTTAGTACTGTCTCTGCCCATTTCACAATCACTTCATTAGATGGTTTCTCTTAATTTCTGTATCTATCTAAAAAAGTTTTCAAAACTTCACAACCCTGTCTATGCAGAATAGAGGTATAAAGATCTTTCACATCCCGTGTCACCAGTATGCATTGTCATATATCTACCTCATTATTATTAAAATTATCTATGTTAACTATAACATCGGTTGAATCATGAATATATGATTCAATTTGTTCTACAAATGGCTTGATAAGATGGTCAATAAAAATAGACAAAGGCTCCAAAATAGAATTAATCCCTGCAACAATGGGTCTACCTGGTGGTGCTGTAAGGTTTTTATGGATTTTCAGCAAGATATAGAATATAGGTATAGTAGGATTTGCTCTAAACAATGATTCTTTTTCCCACTCTGTGATTTGTTGCGCATCAAACTCACTACATAATAAAGCTTGTACCAACTCAGAAACAACCTTTGTTGGATCTTGTTCCAAACACATACAATTCTCTTTAACCTGTAATAGCTCCAAGCAGATAGATCAATATTGTGCATAATCCATGATCACTAATGCGCCCCCTTTATCTGCATTTTTAATAATTATATTTTCATCATTCTCCAAGTTCCACAATGCTGAGAATTGTTGTGTAGATAGATTAAACCTTTCCCTTATATCTGTATTCCTTTCTTTTTTTAAAAATCTCTTCTATATCTGTATTGATCAATGCAGTGTAAGTTTCAATGATATGTGGCGTGACTGATGGAGTAAAATTAGATTTTAAATGTAATTTCTTACTCAAAGAGATTCTCTTTTCCTGTTCTTGTATATTCTGTTCTTTTACAGGTTGAGACCCCAAAAATATTTTAGTTTAAGTTTCCCAAAGAAACAGTTAAGATCTACTTTAACTTCAAATTCTTAATTTGATTGTGTGGACAGAAAGTTAGCCCTTTTCCTAGAACTTGTACCTCTATATCAGTTAATACCCTTTCAGAGATATTATAAACTAATTGATTTTTGTCACTGTTGATCAAGTTGTTTTGGCCTCCAATGGTACCTCTTGTGTTTTCTTTTCTTTTTTTCTATACCCCCATATCGATGCCTATTCCTTTTTCTATGCCGTGTGAGGGGCCTGCTTATTGTAAATCTGTCATGGTTTTGTCTATTTTGCCTTCCTTCATATATTAGTAGCCTTTCCTGCCTCTCTGTCAAAAATGTCTTTTTCCCCGATATCAACCTCTTCCAGAAAAATAAGAACCTCTACCTCTCATTCCTAGAACATCACCCTCTGTCTCACTACCAGAACTAATGGCTGAGGATTCAAAGTCCAGATTATATTGGAATGTCTTGGTATAACCAGTCTTCTTTTATTTTTTTTGTTTCATATACTTATTAGTTGACATTTGACCAAATACAATTCATAGCCAGCATCTATAAACAGTCCATACAGTGTAATCATATTCATTAATAACAACACCTTGTTGTTATAGCATTTCATACTTCATTCAACATTACTGTCATTTTTCCTTTAGTTTTAAGTGCCCCCTTTAACCAACTAAACTAGTAACCTCTAACAATTAACAATTAATTCAATCTGTGTCCATCCTTTCCTAATCATCTCATACTTGAATAGAGGCCCCTTCTTTCTGTTAAATAGTCCGCTACCCTCCAGAAGCATTCTTTCCCCCATACTCAGAGCACCCATATATTCCGCCCAGGTTCTTTCAAACCCATCTTCTGTCCCTTTCAGGCAATATGTCAGCTTATCAATTGCTAATACCTTCACTGTAAGCTCTTTCCATTGACCCACTGTAGGCCCCAGAGCTTTGGTCGATACATTTTGTATTCCTACCCTAGCTACTGTAAGTAAAATTCTGATCCACTTGGGGTAGAGAAACCATTCCCCATTCTCTTCTCCTTCCACCCCTAACAGCAGTGATTTTTGGGAGATCTCAATGGGCTTTCCCCTCATAGATGCAATTTCTTTGGCTATGCCTTGCCAGTAGGACTTTATCACTGGACAATCCCAGTAGTAATGCTGGTAAGTACCCCTGTTTATTTTACATTTACTGCAAAATGGCGAGACCCCTGGGCAAAAACTATGCACCATAGCTGGCAGGTAATATAGCCTTTGTATATATTTAAATTGAGCTTCTTTAAACTTATTACACACTGATAGTCCCTGATGGGATTCTAACATTAGATGCCAGTTAGCCTCATTAATTTCTTCCCCAATGTCCCGTTCCCATCAAACCATCACCTTCTGGTGAAGGTCTTGAAAAAAAAATGTTTCCTGTCTAATTTTACGGCTCTCCCTACTAGCCCCTTCTCACATCTACTAGCCCCCATTATCTCCCTCTTCCCGTCTTCCATCAATCTCCTTGCTTCTCCAGGTCCATTAAGCCATTTGTAATAATCCCTTACTTGGAAGTATCTATACATGTGTGAGGTAGGCAAGCTCCATCTCTCTTTCAAATCCAGGAATGTACATATGCCCCCCCCATGTTAAAGTCGGCATACATTTCACCCCCTTGTCCTGCCACAATTTAAACCCATCATCCTCCAGGCCTGGCTGGAATTCAGGATTCCCTACCACCAGAACCAGCAAAATCTGATATGTGTCAATGCCTTGTCTCTTTTTCATTTTCTCCCAGGCCGATAAGCCCGCCATCACCATCGGGTTAGGCGCTACTAGCTTTCTGTACCGCTTAAGTCCTTCTCCACCTAAGTAACTCGAAATTCTCCCTGGAGCCCCATCCTCTTCTAACTCAACCCACCCAGCCACTTCCTGTCTGTGTACCCAATTTTGGATGTACCTGTATTGTGTTGTCAGAAAGTACCCCATCACATCTGGGAAGTTTAGCCCCCCTTGTGCTACCAGTGCTTTCAGCCATTTCAAACTAATTCTAGGGTGTTTGCCTTTCCACACAAAAGTTGTAAATGCCTTTTCCAGTTTATTTCTATCCCAGCCTACTGGTCTGAAAGGGATCATCTGCATTTTATACAAAAGTCTGGGCAGAACATTCATTTTGAGGAGGTTAATCCTTCCCATCCAGGAAATACTCAACTCCTTCCACCTACTCAGGTCCTGTAAGACTTCCCTAATCAGAGGTCTATAGTTCACCTCATACAAGCTCCCCACTTGTTTTCACACCTTAATCCCTAAATATGTAAATGTGTGTTGGACTGTATTCAACCCCTAGGCATCCGTCCTGCTGCCCCCTCCCAAAAACATTATTTCCGACTTTTGCACATCAATTTTATACCCAGAGAAAACTGTGAATTGCTCTATTATTGACAATACTTTAGGAGCCGACACGTCTGGCTCTGAAAGAAACAAAAAATTGTCATCCGCATATTTAACCAGTCTTCTTATTAGAAAAGGAATATACTTAATTATTTTTGTAGTCATTCAGATCCCTTTTAAACTTATGTAATTTAGTGGTTCTTAATTCTTCCTCAAACTCTTTTAAGTTAATGTTTACCCTCTCTAAATAATCTGTTAACTCATCCATATTATATTTACTCTTCATTTCATTATTATATTGTGCAATTTCAATTTCTACTCGCTGTAATTCTATTGTAACTGATTCAATTATTAACATAAAATCCTTGGAGCATCTATTCCTCACCCCATCCCATTTCAAATCAAGATCCAAGTCTACATATCTCAAGTTTGCCTCAACAAAAATGCAAAGTCCCCTTGGGATACATTTCTGTTTGAGATACTGAGTTAGCATTAAAGCATGATACTCTAATTTATCTTGTTTCTGTCAAAGATATTCAAATTGATTAGTAACAGCATGTGTGGGAGTGGTACCACTAAATTCCCTATTGGTTCTAAAATTCCCCAGAATCCTTTGTTCATCAGTGCCAGATATGGACAGAGGAATAGATCTTTTATCTGTCAATTTATCCAATTCATCAAAATTCAACATCATAAAATGATATATTGATTCCAAAACAACAAAAGAGTAGAATATTAATATCCTTAAATGGTCAGTCCAATAAAAAATGTTCACACAAAATGTAACTCTGAAAGTCCCGATCACATCCAAATTCGTAAAATGTGTGCCAGAAAAAGCAGTACCATTGTTCCAGTGTTATATATGTCCTCCGTACTTTTAGAGATTGTGTGATTGGTGAAGCAAAACTTCCTGGTCATGTCAAATCATTTGTACGCACATGAATAGTGTCCTTCTGGGACATGCATCTCTCGATGCTCCAAATACTCAAAAGAAGTAGGAGTCCAGCTCAGCCAACCTCAGTACAAGAGAAAAGCTACTTTAAGGGTGGAGCCAGTACCAATCATTAACACAAAATCAGAAAGCTACAGATTGGTAAGGAAAGGCCCACTCACCCAAGTTTATAAAATAAAGAAATATTGAATGTATTTATTTATTCTGTTGTTAGTCTTTGGTAAATGGGTAAGACCCACTAGGAACAAGTGCCTGTTTTCAGGGGTGACTTGGGAGCACTGGGCAGTTAAGTGACTTGCTCAAAGTCACACAGTATGCAAGTGGAGGTTGTGAGAATCAAACTCAGGTCTGGTCTGCTGGATGTATCAAGCTTGTTCACACCTCATTCCTCTAACTTCTAGGCTATACTGCCTATAATTCTCATACATAAAGATATAGTTAAAAATCTATGTTTCAACCTTAGATCTTCTTCAGGAAATATCTAAAAGAGAAAAAAAACAAGATATAGTACTAGGGCCCCACAAAAAATCCGTAGAGTTCCAAAGTGTACGTTTCGTATAAATCTTCATCAGTACAGTACCATATCTACAAAATATATAATATTTATCCATTATTATAAACTAATATAGCACACATAATAAATATAATTTATGTTATCACAAAACTACTAGAAGATGTTGCTCACCATGTAAACATCAAGCTGTATGCCATTGTACATCTAACTTACAAGACCGACATAGATCTTAGTTTTTCATGAAAAAAATATATATATTACCATTAATAAGAAAATATATATAGCTGGGCATTTATAAAGTTCCATGTTATGTATAGACCATATATTAAAACCATTAGTATAACTTCATAGCTCATAACATCATAACTCACATATTATCTGTCTTAACAACTCTTGAAACTAAACTTGATCCCACTAATATATATTCTTAACTACAGACCTGTTAGTTTGACCTCAGTGGTGGGGAAAATGATGGAATCATATTGAAAGAAAGAATTGTTCTGTACCTAGAGGTCAGAGGGGCACAGGACCCAAAGCAGCTTGGATTCACAGCAGGAAGGTCATGTCAGATGAATCTAATCGATTTCTTTGACTGGGTGACCAAAGTAATAGACAAGGGAGGGGCTGTGGATATGGCCTACCTAGACTTTAGCAAGGCATTTGACATAGTCCCGCACAAAATATTAATAATCAAGTTGGCCAGCCTGGGAGTGGGTCCCAGGGTGGTAGCCTGGGTAGCAAACTGGCTGCACAACAAGACACAGAAGGTCATAGTGAATGGAACACATTCTGAAGAAAGGGGGGTTACTAGTGGAGTACTTCAGGGCTCACTACTGGGTCCAGTCCTCTTCAATGTCTTTATAGGTGACATTGCAGAAGGTCTGGAAGGAAAAGTATGCCTCTTTGCAGATGACACAAAGATCTGTAACAGAGTTGATACACAAGGGGAGGTAGAAAGGATGAGAAGGGACTTGGCAAGGTTGGAGGAATGGTCAGACGTATGGCAACTTAGATTCAATGCAAAGAAGTGCAGAGTAATGCACCTGGGAAATAAAAATCCAGGAGAAGAGTACACAATAGCAGGGGAGGTACTAATGACAACAATAATGGAAAGGGATCTGGGTGTAGTCATATCAGATGACCTAAAGGTGGGTAAGCAATGTGAGAAGTCAGTAAGGAAAGTGAGGGGGATACTGGGATGCATAGGGAGAGGCATCACAAGTAGAAAAGGAAGTGGTTATCCTCTGTACAGACAGTCGGCGAGACCCCATTTAGAGTACTGCAGTTTTGAGACCTCATCTATGCAAGGACATAGACAGGATGGAAGCAGTCCAGAAGAGGGCAACTAAAATGGTGCAGGGTGTACATCAGAAACCATATGAAGAGAGACTGAGAGAGCTTAATATGTATACCCTTGATGAAAGGAGGGACAGGGGGGACATGATAGAAACTTTTAAGTACCTCAAGGGAATCAACAAATTCCAGGAGGGTAGCATCTTTCAGAAAAAGAGATGTGTAAGAACAAGGGGGCACAACAAAGTTAGAGGGGGACAGCCTCAGGGGTAATGTGAGGAAATTCTTTTCATGGAGAGAGGTGGACGCATGGAACTGCCTTCTGGAGAGGTTGTGGGTCTAATACAGTGGGGAATTCAAACATGCATGGGACAGACATAAGGCAATTATAGTGGGGAGTTGCAGGAAGTAGGCTGTTGGTTAACTAGAATCTGCAGCTTATCCAATAGGTAGGGAAATGGGCAGACTGGGTGGGCCAAGTGGTCCTTATCTGCCATTAAAGGCTATGTTTCTATGTAACAAATATAATAAGGATACTATCTTGAAGTTCTGTAATGAAATATACGCTAATCTTTTTAACAATATTCACACTATCTGTGCTTAAATCCACATTTGCTTACCCAGCTAAACAATATTTTCCTTCCAGCTTAGAAACAATAGTCTGTTAATTCAATCGTGTGCCTCATAAATGCTCCCAGTTTGTTTATCTGTAAAAAAATATGTTTTTAAATGGCAAAATAAGCATTTACTGGAATCCACACAAAACTCATTAGATAAATATATCACAGGTGTAAAATCACAATGTGTAAACCAACTTACATTCTCAATTATTAGACAGCACACTTTCATAAAAACTGGTTCTGGCATAGCAGGACCTCTCGCTCTCTCTGCTTATTTAGAGGTGCTGCGCCAACTGGGTGCTGTGTTTAAATAGACTGGGAATCGGGCATGGAGCCTAGCACATCACTACAGGAAACAAAAGCTTCTCACAGTGCTAGCATTCACCCTGTGAGCCCAATCTGCACTTAATAGCAGCACCATATACATTATATGGTGTCCCGTCTATACCGTAACATATATAATATCTGGTCACCTCAAAAACAAAAGTGTTGTCAGGAGTTAAAGAGTCAAAGAATACTAGTACTTGAATGATTCCAACTGGATATAATACATTCTTTACTGTAAAGAATATTTTGTCTCCTTACATTCTCCAACCTAAATTAAAGTAAAACAGCTAAACATATAATCAAATATTTACAAGATCTAAATTTCTCAATAATCTTAACATAAATAGCAAAATCCAGTCAATTTCTCAAAAATCTCAACATCAGTAACAAAATCTAATCATTTATTGCAGCCAATGTATTTCAAGTAGAAAGTGGGAGATGGACTGTGGGGAAAACTATACAGGAGACTAAACAATATAATTACAGAATAGGCGGCCAGTCAATTGAATCATTCAATCCATTTCTTGGACTGGTTTCAAATCTATTGATATAATAAGCCTCACAAGTTTATATTTTACTTTTGTAGTCTCCACCGCTCGAAATAGGGATTACTTTTTCAATACCAAAAAATCTAAGTTGTGGTAATTGACTGGATTTTGCTATTTATGTTAAGATTATTGAGAAATTTGGATCTTGTAAATATTTGATTATATTTGTAACTGTTTTACTTTAATTTAGGTTGGAGAATGTAAGGAGACAAAATATCCTTTATAGTAAAGAATGTATTATATCCAGTTGGACTCATTCAAGTACTAATATTCGTTGACTCTTTAACTCCTGACAACACTTTAGTTGTTGAGGTGACCAGATATTATATATGTTACGGTATAGGTGCTACTTCACTAACCACACCCAACTACTGCACTTGATCCCAACATTTGAGCTAGCTAGCTTGCACTTACCCCTATCTCATTATATACCACAACCCAATACCTTAGCAGGATTTCCTCATTGTAACTGTTACTCTCGACTATTAGGGTATATGTATTACTCCATACACCTATTCCTGTCAAACACATGCAGCTGTATTATCTAATTATATGTTTTTAAGGTATAAAGCATGACTTCCCCATGTAATTGCTACTATACTATAAGTAAGGGTAAATTGTCATCTACGCCCAACTATTTCTGTCAAATGTTTTCAACTGTTTTGTAATTGTATGTATATACTGTATGTCAGGACCTGGACTACCCTTGTCCTCTTCCCCACTGTACCACTCCCCCCAGGTTGCCCCAGGAGACGAGCAGTTCTTGCTCAGTGTGCTTTTCCTGGTGAAACAGTTTCAATAAACAAATAGACAGGACACCATGTAATGTATATGGTGCTGCTATTAAGTGCAGATCGGGCTCACTGGACAAATGCTATCACTGCGAGAAGCTCTTGTTTCCTGCAGTGATGCGCTAGGCTCCATGCCCAATTCCTGGTCTATTTAAACACAGCACCCCGTTGGCGTAGCACCTCTAAATAAGCAGAGAGAGCAAGAGGTCCTGCTATGCCAGAACCAGTTTTTATGAAAGCGTTCTGTCTAATAATAGAGAATGTAAGTTGGTTTACACAGTGTGATTTTATACCTGTGATATATTTATCTAAACAGTTGTGTGTGGATTGCAGTAAATGCTTAATTTGCAGTTTAAAAAAATATTTTTTTACAGAAACAAACTATGGGGAATTTATGAGGCACTCGTTTGAGTTAACAGACTATTGTTTCAAAGCTGGAAGGAAAATATTGTTTATTTGGGTAAGCGTATGTGAATTTAAGCACAGATAGTGTGAATATTGTTAATAAGATTAGCGTATATTTCATTACAGAACTTCAAGATAGTATCCTTATTATATTTGTTATAAGAATATATATTAATCGGCTCAAATTTAATTTCAAGCAATGTTAAGGCAGATAATATGTGAGTTATGATGTTATGAGCTATGAAGTTATACTAATGGTTTTAATATATGGTCTATACATAACACAGAAATTTATAAATGCCCAGCTATATGTATTTTCTTATTAATGGTAATATATATAATTTTTTCCTAGAAAAACTAAGATCTATGTAGGTCTTATAAGTTGGATGTTCAATGGCATATAGCTTGATGTTAATATGGTGAGCAACATCTTCTAGCAGTTATGTGATAACATAAATTATAATTATTTGTGCTATATTAATTATAATAACGGATGAATATTATATATTTTGTAGATATGGTTCTGTACTGAAGAAGGTTTATCCAAAACGTATACTTTGGAACTCTACAGATTTTTTGTGGAGTCCTAGTACTATATCTTTATGTATGAGAATTAAAAATTCTTCTTTATTTTATAAACTTGGGTGAGTGGGCCTTTCTTTACCAATCTGAAGCTTTCTGATTTTGTGTTAATGATTGGTACTAGCTCCTCTCTTAAATTAGTTTTTCTCTTTTATAGAGGTTGGCTGAGCTGGACTCCTACTTCTTTGGGGTCTGTATCCAACCCCTGTGAGGATTATGGTGTCATTTACAGCCTCTGAGGTGACCCACAGTGCCTCCTCTCCTCCCTGTATACTCTTTTGTTCCACTGCTTTTATTCATTCCCTTACATAGAGAGCTACTCCTCCCCCTCTTCTACCCTGTCTGTGTCTCCTGTAGGTTGTGTACCCTGGTATATTAACAATCCAGTCATGGTTCTTTGTGTACCATGTTTCTGTGACTGCCACAATATCCAGGCATCCCTCTTCCATCAAGGCCACTGGTTCAGGGAGCTTGTTGCCCAGACTGCGGGGATTGGTACTCATTACCCTCCATGTTTTGATAGCCTTTCCCCTTCTTGCAACATCCCTGTTCTTACTGGACTTCTGAAAGGAAAGACAGGGTGAAGGAAGTCCAGAGAAGGACAGTTTAAATGGTGCAGGGTTTGCACCAAAAGCCTGAAGAGGAGAAACTGAGCAATCTCAGCATGTACATGCTGAAAGAGAGGAGAACAAGATGGGACATGATAGAGAGCTATAATCATCTCATGGGGGTGAATATGGCACAGGAGGGGAGTCTCTTTTAAATGAGAAAGGGCATCAGGACCAGAGGGAATGCTATGAAGCTGGAAGAGGGAAGTTTATGAGATATATAAGGAAGTATTACTTCACTGAAAGAATGGTAGATGCCTAGAGCAGACTGCCAGCAGAAGTGGTGGAGGCAAAAACAGTAGTGTGCTTCACACATGTGTGAGACAGACATAGGGGAATATTAGTAAATAAAAAGGGAGGAGGTAGGGTCACTAGAGACCAGTTGGGGTCTGTGGAAACAGAGTAGGCAGGCACCATCTGCACAGAATGGATGGTGCACGCAGTCCTTTTCTACTTAAAAGTCTATATTTCTAGATGTCATTGCTAATGTTAATGATAGAGTTTCAACAAGGTTTGAAGTTCCACTGTATATTGCTGATAACTTGAAAAGTTCAAGTGGAAACATTGAGGTTTAAATGCAGCCTGCAAAACATTACTTGAAACTGATAGCCTACAAGTGCTCATGCATGGGTGAAGCAGCTACGCACACCTTAAACTGCTCCCACAGTCCCGTGACTATTTGAGTTATAATCTGCTTCCATCAAAAACCTAAACTGATCAACAAAGCATAGTTTTACTCTCAGTGAAAAGATGGATTTGTACCTTGTAGCATGAAATGAGAAGCCATCTAGGGTGATGAGAAAAAATGTAGAGAAGACTGGGACTTTGCAGGGGGATGGATGCCGATGCTGGCCAAGACCCCAGAAGAGGCAATGGAGGCATTGGGTTGGGTCATTACCATGCAGGACTGGCAGCCCTTCAAGAAGTTGGACTTCAGGAAGATGGGTGAAGTGCAAAGAAGCCACCTGATGGACATCAGAGCAGATATGGGGGTGGAGCAAAAGTGGTTCATCATTAAGGAAGAATTACTGCTTGCCACAGAGGATTACATTAGGCTCAGGAGGAAGAACACAAGGGCCAATGCACCCAGCTGGTTCAGTTCTGGATTCACCCAGGAAGTAAGGGAAAAGAGGTTAGCCTATAGGAAATTCAAGAAGACCAGGAGAGAGGTGGATAGGCAAAATTACCTGAGGTTGGCTAGTGAAGCAAGTAAGGAAGTCCAGCGAGCTAAGGCACAGAAGGAGCAACAGATAGCTGAAGGAATTAAGACAGGGAGAAGGCCTTATTTCACTATATTTGCAAGAAAAGGGACAAGAAGGATGGGATTGCTAGGCTTAAGAAAGGGGAGGAGTTGGTAGAAGATAACAGGGGAAAACCATACATACTAAATGAATACTTCTGTACTGTCTTCACCAGGGAGAATGATGGACCAGTGCCTTCAGGAAGGAGAAGAGGAGCACGGGGGCAGGGGAACACAGATGTGGTGATAGAGGAGGATAGAGTGAGGGAGGGTCTGCTGGCGCTGAAGGTGAACAAATCACCAGGCCTGGACAGAGTACATCCAAGGGTACTAAGGGAACTGGCTGAGGAGCTGGCAGGGTCACTGGCACACCTATTTAGTAGTTAACTGGAGTCAAGCATAGTACTGCAGGACTGGAGAACAGTACATGTGTGCCCTTCAGGAAAGCAGTCCCAAGGATGACCCAGGGAATTACAGACCAGTCAGTCTGACCTCAATCATGTGCAAGCTCACGGAGACCATACTGTACCTAAGGAAAGGTTGGTAGAATATCTAGAGGAACATTGTCTCCAGGATGCGAGACAACACAGGTTCATGATAGGGAGTTCATGTAAAAGGACTCTGATTGACTTCTTTGACTGGGTCACTAAGACAGTAGACAGGGGCCAAGCAGTAGACAGCCTCTATCTGAATTTCAACAAGGTCTTTGACTCTATGCCCTACAAAAGGTTGATCAGGAAGTTGGTGGATCTCAGGGTTGGGGAGAAGATGACCAGATGGGTGGAAAACTGTCTGAGGGACAGAACCCAGAGGGTGGTTGGTGGTGGGAGAGTTATCAGGCACCAGAGAGGTCACCAGTGGGGTCCCACAGTGCTCAGTAATGGGACTGATGTTGTTCAATGTCTTCATCAATGACATTGGAGTTTGCATTAAGGGCAAAATATATTTATTTGTCAATGACACCAAGTTCTGCAGCAAAGTGGACACAGAAGAAGGGTTGCAGGACCTACAGGAGGATTTAGAAAAGCTGGGGAGGTGGTCTGGGATCTGGCAGATTGGCTTCAGTGCCAAGAAATGCAAAGTTATGCACACTGGAGCCAATAATCCCAGGACAGAATACTACCTGGGGGAGTCCAGGTATCTTCATCAGAGGAGGAAAAGGACCGGGGACTGATGATCATTAATGACTTGAAGCACTCCATGCAGTTCAAGAAAGCAGCAGCAAGGGCAAACAAGATGCTGGGATGCAAAGCTAGGGGATTCAGTAGTAGGAGAGAGGAGGTTATGCTGCCCTTGTACAGGTCACTGGTAAGGACACATCTAGAGTATGGAGTTCAGTACTGATGCTCACACCTCAGAAAAGACATTTACCTGCTGGAGAAGGTCCAGAAGAGGGCTACAAAGATGATAGTGGGTCAGCAGGGTAAGACATATGAGGAGAGGTTGACAGCACTGAACATGTACTCTCAAGAGGTGAGGAGAGAGAGTGGGGACATGATTGAGGCCTTCAAGTGCTCTTGAAAGGGATAAATAAGGTGGATAAGAAGGGTCCCTTTAAGCTAAGTGGCAACCATAACTGGCTGGTCTCATGTGCACACAGGCTTACACACACCTGCAACCTGTATGCTTAAACCAGGTGGCTTCACCTAAAGGGACAGATCTCCTTCCAATCCTGTCTGCTGGCTAAAAAGATCTCCTTAGGGCCCACCCCGCCCTAAGCTCAACACCTATTAATACCTGCACTGAACTATCATGGAACGTGGTGTGCATCCAAGCCCTTCTTCCATATCCTCTTCTGCCACACAACCTAGGCTCAGAGGACTTTTATGTACAGAGCTCCTGTCTTGATAAATGAACTGCCCCCAGATGTTGTGGCTGAACCTAGGTTAGGTCCGTTCAAGCACAAACATCATCAACATCTCTTCTCATGCAGCAGCTGTGACTGCTAACCTTAATCCCTTTCTCCAACTCCTCCTCTTCATCCATTCCTTACCCCATACCCCTTTATCCCCAATTCCCTCCCAGACCACCCCCTCACACTACTTACCACCCTCACCTGTTACTCCTTTCAACCTAAACACCCTCCCTTCTTGTAAATAATTTTCCTGTCCTCTGCTATCCTTAACTCTTCACCGCCTAACCTCCTCATCTCTTCCTTACCCCACCCTCCCTTCTTCTAAATAAATTTCCTGACCTTTGCTATCCTTAACTCTTCACCACCTCCCCCTCTTCATCCCTGCCTCCCCTCCCATGCTACCCACCACCTTCCCTCCCCTACTTTGTCATTACACCACCTTTCTTTTGTCCCCCCCCCACCGGCTAGCCAGGTCTTACTGCACTTCCTCCTTACTAAGGTTATATTCTGTATGTCATTGCATACCCTCAATTATGTTACCTTTACCCAGTGCTACTCTTTCAATGCAGCAACACCTACATTTTGACAATGTCATTTTCTGACAGCACCTCCTTCACTCCATCTGTGGTCACATATACCTAACCTCTATCCCTCTGCCTCAGGCCTACTTCCTTGCGTGTCCCCCGGCCCCTCACCACCACTCCATCCCCTCTTTGCTCCCTCCCTTCCATGGGCCCCTTTCCCATGCCATAGTCAGTTTGACTGCACTTCCCTCCCTGCTCAGACCTATTAATTTGTCTTACCACTCCTCACACTGTTCTCCTTACCCAGTACTGCTTTTTTCACAGCAACACAACTCTTTTTTTTAATTTAATAAACGTTATTCATTTTAAAATACAGTACATAATAATAACACCAACAGCTAACAGGACACAATAATAATGAAAAAAAAAACTCCATCCTCCCACCCACCCCCATTGCAGAGCTTATAAAGAACAAAAGAAAAATAAGGGGCTATGACTTGAAAACCTGTATCAGGAAGCACTGATGGATAATATAGGAGGGAGTTACCAAGAGTGACCGGATCCAGCTAAAGGGAGTATAGTGTGTGTAGCTTACCCCACCACTTGTCATATCTGTGTAATTCATTTTGCAGGCTGGAGTTCATCTACTCAGCTGTAAGAGTGAAAAAGAGTTCCTGCAGCCACTCATTATACAACAGGGGCTCCTCGTCCCTCCAGTGGTGGAGGACTAGTTTTTTAACTGATAGCACTATTAGGGCTATGTAATATCTCTGCTCCCTAACAGGTATGCTGGAGTAGCTCACAAGCAAGCATATTTTGGGGGGCAAACAGTCCTCTAGCCATGTTAGGGGATTCACCCTCTGCTTTATCATTGACCACAGCCTGGTCACTTTACGGTAATCCCAGAAAATATGATAGAGGATTCCCTCTGAGGCCCCACAGTGGGCACACAGGGAGGACATAAGCTGGTGCATCTTGACTAATTTGATTGGGGTGTAGTATAGATTATTAAGAAAATTGAATTGGACAAGATGCAAACAGTCTTGAGTTATGTAAGTGTAAGTGTCAATCCAAATTTGGTCCAGTCTGTTTGCTGGAATTGTGAGGACCTGTATTGAGATTCACCATCCAAATTAGGAAAGAACTTGAGAAATAATACCTCATACATGTTAGAGACCAGGTGTGGATAGGAAGCCAGAGATAAGAGGGACTGCAGGAACTCATCTACATTTACCTGTGAGTTTCCAGAACCATACCACCGCACAATAGTGTGGCGAAGCTGACATATTTTAAAAATTACACAGGGGGGCAGGCTCAGCTGGTGAAGGAAATCCACAGAGGACATACAGACCCCATCTCTGAAAAAGTCACCCACCCTAATGCCAGCCAGGGGAGGGAGCCATGACTCAGGAAGAGGTTTACCACCTAACTTGAGGTGAGGGTTCCTGACAATAGGCTGAGGAAGATCCATTTCATGGGAATATTTCAGGGCCAAGCATAGTTGGGCATGCACCCTGACTCATACTCCTATGGCAGTATTGTACAAAGATTTTGGCAACTCTTTAAGGGCCAGGTATAGCATAACTTGGGGTGAGAGGCCAGCACCCCAAATAAGCTGTTGCTCAAGAGCCAACCACAATGGTGAATAAGCAGTTGATTCCATATCCGGAACTGGGAGAAGCCAGTGGAGGTACTTGCTAGTATGACTAGCCCAGTAATACAGACCAAAAATCAGGAGTTTCAGGCCCTCTGGGATTTGGGAGCAGCTAGGAGGTTTGCCCATCCACACAAAATCAGAAACCACGGCATTGAACTATTTGAACCAAGACAGGGGCCCCAAAAGTTTAACATGCTTAAGGGGTAAAAAAGGTGGGGTAAGATGTTTATCTTAACAATATTGATCCTACTCTGGGTACCCCAAAGAGACAAGAGGAGAGATCTCCAGCACTGGATGTCCTGCTGGATAACAGAAAATAGGTATGTGAAGCTATCTTGAATCATTTTAGCTACACTGTGAGAAAGAGTAAGACCAAGATATCTAAGGGAACTTGGGGACCAGATCATCCCTACTGAAGAGATGGCCATTTTAAGAACCTGCAAGTTAAGGGGAAATACTGTCAATTTATCTAGGCTGAGTTTATAATTGATAAGAGACTGTATTCCTGTATAAGGGCCAGTGCTATAGGGATTGTTGAACCCAGGTTGGATAGATGCAGCAAAATATCAGCAAATGCGGAAAGCCGGAGATCTTGTGACCCAACATGATTCCCAGCCAGACCAGGATGGAGCTGAAACCAGGCGAGGGAGCAGTTCCAGACAGAGGTTAAATAAAAGTGGAGATAACAGACAACCCTGTCTGGTGCAGGAGAAGAGCAGAAAGATGGGGAGAAGACACCATTACAACAGATACGAGCACGGGGGGGAGTAAAAAGCCTGGATCCAAGAGATAAATTGGGGAGGGAAGGCAAATCTGGCAAAGGTCACAAACAAGAACTGCCAGTCCACTCTGTCAAATGCTTTCTCTGTGTCCAGGGACACCAACACCACAAGGATGTCAGAATCCCCGGGACACAGAGAAGATGTGAGCTAATTTACACGGATGGTCCAAAGAGAGGTAAGCAGTCATAAAACCAATCTTTTCTGAGCCGATAAGGCCAGACCAAACTTGTCCAATCCTTGTTGCCAAGACCTTGGGCAGAATCTTACTGTCATAATTTAAAAGGGAGATTGGCCTACATCTCAGAATCCTTTCCAAGTCCTTATCTGGCTTCAGGAGCAGGACTATCACAGCTTCGAGTAGAGAGGGATCAGATAGGCCAGAAGACAGCATATGTGTGTAAAAATGGTGCAGATGAGGCACCAACTCCTTAGTAGAACTTTTATAAAAATTGGGGGAAAACCCATCAGGACTAGGCCGTTTATCATAGGGAAGGCTCTTGATAGCTGAATGAATCTCAACTTCTGTTAGAGGAGAAAACAGGAAATTCTGCTGTTCGATAGATAGAACAGGGACAGCAATGCAGCTCTTGACAATGTCACCATTTTGACAGCACCCCGCCTTTTTCAACCTGTTTTTTACATTATCCTAGTTCTTTGTTACCGCCTGTTGTGTTATACTGAAATTTCCTATGTAATCTGCCTGCTATTTTTCTTTGAAATCTGTTACTCTTATTATTATAATAGTTCGTTGTCTGTTATTTCTGTACTCATGACGTGAAACCTTTGTAAATAAGTCTCTGACTCAAAGGTATTGTAATTCTGAGATATTAATAAATAAAAAATAAATAACACACAGGGACACAGTCTTAAGCTGGAGGGGGGAAGGCTTAGGAGGAAGTTCAGGAAGCCCTTCTTCATGAAGAGGGTGGTGGACACTTGAAATGCACTGCCTGAAAAGGTGGTTATGTTGAAGATGGTGGGCAGCTTCAAGAAAGGCTGGGCTAGGCATAGGAGGAATGTAAGGATCATGGGTAGGGAGGATGGAAAGCAGAAGAGGAGTGGGGGGGCAGGGTCAGTGACTCAAGCTGTGAACCCTGAAATACAAGCAGACTAGATAGATCATATGGCCTTCTGCTGGCTTCTTCGTATGTTTGCATGTCTTTCATTTCTCTTACTAGGAACATTATTATTCCATTATTTGGAGTATCAGCGGCCAATCAATCTAAAGAAGACAGATTTTTTTGTCTTGTTCAATTGCTGCAGTGGGGATTTACCCAGCTGTGCTCTTCCGCACTATAGAAAGGTGATTGAATCCCTCCTGTCTGCAGTCTGGAACAGTATTTTCTGCAGAAAGGTGTGTGCAGTTTGGGTGTTTCTTTGCTAACAGGGTGTCCTCTATCAGGACGAGTATTGCCTCCTCTGGTCCAGCTTTTGCTGGAGGTGATTGGTCTGTTGGTGGAGCTCCTCTGCCAAGCTGGTGTCTACTCTGTCTGGCTTCAACAGCTGAGGTCTTCTGTGTGTTCACCAGCTTGCATCCCACCAGTTGTGCCCTGGACCCGGACCCAACGTGGCTTGTCATCAGCTGCTTGGATTCCCTTGGTCCAGTGTTCGCTGAGATCGTAAATGGGTCTTTAAGTGAGGATTCTTTTCCTACAGCCTTGAAAGAGGCTGTAGTGAGACCCATCCTTAAGAAACCATCTTTAGACCTTGATGTTCTCTCAAAAAATATGCCTAGTTCTAATCTTTCCTTTTTGGGGAAGGTTATTGAGAAGGTAGTGGTTGACTAGCTGGTTGAGCTAATGGAGAGTTTGTCCATCTTTGAACCTCTCTAGTTGGGTTTTCAGCCCCAGCACAGCACTGAGACAGCTTTGGTCAGGGTGGTACATGATCTCTTCATGGCAAGGGGCCATGGGCAATGTACCATTTTGGTGCTCTTGGGCCTATCTTCAGCTTTTGACATTGTAGATCTTGGGTGCTATTGGATTATCTGCAGAATGATGTGAGCACAACTGACACAGTCTTGTGCTGGTTCAGCTCATATTTAACCAGAAAATCACAGCGTGTTGTCTTTGAGAATTTTTCCTCAGGACTTTTTGTGCTGCCCTGTCATCTTCCGCAGTGTTCTCTTTTGGCCCCTCTGCTGTTCTCCATGTATATGCTGCTGCTAGGAGAGATCATTAGGCAGCATGAGCTGGGGTTTCACTATTACATGGATGATACCCACTTGTACCTGTCCTGTGCCCCAGGTAACCTCTTCACCTCAGATATGCTGAGTCAGTGTTTGGCTGAGATAAATGACTAGATGTCTGTAAGCTGGTTGTGTCTCAACCCCAGCAAGACAGGTGACACTGATCGTGCCTGGTCATGGGTGTGTTTCCACTGACAGGAGGTTGCTCGCCCCAATTGTCTTTCTCCTTCTCTTCCTGTTACTACCGGGGTACCACAAAGGACTACTCTTGGGTCCATTCTACAGTATTTCATTTATTTGTAAATCTTTTGCCCTCTGTTATTCAGAACTCTTCAATCTGTCTTTATGCAGATGATACAATTCTTCTTTTGGCTGATAAATCAGTCTGATCCTTGTATAAGATGCTACAACAGCATTTTGACAACTTGCAAAGAAGTGCAAAATAATGCATCTGGGAAACAAAAACCCTGGGGAAGATTACACAATGGGGGGAGGTAGTAACAAAAACAAAAATGGAAAGGGACCTGGGGGTAATCATATCAGATGACCTTAAGGTTAGCAAGCAATGTGAGAAGGCAGTAGGGAGGGCTGGGCGGATACTGGGGTGAATAGGGAGAGGCATCATCAGCAGAAAACAGGACGTTGTTATCCCCCTGTACAGACAGTTGGTAAGACCCCATCTGGAGCACTGCATCCAGTTCTGAAGACCCCATCTCCGCAAGGACATCGACAGGATGGAGGCAGTTCAGAGGAGGGCAACTAAAATGGTGCAGGGTCTGCAAGAGTAGCTATACGAGGAGAGACTAAAGGAGCTTAATATGTATACCCTTGAGGAAAGAAGGGAGAGGGGGGACATGATAGAAACTTTTAAGTACCTCAGTGGAATCAACAAAGTCCAAGATGGTAGCATCTTTCAGAAAAAGAAATGTGCAAGAACAAGGGGACTCAATTTAAAGATAGAGAAGGGACAGCTCGGGGCAATGTGAGGAAGTATTTTTTCACAGAGATGGTGGTGGATGCATGGAACAGCCTTCCTGATGAGGTTGTGGGGTCTATAACTGTGGGAGAATTCAAGAATGCATGGGACAGACATAAGGCAGTTTTTGTGGGGAGTAGGAAGAAATAGGCTGTTGGTTAAATAGGATCTGCAGCTTATCCTCTATGTAGGGAAATGGGCAGACTAGGTGGGCCAAGCGGTTCTTATCTGCCATCAAAGTCTATGTTTCTGTGTTTCTATTTTGCTGAAGTGGGTTTCAGAAGATGTTTTAATCTTAACTGATAAAAAAAGTCAAACAATGTTATTTGGTTCACAACACAATTAAGCCAATCTAGAACATTCCTTTACTATTTCTTTGTAAACTCAGCAGCTGGAAAGAGTCTCTGAATTTAAATATTTGGGACTCTATTTTGATCCCTCTATTACTTTTAAAATCCACATTGAAAAAACGTTTTCAAAAACTCATGCATGTTTGGGCTGTTTAAAATGTGCCAGGAAATGTTTAATGGTAGAAGGTAGAAAACATTTAGGTCAAGCAGTTCTTCTAGTTTTAGATTATGGGTATACCATTTGCCATCTTGCTTCTGGAGCTGCATTAGCACCTTTAAATATAGTATATTATCCACTGATATGCTTTATTTTAAAAGTAAAATGAGATGCTCATCACTGTTTGCTGCTTCAGAAGTTAAACTGGCTTGTTTCCGGGGTGTTTCACTTCAGATTTTCCAACTTATGACTGTATTTTGTTTGTGTTTTGAATGTGTTTTATAATTTTATGTGATGTCTCTATTATTGAAAAATGTCAATAAAGTATATTGAATTAACAAAAAAAGCTAAACTGGCTTTCCCAGCTTCAAGGAGAGAATTAGACTGGCTTTCTTTGATTTATAGGGTTGTTTTTAATCAGCCCACTCCATATTTTTCCAATCGGTTGGTGATGCCTTCTCATAAATAATCCTTACTAGAAGTACAGCATCACTATTACCAGTTGCCCAAGTCTTTGTCCATTTATGGCAGAGGAAATGTCTCTTTTGGTATCCCCTATAACTGGAACAGCTTAGCACCACATTTCTGAAGTTATTCATTTTACTTGTGTTAAAAATTCTGTACAACTAAATATGTTAAATGCCAGATTGTTTTGTACATGCCTTGTAACTAGAAAGAAGAGTCTACTTCATGTCATTTTGTGTTTTGTCCAGTATAGTATTATTTGAAATGGGACGTTCTGTAAATGAGATTTTTTTTATTTCATAGAACTTATCCTGTAACCTTGAACTTTTGAATAAGAATAAAAAAACACTGTAACATCTCCTAGGATATATCAGTACCATCTGTAGACCTGTGAGCTTACCACATGAAGTATGTCAGTTGAAATATCTGGCTTCAGCCATGTAATCCTACAAATGTTGTTTAATCACCATGAAGTACTTCAGCTTAAAAGCAGTTTAAGCACTACAGATACTAAAGCAGCAGCATTGTCATTAGTGAATACTGTGCTAAATTGGACAGTGATCAATGATTTAAAAATGGCTAACATCTAAGGACAATACACTTGTTGCTGTACATGACCTACACTTGAAAGCAGTTAAGCTGTCTCGAAGCAGTGATGTACAGGACCAGGTACTACGTAGAAACATAGAAACATAGAATTTAATGGCAGATAAGGACTGCTTGGCCCTCCCAGTCTGCCCATTTCTCTACCTAATGGATAAGTTGCAGATCCTACTGTAGTTAACCAACAGCCTACTTCCTCCTACCCCCAACCCCTAGAATTGCCTTATGTCTGTCCCATGCATTCTTGAATTCCCCCATTGTTTTTGACTCCACAACCTCCTCAGGAAGGTTGTTCAATGCATTTACAACCCTCTTCCTGAAACAATACTTCCTCACATTACCTCTGAGCCATCCCCCTTCTATCTTCAAATTTTGCCCCCTTGTTCTTGCACATCTCTTTTTCTGAAAGATGCTACCTTATTGGACTTTGTTGATTCCCTTGAGGTACTTGAAAGTTTCTATCATGTTCCCTCATCCCTCCTTTCCTTGAGGGTATACATATTAAACTCCTTAAATCTCTCTTCATATGTCTTCTGGTGCAGACCCTGCACTATGTTAGTTGCCCTCCTCTGGACTGCCTCCATCCTGTCTATGTCCTTGCAGAGATTGGGTCTCCAGAACTGCACGCAGTACTCCAGATGGGGTCTCACCAGCTGTCTGTACAGAGGGATAATAACTTCCTGTTTTCTACTGGTGATGCCTCTTCCTATACATCCCAGTATCCACCCAGCCCTCCTTACTGCCCTCTCACATTGCTTGCCCATCTTTAGGTCATCTGATATGACTACCCCAGGTCCCTTTCCATTTTTGTTGTTGTTAGTATCTCACCCCCCATAGTGTACTCTTCCCCAGGATTTTTGTTTCCCAGGTGCATTACTTTGCACTACTTAGCATTGAATCTAAGCTGTCATACATTTGACCATTCCTTCAACCTTGTCAAGTCCTTTCTCATCCTTCCCCCCCACCTTGTGTATCAACCCTGTTGCAGATCTTTGTGTTGTCTGCAAAGAGACATACTTATCCTTCCAATCCCTCTGCAATGTCACTTATAAAGACATTGAAGAGGACTGGCACCAGAACTGAACCCTGCAGTACCTCACAAGTAACCTCCCTTTCTTCAGAGTGGACTTGTTTACTATTACCCTCTGTGTCCTGTTCTCCAGCCAATTCTTTACCCAGGCTACCATCTTGGGACCCACTCCCAAGCTGGCTAGCTTCTATATTAATCTTTTGTGTGGGACTATGTCAAATACCTTGCTAAAGTCTGGGTAGGCCATGTTCATAGCCCTTCCCTGATCTACTACTTTGGTTACCCAGTCAAGGAAATTGATTAGATTCGTCTGACATGACCTTCCCACTGTGAATCCATGCTGCCCTGTGTCCTGTGCCCCTCTGGCCTCTAGGTACTCAACAGTTCTCTCTTTCAGAAGTGATTCCATTATTTTCCCTATCACTGAGGTCAAACTAACAGGTCTGTAATTTCCTGCCTCTGCCCTGCTTCCACTTTTGTGAAGTGGAATCACATCTGCCCTCCTCTGATCCTCAGGTACCACCCCATCCTCCCATGATTTGTTAAAGAGGGTAGTCAGTGGTGTCACTAGTTCTACCCTTAGTTCTTTTAGAATTCTGGGAGGAATCCCATCAGGCCCCATTGCTTTGTCCACCTTCAGTTTTAAGAGTTCTTTCAAAACCATTTCTTCTGTGAATGGGCTGGTATCAACCCCCCTATCCAGAGTGTTTTTGTTGTTTGGTTTAGGTACCTCCCCTTCTTCACTTATGAATATTGAGCAAAAATATTTGTTTAGTATCTCTGCCTTTTCACAGTCAGCTTCTGCCCACCCCCTCTCCCCTTTATTAAGCCTCATTATTATTCCTTCACTCCCTGATGTACCTATAAAAGATTTTATCCCCCTTCTTAACTGAGTTAGCTGTCCTTTCCTCGGTTTGGGCCTTTGCTGTTCTGACTGCCTTCCCTGCTTCCTTCTGCTTTAACTGACACAGTTCTCTGTCCTGCTTCTTCTGTGATTCCTTGTACTTCCTGAATGCTATCTGTTTCTATCTAACCTTCCCTGCCACCTCCTTTGAGAACCATAGTGTTTTTTTACATCATTTTGTTTTGTTTATTTGCTTCACACAAAGGCTTGTTGCCTGAGTGATGGCAGTTTCGATTATTCCCCATTCTTCTTCCACCCCTTCTTCCTGCCCATTTACTAGTGCATTCCTTAGGCACTCACCCATTTTGGCAAAGTCAGCCCTCCTTAAGTCCAGAACCTTTGCCTTTGTAGAGCTTAACTCTACTGCTGTGTTTATCATGATCCATACTGTTCGATGGTTGCTAGTTCCCAGATGGCTACCCACTTCTACTTCTGTAATCCTCTCGCCATCTCCATTTGAGAGTGCCAGGTCAAAGCTTGCTCCCTCCCGCGTGGGTTCTAGTACTAGTTAACTACAAAGTCTTGCTCGTGGTTGCAATGCATGACATGCCGTATTCCCCTCCTCAGTATTCTGACAGCAACTGAAAATGAATTCCATACAGAAGACTCCAAACCAGGTGTACATGCACAAACTCCCCTTACATAAACAAGTAATCTAGCACCGAAACATAAATTTTGTCAGCAGAAAAGGACTTTAGGCTCATCCAATCTGCATGACCCAAGGGCTCTGTGTAGTTCCAACTTTAATAGTGAAAATCACAATACGAAACTGCCATAAAACAAAATGACCAGCTCAAAAGTGAATGACCCCTACCGGTTTTGCACTAGAATGTGCATCATTAGGATGCAGAGCAGTCAAAAAAGGCAGGGTCTTACGTACTCAAAAATTTCAAGTGGCACAGTGTTCAAAGTGCACAGTACAATAAAGTGCTTAGTGTATAGTGTATCTCACTAAAAAAATTGCATTTAAAAAAATTAAGAAACATCACATTGCAGGATATCAGATTTGATGCTAAAAGATAACACAAACTATGCTAATATCAATATATATCCAAAATGTTCTTAAAAAAATATATATGTGTAACTGAGAACGTCTCAAACCCATTTATGTGTTGAGTGTGATAGTTCTCTTATCCCTAGTAAGTGCTGGAGGTACAAACTGTATGTATTCCTAGTAGGTCATAGGTGTCACTCTCTCTCCCTGTTCCTCTACCTACCATAATATGCCCATGTGCCTATCTCATGCATGCTTGAAACTCCTTACTCCCTTTGCCCCACTACCTCCTCTGGCAGGCTATTCCAGTCATCCACCACCCCTTCTGTGAAGAAGTATTTCTGCATATCTCTCCTAAACTCCCCCCTTAGCTTCTTTGCATGCCCCTTGTTCTAGTGCCTTCCTTTCTCTAAAATAAACCATCCACTTGTGTCTTGTTCACTCCTGTGAGGTACTTGTAGGTTTCAGTCATGTCCCTTCTCACTCTCCTTGCTTTCAGGGAGTACATTGCGTTCCTGCAGCCTTTCCTCATATGGCTTCTCATGCAAACCTCTCACCATTTTGGTTGTCCTAATCTGTACTGCCTCCACCCTTTCAATATCCTTGTGGAGGTGTGTCCTCCTGAACTGAACAGAGTGCTTCAGGTGGCGCTTCATCAGTGAGTGATACAATGGCAGCAACACCTCCTTCCTCCTGCTACAAATCCCTCTCCCAGTGCAACCCAGCCTTTCCCACTGCTTTGTCACACTGACTACATATCGTGAGGTCATCAGATATGATGACACCTAAGTCTGTTTCTTGCTTGGTAGCTGTAAGCTTTACTCCTTTCCATCTTATGAGCTGCTCCCATGGTGGAGAGGGCTAAGACATGGAACAGCTTTGTCAGTGCAATCCTGGAGACCAGGGTTCTGTTCCTGTTCTCCTGACTGTCAACCTTTGGGTCACTCCTGGAAATGAGCCTCAGCTTGGTGTGCCTTTCCCAGTTACCAAATGTATAAATAAATAGAAATATATAAAAATAAATTACACACAGCTCCTGGATTCCGCAGCCCTAAGTGTGAGACCTTGCACTTTTTTGCCACTGAAACCCAGCTGCCACCCACTAGACCATTCCTCTGGTTTCCTCAGAACCCTTTGCATTCTCTCCACCCCTTCCTGAGTGCCAACCCTGTTGCAGATTTTTGTAGCATCCACAAGGAGATAAACTTTACCCTCAAGTGCCCCTGCAATGTTGCTTATGAAGACACTTAAGAGAATGGGTTCCAGCACTGAACTCTGTGGCACCCCACTAGTCACTGTCCTATTACCTGAGTGGCTTCTATTTGCCACCTTTTGCCTCCTTGGCACCTCACTAGTCACTGTACTATCACCTGAGTGGCTACCATTTGCCACCTTTTACCTCCTATCACTTAACCAGTTTGATACCAAGCTGTTCACTTTCTCCCCCACTCTCAGGCTGCATAGTTTCTTAACTTGTCTCCTGTATGGCACAATGTTGAAAGCCTTACTGAAGTCCACATAAGCCACATCCACAGCTCTCCCTTGACCCACATCCCTGGTAACCCAGTTAAAGAAATCTATGAGATTAGTTTGACATGACCTCCCCCCCCGTGAAACCATGCTGCTGCTGGTCCTGCAGCCCTTTTGGCCCCGGATGCTCCACGAGACTCTCCTTCAGTACTGTCTCCATTAACTTCCCCATCACTGATGTGAGGCTGACTGGCCTGTAGTTGTTGGGATAATCTCTACTATGACATGTTGTACAAAGAGACCAAATAAGCCCTCCTCCAGTCCTCAGGAACTTCCCCAAGCTCCACCAAAGTGCTAAAAAGCGCTGCCAGAAGGGCATGCTACACTGTGCTCAGTTTCTTTAGGGCCATTGGTTGAATATCCTCCAGTCCCATTGCCATATTCTGCTTTACGGTTTTCAGTCTCTTCTGGACCCTCTCCACTGAGAATGTATATGTGTCCACTCCCCATTTCCCTGTTGCTTTCTGCAGCATGCTGGTTCAGCCCTCCCACCCTCTATCATGAAGACCAAGCAGCAGTAATCATTTAGTATTTCCACTTTCTCTTTATCTTCCTCTGCACAGTCCCCCCTGCCCTTCTGATTCTCACTATCCCTCCCCTTGCCTCTTCCCCCCACATACCTGAAGGTTTTGTCCCCTTTTCTGACATCCTTAGCTTTCTTCTCTGTTAGTGTTTTAGCTGCCCTCATTCTCCTTCTTGCCTTGCTTTGTTTTTGCCAGATATGCCTCCCTGTCTTCATCCTTCTTGGTCTCCTAGTGCTTTCTAAATACAGTTTTTGTCTCCTTGACTGCCTTTGCCACCTCCTTCAGAAACCATAGCAGCCTCTTCCTCCTCTTTCTCTTGCTCACGTCTTTCAAACAGCATTCTGTTGCCTGGGCTATACCCTTCCTAACTTTTCTCCACTGAGCCTCCACCCCCCTGTCTTCTTTTACGTGAGGCATTCTCTGAGGCAGTTTTCCATTTCTTTAAAATCTTCCTTCCTGAAGTCCAGAACCCTTGTCTTTATGTATTTTTTTCTGTCCAATCCATAAGCCAAACCACACAGTATGGTGATCACTTGTATCCAGCGGAATACCCACAGTGATACCAGCAATGCTATCTCTGTTTGTAATTACCAGGTCCAGCACTGCCCTGTCCCTAGTGATTTCCAAAGCCAGTTAGCTGAGAAATGCCCCTTGTATGGGGTCGAGAATGGCCCTGCCTCTTGACGTAGCTGCGGTAAGAATGCCCCAATCTACATCTAGCAGATTAAAGTTCCCTATTATCAAAACTTCCCCTTGTTGACTATTTTACTAATGGCTCTCCTAGGGCTCTGTCTAAATCCTTCTCCTATGTCAGAGGCCTGTGCAACACCCCTGTGTGGATAATGGCCTCCAACCCTGTTTCTAGACTGACCCATGGAACCTCCAGCCCTTCATTTTCACCCTCTTGCCCTGTATCTCATTGGCCCTTATACCCTCCTTCACATATAAAACAACCCATCCACCTTTCCTCCCAGACCTGTCCTTACAGAACATAGTGTAGCCTGAATGGCAACTTTCCAGCTGTGGTTGTCCATGCATCATGCTTCCGTTACTGCCACCAGATCTAGCTCTTCTCTGTAATGATTGCCTCAAGAACAGGAATTTTGTTTCCCAGACTCCTTGTGTTGGCACACATGGCTCTCCATTCTCTTTGACCCTCTCTCTCTCTCTAACCAATCTCCCCTTCCTGCTTTCCCTCTTCCCCCTCTGTTACCCCAGTCCTGCTCTTTCCTGTCACATTTTCTTTCTGCCTTACCTCCTTCTCCTCTCTTCCAACTGAAGTTCCTTCTCCACAGTTGCATGTTCTGCCCTTCTCTTTGCTTCCATCAATCTCCAGAAATTTGCTGCTCCCTAGGTTAATCTTCCCTGTTGCACTAGTCTCTGGAAAGGGGGCAATCTCTGCCTCCCCTTGCCTAGTTTAAATGCTCATCAAAATAGCATTTAAATCTTCCACCCAGGACTGCTGTTCCCCTCCTGAATGGATGGAGGCTGTCTCCCTTGTGCAGGTCTCCATTCCCCCAGGTGTGACCCCAGTCCCCAATGTAGTGAAAGCCCCTGCACCGTGCCGTCAACGTCTCATTTATAGATCTGGTGTGGTGTTCCATTGCCTTCCCCTGACCGTGCATGAATAGCACCTCAGTGAAGGCCACTGTGTGAGCTACCTACTTCAGGCCCCTCTCCTGCTTCCTAAACCTGTTGTGTAGTATCCCTACAGCTTTCCTTGCCTGATCATTCATCCCCAGGAATATAACAACATCCAGCTCCCTCCATACATCCTCCTCCCTGGAGATCTCCAAGATCTGAACTCCAGTCCTCCCCACTAAAGGGCCTGAAATGCACGGTACTACCCTGTCCATTCCTTCCCTGCCCCAACTTAATCTCCTTCACTACAGAGTCCTCCACCAGCAACTGCCTCCTCCTTGGCTGAGAGACTCTTCCACCCTTCTTGGAGCCTGCTCCCTTGAGAACCCCCACCTCCTCTCTTACTCCTGCCTTGGGTGCCTCCTTTTGGCATCCCTGTTCCAGCAGAATGGTGAAGAAATTATGCAGCAGTATGGTCTGATGGGTGCCCACCATTCAACTGCCCAGTAAGGTCCAGCTGCTCTGCCTCCTTGCTGGCATCCTTTGAAGGAGCAATGGCAAAGTAGGTGACCCCAGAGTAAGGCAGATGGTGCCTTGTACTCATGCCAGTTTGACCCAGAGTCCAGCAATCTCTGCTGTGAGCCCAGCGAGGTGCCCACATATGGGGCAACACCTCAGTCTCCAGAACATGTCTCTGAAGATTGCAGCCCCACACCTATTACACTGCACCACTCACTTGCCTGATGGTTTGTTTATCCTCCTGACTTTTTGCTTCCCTGCCTTTCCCTTGCCTGCATGCATCCCTTGTCACTAACCCCCTCTTGGATTCCTTTTACCTTTCCCCTTCTGAGTTCATGTTCAACTCCTTACTCTAGATAATGTTTTTCTTCAATTCCCTTTTTTGGTCCCTTGGTAATTTAGGATAATTTGCTTCCTATACTTACCTTCTCCCTCTACCCTAGGTAGGGTGTTGCCTCTATTCCCACCCTGTTGTGAGTTTTGGTTGCTCTTAGCTTGATCTTTGTAGATTAAACCCTCCCTACCCTATATCATTATTTACCCCATCCCACTAACAGTACACCTTTTTAAACAGGCAGCGATCAGTACACATGTAGTCTACCTTACGTTACTGGCCCAGCAGAGTTCCTTGAATGCCTGCTGATGCATGCCAATGCCAATATTACTCTTGTTCCACTCCTTTTTTGTTCCACTCACTCGCTGGATGTGAACATGCGGGACATTTTAGGAGGGAGTCCTTTTATACTGTTCTTGTAAGAAGGCTAGGGGAGTCTAAATACAAACAACTGTTCCACTTCTGCCTAAGTGACAGCTCCCTAATTCACAGCTATTCTCTTGACTCAGCTAACTTCAAGGATGACTATCAGCTTCCCTCCCTCAGCTCAGACTAGCACACTACTATGTTTTTGTTTCTACCCTAACTGAAGGTCCCAATTTATCTTGCTGACTCTACAATTCTAATAAAATATTTTTCTGTTTACCCATTAGTTAGAAATGTTCTCACAAAAATGTTCCAGCTACCCCAGTCAGCTGCCACCTTGCTCTGATAGCAAGATTGCATGTGGTCAGGTTTTACTCACAAGGTTGCTTGACTGTTTACTGCATCTGTCTTGCGTACATTAGCAAAACCATTATGATCGTAAATGAGAATACAGTGAACAAATGCTGCTTTTATGCCCACAATGATTGCAAGCTTATGAGCTTGCTTAGAAAAAATTATATTTCCTGACATTAAACAATGTAATATTTTCAAATGCATTGCACATTGTCTTTACAGTATGCCAATTTTACAATTTTATATATAGTACTGTACTTCCTTAGTGGATTTTATTACCATGACAGGTTTATGAAACAAAGAACATTTACCTTACTTCCAGAAATTTACCACCCAGAACCTTGTACCACAATTGCAGTAGTTTCCTTCCTGAGAAATATCCTCTGCCTATTTCTCAGTTGTAAACAAAACATGTATCATACTTAAACCTCTACCAGCAGTACATGCTAGAGTTTATATAAGCTCCGATCTTTTGTTTGCTGGTCCCACTGTCCTCTTGGGTCTATGCACAGTTACAGAAGACTGTACATAGCCTCTGGAGAAAAGTAGGTTTGACTGGGGTTTATAAAAGCTCTAACATGCACTGGATGCTATTTTATTTATTTATTTATGTATTTATTTATTTAAACTTTGTTGACTGGGAAAGACACATTGAGCCATGGCTCATTTCCAGGTGCAACCCCAGGAACAGGGAAATGGATAGGAACAGTTACAAAAGAAGGTGATATACAAATAAAATAAAAAATACAATGTAAAAGAGCAGTACAATAAATGCCCAACAGTGCAATACATCAGGATATAAGTATCAAATAGGGCAGTTTCACACACATCATTGGGTTGAGATTCAAAGGTACAGTATTGTGCATAATAATGGTAGGTAGGGCACAGCATGCAGGGATGGTTAGGAGAGAGTTAGGGACAGAGGCAAGGAGCAGATGGAATTTGTCTGAACAGGCACTTGAATGCTGGGAGTGAGGTGGTTTGTTGGAGGGAAGGTGAAAGTTTATTCCAGAGGGAAAGAAGACAGCTGACTGTCCAGCTGTAGAGTGTGGGTGGGGGAGGGAGAAAGTATGGGACACTCTTGACCAGAGCAGGTAGGGGAAGGAACTGACTACAGATAGGAGGGAGGATACACAGGAGGGAAGAAGCCAGACCAGAATTTTGCAATGAAAACTAAGGTATGAGTATGGTGACATTGGGAAAGGGAAGGGATAGATAGAGATGAGTGGAGGGAGCAGTGTTAAGTGCAGAATGTGGAGTTAGTGGTAAAGCAGCAAACGGCATTGAGGAGGGTGTCTAGTTTGGCGATGGAAGAGGCAGAGGCAGTACCATAGATAATGTCTGCATAGTCAAGCATGGGGAGGATGGTTTTGGTAACCAGCTAATGACACATTGATAGGGAGAGGCATTACTTATTCCAGAACAGTACTCCTAGTTTTGGGCAGAGTTTAGAGTGCAAGGTATTGATATAAACTGAAAAACTGAGTTTGTTGTCAAGCCATATCTCCAGGTATTTAAACACTGTAACAACTTCAAGTAGGGAGCTGTCAGGGAAGGAGAAAATGGGGGGTCCTGACAGTGATGAGAGCTTCTGTCTGCACCCAAAGGTCATAGAGACAGTTTTCTTCATGTTTGCTCTCAAGCTGTTATCCTGGAACCAGCTTAACACTATGGAAATCCTGCTGTAGTGGGGCAACTACACCATGGGTAGAGGGACCAGAGGTATAGATGATGGTATAATCAACATATATATGTATTTGGGCATGCAAACAGGCTGCAGGGAGGTCATTTATGAAGAGGAAAAACAAAATGGGGCCTAAGATGGAGCCTTGTGGGCCATCAGAAAGGATTGGAAGGGGAGAAGACAGGGCTGGACCGACATGTACTGACTGACACCTATTTGAAAGGTAGGAACTGAACCAGTTTACTACAGGTGGTGCCAGACCAACTGAATGGAGCTTGCTAAGTAAGACTGGGTAGGACACCAGATCATATGCTTTTACCAGGTTAATAAAGATGGCTGCTGTGATGTGACATGATTGAATCTCTCACTGTAACGGTAGTGCTCTGATGTCAGCTGCAGGTACTGTAATTTTGGAATTTGCAGCTACAGAATATATCAGCCTAGAAGTAAAGAAAATTAGTCTGATACAATCTGCCATACTACAGTAAACTGTAAATAAACAAAATGTTTTTACACATAAAGTGGATATTGGGACCAACCCCACACTTGAGTGTGGCACCCTTTGTTCTGACTGCTTCACTTAAAGGGATGTGTGTAGTAGTGGTCTAAATTTTCCACAAGTGAAAAAAAAAATGGAACACACTCTTGAAGCTTACTGTACTGTACTGTAAATGCACTTATTATTTCTAATTGCCTTACTGCTTTTATTGCACTTGTAACCATCCCCCAGATTGCACCTGAAAATGAGGTCTGACGCATTGTACCTATCCCAGTAATCAAACTTCAAATAAATGAATTGTCTATCAATGCTGATGATTTTAATTCTATTTTAATTAGTGCATTTCTAGTCTGTACTTATATTTTGTATTTTTATGTAACATATTGAAACTCAGGATGACTCTTGTACAGTAAATATTGTAGAATCATGAGTCCTGAAGGTCTAATCCTATATAAAACATACATTTTTACTTACCTATCATATCCGTAAAAGGTATTTCATAATCAGGAAAAAGAACACTCATTTTATAGATCTTAAAGCTTCATTGACTCTTTCAAATGAGCCATTCTCTGTGATCATACTTTGCCTCATACTGTGGAAAATGGGATAAAAGCAAGCATCACTATCTCAGTGATAACACCTGTTTGATTGTTTTGTCCCCATTCCATTTATCCAGATCATTTTAGAAAGAAGCAAAACTAGAGCTTACCCGAAAAGGTCTGGTGGAAGTATGTTGCAGATCCCCACCACATACTGCATATAGTGGCATTTCCTACTTTCTGCATGGAAGTGCTTTTCTCTAATTTTAAGTTCATGACCTCTAGTTATGAAATTAACTTCAGTATGCTCTAACCCCAAACTTTTGGATAACAAACATCTCTAAGGAAATTCAGCTGTTATTATGCAATGTTCAGGACTTGGGAACCTTAGAATTACAAGGCACTACTCATAAGGTAAATATCAGAGGTTTAGGAAAACCATCTTGGTAGTCCTCCTCTGCACCCATTCAACCCTATCAACATCATGCCAAAAAATATATATATATTTTTATTTTATTTTATTCTTTGGTAACCGGGTAAGGCCCACTAGGCACAACTGCCTGTTTTCAGGTGCAGTTTGGACTCCAGTACTGTGAACAGTAGTCCAACTTGGGTCTAACCAGTTATCTATACAGTGGTATAAGCAACACCTCAGATCCAATGACAAAAGGCCACATGACTGATGATACACCATATAAACTTTATTGATTGCCAGAATACAATGTGAATTTACTTTAAAATCATTGGTTATAATAACACTCAAATCCCTCCCCTGGCACGTTTCCAGAGTACAGTTCAATTTATAACATAATTATGTATTTTATTCTTTTTTCCTGATTGTGTAACTACATATTTTTCCTTGTTGATGCCCATTCCCCTGTGTTTTGCCCATTGAACAATTACAGTATGTTTGTCATTTTCTAGAATGATAATCTGTTCATCAGATGAAGCTTTGCCTCCTTTCTTAGTGTCATCTGCAGATGTTGCACATTGACTCTACATTTTGATCTAAAGAGCTGATATAAATGTTTAAATGTTCCAGGCCCAGGACAGATTCCAAAGGCATGTCACTGGCCGCATTTCCCTCCCTTGACAAAATAAAAAAGTCAGCTTGAGCATCTGTCTTCTACTTAATAGTCAATTTCTGACTCAGTTAGTAGTTGGGCTTTTCATGTTAAGGGGGACTAAGCTTTCCATCAGGCAACCATATAGTTCAAAACCGAAGACTTTATTAAAGTCTCAGTAGGTTAATCAGAGGATAAAATCTACAAGGCCAAGTTACGATCATCACAACAATGACATAAATTGTAAAAAAAAATAAGTGAACATGAATATATGATTGAAATGTATGGAATTAGACATCTCTATGATGAAACTCCTGAAAAATTATTGAATTGGCTATTTCAGTTATTCCACATCTCGGATTCGTTTTCAGACTATTTTGCATTTCGTCCTTCTCCTTTAATCCTTTAAAAATACCAGACTGTGTATTGTTTTATTGTAAATTTGAGAATATGGCCTTGAAGATTTGGGATATGGAATATGTTCTGGCCCATAAGGGAATTAGATTACTACCCCTTCAGAAGGTTCCCATTTTGTCAGAGAGAGAAGAGAGTAAAATGTTGGCTAATCTAGACCCTGATAAAAATGAGAAAGATCAAGGAAATTGGTTGATTGAGATATTTAAAGTAATTTCATCTTTTAGGGCTGCTGAGACTGAGACAGAGAAAGTGAGAAAGCAGTCACAGCTTCCTTGAATCAAGGAGGTTATTTTCTAGACTACACTGAACTGAATTATTACTTTTTGGACCTGTGTAAATAACTAGTACTGATTCTGTTTTTGGGGTGGACTTTTTCTTAGTTTTAACTTTAATTTGCCAGGGAGGAACTGTAGCTGGGAGATATTTGCAGTCAGTTGTGACTAGACCTGTTACTTAGCCTTTGTGAAATAGGTGTCTGAAAGGAAGGAAGGCACTCTACAGAAGGAGCAATTGCCACATTGGTGGCAGTCCTTTGGGGGAAGGGGAACCAATAGTTTGGTTTGGGAAGTGACCGTAAACTATGTACTTATCTATCATCAGTGTTTTTAGATCAGTGGTAGAATATTCTGGGGTAACCTCAATTCGCTTTGCTAATGCTGTCTCTGACAAGAGCACAGGCCAGTTCTTGCTGATCACTTGTAGTATCAGGTTGGAATGTATAGTGTAGGTACTTGCAAAGCTTAAGTGATTCTGATTTCCATCACTGTCCTGTCTAGTAGTGCAATACTCCCAGAGTTCCTCTCTAGTTTTTGTTTGTGCTTTTCATTTAGCACTTTCACTGGTTATAGCAGAATAACCTCTTGTTTTAAAACACTCTGATGATTCTATTTCTCCTTTTCTGTTTATTTATTTATTTCATTTTTGTTGATCGGGTAAGTGTACTAGACAAATCCTGCCTATTTTCAGGCACAACCCAGGGGGAGAGGGATACAGATGAATGCCAACTGACCTTGAACCAGAGTGAGCTGTTGGTGGCATTTTTAGTGAATGAGGGAAATTTGGCCAGGACACTGGGAAATTCCCCTACTCTTGTCAGTAGAGGGACAGGCTGTCTGAACGATGGCCACTCTGTGTAAGATGCTGGAGGGAGAGGACACTAGTGCAGTGGGGGTGCTTGCCTCGGCTCCCACTGTTACCTGTTCTGCAACTGTGGCTGAATCGCATTGTCAAACTGAGTTTGATTCTGACGAGGAGTTTCATGAGGCTTCTCTCTCTACTGAGTTTTTCACTGAAGTGAATACACAACCCTTTGCTGAGGAAGATACTGCTCTTTCCAAAGAAATTCCTAAGTTACAAGAAGTTGCTACGGCAAATTTACAGACCTCGCTATCTCAGGAGGAGCGCATGGATTTTAAAACAACTACTCCAGCTGTGCATGTGGCTACTAGAAATTCTCATGACAAACAAATTGGTTCTGGTGAGTCTCTTTCACTTCATTCTACTATTCAACATTCTAATCCCATACTGCAGGGAATGCAACAGGCTGGCAGTAAGTCCGTTGTTACAAACGAGTGCCTAGAGCCTAAAACGTCGCTGCACTGCCCTTTGGGTCCGTAGACTTTTTCTCACATGCAGTATGCAGTTAAATCTGTGGTTGAAAAGCCTAATGAGGAAGCCCATAGGGGTACAGACAGCTTCAGGCTATTAAAGGAGCCTGTTTTGGTAGCTAAAGTAAGGACTCAGCTGCCGGCTACCTCAGAGACACTCCCTGTCATAATCACTGCAAACGCTGTCAGTAGAATAGCTGTTGGAATGGTTGCAAGCACTTCTGCAAAACAAGGTGCATTGGAATTAGCATCTCCTGTTACGCCCTATACTCACACTAACTCTTTCAATCTACAACAGGCTGACAGTTTTAATGTTGTTACAAACAAGTGCCTACAGCCTTTATCATCGCAGCAGTTTAAGGGAAAAGATTCAAATACTATGGCCAGACAAACACTACGGGGTACAAATGAAAATTACAGATCTGTAAAGGACTTGTGTTCCAAATCTACCCCACTTAGTAAATCTGCTGGTTTTGTGTCAAGGCAACCAGTTACTGGAACATTTACTGTACCCCTTATGAAGGAAGTGATTTTCTCCCCTGATATCAAATATCAATCCACTTCGGAATCTCAAGTAGGGGTCACAGAGTTTACCTTTCCTGCCAGACTTTCTCTGAAACAATCTACAAAGGGTACTGAATCCTCTGTGGTCACAAACCTTGCTCAGATGTCTGAAGCTGAGAATACTTCTTCCCACACAACATCAGAATCCTGGACACCAGGGAAAGCTTTACCTGGGGCATGATGGAAACAGGCCTCTTCAGGAACCTGAGTTCCTGACCCAACATGGGATGCTGATTTTACTTTTACTCAGAATTCACCAGTATGGAAACCTGGGTTTCAGGTGAATACCTCTGTTGACCCTGTAGAATCTAGGATACAGCCTGGAGCTCTGGAGCCTCCCTTTATTACTAGGCCTATGGATCAACAAACCTCTCGGCCTGAATCTCCTGAAAGAACTAAGCCTGCTTCTAGAGTTACTCCAACACAAGAAGAGAGAGCTCCACCACCAGCTCAAAAAACCTCTTATGTCAGAACTTTTTTCTACAGCTAAAAGAGAAGCTGCTCCAAGAAGGAATGCTATTCGCATTCGTTATAAAGGGGTATTGGAGAATAGGCCTGATAGGTATTATGTGTGGAAAACCCTGTTAAAAGATTCACTTCATTTTTCCCAAAGGATGTTTTTGCCTTGATAAATATATCAGGGGAAGATAATTTCGATGTGAGTTTTAGGTCTGCACATGCTCTTGACCTTTTTTTTGGGTTAGATATGGGCAAGTAAAGTTTTCACCACTATGGGCCCCCTTCTTGGTGATCCCTTTAACAAAACCTTTAATAAAATTTCAGACAGTTATTTTCCGAAATGAGGGGGTGCATGTGGAGGATATTACCTTTTGGCTTTCACAGAAATGTGAGGTATTGAGTGCCCCTGATGCTATTTTAGACTAGGAACAATTTTGGACAGGGGGGTGGAAGTATAAAATTAAGCTCAGACAAATGGATTCAGGCATCGAACACATTCCAAATTGTTTCCTATTGGGAAGAGATAGAGGGGTTTGTTTTTATGGGGGCAACCTAAAGCATGCTATAAGTGTGGCTCTAGGACTCATCTTTCTAGCGTGTGTGACCAACCCCTATGTGACAACTGTGGGGAAGTGGGGCATGTCACAATGCAATGTGCAAATCATCCCAGATATGATTTATGTGAGGAATATGGACATGTGTTCCGTGAATGCCCCTTGGCAGCTAAAAACAAGGCCACTTGTATCAGTCCAGATTTACTGATTCAAAAAGCCCAAGATGCTGCAGGTTCTTCTCCTCCCCACCTCCCACACCACCTCTGACCCCCGTTTCTCCTTCCCCCTTCTCCTACCCCCACGGAAAGAATGGGAAGGCCTAAAACACACTCATTACATTCAGATCCACAGAAGCCTGAGCAGGCAGTAGTAGTAGCCCCTGTAGAGGTTGTTTCTAGTATAGGCAATCCAGAAACCATACAGTTGACACCAGTTTGTTATGCTGAGCCTGAAGCTTCCAAATAAAAGCAGGACGCTGCTGCTCCTGTTTCTTCCCTACCTAGGTGGAGGTCCTCACAGAACTTGCCGCCTAAATCTCTTCCCCTTACAGTTAATGTTGAAACAAGTAATTCTTATGCAGCATTATTTGCTCCATGGGCGGAGACAGATATGGATTTGGGAGACTCGGATTCACAAAAGTCCTCAGTTTCAATCATGTCCCAAATCATAGATAATTATAAAGAAAAAAAAAACAAAAAAAGAAAGAAATAATAATGAAATTTTTTTTTTTCTTAGGCAACATGCAGTTGATTTGGGGATCTTTGAACACTCACAGTCTGTTAAATATTAACAAAAGGCAAGCACTGTTTCAATTAATGTATGATTTACAAATTTCCATTGTGTTTTACAAGAAACTTGGATGCAGTCTATTGAACAATTATTAGCTTTTAAATGGGAATGGCCCTGGGGACCTTCTTATTGGTTGTTTGGAACTGACTGTGTGGATGGCATTGGCATTTTATTCAATTCTTTTCAGTTTTCTCTTCTTAATTTAATTGACCTCATCCCAGGCAGGGTGATGATTCTAGATGGTACATGGCTAAATACTACCTACAGGTTTATTAACATATATAGCCCTCAGAGTAAAGCGGATAGAGTGGCATGCATGAAAGCAGTTCAACCTTGTTCAGTCACTACAGTAAAAGTATTATGGGGAGGCGATTTTAATTGTTGTTTGCATAGAACATCTCAGCAGAATAAAAACATTTTTTGTGATTCCCAAGCTCTTGCTTCCATCTTAAGGTTGGCCGGATTGATAAATTGTTTTACATACTGCACACAGGGGCCTAGGGTATCTTTTATGAAGGGAAAAAAAGCTGCATACACTTATAGATCATATGCTAGTATCCCCATCCGTACAAGTAAAGACCTTTAGAATGAAACCATGTGAATTTTCAGACCATCTATTTTTAATCTGTTCTCTATCCTCAGATAATTTATCAGATGGCCATAAAGGGAGATGGAAGTTAAATACATCTATTCTAGATTCTTTACCTCTAAAGGTAGGAATACAGGCTTTGTTACAGGCCCGTTTGTTGGTAGTTTTTTTATATACTGATGTAGGAGCCTGGTGGGCAGATACCAAATTAGACCTAAGTAAGTGGTTTAAAAATCAAGGGGTTTTAACCAAAAACCACAATTTTTTAAAGTATTTGTCTTTTAGGCAACAACTGCAGAGATTGATTACCTTCTCCTGTAACACTAAATTAGATTATTCAGAACAGATTAAACAGCTGAAAAAAAGATATGAGATCATATCAATATGATAGGGCTAAGACTTTACAAGCAATTCTAGTAAATGCTACAACTAAGACCCCTATTGGGGATCCCTTTGAGGCTTGCAAATCTTTAAGGGATTCATCCACTGTTGATTATCTATACAATACAGCCGGGTCACATGCCACCACAATAGAGCAGTTAAAAGACTTAATAGATCTCCATTACCACACTTTGGAACCTGATTCCTTCATAATGGAGGATTCTATAGTCCACTATTTAAGTTCGGTTAGCACTCCCTTGGTTTCTACTGCTGAGTCTCAGTTAACTAAGCCTGTTACTAAACAGGAAATTTTAGAGGTCATAAACAAATTGAAACCTAATATTTCCCCAGGGATGCATGGGCTCCCTAATCAACTTTATAAATGTTTCTCGGTAGAATTTAGTGATTGCTTACTGCATCTATTTAATTATTTTCTAGAGACTAATTCCATTTTTACTTCCTTCACTGAGGGCATTTTAATACACTTGTTTAAATCTGGATAAAATGCTGATATTAAAAATTGGAGGCCTATTACTTTATTGAATATAGATTATACATTTTTTTCAAGTATTCTTAATAATAGATTAAAGGCTTATGCAGAAGGTATACTTTCTTATTATCAATTCTGTAGTATTCCCAATAGACGGATTCAATCAGCCTTAATGATTTTGAGGGATGTTATTGAGTTTTTATGTGTAACTGGAAGATCTGGGTGTCTTTTGGTTGTTGATTTTGAGAAAGCTTTTGATAGGGTATATTTACCCTATCTGTTTTCAGTTCTCTGAACTTATGGGGTTCCAGGAAAAATGGTGGATATAATCAAACTATTATATAAAAATAATATTGTCTTTCCATTCTTAAAAGGTTGTATTACCAACAGTTTTAGAATAAAAACAGGGGTACGTCAGGGTTGCCCCCGAAGTCCACTTTTATAAGTTTTTTCACTGGATCCCTTATTGCAGGCCTTGGTAAAAATCCCAAAGTGGACAGGGATAATAGGGGATCCCTTTACAGACCAGCTTTATCTGCAAGCTTATGTGGATTATTTAAATTTATATTTTTCAGATATAGCTCAAATTCCTGCCTTTTTAGAAGAATTCTATTCTTTTTAATTAGTCTCAAATGCAAAAATAAATCTACTGAAAACTAAAGGTTTATTGATAGGGGTGGTCGGTCTTGTTGAGATGATACAAAATGGTATTTGTATTTCTCGAACTCCACAAAAAATATTAGGGATATTATTTGGCCCTCAAAACTTGGCTGTAGAGAATTGGACTTTTGGCACTGGAGAAAGTGGAAAAGAAGGTTACAAGGTGGAAACAGTGGAAATTCTCTAAATTAAAATGTATACAGTACATATTTTAAAGCAGTTTATTTTACCCTGTTTGCAATATATAGTGATGATTTTTCCTCTTCCACCTCAGTTAGAAACAAAAATCTATAGCATTTTCTTTCAAATGCTATGGGGGAATCATTTAAATCCAGTAAAACAACATTATACCTACCTAGGGAGGACACTAGGGGGTTTAGGGATGATAGATCCTGTTACATTTTTGCATTCTTTGTTCTTTATAACTACTGTTAAAAGAGGGCTCTCTCCAGTACTAGGTTTAGAAAAGGGGTGGTTGGATAAGGTTTTGGGACAATATTTTCAAGTTTGGAAAGCAGTAGCCCCAAAATTAAATCCACATGTTTGTATTCCCAACTACTTTAGACCTGCAGCACAAAAATCATATAAGTGGCAAATCACTAGAGACATGATAAAGACTAATAATACCAAGTCCCTCTATTCCTTGGTGATGGAAGCAATTTATCCTCAGGTTCCTTGTTTTAAAAATTGTCCTTCTTCATTTAATGCTAAAATTTTAGCACAGCTTAATAATCCCAGGTTACCTCCAGGTCAATGGGAAACACAATTGTTGCTTGTGTTTGGTAGATTAAATGTTAGAGAGAATGCGAAATATAAGGCCAAAGAAGAAAGAAATTGCCCTTATATGGAATGCATAAACATAGAAGAAACTATGGAACATTTTCTTTTGCAATGTTCATATTCTGTAGGTTTGTGGAACTATTTAGCCAAGCTATGGAAGTTTCCTTGGTTACAATTTATTACATATGATATTTTGGTTTTGGGAATCTATCCATTATCTTTAGCTGGTCTACATGGGGGTACTTTATTTCTTTGTTGTGTTCGTTATTATTTATGGCAAGCTAGATGCCAATGGGTAATCTATCAGTGGAAAATGTCATATGAATGTTATATCATTTTGGTTGCAAATTAACTTTTAAGGATTTACTTACAAGATATGGAGGTGATTTCTTCAAGTAAGGTTTCTAAGTGGTGGCAGGGTTTCATTCACTTTATTAAAGATAAATAATTTGCTGTTAGTATAAAGTGTTTTGATTAGGGATATTGTGTTAATTTCAAGTATTTTCTTTTTCATTTGTGTTTTTTTTCTTTTCCTCTGTGTTTACAGTGTAATACTGTGTTGATTGATTTTTTTTGAGTTGTGTTATATGTTTATTATTGCAATAAAAACTTCCCTACTCTTTTTGATAAGTGCTATGGAATCTTTAACATCCACCTGAACTACCACCAATCCAGGCAGATGGGATCTTGGTTTAGTATCTCATCCAAAAGATGGCACCTCAGAAGTGCAGCACCCCTCTCATGCTGCACTACAGTGTCAGTACTGGGATATTAACCCAAGTGCCAGATGTGGGAACTGAACCCACAGCCCTCTGATCTCCCGGCCTCAGAGGCAAGTGTGCTACCTACTGAGCCACTGACACTATTCATAGCTTCACTATAATCACATTTTACTCTATAAAATTGTCCCAGTGGTATACTGCCTTTTAAAAGATGAGGATGGCCACTGTCACTTCAAATCAGTGATTTATGTTCTGTCTGTTTATGGTACAGACCTGTAGTGACACCATGCTTAGCATTTTTAGTAATCATAGGGTCAAGAAACTCGATGTTAATGTCACTGTATTTAAGGGAAAACCAGGTTTGAATTACTTGCTTGAAGGTACCTCTTAAAGCAGTGCAACTCATCTACATTTCCATTATATACATAAAAAAAGAGATAATCAATGTACCATCAAATGAGGTCTATTTTTGTGTGGAAGGGGTTGGCATGTACATCTCTAATTGATGTGCTAATCTTAAAGTAATCTTTTGATATTAATCTATTTGGTGAGTCCAGGGAAATAGATATTTGTTGGTATGTCTTATGTTTCTTGTGTATTGATGTACTTACCTGGTCCACATGCTTTTCCTAGGTTTGTATGTGCACTTCATAATGTTTATTGCACTTTAACCTTAATGTATTTAATGAATGTACCAATAGGAGGCAGGCACCTTGATTAAACACATTTCTACTGTGAAATGTTGATCTGCCTTCTGCCCTGTCTTTTGAGTATGGAGTACTGAATAACTACTATGTCAATATATGATTATCTTTTTGGAATATTCTGCTTGTGCCTGGACCTTTTGCCGCGACATGAGAGGAAACATTCAAACATTTTAAGGGCATTAACAAGGTGAAAGAGTCTAACATGTTTCAATATAAGAAAAATTGCAGGACAAGAGTACACAGCATGAGATTAGAGGGAGGCCGATTAAGAGGTAATATGAGGAAGTTCTTTTTCACAGAAAGGGTGGCGGATGCATGGAATGGCCTACCTCAGGAAATGGTGGATATGAATACAGTGCAGGGCTTCAAACAGGCATGGGATAGGCATAAGGGAGCAATACAGAGGAGTATGACTAGAAAGGCCATTGACAGAGTACAGGCCTATGGCATATTCATAAGGTAGAAAAAATGAGCAGACTGGATGGGCCTTGCAGTCCTTATCTGCTGTAATTTTCTTTGTTTCTATGATATGATCACACCACAGACTGAAGAGCTGCTTCAAGTGGAGGAAGAAATACCAGGGGTTGTGCAGCACTTAGGCAACAATCACCCTCCAAGGCAAAGTGTAGATGAGGGTAAGGAAAATATCAGAGTGCTAGGTAGACAGTGAAGGACTAGGACATACAGGGTAACCTTCTATGAAGGTCTGACAGTTCAACACATAAGCACTGTATGGGCAGGCAAGAAATAATAAAGGAATTCAACACATGGTTAAAGAGGTGATGTGAGTAGGATGGGTCTGGCTATGCAGGAGGGTTGGGGGACCTCTTGGCAGGATCAGAAACTTTTCACTAAGAATGGGATGCATCTTAGCCAAGGAGAGCTTGTGCCCCAGGATGCAAGCAAGAGGTTGTAGCATGCCAGCTTTCAAGCTAGATGAAGGGGAGTATGGTACCCATATGAGCTGGAAGGGAGAAACATCAGTCTCTGATTGTCTACAGATAATAACTATGGGGTGGGTCTCCCTGAATACAGGATAGTGTAGGGAGAACACAACTGCATAATGGCCTAAATTACAGTATGCAGAATATGCCACACTGAAAAAATAGCACCACAATTTGAGAAAAACAAAGGAGGTGGAGTGTTATGTGTACTTTTGCTAGGAGCATTTGTAGTAAGATCAATGAACTCCAGGTTACGGCAATGACCAAAGGATGTAACCTCATATCTCTAACAGAAACAGGGTGGCATCCTTCTGAGCCCATCAAGAGCTGAGGCCCCAGTAGCTGAGTTGACTGAAATGCCTTCAGCTCTTGCACCAACTCCAGTTATACCAGACTGCCCTAATTTGCCATAGGTGGCAGCAGCACCATGTTTAGATCCCAGGTATGCTTTGATGCAGGTTATTTCAAAATATGAAGACATTTATCACACAGTACCTAACAGTCTGCAAATAAACTGCAAAACCTGTAACAATTCTAACAGACAGGCAGAATATAAAAAACAAAGTAATACAATGGTGATGTCCAACAAAACCACTGTAAAACATCAATGAATACAGATTTTTAAAACCTCTGTTGTATACTTTAAATATAGACTGACATAAAGCTGCCTGAGATATAAAAAATATATCTTTCATGCTGCATGACCGTATTGACCTTACTCAGGAAACACTTAAGTCTTCACAAAAATAGCTGATTCATTGTAACTGTTAAACTGTAGTTGTATAAATCAAATATACAATGACTTGGCTCAGAATACATAGTTTATCTTCACTTGTGATGGGGCAGAACTCTTGACTTCACCACCTGAGAGTCATGGTCTCACCTCAGACATAGCAACCAATTGTATATTTTGCGTGAGGCCATTGTGCATACCCTAATCCTGAAATTCCAATATTGTAGTCCTAGGAATATTGTGATAACTTTTCCCTGGCTACTGTGGGGCCAATCAGGATGCAACATAATTCTGCAGCAAATTTTCTGGATGAAACAAGGCAGATTTTGTGGCAGTTTATCCCTTTTGACATGCATAATTGGTGGCACTGTGTTACATCCTAGCAGACAGCATTGTATTTATGTAGACTAGTTTACAAAAGGCACTTTTTAATTGCCAGTAATCAGACTGTTGAGTCTGTATTCATTTTACTGTTTAGGCAATCATGTGAAGCATGTAGTGAAAACAGTCCTTGAAGAAATACAAATCACCTCCAAATATTACCAGTGATTTACAGTCTAATCACATTTTCTACTTTGCGCCCTAACACATGCATTCTAAATAGTCATTACTCTGTCACTTACTGTAGTCTATATTTTGCATTATTCTCATTAGTTCATTCACTTCAGTCTAATGGGACAAGAGCACTGTTTCCTCCAGATTGATTTTCTGCATACTGATTTATTTCCGACTACATTTTTCAAATGCAATTCTGTGAAGAGAAGCTTACATTGTTTTGTGTATTCTTAACTATTTATGAAAATGATTTGCTACCACTTGGTTGGAAAACAAAATTTGGCAAGATGTTTCCCTTTTACTGCAGGTTCAAGGGTAGCTCCCTTAATATTCACCATGCATCCATGAGTTATAACATTCTAGCATTTGTGCAGGGTTGACTAGGGCAGCAGACTTTCTATTTTCAAAAATGGTCAGTTCTGCATGACCACATTTTGAAATCAGATTTTCATTTTTTGACAAAAATAGTGCACAAAATAAGAAGGGGGGATTTGAGAACACATTGATTCCAAGATGGTGTTATGCATGGTAATGAGATGCAAAGAGATATTTTTGCATGCCAGATTTATACTATGTAGAGGATTTCTACAAATAATCTGCCACAAACTAGGAGTTTTGTGCTTTAATGTTTTGTAAAATGCTATTTTTTTTTAGTTTTGTGTGTTATTTTTGACAAAGAAAGGCACACAAAGCTGTGAGGGAGGGGCTGTTGATATGGCCTACCTAGACTTTAGCAAGGCATTTGACACAGTCCCACACAAAAGATTAATAAACAAGTTAGCAAGCCTGGGAGTGGGTCCCAGGGTGGTAGCCTGGATAACAAATTGGCTACACAACAGCATGCAGAGGGGTAATAGTAAATGGAACTCACTCTGAAGAAAGGGGGGTTATTAGTGGGGTACCGCAGGGTTCAGTACTGGGATCAGTCCTCTTTAATCTCTTTATAGGAGACATTGCAGAGGGTCTGGAAGGAAAAGTATGCTTCTTTGCAGATGACACAAAGATCTGCAACAGAGTTGATACACAAGAGGGGGGTGAAAAGAATGAGAAGGGGCTTGGCAAGGTTGGAGGAATGGTCAAAAGTATGGCAGCTTAGATTCAGTGCAAAGAAGTGCAAAGTAATGCACCTGGGAAACAAAAACACAGGTGAAGAGTACACAATGGGGAGGGAGGTACTAACAACAACAAAAATGGAAAGGGACCTGGGGGTAGTCATATCAAATGACGCTAAGGTAGGCAAGCAATGTGAGAAGGAAGGAAGTAAGGAGAACTGGGGGAATACTGGGATGCATAGTGAGAGGCATCACCAGTAAAAAAACAGGAAGTTGTTATCCCTCTGCACAGACAGTTGGTGAGACCCCATCTGGAGTACTGCATGCAGTTTTGGAGACCCCATCTCCGCAAGGACATAGACAGAATGGAGGCGATCCAGAGTAGGGTAACTGAAATGGTGCAGGGTCTGCAACAGAAACCATATGTAGAGAGACTAAGAGAGCTTACTATGTATACAGAGGCAACAAGCCTTTGTGTGAAGCAGATAAACAAATCAAAAAGAAAGGAAAAACCACTATGGTTCTCAAAATAAGTGGCAGGGAAGGTAAGGGAGAAAAAGATAGCATTCAGGAAGTATATGGAAACACAGAAGAAGCAGGACAGAGAACTGTACCAGTCAAAGCAGAAGGAAGCGGGGAAGGCAGTCTGAATAGCAAAGGCCCAAACAGAGGAAAAGATAGCCAACTTGGTTAAAAAGGGGGATACAGTCTTTTATAGGGACATTAGGGAGCAAAGAAAGACTAAGGCAGGGATACTGAGGTTGAATAAAGAGGAAGGTGGTTGGGCAGACTGCGACAGTGAAAAAGCAGGGATACTGAACAAATACTTCTGCTCAGTATTCACAATGGAAAAACAGGGGGAGATGCCTAATCCAGTCAATAGAAGCACTCTGGATAGGGGTGTTGATATTAGTCCTTTCACAGAAAAAAGGGTTCTGAAAGAACTCTTAAAACTGAAGGTGGATAAAGCAATGGGGCCTGATCAGATTCACCCCAGAATTCTAAAAGAACTAAGGGAAGAACTAGTAACACCACTGACTACCCTTTTTAATAAATCATGGGAGGATGGTGTGGTACCTGAGGACTAAAGGAGGGTGGATATGATTCCTCTTCAAAAAAGTGGGAGCAAGACAGAGGAAGGAAGGAAACTACAGAGGGCATGGTTTGAAGTTGGAAGGTGGAAGGGTGAGGGGGGAAAAGAGGAGGAGGTTTTTCACCGAGAGGATGGTGGACCCTTGGAATGCACTGCCTGGTGAGCTGGTTCAGAGAGCCACAGTGGAGGGCTTCAAGACAGGGTGGGACAGACACAGAAAGTGGATGTATCAGATGATGGCCTGTCCCGGGGGGGTGGGGATGGATGATAGGGGTTTCTAGAGAACAAGGGATGGGAGGGTCTCGGCACCCAACTAAGGATCTAGGTTCGAGCAGACTTGATAGACCGTAAGGCCTAATCTGCTGGCAAATAGTATGTTAGTATGTTAGTACAGACCTGTCAGCTTGACCTCGGTGGTAGGGAAAATGATGGAATCACTTCTGAAGGAAAGAATTGTTGAGTACCTAGAGGCCAGTGGGGCACAGGACTCAAGGCAGCTTGGATTCACAGTGGGAAGGTCATGTCAGACAAATCTAATAGATTTCTTTGACTGGGTGACCAAAGTAGTAGACCAGGGAGGGGCTGTGGACATGGCCTACCTAGACTTTAGCAAGGCATTTGACACAGTCCCGCACAAAAGATTAATAAACAAATTAGCCAGCATGGGAGTGGGTCCCAGGGTGGTAGCCTGGGTAAAACACTGGCTGGACAACAGGACACAGTGCGTAATAGTAAATGGAGTCCACAGTGAAGAAAGGCGGGTTACTAGTGGGGTACCGCAGGGTTCAGTACTGGGGTTGGTCCTTTTTAATGTCTTTATAAATGACATTCTGGAGGAACTGGAAGGGAAAGTATGTCTCTTTGCAGATGGCACAAAGATCTGCAACAGGGTTGATATGCAAGGTGGGGTGGAAAGGATGAAAAGAGACTTAGCAAGGTTGGAGGAATGGTCAAATGTATGGCAGCTTAGATTCAATGCAAAGAAGTGCAAAGTAATACACCTGGGAAACAAAAACCCAGGGGAAGAGTACACAGTGGGTGGTGGGATACTGACAACAACAAGAATGGAAAGGGACCTGGGGTTAGTCATATCACTAAAGGTGGGCCAGCAATGTGAGAAAGCAGTAAGGAGGGCTGGGGGGATACTGGGATATATAGGGAGAGGCATTACTAGTAGAAAACAATACGTTGTTGGCCCTCTGTACAGACAGTTGGTAAGACCACATCTGGAGTACTGTGTACGGTTCTGGAGACCCCATCTGCGCAAAGACATAGACATGGGGGAGGCTGTCCAAAGGAGGGCAACCAAAATGGTGCAGGGTCTGCACCAGAAGGCATATGAAGAAAGATTAAAGGAGCTTAAGATGTATAGCCTCGAGGAAAGGAGGGAGAGGGGGGACATGATAGAAACTTTCAAATACCTCAAGGGAATCAGCAGAGTTCTGCAACAGGGTTGATATGCAAGGTGCGGTGGAAAGGATGAAAAGGGACTTAGCAAGGTTGGAGGAATGGTCAAATGTATGGCAGCTTAGATTCAACGCAAAGAAGTGCAAAGTAATACACCTGGGAAACAAAAACCCAGGTTAAGAGTACACAGTGGGTGGTGGGATACTGACAACAACAAAAATGGAAAGGGACCTGGGGTTAGTCATATCACTAAAGGTGGGCCAGCAATGTGAGAAAGCAGTAAGGAGGGCTGGGGGATACTGGGATGCGTAGGGAGAGGCATTACTAGTAGAAAACAATACATTGTTGGCCCTCTGTACAGACAGTTGGTAAGACCACATCTGGAGTACTGTGTACGGTTCTGGAGACCCCATCTGCGCAAAGACATAGACATGGGGGAGGCTGTCCAGAGGAGGGCAACCAAAATGGTGCAGGGTCTGCACCAGAAGGCATATGAAGAAAGATTAAAGGAGCTTAAAATGTATAGCCTCGAGGAAAGGAGGGAGAGGGGGGACATGATAGAAACTTTCAAATACCTCAAGGGAATCAGCAAAGTCCAAGAGGGTAGCATCTTTCAGAAAAAGAGATGTGCAAGAACAAGGAGGCACACTTTGAAGATGGGGGAATAGCTCAGAGGTAATATGAAGAAGTATTTCTTCACAGAGAGGGTTGTGGATGCATGGCACAGATTTCCTGAGGAGGTCATAGAGTCAAAAACAGTGGGGGAATTCAGGAATGCATGGGACAAACATAAGGCAATTCTAGTTGGGGGTAGGAGGAAGTAAGCTGTTGGTTAACTAGGATCTGCAGCTTATCTGTTAGGTAGGAAAATGGGCAGACTAGGTGAGCCAAGCGGTCCTTATCTGCCATCAAATTATATGTGTCTATACTCTTGAGGAAAGGGGGGGGTACATGATAGAAACATGCAAGTACCTCAAGTGAATCAGCAAAGTCCAAGAAGGTAACATCTTTCAGAAAAAGTGATGTACAAGAACAAGTGGGCACAATTTGAAGATAGAGTGGGGATGGCTCAGAGGCAACATGAGGAAATATTTTTTCATGGAGAGAGTGGTGGACACATGTAACTGCCTTCCTGAGGAGATTGTGGGGTCAAAAGCAGTGCGGGAATTCATGAATATATTTATTTACAGTGCAAGCTGCTTACAACAGGCATTTCTGTGTAATCAGATTTTGCCCATCATAGGAAGTGGGCACTGTAACCAAAAACAATTTTTTTTGTTGAAATACATGCTAGTACACAGGCATTATAGTACTGTACTAGACTGCCAATTCTCTCCTGATTCCTTCAATTCTTGTGCAATCACAGCATGATTTATTTTGTACTTGTCCCAAGTACAGGTTAAATAAACTTAAACCTCCCCCGATTCCCTCCATCCTTAAGAGATTGCACCAGCAAGATGGTACAATACAGTACTGTACTGTAGATTGTAGAGTGTCTGCTGTGAGGGCGTGCTGGTAATTTTTTTTCCCTTCTCTGATTCACTTCTTCCTTATCTGAATGCACCGGATTGCAGATCATAGAGTGGCTTCTTTAAATAAAGTGCAGGCAGCTTTTTGGTTTCTGAGTGCTAAACCTTCCCGATTCCCTCCTTCCTTATCCGATTGCACCAGCTGTGGGGACGACAAGCCAGAGGATCAAACAAAGTACAGGCAACTTTTTTTTTTGTTTGTGCAGTTTACTTCGCTGTGTGTTTCTGTCCATCCAGACCACTGAGCACCAACCTCAATCTCCGTGACATGAAAACTGCACTTTGAAGCAGGCTATAGCATTATGTGCCCTTTCTATTTGGGCAGATTAGCTGCTAATTAGTGCAGTTTACACTTTGGCAAGCTCTGCAACTGCATGCTGAAGTGTGAACAGACACTAATTAGCATCCAATCTGCCCGAAATAGAAGGCGGGCATGGAATGCTATAACCAGCATTTTTAACATTAGCACCTATGCAGTTGGCAATTGGCAAATGAAATTTGCCCAGTAAATCCGATTTCCTGTGTTAAGCATGGGTGCTATAAGTGGCGCCGACTGTATTTATTTATTTATTTAATTTTGGTAACAGGTAGGCCCACTGAGACCAGTATTAGTCCCTTTTTCAGGGGTGACCTGGGATTAATTACACATAGTACAACAGGATATAACATTTACATTAGATCCATCAACATAAGTTATTTACATTTCATGAGAGGCAGCGAACATTTTATGAACAAACTACAGAAAGTGACTATTGTTAGTTCTCTTGTACACATTAGGTAAGGTCAACTGTCATATTCAAAAATCGTGTAAACAACAGGAGCAAAGTTGAAATTCAACGATTACAAGTGCATTGGTTTAATTCCAGCAAGTGTGATTTAAGTCCCTTTTTGAAGCCCCCTAGTGATTCACATTCTTGGAGTTTAGGTGGAAGCATGTTCCATATGGGAGGAATGAGGAAGGAGAAGGCCCTGGACCCTTGAGAGGACTACATCCGGGGAACCTTGAGGAGCTGTCTGCTTGAGGACCTTAATGTCCTGCTATTCATTTTAGATTGTAGTAACTTTGCCAGACTAGGCGGAGCAGTAGTGAGTCTGAGTTTATAGGCTAGGCATAATGATGGATATTGTAGTCTACCTTCCAAGGTGGGCCAGTTTAGGGCTTGCAGGACATGACAGTGATGTTCTCTTTGGGGTGCCCCTATAGCAAATTTGCCAATCCTGTTGTACAGTGTCCTAAGTTTACTCATCTCAGTGTTTTTAACAGAGAGGAACACGGGGGAGCCATAGAGTAGTTTGGGTAGCAGGGTACCGAGGGCAATCTTGGCACCTGGCCCCAGGGTAAGATAGGGGCTGAGATGGTACAGGAGACCAATCTTTTAATTCAGTGGTTTAGATAGCTGATCTATATGGGTCTTGAAGGTGAATTCTTGGTCTATGGCGAGATCTAGGTATATTAGTGAATCTTCTACCTCCACCCTTGCCACGGACAATAGAGAGAGGTTTAGTGTATTTGATCTATTAGGTCCAAGGCTTTTAGACCTGAACAGCATCCCTTTGGTTTTTCTGCTGTTCAGTAGAAGTTTATTTCTCGACAGCCATTCCTCCAGGTTCTGTAGGTCTTTGGTTAGCATTCTGTTTAGTTCATCAGGATCCTCCATTGACCTGTAGATAACTATGTCGTCTGCATAGAGGATGATCTTTGCATCTATGCAGAAGGTCGGCAGATTGTTAATAAATAGGGAGAACAGCAGTGGCCCCAGGATAGATCCCTGAGGGACACCATCTCTTATTCCGATCTTGTCAGATATAGTACCCTGCCATCTAACTAATTGGGACCTATTCAGGAGATAATCATTAAACCATTGTACTGCCAGAGAGTCAATACCAATCTGTCTCAGTCTGGCCAGGAGTAGTTGGTGATCTACCAGATCGAATGCTTTGGTGAGATCAATAAAAATCACACTGGTGAGCAGTCCCTTATCAAATGCAGAAAATATTTCAGTGGTAAGGTTAAGCAGGGCAGTGTCTGTTCCATGGTTCTTTCTGAAGCCATGTTGGGCCGCGGTGAAGATATTATGTCTCTCCACATAATCCATGACCTGAGAATACACCACCCTCTCCAGCACTTTACTTAGTGTTGAGAGTAAGGATATTGGGCAGTAGTTTTCCACTGAGTCTCTTGCTCCACCTTTATGGACTGGTGTAACCAGGGCCACTTTTCAAAGGGAGGGGACTTTCCCTTCAATGAGTGATTGGTTGATTAGCCATGAGATTGGGGTAACAATAACTGAGGCCTCAATGTTAATTAGTTTGGGTTCCATTTCATCGTAACCTGCTGTTCCATGGGTTTTAATCCCTTGTAGTAGTTTCCGGACTTCTAAACTGGAAAGTAATTTGAAGTGGAAGTCTAGAATGCTGGGACTGCTTTTATTGGAAACTTGTGGTATGGTTGGGCTAGAGCAGGGAGTCTTGAATGTATCTAGTTCTGTAAAGAACTCACTGAACGCTTTGGCAGCCTCGATTGGGGTTGTGTATTGGGTACCATTTGCTATAATATCCCCCCTTCTAGTTTGTCGTTGCCCTTGATAAGGGCATTGATTTGAGCCTGACATTTTTGGGGGTTTGATAGATTCTTATCTTGGATGTGTCTGAGGTGTTTCCTTTTGGCTTTTTTTAAACTCTGCTTTACATCAGTTCCTGAGTTCTTTATACTTCTGCCAGTCAGTGATTTGATCTGAGGATTGAAATGTTCCCCAAGCCCTGTCTCTGTATCTCATGAGTTTCCTCAGGTCCTGTGTGAGACACCTGGCTTCCTGTCCTTTGACTCTAATCTTTTTTCTTGGGGCATGTTTGTTAGCAGCAGACAAGAAGTTATTGTTGAATAACTCAACAGCAGTGTCCAGGTTAGGTGCTAGTTTTATTTGCTGCCAATTTACCTCAGTAAGGATTTGGAGAAAGGAACTTGGATCAAAATTAGAGTAGTCCCTAGTCCAGAAAATACAGGGTGGGGGAGAGGGAAGCCGTTCTTCCATACCTTAAACGTGGTTGAGTGATCACTCAGAGAGTCTGCGAAAGTGCTGGCTATTTTAAATCTGTCTGGGTTTGTGGCCAGGATCCAGTCCAGAGTGGTATGTTTGCAAGTTTTTGCATTTAGTCTAGTTGGTTCCTGAATTAATGCATGGGATATAGTGGGGGGGGTAGGAGGAAGTAGGCTGTTGGTAATCTAGAATCTGCAGCTTATCCAATAGTTAGAGAAACATGCAGACTGGGTGGGCCAAGTGGTCCTTATCTGCTATCAAAGTCTATGTTTCTATTAATGTTTATATATAAAAACTTGTTTCCTGGTGTGTCCTGGGGAGTGGGTTGCAAGGACCTGTTTTCACTGATGGTGGAATGTTGGCCATGATACGAGGAAACTCCTACATTCTTCATCAATAAATGCCACGAGATCTTTCACTTCCACCTGGACAGTGATCAAAGATGAACAGAAAAGACCTCAGATTGATGTCTCAAATAAAAGAGAGCACTTCAGCAGTTCAGCACACCCCTCATACTGCACTGCAGTGTCAGTCATGGGTATTTTCCCAAAGAGCCTGGTTTGGTGCTAGAACCCCTTGACTTTCTAACCCCAGAGGCGAATAGAGATTGGTAAAATCCAAACTGTCGCTCCGCAAAATATTCCATGAAATTCACGCATTTGGCGAAATATTTTGCAGGTGCAAAATGTTAAATTCTGCCAGCAAAATGCAGAATTTCACCCACAAAATGCAGAATTTTGTCTGCAAAATGTGGAATTTTGACCAATGATTGGTGGAATTTCACCACTCACGTACGAAACTCAGCCATTCGAGGGCAAACTTTTGCATATTGCATCTATGAAATATTTCATGAAATGTGTAAAATTCACAAAATATTTCATGGGGCGAAATTCCCAATTTTGCCAGAATTTTGGTGGCAAAATTAAATTTTGTTGCATCTCTAGAGGTGAGTGTGCTGTCTACTGGGCCACTAACACTGTCAATATAGTGTAAAACTGAAACACTGTTTGAATTCATTTTTTGTACCCCAAAATTGCCAGTACTTTTTCCCCCTTTCTTTCAGTTTTTGTGGGGAAACAATGAGCCATTGTTGACAATTTTGCAATATTTGTAATTACTGTTTATAAAACCTGTGTCTAGTCTGTTGTTTACTTCACATAAAATAGTTTAGTTACTGCTGTGATTCTTGAACATTGGGGAGGGCCAAACCCAAGTGTGAATTCAGTTGTTCTGTGGAAACTGGGGAGGCAGAGCTTTTTTATACACTAGATACTGTTTATACTGTAAAAGGTTTAGGATAGATAAGGATTTTTATCCATCTAGTCCGACAATCTCTCACAATGAATTTCAGCAAACTCAGGACATTGTTGCTGATGATCACTATTTACCTGTCCCATTTGTTTTTGAAACTTGAGATGGAGACTGCATTCACTGCCTCCTCCAGTAGTCTGTTCCCAGTATCCACTAGCATTTTCAGTAAAGAAGAACTTTCTAAGAACTTTTTTGAATTATGGAGCAGCACTAGAGAACCACATTCAGTCCCAGTAAAACATGGGACTGTGAAGATGATGCAAAAAACCTCAGTTTATTTTTGAGCCATACAATGTGCAGCACCAAAAAGCCCCAGCAGTTTGGGTCTTAAAAATTATCCTACATCAGGTGATGCTTTAAGACCTGAAGTGCCAGGGTTTTTGGGTGCTGCACTTTGTATAGCTCCAAAATAAACTGGGAGTTTTTTGAGTCATGTTTGCAATCCTGTGTTTAACTGGGACTGAGGGTGATTCTCCAGTGTTGTTCCCATGTCCTGAAATTCAACAACACACTGGCTACAAGTTGCTTGAGCACATGGAGTCCTGTGCCACTTCATGTCTTTTTGAATTCCCTCAACAAATCATGTACTAGAAGTCATATATTTAACCTTTATAGGATTAGCAACCCTGGAATTTGAGGGACCCTTGTGAATGAGGGTAGTGTCTGCAGCAGCATCGACAAGTGCTCTGCAGTTCTATAGGGATCAGGGAACCATATCCAAAGTATTTGAGACTGTAAGATGAGGCACAAGGCTTTTCACCAAGGAAGGAGTGTACCATTCGAGCATGAAGAGGTAGTAGGAGTACAGCAGGGAAACAATAAGCCAGTATAACCTATGGGCAGGGGTAAGCAAATACAAGTAGTAAAGGGTCAAAGTTGAACTAAGGTGGTAAGAGACAAATACAGGACTATAGTCCAGGAATGGTAAGGATCCCTAGAGAAATCCTACCTGGTGTACCCTGACAAAAGGGGTCCATACTAGGAAGCAACCTCCAGCAGTAGTGTAGTCCTAGAATGGGGGGACTCCATCAAGAGTGTAAAATACAAGCATTGGAGAATGCATAAAAGATGATGCAAGAAGCTAAGACAGTACAGGGTAGAAGGAGAGAGTGGGGGGGTCTCATGGGGTGGAACACCTCTGGTATAAATATCATCAGGGAAGACATCTGGAGGCAACAATATTGCTCATTGTGTACCAGATTCACATTGCTCAGTGTGGAGCTGACTGCAGTAAAGGCCAAGCCAAGCCTTTCCTGGAGTAGGTCCCAGTGGCCACAGCTGGAGGCAACCATTACCCCTATTCTTCAGCATACACCTAAGATCCAGACTAGGGCAAGACTGTAGCTGGCAAGTGGGATGGTTGAGAAAAGGGCATACAAGTGGATAGCCTGGTGACAACAGCAAAAAGATTCACACCCAGTGAAATTCATTTCTCCAGTATCTCTGTTGTACAGTCTGGAGCCTGTGAGCACCTAGGAGGCCGATATTTCCATACATTGACACCTGTCTTGCAATTGGAGTCCAAAGGCAAGGTGAGGATGAGGAAGGTACTCATAATAGGGGCATTTTATGTAGGGGGGTTAAGGTGGTAGTGGGGACAGGGGAGCAAGGGGACATGATAGGTACCTGCTGGAAGACTGTCTGGAGAGATACAAATGGGGTACAAAAGATTATCAAAGAGGGGCGAAGGGAAGCAATCTTGAAGTCATTGTCCACATGGTTACTAATGACTTGGCTTTTAGGCCAATGGGAGAAGTTATGAAAAGCTTTAGGAAGCTAAGAGAGAGAGAGAGACATTTATGCAGGCAGCATCCCCATTGACCTCAGTCTGTGATGGAGGAGGGTAAAAATGTTTTGATCATTTGCTTTGAAGCATGGCTGAAGGAGTTACACAGAGAGGAGGGATGGTGCCACTCTTAGGGGGACAGAATGGGATGGACTTCACCCCTCTGAAAAAGGCACCAGGTGCTCAGGAGTAGGTTTTAAGAGCACATCATGGGGCCTTTAAACTAGCAGTTGGGGGGGCTAAGAGGTGGATAGGGGTGCCTGCTCAGTTTAGAGAGACCAAGAAGACCCCCCAGTACTGCATGACAAAAAATGGGAAGCAATGGATGGGGGAAATATGCTGAAATATATGAGCAACTTGTTGTTCAGTGTGCCCTCCTGCTGAAACTCTTAAATAAATAAATAAATATGGAGAATCTGGGAAAAGTTGCATTGGAAAAGCTGCAGGGATCTGGGTAGGAGGAGAGGAAGGGAAATGGTGGTGAGCAAGGTTGGATAGGAGATCAAGGGGAATGGGGAATGGGTCAGGAGAACAAGATCAGTGATCTGGAGGCAGTGGTAGCTGTGTCAGACTTGGACCTGGTGGTGGGCAACCCAGTACCATCCATGAATATATAACCATACTAGGGTATGCTGTATTCTCGTTCAGGCTAGTGCATGGATACTACTCTCCTCACCAAACCGAGCAAATCTCTTTACAGACTGTACTTCACACTGTAGTCCTCAGCTGGTACAGGTTGCACCTACTGCCATGACAGCAGGTCTTGACATAACACAATCTATCCTAGATCTAACTGTCTCCAGCATAGTTCACTCTTTATAGGCAAGGTTTGGGGACCATGCCTTTTGGTGCCTGGAGCTGGCACTCAACACACAAGACAGCCCATAGGCCGAGAAAAAGGTGCCAGAATCTGGCCCCACCTTCCCAAGGAATCTCCAGAAATCCTCACCATTGTGGGAGATGGGTGCAGCAGGAGGCACACCCATGTTGGCCATTACACTGCCACCTTCATACAAGGATGCATCCCTGCATCCAGCTGTCACAGCTCTGGGTCTGAGTCAGCATCCATAACGTAGTCCAGCTGACAGTCCTATGCATTCTCTGTGGCCTATCACTGGTACTCTCCAGTGGTGGCTCCAGGCTGTGGGGTGCTTCAAAGGGGACTTCACATTCTTGCAGGTTGGACTGATCCAGCTGCTCCATTTGCTCTGCAGGGGGCATGTATGTCCCTGCCCTCGCAGCTGGACCTTCACCAGGATCTGCAATGTCTTTCCCTCATGAACTGTGGGTGTCACTTGTTGTACAGGTTCTGTTGATCCAGTCTCTGTACTAGGACCGACCTCTAGCCCTACCAGTGCCCAGTGCCCTATAATCAGCTGGAGAAGCCATCCTTTCAGGCTGCCTGGTCACAACTTTCACTTCCCCAGACTGCTTACCACTGTTCAGTAATGGGGGTGAAACACCTTCTTTAGTTGATTCTTGTCTTGGCTGGTGGCACCTTTGGGGCCTCCAAGTCTAGATGATGCCTTACTGCCTCCAAAGCCCCTCATCAGTGATGTTAGTATATGACTTTGGTATCTACTTGCCAAAAGATACCTTTCCTCCATCTGGATATTGTCCAGAATTTGTAACACTTCCTAGTGTCATGTTTGTACGGGTAATTTTTTAAATAATGGACAGAGGAAAGAATCCACATACCAGTAGAGCGAGTCTATAAAATAGCCAGTTCCAGAGATAATGAATCTCCCAGCTGGGTCTTCAAGGGACTTATGCATATGAGTAAAATATAAATAGTAGGTCTACTGGCTCCATGGTGCTGAGTGAAGGGATTCACTTGGCATGCCAGTGACCCAGATTTGTGTCCTGAGCCTGGGTACCAGGAGCGGAGGCCAGCAGGGAGGGAATTCAGAGTGTTCATTTGACACTTTCCTCCCGGGGGGGTGGATCTGGCCTCAGTACCCTAGGGTGGATTGGTGATGTGCTTGGGGGATGTGGTACCTCGAAACACCCCCGTACATCCCCACCCAGGGTTGCCGTGCTCATGCATGGCTGAGAACTGTGGAGGGTGAGGGTCAAACATGGAAAATAGGAGCTCCCCACCTGACCGGATGACGAGCACCAGCCCCGCCACCATGAGGCCCTGGAAGACAGCCCAGACCATCTGTGCAACACCCAGGATACACAGGAGTGGCTAATAAGGTACTTCCCCCTCAGAAGAGAGGGACCCTTCCAATAGGTTACATCTGGTTACCTGGGGGGTTGCAGTGGGAGCTGGTGGCTGGTGGCAGGGGTTGGAGGGAAGGTTGAGACCTACTATAGGCACTCCAAAGGAGTGGCCAGATGGGAGAGGCTCTGATTGGGGAAGAGCATAAAGGAAAAAAAATAAATAGTAGGTCTGACTGGATGATCAACAAACACTTCTTAACCTATGGAGACATCATTGCATTATAGGAACATAGAACAGAAACATAGAATTTGGTGGCAGAAAAGGACCATTTGGCCCACCCACTCTGCCCAGCTGTTCCCTGCCTAATCTGTCTCTGCAGTTCCTATCTGGTCTTAGTGACCCTACTGCCTCCCTGCCTCTTTTGCAATATACCCCTCTTTTTCTCCCATGCATGGTTGAACCTCCCCCCTGCACTTTTTAAACCTCCACCACTTCTTCCTCACCTTTTCCATGAAGAAATATTTCCTTGCATCTCTTTTGAACGCCCCCCGCCCCAGCTTCATTGCATACCCCTGGTCCTGGTGCTTTTTCTCATTGGAAAGAGACTCCCTCTTGCACCCTGTTCACCTTTGTGAGGTAATTGTAGGTCTCTATCATGTCACCTCTCTCATTCTCTCTCTTAATCTCTCTCCTCTCCTCCAGGGTGTGCATGTTTAGATTTATCAGTCTTTTCTCATAGGGCTTCTCATGTAACCCATGCATCATTTTAGCTTCCCTCCTGTTGACTGACTCCACCCTGTCTATGTCTACTATGAGCTGTGTTCTCCAAACTGGACACAGTACTCCAGGTGGGGTCTCACCAGCGAGCGATAGTGGCAACACCACCTCCCTCCTCCTTCTGGAGATATCTCACCCTATGCACCCCAGCATCACACTAGCCCTACCCACTGCATTGTTGCACTGCCTGCCACTTTGAGGTCATCAGATATGACAACCCTAAGGTCCTTTTCCTGTTTAGTGACTGTCTGTATCTTCTCCCATCCTATACTCAGCTTCTGGTTTCCTATGCCCTCAGTGCATGATTTTGCACTTTTTGGCATAGAACCCCAACTACCATGCTTTTGACCACTCTTCAAGTGTCCCAAGATGCATATGCTCTGCACCCCCTCCTGTGTGTCCACCTTGTTGTAGATCTTGGTATCATCTGGAAAAAGTCATATCTTCCTTTCCAGTTCTTCTGCAATGCCACCTATGAAGCCATTAAAGAAGACTGGTTCCAGTACTGAGCCCTGTGGTACCCCACTGGTCACTCTGCAATCATTAGAGAAAATGCCATTTACTACAACCCTCAGTCTCCAATCCATTAACCAGTTTATAGCCCAAGTCCCCTCTTTGGATCCCATCCCTAGGCTGTTCAGATGCAGTCTCTTTATCAGCCTCCCATGCTGTACAGTGTGTAAGGCCTTGCTAAAGTTCAGATAGGCTATATCCACTGCATTCCCTGATCTATTTCTGTGGTCACGCAGTCAAAGAATTGTAACAGATTAGTTTGGCATGACGTATGTTAGACCGTTCTTCAAAAGACTCCACAGTCAGTTCTTGGTCAGACAGAACAGACAGAATCATCCAGTGGAGGGGAGGATAGAGGCATTCATGCCTCACCTGCTGCCATGCCAATGACCTGAGTTTGAGGAAGAACTTGGGTCACTCGGGGTTGGCCAGGGGAGGAGGATCATGTGCCCCAGTGGATGCTTTCCTTGTTCTACTTCTCCATGGAGGGTGGGCAGACTGATCCACCACAATACTGCACCTAGGTGACCATGGATGGTGGTGTAAGCTGGAGCACAAGTACTGGGCTGGGACACTCCCTGACAGAAGATGCAGCATGTCCTTCAATGTGCACACATCGGGACATTACCTGTATGGAATATCTGTGGTTCAGGAACAAAGAACAATGGAAAACACCACTGGTGGCATCATGCCACCACACAGAGCCTGGCAGACCCTACACAACCTACTGGGTGAAGGGACCATCGGACTAAGCATGGCACCGGGATGGGGTTCAGGGTCTACCAGATGGCACTGCTACAGGGGGCAATCTGTGGAGGACTTAGTGCCACTCAGATAGATAGATATTTTATTTATAAAAGCACCCATTTCCAAGGACTCTTGACCCTGTACAATAAAACAAACAACCACATAATAATATATAATAATGTACAACTATATACTTAACATTTCCACTGGCAGCGTCACTAAAATTCATCTATCTATCATTAACAAGTCACTCGTCAGTCATTAAAAGCCTGCAGGAACAAATAGGATTTGAACCCTTTTTTAAAGGCTTCCACTGAGGGAGCCTCCCTCACATAAACAGGAAATGAGTTCCACAGGGTAGGCGGCCACTGAAAATTCCCTATCACCCGAATGCTGCAACCTTACTCTGGGAACTCTAAGGAGGCCTCCCCCGGTGGAACGGAGTGTCTGGGGCTGATGGTAGAGGACAAGGAGATCTTGCAGATAGACAAGTCCCCAATCATGCAGTCTTGTAGGTCAAAAGCCCTACCATGAAGACAATCCTTGACCTGACCAGTTGCCAGTGCAGTCCACAACGGACCGGGGTGATATGTTCTCATCTCCTCACCCCTGACAATAACTTTGCTGCCACAATCTGTATCAGCTGTAGCCTGTGGAGGTTGCCTCCAAATAACCCTAAGTACAGGGCATTGCTATAGTCCAGCCTGGAAGTGATGAAAGCATGCAGCATGGTCGGGGTCCTCAGCCAGGATCAGGTTTCAGATTCGGACGATATTCCTCAGATGGTAAAATCCACTCTTGACCACGGCCAACACCTGCATATCAAGCGTCAGGCCATTGTCCAGGATCACTCCCAAATCCTTCACCCGTGTAGACTGGACAAGGGGAATGCCCCCCAACACTAGGCTGGAGAAGAACCCACACCCCCCTCCTCTGCCTCGATGACCTGGATCCACCACCAGTACCTCTGTCTTGTCTGGAGTAAGCTTAAGCAAGTTTTGAGTCATCCAGGACTGGATCTCCTCGAGGTAGGTATTAAATACAGAGGCTGACACCTGGAAATGGGGTGCACAGGACAAGAACAGCTGGATATCATCTGCATAACAGTGAAAACCCAACCCATACCACTTGATAATGTCCCCCAATGGCAGCATGTACACTGTAAACAACAAGGATGACAAGACCGATCCCTTCGGAACCCCACAGCATAGAGGCTTTGGGTTAGATGAGGCTAACCCCATCATCACCCTTTGCACTCTGTCTGTCAGGTATGACCTGAACCAGCTGATGACATTACTGGACAGGCTACACTAGAACCACAGGCTGTTGAGCAGCACCTCATGGTCCATGGTGTCAAATGCCGCAGAGAGGTCCAGGAGAACTAGAATGGTATGTTCTCTCCTATCCATCACCATCAGGAGATCATTAAGCACCCTCGCCAGGGCAGTCTTCTTACTATGCCCCACATGGAATCCAGACTAGAAAGGCTTATAGGTGAAGGAAGAGGCAAGATGCCTCTCAAGCTAAATGGCCACCACTTTCTCAATAACTTTCACTAAAAATGGGAAGTTCGAGACCGATCTGTAGTAGCTGAGGCATTCCGGGTCCGAAGAGGGTCTCTTCAATAAGGGTATAACCAAGGCCTCTTTCAAGGCCAATGGGAAAACCTCACTCCTCAAGGAACTCCAGATAACCTCAGCAACCACAGGTCCAATTAGTTCCAGACAACTGACCAAACGTTGGGTCGGACTCGGGTCTAGATCACATTGTGTTGGCCACAGCTTTGAGGCTATCTCAATTATCTCCTCCGCCCCAACCAGTTCAAACTCATACCAGACAGGAGGAGTGATTCAGCACAGCTCAGGCCAGGCTGTGCATCCCTTTCAAGAGGCACTCGAGGAGACCTCATCCCCGATAGAGGACACTTTGTCAGCAAAGTACGCAGCCAGCTCCTCGCACCTAGTGCTAGAACCCACTCCCCCTACATGTAGACAGGCAGGATGTAAAAGCCCACCTACCATGTGGAATAGCTGATCTGGCCTGTTCCTCGGTGCAGTAATCGACCAAGACAAATTATTAGCCTTCTTATGGGCAGTTGCCCCCTGATAGTTGACATAATGTGACTTCAGGGCCAATTTGTCCTCCAGCAGGTCGGATCTACTCCAGTGCCTCTCTAACCTCTGCCCCTTAGTCTTTAAGCTCTGGAGATACTCATCAAACCAAGGAGGTGTCAGGCAAGTAGGCAAGGAGTGGACATGAATGGGTGCAGTAGAGTCGAAGGTTGCAGTGACAGCCCCATTATAGGCTGCCACCACTTCCTCCATCCCAACTGCACAAGCTGCCCCAACACTCTATAGGTCCAGCACCACTGCCAGTCCCCTAGAGGAAACTCCTCTTAACAGGCAGTACCAGACCATCTTCACAGAGGCAGAACCAATTGGGGGGCTCTAAACTTGACCCCACAGTGCTATGATCCAGCTAAATCACCAGATCTACTCCAAGGTTGTTTATATCCAATCCTAAAGAAAAGACCAAATCCAGAGTGTAGCTGCCTGAATGAGTTACCATTGTTACATTCTGTAGTAGGCCCAGAGCTCCCATGCTACTGAAGAGATCATTCCCTAAACTTGAGAGCCCACCATCAACCCAGGCACTGAAGTTCTCCAGGATCAACCACCTGGGAGACTCTAACACCAGGTCGGTGACAAACTCTTCAATCTCCCATAAAAAGTCCCTATCTCCACCAGGTGGATGATTGAGCACAAGGACCCTGAAGCCCAACCCTACACACCCTCAAGTGGCCACATACTCAGAAGATTATGTCTCACCCACAGGTAGCACTGTGAGGTTCGGGGAAGATTTCAAACAAATGGCCACCCCCCCCAACCCTGCGATCCTCCCTCGGGTTATGCATCACAGAATACTCAGCCAGTACTGCCACCTCCAAAAAAAAGTCCCAGAGATGGCAGATTAAGTGGTTGGGGGTACCACGAGTGCTGAAGGGGCCACTCCAGGTGGAGTGAGAAGAAAAACAGTTCTTGGTCAGACAGATTTATGACATTATTCCCTTCTTGGTCATTTTCATTCATTGTCTCTGATGCCCCCTGAGCACCTGTAGTTTGTTCCTCTTTGTCTTCTGCCTGCATCAACCCTCCCCCCCACCAACATTTTCTCCAGTGTATCTGAACTGGGCCTGTGACTGCCATTTTGGTTTGCAAACTAGGATGGGGGTGATGTTCCTTCCTCTTAAAAACTGCTCTCCTCTGATCTTTCTGTGTTACTTGCAGCTTTGCTATAGTCAAGCTATCCACTGTTTTTAAAGACAGGTTTATAACCTTGTCTGCTGTTTTTTTAATCTCATTTTCTTCCAGCTGAAAGCTCTGTTGTTCATAATCAAGTGTACCTCTTTCAGATATGTTCTTTTTGACCTGTTGAATCTTCACATCCAATTTTTTTATGGTTTTAGTAAGTGACTCCAGATATTTTTTGTACACAACACTGCAGCTAAAGGTAGTCACTGCCTGCTACCTTTTCTTAAGTTCAGATTCAGCTTCCCTCTGAACCTCCTTGTCATTTTCTAGTATCATCTGTATGAATTTAAAGAGACTTCCTACATAATGGCATGCCATTTTGTCATGCATTGCTCCCTGTCGTGCTTGTGGGATGGATTTTTGAAATTATGAGGCCTTCTGGTACCCTATTAACTGTCAGGTACATCTCTAAATTTGTTTTATTTCAAAAAAATGTTCTTGCTCTGACAGCTATTCGTTCCAGTTGTAGGAATGCTTCTCTAATATTATGTGGTTCAGAGAGCACCTGCTTCATTAGCTTCTGTATTTTTAGGAGCGGGTTCTCTTTTCTTCTCTTTGATGGCAGAATAATGTGTCTGCAGTCTTCTTAATATTGCTATCACCTGCTCTACTGCCATTTGACTCTGACTGTTCTTGCATACAGTACCCTTTGTACAAATGGGGAAGTGGTTTCAAGACATGAACCCATGCAAAGCCACAGTTACTGAACATAAGAAACAGAAGGGGGAGGCAGCAACTCTGGTTAGTGGTGCCTGTGTCAAACACAGTCCACAGTCCAAGCAAAAAAAAAGTTGTGGCACTTACCACCATAAATCTCCTGGCACTTATCTCAAGGAAGCACTCTTTAGTCCTTATGCTAGATGCAAAAGCATATTCCTTTATTCACTACTCCAAATGGGTGATTTAAAAGGCAAGTAATGCAGGTAGCAGCAACAGAACTCAACGTTTAGCACATGAACTGCTTTAACGAAAGTGATTGTACTACAAAACTGGTATCTTTTAAATCCAAGAGTAGTATTCTGATTGGATAAGGCAAGATAACATCACTTATTTTACATAATCTCTTAAAGTGCAGTATACTAAGAATACTTAAATACAATAACTGTAAAGTGCAACAGTGAAAAACTGCTGAAGTGTGCAAAATTACAATCAGTATTTTAAATGGATTTCTTACTGGCTTTTAAAGGTCAAAGACACAGAGCTCAAAGTGGTCTAACCAATCTGTCCACTCAGGGTTCTCTCCATTAAAGGAATTGAACATGAAGGCAGTCCATCTCAAACCCTTCCTATCCAGGGTACCTGTTGGCTATCTGCTCCTTCTTGTTGGAAAACAGGAATCCCATGGCTGCCACCAGTGTGTGATGGTACCTGCAGCCAGGCATGGCCAGGCCATGCATGTGGTGCTGCCACCACTTTGGATTAACTCGGATGGTCTGGTTTAATTGGGGTTGGGGGACAAGTGCTGGGGCACTCCAATCAACTGAGCCATAGTTGTCTTTTGGTAGGCTCAGAAAGAACCAACTATTTATTTCCTAGCTGGATAGTCAATAACCAGCCACCTGAGCATATCACAGCAAGGACTTATTTGTATCTTACTGTGGTGAGTGGCCAGGCTTTTTCTTGCTTTTCTGCCTGTGTCTTGCCTAGGTGCACCAGGTTGAATAGAGCAGCTTTATGATGCTTCTGCTTCAAAACACATTTGGGACCCACAGAGTGTCCCTCTGAGGGCGACCAAACCAATTTTAAACAGCTCTCCTATACTTTTCCTCTTGCTTTCAGAGTTAGGTATGGAGAAATCATAGCAACTGCATGGGTGGGTAGGTGTAGCAGAGGCAGAGAATGGGAAAAGAACATAATAGTTACATTGGAGGTGGAAGCAGGAAGCTTAGAAGATCAAAGAGGCAAGCACAGGGGGCTATCTAAAATGAACCACACACACACACACACACACATATACACATACACACATACACACACACACACACACTCTTACTCTAGTTATCCCATGCCATTTCTCACACCAGTAGCTAAATGGTCCATGCTGTGATATGCTAAGGTGATCTTTTTATTCAAACAACATGAAGTCTTGCTGTATTCTGACTATTGCAGTTAGGTCCTGCCTTTCAACTGCCCCGGAGAACAAAGAGTTAACTTTCCATGGCCAGCATGGAATGTTCAGCGCGAGCTCGGTTGAAGCCCCTGTCTGCTGTTGTTTAAACTTCAACTGTCAGATTATTTACTCCACCTCACTGAACAGTCGCTCCGGAGATTTCTCCTTTGCTCGATTCAAAAAAGTCGGTTAAAGTGTCGTTTTCTCACTCGGTTCCTACCGAATTTCTGCTACCGAATCTGTCGGTTTAAGTCTCTGTCTGTGGTACAGTGAGTACTAGATAGGTTTAACATCTAGTTTCTGTGTGGAACTTGTAAATTTGGGATCGGTTCGTTTTGAACCGATCAGATTGGTCTTAAAAAGTTTTGAATTTATTAGAGTTTGGTAACCGGTCCATATCGGTTCTAAAAAAAAATGATTTAATTATGTTTTTTTCCAAGACCCGTAACACGGTCAGGAACCGATGGGGTGTCTTACCTGGTGGATTGCCGAAAAAAGGGTAAGTTTTGGATAGGATTGGCCATGTCTGAGAAACCCAAGAAAAGAAAAAACGGGCCCACTGGGTTTCAACACTGCAGTGTGTGTCGGGAAGCCTTTGCTAAGGCTGATCCCCACACCACCTGTGTTTATTGTCTGGGGTTTGACCACCTCAATTCAGACTGCCAAATTTGTAAAAGTTTTCCCAAAGCTACCCTGGATAAAAGAGTAGGTAGACTGAGGGAAAGGGAGGCCGAGAAGTCCGCTGACCCAGATGGCCAACCCAGTTCTGTTCCGACCGAACCAGCATGAGTGCCCTCTGACCAGGGTGAAACTTCTTCGGGCAAAAGGAGAGCCGATTCTGAGGAGTCGGTTCTGGTTAAAAGAAAGAGAAGAGAAAAATCATCTTGTTCGGATCCACAGATTCTTTCTCCAACCGCTGATGAAATAGCCAAAGTGATAAGGATAGTTCAATCGTTAACTCCGGTTCCGGCCGAACCGGCACCATCTGTCAGGGGCTCGGTTCGGTCGGTTCTCCCGGTTCCAGATTATACTTTAGAAGAATTTTATGAACCGGATGAGGAGGAGGAGGGAGAGTATAAGGATAATGATGATGATGGTGATTATGAAAGTCTGGATGTGCCTATTGATCCGGACATCTCCCCAGACAGACCTTCAGGTGTTTCTTCTCCTAGGCTTTCTGAGTCCCCTTCCCACTTTTTGTTTTACAAGAAAGTGGCTGAAACCCTCCGGCTTCCAATGGAAGAAGCAGTAGAGGATCAGGAGGAGCCTGATTTTGTTGAAATGATGGACATCCCAGAGTCCAGGAGACTGTCTATTCCCCTCCATAAATCTTTTGGGAAACAGACATTTAAAATTCTAAAGACTCCTAACTCCATACCTCCTGTGGACAGATGAATGGACAAGAGGTATACCCTTTCAGGCTTGGACACAGAGTTCCTTTCTCAGCAATGCAGCCATGTTGGGGTAGTGCAGGCTGCCTGTGAAAAGGCAAATATTCCCTTGGCATCACACTCCCCAGATAAGGACTCCAGGAGGATTGATGCCATGGCAAAGAAGCAGTACATGGCAGCATCTTTGGGACTCAGGCAGGCTAACTATATGGCCTACACAGCTAGATACCAGAAGTCCAGTTTGGACACTGTGCTGGCTCTGGTTAAACAGGCCCCTGACCAGCTTGCCAAGGAGCTGGAGCAGGTGGCTGCAGATGGGATTGAGGCATCCAAGGTGCAATTTCATGCTGCTGTGGACTCCAATGATGTTTCTTCTAGAGTCATGGCTACATCTGTGGCCTATCGGAGGATGGCTTGGCTCCGATGTACTAGCCTATCACAGGATACCCAGACTAAGGCCATGGATTTCCCTGTCATTGGTAATTCTCTGTTTTGGGAGCAGACAGAGAATTACATGAAAAAGATGAATGAGTACAGGACCACCTACAGGAGCACTCAGGCCAAAGAAAGGCAAGCCACTCCTCAGAGACAGCATTCCAGGGGCAGGGGCAGGCCCTTTCAAAGGCCTTTTTACCAAGCCCAGGCCTCCTCTTCTGCTTATGCTCAGAGGGGGTTCTTCAGAGGCAGAGGCAGATGGGGAATGAGCAGGCCTGCTTCCACCCCTCAGCCTAAAGCCCCTGCCAAGCAGACACCCCGATGGGTCTGCCTGGGCCGATTCTCCAATACCTGTAGGGAGCAGGCTGGCTTACTTTGTCCAGGACTGGAAGTCTCTAACATCAGACAAGTGGGCCTGGAAGTAGTAAGCCAGGGACTGGTTCTCAGCTTCAAAAAATGTTCCAAGATGAGAACCAGATCCTTTCCACCTGCAAATCCATCAGAGACCCTTGCCCTAGAGGCAGAGGTTTCTTCCCTCCTGGCTCTCAGAGCCATAGAACGGGTTCCTACCCTACACAAGGGCAAAGGATTGTACTCCAGGTACTTCCTAACCCCCCAAAAAACAGGAGAATGGTGGCCCAGCCTGGATCTAAGATATCTGAACAAGCACCTTTTAAAACCAAAGTTCAAAATGGTGACTCTGGGAATAATTCTGCCCTCTCTAAGGTCAGGGGACTGGCTAGCCTCCCTAGACCTCAAAGATGCCTATTTTCACATTCCCATCAGGTGCTCCCCCAGAAAGTACCTCAGGTTCGAGTTGTCCTCAGGCCACTATCAATTCAGAGCAATGCCCTTTGGCCTAACATCAGCCCCGAGGGTGTTCACAAAGGGCCTGGCAGTAGTGGTTGCTTTCCTAAGGAGAAAAAAGATCTCCATCTTTCCATACTTGGATGACTGGCTCATAGCGGGTCAGTCTCCAGACCAAGTCAAGTCACATCTACAAATAACTCAGCAAGTGCTCACTTCCTTAGGATTCTTACTCAACCTTCCAAAGTCAGTTCTCGAGCCAGTACAGCTGCTCACCTTTATAGGGGCAGAGCTGGATACAATAAGGGCAAGAGCCTTCCTTCCCCTGGACAGGGCAAGGACCATTATGGAACTGGCCTCTTCATTCACCCTTCAGGTGTCTCAACCAGCAAGACATTTCCTGCAGCTCCTGGGCCACATGGCAGCCTCTACAGCAGTGGTCCAGGGAGCAAGATTTCAGATGAGGGACGTTCAGTTCCACTTAAGATCATTCTGGTCCCAAAGAAAGGATTCCCTTACCAAACTAGTCCCAGTGACTCTAACCCTGATCCAGGCTTTGCAATGGTGGCAGGATCAGGACAATTTGAGACAATGAGTTCCTTTAGTCACTCAGTCTCATTCAGTGCTACTCACCACAGATGCCTCCCTGCTGGGCTGGGGAGCCCACCTGGGGGATCTTACCACCCAAGGGCTGTGGTCACCTCAAGAATCTCTGCTTCACATCAATCTCTTGGAACTCAGAGCAGTGTTTCTGGCACTGCAAGCCTTTTCCAAATCTGTACAGAACAAGGTGGTCCATATCAGAACAGACAATACCACCACAATGTGGTACATCAACAAGCAAGGAGGCACTCTGTCTATGGCCTTGTGCACAGAAGCAATGAAGTTGTGGTCCCTGGCCTATTCCCTGCAAACGTCTCTGATAGCAGTTCACCTCCCAGGGAAGGACAATGTCCTAGCAGATGCTCTCTGCAGGATATCCCAGGGCCATCACGAATGGACCCTAGATCCCCTAGTTTTGAAAGTGATTTTCTCGAGATGGGGCACTCCACAAATAGATCTTTTTGCAGCCCCAGACAATCACCAACTTCCTCTCTTTTGTTGCAGACCCCCAGTCTTGGGCTCAGTCCCCCTGGATGCTCTGATTCTGAATTGGGAAGGGAAATTTCTGTATGCTTTTCCCCCCTTCCCTCTCCTGTTCAAAGTGTTAGTCAAGATCAGGTATCAACCATGCAAAGTGATTCTGATTGCTCCAGACTGGGCCAGACAGCCCTGGTACCCACTGTTGCTGTCCTTAGCAGTCCACCTTCCCCTGTCTCTTCCCAGGAATTACAACCTGTTGACATCCTCTCAGGGGAGGATTTGGTATCCGAACCTCAAATCTCTCAATCTCAAGGCATGGCTCTTGAAGAGTTAGAGTTTGCTGATCTGCACCTTTCTCAAGGGGTTCTGGATATCCTTAAGGCTTCTCAAAAGCCTTCCACCAGAAAGACTTACAACTCCAAATGTAAAAGGTTCACTATTTGGTGCTCTAATAAGCATATTTCTCCAGAATCTGCTGGGTTGCCTACAGTCCTGGACTATATGGTTCATCTTAATGGCTTAGGACTTAGGCCAGCTACACTTAAAGTGCATCTGGCAGCTGTTTCTGCCTTCTTGTCAGTGGGCAAGCCCTGTCCTCTGTCAACCCATCCTGTGTTTTGTAAGTTCTTCAAGGGGATTGCTGCACACCAATCCCCCCCTTTAGGGACCCTGCTCCTGCTTGGGACCTTAATGTTTGCATTGCTCAGCTTATGCAACCACACTTTGAACCTTTGTCCTCTGCAGAGCTTAACTACTTGACTTGGAAAACTGTGTTTTTGGTAGCCATTACCTCTGCCAGGCATATCAGTGAATTGCAAGCCCTGTCAGTGGAGCCTGATTTCATCTCTTTCCATAGAGATAAAGTGGTCCTAAGAACTAACAGGCAGTTTTTGCCTAAGGTGGTTTCAGATTTCCACCTTAATCAGTCTATGTCTCTCCCTGTTTTCTTCACTGACCATTCCTCCTCTGGAGAGAGGAGGCTGCACAGCTTGGATGTTAAGAGGGCCCTCAGCTACTACATAGAGCACACCAAGGGTCACAGGTTTGAGTCCCTCCAGTTGTTCCTCACATATGGAGAGGTCAGTAAGGGCAAACCCGTTACTAAGAGATCTATTGCCAGGTGGATTGTCTCTTGTATACAATTCTGCTATGAAAAGCTAGGTAGAACCCCACCCTCAGGTCTGAGGGCTCCCTCTACTAGAGGTACAGCTGCTTCCCTGGCTGCTGCCAGGGATATTCCTATCTTAGAAATTTGTCAAGCAGCCACCTGGAAAACAGTCCATACATTCACCAAGCATTACTCTCTGGATATCCAGGCTAGGAGTGATGCTCGGTTTGGCACAGCAGTACTTCAGAGCCTATTCCCAAAGTAGGTTCTGTCCCTCCTCCATGGAGGTACTGCTTGGTAGTCTGCAATAGTCAGAATACAGCAAGACTTCATGTTGTTTGAAGAAAAAATTACTCACCTTAGTAATGTTGTTTCTTCTAATGGAGTCTTGCTGTATTCTGACCTCCCCCCTCTGCCTCCCCTCTCAGAACCTGGTTTTTGGGATGTGGGTGGGCAGGAGCAGTGTTGGCACCCTAGAGGTGCCCCTTTTTCTCCCTCCTTTACTTTGGGTGTGTGTTGTGTTTTGTTTTTTGGGTTTCCTGACTTGAGTCTTTGCTTTGAAACCAAAAAACCCTTTTTTAATAAATTTAGTTGCCAGTTGGCTAGTGTGAGTTTTACAGTTTCCATACAGAACTTCTAGCGAGTATTGCTCGTAAAGATCTGACTGTTGGAGTTTAAACAACAGCAGACAGGGGCTTCAACCAAGCTCACACTGAACGTTCCATGCTGGCCATGGAAAGTTAACTCTTTGTTCTCCGGGGCAGTTGAAAGGCAGGACCTAACTGCAATAGTCAGAATACAGCAAGACTCAATACATTAGAAGAAACAACATTACTAAGGTGAGTAATTTTTTCTTCAATGCTCTGTGCTCCACATCACAAACAGAGTAGCTGAACACCAGTGGGACAGACTCCAGCATTTCACCCTTTTCCTTGACAAAGCCCTGGATAGGGGTGAAACACTGCAGTCTGTCCCATTGGTGTTCAGCAACACTGTTTATTTTGGAGCACTGGGCACTAAATAAAGAATAACATGAGCATAGCTCAACAAAGACTTCTTTGTTCCTGTGTTTTGGAGCACTTGGCTCCAAACTGTGATGAGCCTGCTCCTTGGGCTAATTACAACCAGGACCAAGAAAGAGCTAACGCTCATAGTGCAGGTGTACGTATCACTACAAGGGTAGGCTAACCCATGAACAATATTCCAGTGCAATGGAGCAGTGCTCTTATAAGGAGAGACAAACAGAATAAATACCCAAATGCTATCTTAATGAAAAAATGTGACTCAGCATATAGCTCATGCAGACTTTAGACTACACAAGTCACTTACCATCAGGTGCCCCAGCACTTTGCTCTATGGAGCTTCATCCGGGGACCTTGGGCTTCCTTCTGCCAATCCTAGCATCTACTGTATATAGCTACAGGAAAGGAGTTGTCTTTAAAATTTGATGCTTTCTTCTCTTGAGCCTGATGCATGTCAGATGGCAGTTCAGGTGAAGGACTCAAATGCTGTGCTCTGCTCCTTGGAGCAGACAATTACAAGTAAAAGTAAAAACAAAGAAAAGACCACATCTGATAGAAACAGGAAAGTGTGAAAGCTAGAAAAGAAAATTCAAAAACAAACATGGATTTGTTACCATGTTTTGCTGTTTATGGAGATGTAGGGCCTGCACTACAGATAGGGAGAGTGAGCAAAGGGTAGCAGTTTTGGAATGCACCTAATCCCAGAGCAGGATGCTGTGGGCCAACATGGTTGTTGGGACATAGCTGCAGTGAATTAGATATAAGCTGCATAATATAGCACTTGCATTCTCCATCTCTGTCCTCTTTTGAACTGATGGAAAGCAAGGAAGCAGTAAGTTGAATGGAGTGGTACTGGTGTAATAGTTATGTTTTAAGCACCATTTGAAACCGGCAGTGAAAGGTCTGTGGTTTCTGTTACTTATTATTGCTGCAAATCTGATTAAAGTGCTGACTCATTTGTTTTGTTCTGATGTGAGTCATGCAGGGAGAAACAGCATCGAGCTCTGATGTGAGCCATGCATGGAGAGAGCATCAAGCTCCGATGTGAGCCATGCAGGGAGAGAGAGCATCAAGCTCTGCTGTAAGCCATGCAGGGAGAGAGAGTGTGTCCAGCTCCGATGTGAGCCATGCTGTGACTGAGAAAAGCAGTAAGTGTGAAAAACAGCTGCTAAGCTTGTTTCAAGGGAGCCATGATTCAGTAACAAGTAACTGCTTAGAATCATGTCTCCCAGTGCGGCTCCTCTGAGCATGCACTTATTATTGTGCATCTGGACCCTGAAGCCAGTAGAAGCAACTAGTATTTAATGCATAATCAAATATAAGACAGCCAGTATATCAGTGCACATTCAGTGTACATTACTGGAGCATTTGATGAGTGGGCTGTTACAGCATTATGGCTGGAATGCAATCCCAGGTAAGAGCTCTCATTTTTATGGCTGCAGTAGGCGGAGCCTGCAGATGTTTTACATGTACAAAAGAAGTGATGTCATGTTTTCTGTAAGTGGAACTGACTGAAGGTGTAAATAGACTCCTCCACCTTATCCTCCTCCAAGCAATGTTTTCTGCCTTCAAATAAATATGCTTTCGTGTTAGTCAATGGTTGCAGGGTACTATTTTCTTTCTTAAATGGCCGGTACAAGAACTGGAACCTGAGTAGTGGGAGGCAGCATTAGGTTTTTTGGGAGGAGTAAGATCCACCCCCACCTCCACCCGAGAAGCTCCTAAAGATCCACCCCACCTTTTTTTGATTCATATGGGAGGGGCATGAGGTGGATCTAGCATGTTGGAACAACTATCAGAGCTGCCTGGGGAAGTAATTAAGGAGTGCCTGAAACTGCATCTAGGCATATCCCCCCCACACACACACACACACACACACACACATATAAGCTCCTAAAGATCCACCCCACCTTTTTTTTTTATTCATATGGGAGGGGCATGAGGTGGATCTATCATGTTGGAACAAGACACACTAGTTTGGGACCTGAACCAAGCAACAGAACAAGTCTGTGGAGTGATCAAGTTGTGGAGCCCCTGCATTTTATTAAGGACTAGGAGAACTGAAAATACTTAATGCCTTCAAATTGCCTTAAAAACCCTTGGAACAAATGATTATCAGAGCCACCTGGGGTCTCAGAAGGACAGAGTAATTAAGGAGTGCCTGAAACTACAGCTCCCAAGGAAAACAAATTGAAAGATCCACAGGTTTTTCTTCAACATTTATATACTAAAAACTTAAAGTTCGGCTTTTGGGATTAACAATATTTGTTTACCATAGTTAGGGTTGAGGAGCCATTTACATGTTAAACCTAAAATTTTGCACCTTAATAACTTTGCAACCATTCAACGGATTTGCCTGAAATTTGGAATACACGATCAAGAACCATACATCTTGGGTATACAGCTGCAGAGTTATTAAGCGTGATCTGCATGCACATTTACGCTTTTTTGGAATTTTTTGCTTGTTTCTACAGGTCGCATGATTCGTGCGACCAGTCCGAAATTTTCAGGGAATGTGTGGCCAGGGTCCCCGATGTGCCTTTTGAAGATTTCATGAAAAAATATGAAACAGTTCAAAAGTTATTCAAAAAACAGGTTTCCATTATAAGTCAATGGGAAAAGTTAACAAAAAGTTTGACAGTGTCACAAATGCAGTTTTTACTTTCTCAAATGGCTCTTTTACTGTCACAAATCCACCATTTTGTTTTCCGTTGGTGATCAGAAAAATGCTTGGCATTTAAATTTGGGACCCTCTAGCAACCTAATTCTTTTTGTAAACACCTAGTCGGACCCTGAGGATGCTAGGCATGTCTTTATTTTGGGGAAAAACACCCCAGAAATATGTTTTTCAAATTTCTGAAAAAAATACTTTTGCAAAGTAGTGTTGCATGCATGACACTGTCAAATAAATTTGCGAAAGCTTTCGCAAAGTTCGACAGTACTTTTCCAGGCTGTGGGAAAATGACAGCAGTTCTTTGCCACCCTGCTGCAAAAGAACGGTTTGGTCTTTTGGGCTGAAATTTGGAGGGAACGCAGCCAACATCTTACAGATATGCCTTTCAGTGTTTCAGTGAAAAAATACTACAGGGCGACAAAGTTACAGCACTCCAAAGTTGACACTTTTTCCCATAGGATAACATTACAGCGCCCACCGCATTACAGGAATCCTTTGCCACCCTGCTACAAAATAACGGTTTGGTCTTTTGGGTTGAAATTCGGAGGGAAGAAAGCCAACATCCCGATGTGCCTTTTACTGGTTTGGTGAAAAAATATTACAGGGAGCCAAAGTTATGGCACTCCGAACGTCTCTTTTTTTCCCATAGGATAACATTACAGCGTTCGCCACGCCCTTCAGGGCCCGTATCTTGGAAACGGTGCGAGATATGGACTTTTCATCAGAAAAATGCTTACTAAGTACAAAACTAGCCAGGAAAGTCATAAATCATATTACTTTTAAAAAAATGTTCTACGTCGTATGGTTCCTGAGATATAAGCAATTTAGTATTCCAACTCCTCATTTTCTACTCCATGACCCATTATTATGCATACATTCTTTGTACTCACTGTCTTTCTCTATGCATCTTTTGGGGAAAACCAGCCTGTGCGCTTACATTACTGTTAACCTTACCGCTTCTGCTTGTGGTTCCATAACCATTTCACTTACTGTTCCTGTCTATGGCACCATGTGCGTTACTCTTCACGTTTTCATTTGCATTTGTGTTTGCGTTATTTTAACCATTTGTGTCTACAGTACTGTTTATCTTTCTGTTTCACTTTGCGTCACCAAGCATATTACCATTTGCATTTGCGGACACCGTGTTACTATGTGACAAGACATTACATAGCGGAAGCGCGGGGCCCTCCCACCACCGCATTACATTCACTATTTCTCATTATCATTCTCAAAAAGAAGTGAAATTAGAGGCAAAAAATTTCCATTTAATGCATTAGTTAGGGTTGTTCCTCAGTGACAGAAGTGAGGAAATTCGGTGTTAGGGTTGGAAGCCCCCCTTGGACCCCCCACCCTCACCCCCAACTGGCATCAGGGTGCGTGTTGGGGTTGTCAGTCCTAACTCTCACCCCATTCTCCTATACCTCTGCTTCTTCACATTTGATGGGGTGAGGTTGGGGCCGGCAACGCAGCACCCGTGCCTGGGGTAATGAGAGTGATGAAGTCCAAGAACTTTCAACTCTAACACCAAATTTCCTCACTTTTCACTAAGTGGAACAACCCTAACTAACGCATTAAACAAGTTTTTGTCTCTAATATATATATATATATATATATATATATATACGTGTGTAGTTTGTCTTTTTAGTAGTTTCAAAACTTTGAAAGCATTGGTGTTAGTAATGCATTTAGAAATACATTTTTAATTGTCTTTACAGTTAAACATGCGGTATCATGTGAGGGCACATTTTTGGGGGGAGGGGGTTCAAATTATTTTAATCATGGGCGCAGTACTTAGTAAACACAGAACTTTTATGATAATGTGTATTTTTCCTTTTAAGTTTGAGAAGTATGTATTATATATGTGTGGCAGTGTTATAAATGGGACTGGGGAATGAATAATGGTTAAGTGTCTAGAATTTTTTTTAATATAATTGAGTTTGTCATGAAATCAGGCAAATGGTTAGAACACCTATCATCAAGAAATTATGCTAAATTTAATGTCCTTGACCCAATAGATGGTTAAGGTATATGCAGATAAAAATATTCGTGAAATTTCGCACAAACAATAAAGTGACAATATTTGAGAACCTATCATTTTGAAACTATCCAGCCTATTTTCATGATATATGGCACATTAGTGGCCAATGACCCAGAAAATATGCATTCCAAATTCCAGATCTCTAGCATGAACAGTGGCTGAGCTATGACCAAATTAATAAATTGTAAAGATTCCTTAAAATTCAGACAAAATTCAGTGAAATTTCATGGAATTTTGTGAAATTTCATAGAAATTCCACAGATCCAGAATTTTCCCATTCTGCACAGCTCTACTATTAGGGTATATCTTACAGCATTCTCAGAATTCAATACCCACTGAAACTGCAAGTGCCAGAACTGTCAGGCAGCTTATTGGACCTTTCAGCTGAAAAATAAAACTTTAATCTTGACAGCATAGTAACTGAATTACTTTGTAAAGGTTACTTTGCAAAGAAAGGCTAAAGGCAGTGGCATTCAATATCTACTCACAGTTACCGTAGAAGATAAACAGAGAAACAGTCATGGCTTTCAATGTGGAAAAGGCTGAAAGCTGTAGCATCTGCAGCCTAATGGTGTAGAGGGTGGAATGAATTAAGTAAACCCTGCACAGAACAAAAAGACCTGGATGTATCAAGTCACATGACTAAAGTGGTGTGAAAAATAAAACAATATAAAGAAATAAATATTAAAGCAAAAAACCAAAATGATACTGATGTACGTGAATGATCACACCCATAACTAGAATCAAACAAGCAGCAATATAGCAACATAGATCATAACAATAGTACAGGCATGAATAGTCATACAATAGTCATATAGGCGTTGGTGCCTTACCTCAAACCACTACTGGTGGCCCGGGTTCAGGAATGGACTCAGGACACCAGGGGTCGGTAGGGGGAGGATAAGATCGAGCATCCAAAGGACTGCTCTCCTATCCTGGGGTGGGATTGGGGAATGCCTTGCTTGACAGCAGCCCCCAGTGGAGACTGGAGGCACTACGTGAGCGGCGCAATGAGGGGACCTAGAAAACTGGAAATACCACCTGTTGGCTGCCGGATGATGGCTCTCTGTCCCCCAATACCTCCGGTGCCTTTGGTGAGCCTCGTTCCCTCAGTAGCATCCCTGGGCCCTATTGAGAGTGTGCTGGAGTCCCCTCTGGTGCCTTCCCCTTCGGAGGAGGGGGACACGCCTGGTGAAGGGTTACATCTGAGATATCCCAGGGGACTGGCTGCAATGTGAGGGTCAGAGAGAGCTTGGGGTAAGGCTAGTGGGGGGGGTCAGTGAGGACTTGTAGGACCCTGAAGGAGTGGGGGTCACCAGAGGAGCAAGGAGGGGAATAAACAGATTAAGAAAAAAAATAAATAAAATAGTCATATAGTTGTGAAAACAATAATTGCAATAAAACTGAATCTCCAAAGCTCCCTTACAAGCCAAGGGTTATCACACGTTATAACTCTCATTATCTGAGGAAAACAAATCTGAACAGGTTGACCAAAGAGCCTTGCCAGCTCCTTTCCTTCCGCTAATCAGAAACTCTTCAGGTGCAGTTCTTCAATGAATATCATCTCCTAAGGACTTTCAGTGCAGTCATCCAGCACCAGATCCACTTTGGGCCCATCAGTCTCCCAAAATCTTTTTGAGTTTATCCCGGCCCCTAGAGCTATTCAACAATACAGTTGGTGATGCACGGTTCACAGTCTTCATAAGCCTCCGCGCCTCAGATGCCTGTTGAGTCATGAGAATGCTGAGCAGGACAGTGCACTGTAGCTGGCTGTGCTCTCGATGCACTCTCAGTGCTCTCCCACTCTCCCTCCAGTCTGCCTCCCTCTCCTTTCAACAGCCATGACCCACAGACCACATTCCACAAGCTGCAAGGAAAATGGAGGAAAAAGAAGAGAACTCCAACTCAACGTAGCAGTTGGATATTAAATGATTAAAATACTAAATCAATATGTTGAGCAGAATGTTTATGATCCTTCTTCAGGCTCATTTTGTGGTCAGTATTCCTTACAACACTGGCTATAGCATTTTTGAGCAGTCGGATCTCCAGTTAATAGGAAGAATTGAGTTTTTAAACCACAACCAATCAGGAGCTATGATGTAAGCAGCCACCATGTTGGGTGCTCAGCAGCGCCCCTCTGATTTTGTATTTCTTGCCTACACCATTAGTATACATTTCAGTTCTGTTATGAAATGAGGCAGATAAAATAAACAATAACATCAATGACAGTTAGAGAGGGTAAGCAATCATAAAATGGGTTTTTTAGTTTCCTTTTAAAATAATCAATGTCAGTTGGGACTTTTGCCCTTATTGACAGCTAGAGAATTTCATTTTTTACCAGCAACAGAGAAAAGAAATTGAAAAGCAAAAAGAAAGGGCTAATGAAGTATAAATGAAGAGTTAGAATATGTCTACTTTTAAAATGGGCATTTGAATGGTATTTAAAGGGCTGTTGTGAACCACAAAATGAAGGGCTTAAACACAAAAGATAAAAATGGGAAACTGAATTGCTGAATTGTATTACTGCTGAGAATATAAGGGACTTTGACACCAATCTAACTGAACATTTGCCCTTTTTATCTGTGTGGGAAGATTCCGTGATGGTGAGCGGCTAATGAGCTAAAGATGTACTCTACTCACATGAGGTGTTTGTGAAAGGAAGTGTACTATGCAAATTTCTGTATATGAGGTTGGAAACCGTTGAGTCAGTTTGGTAGCTACACCAGGAAGTCTGACTTTATAAACTGAGTATATAAGCTTGTGTTTTGATGCAAGTGCACATAACTGCAGTTTTGACTTAGGCTGTGGTAAGCAGTCTTTTTTCTTTTTTAGAGAGAAACTGCTCCTCTACCCTTTCAGGCCATATTTTCCCTTTTAAACTAAAACAGAAGTTTGATAGTTTCATAAGTGCATAACTTAGGTCTGTGTTTTGACATTAATGATGTTTAGTTTTAAAACAAAAAGTGTATTTTTAGCATAGTAGCACACTGTCGACATCATTTAAAGCCAGGGAGTAAGCAACTGAATAGTGTCTCTATGTTTTGGCATTACCACAGTGGTTCTTAATTTCTTTAGTAAAAATATTCAGGCTATTAAAAAAAAAAGTGGCCAATGGCCAATTAAAATTATCAGGGACTACTGAATCTTTATGCCTGGTAACCCTCATCGTGTGGGCCTTACCTATTTGGTTCAGTGGAGCCCACCATGTGCCTACTGCCAGAAGCACCGCTGCTCTCCATCCCTGTGACCTCTGAAGGGGACCAGGAGTAAAGAGGAGCACTAGCATCTTCCACACTTCCTTTACCTTGACACTGCAGCTCTATGCCTCATATCAAGGGTGGCTCTGCTGCCAATGATTCAGTGAGCAATCGATGCCTGTGCCAAGAGCAGGGATTCCATTCTGAGCTCCCTGGACTTTAGGGCAACTGCACACAACCACTTTGGGGGCATAGAAAAGGTTTAACGACAGGAAGCATTGGGGCAAAAAATTCGGGGGTGGGAGTGCCCCACCACATAAAAGGCAGTGTCAACTTTCTTACCACTGATACTCCACAACTGCACCAGGTCATAATGTCATATGCTTAATAGCGTACGGCATTATGGTGAAACCCGGACCTGTGCACTGTCCGAGTTGGACCCCCCGGAGTTAGAATCTTTAGTGGGCGGCCAGGGGAGGAGCCCCCCATAACAGGGTTGTGGGGGTGGCCACCCCCACAGAACAACAAAATACAAGAAGTCATGCAACACAATTGTGCCGCACGGCATTCTGCTATGCGACATAATGACCCTGTGCCCTCCACAACCACAGCAACTGGGGTCAGGGGTTACAGAACAGCTAGTCAGGCTCCAAAGCTTGCAAACAGAGCCTAAAGGGCTAATGGACCTGAGGAGAACTAAATCAATTCAGGCGCAACTTATGCAATCAGTCTTTAATTGAGTGACAGAATGCCAGCACTGATGTAAGTGATTGGCAGCTCAATAGACCAACCAAAAGTTGGATTTCCTCTAGAGACCAGTAGTTGCTTGGAGAGATGTAAAGCACATCCAGAGGATCGCTAGAATAGTAGGAGATGGGAAGGAGCTGGATGTAATTATCCCTCTTGGGAAAAATGATTGATTGACTGATGTACGTACGTATGTGTGTATGTATGTATGTATTTACTTACTTCAAAGTTTTACCAAGAAAGATATACTGAGCTGCTAATAGCTCATTTCTATATGATTATGGGGATAGGAGATGTAGAAAATCATCATACCTAGCAAGGGATAAAATAGGAGTAGTATAGCAGCTACCAGCTACACCAGGAAGTCTGATTTTATAAGCAGAGTACATAAGCTTGTATTGTTGTACAAGTGCACACAACTGTATTTTTGGCTTAGGCTGTGGTAAGCAGTCCTTTTATTTTAGAGAGAAACTGTCCCTCTCCACTTCAGGCTGTAGTTTCCCTTTTAAACTAAAACAGTAGTTTGTTAGTATTAATAGAAGATCATCATACCTAGCATGGGAAAAGGTAGAAGTAGTACAGGGAAACTTCAAAGAACTGGGGAGGTGCCTCAAGCAGATAGCAAGCACACATGGTGACTTTTACCAAGGTGCTACCAGTAAAGGGAGAGGCAAGGGTACTCCACACCAGGACCTTAAACAACTGGTTGAAAATGTGGTGAAGGCTAAAATGGTAGGGGGCTTCAAGCATGCATGGGATAAACATGGGGTATATTAGAGAAAAGGCAGAGAGGTGAAAGGGCCACTGGAGACCAGATAGTGTCTGCAGAGATGGAATATGTCAAGAACACTTGGGGAGACAGGGTTGGTTAAGCATTCCTTTTCTGCCAACAATAAAAACATAGACAATGATGGCAGAAAAAGAGCAAGGGTCCATCTAGTCTACCCATAGTTCCCTATCTGCCCTAGTACCTACTCTCCATACAGGGTTCCATCCCTCCCTGTCTACCCCACTGCTCTCCTCCCTACTGTTACCGACCTCAGTAACCACCAAATCCTTCACTCTGTCCCAGTCATGCTTGATACCATTTATGGTCTTGGCACCTACCATATTCACTATGAGGACTGTCCGATGGCTTCACCACACTTTCCATAAAAAAGAACTTCCTCGCATCCCTCTTAAACCTTCACCCCCAGTTTCCACTCATAACCTGAGGTTCTTGAATCTATCCTCCTTAATAGTTTCCTACAGCTCACCTTGTTTATTCCCTTAAGAACGAAGAAGGTCTCTATCATATCCCCCGCGTCGCCTGCTCTCCAGTGAGTACATGTTCAGGTGCCTTGAGATGATCCTCATAACATCTGTCCTGTTTGCCCTAAATCATCTTAGTCACCCTGCATTGCACTGTCTCCAGCCTGTCCCTGTCCTTCCTTAGGTGAGGACTCCAGAACTGAGCACAGTGTTCCAGATGTAACCTCACCAGTGATCTATATAGACATAGCAATACCTCCCTTTTCCTGCCGGCAATACCCCTTCCTATACACCTCAGCATTCTATTAGCCATACTATAAATCTTGTTACACTGGCTTGATTAATTGAGGGAGTCACTAATGATGACTTCCGGGTCCCTTTTTTCTGCTGAAGTATCCATTTTTTCTCCTCCAATCCAGTACTCTGCCATAGGAGTTTTTGTTCCCTAGATGCATAACCTTATACTTTTTGGCATTAAATTTCAACTGCCATGTCTAAGACCATCTTTCTAACCTTTGTAGATCCCTCTGCATCTCCCTGATACCTTTGTTGCTGCCTACCCTAACACAGAGTTTTGTGTCATGTGTTAAGACATGCAGCTTGCCCCAGATTCCTCCTCACTGTTGCTAATGAACATATTGAAGAGGGCAGGACCCAAGACAGATTGCTGCGGTGCCCCACTCATCCCTCTCTTCTGAGTTGACCCTGTTTACCACCACCCTCTGCTGTTTCCCCTTCAAACAGTATTGTACTCATTTATCTATGTCCCTAGCCATGACCAGGACTTCCAGCTTCTTCAGCAATTTTTTGTGTCATCCCAAGTTGAAAGCTTTGCTGAATCAAAGTAGAGTAATTCCACAGTGTGGCCCTTATCTATCACCTTTGTTACCCAGTCACAGAAAACTGTCAGGTTGGTCTGACAAATCCTCCATGCCACAAATGCATTCTGTTTACTATCCTGTAGACTGTTGCTCTCTAGCTTCCGGGTCACCCCTGAAAACAAGCACTTGTGCCTAGTGGTCCTTACCCAATTAACAAAGAATAAATAAATAAATAGGTAGTCTACAGTGTCCTCTTTGACCAGTGACTCCATCAGTTTACCCATTAAAGAGGTAAGACTGACAGGCCTGTAATTCCCTAGTCATTCCTTTCGCTCCCCCCCTTATGTAACGGTACTATGTCCAGTACCCTCCAATCCTTCGGAAGTACCCCTGTCTGAATTGAGCTATTGAATAGCCCTACTAGAGGTTCTTCTAGTTTTGCTGCCAATTCCTTGAGCACTCTTGGGTGTATCCCATCTGTTTCTGGGACCTTTAGAGACCTTTAGGGCTTCTAGCCCCTTCTGGATCCTTTCTCTGGTAAAGACTGGCTGACTCATTTCAGGAATGCCCTGACAGCTGCCTTGATGCCACTTTCAGGCAGGGACTCATTGTTTTCCCCTGTGAAGACAGAGTAGTAGTCATTATTAAGGATAGCTGATTTTAGTTCATCTTCCTCTATAACCCTTCACACTTCTTGTAGCTTAACAATACCCTCCTGCTTCCTTTTTTCCTGAATATATTTGAAGAGTTGTTTTCCCTAGCCTTCACCCCTCCACAAGATGCAGCTCCATGTCTGCTTTTGCTTCCCTCACCATCTTCTTAGCATCCCTAGTTCTCATTTGGTGCCCTTTGCATTCCTCCCCCTCCCACCTTTCTTTGTACCTAGTGAAATCTTTTTTCTTGGCCCTTTACTGCTTTGCTGACCCTTTATGAGAACCATATTGGTCTTTTGTATCTGTTTGTAGAAATTCTCATGCATGACATTGTTGCCTCAGGAATGCTCACTTTGCTCCCATCTTTCCTCTACTCTACACCTCCAATGCTGTCCACAGTGGCCAATTTATCTGGGACAAATTCTGTATTTCTATGAGAAATGTTTAGTCTGTGTATGACTGTGGTAGGACTCGGAGTCAGACTGGTGTGAACTACAGATCATAGATGAAGGAAACATGACATGTATCTGCCAGAGCTGGACAAAATTCCTTCACCAAAAAAAGGGTAAGGCACCCTGCCGTTACTCTCCTGGCAATCTGAGAAACTTGGCTGAATCACAGCATTGATTCTATAACAGAGAGTAGCTTTTTAGTTAGGAAGTTGTCCAGCCAGTACCACTGCCAGGAGTTGGGAATTTACAAACTCGACTTGATTTAATAAAAAAAACAGATAAAATAAACGGGCTGTGACCCCTAGAAAACCATTCTGGGTCATGCAGCTCCATAAAAGGAAGCCCTGCTGTGAGTGAGGCGAGCATAGCGGGGAGCATGTGGCATCACACGCAGAGACACCTGCAGGGACACATGCATCTGCGTGTGTCAGATGTGTCCACTGGAGATGCTGGCGAGCTGGGTCAAGGAGATTCTAGGCCAAGGGTGAGTGTCGCAGTAAGAGATACAGCACTCTGAAGGTGGGTTTAGCCCATATAATCATAAAGGAAATGTCCGAAGGAAAAGTAAATGGGGGGTTAAAAGATGTGTACAACATGCAGAATGTACATGGAGGAACTGGCTATTAAGGATTTTACTTGTGATAATTGTTTGCTTATGAGTACATTACAAGAAGAGATTGCACAATTGCATTGAACTGGAAAAGGATGTTGCAGAGCTGGAGACTCTCTGGGTCAAACTTCTACCTCAAGATGGCTCTAAAATTATAATGGGGTTAATGTATAGACCACCCATAACATCAGCAGATAATGACAAAGCCTTGATAAAACAAATAGCTGCTCTGGATCCAGCAGGTAGAATACTTATACTTGGAGTCCTTAATTTACCCAGTATAGACTGGAAATTATCAAAGGGAGCGAGCAAAACAGATGCAGGGTTTTTAGATATTTTTGACCATCTTGGGTTAGAGCAGAAGGTACTGGATAGTGCAAGAGGTAATAATATCCTTGATGTTTATTAACAAATATGGGAGATACAATAGATGATGTTAAGGTAGATAACCTGCTTAGTAATAGCAATCATTGTACAGTACTTTTTAGGATCAATGAACCTCGGGTTCTGATAGAACAGGGATCTACAACAAAACTGAACTTTAGTAGAGCAGATTTTGACCAGTTTAGAAGGAAAAAGTCACTTTGGGACTGGGATAAGGACTTTAGAAATCACTCAGTAAATGAAATGTGGAACTTGCTTCTCACAAAATTAAGGGGGCAGATAAAAAAATATAAAACTGCAGGGAAAAAGTATCCAAGTTGACTCAACTCATCAATTAAAAAATTTATAAATAAAAAGAATAGGAGGTTTAAAAAGTATAAAAAAAGACAAATCTGGGGCTAACCATCAGATCTTTAGGGATCTTACAAAGAAAGTTAAAATATTCATCAGAAAGGCAAAAGCGCAACAGGAGATCCTTTTAGCAACTAAGATTAAGGATAACAAGAAATCCTTTTTAGCCACATTAATAAATTAAGACGTAGTCTGAGTACTGTACAGTAGGTCCCTTCAAGAATAATAATGGATTGTCAACTTCAGATAAAGAAATGGTGGACATCCAAAATGTATATTTCTGTTCAGTTTTTAACAAAAAGGCTACACTCCCATTCATAAATAATAACCACCCATTCCCATGACAAATAACTGAGCCAGATGATGTGTTTGAGAGATTACGTAGACTGAACATTAATAAATCACCGGGACCAGATAACATACTCCCCAGAGTGTTACATGAATTGGCAAAACATATAGCACTAACCCTAACCGATATCTTTCAATCCTCCCTTGATAGTGAGGAGGTTCCACAAGACTGGAAGGTTGCAATTGTGGTACCACTATTAAAAAAAAGGCCTAAAATAGTTCCATCAAATGTTAGGCCAGTGAGCCTAACTTTTATTATGGGTAAAATTTTGGAGGGTATTTTAAAAGAAAAAATTCAAACCTTTCTTGAGGAACAGGGGTTGACTGATTCCCTACAACATGGATTCACAAAGTCAAGGTCCTGCCAGACTAATCTCCTTACCTTCTACGAGAAAGTTAATAAAGAACTAGACAGAGGGGAATTCAGTGGATGTTGCCTTTATGGACTTTGCTAAAGCATTCAATAGAGACCCCACTTAGAGCTATTAACCACATTTAGAGAGATTAAGCTGGAGACCAATATTGTATATTGGATCTTGGAATGGTTACAGGACAGAAAGCAGAGGGTTATTATAAAAGTGGCACTGTCAGATTGGGCACCTATCACCAGTGGGGTTCCACAGGGTTCAGTTTTGGGGCCATGCCTATTCAATATTTATATTTCCACTCTAAAAATAAAAAGAATAAAAAAAATATGGTTCTACAAGTTCACAGATGACTGTAGAGTCGGGTCAGTTGTTAATAACTCTGAGGAGGGGACTCACTTGCAAGGAGCAATAAATGAAATCTTAGAGCAGACCAAGTCAAACAAATTTGAGTTGAACACATCTAAATGCAAGATAATGCACTTGGGTAGGCATAGTAATGAAGTAGTTTATAAACTTGGAATTGATCCACTAATAGTAATGCAGGAGGAAAGAGACCTAGGAGTCAAGATTACTGATGATCTTCAATTTAGTTCACACTATAATAATCAGATAAAAAAGGCTAACCAAAATCTCAGCTGTATCTTGAGACACATATCCAGCAGGGAAGAGGGGGTTCTGATGCCTTTGTTAGTGCTTTGGTTAGGCCTCATCTGGAGTATTGTGTCCAAGTGTGGTCCCCATATAAAAGGGAGGACATCCTTAAAGTGGAGGGGGTACAGAGAAGGGCTACCAAACCTGTTGTCAACCTTAAAACTAGATCATATGGGGAAAGGTTGGAAGCATTAAACCTCTATTCACTCTATTATAGGAGGTATAGAGGGGACATGTGCATGCTGTTTAGAGCCATGGGGGATATCAATTTGAGGGAAAAATTAGGATTTACACTCAAGACCAGTTGCAGTAGTGGTAGGAGGCATAGCAAGCAGCTATTGTTATCCAGATGGAATTTAATCTCAAGGAAAAATTGGTTTAGCCAGAGGGTAATATCATCATGGAATGATCTTCCAGCTTTGGTAGTAGATAGTCTTTATATGGATACCTTTAAGTCAAGATTGCACATTTTCTGTAGGAAAATAACTATTGAGTTCTAAAATGTAAGGTACTGGCAAGCTAAAAAGACTGTAGTCTATGATGTTTGATATATACTATGAATACTATGAATATGAATACTGGTTGTCACAGTATACATACTGTATATAGGGACTAAATGCCAGGATGTGGTATACTGGCCTGACATGGTCAGAATCCATTTGTTAAAGCTACATCTTTGAGATCTGGCAAAGAAATCACTTGTTACATGCAGAGAGGAGTAGAGGCCTGACAGAACAGCGATCTATTTTGCACATAGTCAAAGATCCCTGCATTAAGAGAGAAGCTGAACCAGCCAAAGTAGAGACTCACAGCCGTTACTACACCCTAAACACCAAAGAAGATTCCAGTGGACTGGGGAACCACAGATAACTCAGGGATTGTCCCTGCAGCACAATTTTTCACATCTACAGTAGCTGCATATTTTGGGTAGTCATTGAGTGGACATGGTTATCAGGCCAGGAATACAAATTTCGAGTTGGTATTTGCTTTGGGTTTTGTTGCAGTTAAGCAGAGTTTTTAAATCTATAAGGGCACCACTGCAAGGTCCCTGACAATGACAGACTATAGGCCTGCACCGATTCTATGGCTTGTTACCCAGTAAGTTTAATATTAAGAGAGCTCCCTAGAGACAAGGGGCTGCATATAACTGGTATTAGTGAGGGTTGTGTTATCTATCAGTACAGTCCAGCACATGGGACTCATGTGTGTGTTTGTGTGTGGTGTGGGAGTAGGCTGTTTAAATCTCAGTAAGGGCCTTGTCTTATGTATTTTATACATCAGCTGTACCTAGAAGGGCATTAGAAATACAGCAAAGTAATATCCATAACTGCTATTATTATTTGAACAGCCTACGCCTTTTTCTTTCCCAGAACCTTGTTCCTGTCACCCATAACAAAGCCCTTATTATTTGGTGATATGTACTGTCTGTGAGCATATTAAAGGTAGAGTTTTTACTGTAAGTATTACTTTTAGTGCAACTGTTGTTTTGTGGGTTCACAGATGTGGTGATCCTGTGGGGAGGTGGGTTGTTACTGCATCTCAGGGGGTTTTACCATGCTTACATCAGGTGCAGTTTATTTTTTTCTGACTGGAGGCTTCATCAAGATTCATGGCAACACAGTTAAATGTAACTGGCTATATGGCCACTACCTTCTCTGTGCCATCCTTTTATAGCTGCATGAAGTGTTTAACAATCACCACTATAAATTATAATCCAGTGGTCACATGGCTGACCAAACTAGATGTTTTTTACTTTCTGACTAGATCCTATTCAAAGATCTTAAATGCAGAATCAAATGTTCTGACCTACTCAATCTCCACCCTAGTTTAGGAGGTCCAGACTTGACCCTGAGGACTTGACTAAACATTTATAGTATAATGAACTGGCAGTTGTGAATTAGTCTACTAGCACACCAAGGGTTTCTCTTGATGGCATGGAACAACAAGAGCAAGATCAGTGGTCCTAGATACAACAAGAAACACCAGGTGTGCTAATAGACTTGTTATTCAAAACTGTTTTTTGAGCTCACAAGTGGCAGGGCAACTTACTGCTGAGTGCATTTTTCAAGGGAAGTGTTGTTTCAATAGTGACACCAATGTCTGTTGTGCTGGTTTCAGTGTGATATTCCTTATTTGTGAGTGACTTGAGGAGAACTGTCTGAAGGTGGCACAAATAAGTTTTCCAACCATTCTTTGTTTTTCCATATACATTTTTCTACTCCACCATCGGAGCTGAAAGGCTGCTGCGGCCCTTCCCTCGGAGGGGACTAGTCTCTCTCTGGTGGGCTTTCCCCACACCCGCCCCAACCGGCCATCCCCCATGGGTTACCCCCCCATGACAGGGCCATTGGAGAGGGGTACTGGCCTCTCCCCACCCCTGGAAGCCAGAAGCCAACATCTAGATTGCTGGGGGAGGTGCGGGTGTAGCCCACCATCACAGAGCCTACCCACTCTGATCTTTTTCATTTTCTACCTGGACCCATGCACGTGCCATTGGGAGTTGACTGTCTCCACCTCTGTGGAGGCAGTCTTATGCCCTGTGTGTGGGTCCACCCCATTCTAGCATCATGCCTGTGCTTCAGTCTACAGCGCAGCACTGAGTCCCCCCAACCCCGAGGAAGGAGAGCTGTCAGGGGGTGCTCAATCCTTCCTCAACCCGGCCAACCCCCGAGCAACCCAAGTCCATTCCCCAACCTGGGTCATCAGTGTAGCATGAGATAAAGTGTCCAGCACCTTAGCCCTCTGTGCCACCAGGTCACTGTAATCCAACCATCCTAAAGAAGTAGTTACTCAACATGTTAATGAAATCACTGTCATGCATAGTATCATTCAGGATGCCATTCCATTATCATGTATAACAACTTTAGAAAACATTGGTGAGTCTGTAAAACAGACACTAACCATCTATTGTATTCCTGTTTTAAAAATGTTTGGAAAAATCATGAAACCTGATTTGTTATTACCTGTGTATTAGATCAGCATAATGCACAGGTAAAAACAAGAACAAGTGCTGCCGACCTAAACACAGTAGGAAAAAGAAATCATTGTGACTATTTGAAAATTTTCAGACTATAAACAGCTGACTTTAAAAAACTGAGCATCTTTAATGTTTTTAACTAATTGTATCTGCTCAAAACCCTACAATAGTAGTTACATGAAAGTGTCAAGGCGCTGCAGTATACCGGTCGGTGCAGTGCTATACCGCTCGGTGCAGCACTGTAGTGTGATAATGCGATTCAGTATAGTTTGCTATATAATGCACTTCCTAAGTAAACCACCGAGTGGTTAACACGACTCATGTTAGTTCAATTAAAACTATTAGGTGTTTTTTCAGCTGTTTTTACATGTTCACCAGCAGGCAGTGTGCATGTGAATTAATTGTTATATTGAGGGGATTTGCAGCCACCAGATTGAATAAATTCACTTTCATTTGTTAGCACATCAACTAAATAATACATGTGCACTATAATGTAAATGCAATAACATTAAGTTAGAATAAGCTGAGGTTGAAGTGTGTTGATGTGGATGGTGTGATTCTGAGTCAGAACGGAGGGCTGCAGGGCAGAATGATAGTGGAACCACCAGCCCTGTTCCACAGGCTACATAATCACCTGTGATTGTTTTTATTTTATCTCCTTTGGTCCTGAACTGCTGATCAGCAATGTTGCTGGATAGGATTGCAGATGAGAAAACCCACTCCAAAGTCTAACCCATTCCACGTGTATCAGACAGGGTTTTTATTTAACTCCTACCCAGTCCACTGACACACTGCCCAGTCTCTTCCTACCCATGCATGCCTATTGCCTTTTTTTGGCAGTGCACTGTTGCAACTGCTGCTCAGCTTTCACCAGTCCCTCCCATCCCCTATACCTGTCCAGCCAGAGATCATCACTATTGCTGCATAGCAAACATTTATTTACTATCACATAATCAAAGTTTGCATACCTGTATGAATGGTCAGCTCAGTAAATATTGTGTCATTCACAAAATTTTAGGTTTCCTAACCTGTCTCAAACTGCCCATTTACTTGTTCTCCAATAACATCATAATGTTTCAACAGAGCTCACTCGAATGTGTGCATTAAATCAGAGATTACTGTAGTTTAGCTTTGTTAATGCAGACAGTGTTGAAAAAGACAAGAGCTGAAACCTACACAATGACAGTTCAGTACTACGTGACCGATCTCCCTGTAAGCAAAGCTCCAGCTGAGTATGCCTGTTACACTCAAATCCAAATGCTTAGCTGCTGCTTTAATGAATTAAACTGCAATACTTTGAAGTTCACATTCACTTTTATTTTCTCTAAATCTCTGATGTTAAACAAAATCTTTTCACATGCAGTGAGCCCTTGCCATCTGAATCACAGCCTGGGAGTGATCAAGAGATCAGACTGACAGACCTGTATAAACATTCTTTTTTTTTGCCAAAATGGACAGGACTATAATGTGTATGGGGAACATCTGAAAGGGCTCGGCTGCACGTGAACAATTTTCTTAACATCAGAAATTTAGAGAAAATACAAGTGAAAGTGAACTTTACACTATTGCAGTTTAATATTAAAGCAGAAGAATTTGGATTTGGGTGTAACAGGCATACTCAGCTGGAGCTTTGCTTGCATGGAGATAAGACAAGTAGTACTGTACTGACCATCTAGGGAGGGAGTGCAGAGGTGAGTGAAAGGAAAGGGCTGCTTGGTTGCTGGGTGGGGTTGAGGGAGGAATGAGATCCCTGTAGTGGGTAGTGGACAGTCTGGAGCTTCATACCAGAGATACCCACTTTGGAACAAGCCAAATCAAATAGAATGATACACAGTAAAGGAAGAAGGATGAGGGCAGGAGGAGTCTGAGTAACAGAAATGTACAAGGGGAAATAAAGAAAAAAAGTTGTTTTTTCTACTTAAGTAAGAGGGCAATTAGTAGTACAGAAATGGTTGTCCTCAGTAAAATACTCTCCTTTTCCACACTGAGACAAATCAATTATTTTCAAATAATGCCATCAGTTTTTTCAATGCTGATGACCAGTTATTATTTGTGCCAACCACAACAGGCTTGGTGACCCTCTGGCTGACTACTCACAGTTCAGGTACACCCTTCTCAGGAGGGATTTTTCAGTTTAACAGCAAATGGTGCCCTGGTCAAATGCCCCTGAAAAACAGTGAGGTGGCTACAGAGGCAGGGATTACAGAGTCACAATAATATGCCCTTGATTACTGACTATTGAGGGGGTGATGTTGCCCTTGATTGGTGAACGAAGATGATGGTTGAGAGCTGAAAGAAAGGAGCCAGAAAAATCAATATTATGCCCAAATGAATACCCTATGCCACTGTTTTTGTTTAAATTAGTCATATATTAGTTAATTAGTTTGTTTATTTAAGTCAGACAAACATAGTTTGTCACACACCATTCAGTGCCTGCAGGAGTCATATAAACATCTTTGCTTACAAAGTATTTTTTTGGGGTCTCCTACAAGCTGTGCTACCCTGTTAAAATATATCAAATCAGGGACATGCAGAAAATACATTGAAATAGTTGAAACAGTCACAAAAAACATTCATAATGTCAAAGATTTTATTATGCTGTGTAAAAAAAAAATATCCAAGACAGATATGCACAGTATGCACTATACATATTGCATTTTGAATGATACCAAATTCTTTTGATAATGAAGAAATTAAATGAAAATACGGTATGAAGAAATAATACGGGCTTATGGGGTGTTCCAAAATACATTCATCCTATTAGCAGTATTGGCACATGAAACTACAAAGCAAGGAAGCAACATTTAAAGTACAGTAACACACATTGCTCTCCAGTCTTAATTTGGCAATCAGCACAGGTGATCATAAACTTCTGTGAGATGCAGTCTTGCCAAAATAAAACTAATTGGACTTACAAAAAACAAAAAAAAAATGGCTAATAGACACAAGCACACCTTGACTTTGTGCTGTCCGAAAACGTGATTTTGGCAGTGTACAACTGTGAGGAAAAATTACTGCATCCAGTCTTAGTTTTGCAGTGGGCACATAAAATCATCACCTTCTGAGAGCCAGTCTGTTTCAGAATAAAACTAATCTCAGCTATCAAAAATAAAAGTAACTGTCTAATAGACAGCCTCAAAGTTTGACTTTGTGCTGTCAGCAGTGTATGACTATGATGAACAATTATTACATCCAGTCCGTTCCAAAGCACATTTTTCCCACTGATCCTTAAAAGGACTGTTTATTAAATGAACTGCTTGCATTACTTGTATGTTTTCAGGGCAATAAGGAGCCATTCCATAGTTGTTTTGGTGCTGCAGTATTCTTAAAGATCCCCTTCAATGTGTGGCTCATCTTCTTTATGGGCCACACCCTGACATAAATCTACATACCCTGATACATTATACCACTAACAATTATTGACAGTACATAACTGTAAAGTAAACAGAGAATAAGAAGAAAGAAAAAAAAAGGTGGAAGACAAGTAAGGGAAAGGATAGGCTAAGGAAAATGATGGGCATCATGCAATGCAGTGGTTGTGGGGCAACGGTGTTCAAGAGGACCTTCTAGGCACTGCAGTGCTGCCCTATCAGCAAGCACCTCTCTGTGTTGAGGGCAGAGGTTGCAGGACTCCCAGCAGAGTTAGCGAGGATCTGGGTAACCTTACCTCCCCCACACAGGGACCAATGCATCTGCCTTCACTCCCTCAGAGGATGCCAGTAAGGAGGGAAGGATGGATGGACTATGGTGGGCTCAGGGAGGGTGAGGGAGCTGAGACAGAGGCACATCCCCCAGCCAGTGCCACTTCAAAACTCATACACCATCTTGGCAGAGTAAGATGATTGCACTGCATCTCCAGAAGTGGACACTAAGGGAGATGAGCAGGTCATCCATGATGGAGCCCTGAGGGCAAAGGGGAGGAGAATGTACAGAAGGAGGAAGCAAATTTTGTTTGGAGACTCTATCATTAGAGGGGATAGAGCTGGGAGTGGGCAGTAACAGGGGGATGGAGGTGGTGTGCCTCCCTGGTGACACAGTTCGGGGGTGATTGCTAGGGCAGTGGCAAGGAGGGGGAGCTGGACATCATTGTCCACATAGGGACAAATGACCTGGCAGGTGAGGGAACCAATGTAGAAAACGTGTAAGAGGAATTTAGGGAACTGGGGCAGTATCTTGGGCAAGTAGCACACTCTGTTACCTTCTCAGAGGTTCTACTTGTCCATGGCAAGAGGTAGGGTTGAGACATCCATACTATGGAATTCAACACATGGCTGAAGAAATGGTGTGGAGAGGATCTCACCTAGAGGGATGAAGGACTGTATTCACCAGAAGGCCTACATCTATTTGGGGGGGGAGTGGGGGCAAAGGTATCCTCACTGAAAAGTTCAAATGCTTCCTCCATGAGCATTTTAACTAGCCAAGGGTGGAGGCAGAATCAGGGGATAAAGGTAGGCCCCCCTACATTACATATCAGAAATAGGGGAGAATTCCAGTTAGTACAATAATTAGAAGAGCTAAAGCACAGACAGAGGAAGGTATAGCCAAGGCTATTAAGAAAGGCAACAAGACCTTCTTTAGCTACATTAACGAGAGGAAAAGGACCAAAAATGGGATTGTTAGGCTGAAGATGGAAGGAGGAGAAAGGGTGGAGGATGACCTAGAAAAGGCTAAGATACTGAACAAGTACTTTTGCTTAGTATTCACCAGGGAAGGGGAGGGTGATGGACCAAGACTCAGTAAGAGAGGTATTTTGGGCAGAGAGGTACACACCAGCCCCTTCACGGTGGAAAGAGTCTTAGAAGAACTCTGGAAAATAAAATCAGATAAAGCAATGGTGCCAGATGGGATCCATCCCAGAGTACTAAAGGAACTCATGAAAGTGCTGGCAAAACCACTGGCTGCACTTTTCAGTGCATTACTAGAGACAGGAGAGGTACCTGAGGACTGAAGGAGGGCAGATGTGGTCCCTCTCAACAAGAGTGGAAGCAGAGAGGAGGAAAGCAATTACAGGCCTGTAAGCCTGACCTCAGTAGTGGGGAATCTAATGGAATCCTTATTTAAAGAGAGGACTGTGAACTTTTTGGATGATAGCGGGGCACAGGATCCAAGGCAGCATAGATTCTCGGTGGGAAGGTCCTGTCAGACAAATCTTATAGATTTCTTTGACTTGATAACTGGGGTGGTAGATCAGGGAGGGGCAGTGGATGTAGCCTACCTGGATTTCAGAAAAGGCCTTCGACACTGTTCCATACAGGAGATTGCTAAATAAATTGGGGAGCCTGGGAGTTGGTTCTATGGTACTAAATAAATTGGGGAGACTGGAAATTGGTCCTACAGTGGTAAAGTGGGTTGGGAACTGGCTAAGGGACAAGACTTAGAGGGAAGGTGGTAAATGGCATGATATCTGAGGAAAGGGAGGTGACCAGTGGGGTGCCAAAGGGGTCAGTGCTGGGACCAGTCCTATACAATGTCTTCATTAGTAACATTACAGAGCATCTAGAGGGAAAGATGTGCCTCTTCGCAGATGACACCAAGATCTGCTGCAGAGTGAATACACTGAAGGGGGTGGAAAAAATGAGTAAGGACCTAAGCCAATTAGAAGAGTGGTCAGGTGTCTCGCAGTTGAGTTTGAATGCTAAAAAGATCATGCACCTGGGGCACAGGAATCCAAGGGAGGAGTACAGGATGGGTGGGGAAAGTCTGGCCACCACAAGTCAGGAGAGACCTGGGGGTTATCATATCTGATGACCTGAAGGTGACTAAACAGTGTGAAAAATTAATGGGGAGAGCAAACAGAATGTTGGGATGCATAGGAAGGAGCATAACAAGCAGGAGGATAGAGGTGGTGATGCCACTGTACAGATCACTGGTGAGTCTCAGCTAGAGTACTGTGTCAAGTTCTCAACACCACATCTCCAGAAAGACATTGACAAAATAGAGGCAGTCCAGAGAAGGACGACAATGATGGTACATGGACTGCACCACAGGCGCTAAGAAGAAAGACTTAAGGACCTTAATATCTGTTTACTGGAGGAAAGAAAGGAATAAACAGGGTACAGGTGGAAAGCATATTTCAGAGAAAAGTCTGCACAAGAACAAGGGGTCATGATATGAGGCTGAAGGTTGGAAGGCTATGGGGTAATGTTAGGAAGTACTTTTTCAATGAGAGAGTGGTGGAGACATGGAACAGCCTTCCAGCAGAAGTGGTGGGTGCTAAAACAATATGGGGGTTCAAGAGTGCATGGAATAGACATAAGAGTACCCTGGAGATGTAAGAATACAAACTACGACACCACAAAGTACTGTGCAGCAAAATGTTTATTTCTTCAGTGCAAGAATACAAACTGCAGCCACCCCACAGCTCAGGCCACCCTCTATCGGTTTTGCACAATGTACATCCTCAGGATTATGACGTCCCTCATGTCCACACACATTATAAAAGGTGCAGTTTAAAGTTACAGTGCACACAAAAACCATTACCTTTAAAAAAACAACTAAACACTCAATATCAATATTTCCTAAGTACAAATGCACAGTATTACTCTCCAAAATAGGCATGGCAACCAACAACATATAATCTGCTGACAGTTTATATGTATCTTTGTAGAAAGTTTCCAAAATTGTATGTTCTTAAATTAATGTTATATAAATATATATTATTGGAACATGGAATACACAGAGTCTGGTATGCACTTTCTACCTCCCCCCACCCCCCAAGAAAGTTACTGCTCCCTCCAACAGAAGGAAATAGAGATTAATAAATTAATAAATAAACTTTCCAGGTGTGGTTTATGGTTTTACATGTCTTTCTAACGTTGACACTTCTGCTAGGCTATTTCATATAAGTCAGTAACACTTATACTGTCTTAAAAAAATAAGTAGATAAACTTTGCAGCTGAAAAAAATAATTGTTTTCCACCTGTTCAAAATATGTAAACAAAAACACCATAATTACTGTAGATTCCCCCAGACAGTAGAGACTGTATGAACTAAATAAAAAAAATATATATATAGAACTTCTCCACTCCATCTCTCCTTCAATTCACTCAGCATGAAATTTTATCAACTTATACGGGTATCAAGCTAGCCCAGTGGTGCTGAGGGCTGAGGCGCTGGTCGCCTTACCTCATGCTATGCCAGAAACCCAGGTTCGGGAGCAAGCACGGGCCACCAGGGGTTGGCAGGGGAGGAAAAGGATTGAGCATCCGAGGGACTGCTCTCCTTCTCCGGGGAGGGTGGCCATCAGCAATCGGTGTTGACTGGCCCCTAGCAGTGGCTGGGGGACAGCACACTGATGCTTAGAAAGAGGAGGAGGCAGACGCTTGAAGGAGCACATTCGTACATGTGTGTGCTCTCTCCATAGGGCATTATTGCACACCTCCTCTCCTAAGGGGAGAAAAAGGTAAAAAGGAGTCCTGGGCGCAGCAAGATGACAGCCGATCCCTGCAGGCCCCGCTCCCGTGAATAGCAGTAACCTCCTTACCGAATCCATTCCAGTCGGTTGAGGGATCCCTGCCGCCCCGCCATGGGGGGGCAAGTCGTGGAGGACAGTGGAAGGCAGGCTGCGAGTGGGGGACAGGACTGTGGGATCAGGCATGAAGGAGTGCCACCCAGTGCAAGGAGAAAGAAATTAACTGCAAAAAAAAAAACAACTTATATTGGTATCAAAGTGACAGCTGATAACTTACCACTCAAATAATACAGCTTTTGATTTCTCTACTATTATCTCACACAAAACTGAGAGGCTGCATTTCATTTTGGCTGGGTCTCAGTACTGTATGTTGTTATGTTCCCTGGTGGTGGTGGTCTAGCCACCCCCCTTGCCACCACCATTATCTGGCTTACTGAGGCCCTGTCCACACTACGCCTCTGTAACGTTACAGAGTGCCCAAACTATTACCGCAACAGTTTACGTTTACACCTGTAACGTTACAGAAGGTGTTTTCATAACCGTTGTTGAAACCACATGAGGTGGTTTTCAACAGCGATGTAAACTGGTCCTACCTTGATAGCGTTACCGTGCAGTGTGAACGACGGTAATGGTCCCCTGCAGGGCTCGAAGTGCAGCACGAGCTGCATTGTGGGATCAGGTGCTGCCGTAATGGTCACCCATCTCCCAAAGTGTGGACCAGCAGTGCCGGTCCTGTAATGGACACCGCTGCAGTGTGGACGCACTGCACCACTCCCCAGCCATAACGGATTGCATCCGTTACCGGGCAGGAGCGGTGTAGTGTGGACAGGGCCTGAGTGAAACTCATTGGGGAAGGGTTGGAGTAATCCCTTCACACATATTATTCAGAAGTTAATAGAAGTAAGTGGCCTCTGAGAAGCAGCAATTAGTCACCTTGACAACAGGCCCAGACATGCGTAATAGGGGTTGCTTTCTGGTTGGCAAGAGCAGTTGAAGTACGTGGGGATTTCCTGAGGCCATACTCTGTATTCGTGATAATTTTCAGTGAGTGGAAAGAGAGGAAAAAATGGCCTTTCTGTGTCTTGTTTATTTTTTATGTAGTTCTTCACACTAGACCCTTGCATTTTCACTGACACTGCGGCTGTGTATAGTTGTGTGCTGTCAGTGTCAGAAAGTAAGTGCCCCTTTCTAACAGTGTTGAAAAGCTGTGTGTACATTACAAGTATGGTCAAAGTGTATCACTAATATAATTATAACAGTATTATGAGGAGTTGAGTTTGATCTAATGGGTGTTTCCCTTTCAGTTACTGTGGAACCCCAATAATCTGATGATGTATCCCTGATTTTAGTCGCTTTTCCCTTGTTTTTTAATCCTTGTCCCTAGTTTGTAAGGCAGAAGTTTGAAAGATGTCTCACACAGTTTGAGAGATATCTCACACACATTAATCTTAAAAATTAATGGTGGTGATACATCTCTAGAAAAAGAAAACTGCATGTCGGAGGCTCCATATACTGTAGAGGTGGGGGTGAACATGGGTGAAAAAGGAAAAAGGCCACATGATCTTTGGAAACTGTACTGTATAGATACATAGATACATAGACACTGTCAGCAGATAAGGGCCTATGGCCCACCCAGTCTGTCCATTTGAGCTTGTAAGTTCCTTTTACGTTTTTCTAGAAGTCTGTTGCCCCTTAACCCGACCTCCAGAATTCCCTTATGTCTATCCCATGCATTCTTAAATCCCGTGATTGTTTCAGCCCCCACAACTTCCTCTGGCAGGGTGTTCCACTTGTCCTCCACCATTTCTGGGAAGAAATTCTTCCTCACATTTCCTCTGAATTGCCATCCCTCCAACTTCATCCCATGCCCTCTAGTCCTGGAACATCTTTTTGACTGGAAAATAGTGTATTCCTGCACCTGGTTCCTCCCTGTAAGGTACTTGCATGTCTCTATAATATCCCCTCTCTCCCTCCTCTCCTCCAGGGAGTACCTATTCAAGTCCTTCAGCCTGTCCTCTTAGAACTTGTGATGCAATCCCTGTGCCATCTTTGTTGCCCTCCTCTGTACCTTGTCTACCCTATGTCCTTACACAGGTATAGTCTCCAGAACTGTATACTGTACTCAAGGTGGGGCCTCACTAGTGTCTTTTATAGTGGAATTATGACCCCCTTTTCCTGCTGGTCATGCCGCTGCCTATGCATCCCAATATCCTATTTGCTTTACCTGCTGCCTTGCAACACTGTTTCCCTACCTTGAGGTCATCAGAGATGATAACCCCAAGGTCCCTTTCCTGCTTGGTGCATGCTATATCCTCACCCCCCAATTGATTTGTTGTTCCAGGGTTTTTGTGCCCGCTATGCATTATCTTGCTCTTCTTTGGGTTGAATTTCAACTGCCAAATCCTTGACCATTCTTCAAGCTTCTGCAGGTCCCTCCTCATTCTGTCTACACCCTCGGGCATGTGCACTCTGTTACAGAGCATTGTGTCATCAGCAAATGGGGAAATTCTGCCTTCTAGGTCTTGTGCAATGTCACTGATGAACACGTTAAATAGGACCGGTCCCAGCACTGATCCCTGTGGTACCCCACTGGTCACTTCTCCCTCTGTGGAGTAACAGCCATTTACCACCACCCTCTGTGTCCTGCTGCCCAACCAATTACCCACCCACCGCACTACTGTCCTGCCCACTCCCATATTCCCCAGTTTGTTTTATAGCCTTCTATGTGACAGAGTCAAAGACCTTGCTGAAGTCCAGATAGGCCATGTCCACTGCTCTCCCTGCTCCACCTCCCTTGTCATCCAGTGCCCTCCCCCAAGTGAAACCATGCTGCCTTGGGTCCTGTAGTCCATTGGCAACCAGATGTTCCACCAACCTCTCCTTCAGTAGTGCCTCCATGATGTTCCCCACTACCAAGGTCAGGCTGACTGGTCTGTAGTTCCCCGCTTCCTCTTAGTTCCTGCTTTTGTATAAGGAGACTACATCTGCTATCCCCCAGTTTTTGGGTACCTCCCCTGTTTCCAGTGATCAGCTAAACAGGATTGCCAGAAGTTCAGCCACCACCTCTCTTAGTTCCTTTAGGACCCTGGGGTGCATCCCATCTGGCCCCATTACTTTATTGACTCTTATTCCTTCCAGTTCCTTTAGGACCCTCTCCTGTGTAAAGGGATTTGTGTCCATTTCTGCGCCTTTCCCACCCCTTGTACTTCCTTCATTACCATTATCTTCCTCTTCCTCAGTAAAGACTGAGCAGAAATATCTGTTCAGCATGTCATCTTTACTGTTATCATCCTCCATGCGATCCCCATCCTCCCCTTCAGTCTCACTAGCCCTCTCTTTGCCTTTCTTTTTTTCACTTATGTACCTATCAAAGGTTTTGTCCCCTCTACCCACTAATTTTGCGATGTGCTCTTCTGTCCGAGCTTTGGCTTCCCTTACTGACCTCCCTGCCTCCCTTTGCTTCTCCTGGTACTTCTCCCTACTCTCTTCTGCCTGCATCTTTTTGTATTGCCTGAATGTAATATGTTTGGCTTTCACTTTCTCCGCTTCCTCCTTGGAAAACCATAATGACCTCCTCTTCCTTTTCCCTTTGCCAACCTGCTTAATACATAATTCTGTTGCTCTTGTAATCCCAGTTTTAAATATTGCTTACTGTTCCTCCACCCCGATTCCCTCCCCATTCCCATTAGTGCCTCTTTCAAGCATGTCCCCATTTTCCCAGTCTGCCCTCCTAAAATCTAGGATACATGTTTTGTGCGGTTTAGTTCTGCTCCTTCTGTGATTTCAAACCACAGTGGCTGGTGGCCACTGTTCCCCATGTGCTCCCCCCACTATTACCCCTATCTCACTGTCCCCATTTGTGAGCTTGAGGTCCAGTATTGCCTTCTGCCAAGTTGGTTCCATGACCCATTTCTTAAGGAAGGCATCTTGAAGGGAGTCCAGGATAAATCTGCTCCTGGTTGATGCTGCTGCTGGGAGGCACCAGTCCATGTCTGGAATATTGAAGTCTCCAACCAGCACCTCCTGACGTTTGTCTGTCATCCTTTGGATGGCTAGCATTAACTCCCTGTCTGTCTCTTCCTCCTGGGCTGGTGGTCTAGAGACCACTCCTGTGTGGATGGCTGACCACGTTTTCCTTTCCAGCTTAACTCACAGTATCTCTCTCCCCCATGTTGTTCCTCCTGGAGCTCTGTGGCCTTTATGCCATCTTTCACATAAAGTGCCACACCTCCCTTCCTGCCTGCCCTGTCTCTTCTGAATATGTTGTAGCTGGGTATGGCCATCTCCCAGTCATGGTTATCATGACATTATGGTCTCTGTGATGGCCACAATGTCCAGGTTCAACTGCACCATGGCAGCCTCCAGATCCTCCATCTTGTTGCAAAGGCTCCTGGCATTGACACACATGGCTTTCCATGACGTGAACTCCCTGGACTATTAAGCTGTTCTACTCAAGCCCCCTCCCTGGTTGTCCTTTATCCCTGGTTCTCCCTGCTGTCTGCCCTTCTGATGAATTTTGCCTCTTTCTGCTTATCCACCCCTTCGGTGCCTATCTCCATTTTTTGCACACTGCTTTGTAGAGATGCCCCCTCTCCTGTTCGCTGGTTCCATTGCTAGCTATGGGGGCGTGGGCAATTAGGTTACCACCTCGCTGGCCTGCCAACCGCCCCCTTAGCTAGTTTAAATGATTGTCCATGTAGCATTTAAACTTATCAGTGAGTGCTTGGATTCCCCTCCAGGATGGATGCAGGCCGTCAGTCTTGAAAAAGCCCCTATCCCTTCAGGTGGATCCCCAGTCACCAATGAATTCAAACCCTTCCTCACAATGCCAGTTCTTCAACTATGTGTTATAGTTCCTGGTGCATGTGCCCATATGCTCTCCCATGCCTCTCACAGGTAGTACTTCTGAGAAGGTGACAGATGTAGCTACTTGCTTGAGACCCTTCTCCAATTTCCTAAACATTTCCTGAACTTCCTAGGCTCCTCATTTTCCAGGTCATTAGTACCTAGGTGGATAATAATAACATCCTGCTCACCCTCCCATCTTGCCTTCTTGGTGATCCCCAGGATCTGCCTCCCATCCCTTCATGCAGTGGCACCTGGTAGGCGCCTCACCTCCCTGTCCTCCACTCATGTGTTCCTAGCTGGATCCCTCTTACGATAGTGTCCCCCACCAAGATTCACTTCCTCCTTCTTCTCTGGGGTCCACTGCTTTCCCCACTGAGGTCATTTCCTCAGATGACATCCACATCCTTCCCTTCCACTTCTCTGGGTACCTCTGTTTGTTTGTCCATATTTGCCATTGTGGCATATTAGTTCTGGAGTGGAATAGGATTTGGGATGTGCCTCTGCCTGACCTCCCTAATCCTCCCCAAGCCCACCGTCATCCAAGTGCTCCTCATTCCTGGCATCCTTTGAGGCAGTGGCATTGGACGGGGTGGTCTCTGGATAGGGACTAAGGTACTCCTGATCCAGTTTACTTCTACTCTGAGTCTGGCTACTGCATCCCACAGTCCAGAGAGAGAGAGATGCCTGCAGATAAGGCAGCACCTCAGTATCCAGAAGGTCTGCCTGAATACCGCTGACCCACATCCACTGCATTGCACTACTCCCCACATTATACTGCAAGTATACTGCTAGTCCAGTAGTTGTCTGTTACTGAAGCTCTCCTTCTAGTTCCCTCTTTATTAATTTACTGTCCTGAAAATCCTGCTGCCATTCCTCAGATACTTTTTTTTCTAAAGAAGGAAACAACAACAAAAATGAGTCAAAACACTTGTACTGAGGGCAGACCCCCCCCCATTCCCCTCCTACTCCACAACTCCTGCTTCCATCCTTGCCATTGACCAGGAGCTCCTATCCTGTCTTACTCCCTCTTTCTACCCCAGTATCCTCCCCTGTCATACTGTCAGGTGGGAAGGCACCCCCATGGGCCTTACATTCTATGCTTTTCTCCCTAAACAGGATGGTCATTGTCTTGGTTTCTTCCTCATCTCTACCTCTGTCCCCTTCCCACACCTGTGTAGTGCACTCATTCTGCCTTTCTCCTTGCTGCTCCTAGGTGAAGATATTGAGAGCAACCCTGGCCCCCCATGTACTACCATCGATCACTCTAATCTGGTATGGAACTCTTCCTCTGGTCTGAAGGTTGCCCACATCAACCTCTGTAGCCTCCCCTCTAAATTCACTGACCTTGAACCCTGGGTTGCCCTATACAAGCCGCACGTACTTGGCACCACTGAATCATGACTGAAACCTCATTTCCCCAGTGCTGCCTATCATCTCCCTGGGTATTCTCTTCTGATGCATGACAGGCCTGGAGAAAAAAAGGGTAGAGAGGTGACTCTCTACATCCACGAGTTCCTCTCTGCTGGCCCTTTCCTCCACTCTGACCCCAGCTCACTCAGTGAATGGTGCCTAGTGGAGCTGACTATCGGCACTGCAAAACTATCTATGTGGAATGCTGCTACAACCCCCTGCTTGGATGCTGTACAGGTCTCACCACTTACCTGGAAGGGGATGACCTCTCCCCATCAGAGACACCATCCTCCTTGGGGATTTTAACTTGGATTGGCTTAGTGCCCATGAACTGGACTACTCTATCCAACTCAAGCTCCACAACCTTGTCCAAATTATTACCATCCCTACTAGGCACAACTCATGTACCCCAAATCATATACTCCTCAACTGGGTGATCACAAATAGAGAAGAAAAGGTGCTCCTATCAGGGACACTATTGGATGCCATTAGTGATCACTCCCCCAACTATATGGTCTGGGCCATGAAGGTAATGCACCCCCCAGTTGATCTCTTTGCATAATTTCAACCACCCGGATATACCTTCCTTCTTCACAGATGCTCGGGCGTTAAACTGGCCAACCTTCTATACCCTTTCTGATGTGTCTGAGGTGGAGAGATTCTTCACCGCTGCAATCCTGCTGCTCCAAAATCAGTATTTCCCCTTGACCACTCATAGAGTCAGGGGTGGCTGCACACACTGGGTTACTAAGGATCTCCTGGCCTTGATGAGGGAAAGGGACAAATCTTGGTCAGCCTATAAAAATACTCCCTCCCCTGCCTGTTGGAATGATTACAGGAGCCTTCAGAAAAATTGTAAACAAACTGCCCTTGACCAAAAGCGTACCTTCCTTCAAGGCAAACAAAGGGACAGTCTTGGCGACCCCCATCATTTCTGGGGTGAGATTAACTCCTTGCTTAACCCACATACTCACAACCCTACTATTCACCTCGACACCCCCTTCAACCAGCTGACTGACCTTTTAGAAGTTGTCATGGCCTTCAACAATAAATTAACAGACCTATCAACGCTCCTTAGCAAGCTGTCTACCCTGGAGTCGCTAAGCCCAAGGCCTGATCCCCCTGCCCCAACTTCTGACAAATCCACCCCTTCCACCTTCTACTTCAGGACTATCACCCCTAAGGACACTGCCAAACTGCTAAAGAGCCTGCCAAGCCAGGGCAGCCCAGGCATTAATGGTCTTTTTTCTATATTGCTCAAACTCTCATCCCCTGCCATCCTAAATCCACTCACCTACCTCTTTAACCTGGCCTTGACAACCACTTTAGTGCCCAGTATGTGAAGCATCCTAAGGTGGTACCGATTTTTAAATCTGGTGACCTGCTATCCATGGACAATTATTGGCCTATATCCTTGCTTCCCCACCTTAGTAAGCTTCTAGAAAGGATAGTACACCAACAGCTGTCCAACCACATTGACACTTACAATTTAATATACAGAAAGCAACATGGCTTCCACAAGCATCACTCCATCACATCTGCCTTGGCCCTGTTTACCAATCACATTCTTAGGAATATGGACCTAGCGAGAGCCACGGGTGCAGTCTTTGTCAACCTGTCCAAAGCTTTTGATCTGGTCGACCACATCCTGTTGCTCTCCTCCCTCCAAAACCTTGGCTGCTCAACTGAGACTGCTCAGTGGTTCCAATGTTATCTCACAAATAGATCCCAGTCAGTATTTGTTGATCCTGCCACCTCCTCTGCCCTCCCAGTTACCACCAGTGCACCACAGGGCTCCATTCTTGGCCCATTATTATTCTCACTGTTCATCAGCTCTCTCCCCTGTGACTTTCTTTCCTACAATGCCCTAGTATATGCCGACAACCTTGTCCTCTTCATGAGTGACAAGGCTCTTGAGAATATATCCACTGTATTATAAAGAACTACTCTTTCGCTCATTCCTGGTTCCAGTCACATCATCTATTGGTGAATGTCAAAAAAAACAAATCCATGCTGTTTGGATCAAACCTTTCCTATCAAAGATTGCCAAGGATGGGTCCTCCCTCTCAGTAAACACACCAGACAATACTGTCCTCGAAACTGTGCCTACTTTTAAATATCTGGGTGTGATCCTTGACCCCTCCCTCTCCTACACTGATCATGTTACCTCCGTCATCTGTCGTATAAATCAAAAACTTGTCATGGCCTATCAGATTAAGTCATTTCTGACCAGGGAAGCCCGCTTTGCTGTCGCACAAGGAAATTTGTTGCCCACTATTGACTATTGCTCCCCCATTTACTCGTGTATGTCCTCAGCTATGCGTATGTGCCTCTGCTCCACATACAATAATATCTGTTGCTTCACCCTCTTGTTGCCTTACTCCACCCACCACTACCACCTCTACCAGAATCTAGTCTGGCTTCCACTCCCCCACAGATTTGATTATGTGCTTAGCTGCATTCTGGACAGTGCCACCAGGCACGGCAGTGTTTCCCCTTCAACGTCCCTCCTCAACACCAGGACTCCCTCAAGATGCTTGTGTGCATCCTCAGTCTCCCACCTGGACATCCCAAAAGTCTTCTCAGCCATGGGTGGTAAAGCATTATCTGTAGCTGCCCCCACTCTGTGGAATAGTCTCCCTGTACCCATCCACTCCCTAGATACCCACGCTACCTTTAAGGTGCGCCTCAAATCCTGGCTTCTCCATGAAGCTAAGTGTCATTGCTCTCCCAGCTAACTCCTCCCCCTCCCCCCATGGACCACTCTGGTTCTACTCCAGTTGAAATAGCTTGTCCTCCCCTATGCACTCTGGTCCACTATCTCTTGTGACCTGTCTAATCTCCCTCTGTACTTGTTTCATGCACTCCCCCCCATCAGTGTTCAAGTGTTCTCCTATATCTTGCACTTGCTTGTACCCATCTCCTATCCTGCTGTAAATAGTGCACAGTCAGACTTTTATTTTTTTATTCCTTAGACTCTTTATTTAAATTTTAATCTTATTAACCTGTTTGCCAGATACATTTTGTACAGGCTCAATTTTCTGCTTTTCTCTTGTTGTACCTTACTTTGTAAGTAAATGCATCTCTTTCTGGGCCCTTTGTATTTCACATTTTCTCCTGTCTTGCCACCTGCTGTGGTCTGAGTGAAGCCTGAAAATGTTTCACTGGATCAGTGCACCTACCCAGTTAACAAAGACTTAAATAAATAAAACCCACTTGTTTTACTGCACAAACAAATAATGTAGTTTGTTATAAAAGTAGAAAGTAATTACTGCTTTGGGGAACAGCTGTAACTGTAGTTAGGATTATTGCACATTTCTGTGTTAAACCAGGTGTTTTACTCAAATGTGATTCAAGCATGGACGGACATATTACAGTAAGCTAAACTTTCCAGGGTTTGGTTTTAGTGTACCTGGGCATTTAGGGCATCTGGATATTTAGGAATTAGCCTCAATATGGATAAACAGCAAAGAAATTGCTAACGGCTAACTAATACAGTAGCTACACCTATAAAACACCTGTTTTTGGGAAGATGGGCCAAAATATAGGTCATCCTGGTGTGTGTGTGTGGGGGAGTGAGGGTTAAAATAACAGCAGACACCCAACTTAATTAAATGTTTTGTATGTAACCATTTTACATATCTATCTGGTATGTTACCTGCTTGGAGCTGGTTATTACTAACAGCTGTTTGTTGTATTTCAGTGATAATTGTACTGCTTGGGAAACATGAGGGCTACATGTTGCCTATTTGACACTCTTTGTTTTTCCACAGGTTAGCTGCAGTGCAGATGTGAAGCGCAGACTACCAAATGTGTCTCAGTATTGATCCAGAAGGACCACGTCTCCAAAGTGAGAAGCTAACTTGGTCTACCTAATCATTACACCTCAGGTGTCCTTAAATAAAGACTGCTGTTGTGACAAATTATGCATGCTGGTTTTAACATGGGATGCAGGAATAGGAACACAAAACCCAATTTGTGCACTGAGGAAAAGTTCACACTGAAGCCTCTGGCAGTGAAAAGCTTTTGCATTAGCCACTAGGACACCCAACTCATCTTTGTCATTCACTTTATATAGGAAAGCAAGATTAATATTTCTCCCAGCTAAAAGTGCATTATCTCATTTTTCTGCAGGATAGGAAATGATGATTTTTCCTGCATGTAATGGATGTCTTCTTTGGGGCTATTGAGAGCTCGCTATTTTAAAACCAGGTAACGAGATAAGTAGCCACTCCACTGGTGCTATTACTAGCAATGTAGGTGCTGTCAAAAGATTATACAGCACATTAACTGCATGGTTCCCTGCACAGAATAATCAAACAACATTATATATAGTCACCTAATTAACATACCAGCAGAAATGGCAATGTATGCAGTACAAAGAACGTTAGTCTCCTTCTTTAGTACAAAAAGGAAACATTTTAGTCCAGTACATTCATGATTCTGTAAGTTTTACTTTTTTTTCTGCCAATAAATTGCACTAGTGAATGGCCCCTCAAGGTTTAAATTGGGTCCTACTGTGACTGCACCTGACTGCTTCCTGTACACTTTATATCACTGTTGTACTACACTATGTTAACCTGTAGTTTCCTCCCACTGACGGTTTGCACCTCTTGTTGTATGTATGTATGTATGTGAATCTGTATTATGCTTTATAATACTGTTATACATTTTTTTCTTTCAATCTTTCTGTACTAGGAACTCCCACCATTCCATCCCCACCCTTCCCCCAGGTAGCATCTATAAAATAGATTTTTACTGTATCTCTGTACAGTATGTTTAGCTGGTAAAACAAGTTCAATAAATAAATAAATAAAATCAATAAGCGTCATAAACAAAACTGTTCATGTTCCCATGTGCTCTGCACCAGAAGTCTTGGAGCAGCTAATAAAACTCAAGCTCGACAAATCATCTTGCCATGATGGACTTGAGCCCAGGCTGTTAAAACTTGCTGTTCCAGTACTTGCCCCTCTGCTGGCCAAGCTGTACAACCTGTCCCTTCTCCGAGGGGAGGTTCCCCAAAAATGGAAAGTATCCCATTTTATTCCTGTCCACAAAGGAGTAGCCATGGAGATGATTGAAAATTATCGCCCAATATCCATACTCAGTACCCTGTCAAAAATTCTAGAAAGGCTGATATACAGTCATGCTGGTAGCCTATATTGAATCTAATTCTATGCTCACTGACATCCAGCATGGCTTTTGGAAACATCATGGAACTGACACAGTACTTGTTTGGTTCACCTCAGATATCTTTGGGGCCATTGATGATGAAAAAGCTACAGGAGCCATATTCATTTATTCAACCAAGGCCTTTGACTTGGTTAATCATGAATTGCTACAAACTAGATTGGTGAGCTTGGGGCTTGATCATCTATCCTCTACTTTGTCCAGAAGCCACCTTGTGGACTGTAGCCAGTCCATGAAATGGGAACCTGGCCTTTCCTCAAGAGATATCTGATGGAGTGCCACAAAGCTCCATCCCTGGGCCCTTATACTTTTCCCTAGTTTTTTAATGGATTGCCTCCCAACTGCAGCAAGGCTAAAGCATTACTGTACTCAGATGACATTGCACTTTATGGAACTGACTTTGACCTTAAAACAATAGAATCTGGACTATATGAAGAATTTGCACTTCTGTAAACATGGTTTATGACTAACCACCTTGTCTAAAACACCAAGAAAACCAAGATAATGCTTCTTGGTTTCAGAAAACTGGGTGCAGATAGGACTGAGTCCCTCAGCATTGTCACCAGTAAGGGTACTAGAGTTGAGGGAGTCAGCAACATAAAGTACTTAGGCATCCTAGTAACCCAGGAGCACTCCTTCAGGCCCCTTGTAGAATGCTGTACCAGACAAGTCACTCAAAATTCATTTTACGTGTCAGACTCAGTGCTTACCTTACAAACAAGGCCCATCTATCCATTGCTTGCTGTATACTATTCCCTACACTTCTCTATGGAGCTCCTATTCCATCCTTGCTTAGGGAAACTGAGTTAAGCAATCTCAAACAACTGTATCATAGGATACTGAGGTTTGCGGCACATGCTAAAAGTAGGGAGCGCCACTGTGTGGTCCTCTTCTCTTTCAAATCACCCTGCTTTGAAGAGAGAATCAGCTACCCTAAACTCTGCTTCACATACAAAATCCTGTGTGTCTACTTCCATAGCCTCAAGGACATAGTAGTACAGAGACCCCACAGGAGACTCATGCTGTCCTCTACCCTACCCCTCCTGAAAGTCCCCACAACCAAGACATCTTCTGGACAGAGATTTTTTTCACATAAAGCTTCTCAGCTCTAGAACAAACATCCCTTCTATGTCCAGGAGAGTACTTGTTAATGTCCTTCAAAGATCTGATCAAAGAATGCCCCCACAAAAAAATGTGTATACCTGTACTTGCTGAGAAATTGTGTAGTAGCTTCTTCCTCCTTGTCTCCCTTCCCCATTATCAGGAGTCTACAAGTGGCTAATACATTAGAGACATACTATTTCAATATGGTATTTTTCTGGGTGTGATGTACATCAGTATGTATTCTAATAACCACTATACTAATGTCATGATTACTTATCACCTATGTTCATTTCTGTTGAACTGTATGTTTGATATTCTGTACATATGAACTGTATTTTCCTTTTGAATGTAAATAACTCTGGGTCATTCCTGAAAAAAGGATATCTGTCTCTGTGAGCCAATTCAGTTAACAAAATTAAATAAATAAATACATTTTAAAGCCTTGCAATAGGCAAGTCAAACATGTTGGTATCCATATAGAAGGAGGAAACTAGGAAGATGAGGCACACCTAGAAAGGTTCCTCTGCATTAGGCATTTTTTACAGTGGTAGCAAGAAATATGTCCCAGTATATATCTGGATGAAGCAATGAAATCCCTTTGAAATTAATGGGACATGTTATGCTATATCTAGTTATACTATTACTTACTTCTGACTACCACTGTAAATAACAATAACAAGCTGCTCTACTATCTGATTTGCCATGACTATTGAACAATAGGCAGCTAGGCAGTTAGGGCTAAAGTGACAAAAGTAGGGAAATGTGATGTTAGAGTTTCCAACCCTAACACCCCACCCTGCATAGACAGAGAGGGATTAGGGGGTGGCATTGGCATCTTCAACCATAATTCTCACCCCATCCCATTAGAAAATAAGCTGGGTGGGCACAATATTGGAGAAAGGGTGAGCGTTAGGGCTGAAGATGACAATGCCACCCCGATCCCACTTCATCTGTGCAGGGTGGGGGGTGGGATGCTAGGTTGGAACCCTAAAGTCACATTTCCTACTTTTGTCACTTTAGCCTTAACTGATGCATTAACAAACTTTTGCAATTTATTTCCTTACCTTTTGAAATAGTATAATAGTATCTTTATTTTACTGTGGGAGTGCAGGGTCCTTTGGACCCTGCTCACCAATCTCCCCATAAATGCACATATGTATGTAGGTGTGGGCCCTGCACTTTTATGTGTCAAACAACAGTGACCAAATTTTCAACATAGCCATCTTATTACCCCACCTCATGTACCCCGGTACAGAGAAATTGTAAAATGCAAGGCAAAATGTAATTATGTGCAACTGCAATGCCATTCTGCACCACAGGTGTGAAAACACAGTCTGGGCAGGATGTGAAAAATGACAGCTGTACTGTTCATGAAGTAGTGTGAAAAAAAGGGCTATGTTGAAAATTTGGTGGCAAAATATTGAAAAGCACCAAAGTTATGCACATGCATAGAATAAATTCAATGAACACACATAACTCGAGCATTTGTAGGAATTTTATCACCATATTTTCAGCATGGCCTTTTGGGGACATCACCTAATGAACACTGGCACTGGCATTTCATTAATTGGTCCCAAAAGGTGATTTTGTGCAGCGAATGTATCATTCCGTGCCACAGGTGCGAAAGCACCATTCAGGCCTGACATGAAAAATGACATCTGTACTGTTCATGAGGTGGTGTGAAAAAATGGTCATGTTGAAAATTTGGTGGCAAAATATAGAAAAGTACCAAAGTTATGCACGTGCATAGGAAAAATTCAACAAACGCATGTAACTCGGGCATTTTTTCATATTTTTGCACCAAATTTTCAGCATTGGCTTTTTGGGAGCCCACCTCATGAACACTGGTACTGCCATTTCATTAATCAGTCCTGAAAGGTGATTTCATGCAGCAAGAGCAAAATCAACTTCCGAGCCCAATTAATGGGATGACAGTAACAATGATCCTGGGTGGGGTCCCAAAAAGTCTATGTTGAAAATTTGGTGTAAAAATGTAAAAAAAATGGCAAAGTTATTGGCCTAAGCAAATGAAAGATATCTGCAACTGTTATTAAGCCTCAAAAATATAAGATATCTGGAACTGTTATTAAGCCCCTTCCCCTCCTTATGACTGCCTTATACATTTATGTGTAAGCCCTGACCTCGTTCTTAAGCATGCCGCTTACTTGCATGCCACTTAGATATCATCTACATTAGCACTATACCAACACATAACCGCTTCCTTAGCATCTGACTTGTGACCTATGACCAAAACTGCAAGAATTCTACACCTCTCCCCCTTCCTACCTTTCACCCTCTGTTGATATATTACTCCCCTTACTCTTGCTAAACCGCAACTACCTCATTTATCATATCTTGTCTGTCATTGCTCAATATGCTTGAAGTATCTATTGCAAACTCCAGTGATACATTTTTTTACCCTGCCTTGTACTGCTGGCATGCAACCTTGTATTATTTGTACATTATATACCATATGACTTCTCACTGCCCATTTTCTTCCAATGTTATACCTATTATGTAATATCCTGCTTGAACAATATGTGCACCTTGTATACGTGTAACAGTATTGTTCCATCAAGTGTTGTATTTTTATGTAATGTCCTTTATCGGTGTAAATGTCTCAGGACCTCCTTGTGAATGAGCTTGCTCAATGGAGTTTTCCTACAATAAACTTGAACTTGAACTTCAAAACACCATCGACAGCCATTATACGGCACTTACCTTTATTCCTCAGTTCGCAGTTCACATTTGAAGAGTGCATACTTGTTCCAGTCCACAAAAGATGATAGTTCTCAATCTCTTGTGGTAAGGATAGGGTAAGGAGTGTGTGTAGGGTGGTGGGGACTCAGTGGGAGGGTCAGAATGGAGGAGGGGGTGGCAGGGATGACAAGGGACCATTTTCTTTTTTGTAGGAAGTTGAAAAAAAGACATTGGGGGACTTTCTTTTTTACCGGGACATTAATCAAGATTTTGGGACACTGGGAGTTGGCTGCCCAGTGTCCCACAGTACTGGGGTGGCTTGAAAATAACTGGGGACACTGGGAGTGGGCTACCCAGTGCCCCTCACTGGTGTGGGGGGTTGGTTCTAGTGCTGACATAGAGATTGGGCACCCCTGATGTCGGCAAACAAAAAATATTTTTTGGGGACAGTGGGAGTCGGCTACCCAGTGCCTACCCTGCTGGGGGGGGTTAAATGCTGACATGGAGATTGGGCCACCCGATGTTGGCACATTATTAAAGCAACAGGGCTGCAGGAGGCAGGGGTCATCTGACTCCAGGGGTGGGCATCCCTGTGTCAGAAGGTATAAAAATAAAAACAGCAGGGGCTGGTGATTGGGTAGGGCTACCACCAGGCACTAGAAATATAAAAAAATAACTAAAGGAACCTCAGAAGGTGGGGTTTTATAGCTTTTATATTCCTTTTTGTGACTTGCAAAGAAGGAATTGGCTCACGAAAAGGGAACAGCTTGTGAAAAAGGAAGTTAGCAGGTCACGAAAGAGGAATAAAAAAGCTTAAAAATTCACCCTCCGAGGTTCCTTTACCATAAAACTGCTACAGAATCCAAGTAAGGGGGTCCCAATGAACAGGATACATGCCTTGATATATTTGATGAACTGCATTTTTGTGGGTTTTCAAATTAAAAAAAAACAGAAAACAAGATGGCAGCTCACAACAAAGGAATTTTCTCTCAGGAAAAAGGATTTGTAATCTTGCAAAAAAAGAATGCTCTGGCGAGACTCAATCCATTTTCATGAGATCAAATCCTTTTTCAGAAAAAAAGTCATCTATCCTAAAGATTGGAATGTTGAGAAAACTACCATAGGATATAATGGGAACTAAAAAAATTAAAAACTATGCAAACAGATTAATATTATTGCACACAATGTTCACTGACTGTTCTGTTACTAAAGCTTTTTATGCCCTACAAAAATCATGCAGAAATTCCACACTGGCCATAAGGTGATGAGAAAAAACTGAAAAAGGTTTTTTTTCCATTTTTTCACTATCCATATCTCAGAATCTGCACTTCTGACCAGAACTAAACTTATCACATCAAGAGATCTACCCCATGGAACAGTGCATACCAAATTTTGTGCAAATCCATTGATCAGTTGCAAAGTTATTAAAGTGCAAAATGTCAGGTTTAACACAGAAACTGCTACTCAACCCTAACTATAGTAGCGTAACAAAAATATTTAAAAAAAGCATATGGGTATTCAGGGTCGGGGGTGCCACTAGATACCATGGATTTTTTCCAAGGGGTTCTAATTAGAACTTCTGTGTGAAGTCCAGTCCAGCCAACCTCAAATAAAATAGATATGTTCAATCAGGGAGTAGCACAATTCCAATCAAGGTCCAATACAATACTGTAAATGCAGACTGGAAATCAGTAGTCCCACTCACCCAAGTTATAACAAAAAACCTTTTTCTCTCCTTATATCAAAACAGTGCACTGAGTTAGATAAACTCTAACTCAAACACTCCTATATTTTGGATTTCTCCTTCCATCAGGGATGCAGCGTTCTGGGGGATCTATCTAAAACATTGAACTGAGCTTGCTCAGAACCTGAAAATTTAAAATTAAATAACTTTGGAACAGATTAATATTATTTCACTAAACAGATGCAGACACACTCTGTGGGGCAACTACTTTGCACCCTGAAAATTTCAGACCAAAATTCCAAACTGTTTTGCCAGAGCACGATGACAAAAAAAGTAAAAAAAGGCAAATTTTAACATTTTTTCAGTATGCACAGCACAAACTTTGCCAATCCAACCAAAACAAAACTTGGCACATCAAGAGATGTATGCCATCAGACTGTACATGCAGAATTATGTGCAGATCCATTGAAGGGTTGCACAACAATTAAAGTGCAAAATTTGAGGTTTAGCATTAAAGTGCCTGCTCAACCTTAACTATACTGGCACTACTATGCAAATATCGTCACTAATGAACTACTTAGGGTTAATGCAACAAAAGGAGGGAAATGTGGCATTAGGATTTCCAACCCATAACACTGTACTCTGACCCTGCAGGCAGAAACTGGAGAAACCATTACAGTTTGACCTCTCTTGCATCTTCACTAATCAGGTGTGGGGTGTGCCATGGAGTTGTCAACCCCAACGCTCACCCCATTCCATCATTAAAGAAGCTGAGATGTGTAGAGTAAATAAGAATGAGGTGAGCATTAGGTTGACAACCCTAGCACACACCCCACATCTGATTAGTGAAGATGCAGGTGAGGTCAAACTGTAATGGTATCTCCTGTTGCTGCCTACAGAGTGGGAGTGGAGGGTTAGGGTTGGAAACCCTAATGCCATGTTTCTTCATACTTTTGTCCCTTGAATCCTAGCTATTGAATTAACAAAATTTGTTTGCAAAGAACGTTCTTACTTTTTGAGATAGTATAATCATATTGGGCCCAGTGCTCTCATCCCTCCATACATATGTACATGTATGTTGCTGTGGAAGCACATGGCCCTCTGGGCCTGTGCTTCCATCTGTGCCAAAACAGCAATTTCTTTCCTTTGTTGTATGGCATCTTTAAACTTCCAATGTTAGCCTACAGGAAATTGCATTTTTTAATTTTTATCTTCTATTTTATTGTCCCTAAATCATTGGGGGGGTTATGTGTTATCCTTGTAGTGCTCATTAACACCGTTGTATTGATATATAGATTGTTCCTTAAAAAACAGATATGTATTATAGCTGCATTGTGTAAGAAAGGAAACTGAATGACACTGGTTTTGAGATAGTGTACTGAAACATATCTATACCTACCTGTTTAATGACTGTTTCAGTTGTTTTTTATGTCACAGCTGAGTGTTGCCAAATTCATTGCTCTGAGATGCTGAGACGGTTGCAGAATGTAAAGGACCATGAATAGGGATTATCTGAATATAGCGTGCCAACCATGGTCATTCAGAATGTGTCTGTCAACAGCTGCTGTATAAACTCTAAGCAGGTACATTGTTGGAAGGTCATTAGGTGTTTTGTTTGCCTACCAAACAAAAACTCGCTCCACAAGCAGCAACCATGCTGGGGCAAGAATGAAACTGCAAACCACAAAAAGAAGACTAGCACTGGTATGAGCTGCTATAAAAGTTTATTTTGTGCAAAAACAATTTGCTAAAAAATAATCACACAAAGTCTACTCACAACATGTAAATATAGCAGCAGTAGCACACTGAAAACTACAAGTGTAGACCTTGTGTGATTATTTGTTAAGAAATTATTTTTGCACTATATATGTTGTTATAGCTAGTCTTCTTTTTTGTGGTTTGTGGTTTTGTTTTCCTGACAACTGGTATCCCTTTGGAGATTACAAAGCACAATTAGGGGGCTCACACCATCTTTTTAAGATTAATATGTTGTTTCACATACCCTGGAGTGTGGACATAGTGAAAAGAAGCACAAGGACTCCTCTAGAGGAGTCAAGTCAGCATCAACACAAAACTAAAAATGGACCGTGGCTACAAAATAATTTAATAAAGTGCAAATGAAGTTTTATTTAGTGCATCCAGAGAGAGTAAATCTTGGCACACATAAATAGCAACATGACCAGTAATTCATGGGCACACCCAGCTACAACCCAGTGGTTCTGAACATGCTTATGTATCAATTTGTATTAGGACATCCTCAGAGTGTGTTCATAACCATTGGTGAGCATGACCAATGGGTATACGGTGCTACCAGTTTATTATTTTGGATACTCTTCGTTTCTTTATCAGAATGCATAATGTTTCAAGTGCTTTTGCCTGTGATGTTCTATGAACCCTCACACATTTTGGCTGCAATGAAACTGTAGTGGATGGTAGATGGACTTGCTTGTGAGTTACTGGTCATGTTGCCATTTATGCTTTACCCTTCTGGATGCATTAAATTAAACTTTGCACTTTATTAAAGTATTTTGTGGCTATGATCCATTTTGAGCTTTGTGTTGGTGCTGACCCGACTCCTCTAGCACAGTCTTTCTGTTGTTTTTTTTATCTCTGTGGAGTCATTTATTTAGATGTAGGTCTCTAATGAAATCATAGACATTCTGACACATTGTAAGGGGTTGGAAAGTCCTCCTTTTTTTTTTTTAAGATTGACAGACTGAGATGCGGGGGGAGGTCAGGATGGGAGCTAGATGCAGACAGATTAAATGGTAGGGCCTTACTTCTTGTTGCTGATAATAAGTCGTGGGGCAAGACATTAAATGAATTACCCTCCTGCCCCCCCTACGGTAAATGGCAAAATAAAATTCTTAGTGAATGTGTACTGGTTCACTCTCTTCATTTCTCTTCAGTTCTCTTCACTTTCATTTAACACAGATGAACAGTAACCACTAACCACAACAACAACACATTCCAGTCAGCTGGTGAGTTACCCTACTGATGTAATACTGATCAGTGTTACAGAAAAAGCAGAAGCTGATTTTTCATGCAAACTGAGCAGTGCCTACCAAAAACGGCTCAGTGACAGACACAGTTTCAATACCAGTAAAGGCACAAGGTTCATTTCAGAAGAGAATGCTGCCACAGAAGTGTTTGTGAGATGAAATCTGTTTTATTGTAAAAACTGTAATACAAACAATTGAAACACAGATCTGCTCTTTAAGTCCAAATATTGAGGGAGTTATGGCTTCTGAAATTTCCAATGTTATCCTATAAGAATTTCCATGTTGTAATTTTTGTGCTTTTTAATATGGAACCTACATTTTTGGGGATGATTATGTGTTATTATTGCAGTACTCATTAAGACCTTTGTTTTTATATATAGATTGTCCCTTAAGTCCAAATATTGAGGGAGTTATGGCTCGTTAAACTTCTAATGTGATCATATGGGAATTTGCATGTTTTAATATTTGTGGATTTGTATATAGCCCCTAGATATTTTGGGTGGGTTTATATCGTATTCTTGCAGTACTCATTAAGACCTTTGGTTTGATATATAGTTTGTTCCTCAAGTCCAAATATTGTGCGATTAATGGCTTCTTGAAGTTAAAATGTGTAAAACAATCTAAGTCCAAAATTATTTTTCATATGAAGGAATCCTTTTTCATATGAAGCAAGCAACCCATGTGAAAAAGGATCCCTTCAAACAAAAACGAATTGAAAAAACTAAGTCAAAAATCTGGTTCTGTAAGAAGGGATCCTTTTTTGTATGAACGAAAAAAACATATGAAAAAAGATTCCTTCAAATAAAAAAAGAACTGGGGAAAAAAGTAAGTCCAAAATATTTTTCTGTATGAAGGGATCCTTTGCCGTATGGCCAAATTCCTTTTTCATATGACCATACAAAAAAAGCAGAAGTGAGTCACTAAAAAGGATGTAAAAATGTAAAACAAAACACATTTAGGGGTCATTTTTCCAACAGTTAAGTGCAGAATCCACCTAACAAGGTCCCAATGAACAAAATACATGGGTTGGTCTCTCTGCAGGATGTCATTTTTGTGGGTTTTGAGCAATTATTTTTTTTAAACAGAAACAAGATGGCGGCCATATGAGAAAGGATTTTATGCATCATGAAAAAGGATTGGTATCATACAGAAAATTACCCTTTTTTGTATGGCCAAATTCATTTGTGTTTGAAACATCTGTCCTGAAGTGCCTACTGAGCATGCTCAGAACCAAAATATCAAAACCTTATAACTCAGGAACAGATTATTTTATTTTTCACCAAACCAGTGAAAGGCACTGCTTTGGGCCATACCATTTCTACCCTGAAAATGTCAGACCAAAATCCCAAACCATCTGTGCACTAGGGGCCAACAAAAAAAAAACAACAAAAAAACCCCGGATTTGTACACATTTTGCACTATCTAGATCTTGGAATCCACACATCAGATCGTAATGAAATTTGGCACATCAAGGGATCTTGGGTTTCTGATGGTGCATGTAACATTTAATTCACATCTGTTGAACAGTTGTGAAGTTATCAAAGTGCAAAAGGGGTTTAACATTAAACAGCCTACTCAACCTTAACTATTTATATTCATTGCAGAAAACTTAGTTAATGCATCAGTTAGGATTGAAGCAACAAAAGTAGGGAAATGAGGCATTAGGGTTTCTAACCCTAGCACCCCCCAGTCCTACCACTCCACCTTCCACACATCAACAGGCACCGGGGCATGCCTTGGGGTAATTGGCCCTAACTCTCACCCCATTCCATGTGTAAGGAAGCTGAGATGGTACAGTATAGGAGAATGGGGTAAGAGTTAGGCCTGACAATCCCAAGGTACACCCTGGTGCCTGTTGGTGTATGGAGGTTCGGATGGGGTGGGGGGTGTTAGGGTTGGAAATCCTAAAACTTAATTTCCCTACTTTTGTTGCTTCAACCTAACTGATGCATTAATGAAGTTTTTTGCTGTGAGTTTACTTTTTGAGAAAGTTTAATCTTACCCTTATATGTTTGTGGGAGTGCGGTGTGTTGTGGTTGCACAGGGCCCTAAGCTTAGGGCCTTCTGTGCCCTGTGCTCCTATGTAACTATAAGTGTATAGACATTATAATTAACCCTCATCTCCCTGTGGAAATGCAGCGCCCTCCAGGCCTTGCACTTCCATCAAACTCCCATCTCTCCATAATGGTATCCATTTGTGGGACTGCAGTGCTCTACAGGCCCTGCGCTCCTATCTATCCATAAGTGTAGAGACATTGTAATGAACTGTCATCTCCCACTACTGCATAATGGAGGGCCCTGCAGTCCCATTACTGCATAATTGTATCCATATGAGGGAGCACAGGGCCCTCTCAGTCCCGAGCTCCTGTATACCTATTATTGTAGAGATGCACGCAGGCCTAGAGACAGTCCAAGTAACCCTTGTGCTGCAAATGGTACAATTTCTCAGCAACTATAGGAACACTGGAAGCAATTCCACTGGCGCTGTGACTATGAACTGGCAACCTGCATCACTGCTTAGTACACCTGGAGGTGTACTAACTGCATTTAGTGAAAAATCTATATCTCAAACCATTTTTGAGATATAAGCATAAAAATGTACTACGTCTTCCACAATGTTATCCTCTGGTAAATTTCTAAACTTTGAAATGTTATAATTATGGAAGCAATGTAAATTTTATCACCAAACCAGCAAAGGTTACATCTGTGGGGCAAGCCCATTCTATCCTGAAAAGCTCAACCCAAAAGTTCTAACCAGTGAAGTGACAAAGAAACAGTAAATTTTAAAAATCCTTTTTTATGAGGTGTCAGAATCCTATTTTGCAATGTGAAAAAGGATTTTGATGTCATACAAAAAAGGGATTATGAATAGGGCCATCTGGTCCCATAAATCCTAGTCCTTTTTTGTGATGCAAAAAGGAATTTTGACACCTCACGAAAAGGGATTAATTTTTAAAATGCATTTTCGTGAGCTGTCAAAATACCTTTTCGTGAGCCGATTACCTTTTCTCGAGGTGTCAAAGTCCTAATTTTGCATCACAAAAAAGGATTAGGACTTGTGGGACCAGATGGCCCTGCAGCCATCCTTTTTTGCAAGCTGTCAAAATCCTTTTTCGCAACACCTTGTGAAAAGGGAATTCATCTTGCAAAAAAGGATTCCTGGCAGGGCCATCTGGTTCCACTAGTTCTAATCCTTTTTCATGATGCGAAAAGAGATTTTGATACCTCATGAAAAGGGAATCAGCTCGTGAAAAGAGATTTTGACAGCTCATGAAAAGGGACTGGAGTTGTAAGACCAGATGGCCCTGCAGAAAATCTCTTTTTGTGAGACATAATTCCCTTTTTGCTAGGTATCAAAATCCCTTTTCACCATCAGAAGTGAGACACAAAAAAGGATTTTAAAAATAAGTAAGCATTCTGAGGCCACAGCAAAGTACAACAAAGCCATAGAACTGTGAAGGACATCCAAATAAACAAAATATATACTTGGGTGTCTCCAGAAGTCATCACTGGGTAAAGTTATAACATTTTGTTTGGGCTCATAAAAAGAAAACAGGATGGCAGCTTGTGAAAAGTGAATTTTTTTCTCACAAAAAGGGATTTTAAGGATCCCTGTTCATGATCTGTCAAAATCCCTTTTTTGTGATCCCTAAATCCCTTTTCACACCATGCAGCTATCCAAAAGACTTAACTGAGCATGCTCAGAACCCAAACTTTCAAAATTGGATAACTTTGGAAAAGATTAATATTTTTTCAACAAACCAATGCTGGTTTGTTCCTTATGGCAAGCTCTTTCTACAGTAAAAATTGTAGACCAATATTCCAAACTGTGTGGCCACAGCATGATGAGGAAAAAGCAGCCAAGAAAGGTGAAAAAAGGTGAATTTTACTGTTTTTTCACTATTCGCAGCACAAAATCTGCTAATGCGTTGAAAACAAAACTTGGTATGTCAAGAGATGTACCCCACAGGACAGCACATACCAAATTTCATTCAAATCCGTTGAATGGTTTCAAAGTTATTAAAGTGCAAAATGTGAGGTTTAACATTAAACCGCCTACTCAACCCTAACTATAGTGGCACTACCGGGACACTCTAATATATATCCTTCTCAAACTCAAACATATATAGAGAGAATAAACACTAGGAAAGTATAGTATATGAGGATATAATGCCATTGAGGGGGCTTATTAGCCAATAACCCACAAGCCCAAAGGGGGTTTATTGAGCTAATTCACCCCTGGGATGGCACTATATCCTCACATACAATGCTTTCCTAACTTTTGGTTTATATGATACATAAGGTTGGCACTTTTGGAACAGTGGAGCCCTTCTGGGGTGGGGGAGGGGGTTGGAAGCACCTTTGCAGTTCAACACTGAGTTGAGCAGTCTGAAAGATGTTAGAGGGGAAGACAACTTGAGGAGCCAGAAGACTCTAATACAAAATGGAGAGTTTACCAGTTTTTCACAATTGTCATTTTTGTTTATTTTTTTTAAATTAACTTAAGTGAAATCTGCATTTGAAATTTGTGCCAGTGTTACCTATGATGCCCTGAGAACAAAGAGTACATGCACTGGTGTATGTACAGAAGCTCTCACTCATGAACCTGCCTGGAAGGATCTGAAAGGATTTGAGTTTTTTTAGAAGTGCTTTTGTTACACTGCTCTTTTGTTTGTAATTTGAAACATTTTAACTTAAGGATTATTAGTCTGTTTTAACTTGTTTCTATTGTATTTTTTTCTGAAGTGTTTAGACAGATTGCAGTTTCAGAAAGTGTTAGGATTTATTACACTACCTGAACATTAATATATCTTGCACTGGCTCAGGATCTTGTAAGGAACCTGTATAGACAGGCACTTATGGGAATTAATTTTTATGTTATAGATCGAAGAAGCACTCCAACCATTCAGAGTGCTCCTTTCCCCTGCACATGAGACACCCCTATTCTGTGAAGAGCATCTCATGGGCAGATGCCCAGGAAATAGGCACATTCTGGGACAGTTTTTTTAAAGATAAAATTGAGTGCCTTTGACACCATCCCTCACAGGAGACTAATAAACAAGTTAGGCAGCTTAGGGGTAGGGAGCAAACTCACAAACTGGGTGGAGAATTGGCTGGTAGATAGAACTCAGAGGGTGGTAGCTAATGGAGTGCACTAGAAAGGAAGGGGGTGTGATGAGTGTGGTAACCCAGAGGTCAGTGTTGTGTCCTATACTGTTCAACATATACACTGGGGACATATCAGAGGGTCTGAATGGGAAGGTGTGTTTATTCGTGGATAACATGAAGATGTAGCAGAGTGAACATGCCAGGAGGGGTGGAAAAAATGCGGGAGGATCTGTCCAGGCTGGAGGAGTGGTCAGGGAAGTGGCAACTGCAATTCAATGCAAACAAATGCACAATTATGCACATAGAGTGTAAGAACCCAAGGGCAAAATACTGGCTAGGAGGGGAAGAACTTGAGGAAACAGAGCATGAAAGGGACCTGGAGATCATTTTGGATAGCCTGAAGGTAGGTAACCAGTGGAATATGGTGGTAGGGATGTCAAGCAGAATGCTGGCATGCATAGGAAGGGGCATTGCAAGTAGGAGGAGGAAGGTGATCATGCCACTATACAAAACTATGGTCTGACCACATCTGGAAAATGGGGTGCAGTTCTTGAGGCCACACTTACAGGATGAAAGAGAGAGAGTGGAGAGGGTCCAGAGTATGGCAACCATGATAGTTTAAGGACTGCATGGGAGGTCTTATGAAGAACGACTGGAGGAACTTAACTTGTACATGCTAGAGACGAGGAGGGAGAGGGGAGATATGGTGGAAACATTCAAATATTTGAAAGGAATAAAAAAGGTGAGGGAAGGATGCATATTTAGGAAGAGTGAAAACAAATCAACTAGGGGACATACTGTCAAGCTAGAAGGGGGCAGATTTAGGGGAAATGTGAGGGGACAGTTCCTCACTGAGAGAGACTGGTTGGCCCTTGGAATAGGCTGCCAGAATGGGTGGTGGGGGTAGACTCAGTAAGCAAATTCAAGAGGGCTTGGGATGACTGCAAGGGTCTAAACAGAAGTAACAATGCCAGGGAGTAAAGGGAATAAGATATGCCAGACAGGTAGGGGGTAATGGGCAGACTAGATGGGCCAAGGGGTCCTTTTCTGCTGGCAAATTTCTATGTTTCTATGAGTGCTCTCTCAATCTATAATATATTAATACATCCCCGTCGCCACTCATTGTGGGTAAAAGTGGTTTCACTTGCATTCTGCTTGCACCAGAACAGCTCAGCTTCACTTCACTGTTCTCTCTCGAGTAGAACACACATGAAACCCCTCTTATCCCACAACAGGTGGCTCTGGGGTACATATTAATATATAGCTTAATAGCCAGTTTCTTGTGTGTTTCTGCTTAGTCTATTACTTTCTAGCTCAATGAGGTTTTTTTGTTTGTTTGTTTGTTTTTTATATATAGGCAGCTAGTTAGGGTCATAATACCCTTCTTGGCTACTGTCATATATGGGAAAAAAATAATGGCTTTTTCAACGGGGACAGGGTCCCTGCCATGTATTACATATATCTATATCTACTGTATATCTATATATCTGTCTATGCATATCTATTTATAAATACATAGATATATATATATATATATACAGATATGTGTATATATTATGGTAGCACGGTAGTGCTACCATAGTTAGGGTTGAGGAGCCATTTCTATGTTAAACCCCAAAACTTTGCACCTTAATAACTTTGCAACCGTTTGATGGATTTGCCTGAGATTTGGAATTTATGATCAAGAACCATAGGCCTTGGGATCTGCCAAGTTTTGTACTGGTCAGATATCGGCTGCGGGTTATTAAGTGTGATCACAATAGCGATGCGTTCTGCATTTTCTGGAATTCTGTGATTAGCTACAGGTCATACGTTTTGCGTGACCGGCCTGAAATCTTCAGGGAACGTACAGCCAGGGTCCCCGATGTGCCTTTCAAAGATTTTGTGAAAAAATATTAAACGGTTCAAAAGTTATTCAAAAAACAGTTTCCCATTATAAGTCAATGGGAAAAGTTAACAAAAAGTTCAACACTTTCGCAAATGCATTTTTACTTTCGCAAATGGGCCTGTTACTTTTGCAAATTGGCCATTTTGTTTTCAGTTGGTGATCAGAAAAATGGTTGGCATTTAAATTTGGGACCCTCTAGCAACCTAATTTTTTTTGTATTCACCTAGTCGGGCCCTGAGGATGCTTGCCATGTCTTTATTTTGTGGTAAAACACCCCAGAAATATGTTTTCAAATTTCTGGAAAAAGCACTTTCGAAAAGTGCTTTCATGCTCATGAAAGTGTCATGAAGATCCCTGCGGCTTTTCATAAATTAGAGCAGTAATTTTCTAGTCTGTGGAAAATGACAGCAATTCTTTGGCACTGCACTGCAAAATAACTGTTTGGAGTTTTGGGCTGAAATTTGGAGGGAACGCAGCCAACATCTCACAGATGTACCTTTCAGTGTTGTATTGAAAAAATATTACACGGCGGCAAAGTTATGGCACTCCAAAGTTGACAGTTTTTCCCATAGGATAACATTACAGCGCCCGAAGCATTACAGGAATCCTTTGGCACCCTGCTGCAAAATAACGGTTTGGTCTTTTTTCCTGAAATTTGGAGGGAAGACAGCCAACAGTACACAGATGTGCCTTTCAGTAGTTTGGTGAAAAAATATCACATGGCGGCAAAGTTACGGCACTCCAAAATTGACGTTTTTTCCCATAGGATAACATTACGGCGCCCGACACTTAACAGAAATCATTTGGAGCCCTGCTGCAAAATAACGGTTTGGTCTTTTTTCCTGAAATTTGGAGGGAAGACAGCCAACAGCCCACAGATGTGCCTTTCAGTAGTTTGGTGAAAAAACATTACAGGGAGGCAAAGTTATGGTGCTCCGAACTTTTCTTTTTTTCCCATAGGATAACATTATGGCGTTAGCACACGCCTTTCAGGCCCGATATCTGGAAGCGATTGCCAGATAGGACTTTTCGTCAGAAAATTTCTTAGCCCCACAATGGGGCTAAGAGTCAAATTAGCCAGGACAGCTGTAAATAATATGACTTTTAAATTTTTTTTCTACGTCGTACGGTTCCTGAGATATAATGTATTTAGTATTCCAAGATCTCATTTTCTGCGCCGATACTCATTATTTTGCATACATTATTTGTACTCACTGTCTTTCTCAATGCAGGTTTTGGGGAAAACCAGCCTGTGAGCTTACATTACTGTTACTGTTGCCCTTTCTGCTTGTGGATCCGTACCCGTTTCACTTACCATTGACGTCTGCGCCACCATGTGTGTTATCCTTTGCGTTTTCATTTGCGCTTGCGTTTCTGTTATTTTTTGCCATTTCTGTCTACAGTACTGTTTATCTTACTGTTTCACTTTACATCACCATGCCCATTGACATTTCTGTTTGCAGGCACCATGTTACTATGTGACAACACATCACGTGGCAGACCATTCCCGTCTACGCCACCATGTGCGTTACCCTTTCTGTTCTCATTCGCGCTTGTGTTACCATGTGCGCCACTGTTAGCATTTCTGTTTGCGTTGCTGTCCCTGTTAGTATGCCACAAGACATCATGTGGTGGGAGCGCGGGCCGCCACTGCATTACATTCACTATTTCTCATTATCATTCTCAAAAAGAAGGGAAATTAGAGGCAAAAAACTCCGTTTAATGCATTAGTTAGGGTTGTTCCACAGCGACAAAAGTGAGGAAATTCGCTGTTAGGGTTGAAAACCCCCCTTGCACCCTCCACCCACCCCCCCAACCGGCATTGGGGTGTGCATTGGGATCGTGGGTCCTTACTCTCACCCCATTCTCCTATACTTCTGCTGCTTTACACATGTCATGGGGTGAGAGTTAGGGCTGATGATCCCAATGCACACCCCAATGCCACCACGTGCATCATGCTTTGCGTTTTCATTTGCGCTTGCGTTTCTTTTACTTTTTTGCCATTTGTGTGTACCGTACTGTTTCTCTTTCTGTTTCACTTTGCGTCACCATGCCCATTGACATTTCCATTTACAGGCACCATGTTACTATGTGACAAGACATCACGTGGCACACCGTTCCCGTCTACGCCACTGTGTGCGTTACCCTTTCTGTTCTCATTCGTGCTTGTGTTACCATGTGTGCCACTGTTAGCATTTCTGTTTGCGTTTTTTTCCTGTTACTATGCCACAGGGCCCCGCACTCCCGCCACTGCATTACATTCACTATTTCTCATTATCATTCTCAAAAAGAAGGGAAATTAGAGGCAAAAAACTCCATTTAATGCATTAGTTAGGGTTGTTCCACAGCAACAAAAGTGAGGAAATTCGCTGTTAGGGTTGAAAACCCTAACTCCGAATTCACCCCCCCAGCACCACACACACACAGACACACACACACATTCAAGTATGGGGAAGGACCAAGTCAACACAACCAATGACAGAGATCCAGCAGCAGGTGACAGAAATAACAAACAATTGTCTAAATGTACTACAAGACATCCCCACCCACCTGACCAGGTACTGCATGATCAGTGGAGATCAACAGCAAAACTGAGGCCATGTACACCAAACGTACACATCCCTGATTGCAGCTGCACACAATGTACCACACTTAGTAGTTGCATGGCCTTACCTACCGATGCGCCACACCAGACCACACCACTTGCGGTGGGCCACCTGAGCAATAGAGTTCAGCAAAACCAAGGAGTTCTACAGGTATAATATCTCTGATTATAACAAGGGTTTGAGAAATGCAGCTTCTAATTGACTGTAAACATTGTAACAGCCTTATGTTTAGTTTTTATTAATATACATGTAGAGCCTAACCATATGATGAACATGGTTTAATGTTGTTTAAAAACAGTTTTATTATGATAGCAATAAGCCACTCCCAGGTATTATGTTAATGGTCAGTTTATCACTGTCTAGCAACATGTGGCACTTCGCTATGCCTCATTCAACATTAAACCCCTACAGGGTGATTAACAGACCATTTAACATAACTGTTGGTCATGCCTTATTGCTTAATTGTCTTTATGAGTAGATACTCTCTACTAGGCACTGCAGCAGCTTTGCAACACAGTGTCCCACCCAGTTACACTATACACTGTCTAGTTACTGGAGAATGGCTGTGAATATGAACTCATGAAGATGAACATGTAACTTGATCATTACAGTCATCGAAACCCTAGTGTGATTATAACTGACAGAGTCAGTGATAGAGGATAACCCCTGCTGTCCTAGTACACTTACCCCATTGTGAGTTAAATCAATACTAAAAGACATTCTGTTTATATCTACACCATACCTACTTGATTCCTGTTGTACCACAATTAACATAGTTATCACTTTGATAGCATCAGTGACAGAAGTGTGCAACCCAAACAGTAGGCATACAGCCTGAGTATGAAACAACTGTTAAAAAAATCACACTGTGTCCATAAGTGGCATAGATCACTCATTGCAACAATAGTAAATGTATTACTATTTGAATAAGTTAGTCATCACAGATGCAATGAGATTGTCTTTATCAGGTACAACATACTCAGTAAGTGCCTACAGGAAAATCTATCCTATATACATCTCCGATACAGGTACATCATTGTTGGCTCAGTAGTGCTATGATATTTAGAAGCTGCTTGGCCTGATCCATGCAATTACAATGTTTCTTACAAAGAATACTTACTGCATCTTTAGTATTGAAACACACTGAAGGTCTATGTATGTACATCAGCAGTACACCTTCATCAGTAAGAATGCATGTGATACTGGCAGTACGAATTTCACAGCGTTGAACAGGCAATGCTTTTCCATACGCTTACATCAGCCTCTATGTTGAGTAAACCGTTGCAGTAAATGTACTACTATGTAAATCACCTACTAAATGTATCACTACTTTTATCTTGAGCATGCTAGTGTCTTGTAGTTAATTTATGTGCTTCTCTTAATTAATGTATACTCACTAGTGTTAAACCTTTATACAACTGTCATCATGCACCTTCAGCATTTATATTGAATAACGGCACAGTACCAGTTGTGGTGTGGTGTGGGGCATCGGTAGGTAAGGCCATGCAACTACTAAATGTGTGATCGTTGTGCAGCTGCAATCAGGGATGTGTACGTTTGGTGTACATGGCCTCAGTTTTGCTGTTGATCTCCACTGAGCATGCAGTACCTGGTCAGGTGGGTGGGGATGTCTCATAGTACATTTAGACAATTGTTTGTTATTTCTGTCACCTGCTGCTGGATGTCTGTCATTGGCTGTGTTGACTTGGTCCTCCCCCATACTTGAATGTGTGTGTGTGTCTGTGTGTGTGTGGTGCTGGGGGGGGTGAATTCGGAGTTAGGGTTTTCAACCCTTACAGCGAATTTCCTCACTTTTGTCGCTGTGGAACAACCCTAACTAATGCATTAAATGGAGTTTTTTGCCTCAAATATATATATATATAATAATTATAGTGGCACGGTAGTGCCACTATAGTTAGGGTTGAGGAGCCATTTGCATGTTAAACCCCACATTTTGCACCTTAATAACTTTGCAAATGTTCAACGGATTTACCTGAAATTTGGCATACATGATCAAGACCCATATGCCTTGGGATTGGCCAAGTTCGTACTGGTCAGATATATGGCTGTGGAGTTATTAGTGTGATCTTGCCATCATGCTTTTTTTGGCATTCTATGGTCGGACCTACAGGTCGCACGGTTTGCGCTGACCGCCCAAAATCTTCAGGGAATGTGCGGCCGGGGTCCCTGATTTGCCTTTTGTAGATTTTGTGAAAAAAATGTTAAATGGTTCAAAAGTTATTCAAAAATCAAGTTCCCATTATAAGTCAATGGGAAAAGTTAACAAAAAGTTCAACAGTGTCGCAAATGCAGTTTTTACTTTCGCAAATGGCTCTTTTACTGTCACAAATCTGCCATTTTGTTTTCAGTTGGTGATCAGAAAAATGCTTGGCATTTAAATTTGGGACCATCTAGCAACCTAATTCTTTTTGTATTCACCTAGTCGGACCCTGAGGATGCTAGCCATGTCTTTATTTTGGAGTAAAACAGCCCAGAAATATGTTTTTCAAATTTCTGGAAAAAGTACTTTTGCAAAGTACTTTCGCACTTGCGACACTGTCGAATGAATTTGCGTAAGCTTTCTCAAATTGCAACAGTACTTTTTTAGGCTGTGGGAAAATGACAGCAATTCTTTGGCACCCTGCTGCAAAAGAATGGTTTGGTGTTTTGGGCTGAAATTTGGAGGAAACGCAGCCGACATCTCACAGATGTACCTTTCAGTGTTTTGTTGAAAAAATGCTACACAGCGGCAAAGTTATGGCACTCCAAATTTGACGCTTTTTCCCATAGGATAACATTACAGCATCCAACGCATTGCAGCAATCATTTGGCGCCCTGCTGCAAAATAACGGTTTGGTCTTTTGGGCTGAAATTTAGAGGGAAGACCACCAACATCCCACAGATGTGTTTTTCAGTAGTTTGGAGAAAAAATATTACAGGGAGGCAAAGTTATGGCACTCCAAACTTCTCTTTTTTCCCCATAGGATAACATTACAGCGTTCGCCGCACCTTTCAGGGCCCGTATCTCGGAAAACGGTGCGAGATACAGACTTTTCGTCAGAGAAATGCTTAGCCCCCTAATGGGACTAAGTATAAAACTAGCCAGGAAAGTGATAATTCATATGACTTTTACATTTTTTTCTATGTCGTATGGTTCCTGAGATATAAGCAATTTACTATTCCAAGTCCTCATTTTCTGTTATGAGACTCATTATTTTGCATACATTCTTTGTACTCACTGTCTTTCAATATGCACCTTTTGGGGAAAACTATTGTGTGCATTTCCATAACTCTTACCCTTAATGCTTCTGCTTCTGGTTCTGTACCTGTTTCACTTACTTTTCCTGTCTACGCTACCTTCTGCGTTACCCTTTGCGTTTTCATTTGTGCTTCTGTTTCTGTAATTTTAACCATTTGTGTCTACAGTACTGTTTATCTTTGTGTTTTGCTTTGTTGTACTATGAGCATTACCATTTCTGTCTGTGGGCACTGTGTTACTATGTGACAAGAAGACAATATGTGGCGGCCCTCCCGTCACTGGTCCCGTCGCTGTATTACATTCACTATTTCTCAGTACTGTTTATCTTTCTGTTTCGCTTTGTGTCACCATGCGCAATACCATTTGCATTTGTGGGCACTGTGTTACTATGTATGAAGACATCATGTGGTGGGAGCATGGAGCCCAAAGGGCCCCGTGCTCCCGCCGCCACATTACATTCACTATTTGTCATTATCATTCTCAAAAAGAAGGGAAATTAGAGGCAAAATAATCCATTTAATGCATCAGTTAGGGTTGTTCCACGACAAAGTAAGGAAATTCAGTGTTAGGGAATTAAACCCCCTTGGACCCTCTAGCTCACCTCCCCCAACTGGCATTGGGGTACATTGGGGTCTTTCGTCCTAACTTCTCACCCCATTCTCCTATACCTCTGCTTCTTTACACATGTGATGGGGTGAGATTAGGGCCGACGACCCAATGCGCACCCTAATGCTGGTTGGGGGTGGGCTGGGGGTCCAAGGGAGGTTTTGAACCCTAACACCAAATTTCCTCACTTTTGTCGCTGTGGAACAAACTCTAACCAATGCATTAAATGGAGTTTTTTGCCTTATATATATATATATATATATATATATATATATATATATATACACAGTATATACACACACAGTGAAGCCCAACTCTGCAGAATTCTGCAGTAGAGTTACTACAGCAAACAGTGCAGTTGCAATTGGAGTTAATCCCTTTTGTCATGCAGGAAACCTGTGACACTGTGCTTCATCCTGTCAGGCTTCACTGTATTATAGTGGCATGGTAGTGCCACGATAGTTAGGGTTGAGTAAGCATTTTAATGTTAAACCTCAATGTTGTACCTTAATAACTCTGCCACCATATGATGGATTTACCTGAAATTTTACAAGTGCGGTCTGGTACCATAGCTCTCTGGATCTGATAATTTACGTTACAGTCAGATGTATGGTTGTGGAGCTACAAGAATGCCAAAAAATGCAAAAAAAAAAAAAGACTTTTTGCATTTCTTTTCTCATGCACACAGCCCACACACTTTGTCTGTTTGGTCCAAAATCTTCAGGAAAGATGTAGCCTTGGTCTCTGATGTGCCTTTCAAAGATTTGGTGAAAAAATATTAAACCGTTCAAAAGTTATTCAAAAAACAAATTTCCCATTATAGTCAATGGGAAAAGTTCACAAAAATCATGAAACTTTCACAAATGACTGTTTTTACTGTCACAAATGGCCCTTTTACGTTCATGATTTGACTATCTTGTTTTCAGTTAGTGACACAGAAAAATGCCTGCCATTTAAAATTGGGACCCTCTAGGTAAACACTGATTGTTGTGTTTACCTGGTCGGGTCCTGAGGATGCTAGCCATATCTTTTTTGGGGGGTTAAACCCCCCAGAAATGCATTTTTAAATTTTTGGGAAAAATAGTTTCACAAAATACTTTCACAAATGCGAAAGTTTCATGATTTTTTTTTTGCCAAGTTTTCGTGATTTGCAAAAGTATTTTGCAAAAGTAAGTCAAAATAACTGCACATCTTTGGCACCCTCCTGCAACCAAATGGTTGGGTCCTTTGGGTTAAAATTTACAGGGCAGCAAGCCCTGGTCCCTCATATGTGCCTTTTAGTGGTTTAGTGCCAAAATACTCAAGGGCCCCAAAGTTATAGCATTCCAAAGTTGAGCAATTTTCCATAGGATAACATTGTGGTGTCCGTCAAGCCTTTCAGCACCCGTATCTTGAAAACAAAGCAAGATACAGAGTTTTTGCTACTGGCAGCTTGGTTCATCTTTAGGTGAACTAACCTGTTGAAACAAGTTTGGAAACAGTAGATGACAACTGAAGTTGAATTTTTTTCCTACTTGCTACGGTTACAGAGATATTGACAAAAACATATTCCAAGGGTTCGAAGAGTACCTTTTCACTGCATTTCATTGCCCATATCTCAGAAACAATGCAAGATACAGTTTTGGTCAGTGTGTTGTTGTGTGAAGTACTCACTATCATGATTACAACCACACTTAACATTTTTTTATACCTACTATGGTTCCTGAGGTATTGCCAAATTAGTGCTACAAGAGTTCCTTGCCTAATATGGCTGCTCTATGGCTCCATACTTATGTGCTTGGTGGGGCCCCGCACTCCCACCAACACTTACAATTTACTACTTATATTAAACTTTTTCAAAAAGAAGGGAAATTCATTGCAAAAAACTCCGTTAATGCATCAGTTAGGGTTGTTTCCACAGTGATAAAAGTATGCAAATGCAGTGTTAGGGTTACCACCCCACTACCTCACCCCCATGCCCCATCCTCAAAACTCTAATTCCGCATCCCCCGACCCCCATACCCACATACACATGTAAGACACATTCAAGATTGTAAGACATTGTACAAGTCAGTCACATCTGTAAGCACAATAATCACTACACTATACTCATTTCACATAACACTATGTAATGAAAAAACAAATACAGTATGATCAACTCTATACTGCCAGCACAGTAAAATGAAACATTATAGCTGGCATATCTTTTTCATACAGTGAAACTTAGTCTGTACACATTTTCCAAATATTGATTTTTTGTGTGTGTCATACTTTAACAATTGGCTAGCTGCATACAGGTATTGCTGCTATCACACATACATAGTAGTTTTCAGATATTGCTCAGATATGAAACTAGCACCATCACATGTTGCTATACTGCTGTGTTACCAGGAAATACTCCTTAGCAGCATGGTATGCTTAGCTTTGGATGTTACAACTGTTGCTGTCACATGCTGCTTGTAAACTATGCTACAAAACATTACTTTTATTATTACTACCATTTGTTATTACAATTGACTTACTCGATCAGAAAAAAAAATATGCAAACATCCAATGACTGTTGATACAGTTACCCAAACTCTTATTTCCAGTATAGCTATCTATAGATAACATACTGTATGTTTCATCATTTCTTAAGAATTGAAATATAGGCATCTGCTTAAATCTTGCTATTGATGTAACAGAAAAATGCTTACTGTGGGCCATCTCCCATAGTTGCCCAGCATGCGTGTGTATCCCTCCAATTCATTCTGATGGCAGCAGAACTCATACAGTTGCTGGACCATGATGATGGATGTGTCTTGTACTATGTTTAGAGAGTTCTATGTTACTTCTGTTATGTGATGCTGGTTGTATCTGGTTGTGTTGCCTTGGCCCATCCTCTGCTTACATGTATGTGGGGGGGTGAGGAGTTAGGATTTTGAGGATGGGGGCATTGGGGTGTTGGGGTGGTAACCCTAGCACCACATTTCCACACTTTTGTCACTGTGGAAACAACCCTAACTGATGCATTAATGGTGTTTTTTTGCAATGAATATGTATATAGAGGCACTAGGGTTGAGTAGCAGTTTCTGTGTTAAACCTCAGATTTTGCTCTTTAATAACATTTTAGCTGATTAATGGATTTGCACAAAATATGGTACACATCATCCTGTGGTGTAGGTCTCTTGATGTGCCAAGTTTAATTCTGGTTAGATGTGTGGTTTCTGAGATCCAGATAGTAAACACATTTTTAAAAAGCATTTTTTTCCTCATCGCCTTGCAGCCAGATGGTGTAGAATTTATGACTGATTTTTGGAGGGAATAAAGGACTTTGGTAGCAGAACAAACAGTGAATATTTGGTGCAATAATATTAATCTGTTGCAAAGTTATTAAGTTTTTTAGTTCCCATTATATCCTATGGGACTTCTCTGAACACTCCAGTCTTTTGGATAGCTGCATTTTTTTTTGACAAAGGATTTGGTTTCATGAACAAGGATTTATGTATTTATTTATTTATTAGCTTTTGTTGACCAGGTACAGTAGTTGCATTAGGCAAAAACCTGCCTATTTTCAAGCATGACCCGGGAGAGTACAATATACATTTAAAAAAAAAAATAAACAAGATAGTGGTGAAATACAAAGCAGCAAAAATACGAAACCAGTAGATATCCTTACAGGGATATTCATGAAAGAAAACATACTTTTAGCAGGGATGAAGGAAGCAGGTATGGGGAACAAGACAAAACATTCAATAATTACGGTGACAACGGTAAGCTAGCTTAGGGAAAACAAGAGAAGAGGGGAGGTTAGGTACAGTCACAGGAATCAAGTGCGTGTAGGTAGGAGAAAAGTGCAGTCTTGAAGGAGGAGTGGGATAAAGAACATTTGAGACTGGGAGGTAGAGAGTTCCAGAATTTGGGGGCAAAGTGGGAGAAAGCTTGTTCCCCCAATTTTATAGAACAGAGCAAGATGGTGAGTGAAGAGGAATTAGAGGATCTCAGTAGGCAGGAGTGAGCCACAGGGGTGAGCAAAGCCCCAGTGATGTTAGGGTTGGGGTGTCTTGTCATGGAGTCAGTGAAGCAGCCCAGAGTGTATAAGCACAGGTTTTTGGGGACAGTCAGTGTAGGGTGGAGTACAGGAGACAGTGGTAAGGCAAGGGACCGACAGGACAAATCTGCATATGTTATTGAAGGTGGTGTCCATTTATGAAGAATACCAATGTTAGTGTGGGAAAAGATGGGGAGAGCATACAGAAGCCTAGGAAGCAAGATGCCTCTGGTCACAGAGATCCTAGCAGCAGGGGTTAGGGAGTGACACACCCAGTATGTGGCACCAATCTTAATATTGATGGATATGCAAACCTCACTTAAATGAGAAGAGAAATTGAGAGCAGGATCCAGTGTCACTCCGAGATATTTAAAGGAGTCCATGGACAGGACTACAAACCCATCACAGCAGCGCAAGCAAAGCTTTTGGGTCCCAGCATGAACTTTTCTAGCAGACCCAAAGAGCATAGCCTGTGTCTTTGGTAGATTGAGGATCAGGGAGTTAGTCTGGCTTCAGGATTGAATCATTTGGAATGCGGACGACAGGTGAACAATAAGGCTGTCTATAGAATGAATGGCTGAGTAGAGCACCAAGTTATCAGCGTACATGATGGAGTTCCAGTCGGAGAAGGAAGAGGGACAATCATTGACAAAACTGGAAAAAAGCAAGGGTCCAAGAATGGATCCTTGTGGGATTCCACAGGAGATGGGAGCCAGAGATGAAAGGACTTTATTGAAGGAGGCGGATTGGGAATGGTTTGAGAGGTAACTACTGATCCAGGCTAAGGTGGAACCAGAGGAACCAAGAGACTGCAGTTTGTGCACAAGCAGAGTGCGATTCACCAGATCAAAAGCTTTAGTGAGGTCAATGAACATGGCCTCGGTAAGTAGGCCAGTGTCCATGTTAGCCTTAACCTCACTAGTGAATAGGGTAAGAGCTGTAGTGGTGCTGTGACCAGCCCAGAAACCATGTTGAACTGGTGACTGAAGATTGAAGTTTAATAAGTGGGCAGAGATCTGATGGTGAATAAGTTTTTCCAACGTCTTGCTTAGGGTAGGTAGAAACACAATGGGGCAATAATTGGACAGAATTTTAGGGTCTCCTTTCTTTAAGACTGGTATGATTCTGGCAGATTTCCAGGCCAAAGGCACTATGAAGGTGCTAATGGACAAGTAAAAAAGCCAAGTAACAGGAGTGGCTAGGAGAGTGGCACTAAGTCTGAGTAACCTAGGTTCAATACCATCCGGTCCAGCACTGCCATGGAGGGGAATGGACTGTAATAACTTAAGAATGTCCAGGCAAGAGATAGGAGAGAGCACCAGGGCAGGAGGAGTATGAGGAGGAGTTGTAGGAGAGGGCTGGGAGCCACTGGAACCTGGAGGGGAGATATTGGGAACCTCCGTGAAAAGTGATTTGAAGGTATTGGCAATCGTGTTGGCATTGTTGCAGATTGAATCATTTATTAACATGTCTTTGGGAGTCAGCGGCTTAGTATTACTCATGATTTCATTAATCTGATGCCAGTATTTCCTGGGGTCGGTGGCTGAAGACTGTAGGAGACCGCAGTAGTAGTTGCTCTTGGCAACATGGATAGACTTCTTGCAAGTATTTTGCAAGATGCGGTATTCTACAAAGTCAGACTGATTGGAGGATGACTTCCATTTTAGCCAAAGCTTATCACACTGCTTGAGCAGTTGCAGGAGAGGGCAGTTCAGCCACTTGGTCACCTTCCATCAGACCCTCCACGTAGAGAATGGGTTGTGCTTGTGCTGTAAAGCAAGTAAGGTCATATTGAAGTAGTTGGTGGCCTGGTTGATGTCGTTGGTAGAGAATAGGGGAGACCAGTCGGTGTGCTTAAGATCAAGTAGGAATTTGGCCGGGTCAAGTAGGGAGAAGTTAGCAAAGGATAGAACTTTCTGGGGTTGTGAGGAAGGGGAGAGGTCTCACACACAGAAGACCAGGCAATGATCACTGATTGAATCGGGTAAAACCTCAGCAGATGAGTAGCAATCCTTCCGGTTAGTGAGAATCCAGTCAATCATAGTACAGCTGGAGCTGTTCGATGAAATCCGAATGGTGGAGGAGATAAGTTGTGAAAGATTGGCCTTGCTGATGGTAGAAGCAAGGGAGGAAGAGGTCAGTCCAAGCCATTCAAGATTAAAGTCACCCAGACAGATTACCTCATTTTTTTGGTCAAGGCAGGAATATGTTCTATGAGTTCCTCCAGACCAAGCTTGCTAGTGTGCAGAGGTATAAAAGTCCCAAATATGTACAGTTTCTTGGCTCTGCCAAGGAGTAGTACCACGTTTATGATGTTGCCGTAATTGAGAGGAGGTAGGATGAAGAGCGACATCCAGATAAGCATTGTAGTACAGTGCCAGCCCACCGCCTCTTTTGGTGGATGGTCAGTCAGCCTGGTGCATGAAATAGCCTGGTAGGGCACAGCTTTGACTCAAGCTGGTAGGTTTCAGTCGAGATTCCGATAGCATGAGGATATCTGGATTATTAACCTGGACCCAAGCCTCCAGGTCGGTGAGCTTGGCCATGAGACTATGGATATTAAGGTGGGCAAAGGTCAGTCCCAATGCCTGTGGCAAAAAATGGGTAGCCCCAAGATGAGTTTGAGGAAGATTGACCTGAGGACCAGGATTAGATTCAATATCACCATCTAGAGCAAGGGACAATGTGGTAGTCCAAAGCAAAACAAGTGCAATGGCACAGGATACTGTCTCTGGGGAGGTAAGCTTCTTGTGAACCATGAGCCTCAATAGTGACCTTAGGGGCTTGGGACTGAGATACATTGGGGGAGTAGGTGTGGAGGCACGTTCAGCCACCATGTTAGAGTAGGTGAAGTCTCAGGTGGACATCACTGACAGGGGGGCAGGGGAACCCATTTTAATTTTTTTATTTAGTTTTTGTTAACCAGGTAGGTGCACTAGCTAGCAAGTGACTATTTTCAGGCACGACCCGAAGAAGGGATAAGGAGTTGATGGTGAGTAGAACCATAACTGTAGAGTTTAGGCTACTCAGAACAGCCCTAGTCATCATGGCAGAAGGGATTAAGAAAGGTGACTAGTCAGAAATAAGTGTGGCAGTAGAAAGGCAGAAGACACAGTTGGAGATAGGGAAGCAGTTGTGAATGGTCATGGGGTAAGAACTGGGCAAGATCAATAGGATAGGGATAAATGAACAGAGGGAAGGTAAATAAGAGCAATACTGGCTCAGTATTAGGATTGGGGGGTATCTAGCTTTCAGAGGGTGCAAAGTGCTGTTGATAAATATTAGAACAGCAGTCCATAACAGAAATCTGCTGCTGGATACAGATTGGAAGGTATTCTAAAGAATGTAGGGGAAGAGGTGACACCAAGTGGTGAGATATAATTTGATGATGAGAAAGTAGGCAGATAGAAAAAAAAAAAGATAAAACCCACCTTTGTCACGTGAGTTAGGGTACCTATATAAGTAAGCATGGCTAAGGGTGAGAGGGTATTGCAGTGGGGGGGAGCAGCCACGTGGTGGCTGCAGAGCAGGCTCAGAAGTGAAACCAGAGCAGCCCGGGCTGTTCAGCTGCAGGCAGATCAGGCACAATTCTGTGCTTCCCTGCTGAAAGCAACCCAGGAAAAAACAAATCAATCAGATTGTGGTATCGGGGAGCATTCCATGCCACGTATTTCAAATTAGCCCCGAGTAATTTTTTACAGCTTGCCCTAAGTAATGTTTTCCATTAAGCTCTGAATCAAAAAAATCTTAACCAATTGCACCAAGAGACTCGAGTCTGTTTACATCGGCTGCAAATGCCCTAAAAGCTGCCCGAGGGAGGAATGCCCCTAAAGGTTTAAGGTGAGCTGTGGAGAGAAATAAATAGGAGGTGGGTGGGGGTTGAAATTAGAATTGCAGCAGTAGGTGACAGGGAGGGACCGAGGTAGGAAAATAAGACTGCAGTCAGAGGATAAAGAGAGAGAGAGAGGTTACAGCTTGCCCTGAGTAATGTTTTCCACTAAGCCCTGAATCAAAAAATCTTAACCAATTGCACCAAGAGACTTGAGTCTGTTTACATCAGCTGCAAATGCCCTAAAAGCTGCCCGGTTCACTAAACTAGCCCTAAACACAGCAGTGTAGTCCAAGGAAAAACAGCTAAAACGCTGGTAGTAAAGGCGTTTAGAAAAAGGCGCCAAATTTGAATTCTAGGCAGCAGCCTAGCATGGATTCAGTCGGCAGTGTCTGTACCTGGCTAGAAATGGGGTCCCCAACAGCTCTGAGGGTGAAATGCCCCTAAAGGTTTAAGGTGAGCTGGCTAGAAATGAGGTCCCCAGCAGCTCCAAGGGCAGAATGCCCCTAAAGGTTTAAGGTGAGCTGACTAGAAATGGGGTCCCCAGCAGCTCCACATGAGCAATCCATTTTCACGAGACCTGAAATCCTTTTTTGTGAGGAAAAAATCCTTGTTTTCGAGCCGACATCTTGTTTTTTTTTTATAAACTAAAACACCTGGGAAATACATACAAACACCAGAATCTAGCTAAACTGGCCCCATTTAGCTAGATTCTGACCTTTGTTTTTCTTTTTAAATAACAGCCAGAAATAGCTTTTCTGGACACCCGAAATCCTGGGTGCCCAGCTTAGTGAGAGGAGACTGCAGCTGTAGTTCTGCAGCCCCCATTTTCCCTGGTGTCTAATGGAAACCTTCTCTCCACAATGACTGTCCTCATTCCTTGCTGTCTAATTGCCCCCCCAATTGCCATCCCCTGCTCGCTTTTCTATTTTATTTATACAGTCCAACATTGGGATGCCCACAGCCCTGGAGGTTGTTGCTTTAATAATGTACCAACATTGGGAGGAGGGGCCCAATCTCCATGTCAGCATTTAAACTCCTCAGCAGTGTGGGACACTGGGAAGCTCACCTTCAGTGTCCCGAAATCTTTATTTTTTTAGTGTATAGCTGAAAAAAAGTAAACAGACCCCCTACATCTTTTACATATTTTCTATTAACCTGAAAAAAAGAAAATGGTCCCTCATCATCCCTGCTGCCCCTTCCCCCATCCTGACCCTCCCACTGAGCACCCCACCACTCCACACCCCCCTTTTCCTATACTTATCACCAAAGGTCAAGGGCTGTCATCTTCTGCTGACCAGGACAGGTTTGCACTCTTCAAAGCCGAACCACAAACTGAGTAATAAAGGAAAGTGCTGTATAATGGCTGTCAATGGCATTTTGAACTTAGATTCATAACTAGGCCATTTTTGGAATTTTTATGCCAAATTTTCAATATAGCCTTTTTTGGGACCCTACCTCATGAACACTGTCACTGCCATCTTGTTAATTGAGCCTGGGAGGTGATTTTGTGAGTGCTGCATCCCAAAAAGCCCAGGTTGAAAATTTGGTTCAAAAATGCCAAAAAATGTCCGAGTTACTTGCGTCCATTGAATTTTTCCTATGCACATGCATAACTTTGGTACTTTTCAATATTTTGCTGCCAAATTTTCAACAAAGCCATTTTTCCACACTGCCTCATGAACAGTATAGCTGTCATTTTTCATATCCTGCCCGAAACATGTTTTTGCACCTATGGCTCAGAATGGTGAGTTCACTGCACAAAATTATGTTTCTGGACTGATTAATGAAATGGCAGTGCCAGTATTCATGAGATGGGATCCCAAAAAGGCCATGTTTAAATTTTTTTTTTACAATTCTCTTTATCTCTCTGGAAACCTAGGGCATCTCTCCAGGGTGTTCCCTTGATCCTGCCTCTACTCCCCACCTGAAACCCCCAACCTTGGACTCCTCCAACTCCATGGCTTGTCCAGCCCCCTGGATCACCCCTCCGGTGGCCTTTTCTAGAAATAGAGGGACAGCCATGGAGTCAATCAGGATGAGATGATCCAAGTAGGCAGGTCCAGCTATGGGGATGTGGGCAGTTCAGTGGGGGCCCCCTTCGCTTCCACTAGGCCACAAGGGTATTTCTTGGAAGTTTTCCCGGAGCGCGATCATGCAATGATAGTAGCGCATACAAGTGCAGCCATCAGCTGTCACTCCTCCCCAGACATTGCATCAAGCTGCACTTCTTTTAGGGTCCATAGTCTCTACTAGGGGCCACTCTGAAGTGAGGCTTACCTGGATCCCTCCCTGGGAAGGGAGAGCAGTCCTTCGGACTCTCAATCCCTTCCCTCCTTGGCTGACCCCCGATGACCTGAGTCCATTACTGAACCCAGGTTACTGGCATCGCACAAGGTGTGACATCCAGCACCTCAACACTCAGCACCACCAGGCTGGCCCTGGCCATGTTCAAAATTTGGTGAAAAAAATTCCTAATAATGCCTGAGTTATGGTATATGTTGAATTTATTCTACTCACGTGCATAGCTTTGGTACTTTTCAATATTTTTCCACCAAATTTTCAACATAGCCATTTTTTCACACCACCTCTTGAAAAGTACAGCTGTGATTTTTCACATCCTGCCCAAAATGTGTTTTCGCACCTGTGGTGCAGAATGGTATTGTAGTTGCACATAATTACATTTTGCCTTGCATTTCACAATTTCTCTGTACTGCAGTAAATAAGGTGGGGTAATAAGATAGCTATGCTGACAATTTGGCCGCTGTTGTTTGACACATGGAAGCACAGGGTGTGACAGAGTGACCTCTGTAAGGAGAAGGTGCCCAGTGATGGGATAGGTGTCCCTGGTCCCCTTGTTCACCTTTTTCCCAAAAATAAAAAAATGAAGTACCAGCAAGCCTTAAAATGAATAAAATATGCACCTTTGGGATTTAATAGGTGTTTTCATAAAATATGTATGTTTCTATTGTGCAGTAGCTCTAAAGGTGTAGCGTGAATCCCCCTGGTTTAGGTAGTGAAAATAAAAGGGGAGCTGTACTGAAATGTAAATAAGATCCATATCTGTGGTGTACTTAAAAAGGCTCCTGGCTACTGGCAATGAAAGGACTTTGAAACTCCTTGGCCAGCCAAGCTGTGGAGGAGCCAGTAAAATATGGAAACTCTCCATTATGTTATGTCACTGCCTATGGAAACTCCCCATTATGTAATGCCACAGCAAATGGGAATTCCCCCCAAAAGTGTGATGTAATCCCTAGGGTATAAATAGGGCTTACCACTAGGGGAATGTTAGATAGGGAGTCAGTCTAGAGCTGGCTGTGGAGGATGAAGGACCTCTGGAGAGCATGGGCTCACACAAACTTGCCAAATAGGCTGAAGGAAATGCCTGGTGACCCTGCTGGGAAAAGCAGTGGCTTTGTTTATTTGGATGCATTGAATAATCTTCTTTATTTTTCTGTATATATATTTTTCTTTCAGTTTTAAAGAAAATAAAATAACAAATGCTTTCTAGCATTTTTTATGCATGAAAATTCTTGTCTGCCTGTTCCTGTGTTTGAAATCCTATGTCCTCCGCTACACTTGGTTTAAGAAGTGGGATCTGGCTGAGGGTCTAAGGGATACAAGAGAGAGCTCAGTCAGGTGGTTTCAGCCCTGGTACTGTTTGGGGAGAACTGGTAGTGGTGCATGGTGCCAGATTTACGGATGTGGAGTACCAAAGGTGGTGACCTGGATGAGGCATCACAGCAGCCTGAGAGATTCAGAGACCAGATGGTGGAACTTGTCTGACTGGTGAACTGGCTCAACGGGAAGTAGCTAGAGGTGGACTGATGTTGGAGGGAGACTGAGCACCGTCACCAGGTGCTTTTGGAGATGATCCATTTGGGGGAACCAGATGTTGCTGCAGATGTCCAGGATCATAAGCATCAAGAAGAGGAGGGCCAACAGATGGAGTCCTGGTTACCGGTATTTCCAATTTTTCCTGGCTGCTATATGGAGGAAGAGGATTCCCTGCCTGGGTATGTGCAGCAAGTACTTATGGATGTCCATTGATGCTCATTGTTCCGGGCTGTTACCTGGTGGAGGATGGTATTCGGTAAGGGAAGGACCATGAGAAGTCTCCAGGTAAGACTGTTTTTTGACATGGTGGTGATGGAGTGAAGACTGCAAGCAAGTTGCAAAAGACTATAGTACTTAAAGGGACTTGTGTAACTGATGTATGTACCAGCAAAGTGCCTACTGTCTGGGAAATGTTGCAGGCTGGAGATAATGAGTTAACCAGCTTACAGGCTTATGTTTCTGTGCATGAGAGTAAAATGTTAAATGGAGGTAGGGGAACTAAATTGTGGTGGTATGAACAAAAAGGAGTTGTTCTGCATCACATGAAACCCAATCCCCATACTGGGCAAGCAGATGTCAGGGTGGTGGTACCCATGACCTATAGGAGGGAGGTGATGGAGTCTGTTTGCTCCAAGCACACTAGGCCATTAAACCATGGGGAAATCCTGAGTGAAATCACTTCAAGATACAGTATTACTGGCCAGGAATGTATAGGCAGGTGGCTGCCTATGTAGAAACCAGTACTGTGTATCGGGGGTACCTGACAGACGGGTAGAAGGTGGAACCCAAAGGTGGGAGGACCTAAAGAAATGGCACCCATGGAAAAAGGGGGGACACACCCACATAGGTTAAGGGGTACTAGATGGTAGTTAGCACTAAACTGTGTTCTACTTTTACTAATAGTTGTTTCAGGGATAAAAATACTCAGAAGGTTGTAGTATATACCCCTTGTGTGCTGATGGAAGTACATGTTGACTGGTAAAATGGGAAGGTGGGTTGATCTCCCATGTTGTTTAATAACCCCAGGTTAAAGCAATGTTAGTGAGTAGATGGTACTTCACTAAACTGATTACTGATGTAAGGGACCCTAAGGGGAGCTAATGGATGAGGGCGGGCCATAGCTTCATCCCCTTTCAGGATGAGGGAAGGGAGATACTGTTTATCCGCAACATCTGAAAACTGAAAAATTCTCTTGTAACAGTTTTTGCTTTGTGTATCTTCTTCTCTATCACCTTTTCTGTTTCATCTGATATGTTGGTCACTTTCCAGATTGTCTTTTTGATCTGTTCCTTACTGTTTTCTGTATTTTCAGACTAGATTCAAGTAGGTTACAGTGGAAATTTACCTCCAGGGGAAATATCTATTGGGACACGCTATTGGTAGGTGTCAGATGTTCCAAATGAAAGTTGAGAAACCTATGCTATGTGATTAGTAACTAGTCCTGCTGGTGTAATAAAAATACCAGTGAATGTTATGAAAGTAATAAGAGCCCCAGGGTATTGTAAGTATGTTATCAGTGAGGGACTGTATGATTACATACTCTGTTTAAGGTACCTTGGGGTGGAACTCCATGGTGAGGGAGGGCCAGAGCTCCACCATACCCCCGGTTGTGATGGGTATGTGTATCAGACAACCATTGGATGGTTGCCCTCTTAAGTCGGGAGGTATGTGACAGGGTGACCTCTGTCAGGAATTGGTGCCCGGTGATGGGATAGGTGTCCCTGGTCCCCTTGTTCACCTTTTTCCCAAAAATATAAAATAAAGTGCCAGTGAGCCTTAAAATTAAGAAAATGTGCACCTTTGGGATTTAATAGGTGTTTTCATAAAATATGTATGTTTCTATTGTGCAGTAGCTCTAAAAGTGTAGCGTGAATCCCCCTGATTTAGGTAGTGAAAATAAAAGGGGAGCTGTACTGAAATATAAACAAGATCCATATCTGTGGTGTACTTAAAAAGGCTCCCAGCTACTGGCAATGAAAGGACTTTAAAACACCTTGGCCAGCCAAGCCGTGGAGGAGCCAGTAAAATATGGAAACTCCCCATTATGTTATGTCATAGCCTATGGAAATTCCCCATTATATAATGCCACAGCAAATGGGAATTCCCCCCAAAAGTGTGATGTAATCCCTAGGGTATAAATAGGGCTCACCACTAGGGGAATGTTAGATAGGGAGTCAGTCTAGAGCTGGCTGTGGAGGATGAAGGTCCTCTGGAGAGTGTTGGCTCACACAAACTTGCTAAATAGGCTGAAGGAAATGCCTGGTGACCCTGCTGGGAAAAGTAATGGTTTTGTTTATTTGGATGCATTGAATAATCTTCTTTATTTTTCTGTATATATTTTTCTTTCCATTTTTAAGAAAATAAAATAAATGCTTTCTATTGTTTTTTATGCACCAAAAATCTTGTCTCCCTGTTCCTGTGTTTAAAATCCCATGTCCTCTGCTACACAAGGCCCATACAGCCCTGCGCTTCCACACCTACATACATATGCACATCTATTGGGGAATTCTGGACCCTGCACTCCCACAGTAAAATAAAAATGTTATTATACTATCTCAAAAAGTAAGGAAATAAATAGCAAAAACTGCATTAATGCATCAATTAGGGTTAAAGTGAGAAAAGTAGGAAAATGTGATGTTAGGAGTTTCTACCCTAACACCCCATTCCCCATCCTGCAAAGACCCACATCTGGGGATGAGGGGCCATCTTGGGCCTGTGAACCCTAACACTCACCCCATTTCTTTAGAAAATAAGGTGACATGGTTACAGCATAGGATAATGGGGTGAGCGTTAGGGTTCATGGGCCCAAGATGGCCCCACTGGCTATGGGTCTGTGCAGGGTGGGGAATAGGATGTTAGGGTTGAAACCCCTAATGCCACATTTCCATAGTTTTGTTACTTTAACCCTAACTGATGCATTAATGCAGTTTTTTGCAATATATCACTGAAAATCCCATTTGTTTGAATGGGATTTAACAGAGAAACATGATGATAATATTGCTAAATATAACTGGTAGTATTGTAGTGATTTGCAGATTTCTTCATCTTGAAGAAATAAGATCTTCTTTGAGGGTATCTCTTGCAGCAAGTCATACACTTGGATATCTGCCAGAGTGCACTCCCTTCGATGGTAGCTTTCACCAGAAGTGCTGACTGGAGTCCGCCCAAAATATGATGTCATTCTGTTCATCTGTATAAGAACATGGGCATCCCCTAGTGGCTTCAGTTCTTTTTCCATACTCTTACAGTTCACTGCATGTGTAGCTTCACCGCTAGTGCATTGACGTGCTCATCAATGAGGAAAGACAACCATTGACTTTGCATCCACTGTCTGGGCGCTGCTCATAACGTTCGCTCCTGCTCCTGAAGCCAGGAGTTTAATTAAGCAAATCATCATCGATGACTTCAGGAACTTGATCTTTCCTAATGGAGCTGAAGGTAGCTCTCCTTGAGAAAGAAGTGAAGTCCCGTTTCTCCTCTTGATCACTGTCGATGAGCTCCCAGATCATGCAATCCAAACATTGGTCAAAACATATACACCAAGATGAGGACACACCATCTACTAATCAAGGTAAGGAATCCCGCCAATTGATGGTTTCCAGTTCAGGTCATCCATTGATGAGCCAGGCCTCTCCTTCTCCTATAGAAAAAATGCTGATGATCCTTGTGGCTCTGGCCCAAAGTATGGAGGCCTCCCGCAGTGACCAGAAGCTGGCTTCGTTGATGACCACCTTACCAGTTTTGTTATTGTCGATGCTTACTCAGGCCTTATCAGTCCTCATAACAACAACAGCTCTGCTGTTGACATCCGCTCCTCCCTCATCGATGACCCAGTCCTCCAGCATGGACCAGGGTTCTTTGTCAGTGACGGCTACTTTTTGGCATTCTTCTACATCCCCATTTCAAGCCCAGACTAGGAGATATGCCAGCATGGATCCTGGGCTCAAGCTAAAGGTTTTGCCATATTTGCCACCCCCTTCCCAGCCCATGTTTTACCAGGGTTCGGGGGTCCAGGCACAAGATGTGACCTTCCATGCTTCAGGCTCCCGGCTGCATCCACAGCCTAAGCCAAGGCCCTCTGTTCAGCTCCCACCCGCCCGGGGGTCTGATCAGTGCTCCTCTGCCTGCTGCCACCATCACGCGTTAACGCAGCGTGCGTGGCCTCAATCATCCAGACTGTCATGGAGGTTATGAAGGCCAAGTGTAACAGCCTCAGCCCATGCAATAGCCTCAACCCCAGCCTTCCTCATCTCCCATGCCCCCGCCTCCTAAGTGGGTATGTCTGGTGCCTTATCCCCCATTTCCCTTCTTTCCACCACTCGGGGACCGGGATCTGGAGGAGTTAGAGGAGATTGAGGATGAAGATATCAGTGATGATGATGATGATGATGATGTGTGCCCCCCTTCTAATGCCTTCACTTTATGCTCAGTGGAAGAGGACCCAGCGCTTTACACTCCTTGCTCTCCTCCTGATGACCCCAGTTTTATAGAAATCATGTCTCAATTGTAACAATTCATGGGGTTTACAAACCATTGAGCGGGACAGGCACCACCAGAATTTGGCAGACTACCTGGACTTATCTGAGGACCTGGCTCTTGTGGTTCTTCCACTTATACAGGCATACCAGAATACCGTACTAGCAGCATGGCACTTCCCCTCTACAGTGCCTCCAGTTCCAAAGAAGGCGAATAACCTATACCTGGCTCCCACTGACCACTACTTTTTTGCTGCAGCTCCATAGGCAGATTCAGTGATCATTAATGCTGCCCATGGTTTGACAAAATGTCCAAAACACCTCAGCTCTCTGTCTCCAGACAGGAAATTGAGGCGACTAGACTTGATGGGAAAACAGATATAAATATTTCCTCCACCCTTAATATGCATGTCTTCAGTTATATGGGGCATATGCTGAGGTATCAAAACACCCTGTGGACTGCCACCTCTGAAGTGGCTGCTAAACTTCCACAGTCTGTCAAAACTGACCAGCTACTTGCCACCCTTAAAATGGGCACTAGCCTTTCCCGTCACCTCCTCCGTGTGAGTTATAAAATGGTAGATACATCTTCCCATACCTCGGCAATGGGGATTGCCCTTCACCACCATGCATGGCTGCGAGAATCTGGTTTCACCCCAGATGTACAACAAACTATCCTGAATGCCCCCTTTAATAGGCAAAAATTGTTTGGCTCTGACACCGAAACCACTTTGAATGACTTGCAGGCCTTGGGCCACAGCCTAACAGACTGTACACACAATGTACCATACTCCACAGACCATGTCACAGTGGAAACCATACCAACCTTTTCAGTTTCACTGGGCCTCTTGACAACAAGGTCTTACCTGTCAGTCCATCAGAGGCCACTAACAACCCCAACCTCTGGGCTGTACCTCTGACTCTGCCTCCAAGGGCACCTATGCCACCCCTGCTGCAATGGCCCCGCAGTCCTTTTGACTTCTTCACTCCCCTCCAAAGCCCTCCTCTGCAAGCCTTGAAGGCTGTGGGAGGCCATTTTTCGCTACATCTAGAGGCTTGGCAAAAGATAACCTCAGACGAATGGGTCCTGCAGATCATATGCATGGGCCATACATTGGAACTGACAACCACCTCCCCACACCCCAACACCCACATCGTGTTCTACCCTTCATAACATATTCTAGTTGTCCTGGATGAACTCCTTTCTCTGATTCAGAAGCATGCCATCCAACCGGTGCCTACTGAGGAGCTGAAATGGGAATTCTGTTCCCATTTCTTTCTCGAGCCCAAACGCATGGGTGATCTGCACCCTATCTTGGACTTAAGGGACCTCAACTGGTTTATCCAGTACAAAAAATGTTGGATGGTCATCTTGACAACTGTCTTACCTCTTCAAAATCAATGGGATTGACTTTGTGCCCTCGACATGAAGGACCTTACCATCATATCCAAATCCATCATGCTCACCACCAGTATCTCAGGATCAAACTGCTAGGTTTCCACCACCAACTCTGAGCTCTGCCCTTCGGGCTGTCCTCAGCACCAAAGGGTTTCACAAAGTACCTGGCAGTCATGACCACCACCCTTCATCACCAGGATCATTATGTGTTCCACTGTTTAGATGACTGGCTCATAAAGGTGTCATCTCTAGAGAGTTTACTACACTCCCTTACGTGCACCCTCCACCTGCTCCAGTAGGTCAGAATCACAGTTAGTGTAGCCAAATCCCATATGAAGCCATCCCAATGTCTCCAGTACATAGGTGCTGTCCTGCATACAGTGCATGGTCAGGCTTTTCTCCCAAAAGACAGGTGTCACAAACTTATCTCCCTGGCCTGGCACTGCCAAGCAGCTCAACAAATCACTGCAAGTCAGTACATGCATCTCCTGGGTCACATGGCTGCTGCCATTGCCACTGTGCCATACACCCGATTGCACTTGCACCCAGTCCAGTGGGCTCTGCACTGCCAATGGCACCAAAAATCAGGGGACTTTGAGGAGTCCATCATGGTGACTCCTGCCCTTCTGGTGACTGGACCCAACAAACTTATTAACTGGCATGCCTTTTCACTCCCAGCCCCCTTCCCATGTCCTCACAACAGATGCTTCCCCTATCAGTTGGGACGCCCACCTAGGCCCATGCCACACACAAGGCCTATGGGGCCCTGACACCACCCTGTCCACATCAACCTCTTGGAGATGTGAACTGTCCATCTTGCCCTTCAGGCCTTCCAACTGTTCCTGATCCTAGGACCCTGCTAGTCCAAACAGACAACACTTGTGTGGTCTGCTACATCAACAAACAAGGGGGCATGAGATCACAAACACCGTGTAAAGAAGTGGTATGTATTTGAACTCAAGCTCTAGCTCTTCAACTCCATCTAGTGGCGGTTCAGGTTCCAGGAGCTCAGAATGTCCTTGCTGATCACCTCAGCCACCATGCACAGGGACACAAGAGGACCTTGCAGATGACGGTCCTCCACAACATTTTTCTAAGGTGGGGCATCCCGGAGATAGACATATTTGCCTCTCTAGACAATTACTGACTTCTGTGCTACTGTTCAGTTGGTCCAGGTCAACAGGGCTATTGCATGGATGCCCTATCCCTCTCTTGGCACAGGCAATTCTTATATACTTTCCACTGGTTCCCCTCCTCCAGCAAATATTATTCAAACTACAGCTGGAACAAGCATCCATGATATCTATCACCTCTTTTTTGGCCTAAATAAATCTGGTTTTCCCTTATCCAGCAACTGTTGGTCATGAACCTCCTCCTCCTCCTCCTCCCTCTTCAGCCAGATCTCTTTATGCAGAACCGGGGCACTCTTCTTCACCCCGGTCTTCAATCCCTGCATCTTTATGCTTAGCTCCTGAGGATGTTTTCATAGGCAGGAAACATGTCTCATTCTCTGTTGCCACCATTCTGCTGGCCTCTAGAAAGCCTTCAACCAGAAAAGCATATGGGCCTCACTATACCCCAATCCTTCATTTCTCTCAAAAGTAGTTTCAGATTTTACCCTCAACCAATCTATTTAGCTGCCTGTCCTCTACCTGGATCATTCTAATCCAGGAGAGTCACTTCTACATACCCTGGATGTCCATTGCATCCTACGTTATTACCTCACTCGTACCAAGTCCTCTAGTAAGTCAAAACAACTCTTTGTTGCCTTCACCAGTACCAGGGAAGGCCATCTTGTCACAAAACAAACTTTATCCAACTGGTTAGCCCATTGCATTACCTATTGCTACACTAAATACAAAAAACTTCTTCCTGGGACTGTGCGTGTGCACTCCACCAGGGCTCTGTCTACCGCTGCTGCCTGCTTCCAAGGCGTCTCTTTCTCAGACATCGGTGATGCCACTGAGTGGTCTACTATCCATACATTTTCTAGGTACTACAGCCTTGATTTGGGCTCCAGGTGCTGCACCTCCTTTGGCTGTACTGTCCTGAAAGGTCTCCTGTTATGACCACCCTTCACATTTAACTGCTTGGGAATCATCTCAAGTGTATGACCTGCTGCAAAAGATACCCTCAAAGAAGATAGTACAGTTTCATACTTACCATAATGGTAGATCTTCGAGAGGATCTCTTGCAGCATGTCACAAACTTGCCCTCCTTCCCCCCTCCTTCTCAGGGAGAGCTCTCATCTACTAACTTCATCCTATTGGATGATTTCTCTGGCCTCCTTTGTTCCCCTCACTGTCCTGCTCCATGAGCTGTCATCAGTCAGGAACTGAGGCTGCTAGGGGCCACTCACATATTTATACAGATGAATGGAACAATGTCATATTGTGGGCGGCCCCCAGTCAGCACTGCTGGTGAAAGCTACTCTTGATGGGAGCACCCTCTGGTGGATACCCAAGTGTATGACCTGCTGCAACAGATCCTCTTGAAGATCTACCACTATGGTAAGTATAAAACTGTACATTTATTATTCAAAACATGCATTTCCAAAATCAGGGCCGGATTCACACATAGGTAAACTATGCCTGGTCTTAGGGCCCAGGATTTACAGGGGGCCCACTTCAGACAGTGTACCCAGTATGCAGTCACATAGTATTGTTGCAAAATGGTGGTACTGACCACTTATCCCCAGTAACCCATTGCAACCCTGTTGTGCTATGAACTGTGGGATTGCAAGCCTTTTTCTGTGTGGTTGCTAATGACATTGCAGCAGTGTGGGGGAAGGGGTGGGAGTCACCATGTAAATGGATTACAGATCCATGCACAATATATTGCAACCCTCACAGTGGTGGGCACAGAATTTTCAGATGTCCCCTGCCTGAAGAATCAATACAGCTAGTAGTATGAGTGCTGAAATTCTGTGCTTGACCATGAGCAAGGCCACTGGTTTTCAGTCTTTACAGGAAAACCCAGTAAAATTCCAGAATTAGAGCTGCCTGGGCACTGGTAAAAACAAAGATTTCATGGAATCTGGCATTTTATATCAGATCAGTAAATCTACAAAACTTGTATTTTTCTTGTAATTCCTTCCTGTACTATTTTCAATTTGCCTTATTTAATGCTCTATAAATTAAGCCTTTTATTCTGAAGATTTATGCACATGCTAAAAGACTAATAGCAGAATCACAGTTAAATCCAGAAATTAGAGTAACAATCACCAGTGCAATTCTGGAATCTGAAGTCTTGAAAATGAAATTTCATGGTTTTACTCACTGTGAATCAGTGGCATTGACCATGAGCTGGTGGCTCATGAAGATTGGTGAAGGACCAGAGAGTAACAAGTAGCACATGAGGAGATCTGAGCTAGGAAAGTGGAGTCTAAATGATGCCATGAACTGTGTCAGAGCAGGAGTTTGTGAGGGGACACTGAACCACCAGTACAGAGTCACAGGACAAGACTAAAGAAAAAGAAAAATTTCAGTAATCCAGAATTGGGCCTTTGGGTAAGAATTGAGTGGGATGGGGGTGCATTATGGACAGTGCTGACTCTGGAGTCAGTTTCATGACATAGCACCATAGAACTGATGCTATGTCATGCCAAAAAATTCTCAAGTGGTGAAATCCAGCATGTTACTGCCACACTTGTAAAAGTGGTCACATTTGCATTAAACCACAATTGCTGGAGAGGGACTCATATGAAATGTTGTGCATAGGACCCAATATTATGTAAATCTAGCCCTGTACAAAATAGTTATTTTTCCTAGTACTTTTGGTATACTTTTATTTTACAGGTATTATTACTGATGTTTCATGAGACAGTGATGATTTTATTTGATGTTTGATAGCCTGGTAAGTTCTTGACTAAAAAGCCCATTAGGAACAGAAACATAGAAATGTAGAAATTGATGGCAGAAGGAGACTGAAGGACCATCGAGTTTTCCCTTAGTATATTACTGTACCTGATCCTTAATGACCAAGAACATACAGCATGATCCTTTCCAGGATGTAGGAGCTCTTTACTTTGAGTAATTGTACTAAAGTGTTTATGATTTGCTTAGTGTACATAATATATAAATATTCTCAATGTTCTAAAAAATTATTTTATGCTTATAATAATCTATTTTTTACTATTTAATATTGACATTGTAAAATGGCAAGGATAAAACCTGGAAGTTGATTGACTGAAGCAGACTTTGACCCATGATGATATGTCACAATATTGCCACGGTCCAAAACTGATTAACAAGATCAGCCATTTACTAACACTTTAGGGCCATTTTATAATCACAATAATACACTACAAGGTGTGCTATATCATGGGGTATCGTCACTTCACAGATGCATAAGGCTCTTGACCTGTGGCCTCATGCCTCACAATGCAACCGCGGCATGATATTCCACACCTTGTCATGTATTATTGCTTAAATGAAGTACAGTATTTTCCTACAATACAGTAAAATAACACAATATGGACAATCACAGATTTTTCTTGTTAACAAATGAAACCTAAGCAATGGTTTAAAGATAATGGAATAGATTTTCAAAGCCCTCTGAAATCCTGCAGTTGCAGGAAAAAACTCGCACAAGTGGGTCGCCACTTGTAGAGCTGCAGTTTTTCCCACAGCTATGTTATTCTCAACATAGAGCCAGTTTGTGACCGGCTCCATGATTTCATCAGCTTGCAGCCATTTTTTTGGTGCAGTTGCAGGGAAAAGTTACACCTGGTTGGACCAGGTATAACATCCCCTGTAGCTGTGCTGGCCAAAAATATAACTCTCAGCAGGTGAGGAGATTTCCGCCTGCAACCAGGGCTTTAAGTCAGGACCTAGTCCCTAACCCAGTTGAAAATCGAGCCCAATATGTAATTATATTAAGGTGTATTGAGTCCTCATGGGTTTAACACATATTTATTCATTTGGTTTTTGTTTACTGGATAGGTACACTAGACAAGAGTATTGCCTATATTCAGGCACGACCCGGGAGAGTACAATCAGGACAGAGCAAGGTATAAAGAAGGTACACACATTAGTGATAATTGTTCATGGTACAGCATGAAGTGGGAACAAAACAAATTTGCAAATTGCTGACAAAAGCAAGACATATTTCTGTGGAATCTGAGAGTAAACAAATACCCTTACATTAGCTACTTGCACTGGATGAAACAACAATAATAATTAAGGACATACGACAACCGCTAAAGAATAAATAACAGTTTTAACTAATGATTTTGTGGAGGGAGTGGGAACATGCAGATTTTACACAGTTGAGGGAAACAGAAAGTGCCATGTAGGTAAGGAATGCTACTGGGAGTCAGTCTCAAGTTACAGCACAGGAGCAGCCATCAGAATCAGTCAGGTGGGTGTGGAGACCCAGTTTAAAGGCTAGGTGGGATTTAGAGAGTTTAATGTAAGGGGGGAGGGAGTTCCAGATGCTGGGAGCCGATATAGTGAAGGATAGTTGCCCCTTTTTTGTGAGGTATCTGGGAATTTCAAGTTAGGTTTGTATGGATAACCTAAAGAGATATGCTTGGGAGGGATGAGATAGCAGCCTTGAGAGATACTCAGGTGTCCCCATTCTGATGATATTGTCAATCAAGCATCCAGTAGAGTAGAGTCTGTGCAAAGTTGGGGAGAACCAATTTAGTTTGGAGTAGAGTTCACAGTGATGAGTCAGTCTGTGTGCAGAGAGGGCAAATCGGCATTTGCTGTTATAACATGTGCTCCATTTATGGAGGGATCCTTTCTTAGCATTAAGGTATACCTGTGAGCAGTATGAAAGGGAGGGAAGGAGGAAACCTTGTGGAATAGCAAGCCAGGCAGCATCATTCAGGGAGGACCTAATTTTATAGGCAAGACCCAGTTTAGAGTTAACCACCTTGCAAATAGCTGTGAGGTGGAGGTTAAAATACAGAGATGGGTCAAGTGTGACTCCTAGGTACCTAAAGGAGTTAAAAGATACCGGCGGGGAGCCATTAAGACATAATACTGAAAGATCCAGAGCACAGGATTTGATTCTAGAGGGGGAGCCAAAAAGCATAGACACAGTTTTCTTAGCACTAAGTATGAGTTTGTTTTGTAGAAGCCAGACTTGTAAGCAATCAAAGTCAGCTTGAATATTTGCCTTTACTGATGTGGGGTCTTTACCACTAGTGAGAAGCATCATGTCGTTGGCATAAAGGATCAGAGAGGAGACACAGGGAAGTGAGGGCAGGTTGTTAATAAAGAGAGAGAAAAGGAGAGGGCCAAGTATAGATCCCTGGGGAACTCCAAAAGAGGTTAAGGAGGGGTCAGAGACAGCAGTTGCAATTTGAACAAATTGTCTCCTCCCAGTGAGGTAGCTTTCGAACCAGGAGATAGCAGACTGGGAAAAACCTAGAATGGACAGTTTGGAGAGCAGAAGGGGGTGATTCACAAGATCAAAAGCCTTAGTGAGGTCAATAAAAATGGCCCCAGTGAGCAGGCCCTTATCCATTGCTGTGAGGACTTCAATTGATACCTGAAGTAGTGCAGTTGTGGTGCTATGCCCCATTCAGAATCCATGTTGAGCAGGGCATAGAATGTTGTGAAGGTCAGTCACGATTACCTATCAAAAAGTCAAAAAAGATTAAGTCATGCACACCACCCCAAAAGTGGAAAACTAATGTAATGTATTTGCTGCCATTTTGTATAACTTTTAATAAAGTATGTCCAACCTACTAGCTCCCTGGCTCTTTTAACCACAGAAGCTCTTTGTTAGAGAGGAGGAACTATTGGCATCCACTCCATTCCTTTTCTATCATAGATATTAAAGAAACAGTGCCAAAAAGTATATGACAAGGTGACTCCCAGCAATTTAAGTTTCTTTTCACATTATTAAAAAGCAGAAGCTTTCAGAGCCTATTAAGGAATTGTGAAAAAGTTACCTTTAGAAATATTTGAAGAAATTCATAGTGTGACAGAGGAGGCCCCCAGTGAAAATTAAGCAACCAGCAGGGGAGATGTGGTAGTCTGCTGAGAGCAGAAAGTCCCACATACCAGATGGAAATTACACCAGACAGAAACAAGGTTATATTAATCTCAAATATCCCCTTCTAACTGGTTCATGCTCACCAGGGGCTTGCTTTGCTATATTAAGAATTTCTTCAAGGGTTTTCAAAGATAAATCTTTTTTCACTTTCCTGTTCTATGCTTTGAAAGCCTCTGCTTTTTAATAATGTGAAAAGAAGTTTAAATTGCTTGGAGTTGCCTTTTTATATACTTGTTTGAACTGTTTCTTTAATATGTATGGTGTGAAATACTTATTTGCACTGTTTCTTTAAAGAACTACTGATGCCTCAAGAAGAACTTTTAAAAATATATTTAGACACAAAGTGGCTTAAATTTCTTACTAGCTCTGCATTTCTTATTCCTATTATTTATTACTGAGGTCATATGCATGAAAACAAGAGGGTTGTTCCTTGTTCATCAGCTCCTATTGTATCTTCCCAACCAGATGTCATAATACTCTGCTTGTGAGATCATAGTTACTCCCATGGCAACAGACTATGATGTCACAACAGAGCATTATAATTTCAAGTAGGGAATAAGCTATAGAGGCAGATAAACTGTGAGGGATAAATTTTTTTTTTTGCAGGAATTTTTTCAGTAATACATAATGAAGGGGAGAAATCTATTACATATATATATATATATATATATATACACACACACACGTATATGAAATACAAGCTGAATTGTGTTTGAATGTTATGTTTTCCAAAGTTTTTCCAAAGGCATCAGCTGCTCTTAAAGATGTATGTTAGAAAAGGAATGGACCAGTTGTCACATGCTCTGCTCGGCCCTATTAAGAGCATGTATGGCTTGAAGGGTGTGGCACTATTAAGTTACCTGTAGATAAACTGCTGCTTTTATAATCTTTTCAGTAAAGTAAAACACTGTGTCTTTTATTTTTTTGGAAGGGTGTGTGTGTGTGTGTGTGTGTGTGTGTGTGTGTGTGTGTGTGTGTGATTTTAAGCTTTTTGTGTGTCTGTCTAGAGGTGCTTTAGTCTACTGCTGTCTTTTTAAGGGTAATTGTTCTATTTACTTGTAATTAAAAACATAAGAAATTTAGCCAGCCCAACAGCTCAGTGGCTTGGGAACCATTTACCTCGAAGCTGACTCAGGCTCATATCCTGAGCCTGGGATATAGATGGCAGACCCTCAGGACACAGAGTAAGCATCTCCATGGATGCCTTCCACCTCTGGGAAAGGAGGGATCTGGGTCAAAATCATGCACACATGGTTTTAAAGGTTGTGAAGTGGAGTGGGTGCCCCATTTTGCCACTTCAAGTCTTGCCCCTTGTGTGTAATTTTCATACAGACTGCCTTGTAACAACCATTTTTCTGATTTATGGAAGCTTGCAGATGTTTTTTGCACACATTCTGTGCCTGGTGCGGTATGTCCAGACATAGCATGTGTACAGTAGTGCCTCTCTGAAAAAAACTGCTGGAATCATATACTTGATCATGGCCTCTAAGATCTGCTGCCAGGGAGCAGGTAAGGGTGCCAGTGCCCAGCAGCAAATCTTAAATCTGCTGGAGACACTTCTTTTGCCATGGTAGCTCACCAGTTGTGGAATACATTACTATTAGAATAGGTCCTAAAATAAAAACATTTATTATCAGTCTCAATACATTCCTGTTTATGCATTGTTTTCTCTAAAGTGTCTTATACTGTAGATTTGTCTTATTTGTTATTGCTGCTGTACAATGTTTGTACTGAGTTCAATAGAATGGGGACTGCATTATACAGCACTCAGGGTCAATTTATATAGAAGAACACCATCTACATAAAGATAAATGATATTGCATGGTATGGTATTGCATGGTATGTTATGGTAAAGCAAGGGCAAGACATTTATTTTATATAGTGCCCCATCTGTGTGACTAGGAGCACTTCACAAATAATCATACACATAACAATAAACAGCATTAAAATGTGTTAAACTAACACATAAAATACAGCTGATATAACAAAATGGAGAATGTGTCAGATTAAAAGTCCAGGTTATATGATTAGGCAAACAGTTGTGATTTTAGCCCCCTTTTGAACCCTTCAAGCAATGAAGTAGTCCTTAGTTGAGAAGAGAGAGAGAGAATTCTATAGCAGTGGAGCAGCCACCAAGAAAGTCCTCTCCCCAGGAAGTTTTGGGCATGCCCTAGAAACATTTAGGAATAAACCCTCAGTGGAGCAGAGTGGATGTACAGGAGCATGCCAGATTAAGAGGTCTTTTAGGTAGTCTGTCCCTGGTATGATACACTGTACTGGTCCCTCACAGGTTGATGACATCAGTTGTTAACCAGTCCACAAGGTGTCTACATCATGACAGAGCTATTCAAAGATACCAGAAAAAAATACACCTCCCCTAATGACTTAGCATTTTCATGGTGGGTCTGGCAAAGGAGCAGAATAAAGAAAAAATATAGTTCTCAAGATAGAAAGCCTCAAAGAAAGGAAATTCAACAAGAATGCTAATATGTTTGAGTTTTAGTTGGTAGCTAGCTTTTTGTAATAAAGAATTTTAGTGCACTGCTACTCTAAAATAATGAGGTTCTTTATTCAAGTCTAGACAAAGGACAGTCAAGGATATGTGGGGGAGAGGGAACTCAGCAGTATATTGGTTTTATGTAAAACATTTTTGACGTCTATGTAACTTCTTATCTTGTCAGAAAGCTCTTTCCAGATGTCTGGGAAAATTCATTAAGTTCCCAGTCATTCTACAATTACAACACTGCTGTCTGTATTGCATAAAATATATTTATATTTTGAGTATACAGTATTAAATAACGTTAAAACAACTATGCCGAAGGTGCTGCATTAATGAAAGATTATAGGAATATTGGCTTATAATACCAGGGTACAGCCATTGATTATTGGATGACCTTGCTGTACAGCTGGGACTGACTGATTAACCCACTCAATGTTTTCAGCGATTGTCTAATGAATTCCAGAAGAATCACAAATCAGCTGATCAAAAAACTGAACACATTGCACAAACCAGTCCCAGCTTTAATTTTTCCAGTCTAGAAACAGAATACTGTGCCACATGTTTTAGCAGACAACTAGTAATACCTACCATAAAATACAACATATTCATGTATAGGACCTACAATCCATCAAACAGGGTTCTGGAAAGCCAGTAAACTTGCAGATAACTTTTTGAAGTCAAAATATTCTGATCCTCTCCATGAGGAATGTTAGTCAGGATATGTCTACCTTAACAACAAATATCCAACTCATCATGTACTTCATAATTGTAATGTTTTAGTCATTATGACTGACCACATGTAACATTTTGTTAAAGTGTGATTTTCCTTTCAAGGATGTGAGCACATCTTAGTGGCCTGTCCAAGGTGTTGCACAAAATGTAGGAACAAAAAAAAAACAGTGCTGCATTGACATGCGGGCTCATACAAAAGGTTTATACTGAATGCACATTGTATGTAGGAAATAGAGTTAGGACTGCGGTTTTGACCATTGGTCTTCTTTAAGAAGAATCTATTAGGAGAAATTGAAGATGCAGCAAAGTTTTTCTTCATGGGAAAATAAGTGGCAAAGTTACCAAATTTGCATTTGTGGAGCACTTTGCGTAAATTTTCAAGATTGCCCGAAATTTGCCTTTTGTGACTTTGCGTTGCTTTTTGGGGGTTTTAAGTGCAAATTGCACTTAAAAAACCCAAAAGCAAGGAGAAGTCACATCCCCCCATTGTCAGCTGCTCAACATCCCTCCCTGTTGTCTAGTGGTCCCCCACCACCACCAATTGCCATCCACACTCCGACACAAGAACAACCACAAATAATATAAAAAAATTGATATTTTTTCATTAAATCCCTGGTGTCCAGTGCCTCCTCACCCATCACCTTGCCCTCATGTGTAGTGGTTCCTCTTCTGCTGTCACTAATTGCTGCCCACATCCACATCAACAATACTGTATTAAAAAAATAGCATTTAATCCCTGGTGTCTAGTGGACCCACCACTCTGTTAGGTACTGCCCCAACCCCACTCCCCCCAATCCCAACCCCAAGTAGGCCACAGGCATAGCCCTCCACTTACCTTCATGGCCAGCAGCCCTACTGAGCTCGATGAATGAGCACATGCTTGTACAAGCACATGCTCATTCATTGAGCTCAGTCAGGCTGGGCAGCAATCGGCTGCCATGGGAGGGGGACCACTAGACACCAGGGAAGGGATAGGTTAGGGAAAGGGATTTAATGAAAAATAAATTTGTTTTAAGATTTATTGGTGCCAGAAATCGGCGGTGGGGGGGTTCTTCCACTAGACATCAGGGATAAGTAGTTTTGTGTGTGAAGTGTAAAATTCTGCACAAAAATTCCACACTTCATGGGATGATCCCCCCACTCTGCAAATAGCCACATTTTGCAAAATGCACTCCGCGAGTTAAGTGCTGTTCGCAAAAATGTTTACAGTGCGAATTGTGTCAACTTCACCCACCTCTAGGAGAAATATAAGCAAACTTGGTAATGACGTCCTGCGAAAGCTGGGATATATATTCATTGCAAAAAACTACAATAATGCATCAGTTAGGGTTGATAGCACAACAACAAAAGTATGTAAATGTGATGTTAGGGTTACCACCCCACCCCCACACCCACACCCTCCACTCGCCAACAGACGTCAGGGTGTTCCATGGGATCATCAGACCGAACTCTCACCCCATTCCATGTGTAAACTAACTGACATGCTACTGCATAGGTGAATGTAGTGAGAGTTAGATCTAATGACCCCATGGCACACCTGTTGGTGTCTGTTGGTGAGTGGACAGTGGGAGGGTGGGGTGAGGTGGTAGGAGTGTAACCCTAACATTACATTTCCATACTTTTGCTGCTGTGCTATCAAGCCTAACTGATGCATTAGCATAGTTTTTTGCAATGAATTTCCCTTCTTTTTGAGAAAGTGTAATATAACTGATAACTTGTATGTGTTAGTGGGAGCGTGGGCCCTCCTGGCCCTGTGCTGCCTTCACATTGGCCATATTTTGCATAATAGTATGCATATGTAGGAGCGTGGGCCCTCTGAGCCCTGTGCTCCCACTTATTCATAAGTACGGAGCCATACAGCAGCGCCATAGTACTCCAAAGGAACCCTTGTAACACATGTTTGGCAATATCTCTGTAACTGTAGCAAGTAGGAAAAAAATTACACTGCAGATGTAATCTATGACTTCAAAACTTCCTCATCAGCTTAAGGTGGACTAAGCTGTGGAGAACAAAAAGTCTGTAGCTCATACCGTTTTTGAGATACGGGCACTAAAAGGTGTTGCAGGGGCCGCAATGTTATCCTATGAGAAATTTCTCAACTTTGTAGTGCTGTAACTTTGTAACCCTTTTAAATTTTTTTTACCAAACCATCAAAAGGCACATCTGTGGGTCTGGGGCTTGCCACCTGTAAATTTCAGCTCCAACCATTTAGGTGCAGTGGTGTGGCAAAGAAATTGCATTTTTTTTTGGTGCAGTACTGTCGCAAATTGAGACAGTACAGATGCGACCGTGTCATGATTTCCAAAAGTGTGGCAAATGTACTGTTGTAATTTGTGACACAATGGGGAACCCAATTTAAAAAAAAGGTATTTCCAGGGGTTCTAGAAAAAAAACTGATAGCACCACTGTGTTCCTTGGTCCCCGTTTAGGTAAACCCAACTGTCACTGTTTATCTAGGGGCACTAGAATTTGAACTACAGATGGTTTTCTTCACCACTAACTGAAACAAACTGATGGCAGCATGACAGTAAAAGTGCATTTGTGACAGTAAAAAGTGATTTTGCGACAGTTTTGAGAGGCACATACATTTTTTTCCCATTGACTTCAACCTTAAAACTTAAAAATTGAATAACTTTTGAATGGTTTAATATTTTTTCACCAAATCTTCAAAAGGCACATCAGTGACTCAGACTGCATCTTCCCTGAAGACTTCAGACTGGGCAGACAAATCATGGGGGCTGTAGCCCCTAGCAAAGAAACACACAAAAAAACCTGTTTTAGCACTTTTTTTGCGCTCTGCATTTCCACAGCCGCTCATCCAACCGTAACACTACCTTGCCAGTATTACTATACACACACACACACACACACATATGAAACATATGTTTTGAAATAACTGGCCAGATAAAAAAAGCATCTTTCTGAGCATGAAAGGATATCAATATAATAGCTGGTGAGCATTTTTTTCTTTGGGCTCAACTAGTTAATGTTTCTCATAATAACTGGCAGCTATTACGGGAGATGCCCACAGCCTCAGACACTGTGAGCATGACCCCCATTCTCACAGCTGCACAGCTGTCACTTTCTCTTCCCACTGCTGCAGTGAGAGTTCATTCTCAGCAGTGTGAAAGCAGGGGAAATCTAGAATTTGATGAAACACAGTGTAATTTTGGTGTAATCTTACACTAAAAAATAACTTACTATTGATAAGGATATTAAGAAAGTTCGTATTTGTTGTTTCAACTTTGTATTAGCAACTGCATTACTATACCAACTAAAATCCAGCTTCAAAATGAAAAATGTTTTTTTAGTTTTTGATTGGAGAAAAATGGATGTACCAGAAATTATAAAAACTAATGCATGGGTCAGCGTGTATCACTTGAATTTAATACACACTCACAGTGTTTGATGCTGGATAAACCTCTCAAGTGTCTCTCTTGGAACTGCATGCCAGGAATCTAGTGTCAGTGGAATAATGTGAGAAAATTAAAAGGAGATGTACAGTAGCTGCTGTGGGGAGTTTGCAACCTTCCTATCTCCTACTGAATCCCTGAGTACAGGCGGTGGGGCCAGGTTGGCTCTGCCAGGACTATCTGAGATGGGTGGTGGGGGACCTAGACTGATCTACAGGTGTCGAGCTGAGTTATATACTGGGCAGTTTTAGTTTGCTGGTCCGATATAGTGATTGGTGAGGTAGGTGGCAATATTACTGCTTGGGCACTACTGACAGTTGGTGGGCTGGTCCCACTCTGTCTATTTTAGTGGTGGTGAGCCTGGAGGATGCTGTGGCAGGGCATCAGATGATCTGATGAGAGGCATCCAGAATTTTGGCAAGCTGTTTCCTTTAATACTTTCTCCACAAATCATGTTGAATTTGCACTGCTTGTCCCCAGTTTTTTTGGACTATCTGGAAGCACATTACATATTTCAATGACTTTCCCCTTTATCAATGTCAGTTAGACTGGGAACCTCCATGAAATCTATGATGTTACAGTTCTGTTTTGGGCTTTGTGGACAGAAATATTTAGCCCTTTGAAATGTAGTTGCATTGGACTAAAAAACACTCCCTGCTGGATTGATAAAGCTAATTTATATTTGTTTTCTAAAGTTTGATTGGGATTAAGCTAGTGAGTGGGTAATTCTGTATCTCTAGGGTGACTGGCTTGAGTGCTTATAGTTATTAACAAGTTGGTACGTACAGGGTGACTGATTGTGTAGATCTAGCTGATTTAGTAATGTAGCTGTGGGGTGAGTGAGAAGCTTGTTTGTATTTTGGGTGAGGAGTTGGATTTGTTTGTGCGAGGTTAGTTATATTTAATTTAAACATGTTTTTTATTGGAGGAGAGAATATGTATTGTGTCCACCAGGCAATGTTTGGTCTACTCTTCATAATTGCTGCAGCTGTGGATGTTTGAAGTACTCTCTTGTACCCTTTCTGCAGAGGTCATCGATCATTATAAGGACCTGGAGGTTTCCAGGGCTGTGGATCACCATGCAAGTTTGGTCCAGGGTGGACCAGGGAAGCACAGGATTGAGAGAGTGAGATAAAAGGGAACCCTGGAAAGGGACAAAATCAGAGAGGTCCACCTTGCCTTGTTCCCATTCCTAGGGCTACCCTGTCTTTGTACAAGCAAGCAGCAAATGGGCCAGCAGACCTAGTTCTTCCCCTTCGGGTAGTTCTGTGTAACAACAGGCCGATGAAGAATAAAACTGCAATAATGGAGGAATTTATCATGGACTGTTGAGCTGACTTGGTATGTATAATGGAGATCTGCTTGAGGGATGACTCAGGACCAATGCTAGAGGTGTCCATTCTGCTAGGTTATTCCATGTTACACTTAACTGAGCTGGCTGCCATTGATTTCTTGGCATCATTCTGTGTTCATCCCTTGATTTCCCATCACAGATTGCCATGGTTTGAGGATGACCTGTAGCAGCTGAAGACAAAGGGATGGAGATTGGAGCATTCCTTGTGGAGATCAAGGGAAGAGACCATGAACAACAGCTCAGTGTGGTGCGGAGTTAAACAGGTGACCAGCCTGAAATGTAAAGCACAAATCCACAGGTACTCCATACCCTAAGAAAAATACTGCACACTTCAAAGCTGACTGTCAGGGGACACTCCCAGATGAAGAAAGCAATCTTGAAGCACCAGGGGAAATGGTTGGCAGCGGAGTCTGTGTCCACACTTCATTATTTGGCTACAATAAATAGTTTTATTGGCATTCAGCTTTGAAGTGTGCAGTGTTCTTCTTAAAGAGTGCAGTGTACCTGTGGATTTATTCCTTGTGGAGATGAAGGTCACAGGAGGATAGATTAGTGCTAAAAACTCACTGCGGTGAGTATCAGTGGGAAATCACTCAGAACAAGTCAGAATTCCTAGCACAGGTGATTGCTGCTAGAATAAATTGACAGGCTCATCTTGTTCACACTGTTGACAGACTGTTAAATCCTGTCTGCAGTCAAGAAGAGTCTTTTCTGAAGAAAAATGTGAGGAGCTCAAACAGAAAATGGTCTGCCCAGGCTCCATGACATCCACCTGCCAGCCCTGTGCTCCTCACTGCTATCTGAACAGGACCCAGCAACTGCATATCGGTCTCCAGGTGGGGGGGAGTCCCTCCTCTGCTTGGCCCCACCATGGGAGCAATCTGTGGGTTTCTAAAGGCTCCCAATGGGTTGAGGCAGAAAGCTAAGTGGGAGGGGCCAGATATCTGACCGATGAGCCCTGACAGGGTGTAAGTGTGGGTGAAAAAGCTTAATAAAAAACAAATAGCAGTGGTAAAGCCCCTCCTGAAGAAACTCTCTTTTAACCCTGATATTCTTGCAGACTACAGACCTGTTTCAAACCTTCCCTTTTCATGGAAGGTTTTTTATTTTATTTAAAATTTTGGTAACTGGGAAAGGCACACTAAGTTGAGGCTTGTTTCCATGTACAACCTGGGGACTGGGGTAACAATTACATACACAGGAGATACATACAATCAATACAAGTGCCAGAAGCAGTTTGAACAAGACAGTTTCATAAAGTGTTTAGAGTGACAGGTAATACTTTTCATATTTATTTACTTTGTTGACCAGGTAAACACACTGAGCTGGAGGCCCCTATTTAGGAATGACCTGGAGCCATATACTGTATATAGTGATTAGACAGACACGGTTTACAATTAGGTTGACTATTTCAGCTAACAGATTAGACCAGCTTTACATTCAATTTTATTACTGTATTGTGGATGGGTTGGGAGGAAAAGGGGGGTGTAGATTGACTGGAGCAGATGGGGTTGGGGTGTAGGCAAAGCTGCTGTTTGCTAGAGGTGTGTAAGGGAGAGCTCTGTAGTTGGGGAATTTGTTGATTCCAAATAGAAGGAAGTTTGTAGATGAATGCAGATTTGCCAGCTGTCGAAGACAGTTGGAGAAGATAGAAGGAGAAGGTATCCCTGGTGTGTGGGGTGTAGGGGAATGGGCTGGCTGGGGATAGCATATCAGAGAGGTAGAGAGGTAGGGAGGTAGCAGACTGAACTGAAATTTGGATATTACAGAGATCGAGTGAGTGACTGTGATGATGATGGGATAGGGTTGAAATGCTGCAAGAGGAGTAAAGAGAGCAGGGTGAATTTTGATGGGGGAGTTGGTAGCAAAACAGCAGAAGGTGTTTAGAAGGGTGTCAAGTTTGGATAATGAGGCAGTGGATGTGTTTTATAGTACATCTGTATAGTCAAAAAATTGGACTTATCATCTTAGTTACTAATTCATGTCTGAGTGGGAGTGGGAGGGAATCTTTGTTGCAGTACAGCATTCCAAGCTTGGGGTGCAACTGTGAGGAGACGGTGTCTATGTGAGTAGAGAAGGTTAGGTGGGGATCAAGCCATACATCTAGGTAGTTGTATGATGAGACATTGTCCAGTGGACTCCCATCCAAGGAGGTGAAAGCTGAGGGTGGGGTGCTCTGGCCAATTTTTGTGGTGACCTGAAGATCATTGATACTGTTTTGCCTGTATTGATTCTCAATTGGTTTTCCTAGAACCAGGACTGCATCTTATAGAAGTCCCATTGTGGAAGGGTGTGGACATCATTCAGGACAGGCCTGGAGGCAAAAAGGATGGTGTCATCTGCATACATGTGTATGGGGGAGCTGGAGCATGCAGATGTGAGGTCGTTGATGAATATTGAGAACAGAATGGGTCCAAGGATTGATCCTTGTGGTACTCCTGTGAGTACAGAGAGTGGGGCAGAGGAGGAGTTGCCCACCCAGATGGATTGCAGTTTGTTGTTAAGGTAACATTTGAACCACCTAACCATGAGAGGGGGGCTAAACTGGAAGCCTCAAGCTTAGTAAGGAGATGGAGGTGGGAGACTGAGTTGAAGACCTTGGCAAGGTCTACAAAAACCTTTGTAGTTAAGTGCCCCTGGTCCATTGCCGAGTGAATATGTTCTGTGACTCATAAAAGGGAAAAGACTGTAGAATGGTGCTTCTGGAAGCCGGACTAGAATGGGGAAAGGAAAATGGAAGCAGTAACAAACTCAGTCAGTCTGGATTGGACAAGGGATTCCTGTACTTTGGCAAGGGCTGAGAGGAGGGAGATTGGATGGTAGTTTCCTGGTAATGAGGTGTCACTGCATTTTTGTAGGGGGATTACACTAGCTGATTTCTAGGTCTCAGGTACAGTTCCAGAGGAGAAACAGAGGTTAAGAAGATGGGTTAGTGGTGCTGTGATTTCACAGGCAGATATGCAAAGTAGTTTGAGGTGGACCCTGTCAGTACTGGATTTAGTGGCATTGAGGGAGAAGAGAGCTTCCAAAACTTCCTACATGCAGATGGGTGTGAAAAGGAAGGTAGTAGTAGTAGTAGTGAGTAAGTACAGTACATATTTATTGATCAGTCATCAGACCATTACAATTTATCATACAAAATACAATAATAACATAAGTAAAGCGCACCAGTGGAAGTACAGAAGACAATAGGAAGGTATTGTGTAAAGGGTTTGGGGAGGTATCTTGGGAGGGGGGCAAAGGATGATCTAGAAGGGCACAAGTGGTGAAGAACTTCTTCAGGATGTTGGCTATTCTAACAGAGTCAGTGATAGGTGGGTCATTTTGTTTTAGGACTGGCAAGGTGGTTTGTGCAGGGAGATCAATCAGAGAGTGAACCAGCTTCCAAAAAGAGGAGGGCTGTGCATTTTTTAGTGTGTTTTAAAGTAGTCTGCCTTTGCTTGATAGATGGCCTTGGCACAAGCATTCTGAAGGGTGTTGTATTCTTGCCGAGTTTGGGGGTCAATCTGAATTTATATTGTGAACAGGCTTTGTTGCAGGGATTACACTGGGTAATAAGTGAGGCAGAGACTCAGGGATGGTGATTTTCTTGACTCTGTTTTTGACCAGAGGGGCATGAGAATCCCATACCAGAGTGAATGTGGATAGGAACTGGGCTAGGACAGTGTCACCATCTGGAGTTGAGTAGACCAGAAACTAGTAAGCATGCCTCAAGTCATGCAGGAGGTCACCAGTGTTGAGTGAGCTTAGTGGATGGATTTTTATGTATTTAAGAGCCAATTTAGTGAGCTGAGTTATTCTGATACAATAAGTGGTGCAGTGGTCACTTAGAACATCTGTGGTGATTCTGTCTGGGTAGGAGGAGAGAATCCAGTCCATTAGTGAGTTGTTTGGAGAGTAGAGATTGTAACCAGTGGGCTCTGTGATCAACTGGGTGAGGTTAAGAGCTTCAATTTTGGTGGTGGAGACTTTAGTTGAGGGGGAAAGCCAGTCCAAGTTGAGGTCACCCATTAGTATTAACTTGCCATTTGCAGTAATGGGTGTTAAGGTGGATAGGCACAAGATAAGTGAGTCAGGGGCTAGCCAAGGGGAGGCATAAATCACTCCTATGAAAATGAGGAGCATAGAGAAGAGGGAAATGAGGGCAAGGATACACTCATGGGAGTCTGGGTTGGCTTCTTGTTTTGTGACAGAGCAAGATAATGGTTGTTTTACATAGAGTGCTACCCCTCCATCTCGCATGCCACCATCTTCATGAAAAAGTTAGTAATCAGGAATCATTAAGGAGGAGTTGGGGGTCTTAACTGATAGCCATGTTTCTGTGATACAGAGTACTTCTGAGGAGTGTTGAGTCAACCAGCATTTAACCAGGTCAAGCTTTTGTAGTGGGCTTCTGATATTCATATGAACAATACGTCAACCCTTATGGGAGTTCACTGATGGGGAGCTTACAGGAGGGCCTGGGTTTGGTTTAACATCCCCAGTGAGGAGTAGGAAGAAAAGGAGGAAGGAGAAGGTGGTGGGTAGTTTGCGTCCCCTAGGGTTTATGGTGGGGTTAGGAGCAGCATGGGTGCACCAGAGAAATATTTTGTTTACTGACATTTGTGGTGGTAAGACACTGGTGTGAACTTAAGGGAAAGTTACATATGGTGAGGGTGAGGAGTAGTGTGGTGGAGGGTCAGAGCAGAGAGAGAGAGACGGGGAGATGAGAGGAGCATCATGAGTGGGGGAGCTGGGTATATGCAGCTTGTGTGGTGGAGTGCATGTGAGAATGAGAAGAGGAATGAGAGGTAAGAGAATATTATGAGATAGATACATATTCCCATTAGAGGCTTGTAGGAGCAACTGGGTGGACCAGCTGGCTAATGAATGTGATCTTCTGATCAGGGAAATGACGCCAGTCTATATGTTTAATTGGTTTTCTGGATTAATCTACTGGCACATAGGAATGAAATGGTGTGGGTAGGAGTAGTAATGAGTCATTGTATGGGCTGCTAGTGGGTAGAGTGGGTCTCCAATGATGAAATCCTAGGTGGGGAGGGGGCTAGAGTTAGGGCTTTTGGGTTCAGACTAGAAACATTGTTAGAAGTAGGAGAAGTGGGTTAAATGAGGGGGTGAGGGAAAGAGCTGGGAAAGACACTCAAGGGTAGATTAAATGAAAGGGGGTAAGGGGAACAGTTGGGAATGAATACTCAGTTTCAGGGAAATAGAATAAACAATGCACTTAGAGACTGATGAACATGTTTTTTCTACCTACTTTCATGCCTAGTTTGGCTGTAGAGCTGTACTAATTGAACAGGAGCACCAGCTGAGAAACATTTGAACTGATCCAACTGAGCAGAGAAAGGGGAGGTGGGTTTAACCAAGTAGATGATTGGTGGGAGGGGGGTCTAAAAGTTCATTGATTGTTTTTTGCACTTTATGGTCACTATAAAAGAAAGACTAGCTTAGGATGGGAGGGTGGTTGGAGAGGATGGGCTGGAAGTGAGTAGCAGTGCCACATGAAGCACAGCGCCACATGCCAGATAGAAGAGGAAGCTGTACCTTGGGGGATTCAGGCTGCAGGACCTCTGGCTAGTGGTAGCAGGTGGTGGTTGGGGTAGAGCTCCAGTTGTCCTTTTGGCCTCATGACCCTCCTCCTGGCATCAGTAGCTCTTGAGCAACAGCTGGAGCTGGGGAGACAAAGGTAAAGTCAGTAGGAAGCAGCTAGGGAGGGTGTCAGGTAATCTGGTCATGGGGAGAGGAGAGAGACAAGAAACCAGACACTAGCTGTGCCAGAGGCTACAATTCATGACCCTCATCTTGGTGTCAGTAGCACTCGAGTAAGAACTGGAGCTGGGGGAGATTTGGGCTGCAGGTCCTCAGGCTTGCGGTAGCAAGTGGCAAGTAGAGGAGAGCTCCAGTTGTCCTTTTGCCCTCGTGACCCTCCTCTTGGCATCAGTAGTGCTTGAATGAGAGCAGGAGCTGGGAGGATTTGAGCTGCAGGTCTTGAGGCTAGTGGTAGTGGGTGGTGGCTGGGGCAGAGCTCCAGTTGTCCTATTTCCCTCATGATCCTCCTTTTGGCATCAATAGTGTTCGAGTGAGAGCTGAAACTGGAGGGATTCAGGCTGCACATCCTCTGGCTAGTGGTAGTGGGTGGTGGGTTGGGGAGAGCTCCAGTTGTCCTTTTTCCCTCACACTCTCCTCTTGGCAGCAGTAGTGCTCGAGTGAGAGCTGGAGCTCGGGAGAGAAAGATTAAGTCAGTAGGCAGGGGGCTTGCTAGGATGTCAGGTAGTCTGAACATGAGGGAGGGAGAGAGAGAGAGATAGATGAAACCAGACACTGTGCCAGATGCTGCAATTCCCTTTGTACACAGTCCCTGGGCTAGACAGTGTCCATAGCTAGAGACAGCATGTAAAAAAGAGTTCTAACCAGAGCCGATAGGGCTGTGAAGAGCTACCAAATAACCAAAGTTATTTTCTTGTTGGTGCCATGTACTGCTGTTTAGTCACAATCATCAAAAACTGGCATGCTGCTAATCCAGTCCGCTTTAATTTATTTAGTCAGAGTACATGCTGCTGTGTGTATATATGTGTGTGTGTGTGTATGAGTGTGTGAGCATGCAACCTGTCCTGCCCTTAGGAATGAGATAGCTAACAGCTGCAGCTGCACTGTCTGTAATCTGATACTGTAATCTGACTTTTAGAGTTTCAGTAATTTTCAACAACATATAATTGAGTAACCACTAGGTTGCTGAAAGAAATAGAATAAATCTATTAGACTGAGCTGGACAGATGATAGAAATAGCAGTTTAAAAAGTTTTTTTGTTAATATTCTAAGAAGTTCTGATGTACAATATAGTAGCATTCCCCTCCATTTTGATGCCTTTAACATAGAGCAACAAATAGCAAAAATCAGAGGGGGAGTACACTGTTTTGCAGCTGTGGAGGAATACTTTCAAATGTCCAAAAAGGGAGTTCCACAGTCAGCCATTTTAGAGCTACAATCTGATCACAAAAGTGCTGTAGGCTTCAGCCACAGCTCTAATGAAAACAAAAACTTCTTATGCTATACAGCAGTTAACAATCTAATCCCCTGTCCTATAGTCTACAGTGCTTTTGTACGGAAAGCTGCTAGCTACTGTTTAAACCAGGACTCCTTATTTTTTGTTTTTTTGTTTTCTAAAAGTTACAGCCAGCTATTTGAAAGTGCAGGCAGGATAAATAATGGATTAGTTCCTAAAATCAGTTCCTACAGTACCAACCTACTAAATGTAATTACAAGGCCAGGTAAAACATGAAAGTGTTGCTGATGCCAGTTCTTAAAGTAACAGCCAGCAACAGTTACTGAGGTAAGGAATTCATGAATTTGTACATAAAAAAACAATCTGGTCAAGTCCTCCAACCCCTCTGGCCCACAAGGGCTGGTGCAGTAGTCTGGATGAGAGATAAGATGACACTGCATGCCAGGTAGGAGAGTAAGCTGTACCTAGAGGGATTCAGACTGCAGGTCCTTGGGTTAGCGGTAGTGGGTGGCAAGTGTGGGAGAGCTCCAGTTGTCCTTTTTCCCTCATGACCCTCCTCTTGGCATCAGTAGTGTTCAAGTGAGAGCTGGAGCTGGGGGGATTCGGGCTACAGGTTGTTAGGCTAGCAGTAGTGGGTGGCAGATGGGGGAGAGCTCCAGTTGTTCTTTTGCCCTCTTGACCCTCCTCTTGGTGTCAGTAGTGCTCGAGTGAGAGCTGTTGCTGGGGGGATTCGGGCTGAAGGTCCTCTGGCTAGCAGTATCAGGTGGTGGGTGGGAGAGAGCTCCAGTTGTCCTTTTACCCTTATGACCCTCTTCTTGGCATCAGTAGCTCATGAGTGAGAGCTGGAGCTTTGGGGATTCATGCTGCATGTCCTTGGGCTAGCAGTAGTGGGTGGCAGGTGGGGGAGAGCTCCAATTGTTCTTTTGCCCTCACGACCCTCCTCTTCTCATCACTAGCCCTCGACATTACCAAAAAGGTGGTACTGATGCAGTTGGAGTACTGTCTGGAACAGCATGATATCTATGAGTCACTCCAGTCTAATTGCTAGTCTTGCTACAGTACTGAGAATGCACTTGTCAAAATGAACTCAAGGGACAGAGGTCAGCATTCTATTCTGGGCTTGCTTAACCTTTTGTCATCATTTTACATGGTGGACTATGGGATGTTGGTTCAGCTGAAGAACTTTGGAGGACTCTTAGTGATGGTGTTGTGGTTTTAGTCCTACTTATCTGAAAGGGAGCAACCAGTGGCACTGGGGCCTTACATCTCAGATAGTGCTGCTTTCTGTTTTGGAGTGCCTCAGGTTTGGTCTTGGCTCCCATGTTGCTCACTGTGTAAATGTTGCTGTGTCCCAGACAGTGATGATGTGGTCATGGGGCTGAGCAAATTCCTTAGGGAACTTCAAACCTGGATGGCTACCAGCTGGCTTATTCTGAATTTTGCAAAGACAGAGGTGGTACTGGTGGAACTAACTTAGTTTGGTTCAGCAGTGAATGGTGCTGGTCTCAGTTTGCTACCTCTAAATGGCATCACGTTAGGAGCCCTGGCTAGGGTGAGAAGTCTGGGAGTCACTGTGGATTCTAAGATGACACAAGAACATCAGGTTTATGTGGTTGTCTGCAATGTTTTTTTCCACCTTTCAAACATTGCACACAGTAAACCCTTTCTTGTGACAGCTGTCTTGGTGACCCTGGTGCATGCCTTCATCAGTTCTAGACTGGACTACTGTAATGCTCTTTATGTAGGGCTCTCCACAAGGTTGGTGTGTTGCCTACAGCTGGTGCAGAATGCGGCAGCCCAACTGATTGCTGTGACTTCCTGGTCTGAGCACACTATGCCAGTGCTCCATGAACTGCACTGTCTGCCAACTCAGTGGTGCATCAGTGTCAAGGTGTGTTTCTTAACTAACAAAGCCCTGCACCATCTGGGCTTGGGTTACCTGAAAGATCCTCTGATCCCATATGCTTCCAACCAGTCTCTTTGGTCTGAAGAGTTGGGTCTCCTCTGTACTCATAGGTTCCTGCTGACATTTACAGGGGATCATGTGTTGGGATCATTACTTCACTTTTGTGGAATGCACTTACCACAGAGGTTGGAGAAGCCGCCTCACTGTACACTTTTAAAAACTCAAAATCAATCTGTTTACAAGATGCTATGGGTCTGGTTGCTGAATTTTATCATTTCATTGATTCATGTTGATATTTTTATTCTGTTTTATGTCTGTAAGGTGCCCAGTGCCCCTGGGATTGGGCACCATAACAATAAAATTGCCTTGCCTTTCCTATTGGGCAGCAAGGAATTCCTACATCATCTCTTGTTGTCATGCATACTCTTTTGTGCAGATTTTAAAGGTTATTGTTATACTTAGTGTGTGCAAGTCAGCTTTGGTGAGATCCAAGTAGGGACATGGGCAGAATAATGTGATGCCTGTTGAGAGATTTCTAATATGGTTCACCACTGAACAAAAGGATGGGCACACCACTAATACATGGCACTTGATTCTGTTGTTGCTTAAGAAAACACACTTAGGCTTAGAAAGCATACATGTGCATTGCAGAACGTTACACAAACCAAACAAAATGGAACTTGTCTGCTGTATTGTTTATGCATTCTACATAATGCACGTGTTGCTTCCTCTGCATTTCTTGCACATCAATGGGACTGCAATGGGTCTATAGTAGATAGGTAGGGACAGTTTATACCAAAAGGGTACACTGTAAAATTCTGTTATGGTTCTCAGTGCCTGCCAATGATTACATGAGCTGATTTCTCACTGTTGTAATATGTTAGTGGTCAAGTAAATTGCCACTTAGCATGGCCCTACAGACCAAGAAATGGAATGAAAGAGTATAAGGCAAAATGAAAAAAAAGATTACTTTGGCATCTCTCTGCTCCTTTTGTACTCTGATTAACAGTAGTGCATTGACTGTAGAATACAATAGAAATAATTAACATTTATGTGAGATATTTCCAGTTCAGCACACAACCTGTACAACCATAGTGCTTTATTTTAATTTATGTGTTTTGTTTTTGTTGACTGGGAAAGGAGGGCTAGACAATTTTGCCTATTTTCTGACTTGTCCCGGGGGAGGAGGTAAGATACAGATGGTAACCAACTAAAATTGAACCAGATTAAGCTGTTGGTATTTTTAGTGAATGGAGGAAATTTGGCCAGGACACCGGGGAAATTCCCCTACTCTTGGTAGGGGGTGCTGTCCTGTAGGTGTATGATCCAGGTTCATTCTGGAGCAAGACGTGGAGGCATGCGGAGCATTTAACAAGTCTCTGGTGGGCATGGTAGTCGCTGATAGTAGAGATGGAAGTCAATGGAGTATGTCTGAATTTGAGTCCGAGGAGTTGATTGCTGCACAAAAGAACACGGTTTTGCAGTCAGAAAGTAGTACGATTAGTGCTGAGACTGCGAGTGTTATTCAGAGCGATTCTCAGTATTTTCAAGAAAAAAAAAAGGAAAAGGATGGCAGAAGAATCACCTTCACAGACTCCCTCCACATCAAAAGTATTCATGGGAGCTCAGGTGAGTGTTCCGCAGGACCAGCTGCCACTTTCCCCAGGTGATAGCGAGGTATTTCCAGTAGAGCTATCATTGCCAGGGGCTGCGGGCTGGTCCATGGAGGCTGCTTTGCGGCAGTCAGGTTGGGCTCGGCAGTCGGATGGGACATGGGTTGCGGACCCAACATTTACTTCGGGTCCCAGACGAGCAGACCTAGTGCCTACCCCAAAGACAAGTTCTCAATCAATAGACCCGAGTAGGCATACAGACCAGAGGCCTCTGGTGCCTAAAGATTTTCCTTCATTTTCTCCCCTGCTCACAGTGGAAAAGGAAGCTGTTTCTACTGGCAAGACTCTGATGGCTCCCTTAGAATCTAAGGGGGTGGATTCAGAGATTAATATTACTAATGATTCCAAGAACATTTTACAGGATGTTCCTGAACAATAATTTATACCATTGTTGGACCCTCTTCCCCAGAAGCCCTCTTATGCAGGCCTGTTTCAAAAGCCTGTAGAGCTAGCTAAACAGATAAATGCTATTAGACTATGATATTTGGGGAGTATGGCTGAATTACCAGATTGATTTTATGTGGGTGAGGTCTTGCTGAAGCAGTCTTTGGGTTTTTCACCACAGGAGGTGTATGCTGTTAGTCATGCACCAGGGGAACATACGTTTGATGTTAGTTTTCAGACACCAGATATTTTGGAGTGTTTTTGGATGAAATATTCTCTACTTAAGACCAACCCTTTCTGGACCCCATTTCAAGTTATTCCCCTGACCAATCATTTAGAATTATCACTGTGTTATTTTGGAATGAAGGGGTTAATATTTTTGGCATTTTATTTTGGTTGGATAAGAGATGTAATGTCCAGGGTACACCTGAGCCTATTAGTGATGCAGAAGGATTCTAGGATGGGGGTTGGCGGATAAAAGTAAAACCGTTTTCTGTGGACCTTGATTTCCAAAATTTACAAAATTGTTTTTTTACAGGTAGAGACAAGGGTTTTCTTTTTTATCCAGGTCAGCCTTGAAAATGTCATAAGTGTGGGTCAGTGAGACACATTAGTACTTCTTGTGATAAAATTTGTTTTTGTTGTGGTGGATATGGGACATGTAAGTACAGAATGTGACAACTCCCCTACATGTAATTTCTGTGATGAGCCCGGACATACTTTTACAGAAGGCCCTCTTGCTGCACATAATACCTCTGAAGCTGATTTTACAGTCCAGGATTATTATATTAATATGGCTAGGGCAGGTAGAGTACCTCCTGATTCTAGACACCCCAGAATGCCCCAGACTGGTGCTACACAGTGTCCTCAGGGGAGTTCTATGAATCTGGATGCTGGTTTAATTGCTGGAGTACTCCCAGGGGTGGGGCAGGAACCTCCTGGTGATGACATTTTGGTTCACCCTTTACCTTTAACAGAGGGAGACATGTCCCCTCCATCACCCCCTGTAGGTCCTCTAAAACTGGTGCTGCCGGCTAGTGTGGACCCCCGATCCTTAGTAGGGGATGTTCTGGGTATCCCTTTATCCAATCCTTATGAAATTCTTGTGGGAGAGGAAGATTCAGTAGATTTGGACTCGGATACAGCATCTAAATCTTCCTCACAATGATACCCAGGGTCAGATATGGATATAGAAAACTCTGCTGGTGTGAAAAAAAAGCTGCAGAAGAAAAGTGGGCCTTGGATGGGTTTATGTAAAAGTATGAGAAAAAAACAATTACCTCTTAATGCTGAACTTCTGGTATTGGTGATTTGACTGTGGCTTCACTGAATGTGAACAGTATTCACACTAAGTATAAAAGATTGGCTACTTATGACAATTGTTCTTGATTCTCAGGGGATGTGTTTTTTTTCCAGGACACAAGACCATATACCTGTGCTGATTTTGAGGAGGCCTCTTGAAATTGACCATGGGGCCCTTGTTTCTGGTCAGGAGGGGTTAGACTTATATTCTGGGATTGGGATTTGTTTTCTCACTTCTGATATTGTTGTCACGAATAGTGTTGAGATAGAAGTAGGCAGGTGTCTGCTGCTAGATGTTTCAATACAGAATTTGGATTTCAGATTTATTTATATGCTGCTCAGACTAAAATGGCTCGTATTGCTTTATTAAAGAAAACTAGTCCATTTTTATTAACTAGATGTAATGTTCTGTTTGGGGAATTTTAATGTTAATAGAGCAGTGGGGGATGGGGGCAAAATCTCCCAAACAATATTGTGACTCCTATTTTTTGAATGACATTTTGAAGCAGATAGGGTTGATAGATGTTTTCCACTCAGATTCTCCAGATGTAGTATATACTTATTTTTCAGGTTCAAGGAGGTCTCATATTGATTATTGGTTTGTGTCCCCAAATTTGAAAATTAGGTGTAAGGTTGCTCTTCCTGTGGCTACCTCAGATCATGTGTTTCTGCATGTTACCTTTTCTGATTATCCAAGTATTTCTAAGGGTCTGGGTTATTGAAAAGTGAATTTATCTTTGTTAGATTTGCCAGAAGTTAAAGAAGGTTTTGTCTCCTCATTAACATCTTGTAAATCGGTTTGTTTCTTATATGATGTGATTAAAGAATGGTGGGATGATACAAAAATTGATATTCAAAGGTATTTTAAGACTATTTGGGCATTTTTGGGGGGAAAGCCAAGAGTGATTCTTATAAGGTTGTACACTCATGTTTAGAAAAAGCATATTGTGATTTACAAAATGGGTTACAAGTTGATATGGCTGAGGTGCACACTTTAAAACAAGATTTGATTAAATTACAACGTGATAAACAACAGGTCTTGAAGACTGCCCAGAGATTTGGGGTGTCTAGTGCGCAAGGCAAGGTAAATCCATTTGAACAAAGTGATAGATACAGGAAAAATAAGGATATGACACAGGTAGTTAACTCTATAGGATTGTTAGTATCCTCTAATAAAGATATAATGGTGGCTTTGGAAGATTATTTAGTATGTTCTTTGCAAGTTGATCCATTGGTAACAACAGAGACAAGTAATGATTGGTTGTCGAAAGGTGAGAGGATGTTGGTTCCTAAGGAATTCTTTCCAATTTTACAGCAGTCTGTTTCAAGGTTAGAAGTGGAATCAGTGATTAATTCTTTACCTAAAGGTAAAACTCCTGGTAGTGATGGGTTAGTAAACAAACTATATTCTTTGATTTTTTTTCAGTTCTAGGTGCGAAAATGGTGACTTTATATCAAACTTGTTTGGATTCTGGAGGATATCCTGCAAATTTTAACCAAGGACTTGTTATTTTTCTATATAAGTCTGGTGCTAGGCAGGTTTTAAGTAATTGGAGACCGATTACTCTGTTAAATTCAGATTGTAACAGTTTAACCAAACTATTAAGTAATAGATTGGCAGTTTCATTGCCGCAGATTATTCATTACTCACAGTTTTGTTCAGTTATGGGATGTTCTATTTCAGGTGCTTTGATTTTGCTATGTGAAGTATTTCATAGGGGTTCTCTAAAAGATATTTTAGGGTTTTTGTTAAGTCTAGATCAATTGAAGGTTTTTGATCAGGTCTCGCTTGTTTATTTATGGGCCTGTATGGCATATTATGGTTTTCCTGATTCTTTTATTTCTTGGTTATGAGGTTATTATGATTCAGCTATTTTGGCTCCATATGTCCATGGGAGGATTGGTAAGTTTCAGGTATGCAAAAGAGGGGTACGTCAAAGGTGCCCTCTCAGCCCCCTGATGTATATTCTCACTTTAGATCCTTTATTATGACAATTGAATTCAACAGTGAATATTAGTGGTATATGGCTACATAGTAATATATCTGATCTCCTTACTATTGCATATGCTGATGATTTGTGTATTCTGTTATCAGATTTACCATCAGGAAATGCGACAGATATTGTTTTACAATGTTTTATGATAGGGACTGGGGATAGTATTAATTTTGGTAAGAGTAAGTGTATTGTAGTGGGAGGTATAGCCAATCAAGTTTTAGACATTATGGGAATTCCGGTTTGTGCTTCAGAGGTTAAGATTTTGGGTATATTTTTGGGGGGTCCTCAGCTGGAGATTTATAATTGCAATGTTATTTTAAGGGCAGCACAATTTCGCATTCACAATTGGAATAAGTGGCGTATGGCTTTATGTGGTTAAAACATATTTATTAGGTATGCTTTTACACATAGCAGTGATATATGCATTACCCAGTAGCTTGGAATGTGCCCTGTTTAGTGTTTTTTTCAAGCTATCTGGGGTAATTGTTTAAATCCCATTAAAATAAATATTTTGTATTTGCCCAAAAATCAAGGTGGTCTCAACATGATTAATCCTATTGTTTTTTTCTTTTCCATTTTTCTATTTGTGAATGTTCGTCCTTTGATTATGAATGTGCATAAGATTTGGTCTCCTTGGGTTTTGGACGTTCAAGAAAATTGGTTTCTAGATTTGGGCTTGGGACAAGCCTGTTCCTGAACAAAAACATATGCATGATGTTTTACATACTTATTCTTTCTACATCTGTAAGATAAAAAAAAATGGCAACTCACTAAATCAATGGTATCTCAACTATCTAGAAAAGAGCTATATGCGGCTATTCAGTCCTGTTATTTTTTTCAGTTGCCTGAATTTTTTTTCTAGATCACAGGAAGAAATTGGGTTTGTTCGGAATATGTTATGCTCCACACCTGTACTTTCTTCAGTATGGGACGTGTCATGGTTGTGTGTTCATGGTAAATTATCAGTTAGGTCAAATATGAAACATAAAAATACTAAAGATTGTTCTTGTCCTAGAAGTAATTTGTGTTCTGAACAGGTTGAATTTATGCAGCATTTGTTTTTTTCTTGCCCATATGTGGTTAGCTTTTGGTTGGTAGTAGCCAAAAACTGGATTATTTCTCAATTTTAGAATTTAACTCCTGAAATATTGTTTCTAGGTATTTTACCGACAACATGGAAGCTATATGATAAAATGGTTATGCAAAGTATTTTGGGATATTTCAAATATCATATTTGGAACAGTAGAGTTCAATGGTCCTTGCAACAAGTGTATTTTACTCCTGAACACTTGTTTTGGACTATAGCTGATGCAGTACTTTCTTTGCGTAAGTGTGATTATAATACCCTACCTATTATGATTGCCAGGAAAAAATGGAAGCATTTGAATTGGTTAGATACCGGGTGAAAGGTGCTTAATTTTTTTTGTTATTTGTGTATGTTTTTTAAGAATCTCTTAGTAGAAAGAAGTTTTTCAGCAATATGATTTTATGTTTTTGTTTACAATTTATGTATGCTGTAATACTTTTTTACAGTATGTTGTTTTTTATTATGATTTTGTATGAAGCAATACCATTTTGTATATGTTATTTAGAGTTCTTGAATAAAAAATTATCCTACTCTTTTAGTGAGGTGGGGGAGGGGTGTTGGTTATAATGTTTTTCTTATGTTTGGGGTTACTGTATGTAATAATATTTATGTTCTTGATTTTTCCTTTTTTTAATGATTTTGTATGATGTAATACTAAATCATATATCATTTGTTATGCTTTCAATAAAAAAATTCCCCTACTTAGACAGTAGGGGGACCCTTTGTCTGCCACTTTTCCAAGATAGCAGATGGCCAAGAGGTTGCTGAAGGTGCTGTAGGGGATCCTGCTACTACTCTACTACCTGATATGATGGAAACAGATTTGGAACCTATTTCAGCCCAGCCATTTCAAACTACTTCAGTTCTGTTTCATCATTTTAAATCCGAAAATGGGATTTGAGAAAGGACAAAGCTATACTGAATTTAAGGAAAGAAACATTGTTGAAATGGACACAGAAGGATCACAGGTAACTACAACAATGTTTAATGAGGATCTCCTCAAATATGCAGTAAAGTACCATAAAAAAGCATTGTTAAAAGTTTTGCAAGAGGAGGATGTTGCTGCATTACCTGCTGGACATTTTTCTGTATTAGAAAACAGCAAGACAGCCTTGCTGTTTCCATCTCCATTCCCTTTGATATCTGCTGCAGCCGCTACTACAGCTGCACCTGTCCAGACAAACAGCGGTGCCACTTCAGTGCTTCAAAAGGGGAGAGAAACTCCCTGCACTTCTGAGGACCCAATCTGATCTCCTGATGCGGCGTTATGGACAGCAGAGTGGAGAAAAGACTCTTCAGCAAATACTTGGTGTTCCCGCAGTCCCATTGCCACAAAAACAATAATTTCATCAGCTGAGGAACAGTCTCGGGAAATTGGCCAAGATGTAAAAATCCATCAGATCGCTGATCGGCTGCTGCGGCATTTGGTTATGGATTCTGAGGACACACCCTTGAGAAACAAACAAAGTGTTTTGCAGTGGACCCCTACACAGGGCCATGCATCGGATATAGTAACTTCAGACCTTGCAGAGGACTTTTCTTCAGAACAAACTACAACCACAACAGAGCAACCTAAACTTTTTTTATGACTGATCTGTTCAAAAATGTAGTTGAACCTGCTCAGCGTAAAAACGCAGTTAGACTTAAATTCAATGGGGCTCCTGCAGATGCTTCAGATCATAAAACTGCATTGCATAAAATGTTGAAAGATGCTATGGGGATTCTTCCACATTAACTGTTTCCATGTATTCATGTGAAAGGTGAAATCATTTATGATATTAGTTTCAAGAACTGTGCTACTCTAAAAAAATTTAGGAAGAAGTATCCTGTGGTTCAGCATTCAGTATTATGGAAAAAGTTCTTTCCCATTCCCCTAATAAAATCCACAGTTAAAATGATCACACTTTTGTTTAGGAGTGAGGGGGTCAATATATCAGATGTTCAATACTGGTTGCAGCAAAAATGTACTATTCTAGACAGACCCTTCCTATATGTATTTATTTATTTATTTAATAGTTTTACCAGGAAGGCATGCTGAGCTGAGACCATTAGATTCCAGATGCGTCCGGGGGGAAGGGAAGCAGGAATATATATATATATATATATATATATACAATACAATAGACATGGAGGAAATACAGAACAGTAAACAGATACTTAAGGCAGCTACAATACATTAGGCTACAGATCCGACATCCCAAATGGTTACAGCAGATGGGAGATCGGAGTAATAAGCAGGCAGGTGAGCACTACAATTCTTAGTAGAGTCCAAAAAGTGCTTAGCATATTATTACATATAATAACTATTTTGAGAGGCCCTGGAAACCCCATGAGAATGGGTGGATGGGTGAGGTAGGAAGGGAACAAGCTAGGTGCATGTGCAGGTGGGGGAGAAGTGTCCCTTGAGGAGATGGTTTAAATGCTGGCTGCTGTCTATGTGCCGAATTTCAGCCGGTAAAGTGTTCCACAGTTTGGGCATGTGGAAGCTGAAGGCAGCTTGTCCTTTAGATGAGGACATCCGTGGGACAAAAAAGAGCCTGGGGTCTAAGTTCCTGAGTGCGTACGCAGTGGGGGGCTGAGAAGAGAGGGCCGACTCGAGGTATGAGGGGAGGGATTGTACCCAGAATTTAGCTGTAACCCTGGCACAGTGGGCCTGTCTGCAATCCTGTACAGACGTCAGGTCAAGTGACTTATAGAGGATGCAGTGATGTGTCGAGGGTGGGCAGTCCAGGGCAATACATCAGAAGGAATGGTAGAGAGAATCTAGTCTGGTTAAGGTTGACTTAGAGGCCGTGCTGTAGACTACATCCCCACAGTCAAATATCGGGAGGATCATTTTCTGTATGATAGGTTTGCAGGCCGATAAAGGTAGGCAGGCCCTGTTGTGATATACAGCACCCAGTTTGGGATGTAGTTTTTTGTGCATTGAATCGATATGAACAGAAAAGTCGAGGTGCTGGTCAAGCCATACCCTGAGGTATCTGAAGGAGGTACAATCCTCCAGGAGGGACCCATCAGTGCTGTGGAAAGTGGAGGTTGAGGAGAGTCATTTCCGCATCCCAAAAGTTAGTGAGACAATTTTCTTAGGATTGAGGAAAAGCTGGTTTGTATGAAACCAAAGCTGAACAGCATTGAAATCCTCCTGGAGTATTTCTGCAGTAACAGAGGTGGAGGGACCCAATGCAAACATTACCATGACATTGCATACATGTGGATGAGTGAGTATGTGCTAGCTGAGGGCAGGTCATTTAGAAAAATGGAGAACAGTAATGGGCCAAGGACCGAGCCTTGCAGGACCCGGAGGTGACAGGGAGAGGGACGGAGGTACAGGAGCCAATTTTTACCGCTTGAGACCTGCCTGCCAGATAGGATTGGAACCAGCTGGTGGCTGCTCCTGACAGACTGGCATGGGAGAGTTTGGACAGCAAAAGGGCATGGGAGACAGTATCAAAGGCTTTGGCAAGGTCGATGAAAATATCTGAGGTGGTGTGCCCTTGTTCCATACCAGTGAGGATAGGATCTGTGAGCCTTAGAAGTGAGGTGATGGTGGAGTGTGACTTCTTAAATCCAGACTGGTATGGTGTGAAGAAAGAGGAGTCAAGAAAGGGGGCAAGTTGGGAGAGTACAAAGTGCCCCCGTAGTTTAGCTAGGATGGGGAATAGGGATATTGGGCGGTAGTTTCCCAGTGAGGAGGGGTCCCCGCCTTTACAGAGTGGGATGACGGTAGCTCGCTTCCAGTCAGATGGGATTTCAGCAAGCGAGAAGGAGAGATTGAATAGATTGGCCAATGGCACAGCGATGGCAGGGGCAGACAAATGAAGCATTTTTGAGTCCAGCCCTGAGGAGCATTTACCTTTAGAAGGGTTGAAAGCCTGCAGGGTGTTAAACAAGTAACTGGGCAAAAAGTGAAACTGGAGGCCGAGGCGGTGAGCGGGCAGGAAGAGGGTGAACTAGATAGGTGGGGGGAAGGAGGTTAGGAGAGAGAGGACGCACAGCTGATAAAGAAGGTGCTGAAGACTGTAGCCACTGCACCTGGATCAGTGAAGATGGAGCCTCTACATTTAGGGCAGGGTGGGAGGTTGGGTGGGGGAGAAAAGTGAGTTGATTGTTTTCCAGAATTTAGCTGGGTGGTTTATATTGATGTGGAAGGAGGCCTTGAAGTAGTTTGCTTTTCCCTGGCATAGTTGCATAGTGCTGGAATTACAGAGTGCATGGTAAAGTTGGTGAGCCACCAGGGAGCCAGTAGTCTTATAAGATTTCCAGGCCTGATCCCTGGCATGAAGCTGGTCTTTGATATTTGCTGTGACCCAGGGCAGGTGGGCACCCCTTATACTTGACCTTCTAAGTGGGGCATAGTGGTCTCAGATGGCTATAAATCTGGACTTGAACATTTGTAGGGCAGTGTTGATGTTTGGTGCACATTGAATGCAGGACCAATCGACGTATGATAGCTCATTTAAGAGTGCACCAAGGTCGAGTGATTTGAATGATCTGATGAGCAGCGTTGGGGGGTGCTTTGGGCCGGAATATTTTTCTTACCATGTAGATCATGTGGTAGTCACTTAAGGAATCTGGGAGGAGTCTGGCTACAATTATTCTATGGGGGTGGGAGGTGAGAGCCCAGTCTAACAGGGAGTGGTTCTGAGATTTGTGATTTAAACGTGTAGGTACAGATATTTGTTGTGCCATGTTTAGGGCTTTTGCCTGGATATGTAGCTTAGAGTTAGCAGTGAAGAGCCAGTTGAAATTGAAGTCCCCTATGATGTGTAGCTCACCCCCTGCTGTGAGTGACTTTAGGGTACCTAGGTGGTCCAGTACGGTGGGCATAGGGGTGTCCGGGGCACAGTAAGACCCCACTATATATACTGGAGTTGTGTGTGGTAGTGCAATTTTGATTAGTAGGGAGTCAATGGATGGCATGGGCAGGGGGAGCTGGATACATGTGAACTGGTGTTGACATGAGATGAATATGGCAATGCTTCTCTCTCTTTTTTACCCTGGTGGTCATGCCGAATGAAGGTGTAACCCAGGATTGCAATTTCTGTGTCTAGGTTGTGGAGTTTGAGCCAGATTTCGGTGAGTATCAGAATATCAGGTCATAGCATTAGTTCAGTTGGTTGCAGTTCAGTGAGCTTGTTGAGTATGCTACATATGTTCAGGTGAATTAACTTTAAGCCCCTTGGTAATTTGAGTGATGGGGAGGGGTTTGGGTTTGGGGGTCCAGGGTTTATCTCAATGTCCCCTGCTAGTAGGAGCAGCAGAATTAACAGCTGCCTTGTTTTTAGCATGATCCATTGAGATTTCACGTGGGCATAAGCTTCTGGGAGGTTTGTGGGACTGAATGAGTTGGGGATGTTTTTAATGGGTGGTGGCGGGAACACTCAAACACCAAGTACTGTCGCTCTGGAGTTGAAGCTGCATTGTGGCAAATGGTGTACCTGAGCACTCTGAGGATGAATCTGGGGGTTTGCTTGTCTTGGGGGAGGGTTGACACATGGGCCCTCGCATCTACCGAGTGCACTGAGAAGGAAAAATTAACTTCTGTTTATATTACCAGGTAGGTGGGAGCACAGCAGCTTAAAATTCAGCAGCTTAAAACAGATCCTCCTGATTTGAACTGAGGGCCCATGATTTGAAGTTCAAACTAGGAGGGAGACAACCTTGTACTTCAACTTACAAATTCAGTAGATATTATTAGATGAGGATTTGGTGTGGACAGGTAATTGAAGAGTGAAGATACAGCTTAAACAATCAGATTCAGGCATTTTACATCTGCCAAGTAGTTTTTATATAGATAGGGATAGGGGGTTATGTTTTTACACAGGCCAACCAAGAACAAGCCATAAGTGTTGGACCAGCACTCATTTAAGTTCTGTATGTGATAAACCATGATGCAACTTGTGTTTGAAATATGGTCATGTTAGTTTGGGCTGTCCAAATCCCTTTCACTGTAACCTGTGTGATGAAGAGGGTCATTCTTATAAGACCTGCCCCTCTGCAGCCCATAACAGACTTGATCGTGCTATGCAGGACACTGTTAGCATAATAGAAACTTGTCATGGGCAAGCTTTAAATGCTCAACCTTCTTCCTCTTCTGAGGACCTTGTACTGGATGAAACTCCACAACATCATGAACAGGGGCTAATGAAATCCCTGCACAAGATACTCCTACTATCTCAAAGGAGACGTTTGATCCTAACAAAATGCCCCCCTTCCCTGAGGACTCTGTACCCTTTCAAGAAGTTAAAGGAAAGAGAAAGGCTGAGGCCTCCCCAACCCCTCCATGCCAAGTAATTACTAGGAATAGATATCAGGCCCTAACAAAATGACAGCAATTGGGGGATGACAAGAATGAGGATGTAGGGTCTGACTGTTCTTCTGTGTCCTCCAAGACTGACTCTGTCTCAGAATCACAAGTTGAGGCCAAAGTAAGGAAAAAAGGAAAAAGCCAGAGAAAATACTAGGTTTTCTTTCTTTTAGGATATGATGGGTACTCAGCAATTAAAACCCCTCACTCTGAATGTATGTAGCATTAAGTGTTATCAGAAAAGGCTGACTACCCAACAAATCTTAAAGGACCTACCTAATAATGTGTTTTTCCTGCAGGATACCCATTTAAAAACCTCTCATAAAATACCTCAGGCAAAGAATGCATGGACACTAGGCCCCTCATACTGGTCACAAGGCCTGGATAGATGTGATGGGGTTGGTATATTATTTAAGGGGTATCTGTTTTCAGTTCACAGAGTCCTGGGCATTTGTCCAGGTAGGACTTTATTATTAGACATAGTTTCTGAAAATCTTCCCTTCAGATTCATAAATATTTATGCCCCACAGAGCACTGCTTCATGCTCTGCCCTGTTCAAATCAGTACAACCTTATTTACACTCAAATACATACATAATTTTTGGAGGAGATTTTAATTGCCGTCTGTCTTTGAATGATAAAGGAGGCGCCACAAAAAAATGATTTAGGGATACTAATTGTTTAAAAATAATAATTAATACAGCAAATTTGTTCAATGGATGTTTGGCAAAACATTCTGTTGGAGCAAAAACATTTACAAAAGGTGTCCTAGCCACCTGAAGTGACTGTTTCTTTCTTTCTAAAAACTTAAATGTATCACATGCAGAAACGATACCCTGTGAAACATCAGACCATATGGCTAGATCATTAACATGTTTTTTTCACCATTCTGGTCTTTCTGTTGGGAAAGGCAGGGGGAAACTAAATCATTCCCTTTTTTCTAATCCATCTGTAGAAAAAAAACTCTCTGAATTCTTTTCAAATAGATACTCAATGATGGAAGCTTATGACTCTTTAACAGACCTGAGCACTCTGGATGGACACAAAATATGATTTAAAATCTTTTTTTCTGTCTACTGCTAAAAACCAGTCTATGACAAAATATTTTCACTATCTAGAACTTAGAAAACAATTATTTTCTATGATTTCTAGAGTTCATGAATTAAAAATAGATTTAGGGGAAGATATACAGAAGATAAAGAATGAGATGATTCAATTTCAATATAATAGAGCTACTTCATTGAAATTAGAGGCCCAGCTTGGGACACGAGGCACTAGACCACCAATTGATATATATAAGAGCTGTCAAACCTGTGTACAGCATTCCAATCTTGATGAAGTTTTAGATCCACAAACAAACAGGGTTTTTTTTGGACCCTCAAAATATTTTACATATAGCCAAAAATTATTTACATAATTTACAGGTATTTGGTACGCCATCCACAGCGCAGGCAGACTTTTGCTATTTAAGGGATGTTAACTTGTCTCAAGTAGCGCCTGAAGACTTAGCATCCCTAACTTCCCCTGTTACCCCAGATGATATTCTGGCAGCCATTCATAAATTACAGAAAAACACTGCTTCAGGCTCTGATGGTCTAACGTAGAATTTTTTTCAGAAATTTAGCAATATCTTGGCTCCAATTTTAGCAGATGTTTTTTCTTATTGTCTGACTTCTAACACATTTCCTGAGGAGATGTCTAAGGCCATGGTTGTAGTACTATTCAAGAAAGGCAACCAAACTGACTTAAAAAAAATGGAGATCTATCAGTCTTCTAAATATAGACTACAAAATCTGAGTCCTGGTTCTTCCTACCCATCTAACCCCCATAGCAGAATGGGTAATAGCTCCAGTATGGTCTTGTGCACTACCCAATCAATCAATATTTCATCATTTAATATTGCTTAAAGATATTTTTTCTAAACAGGCTCCTTCAGTACCTCAAGGAATAGTCCTCTCCCTGGATCAGGGGCAAGCATTTGACTGGGTTGATCATAATTATTTATTTCAAGTCTTACACCATTACCAAATTCTAGGAGAATTTATTAAATGGATTAATTATATTCCACAGCAGTAATTCTCCATTACATTAATGGAACCATGTGTGACCCCTTTCACAGTGTTTAAGGAGTTAGACAGGGCTGCCCTCTGAGTCCATTACTTTATATATTTCAGATAGATCCGTTATTACAAAAAATAATGCAACATCCTAATATCCCTCGCTTATCATTTCCAAATGGTGTTTCTGTACCCCCTGTCCATGCATATGCAGATGATGTAAGCATCTCTACTACAGTTGAATTAGACCCAACCCTTTTAACAAGCATCCTTACATACTTTGAGAAAGCTTCATGCTGTCACCTAAATTATAATAAAAGTATTGGTTTTATGCTATCTTCTTCTACAAATACTCCAGTGGATAGAACTTTCTCAAATATATGAATTTCAGATACCCCAGGGAAGATACTGGGGATTCAGTTTGTGAGTCAAGATGCCCATCTAAACTGGTGTGCAGCAGAATTTATGGTTAACTCCTGGAAGTCCGAAACTTATCCAAAAGAAAAAGAGTGACTTTGTTGTATACTCTTATAGTACCTTTGTTTCTACATATTGCGCATATATTCCCTCCACCATTAGCCTTGGAAACAAGGGTTATGAACATCTTTTTCCAGGGATTTGGGAGTAGTCAACTGAACCCTATCAAAAGACTGCATACATATCATGATTATGATCAAGGAGGGGTCTGTATGGTTCACCAACTCCTATTTTTCTGTAGTATTTTTTAGTATAAGAATTTTATTTTTCCTTCCCAAACAGTAGTTCATTGGTATGGTTACACTATTTTTTGGTTAAAAGATTTTTTTAATATCTGGCAATTACCCCCCTACCTCTCACCAAAAAAATTAAAACCATTACAGCTCCCCTCATATTTGTATCAAGCATGTGAGAAACTAAAGCAATGGCAGATCACATCACAGGATTTTAGTAGAGCCACTAGAAAAACTCTTTATCAAGAAATTCTTCATATAAAATTTCTTGAAATCCTGAATACACTTCTGAATTGTGAATCTGAACTCTCTACTATATGCTTCCAGCTGACCGATAAAAGACTTCCCCTGAAAGTATGGGACATCACGTGGCTCTCTTGTTATGGGAGGTTAGGGGTAAGAGATAATCATAAACATAAAATGGTTCAAAAAAGAACCTGCCATAGAGCTTCATGCACAGGAATTCCATAGACAATGGAACATTTTTTTTTATTTTATGTCCTTTCACTGTTCATTTCTGGTCCTCTGTCAAAAAAGCGTGGGGGAGACAAGTATCTTAACCAGTTTACCTATGACCAAATAGTGTGGGGTCTATTTCCGCCCTCTTTCCATAAATACCATACAAGTACACTGTGATTAATTTTCTCTTTGTGCAGATATTACTTACGGCAAGCCAGATATGCTTTTTTATTACAACAAAAAGATCATTCTCCAAATCAGGTTTTGATCCAGGTCTTAAAACATTTACAAGAAGTTTACCATAAAGAAAAAAGATTTCTTACTGTAACCATGTTTAGGAATTGTTGGAAACACTGTGACTGGGTATTGAATGCCCCCTCTTAATCTATGTAAAAGCATGTAAATGATCATTTCTTTGTTAATTTTCTTTTGAAAGAATGTATTCTATGTGGACTAATTGCATAATCCTTTGTACATGAATTGTAAGAATTTACTTTATGTTTCTTGCTTTTTTCTGTACTTTTTCTGAAATTTTTCTTTTCAATAAAAAAATTCCCCTACTGTCCAGTAGGGAGAACCCTTGGCCATCAGGAACGGTCATTTGCTACAAGCAGATGGCAGAAACGGTTATTCAGGAGGTTGGGGAGCAGGTCTCCTCTGCCTCAAGACACCTAGAGACAGAAAAAGAAAATGCTGAGATGAGTGCAACAGAGAGCTCTAAGATGGCATTCAGTGGTAATGGAAAACAGAAAATCACAGAAGAGGAATTAACCACTAATTTGGATCTGAAGGCAAATGTTTCTGTTCAGAGCACAGAAACGATAAATTTATATGCACAACTTCAAGCTGAAGAAAAAAGATTTCTGGAGAAAAAAGAGAAACTTACAAGCATGATTAAGGCAGCAGAGAATAGGAGCTGTCAAATGCAAGCAGATGAGACAATGCCTTGCTTGGCATTTCACCTGACAGATGATGCAGCAGCAGCATCAAAGGGTGTGGAGCATGAAGCTGCTGCAAGGCCATATCATGGACAGATAAAATTGACAGCAACCGAGTCAGAGACAGCCGACTCAGAGGATGAAAGGAAACGAGGGAAAAAAACGCAAAAAAAAGGAAAGCTACAAAGTAGAAGACTAGACATGAGAAAGGTGATGAAAAAAGAAGGTGGCTACAAGGGAAAAAAAGGAGTAAAAGGTGCAAAAACAAGCAATGCAAGCAGAAAGCAAGACATGGAGAATAATGAGCAGGAAGAACAGGAGCCCAAGAGCCTTCCAACTACCGAGCAGCATAGGACATCACAGCAGAATGCTGCACCAGGCAGGGGTGCTCAGACAAAAAAATGAAATATTGTCAGAAACGTCCAGCACTCACCACCACAATAAAAATGCTGCTCGCTGATTCCAGGTGCAAAATTTATTATAGTGCCAATAAAAAGCACGTCTTGACTAGTTTCGGACTAGTTTCATTGTCTTTTCATAAAGGACGGTTAGTCCGAAACTAGTCAAGACATGCGTTTTACTGGCACTTTAATAAATTTTGCACCTGGAATCAGTGAGTAGAGATGCAGCGAAATATAAATCAACCCGCAAAGTGGACACGAAGTGACCACTTCACGTCCACAGAGCACAACAAGAAGTGGACCTCATAAAGTGAGAAGCAAATAGGCACATCACATGGCCTGCAGTACTGTAAGTCACATGCTGGAAGGAAGTGAGTCAGAGAAGTAGTTTCACTTTCTCCTTTGCATTTGTACAGGGAGAAAGCAAAATTGTGAGAGGAGAGGAGTTTGCTTGGCTCTCTGAGTCATTTCTTGTTACTGCTATTTCAAACAGCTTTTTTAAAAGCTATTTTATTTAGTGTTTGTATTGTGTTAGTGTTTTTTTGGTTAGTGAATTTTTTTGTATAAGTTTTGTTTTTGTTTTGTGTGTGTGTGACTGACTGTGTGTGTGTATGTGTGTGTGTGTATGTGTGTGTGTGTTGTCCCGTGGACCCAGGAGGATGGAGGGTCAGGTTGGAGTCAGGGAAGGTGAGTCGCTGGCACATGGGAGCGTTAGGAGGGGAGGAGTGCAGACCCGTGGGGGCAGGGCGGGCGTGTTATGTTGGACTGCTCCAGACTCCTGGCCAGTGTTGCTTCCCCCAGGGAAGCAACAGGAGCAGCAGCAGCTGCACCAATGCCACCGGTGGCTGTTGCTCATCTGCCTTCTCCACCACCACCACTAGCAGAAGCTGTTGAGGCTCCAGCAGTGCCCCCTCCAGCACCTCCAAAGCCACAGGAGGTGGTCCCGGCAATAGTGGGTGGTGGTGGGACTCATGTCTGCCAAGTGTGTACTGTGTCTGGTCACCCCCGCAGCTCCCCAGTGTGGGAGATTTTTAATTGTGTGGGGGAGACAGCACAGTGGTGCAGTGCTGTGTGTGTGGTGTGCTGGTACACTGTGGTCCCCCTGGGACACATTTGGTGACCGGTGGCCAGTGCACCCACATGATGAATCACCACAGGGCAGAGTGGCAGGCTGCCACAGAAGGGGCCATACATCCACCTGCTGGCCCTTCCATGGCAGTGGCCGAGGGTGCAGCTGGGGTGGGAGATGTGCCTTGCAGTGGTCACTGCCACAGCAGGAGGAGGAGGGCTACATCAGGTGCTCCACCACCACCACCACCACCACATCCACCAGCACCACCCTGTCCGCCACCAGCCCCAGTACCTGGATTACCCACTGCAGTGGACCCGGCACAGTCCCTGTTAGCCAGTCTGACCTCCTCCTGGTATGGGCAGCACTGGAGGAAAACAACAAGCATTTAATTAATTTGGAGCAGCAGGTTACCAGAGTGGAAGGACAGCAGCAGCAAATAGTGTATAACCCCTAATTTTTGCTGAAAATTTATTTCCGCTATATCCACCGGACAGTCCTTGCCCGTGGAAATAAATTTACAGTGAAAATAAATGGACCACTATGCCGAAAAACACAGAAGAAAGATTTGAATGTTGGACTGCCACTGCATTGCCCCATGTAGTCAGATGCCGACATGTAGCCAGACAGCACTCAGATTGTTGCAATACCTGAACATCAGAACTACCACTAATTTGCCATTTACAGATGGCAATCACTGAGAATGCTGACATGCTGTCTCTGAACCCACCATTCACAGTAAACAGTGAAGTACAGTACCTTTTCTAGAAATCCATATAGGATGTGGAAAGCAGTACAATTCATCCTCATAATCTATTTTTCGGGTTTTGGTTTCATTAAGTTCCAAGTCAGCAGATGCTAAAATAAACCGATTCAAATGAACCACCACGTTGTTAAGCTGGCTCACTGAGATGCCTATACCATGTGACAATGCGGCGGTTCGTTTGATTCATTGATCACAGATTAAGTTTGATTCCTGGATTATGAATGTGACATTTACTACTTCCTAATTCTTATTGAGTTTCATGAAAGGTACTGTACTTCACTGTTTATTGTGAATGGGGAGTCAATGTGTCAGCATTCTTGGCATTCGGCAGTCCGAGGTTCAAAGCTTGAAAAAAAATGTTTGATAATTTCTCTTTCCAAGTTGAACTGATTGACATAGAGTGGACAGACAACAGTACTGTAAATGCGCTAATATAAGTTTACGCAGAACTGCCCATGGACCCGGACCATGTGGAATATAAGGTGCGCTGAAATAAAGGGTTATACAGTACTTTCAGTGCTGCACCTGCTGCTGGACCACCATGGCATCCCACGCCATAGTAAGTCCAGGTATTGTTTTCTGCCCCACCACCCACCCCCTGACCCCACCCACTACTGTGTTGTACTTTTGTTGTGTGTTTTTGTTTGTTATTATTAAATGATACACATTTTCCCTTCCAAGGGAATCTTTCTTGCACCACATAGTGCAATACATTTTTTTGAAAACAATGGGTAAATGCATTACAGTGAGTCATGTGACAGAGGCATTCCCATTCTGAAAATCTGCCCACATTCCGCCTCCCTTCTCAGCAACATTAGTACATGATGGCAGGGAGAGCGCGTGTGCGTGCTCCGCTCCTTACAGTGAATATCGGAATGTTTCTTTATGTTAATGGTCAGTTTGTTGTGAAATGTGTGGCTACGTTTCCGGTAAGAAGAGCCTTGGTAGTGGAAACATCCCACATTTCACCACAAAGTGAACCTTATAACATTAGGAAACATTGCTTGGGATAGCTGCTGGACATTCAATATAGTGGAGCATGCACCTGCGCTCCCCCTGCCATCACGTCTTAATGTTGCTGAGGAAGTGTGGCACAATCTAAGCTACTTTTCAGATTAATTCCTCCATCATGTGACTCACTGTAATGAAATTATGGGTGGTTTTCACAAACATATATTGCACTCTGTGGAGCAAGAAATATTCCAGTGGTAGTAGTAATGCCCCCACATATTAGTTTACGTGCATCACCATAACTATGTAATGTGGTGAATGTCTGTAAAGCAGCAGAACAACAATCTGTTGATAACTCTGACCTATATTTTTTAATGCTATGTTACAACTTCCTTTACTTACATCCTGACTGACTGGAATGATATGATAATTTGCAGTAGTTAAGTGTGCTGTACTACCTTTTTCATGTGTGAAATAATGAAAGGAGCATTCCTTTTAAATTGGTGCTGCTGACAGTGAGTGTGACCAGGTCTTTGTCATTGTTTTCCTCTGCTTTTCTCCATCACATCAGGTAGTTGTCATATACAAATTCTGCTGTTAAGTAAGAGTTATGCATCTGTCAGTGTTTTATATGACACCATGGAACAATAGTTAATGAAAAGCAGCTGCAAATAAATACAAAGCTGGTCAGAACAATATTGGAAGACGTGCTCATTTTGTTTTCATACATGAAAATAAGTAGGAGTAAGAGAAGCAGACATAAATTGTGAGAAGAATCGTATCATTCAAGTCACTGACAACTCGCACGTAAGTAGTGGTTGCTGTGGCAATTTAAAGTAGCATAAAAAAGTACAGTTCAGAACTGTGAGGACATTCTTGCAATACTGCTTTAATTGTAAAAATGTCACTATGACATGACTATGAGCTCACAACAACAATCACAGAACACACAAAAGTGGCACAGAGTCCCCAGATTGTTTCTGCAGGCCCAAAATGCATCCTCCTTGTGTGCAGAAAATTGGCAAGTGGTAACAAAGTGAAAAGAGACTGTTTCAACACATACAAAGTCCCCCAGAATTAATGGTGCACTCAATCATGCACGCAGTGGTGGCACAGAGTCCCCAGATTTTTTCTGCAGGCCCAGAATGCGTCCTCCTTGTGTGCAGAAAATTGACAAGTGGTAACAAAGTGAAAAGAGACTGTTTTAGCACATAAAAAGTCCCCCAGAATTAATGGCGCATTCAGTCATGCGTGCAGTGGTGGCACAGAGTGCCCAGACTTTTTCTGCGGGCCCACAATGCGTCCTCCTTGTGTGCAGAAAATTGACAAGTGGTAATGAAGTGAAAAGAGACTGTTTCAGTGCATACAAAGTCCCCCAGAATTAATGGCGCACACAGTCATGCGTGCAGTGGTGGCACAGAGTCCCCAGATTTTTTCTGCAGGCCCACAATGCATCCTTCTTGTGTGCAGAAAATTGACAAGTGGTAACATGATCATCTGAACTGGATTGAAAGGTGCCCTTTGGATGTACACTAATAGTAGCCTTGGTGAGTAGATATATATATAGTTGTATATTTTGTAGGTGATGGTGAGGGGGGTTGAACTTGACATGGACTTGTACTCATGCTATTGTTCTGCATCACACAGGTGACTCTGAACTGTTGCTGTGCACCTTCCAGTGCTCAATGAGAATTGTTTGCACTTAAATGGAAACGGATAACTCTCAAGCACATGAAGGTGAGTATTTTTTTTTTTTGAGGGGGTTGGGGGAATCATGTTTTCAGTTTAGTCTGTAATGGTTTCTTATTTTTTTACTTCTTCACAGATTTCATCAGCATCCTTCTGGAGTCCGGTTGTTAATGATGGTCATGGTCATCGAATGAAATGACTTCTGCATGTTACATGTGTGCCCAAGCTCGGGTTGGGGGAAGGGTGTGCCTGATGTTGAAGAACTTTTTTGGATAAGGCCACTTTGACAGAACAACAAAGTATTGCAAATGTTCCTAAAAAAAAAAATGAATGACTTCTTAAAAGTTACAGCTTCATTGTTATGTGTCCCTCCCTGGTTCTCAAATCTCAATCCCTATTGTCAAGTTACATTTCAGAGACACATCTTGTGAACTACTAAGACAACCTGTTGTGTGCAATATTTGTAGCAGTCTTTACAAAGCAATGAAACAGATTAAATAAAATCTTCATACTTACCAGAATGGATTTCACATGGACATTACATCAGTTCCTCTCTGTACGGTACAGCTACAGCATCTTTCCCAATGAGTAATAGCAATGGAGTCTGTTTTTATTCTCATGTAAAAGAAACAAAAGAAGTATACTGTATGTCTTTTGCCCCTGCAGCTCTGAAAAGCTACAGAAAACAAAACATACAACTTAAGGAAGTGAGGCAGCATAACAAACATGAGTGCACATACTCACTTTATAGTTTAAATATTAAGAAACTGGTGGTGGTGGTGCACTGGGGGACTGGTGGTCCGTGGGGGTAGACAGACTCATGGTGGCAGCAGAGTTGGATAAAATCAGCCTCGGTGGTGGTGGTGGTCCATGGGAGGCAGACAGACTCATGGTGGCAGCAGACTTGGATAACATCAGTCCCGGTGGTTGTGGTGGTCCATGGGGGGCAGACAGACTCATGGTGGCAGCAGATTTGGATAACATCAGTCCCGGTGGTGGTGGTGGTGGTCTGTGGAGGGCAGACAGACTCATGGTGACAGGCTGGCAGCAGAGTTGGATAACATCAGTCCCAGTTGTGGTGGTAATCCATGGGGGCCAGACAGACTCATGGTGGCAGCAGACTTGGATAACAGCAGTCCCAGTGGTGGTGGTGGTGGTCTATGGGGGCAGACAGACTCATGGTGGCAGGCTGGCAGCAGAGTTGGATAACATCAGTCCCGGTGGTGGTGGTGATTCATGGGGGACAGACAGACTCATGGTAGCAGCAGACTTGAATAACATCAGTCCCAGTGGTGGTGGTGGTGGTCCTTGAGGGCAGACAGACTCATGGTGGCAGCAGAGTTGAATAACATCAGTCCCGGTGGTGGTGGTGGTCCATGGGGGGCAGACAGACTCATGGTGGTAGGCTGGCTGCAGAGTTGAATAACATCAGTCCTGGTGGTGGTGGTGGTGGTCCATGGGGGGCAGACAGACTCATGGTGGCAGCAGACTTGGATAACATCAGTCCCAGAGGTGGTGATGGTCTGTGGGGGGAAGACAGACTCATGGTGGCAGCAGACTTGAATAACATCAGTCCCGGTGGTGGTGGTGGTCCATGGGGGGCAGACAGACTCATGGTGGCAGCAGACTTGGATAACATCAGTCCCGGTGGTGGTCCATGGGGGCAGACAGACTCATGGTGGCAGCAGACTTGGATAACATCAGTCTCGGTGGTGGTGGTCCGTGGGGGGCACAGAGACTCATGGTGGCAGCAGACTTGGATAACATCAGTCCCGGTGGTGGTGGTGGTCCATGGGGGGCAGACAGACTCATGGTGACAGCAGACTTGGATAACATCAGTCCCAGTGGTGGTGGTGGTCTGGGGTGGGGGGGCACGCCGCCTTTTAAATACTGCAGTTAAAACCTGCCAACATTAACCAAATCATCATCCTCATAAAGAAAACTGCTGTCACAGTCATTGATGTCTGAAGTCTGACCACTGGGAAATTCTTTCTCCATTGTGTCATCATCTACATGAGTTGTGGGCCATTTCAGGCAGCCACTGCCAGTGCCACCAGGATGCTCCATTTTCCACATCAGCAAGACCACCATGACTAGGCCAGGGTACGAATACTGAGGTTGCAGTCTGTGCTGGTATGTGCCTGTCATTCATTTTAATGAATGTTAGCAAACTAACATCTGCAGGAGACAGGTTTGTCCGACGATCCCTGACTATTGCACCTGCTGAGCCGAATACCCTCTCAACACTTACACTGGAGGGTGGCATGTAAGGTACTTCAGTGCCACTGCAGTCAGCTCTGGCCATTCACTGACCTTTACACTCCAGTACAAAAAGAGGATCTTCACTTATTGTCAGATGCCTATTTTCAGACAAATATGACTCAACCATTCTCTGTGCCACACTAAGTCCAATTGTTGATGCATCAGCCTGTTCCCTGGGATCATTGATTTCACAAATACCTACTTGGAACAAAGCCTCCCAAAGTGGGTTGATGCCAACCACTTCGGATGACGCACCACCAGGAACTACAGACCTCTTACCCTTTCATGATAAGCTTGCTGGTCCTCTAGCTACACCTTCAGCTGGATTATGCTGCTGAGGTTTTCAAACCTTGGCACGTGACATCTGTGCCCCATGAACCAAGCGAACCAGTTGACCACTGATATTTTTTACCTGTTGAGGCCCTCCCTCCAGTACTGATGCAATTCCACATTTGTATCGTGGGTCCAGCATTGTTGCCATGGCAAAGTTGTCACTACACTGAATGCTCACAATGTGACGATTCTGGTCGAATACTGTCAGCATGTGTTGCAGCAACATACTGCTACTACCATCTCCGGCAACATTAAGGCTATGCTGTACATTCACCACTGTCTGCTTCAGCACCCACAGCAGTGGAATTGATTGGCTAATGGAGGCAGACTCACCACTCACTGCCTATGTGGCATGTTCAAAAGGCCACAAAATTGTTATTACAGAGTCCATGAGGTGCCACTGTTCAGTCGTCATAGACATGGAGGCCCCAGAACTGACATGGCTAGTGTGCATAACAGGATATTCTGTGATGGCTTTGTATTGTTCATACAACCTCTCTGCCATGTATAACGTGGAGTTCCATCGGGTGACAACTTCCAGCTTCAAGCGGTGCTGAGGCAGGCTGTGTTGTATCTACAACTGCCGCAGTTGGTCACGGGCCTTTCCAGATCTTGAAAAGTGAGAGCAGATACATAGTGCAATGGTCAGCATTTCCTTTATGTCAGGGTGCTGCAGAAACTCCTGAACCACAAAATTTAAACAGTGGGCCATGCATGGAACATGAAAAAAAACACCATTTGTGATGCATTTCACCACATTTGACCCATTGTCACTTGCTAGGAACCCAGCTCTCCGGGACAGAGGGTTTAGCCATCTGTCAGTTTAAGTCAGTACCATGTCCAACATGTTCTCACCAGTGTGTGAATAGTTCACACTGCACATAGCAATTGTTGCATGCTGGCGAATTCTAGGAAGATTGCTACCACGACAATACACCATTCTGCACTGATTATCCACACTGCCAGCATCACAAACAACTCCCAGCACCTGCACCCAGTGTGCAGTTATACACAGATATGAACTCCCCGCTGTTTTGCCACTCATCCACATATCCATACTTAAATGGATGAATGGAGAGGAGGAATGCTGAAGGGCATGTCTTACTGAGTCTGAGACAGTGCGGAAAAACTTGGGAACAGTACAGGTAGAAAAGTATGTCCTGGATGGGACTTTCCATTTTGGACAGGCATGGGTAGCAAACCGCCGGAACCCAGAATTCTCCACAAAAGAGAAGGGCAAAAGATTGATTGCCAGCATTTCCGCTACAGCAGCATTAAGTTCACGTGACACTGTATGATTAGGGGGGTACTTCAGCCTATGCACAAAAACACTCTGTAACGTTGGCTGCCTTAAACGTTTTATATGGGGTATGTTGGTCACAAATGGTTGTGCTCTGTGATGAATGGCATTGGCAGGGGGTGGAGTGTGGGCATTTGATGAAGACAGTTGCACAGGTGATGATGACAAACCCAGAAATGATGTTATTTTTCCAGATTTGCCAACCGGGGTTGATGTACCACTTGCACTAGACAGACTGCATTCACCACCACCACCACCACAAAAACTGCTACTCTCACCAGCACTGGACAACATTGCAAAGTCATTATGGTAATCCAGCTCATCATGCCTGTAGTAATCCTCTGCTCTTATTGCCGCACTACTGCACATGTTTAATTTCCTACTGGGCTTAACAGTCATGGAAGGGGATAACATGCTGGATATGGTTGCCAGTGATATGGGTGAATGCCCCAGTTTGGTATTAGCTGCCAGCTTGTGATGGGTCCACAGAGCCAAGTGCCTATTCTTAAGATGCATATGCTGTACTCCTGTCCCAAGATGGCTCTCTTTTTTACCTTGACTCACACACACATGGCAAACCTGGCAGATTGTAACTGAATCATTTGCATCTTGAACAAAAAAATCCCAAACAAGGGACTGTGATGCTCTGCTTTTAACATGTCCATGATGATGTGGCTTATTTAAGTCTGTTATTTTAAGCACTGAAGTGGGGGGGCACGTGATGTTTCTGGCACTGCGCACCTGGACTGCAACTGACCACCACGACTACCTATCATATTGATTACTGGGTCGTCATCATCATCATCCACTAAAACCAGTAAATCACAAGTTTTTACAGGGGGGGGGATTCCTGCAAACAGATTCAGACACAGCCACTTTTAATTTATTTTTCTACGGTTCCCAACTGGGGTCAATTACCTCATCATCATATTCATCAACGTCACTGTCACACACATCCACATCTTCTGCTTGGATGCTAACATGTGGACTGCATGTTGCAACAGCAGCAACATCATCATCATCAGCGTCATCACATTCATCATCAGCATCTACACCACCATCACCTGATATTTTTTCACCACACTGTGAATCACTGCATGGAAAATGCATGACGGTAAGCGCCATGGTGGATGGAATATCACATTGTATGCTATCATTGACATGATCATTAGAATCAGGTTCAGTTAATGGGATGTTACTGTGAAGAATGACATCATCTACGCTGTCACTCACTTGCACTGCTTCACACTCAATATGTTTGGATAAGGTACTCTAGTTGGAATTAGAACTTGATGCAACAATGCTAATACTACCTCCACCACCACTAACACCAGTAACACTAACACTACCAGCTGGGAAAACATAATCTCCTCCAACTATCAGTGAAGCTACTGATTGGGCTGTAAAAAACATTGCAGGAGAAATACCTTTTCTCACATCAGCAATGCACTTCTCCGTCCGTGTACTACTACCATGCCCACAGACCCTCTTACTTCCAACATTGCCATGACCAGAAACAGCTTTACTTGCATGTCTCTTTGCAAGCATTTTGGGGGATCAACCACAGATATTACCAAATTTAGATTTTGATATGTTCACTTTCTGGCTGGAGGGTCGCTGGCTGGATGTGAAGCAAAATAAGCAACTGTGGCTTCAGCAATAGATAAGAGACTACTGTGTTATGACACTGTCATGGAATTAAAGCAACTTTAGTAACCAGTGGTGCTGATGGGGTCACAAAAACAATCCAGTCTGGTAAAAAATACCTTTTCAACGTGGGGGTGGGGGGGCACTGAATATAGACAGTGCTGATTTTTACAGCACTACAAGCAGCAAAACTAAGAACAGAGAACACGATCGCAGTACAAAATCAGGCAGCTGCAGTGGATAGTAGGTTCATGCTGCTGTGCTTACTTGCACTTACACTAATCTGTCACAGATTTTAAAAGGTGTATTATATTTGATGCATGCAACACTGCACACACAACACAGAACACTTTGTGTACAATGCTGAATGAGGAATGAGATGCAAATGCAAAAGTTCAGTGTACTCAGTGCCATGTAATGCAAATTTGTAATTTAAACAACCTGACCTTATGAAATGCTGCACCACATTCACACAACAAACAGCAAAAAAATTTGTACTGACAATTTTACTATGTGTACAGTAACACAGTTATATAACAAAAATATAAACAAAATACAAAGAAATCACTAGTTCTCCAACTTAAATCTACCTACACACAGATACGCCCCTTCCCCACACAGCACACTTCACTGTCTTTCACCACACACACTCAGTGTTGTAAATTTACATTCAAAGTCCATACACAAACAAAAACGCTCAATGATGTGAGCACAGGAGGGTTTCCTACAATCGATGAACTATAGTTGGATCCCCAAAAAAAGCAAAAATGCTTTTTGAACAGCTTTTAAAAGTTTCCTACAGTCAGCTATCAGAGCATACTGTCTCCTACTCCTTCTACCCCGAACTGAGGCTGTGCAGATCAATAAAGAGCCCATGTGACCTGAACTCCCATGAATCACTGCAAAATCCACCTTCAGAGCTCAAAAATAAGGCTAAGTGAACTGCCACCAATGTACTTCACCTTAAATTTGAAAGAGTAGTGACCAGTGGAGGCAGAGTAATGTGAAGTTGCTGTTTCCAATGCACTTCATGTTCCTCATTATAACGTGAAGTACTCTGCTTTGCATTGTGGAGCACTCTTCGAATCTGCCTGTGCTCCGCGAAACGCTTCGCGGAGCAGATTGAGCCCACTTCGCCCACCACTATCAGCGAGCAGCGGTTTTATTGTGGTGGTGAGTGCTGAACTTTTCTGACAATATACTGAGCAGTATACCAAAGGCCTGCCAGCAGATACACCAGACCGGGTGAAAGAAGCACTGGAAAATGCAGGATGGAAAAGAACTAAAATGGCAAAGAGGGGGGACTCGAACTACCAGGCAACCACATTGCAAACAGGTTAGTGTAACATACAAAATGAAAAATTTGAAAAGAGAGAATGTAGCAAAAAAAATGAAGATGAAGAAATGGAAACTCTTAAAATGACAGAAGATAAAGAAATGGGGAAAATAAAAATATAGATAGTGAGTCAGAAATAGAGACAGAAGAAGAGGAGACAATACAAACAGATAAAGGGGCCAGTGATACAGAGCAGGAAAAAAATAAAATGCAAAATGGTACCTGGGGGTCAAATACAAATAAAAGACTGTTTCCAGATATTGTAAGAGAGCATGCTGAACCAGCTAAGTGCAGAAACACTGTAAGACTTAAGTTTAAAGGGGCCCCAGAAGACACATCAAATAGATTTTTTTATAGGAAAAACATTAATAAAAGAAAGTATGGCATTCTACTCATATGAAGTCTATGCTCATATTCACATCCCAGGAGAACAGCAATTTGACATTAGCTTCAAACATCCTTCAGGACTAGATTGATTCTGGAAATTATATAATAAAAAAGAACACTCCTTTATAGTCTCCATTTTGTTAATTTTTTTTTTAGGTCTTTTTCTCCCCTGGGTCCTGTTGGCCACCTCTGACATCCCCCCTCACTGCCACCAAGGATCAGGACCCCATCCTCTATTGCCCTCATGACTTACCCTTCCTGGCAGGGGGTGGGGAGTGACTCAACCCACCAGCACAGATCCAGCTTGGGAGGTATCCTCTCAGGTAGCTCACTTGGGGGAACTATTATCATCTTGCACAGTGGAGCCACTTTTCCCAGTTTTCTTGATGTAGCGTGGAGAATGCAATGCCACCAGTGATGCACCATGCATGTGTCCACATGCCGTATGTCAGATGGCTGCTCCATCTCCAACCCCACATTGTGGAACATGGCCTGACAGCCCCCAGCCACCACTAGGGGTCAGGCAAGTGCCAGTCCAAGTCCCAACCCTCCCCCAGGAGAGGAGAGCTGTCCTCCAAATGCTCAATCCTCTCCCTCCCCAGCCAACCCCTAGCAACCTGCTCACACTGCAAACCTGGGTCATGAGCATGGCAGGAGGTAAGGCAGTAATGCCTCAGCTCTCCATGCCACCAGGCTGGCTATGGTCTCCATTTTTGGCAATTCCATTAACAAAGCCAGCATACAAACAAATCACAGTGCTCTTTAAAAATGAGGGTATCAATGTGCTAGATATAGTATACTGGCTTTCACAGAAATGCAAAATAATAGTACACCCAGAACCAATTCTAGATGAAGGGGCTTTCTGGACTGGGGTGGAAATACAAAATCATTTTAAAAACTATAGGAGAAATACAGCACCTGCCTAATTGTTTTTTGGGGGGTGCTATGGGGGGGTTCTACATAGGCCAGCCCAGGGCCTGCTATAGGTGTGGGTCTAAAAGGCATCTAAGTAACATTTGTGACAAAATAAAATGTGGGCCATGTGGAGACGTAGGTCATTATAGATCACAGTGTAAAAACCCAACAAGATGCAATTTATGTGATGAACAAAACCACACTTACAAAAGTTGCATTTGAGCCTCACATGATAGCCCAGACCCAATGGAAAAAGCAGAACAAGATCTATATGTAACACTAGCCCAAAAGAAAGAATGAAAAGAGAAGCCCAGAATGCACAAAAACAGTAGGAAGAGATAAACACAGAAAAAGAAGCCACAAGGCAGAGCCAATCAGAAGAAAATATGGAAATGGGAAAAAATGAAACCCAATAAACTCAATTTATAACAGAAGAAATTGAAAGCCAAAAAGAAAACACAACTGAAAGTATGCCCCTCCCCCACTCCACCAGAAGGACTATTCCAGATGGTTACAAGCTCAGAAAAAAAAAAAAACCAGTAGCCTAAATCAAAACTACAAAAGAAGGATACAGAAACTTTAGACCTAAAAAATAAATATGAAATATTGAAGGAATGGGGAGAAGACGGAGAAGATTCAGACATGTCTTCAGTACAATCATCACAGCCAGAACAGTCTTCAGAATATGAATCAATGGACACCCAGAAATCAAAGAAAAAGAAAGCAAAAGATAAAACCAAAGAGAAAAAGGACATTACTTAAAAAGAAAGAATATATTTATGATCCCCCCCCCAGCAAAATGAAAAATGGAAATTCTAACTTGTACAACACTAAACACAAATAATATAAACAATAGGAAGAAAAGAACTACAACCTTTGGACTTACAGGAGAGTTAGGAGGTGACTTATTTTTCTTACAGGATGTAAGACTGCATATGGTACAAGAAATTAAATTAGCTCAGAGGAATTAGAGGCGGGGTCCCTCCTTCTGGTCAATCAATGAAGAAACGTGTTCAAGGGTTGGAATACTGTTCAAAAACCATAACCTGAAAATGCAAAAGTTAGTGGACATATATCCAGGAAGGGCACTCATGGTGGATATAATAATAAATAACATACATAGTAAACTAATGTCTATAGTCCATAAACCAAAGCAGAGAGGAATGCTTTTTCTCAACAAATAGAACCCTACCTACACACTCCCCACATGGTACTATGGGGTGGGGACTTTAATTGTGGGAGATCAAAAAGAGACTGGGGACAAAAAACAGAACATTGTTTTGTGACGCAAACAAATTAAACAGCATCTTGCAACAAACAGACCTGGGAGATGTAAATGACATAGAACAACACATATCTACAAGAATAGATTTTTGGTTCATCCCAGCAAATGCACATGTAGAAAAAATAAAAAGATACCCAGTGGAAACATCATATCATATGGGTACAGGTAGCAATTAACCTAGCAAAAAGCCCTAAAATAGGAAGGGGGGGTATTAGAGAGTGAATCTGAATTTACTAGAGGATGAAGAAAACAAAAAAGCGATAATAGACTTATTGTATGCTAGAGAATCAGTTTTTGAACTCTATGATAACCCACTAGAATAGTGGAAGGACACAAAGGAAGAGCTTAAAAAAATTAATTATACAAATATCCAAACAAAAGACACAATCGGCATATGAAAAATACCTAAGTCATAGAGCAAGACTGTTACAATTACTAACATTGAGCAGGCCAACATGTTAGGGCAGGATCTGTCAGAACAAAAACAGCAAACAAAAAACAAAATGAAAGAATATCAAAATGGTAGAGAGAAATCATTAATTATGGAAAGCAAGCAAATAGATTCCACACAAATCCTAATGAACGTTGTTCTGAGAGAGTTAAAAGTAGAATTTTAACAGCTTTAATGGATGAGGAGGGGGTAAGAAGCATGAACCAGAAACGAATACATCTAACAGTGCAAGAACATATAAAGCAAGTCTTTAAAAAACCACAAAAGGAGCACAATTATCAATTTTTAGAACAACTGCAAATGCCCACATTAACAGATATAGAAATAAATTCTTTAAAAGATAAAATGACAGAAACAGAGAAAAGAGAGGATATAAAGGCAGCATCAACAAACACAGCATCATGTATTTATGCAATTCCTAATGAATTATATAAAATCTTTATTGACTATATGGCCCCAATTCTAAATGAAATCTGTAAAACAATACAGGAAAGAGGAAGCCTCAGTGATAGCATGAAGGGAATAATGTTCTTTATCCATAAAAAAGGAGGCACTTCATAAATTAAAAATTGGAGGCCACTAAGGGCCAGATATTTCAAAACTTTGCCCCGGGGATAAATTAACACTGCCCAGTGGGCAAACTTAGCCCGGAGCACAGAGCAAGCTATATTCAAAAGGAATAGCCTGGGGCAAACAGCTTCTGAGTATAGCATAGAAATAAGACTGGGCAAACTGGGCTGGGAGTGCAGGGCAAACTTAGCCCTGGAATAAGACAGCTCTGAATATAGCAACCAGGAAGTGCAAACCACAACAGCAACACAGTGCACAGTGATGTTAAGGTCGGTAGAGGTGAACTATGTGGCCAATGTGTGTGCTAGCAGATGTGTGGACCCAGTACAGCTGCAGGCAGCAGCACATGTGAAAGTACAGTGTTCAAAACGGTATAATATTCCCCGAACTGTTTGCGCAGCGCTAACATGTTTGCGTGGGTTTAGCACAGGGTTAAACCATTAGCCCGGTGCAAACACGTTTGCCAGGAGCTAAACTTTGCCATATTCAAAAGTGACATGCAAATGAGCCTACTTTGGTAGTCTCTGGGCAAACATCCAGATTAGAATCTCATTATGCTGTGATTTGCATGCAGTTTGCACTGGGCTAATGGTTTAGCCCTGCGCTAAACACGTGCAAATGTGTTAGCGCTGCGCAAACAGTTCAGGGAATATTATACCATTTTGAACACTATACTTTTCACATGCACTGCTGCCTGCAGCTGTACTGGGACAATGCAGCATAGGCACAGATGGTGGTGCTGCATGCAACTGTCACACTGTAGGTCATGCTACAGTACACAGCAGACACTACAGTAGCAAGAGTGCTAGTAGTGTGTGGACACAGCACTGCCTATGGTGTGTATGGCAGTACTAATGGCTGCACTATACACAGTGACAGGCCCAACATGCAGGCATTTACTGACAGTGGACATTACTGTTACGCTGTTGTGTGACCCACAGATGCTGCACCTCTGGCATGGGATGCTCACAGTGACATATACATGTCTGGCTTTTTGTGCTGTGGCAGTTGTAAAGCTGTGCAGGATTTGCTGGGGGGGCATATATTATCAGAAAGGCACACTGGTGTTGGGGTATTCCCAATACTGGCCCATGTGCACTGCATGATGTATCCCAGCCTTGTGGCCACACGTGGTCTGTGGCACAGCCTGGCCACCCGTATACTGTCCCCTCAGCATCCTCCATGCCCACAGTACTGCATGTGCATGCTGGCATCTGTTGGTGTCCACAGAAGAGTGGTCTGCAGGTGTGTGCTGTATGGCCACACTGCTATGCTGTCACTGGTGGCAGGGCCATCACTTACTGCCTGGCATGGCTGGGACTGGTGGCAGGTGATGGCATCATTGTGATTCCATCAGTGAGCAGCATGTTTCCTCTGTATCTGGCTTGTCTATGTGTCATATTTGCTAGGGTTGCGCAAAGCCAACCAAAAGTCGTGCAAATACTGCGCAAAGCCATAATGTCACACAAAGCTGATTGCCCAGGGTTACGACTACCTTTTCCTGGGCAGTAATGTGCACCGTGCTAAGTGTCACGCTAAGTCATGCAAAACTACTTTGTGCAGCGCTAGTCGCTGAATATAGCATTGCACCTGTATTCAGGTACACACCCACTCAGTTTGCCCCTTGCATACATTATGATTTTGCCTGGCGCTAATGCAGTTTGCGCGCTATTTGGCCTTTTGAATATAGCAAACCCGCGCTAATCCCATGCTAAACCTGTGCAAACAGTTTTTGCCCGGCGCAAAGTTTTGAATATCTGGCCCTAAGTTTGTTAACAAGTGACTATAAGTTCTCAGCAAAAATAATTTGTAACAGACTAACTACAGTGGCCCAAAAATTAATACTAGCTACACAAACATGCCCTGTTTCTGGGAGAAATATAACACAAAGAGCCAGATATTCAAAACGTTGCCCTGGGGCTAAATTAGCATCCCCGGTGGGCAAACTTAGCCTGGAGCACAAAGCAAGCTATATTGAAAAGGAAATAGCCCGGTGCTAATCTGGCTGAATATAGCAGTCTAAGGAAGCCGGGCAAACTGGTCTGGGAGTGCAGGGCAAAAATAGCCCAGGAATAAGACAGCACTGAATATAGCAACAGGAAAGTGCAAACTGCAACTGCAGCTCATTAGTCTCTGAAGCAAGCCAGTGTTGCAGGTGGAGAACATTGTGTGTGATTGCACAGAGCTGTCTCACATCTACTGCAAACACACTTCTCAACCTCCTGCCTCATAAATCAGGGACAAGGCTTAAAAAAAATCAGGGACAAAGGTTTAAAATCAGGGACACATCTTGCAAATTGGTGATATCAACTCAGGAAGCTGGTAGAATAAGTGGTTTAGTGTAACTTGTATTTTCTAAGAAAGAACAAGTTTGTCACATTAATGTTTGACATTATTTTATGCTTACAACCCCCACTGTTTAGTCATGGAAACACAATTTTTAGGAGGGACAGAGTAAACCTTTGAGGTAACATCAGGGACGTCCCTGAAAATCAGGGACAGTTGAAAGGTATGACTGCAAACAACAATGTAAGCCACACACTGCTGAACTGTGCTATGCTGAAATGAGGTTTGCCCAGGGATAACCTGATTAGCCCGGGGCAAACAGAAGCTATATTCAAAGCTTCCATGCAAATGAGTCTACTTAGGTAATCCGTGGGCAAACAGGTACATTTGCATCTCATTATGTGCTGCTTAGCATACATTACTATGCAGTTTGCCCAGTGATACTGCATGGTACACACAGCTCTACCTTCTGGTTGGAATGGAAATACAGGCTGGATGCTGCAGGCCAAGGCATGCCCACAGCATCCCCTGTTGGTTGGATTGGAAGGATAGGCTGGAAGCAGCAGGATCACAGTTGGTGCATACAGATCTCCCAGCCCCATGCCTCCTGAATCAGGGGCAGGGCTTACAAGAACAGGAACAAAGACTCTACATCAGGGACACAGCTCACAAAGTGGTACTATTCACCGGAATGATGATAGAATAAGGGGATCAGTGTGAGACGTATTGTCTGAAGACTATACCATCTGTAACATTAATGTGTGACATTATGTTATGCTGACAGTCTCCACTGTTCAATCATAACAACACACATTACACGAGGGGCAGAGGACAAATGTGAGGCAAATTCAGGGACGTCCCTGAACATCAGGGACAGTTGGAGGTGTGAATCCCTCCCAAATTAATCCTGACCCCCTTTCCACATAATGCAACATAATATTTCCTGGTAGTCTAGTGGTCCCTCCACACCCCCTGCACGAATACTGACCGGTATAATATTGGACATCATTTTGCCCTGTAGTCTAGTGGCACCCAGCCCCCTGCGCAAATCTCAACCTGTAAAACGTACATAAAGCATATTCCCTGGTAGTCTGCCAGGTGGGAGGACTACTAGACTACCAGGGAAAAATTATTTATGTATGTTTTATGGGTCAGGATTGGTGCAAGGGGGGGGCCACTAGACTACCAAAGAAAATGCTTTATGTACATTTTACAGGTCAGGATTTATACAGGGGGGACCACTTGACTGTGAGGGAAAAATGATTTATGTAGGTTTCACAGGTTGGGATTAGTGCAGGGGGTGGGGCCACTAGACTACCAGGAAAATGCTTTATATACATTTTATGGTTTGGGATTTGCACAGGGGGTGGGGCCACTAGACTACCAAGGAACAATGCTTTATGTATGTTTTATGTGTCGGGATTCATGCAGGGGGTGGGGGCCACTAGACCCCCAGGTCCTTTCTTGATATAGGGGGCTACTGGGGGTCAGGAATCATGGGGGGGTGCCACCACATTACCACCAGCCATTTCTCAGCTGTATTTAGCACCACACTACAGGTCGTTCTAATGCCTGTGGCGCAACGCTAGACCTTTGAATATGCTGCGCTTCTGGCATTCTTGGGTGCTCTGCTAACCCTGCCCCTGCATACTATTAACTATTAGCGTCGGCACTACCACACAGCGCCGGCGCTAATAGGGCATTTGAATATTGCAGCCTCATGCAAATCCAGTGCTATTACAGTGTTATGGTTTTGCACTGGGCACAATTGTTTGAATATTTGGCTCAAAATCTGATGTATACCAGGGAGATCATAGAAAGAGGAAATAAAGGATTTATACAAGGATATATATTCACTGAATCAAGAAACTGCTTTCGATGCAGTATATAATAACTATATCTGAGCAGTTCTAAGAAAATACAGTATACCAGAACAATTCTTATAAATGGTAAAAATATTGTACAAAGAAGCACAAATACTACCTATGACAAATGTTTTTTTGGACATGCCAACTTTTTTCACTAATGAAGTAAGACAAGGGTGTCCATTAAGTCTTTTACTGTACAAATTTTGTCTAGATCCATTACTAAGGGAAATTGAACAACATCCTGAAATTTAACCAGTAGCACTGGAGAAAAAAATAACACAAAATAGCATATGCAGACAATTGTGTGTTGTTCACCAATGACTTAAAATATGGGAGAAAAGCAGTACAAATAATACAAGAAATACAGGAATCAACAGGAATAATAATAAAGAAAAAAGTAAAATACAGGCAGTAGGAGAAGTAGAAACCACTAATACTGAAGATATACAAGCAACAAAAGGAAACATAAAACTATTAGAAGTAATATTTGGGACAGAGAATGCAGCTCAAGAAAACTGGGATGAAAAATATAAGTAAATAAAAATAGCAAGATGGAAAACATGGACAGTGATTAAGCAGAAAAGAATGTATTTAATAAAAACATTCATAGTATCCATTTTTCTACACATAGCACACATATATCCAATCCTGATTAGAATGCAAACAAAAATATTAGGTTTGTTCTTTCAACTGTTATGGGGTAATAGACTTAATCCAGTAAAAAGGGGTATCACATACAGATCAAAGCAGGATGGTGGATTAGATATGCTAAATCCAATAATTGTCTTTCAGAGTATATTCATATACACAAATATCAAACCTTGCCTGCAATCAGGGCAGTCCTTCTGGAAGCCTTTATTTAAAGAATGGTTAAGGTATTTTGATGATGGGTGGCAACTAATTTGAAGAGGAACACACAATCTGACACCAAGTTATGTTACCACATGCTTTTATTATTTAAGACAATGGAAAATAGAGAGAGCATTCGTAGAAACTAAAACCAGGAAACAGTTTTACAAAGAAACATTGGAAACTCAATATGAAGACCCAGTCTTTCAAGTGCCACCTGAAATAGATAAAAAAAGAATATTAGAGGCAATGTTAGAGAAAAGAATTCTCCAAAACATGAATGATACTATATGGATGTGAACACATAATAAACTGAATGTCAAGGACAATCATAAACATAAGCGGATATCAGAAAGAATGTGTAGTGAAGCAGGATGTGAAAACAAAATTGAAACAATGAAACATTTGCTTTTTGAGTGTGGGATTATTAAAACAATTTGGCCAAACCTAGCACAAATGTGGGGTGAACCTGTATTTAAGAAAATTACATATGGCATTTTGATATATGGGAATTTAACTTAAGAATGGAGAAAATGAGGTAAAAACACAGTACACGTTCTATTAGCTACTTTTAAATGCTCAGTATGACAAATGAGATGTCAGAGACAACTGCAAGGGAAATCAATGGCTCAAATGAACATTATTTTTAGAATCCAAGATGAACTGGACAAAATATATGCATATGAAAAGAAATGGATGGGGAGGAACAATGAAAAAGGATATGAGAAAGAAAATATAGGTAGGATGAAACATGTAAGAAGAAGAGAGCACCAAGGGAGCTTGATGTAATCTTCATGTGAAATGAAATAATGTGTGCAATCTTTACAGAATGTGACTTATGTTTTTTAAACAAGTGTATGATTGAAATGTAAAGAAGGTTTTTGTTTCTGTTTTTTACTAATAAAAATTCCCCTACACTGCTGGTAGGGGGAGCCACATGTCCAAGATGATGGATCATGTGGAAGCTGTGGATGATGGTGCACCTACAGGGCTGCTGATCTCTCACCCTGCAGGTCCAGCTGAGGAGATCTGTGTAATGGAAGTATACCCTATGGACGTACCAGGAGAAGTTTCTGTGAACCAGAGTATGACTTTACCTGAAAGCCTGCTGCAGGGAAAGATGGGGGAAGACTGGCTGAAAGAATTCTTGTCCCATAACCAGCAACTTGTACTGTTGGTCATTGCTCCAGAAAAATTTCTGTCAGCAGCTGGCTTGTTTACTACAGCAACACATTCAAATGATCATAAACCAAGTGCTGTCATGGAGGAGGCTACCCTGAATGACACTACTACATTCCAGGCTCCAGCTGACATAGGAGCACCAAAGGAAATGTCACCCGCTTGTCAAGATCTGAGTTGACAGCATCAAATGCTGAGCTACCTACCCTGCTAGATTTCTCTCAAAGATTGCTGCCTGTACACGGTGGAGTAAATGCAGTTCCTGAATGTGTCTCTCTCTCCCTTCTGTATCTTCAGACCTGAAAGCTGCTTTGGATAAGCCTGGGATATCTGCACAGCACTCTGTAAGTGAAATAACTTTTTCTACTATGGCAATACCTACTGCACGCCCCTTTCTTCGGAAAGGGCTTTCTGTTATATCTGGTAAAGTATTGCCTGTGGGGGACAAAAAACTGCATGGTCACTTGAGAACTCTCTAAAGAGTGCTGGGTGGAAAAAAGTGTTGAAAGGCCAATGGGTCCCTGACCCCAATATCTTACCTATACCTAGTACTCCCCCCAGGGCCATGAATGAGGTACAGCAGGAGTATAACCATGCTCTTAATTGTTCTCTCCCTTCAGTGCCTGACAACCTTGGTACTGAAATTATTGAACAAAGTTTGTGAATGATTTTGATATGGCTTTGTACTCTGAAGATATTGTTCACTTCCCTCCCAGAACGCATGTTGCTGCAAACTTTGGTAGTGATTCAGCAGGGAGGTTTAATGAGAATGAACAAATTTGGGGAGAGCAAATGGAGACTGAACACACAATACCAGAAATACTGCAGTCTGCAGCTGAAAAAGCAAAAACCACATGGGCCAACTTTAGGAAAAAGGATCACTTCTCTGCTCACCCTCTACCAGTCCAGTGGAAAAATGCAGTTGGACTAAAATAACTGGGAGGCCTAGACATCCCCCCAGACAGGATTTATGTGGGGCAAATATTAATAAAAAATTACATGGGTTTCTTTTCCAATGATATCTATGCTCTTATCCATTCATCAGGAGATTCATTATTTGACATTAGTTTTAAAACTCCACAAGATCTTGACAGATTTTGGACCAACTATGAAAAAATACAGTACTCTGCACTCTGGCTCCCTTTCTGTGCCATTCCCCTCACTAAACCCATGTTCAGAACTATAACAATTCTCTTCAGGAATGAAAGTGTTTCGGTGCATGACATTATTCACTGGCTCATGCAGCGATGTGATGTCATGGGCACACCACAGCCTATATGTCATACTGATGGACTGGGGGATGATGCTACAAAGTATAACTGAAAATGTCAAATATAGGCCCACAACATCTTCCTAGTAGTCTATTCTTGGGCTCCGATAGGGGACCATTCTTCTTCCCCAGGCAGCCTAAGACATGTTTTAAGGGCGGATCATTTCAACATCTAAGTTCCTCATGTGATAGACTGAGATGTAATTTATGTATGGAATTTGGGAATATGGGAATGAATTGTATAGAAGAAATGAAATTTAACCTCTGTAAGGAATCAGGACATTCCTATAGAGCCTACCCATGGACCACACATAATCATTCAGACAGGCCAGATCAGGATACCATACTTACCAATGCCCAAAGATCTGATATAGATTGACACAGACAGCAACACCAGGCTCAATTCCATGCCACAGAGTCAGAAACTGTGGTGCATGACCCACTGACCTCTCCAGGGCACATATATCATAACCTGGAAGAACCTAGCACCGCTACTGACATACCAGCACTGCAACCTCATTCTCTTCACAAAGTGGCTGACGTGCACCACCCTGAGGACACCCCAGAACAGGGATGCAGCCATGATACACCATCCCCTCTGACTGAAGCAGTGCAGACAATGCATGGCACAGATCTTGAGACTATGCTTCCTCCTGATAAACCTGTGGCCATGAAAAAGAAACCAATGAAAGTAGCACATGCAAAAACTAAACTCCCTAAAACATTAAAGAAAGTGGCACCAGTGCCCTTAACGAATAGATTCTCTGCATTACAAAGTAAGGCTCCTGAGTCAGACATGGGAGAAGATTCTGAAACTTCCTCTACAATAGCCTCCCAATATCTGGTTACATCTGATTCAGAGGATGACATCTCTGATCTTCCTGTACCTCCTACTGATGAAGGCAAATGGCTTGGGGTGCAACCTAGGAGAAGTACAAGGAAGAAACATCCCACCTGAATTCCTTTAATTGATGTCTTCCATGACTTTGAGGGTGGCCACCCTGAGCACTAATAGTCTGAAAGCTGCCAGATGAAGGTTAGTTACCTTATCCATTTTAAAAGATTTAGACTTTGATATATGCTTCTTACAGGATACTAGACTTAATTCAAACTCCTTAGCAAGAGCTGCACAAACACTGTGGTGCTGGGGTCCTTTTTTTTTTGATACAGATATGTGTGATTGGTTGGGTGTGCTCTTTTGGGGAACAGGTTTTATCATCACTAGAGTACTAGGTATTTGTTTAGGGAGAGCAATTCTAATTGATTTCACATATAATAATTCTTAATGTTTTGGATACAAGGGAACTTATGCCTTGGCGCAGTTTACTGTTTATGTATTTAATGACCATTGTACCAGTGTATGTTTACACTGCATATAGTTGTTTGTTTTTGGCTTTTTGCTTCTATTCCTAATAAAAAAAATCCCCTTCTCTGCTGCCGGGGGTGCTGTCTTTCCTGTGATCAGGATGGAGGGTCCCAGTCTGCAGTAGTCCACCAAAGGAGAATGAGCTTTACAGCATCAGAAGGAGCAGGAGGCTCCCCTTACTCAAGGAAGCATTTCTGAGTTTAGTGAATTTGTAGATGAGGACCTGCTTGAAGAGCAAACTTTACAAAAAGAATTGGAGGAAAAAAAGGAGAAACTGTTCCAAATTATGAATGAAGCTGAGATACAAAATGCTGTAAGGAAACAACGGATTGAAGATGAGAAAAAAAGAAAATGTCTATCTACCAGTCCTATGCTCCCTATTGGGAAAAAAATTCAACAAACTGATCTGCATAGTGATGCTGAATTTTTGGATGCTGAAATGGATGGTCCAGGTTTAGAAGTTAAAGAGCCATAAAATCAACAAGTGGACTGGTCTCCTGAGTGGGCACTCTGTGGAGCTGGTTGGTTAGAATCACTTGATGGAACTTGGATCCCTGACCCGGCAATTCCTCTTCTGGGTACAACAAAATCTCAGTGACAAGTATCATGGCATATTTCCACAGATAAAAGGATAAAATATGGACCTTGGCCAGAATCACAGGGAGCTTCTTCTTCAGGATATCCTGGCACTCTGAGTCCTGAATGGTTAGCAGTGAGAATGTCCAAAAGGCCTCTAGAAGCTGAACTTCAGCATTCAAATAGTAGCCTGGTAGCTGGCACAGCTGCACAACATCCTGGATCTATCCCAATGGAAACACTGGGGTGAGTGGAGAAGAAGTTGAATGGTTTAGACTGACACATTACAGCGCTGGATTGTGAGCAAACTATGAACCCACCAGTTTTTTCAGTTGATAGTCCATCCACTGAATCACCAGCAGGCTCTTCTACTCAAGAGTTCTCCCCTCATATCCACACTCAGAATGCAACTGTGCACTACATGGATCCTCTAGTGCATGAATCTGCTCAAGTTCCAAACTCCACAGCTGATGTAGCAGCAGCAACCATGGAAGAGGCACTTATAGAGCATGAGAGCTCCTTATCTATTAAAGTTACTTATTTGATGCAGCAGTTCTTCCATCAAGAAGCTACAACTTCTACTGAGAGTTGGTTGACTGCACTGGGAATGGAGATGGACACTGCACGCTAGCAGGTTGTGGAGGAGTCTGCAGAGCAGAAGCTGTTTTAGGTGTTTTTTATATCCAGGAAAGGTATGCCACCTTAACATATTTGATACCTGCCTGACGAACAGCTTTTTCTGGGCCATCTTGTGCATCCATCTCTGTGTTTTCTTCTGCTGCCATCTCTTCTTTTCTTTGCAGCTTCTGAGTGGTGAAGGTGGAGGTAGCTGAGCTGACAAAGAGCTAAAAGAAAGATGCCACAGGGCATTGGACAGCACTGAAAAAGTGTGGGGAAGAAAACCAGAAAGAGTTGGAAATCCAAAAGCCGGAGAGAGATTGGGGAGTTTGGAGCAAATGTCATCGATCTCTAACTAGAGAAGTGCTGAAAACGTTCCCCCTTTGTGTGGAGTTTATTAACTGTTCATATCTGTGATTTTTTTAGCAGCCAGCCTGTGTATGAAACTAGATATATTTGGATATAAACAAGTAATCTTAGATAAACAGCGGTTTACTCATTAATTATTTATTTATTTAATTATATATTGTGATTAGAATTTGTTCTGTTATTTTTTATTTAGATATTGGGATACTTAGTTTTTTGTTTTACACATTTTTGGTCAGGTGGGCTGACTATTTAATGTGCATGTGTGGCGTTCTGCTATTCAGAGTCACCATTCCACTGGGAGTTACAAGCTATGAGCCAGAAGTAGCATTGAAGGAGTAATACTATAACTTGTGGTATCCTATAGAAGAGATAGTAGCATATCTCGTGTTTAAATCAGCTGCTAAAAGCTGACTCCGAGATGGAGGATTCTCACTTCTAAATAATTAAGACTCGTAGGAGGCAACATGCATTTTAAGTAAGCATTTTATATTATTACAATTAATCAATTTTTTATGGTCATTTTTGTCATTTTTGTTGCTGATATAATTTTTTTTTGTTATTTTTATCAACCTTGAAATTGACTCTGCAATTTATTGGTATGTTTTCAAACAATATTCCATTGTTGTGTTCAATATTTTGGAAATATTGTTGCCAAATGTTCCCGATATCATGAACTAGGTACTGTGGGTCACAAAGATAGGTTGTTTTTTTAGTTTTTTCTATTTTAATTGTATACAGAGTGGAGTCTTTCTGAATTTTAAAGGAGTAGAGTACAGGAGTAGAGTACTTAATTAACGATTACTTTTGAGTATTATTCTTTATATTCTTTTTTAAGATTTGTACCCAGGAAAAGCTCCACTGAGCTAAAGAAAGCAAGAGCTCCTGTGGAAGTTTAACTGGAAATAGTGGACTATGTGGTCTGGTTATAGTGAAGTAACAGAGGCTGATCCATACGTCACTGATAACGGAAGATCTTTGGAGTGTCCTGTTTGCTCTGAAGGCTTTTTAAGGGTGAAGCATATTGCAGCACTGAAGATCTTTATTTATTTATTTTTTTTACTCCAACACTTCTTGGGGGGCTATGCTTGACCTAATTATGATATGAGTGGACATCGAAGGGGAGACTTTGATTGTGAGTTTAGAACTGCTGTTCTTTCAAGTTTTTATGTTTCTATGTTTTATGTTTTGGCTGAGTTTTATTTTTGTTAACCTCTTGGCTATCTTGATAGATATTACACAGATATTACACAGTGAAGTACATCTAATTGAAATATTTTTACTACTAGGAATTCCAAATTTTTAGTGACCAGTTGCTGTTGCAATAAGGGTGGCAAAAATGGTGAAAACAAGGAAGCAGAAAATGCAGGTGGCACAAGATACTTTCTTAGATAAACAAATGCTGGATGAACCTATTTTTAAACATAGAAGTTATGAGAACAAATATGATAATGGCAACTATGAAAAGGGATATAGGATAGATAAGGCTGTTTCAGATACCCCAATGTGTATTCCGAGCCAAGACTCTTTAGATGAGGTGGTTAGGGCTGTTTCAGATACTCCAATTTGTATTTTGAGTCAAGACATTTTGAGTGAGGAGGCTGTACAGGTGCTAGTTGTAGTAAAGATATAAAGGGAAAAAAGGTAACAAATCTGGTAATAATATAACTACAAAAAGTATACATGGGCCAAATCTGGCAAACCTAGCAGACTCAACAAAACAAAGAAAAATAAGAAATCAAAAAATAAAGATAAAATAACTGGAGAAGTTTCTAATATTCCCAGTTTTAAAATGAAACAAGCCAAGATTAACACATTTCTGACTAAAGTTGCCAACACTAGAGGATTAGCTGAATCACCCAATATGTGTGGGCTTACTAAACAAGGGGATTTTTCTTCAAATGATTCAGCTAATAATAACACTAATGAGGCTGATGATGTCAATAAACACAATTATACTAGGCTTTCTTCCACTCCAAAAATGTTTTCAGTACCAGATGCTTTTAGCCCTCCAGATGAACATAGTAGGGACAGTAGTATTACAGCTGGAGGTTCTAATTTTTCAACAGCTCTAACAGTGATTGAAAATGGTACTGAAGTGAGACCGGGTAGTATCCCTGCTGCCCAATTGAGGAGGGAGGCTTTGATTGATCTTTAGTGTGACACTGCTTCTGATTTAACATACTTCCCTGACTTTTCCCCTGAACCAACACCTGATCCAGTACCAGGTACCAGATGGAATGGTACCAATTGTACTTGTACTAATTGGACAACAGATCTACAAGATATTGCAATGGTGATGCAAGAAGCAATTGATGGACTTAAATTAATGGATTCTAAAATCAATAAAAACTGTCTCTCAAGTTTGCACTGTAGTTGCTGTTTTATGAATAGGAAAGTTGAATTTATTAAATATATTAATGACTGGATTTCTTCTTACCCTTTTAGCTTAGATGGTGCTCTTAAGAGAACCATGCAAGATCTTTATGCTGCACATTTTTTGAAACTTGACCAATTAGTAGAAGTCACTAATGAGTTAGAGACCCTTAAAGGCAATTTTGCAATTAATGGTGCCAGATTGGATGACATTATTAGCAAATTAGATAGACTGGTTCCTATGACTGGCTGTCCTTCTATCCCACTATCCAACTCTGTTCTAGATGCCCAGCAAGCTAATGGGCACTTGAGCAGACCAGATTTTTCTACAATCTGCATTCCCACTACTCCTGTCAAACCTGTAGGTAACAGCAAAAAGAAGAGTGGGAAACTGAAGAAAGCCAAAAATAATAAAAACAAAATCCCAAGAAAGTTTGTAGGGAGATGAAGAATGCTGGCTTGGATGCTAACAAAATTATTGAAGGAGAGAATGTTGTTGTAGACTCAATCCTCTCTACTAATACAATAGAAAGTAAAAGTATTGACCTGGCTGAAGTCCTCAAAATAGAAAAATTGGATAGTTGCAAACTACCTGTTAATATATCAAGTCAAAAAGTGCTATTAAGTTCTATCCAGACATTCAATCAGCAAATAACAACACTAAGACAAGATCTAGGGAAATTTTATAATACATTAAAGCCCAGTCCACCGGCAAATTTAAATATGGCTGATAAATCTGCAACATTAGAGACTAGGTTCAGCACAATGGTAAACTGGGATGAGACCCTTGCACCTGCTAAAGTGTTGATTGAATTAAACAAGTTTGCTTTTTTGAGTTTGTATGGTTACAGCTGGAATGCCGGAATTTCATATTTACATAACAAGAACCAGACTGTGCACCTTTTGAGGGCAGCTACTGGTGCTGACATTGTTGGTGGTGATATAGTGCAAGCTTGGGAGGATTTGGATTTAGAGAGTAGGAGTTGTGTATTTCTTTTTTGTGTTAGTCTGAGAATTGCCAACCAGATTTGACTCAATAATAGAGATCTGATAGCACAAGGATTTTCAATTGACTTTATAAACAGGAGATATTTGAATTATCCATCAAAATCAACTTCTACGGACACCTTTAATATATTTGGTCTCCAAAATATACTGAATGAAAACCAGGGCAGGTTAAGATTTGTGGTTACAAATTTGCTCAAACATGCATTAAAAATCCCAGCCTCAGATTTTAAAATTATAAATGTTTTTAGACATAAGACACAGAATGGTGCTGGGCAGGTTGATGTTGTTATATCAGGTGAAGAGGTTGTAGAAAGGATTCTGAAAAAGGGCCCACTTATTGGACATAGAGGGTGTCCATATGGTTAGCAGTAACATTTTTAATACAGTATCTCAAGAGACTAAAGTAAACCATCAGTATTGTAATGATATACCTGTTCAGAGTGAACTGTTTCTCTTTGGTCTAGGTCATCTAGAAAATGAGACCAATAAAAAGCTTGGTTTGGTGGTCAGGGATCTACTAAAACAAATTTTAAACATAGATATTGCAGATAATAATATCCTTACAGCTCAAAGGCAAGGCAAGATCTTTGAGACTGGCCAAGTTTTAGTTCGAATTAGAAGTCACTGTCTGATGAATGACATTATACAAAATGCTCCATGCCTAGATGGGGTGGGACTGCATTTTGTTGTTTGTGATCAGGTTCTGGGTATAAATAAGACTAGTTTGCCCAAAAGGGAACAAGCTCCTGAACAGATTACAGGAACTGGCCCTTTTAAGAGTTCTCAGGATGTGGCAAATGATAGGCTGATTTTCAATGTATCAGTCTCTAACCGATTTAACCTGTTGGATATTTCTAATGACTGACTAAAGATTTCTTCTCCTTCTAGCAGGAACAAAGTGACTGAGGGGGCAAAAGATGTAATGCTAATTTCTTGGAATATTGCTGGTCTCTTAACAAAATTCATGGATAATGAGTGTGTTAATTTTTTGAAGCAGGCCCATATAAAGTGCCTGCAAGAAACATGGCATCAGACTGTAAGTGATATTGCACTGAATGGTTATTCAGTCTATCATGTTCCAGGTCATAAGCTCTCTAGATTTGGTAGACCTTCTGGAGGCCTGGTTACTTGGTTTAAAATTATGGATCTTTTTAACAGAAGAGCTTATATTTACTAATTCTTATTCATAGTCCTTTCTGGAAACTATGGGCCCTGTGACATTTTGCTTAATTAATGTCTATATCACTCCCAGTAACTCAAAGTTTTATTGTCATAGAATATGGGAAGAGCTGGAAGTTGTAGTTCATAGAGTTTGGGCAACAACAGCATGTGAGAAAATCTTGCTCTCTGGAGATTTTAATGCCAGGATAGGCATCTATGATGGATTTGCAAATGATAAAATATAAAATCGGCGGCGATTTTGGAATGCCTATAAATATCCTAGAAACTCTCTAGATCATAGAATGAATGCCAGAGGACTTAAACTTCTGGATATTATTACATCATATAATTTAACACCTCTAAATGGGAGGATTGTGAGGGATACCATAGGAAATTTTACCCATTATAACAAGCAGGGTCCCTCTGTGATTGATTATGTCTTGTGGAATGATAATATGGACGTATGGGAATCTTGTCATATTCCTACTAGATCAGACAGTGATCACTTCCCTCTAGTATTGAGTCTTAGACAATTAGTGCAGGAACCTATGATATCTAGTTATAGTAATATAGAAATTAGAAATAAAACCTAAATTAGGTGGACTCAAAACAGTTCTTATGAGATAAGCCCTTTGTTGCAGATTTTTTTTTTTCTGATAAAGAATATGTTAACTGGAATGTAACTCAGTGGAATAACCAGATGATGCTCTGTTTCAAGGAAATTAGGGAACTTCTCTCGACTACTGGACAACAGTAATCAGTGGGAGGCCAGAACTGGTTTGATAGGGATTGTCGTTTGGTCAAAACACATTTAAACCAACAAATTAGAAGGGTTAGAGCTTCTCATAATAATGAACAGTTTAGACTCCTTAATCAGATTAGGGGATCTTATAAAAAGCTTTAAAGGAGAAGCAACATGGATTTCAACATAACTGGTGGAATAAAATGTTAAAGGCAATAGAGTGTAAGGATCAACGTGCCTATTGGCAGCAGGGGCTCGGGGAACTAGTAACTTTAAAATTGGACTAGTCATATGTATTCCACTTGATACCTTGCAAAAGTATTACTCAGATATGTTTTTCAACATAAATCAAACTAATGATCTTCCTAATTTGGGTTCCCTTGAATGATATGTTGCTTTCTGTAATCATAAGGAAGTATATGTAGCAATTATTCGTATGAAAAAAAATAAAGCCCCTGGTCCAGATCAGATACCATCAGAAGTCTTTCTGAACTCCCCTCTTTTCTGGGCTGCCATATTAATGTCTTTTTTTAACTGTTTAGTCAGGCAATTGAGATTCCCTATTTCTTGGAAGGGAGCACTAATTATATCCATGCACAAAAAAGGAGATAGAACTGACCCAAAAATGTATTGAACAATTTCATTGTTAGACAACAGTTGCAAGATTTTCTCCAAATTGGTTTTAGCTAAACTAATGGAAGAAATCAAGGCACTGGGTGGACTGTCAGAATTCCAAGCAGGTTTTCAAGCCAGTTTTAGCACAGTAGATAATTGCTATATCCTCTCTCATCTTTATGAAAAATATGTTAATCTGTGAAAGCAGAAATTTTATTTAGCATTTATTGACTTTAGTTCTGCCTTTGGTCTTGTGTTGTGTAGCATATTATGGGAAACAATGAGAGAGTGGGGTATTTCCAAAGAAATTATTGCAATTATAAGTGAACTTTTTATACTTGGACTCAGGTCAAAATTGGTACAACTGGACAACTCTCTGCAACTTTTACCACTAATCGTGGGGTTAGACAAAGCTGTGTGCTAGCCCCTACCTTGTTTTCTATTTATATTAACAAACTATTGAAATTATTGGATGATTCATTGTCAGATTCTCCCAATATTTTACATGAACCTTGTCCAGTCTTGGCGTATGCTGACGATCTTGTTCTGCTGTACCTTTTACAAAGGGGCTGCACAGCAAATTAAATATTTTGAATGAATATGTGGGTAGACATAGTTTAATTATAAATGAAAACAAAAGCCAAATTGTGGTACAAGGAACTAATAAAATTACCAAAGCATGGATAATAGGAAATAAAAAACGTAATAATGTTAAATCATACTTATATTTGGGTTTGCTTTATACTCATGATGGTAAATAGGCCAAGCATATCGATTATCTTATTCCTAAATTAAAACAAACAGCTAATTCTCTTAAGTCATTTAACAACAAGTATGGCAGCAATACTATCAAACCACTGATAATAGCTCTAAAGGACAAATACTACTCACAGGCTTTATGTCATTCTGAGATCCTGGGACATGTTAGTCATGATAAGTGAGAAATTCCTCTTAATAAACTTTCGAGGCTTACTTTAGGATTGAACAACTCTATCCCTACAGCTTTAGTTAGGGCAGAAGTAGGACTATTTAAACTTTCTGCCTTTGCACAGGTGAAACACATAAATTATTGGCTGAAATTGCTGACATTAGATTCAAACAGACTGCAAATTCTGGCATTAAAAGAAAAAAAGCATGGATTGGTATGGGCTGCAAAAAATCTAAATGGCTGACTGATTTGTACTTAACTCTGGAGGAATATGGACTATCTCCTCTAAGAGGTTATGCTGAAAACAAAAATTGTAATTAGCCTAAAGTATAAATCTTATATAACTCAAAAAATTATGTCATTAGCTATGAAATCAGATTTGGATATGATTACAAATCTTAAGATTGCTCCATGGCTAAGGCAACATGATATTAATTTTTCTGCTTTAGAGAATATTTGGATGCATTGACTAATATTAAATAGAGACAGTTATTTACTAGGTTCAGAATAGAACAGTTTCCCAGCAAGGTTCTGTATGCTAGATACAACAAGGAGTCAGAAACTGCTTCTGGCCTCTGTGTTTGTACTGGCAGTAATAAGGAGGATCTTTTCCATGTTATTTTATATGCCCATGGTACAATATGGTTAGAATGTACTGGCTAAAACCTTTGCTACATGAATAGCAACTTCCAGTCAAACCCTATTACTTGATACATTGTTCACTACAAGAGATGACTACACAATACATAAACTGGTAAGATATTTGGAAGTAATAAAAATCAGAATGAAATATGCAACTTTCAGCTAAATCAAAAATCAGTGATATGAGAGATTGCTTTTTGCACAGGAAATAAGGCTGCTAATGGGAATTTTTTCCTAATGCTTTGTATTTATGTTTTTTTTATTATTATGGATGAAAAGTTAAGAATGAATGTGCTTATGTGCAATATCAGTATTTAATGTTTCAATGTATGTACGATAATGAGATATCATTTTGTATTTTATTGTAATGGTCCTTTGACCGAACAAATAAACTTATACTACTACTACTACAGAGCATGAAAGTTATGCCAGTCTCTTTCATAAACCAGCTGAGGCAGCCAAAAGAGCTTATGCAGTTAGGAGTTGGTACAAGGGGGGGTTACCACTTTTTCTTGACAGACAATATGTGGGGAAGGAATTGAGCAGAAATGCACTACAGTTTAGTCTTGCTGATGTGTACACCTTTATTCATGCCCCTGGTGACTTTAATTTTGGCATCAGCTTTTTGTCTCAACAAAAACTGGATACATTTTGGGCTTTGTATCCCAAAGTTCGAGACACTCCATTATGGGCCCCATTTTTCACCATCCCCCTCACAAAGCCAACATTCAAAATGATTATGGTTCTTTTCCCTAATGAAGGTGCTAATGTTACAGATATTATCTACTGGTTGAAACAACATTGTGACTTGCAAAGGACTCCAGAACCCATAATAGATGATGAAGGGTTTTTGACGGGAGGGTATGGAAATTTCATGTGCAACTTCATCAAAATGGGATTGAACATCTTCCTAATTGTTTCTTTCTGGGATGGGATGGGGCATCCTTTTCTACCCAAGACAGCCATGTATGTGCTATCGCTGTGGGGCAGAGGGTAATTTAAATCACAAATGAGATGAATGGAAATGTCTACAGTGTGGAGCTTTGGGTCACACTAGTAATTTCTGCAAAAGTCTACTGAAATGTAACCTTTGTGACTCATTAGACCATGTCTTTAGCTCATGTCTGTGGGAAGCACATACCTCCTCAGACTATGGTGAGCAAGATTACTATAGTCATACTGCAACTAAACCCTTTAGAGCCCAACAAGCAGCACAGGCCCATAGACGAGCATGGCCTAGTACCCCTCACCCCTCCTTGTACAGCCACAGATCCATCCATAGGCATGGACATGTAAAGTGATCTTCAAACTCAGCAGTCTTCTGGAAACCCTGCTGAGAACCTAGCTTCCATTGATAGACAAAATCAGGAAGAGAGGGATATGCCTCCACCTCCCCAGCAGGACATGGTGCTTGTCACAGGGAAGGTGAAAGGGAAGCAGACTAAATCTCTGAAAAAGAAGGCACCACTGAAACTGGATTTTCCCACTGACAATAGATATGAGGTCTTAGAGACTTGGGGAGAACTCATTGAAGAGGAGGATTCTGATGTCTTGGCCTCCTCATTTCAAAAAGACCACAGTTCAGATAAAGAAGTTGAGAGCCCTGCCAGGGCCTCCATGGCAAAGAAAAAATGGCAAACTTGGGCCATGGTCAAAAGGACTACTACTTAACATTCACTTCTCATCACTCAAACTTATCTTTTGCAACTGTAAATGTAAACAGCATTAAGTCAGATTTAAAATGCACCACTACTTTTGCAGTCTTACAGCAGTTTAAACAGAATTTTTTTTTACAGGATACTAGACTCACCACTCTTTCTGAGGTCCAAAAAGTATAAAACTGTTGGATATGGGGGAAATTTGTTTGGACTATAGGAGAAGATACCTGCAGCGGGTTGGACATAGGTTTTAAAAACATCTGATATTAAAAGCTCTCCTGCTAGACAGTGCCCATAATTCTCAAATTTATTGATTGATTACTGTCTACTCCCCCAAAATGAAGGCTGCCAGAATTTCCCTTTTTCAGATGACCCAACCTTAACTCCACACTGCCAAACAGTAGTAATGGAAGGAAATTTTAATATACAGCTATTGGCCTCAGACAAAAGTATTTTTACCACAAAAAATTATTGTGATGCAGCCTTCTTCTGGAGCATGGTTAAACAGGCAGGCTTGGTGGATGCCCATGCTACTCTAGTAAAAAATGTCAGTCCACACTTATTATAAAGGGTCACTATCCTCTAGGATAGATTTTTTCTTTATTTCTTCCAGGCTCCAGATTTCACATCCTTGTGTTCTCCCGATTGAATCCTCTGACCATTGGTTGGAGTAAAACTTGAAATGCATGACAACAATTCAATTGATCCTGGTATTTGGAGAATGAATGTCAGCCTTTTAGAAGACACTGATTTAGCAGCTGAATTTTCTGTAATTATACAGGACAGATTATCAGTTCTATGCTTATATGATAACTTACTAGAGTGGTGGAAGGATAGTACAATTTACATCCAAACTTTTTTTAACGTTAAAGCAAAACAGAAGGAACTTAATTTTAATAACCAGTATAAAGATCTTAGAAACCAGTTGCAAAAATTGCTCTTTGCAGCACTCTACAGGTACTGATTTTTCATCCCAGATAACTGAGCTTAAGAAGGAGATGTGTTTGTCTAAATATGACAGATACAGATCTCTAGAATATGAGCAAAAATTTGGAACTAAAGGTACTGCTACACAGGAGAACCCTTCCGCAGACTACAAAACCAGAACAGAGAAAAAAATGCATGATAAGTATACTCTCCTCAGCTGGGCTAGAGATTAAGGGACATAAAAACATTCTAACTGAAGTACACAAACAGGTGCATGCTCAATTTGGCTGCTCCTTTCCGGGAATACAAATATGGAATTGCTGCTGAAGGCAGAAAATATGCCTACTCTTTCAGACTGGCAACAAACAGCTTTACTCGCTCCCTTCCAAATGGCAGAAGTGGGAGATGTTATTAAGAATTTATAAAAAGGTACTTCACCATGGTCTGATGGTCTCACAGGGGAGCTTTACCAGGCACTATGGGAACTTTGTCCACAGGAATTAACAAATTAATATAATGTTTTTTTTCCTCTTCAGAATTACCGTTATCAATATATGACAGCCTTAAAATTTACCTGCATAAGAAAGGAAACAGAGCTGATTTAGCAAATTGGCATCCAATAACCTTGCTGAATGTTAATTTCAAAATTTTAACAAGGTTACTAGGTAAAAGAATTAATAATATTTTGCCAGAAGTAATATGTGACATAATTCTGTTCCGTTTCTGGTTGGAGAATTTCAGACGCTCTTATACTTCTCAGAGATGTCTTTGAGGCAGGTAACATTGGGTGGTTTACAGGGTATTTGATTAATTATGACCAGGCCAAGACCTTTGACAAGATTTCTCATGATTTTTTATAGCTAACGTTAAAATCTTATAGGTTTCCCCCGGATTTCATTTCTTGGATTAAATTACTTTACCAGGCAGCTTCTTCCAGACCCTATATTAATGATAGGGTGGGGGATTCTTGTCTACTAAAAAGAGGATTGTGACAGGCTGTCCACTGAGTCCTCTGTTGTACATCCAGACCATTGACCCCTTAATCCAGATCTTAAATCAATCTCCAAATATCATAGTCATACAGAGCTATAGTGGTAATGAATTCAAGACTGTTGTATATGTGGATGATTTATGTATTTTAGTACAGGATGGTATCTCCAGGGATTTAGCCATTACAGCACTTCTGGCCTTAACAAACTCCACAGGGGCAGAGATAAATGTCATCAAAAGTCACTGTACATCTATTGGAAGCCCTACAGACCAGAGGCATATACTGGCTAATGTTCAGGTGGATCATACATCTCTTAAAATATTGGGTATTTTTTATGGGAAACGGGATATGGCCACCTATAACTGGGAGAAACAAATAGCAAAAGGGAAATATAAAGTTTCGGTATGGAACAGATGGAGAATGGGGAAATTAAAACAGACTTGCATGATTAAAACATATTTACTTCCTGTTCTTCTCTATTTAAGTTATGCTTTTCCACCTCCCAAGGCGTTAGAAACTGGGGTGTTGAGTTTTCTTTTTTTGAAGTGTCTGGAGCAGCAGACTAAACCCCATTAAAAGAGGGATCCTTTATTTGCCCCTGAAACTGGGTGGTCTGGGAATGGTGCACCCAGTGTTTTTTTTTTTCAATCTATTTTTATCTTTTCAAATCTATTACCGGTACTGAGACATCTTCATTTCCCCTTGGTGGGATGGTTGACACCTGCTTTACAGGAAATTTTACAGGACTGGACTACAGGTATATTTGTTCATAAAAATAAAAGGAAAATAAAACTCAATGATTTATTCACAACCTGTTTTGATTATTTAAAAAAATGGTCAATATCTCCTGGGTTAATACTTATATTTTCTAGAAGGAAAGTTTCTGAACAGATAGTTGAGGAACAATATTTTATACACCCGGAGTTTTCACAGTGATCAAGGTTCGAGTGCAAACTAATAGAGAACATGTTTTTAGAAAAAAGGATCCCTACGAAAATGTGGGATGTAATAAGGCTATGCGCCCACAATAAACTTAACATTAAAGGAAATCTGAGGCACAAAGGCATAGAGGAAAGATACTTCCCTAGATTGTCCTGCCAATTAGTTACTGAAACAATGGATCATTTATATTTACAATGCCCTTTTATCAAGGACTTCTGGCTAGACCTGGACAAACAGTGGGGGAGATCCTTTCTTTCAAACCTCACCCCTGACATGTTGTTCTTAAACGTCTTTACACCAGAATGGAATATGTACACAGCTAGTTCCTAAAGAGTGGTCTTATCTTGTTTTAAATTTTGGATATGGCAGGTACTGTATGTTGTAGGTTGGTTTTGCAGCAAATGTTATTAACCACAGAAGAATTGTTTCAAAAACTTTTACAAGAAATACAGCAGATCCAGTGATCTGACCAGTGTAATCTATCTGTGGGAGATTATATAAAATACTGGGGTTTGATGTCTTGGATGGTTTAAATAGTTATCTTATATTGTCAGTACTGAATGGGTCATTATTTTTTCTAATTTTTTAATTTTGTTATACCTTGCAAGACAGCATTATTGTATAAAAGGGTAAACTGATATACCATCTCTGTTTAGGAGGATTGATTACTTTGGTAGTGTGGGCATGATTCAGTCTTTTTTTTTTTGTCCTATTTATAAGAAGTTTTATTTTCCTTTTTCTCCTTCTTCCTCTTGTATTAAGTGACTTTAACTTAGCCCTCCATCTTAGTTATTTACTTTAGAGTTGATAGAACCAAGATGCTATTGGTATTTCTTTTTGATTTCCATGGTACGTGTATGGATATCTGTCTTTTCTTTTTTTTGATGAAATAATGTCATTTGGTTTTTGTGTTTTGTTTACCAATGTATTTCTGTTTCATCATTAAGTTTCTAATAAAAGAAATCCCCTACTTTGTTGGCAGGGGGTGCTATACCGCTGCAGCAGATATGGTGGAGTCCATAGTCCAAACTGCTGAGGAAAGAGGAGGTTGTATGTTCTCTGGAGCTCAGGGGATCAAGATAGAGATGGCTGGAATGCAAACTTTGGATGGCCAGCAAAACATCTTGCCTGCTGAACAAACCTCTGAAGGTGCTGTTGACACTGCAGTGGAGGGAGAAAATCCACATGAGGCCAAGATATCTTCTAATAGTGTGGATATAGAGGGACTTGAACAAGAACATCAGCTACAGCAGGATTTGCTGTTAAAAATCCTTACTACAAGAACAAATTAATCTGTTGGACAGACATTTCCAGGTGGCAAAATTGAAGCTTGAGGAAGAGAAGAAGAGGAAGTGATTGGTAAATAACTCACCTGAGGTCCACTCCCATCTGAAGGTATTTGTATTCCAAGCAGGAGAATCCAGCTCCACGGCTCCACCAGCACAGAATGCAGCTCAAGTAAAGCCTTGAGAAGAGTGTGACACAGTGCCCCCTGGATGCTAAAGTGTGCTCTAAGAGGTGCCGGCTGGAAACAAACAGCCATGGGACAGTGAGTAGTCAATGAGGAGTTTCAGGAAGCAACAAAAAAGGTGGCTCCACCACAGAAAATGATGCTTGAAGTCAGTGACAACAGTACCAAGATAAATGGAAAGTGGAGAGATCCCTAACCAGGAGATTGGAGAACCAGGCAGTATTTCTTACTCTCCTCAGGGGTCTCACTCTGATATATTTTTTGATGCCACACAAGGAGAATCAAATGCTAACTGTAACATGAATGAGGCAGAGAACAGGAGTGGGAAGAGGATGAAGCACAGCATGCAGAAAAAGAGAACAGTTCAAAACCCTCATATGCAGGGCTGTCTAAGAAACCAGTTGAACTAGCTAAGCACAGAAACACAATTTGTTTAAGATATTTGAGGGGTTTGGAATTACCACCTGGATAGATATTATGTGGGCATATCTTATTGAAACAGTCTCTAGGGTTTACTCAATCAGAAGTGTATGCTCTCATACATGCACTAGGGGAGCATACTTTCAATATACTCATCAGGGCACCTGAATGTTTGGAATGTTTCTGTATTAAACATATGACTCTGAAGATGAATCCACTATGGACACCATTTCAAGTGGTTCCCCTCACAAAACAGTCTTTCTGAGTGATTAATGTGTTATTTTGAAATGAGGGTGTCCATAGACAAACATTGTCAGGTTCAGGGCACTTCAGATCCCATTCTTGATGGAGAGGGATTCTGAAATGGGGGGTGGTAAATTAAGATAAAATTATTTCAATCAGACTCTGACTTTGCACACTTGCCCAATTGCTTTTATATTGGCAGAGACAAAGGGTTTATTTTTTTACCCAGGGCAGCCCAAATAATGTTATAAATGTGGCTCCATAAGACATATTAACTCTGCATATGAAGTGGTGCAGTGTACACTATGTGGGAAGTTGGGGCACTCAGGGTTTCACTGTGATAATTCTCCTAAGTGCAATTTATGTGATGAGGGTGGATGCAACTTTACTGAGTGCCCGTGGACTGCACACAACATGGAGGATGCAATCTATGGGATTCAAGACTTCTAGATACTTAGGGTGGCCAATGTGGCTGCAGACCCATAAAGAGGAAGGTATGCTCCTGGGTCTCAGCCTCAGAGGAGACCTGACACCTCAAATCAAACTCAGAGAAACAGAAAACAGAGGGCATCCCCAGGACCTACTATGTAAGAAGATGTTCCACATTCTCCACCACCTGGAACCTCAACAGACACCCATACCTCAAAACAGGAGACAACAACTGATTCCCACTTTCTATCTGTTATGGTGCCCCCTTTTCTCCTCCATCATCACAACCCACAGGCCAATCAGACTTCTGTACAGTGACAAAAAAAGGAAAAGGCCCTTCCAGGTCTGTACCTACAGCAATTTCTTCTGATATCCCATTGGGGAACAACAGAGAGGAGATATTACGGGAGGAACATTATGAGGAGGATCAGGACTCAGACACTATATCTATATTATCCTCACAAATGGATATTACTTCTAAAATTGGCATAGCCATAGACCCTGTAACCAAAGTCAAGAAAAAAAGAAGGATGGGGCCTAGAGTGGGCATACAAAAAAGCACCAGGTAAACCTCTACCCCTACCTAAACCACTAGGTCTTCCGAAGACTGTCACTATAAGCTAAAAATAGCCCGTCTAAATGCAAATAACATTAGATTGGAGGTGAAACAACTAGCCACTTTTGCTTTATTTGCTAATTTATGAGTTTGACATTGTTTTCTTTCAGGATACTCATTTATATACTTTATAGGACTTTACCACAGCATCAGAATCCTGGGTTTGGGGACCCAGTTTTTGGTCAGGGGGGAGAAGACCTGTGCTGTGATTTGGGAATTTGTTTTACTGATCATCAAGTTAAAATTCTCCACATAACTGACATTCTTCCAGGCAGGACTTTCATGTTGGATGCTGAAATACAGGGGATAGACTTTCGATTGATAAATATATATGCACACCAGGGTAAGGTAGACAGGATAAATTTGTTAAAAACTATCCAGTCATATTTTTATACCAGTAAAAATATACTTTTGGGGGAGATTTTAATATTAATAGATTTATTCTAGACAGGGGTTTCAAAACAACTAAAATATATTGTGATGCTACCTTTTTAAACTCTCTTTTGGAGCAAACCAGTTTAACACACTTTTTTACAAGGTTAAAGGTCATCAAGAATAGATTACTGGTTTCTTACTCCTACTTTAATATGTAAGGATCTGAAAGCCACTATGGTAGCTACTTCAGATCATGGACTCATTAGCCTCTCTCCAATTACCAGGAGACATCCAAAGAACCAGGTTATTGGAAACTAAACCTTTCCCTTCTGGAGGAACCAGAAATAATGGAGGGCTTTCAGAATATTATTGAGGCAAGGAAATCTGTCTTTTTTTTTATGATACTAAACAGGACTGGTGGGAGGACAGCAAGAAAGATTTCAAAGCTTACTTCCAAAATATAGGCCAAATCATGGGTAGCTTTAAAAGACACAAATGTCAAGACCTTAGAAATAGATTACTCACATTCCAAGGCATTTTTAAGGCACTGTCCCCATAAACCACTAGCTTATTTCCATTACATTGATGATTTGTTTATTATCTGGACGGAGGGCACAGATGCACTTAAGGATTTTCATCATGAATTTAATAACCTTCACCCTACCATAAAGCTTACCCTGGAGTATTCTACCACCAATGTTAGTTTTCTGGACACCACAGTAACCATCAAGGATGGAACCTTACATACGTGTATTTACAGGAAACCAACAGACAGAGATACCTACACAAGAAAAGTAATCACCCAAACCATACAAAAAAATCTGTCATGTACAGTCAAGCACTCCGATGTCACCGTATTTGTTCAAATGAGGATGACAGAGACACACATTTGGCTATGTTGAAAAACACCTTTATGGAGCAGGGACACTCTTCCAGAGAAATTGACAGGATAACAGAATGTGCAACGCAAGTACCAAGACAACAACTACTTCAGTATAAAGAAAATACAGTTTCAGGCAGAATACCCTTAGTAGTCATGTATCATCCAGACCTTGAACTTCTGCATAAGATTATTAAAGACCTCCACCCAATGTTTAGTGAGGATGAAAACCTTAATTGTATTTTCAAGGAACTCCCACTACTATCTTTTAAACAACCACAAAATTTAGCCAGCCTAATTATTAGGAGCAAGCTTACACCAGAACAGAATACCATGTCATACAATGGCACACAACCCTGCAATCAACGCATCTGTAAGACTTGTGAGCTAATTTCCACCTCGGACTGTGTGGTTACATCACAAAACAGACAATTCAAGGTGCATGGGAGTTATACATGCACATCATGACATGTTGTTTATTTCATTCAGTGCAAAAGATGTCCACAAACAGGTTATGTTAGAGACAAGCCAACAACTCCACACAAGGATGAACTCACACAGACATACTATTAGAAGAAAGAAGACTGAAAAACCAGTGGGGCACCAATCCTCCCAGCCTGACCACTCAATTTCAGATATGTCAGTAATGGTCTTAAAAGAAAATCTCGAAAACACACAACAGAGACAAGCTTTTGAGATTCAGCTTATTTTACATCTTTATATGGTAGCAGATGAGAAGAACTTTGGTCTTGGTTTCGTGGGACATTACAGAAACTGACATCCACAGACTTCATCTTCAGACTGGCATATTATAGGACTTCAGCATGTGTGGGATGTGGGTACGTGTGAGTATGTATGTGTGTGGGTATGTGTTGTGAGGTACGTGATATAACCGATGTGGGGCTCGCTGTCACATTGAGGTAGGCCTCTGTTTAGATACATGAAGTTACAGTGTGTTACTACTCTTACGTCACACACATATTATTAATTCCTTCTTACTTTTTATCTTTGTGTGGGAGTGGGGTTGATTCTGTTGCACCATATTCAGATTACCTAGCCTGTTACTGTACATACAGGAGTGTTATCATAGACTGTCACATATTTTTTAACTCTGTACATATTGGAATGTGAGATCTCATTTGCATGGGAGTCCTGGACAAATCTTTTTACATTAGGGTAATATTGTAGTGATTTGTGGAAATGTAGGTATGTTAGACCTCTGATCTTACACACATACTTTATATTTACTTCTAGTTACCGTATCCTGGGGAAGGTGGTAGTTTTTTTCATTGTAGTTCTATCCAGAATCCTTGGAAACATTACTACACAGATAGAAGCACAGTTAAGTAGTGTCACATTTCTGCTCTGTAGGTATTAGGATACGTGAGCCCTTTTACATAGGATTTCATGACAAGTTGAATTCCTTTGGGGAACAATTGCAGTGACTGATGTGAATAAAGGTTCATTAGGAGAGTGTGTGTGTGTGTATGTATGTGTGTGTGTGTGTGAGAAAGAGAATCTCCTTAAAGCTAGTCATCCTCTCCACCCCACCCCACATTATGGAGATGTGGGGTGGGGTAGGGTGTATTGTTTGTGTGAAGAGGAGGAGAGAAATTAAAATTGTTATCACTTTTTCAGATTCCTTAGATACTTCTAGTACATCAAGTTGTTATATTCTCAGTGTATACTGACATCAGTACATATCAGGCTACATGGTCTTAATTCCTTGGTGGTCCTCAACTAGAGTTTTTTGTTTGACACTAGTACTGTCAATTTATATTTAAATGATCATTTATAAAGTCCTGTCACTATACTAGAAGTTTTTGAAGTTATGGGGCATGATATCTAGCTGGAGATTACAGCTGGGTGATAGGGCCAGCTAAGTTTTACACATTATACAGTGTGCACTGATGTTTTTAAGGCAACTTCACTGGTAATTTCTTGTCTATAATGCATGCATTGAAACTTCTTAGAGTCCTAAGACAATCTTAGTATGTCTTTAATCTGGGTGGGGGTTGTTTTTCAGTAATCACATCCTTATACACACTGTGACACCCATAGCTTGATTAAAGAGTCATCTGCTCCAGCAGTGTTATCTTATGTCAATTGAATTTATATGCAGTATGATTCTTTGTATTTGTTTTGCACCAAGCACCTTTGACCCTGGGACCCTCCTGCCTGAAGGTAATATGGTACTATTATAATTATACTTCTCTGGCATCATCATCTGTATTTTTTAAATGAGTAGTTTAAACCAATGGGGATTTTTTTCTGTTTTTTATGCATGATCTAGCTGTTAAAAGTATTTTTTTTCTAAACAATGGTCATTAGGCTTCTGAAGAAGGACTGGTTGGTCGGAAAGCTAGAGCACTTTTTTCTTGTTGTTACATCTATATTGGTCCATTAAAAGGTATCAGATCATTTGCTTCTGGATCAAATTCCAAGATAACTTAACAAGGGGAGAACTCATCAATCTAGAAGAGTTCCATAAAACAAAAACTGAATTTCTACATACAACATATGATAGGATGAAATCCCTAGAAAGGGAGCACAAATTTGGCACACAGGGCAATCAAGTCTATACTAACCCATTTGAATGCTGTACAAACCTGAGGAAATTAAAGAACTAAACAATGTTAAAACTGAAGATGGCAGGACTTTGCATAATAGGAAGGATATACTCACAGAAGTAAAGAGACATATTGGATGCTTATTCACTGAAGACCCAAATCTCACAACTACCCAGATTAATGATTGGTTAAATTCATGTACCTTAAAACGAATCCCAGAACATTTTTTATCTCTCTACAGGCCCCCATTATGGTTAAAGAACTTCAGGGGGTAGTTACCAAACTACCACCAGGTATGACCCCAGGTAATGACGGGCTCCCCAATGAAATTTATAGCCTTTTGTTACAGAAATTAGCACCAGAATTAGTGGAAGTGTTTAATGTTTGTTTACAATTAGCTAAATTGCCAGCAAGTATGTAAATGGGTCTTCTCATTTTACTTTACAAAAAAGGGGAAAAAGAATGTTTAAATAATTGGCATCCAACTTTATTAAATTTCGATTATAAAATTGTCACAAAACTATTAAGTAATGGACTAGCCTCTACTTTGGAAGATATTCTTCATCTGACCCTATTTTGTCCCATCCCAGGCAGAACAATCACTGGCAGTCTTAATACTCCTTAGGAAAATAATGGAGAGAGGGAATACAGAATAACTACAGGGGCCTGTTAGTAAGCCTAGACCAAGCCACGGCATTTGACAGAGTAGCACACTTATACATTTGGGCTTGTATGCATAAATTGGGTTTTATGGCTTTATTTATCAATTGGATTTCAACTTGTTACAGACATGCAGTAGTAGCCCCCCTGTGTTAATGGATGGGTGGTAAGAACATGCAACATTACTAGAGAAGTGTGACAAGGATGACCATTCAGCCCTTTACTTTACATACTAACATTAGAACCTTTTGAGACAAAAATTAACACTGAGAAAATTTGAGGCGTTTCAATTACTAGTGATGGTGATAAAATAAAAATAATAGCTTATGCTAATGATATTTGTATTATCTTGGCAGATTTTCCCTCAAGTGATGCTACAGAGGCACTGATGGTGGACCACGGTATCAGGAACAGAATTTAACTTATAAAAGAGTAAGTGTCTATCCATTGGATCTAGAAGCACAAATTAAACTCATGTCAAGGGTATTCCAATAATTAATAGGGTGTGTAAAATCGTAGGGGTTTATTTTGGGCCAGGTAATATGGATTTTTAACTGGAATTACCTTTTTAAAGATGCGTAAACAAAAGTTCATAGTTGGAACAGGTGGAGAATGCCAAAAAAGAAGATAATCTATATGGTTGAGATATTTTTGCTTAGCATGTTTCTACATCTATGTTCAGTTTTTCCACCTCCAAAACAAATAGATGCAACTCTTTATAGTGTCTTTTTTTGGGCTATTTGGAATAGTAGACTAAACCCCATTAAGAGAAGTATAACTTACCAGATTATAAAAATGGGGGATTTGAGGGATGATAAATTCCATAGTGTTTTTCTTTTGTATATTTTCTAATTCAAACATTAAGTCAATTCTGCAGGGCAGCTATCATATCTGGTGACCATAGGTGAGGAATGCTATCCTATCATGGATACAGGAATGGGATATGGAAAAAGTAATCCCCAAACAAAAATCATTGCAGGGTTTATCCACGTATTATCAATCATGGTTCGGTAAACTTAAATTGTGGAATATTCAAAAAAAAAAAACTACTTCAACTATAAAGGAAAGAATGATATAATCATATAATGTTTCACTGTTTTGGGGAAACTCCTGGCTTTAGGAATCATTCCTATACTGAAGTCATACAACTTGGGTCCATGCTTACTTTATCTAGAACCCCAGCATTTATGTGGGACACCATATGGCTTAATGTACATAACCGATTGAATATAAAAGGGAATCTCAAACATAAGGAACTAGGGGAAAGAATGTGTCCTAGGAACAACCTGTGAAGTTCCATGGTTGAAACCATGGAACATTTGTTTTTTAGATTTCCATACATATAACAATTTTGGTCATTTGTTTTCACTAAATGGACATGCTCACCGTTGTTACTTATTAATGTGAAATTTTATTAGGCCTACTGCCCAAACAATGGGATTTATATAAGCAGGTGATGATGCACCTCATTTTAGGGTGCTTGAAGTACCATATTTGGCAGGTTAGATGCACTTGGTCATTACAAAAGTTATATGTTTTACCTGAACAACTTTTTGGACCATCCATGCAGCAAGTCACTCTTTAAAAGATAAAGAAAATAGGTCTGTTCTGATGGCAGTCTATAACAAATGGTGGAAACATATGAATTGGCTAGACACGGGTTAAATGCTGGTTACCTCTTATGTGTTTCATAGTTAGTATAAGCTAAAGTATTGGATTTCAGACAACCCATTAGATAAAGAGTCACATAAGGTTTAATTTTTTTCAAAAAAGGTTTTAGTATATTATACTATACAGAATGACAGTATCTATAGATCACACAAACATTATAGTCAGTAACACCAGGATTGTATTTTTAAGGAAAGAGATATCTTTACTCATTCTGAGTGCCAGTAGGTGTTTGGTGAACAATGTTACTTTAGTAACTTTCATTAACCTTTGATGTTTGTAATCATAGGAGACAATATGCAGCAATACTTACATTTGCTTTACAGAGTCCCTTTTTTGTCTCTAGGGACATGGAGGTATGATGTAATACCACTGTCCATTTACAGTTTCATATGATTTTGCTTCTTATATGTATTTAAAGGCAACCTTTACACACTGCATGAAACATTTTTCATATTCCTTCATGAAGGGGAGGTGGGACTTGTTACTTTCAATATATATTATTAGTAATTTCCACACAGGGTTATGAGAAAGGACATATGTATGATTTACTGCTAATTTAAGTTCTTTATGATTTATTTTCCATATGTTTTAGAAAGGATGCCACTATGTTTGTATAACATTTTGATGACTTAATATAACATTTTTAAAAAAATTCCCTACTCTTAGAAGTGGGGGAAGGGAGATTGATGAATGCAGTAATACATATTTTGCTTTAAGGGTTTTGTTGTTCTATGTTACTGTCTAGCACATGTTTAAAAAAATGTCAGAAAAGACAAGTATGAATTAATTATTTTTGCTTTAATGTTTTGCTTTATGCCAGTGTGCAATGTTTTATGACTTCATTGAAGTTTGAATAAAAAATTCCCCTACTCTTTTCAAGAAGTGCCGTTGGATCTTTAACATCCATGTGAACAGCCACCAGAACAGGTAGATGGGACCTTGCTTTAATGTCTCATCAGAAAGATGGCTCCTCAGGAGTTCAGCATCCCCCCAATGATGAACTACAGTGTCAGTATTGGGATTTTACCCCAAGTTCTTGGTGTTGGGCAAGAACCCAGAACCCTCTGCCCTCTCAGAGGCGAGTGTGCAACATACTGGGCCACTAACACTGCATTAGGTTATATGCTTTAGAATATGTGCATATGCATTAGAAATTACAAAACCAAACAGAAATAATCTATCTTGTGTTACGAACATACGAACCTGCAAAAATGCCAGCAGAAACAGACCTCACAGTGTATCAAGTCTGCTCCATTGTACAACTAGCTCCTCATCTTGTAGCTGCCGCACCCACCCTTTCCCTCCTCCTAATTACCACTTCTTTCACTCTGTCCCATCCCCTCTTAAAACTATCTACCAGGCTACAGGCTATTATACCCTCCAGCAGAGTACTCCACTTATCCACCACCCTCTCAGTGAAATATGTTTCCTGTCTTCCCTCCTGAATCTTCCCCTCTCCAATCTCATCTGGTGCCCCCTCGGTAACTTCCCCCTTCTAATCTGGAAAATCCCTTCTGTACTAGTCTTATTAAACCCTTTAAGTATTTAAAGCTTTCGATCATGTCCCCTCATCCCTCCTCTCCTCCAGGGAATACATGTTCAGCTCACCCAGCCTCTCCTCATAAGGAGTATCCCTCTAATCCCCAGATCATCTTTGTTGCCCTCCTCTGTACACCCTCCAATAATCTGATGTCCTTCTTCAGGAATGGATGCCAGTACTGCACACACTGTTCCAGGTCTGGCCTGGCCAGTGACCTGTAGAGGGGTAGGATCACCTCCCTATTTCTGGAGGAGATTTCCCTCGTAATGCACCCCAACATCCTGTTGGCTTTTGCTGCCACCTTTCTGCACTGAGCTGAGTTGTTCATACTCCCTGTTATAAGCACCCCTAGATCCTTTTCCTCCTCAGTGCATTTCAGCTATACTCTCCCCAGCTGATAGCTCATCCCCTGGTTGTTAGCCATGAAGTGCACTACCTTGCACTTTTTGGTGTTAAACCACAACAGCCATGCATCCTACCACTCCTGTAGTTGGTCAGGTCCTCCTGCAGCCCCCTCCACCCTTTGATGTCATCTACCACAGCTTCCATCTTTGTGTCATTCATGAAGAGATTAATCTTACTATGGACCCCGTGGGAGTTATCAGCTATGAATATCCCAAACAACACTGGTCCCAATACTGATCCCTGCATCATCCCACTGGTCACATCCCTCAGTTATGAGAGTTCACACCACCACCACCACCCTTTTCTGCCTTCCCTTCAGTCAATTGGTAATCCAAACTACCATCTTTATTCCCACCCCTATAGATTTCAGCTCCCCTCCTCAGCCTCCCATGCAGCATGGAATCAAAGACCTAGCTGAAATCCAAATACAGGACATCCACCTTATGGCCTTTGTTCAGTTCCCTTGTCACCCAGTCATATTACTTATATTTTTTATGCAGTCAACATACTGCCCTTTTTGCAAACAGTGGGCCCTATGCACAAAAGTGGGGGTTGCCTACGTGAAGGCATGTAGGCAACCCTAAGTCAGGATGTCAAAGAGCGAGGGTCCAGTGGTCCCCCAGTGGCATTCTTGACAGGAGTGCAAGCCTCTTATGTACTCAATCCCCTGGCCACCAGTGCAGCCACACACCACAGGCAGTCTGGGAGGAGTGTCAGGGGTGGATTGCCAGGCTTGAGAGGCACAAGATACAGCAGGGAGGAACCTGCTATAAAGGCTACATGCCCTGCCACAATGGAAAGCTGTCAGCTGCAGTGGGATGGGAACATCCTAACTCTGCTGCCTCAGCCCACCAGGCAGATAAGGATGGCTGGGGAGGCAGTCAGGCATTCACCCATAGTTAAATGAGCAGTGATAGATATAATAATAAAATGTTTACTTCCACAGCTGTCAGCAATGGAAGCAGAATAGGTACTAGTGCTTAAACATTAATACATTTACCTACTGTGTTTTCTAGGTTAAATATCATATTTGTGGCACAGTAGGTGTCATTCATATGAAGTGGCAGTTCTTAGTTGTGTCCCCCAAGCCAGTCCCGATGAGACAACCTCTGATGTCATTGAAGGAGTGATATCGGTCAAGCAGGCTAGTGTCAGTCTCGAGCCTCTAAAGAAAACTCTACACTCTTGAACAGTGGGTGATACAGTATTTGAGATCAGATGAGTGTATGTGATATTCCCCCAGTCATGTTTGCTTCAAATGTAACAGACAATGTCATCTGCTGTGTTTTGTATTGTTTTTGTTTGACAGTGCCAGCACTTGAGAGCTACATCTCAAACATGACTAATGGGGGGATATCACTTTAATTCACTTGGTCTCAAATACTGTAGCACTTACTGTTCTGAAGTGCAGAGTTTGCTGTATAGGCTCGAGACTGACATGAGCTTGCTTGAAAGATATCCCTCTTTCAAAGACACCAGAAACTGTTTCATTGGAGCTGACTTTTTGGACAAAACTCGGAACTGCCATTTCTTATGAATGACACCTACTGTGTCGCGACTTTCTTGTTTACAGTAAAAAACACCACAGTAAGCATATGTATTCCTTTTAAACAGTATTGTGTCTTATACTGCCATTACTGACAGCTGAGTGAGCGAACATTTTATTATTATATGTGCCACAATTGCCTCTGATCTTTTAAAAAAATAATCTGCCCTTTCCTAGGATTCCCTGCTCGTGCACAGCATGGGATCCACTTCAGGATCCAGGATGGGCATCTGATTGGATGCTCACCTGTGTCCTGTAATCTGCCCCCATGCAGCTGCACACCAAGGGTGGACCTGTGGACAGGAGGCCAGTGATTGTGAATGCCAGCTAGTGCAGACCTGTCCACGGGTGTGGAGCTGCATGTACAAGGTACATGCCTCTTTCACATGCCTGGTGCACATTAATGCACAGAGTCCAGTACTTGCATCTCATGCTTATAATGTCCATTGTATTGGGTCCATAGTAGATAAGTATGGAAGGTTTATAACAGGAGGGTACACTGTAAAATACTTTCTGTATCCTCAATGGCTGGTAGTGATTATACAAGTTAATGCTTACCATTATTACCTTTTGCTAATCAAGCAAGTTGACATTCAGTATGGCACCACAATCCAGAAAATACAATGAAAATAATGTTTGTAAAAAGTGCTGAGGAGACTGAAGAAATCAGGGCAAACTGGAACAAATAGAGTAGCACTTCTCAGTAGCATTGTTACTTTACTGTAATCAAATAATGACTTGTTGAATAGTATAGAATTTACATTTATACAGTGGTTTTGCTGAAGATGATGGAGAAAAAGTATGAATGATCTGGGGGTTGTAAGGCACATAGTAAATGGGTAGGTACTTGAGGGGGAGGCAGAAAAGGGTCTTGGTAACTCTATTCAAATCAGAAGAGAGGGTGGTCACAAGTGGAGTGCCCATCTGTCCTGAGCCCAGTCCTCTTCAATATGTTCATCAGTGATATTGGAGAAGGTATACAGGGCAGGTTGTGTCTTTTTACAGATGACACAAAGCTTTGTGAGAGGGTGGACAGCGATGGGGGAATTAGGACAATGCAGATTAATCTGTCTAGGCTGGAGAGGTGGTCTAAGGTCTATCAGTTGAAATTCAACACCAAAGAGGGCAGAGTGATGTACCTAGGGAGCAAGAACCCCAGAATGGAGTACTAGAAGGAGGGGTTGAACTGAGCACTATGACTGAGGAAAGGGACAATGAGCCATTATTAGTGACACCCTCAAACAATCAAGTCAATGCAATAAGTCCATTAGCAAGGCAAATAGGATGTTGTGATGTATCCAGAGGGTATAGACAGTAGAAGGAAAGAGGAAATATTACCTCTTTATAGGTCAATGGTAAGGCCACACCTGGAGTACTGTGCCCAGTTTTGAAGTCATCACCTCAGGAAGAATAAGGACAGGCTAGAGGCAGTGTAAAGAAGTGTGACCATGACGATGCAGGGCCAGCAGGCAGATCTTATAAAGAGTGGCTAAAGGTGCTAAACATTTACTCGTGTGAGACCAGATGGGAGAGGGCTGATATGATAGAGACTTTCAAATTCCTGAAAGGAATAAATAAAGTAAACCATAAGGAGTTATTTTGGGTTCCACCCATTAAGAGCACTGGCATTAGTGCACCTGGTCATCAGGGTGCCAAGTGAGGATTTCATTGGCCCCTGTTTTTGTGAGGGGCTGTGCCCCTCTGCCCCCTCTTTATTATTATTCTAACTCCAAGGGGGCAGACCTTGGGAAGGAGATGTGAATCCCAAAACTGCCACCCTGATGTGCCAGCACTCTAATGTCCAGAAGGGGTTAGTTTGCACAAGCAAACATTTCAGGACACAAGACCATGAGTGTAAACTGAAAGGGGAAATGTTTAAGAGAGGTTTGAAGAATTATTACTTTACTGAGAGGGTGGTGGAACCTTGAAACAGTCTGCCAGCTGAGGTGGTAGGAGCCAAAATGGTTTCAGTCACATCTGGGACAGAGTGAAGGCTAAGATCATAAATTACATCATAAAATACGCAGATGATACTAAACTGTGTGGACCCAGTGAAATAAAAACCCAAATAGAAACTTTAAAACAAGATATAGATTCCGTTGCATTATAGACTAGCAAATGGAGCATGAAACTTAACACAGGCAAATGTTATGTGATCCATATAGGTAAAAACAACAAACATCAGTCATAAAGTTAAAACGGAATAGCATTACCACTAAAAATTTCAGAGAAAGACTTAGGAATTATTTTAGACTACAAATTCAACTTTAAAGAACAATGTACATCGGTTATTACAAAAGCAAATTGAATAATTATGGCCATAAAAAGAACCATCAAAAGTAGAAATAAAGAAGTACTACTACCTCTTTACCTATCCTACATTAGACCAATAATGGACTATGGAACCCAGTTATGGTCATCTTACACTAAAGTTGAAATAAATAAGTTAGAAAAGGTTCAACATTGGTTTACCAAAACAATACATACAATCAAACACCAGATTTATACTAATAGACTAAACAACTTAGGCCTGCACAGTCTAGAAGTAAGAAGACAAAGTGGGGTTATGTTGTATTATGATATTTGAAAATTTAAGCAAGTTGGGGCTTGCAGGATCATCTCGTTCCAAACATAAGGGTAACATTTTTTCATATTCAGTCCTAGTTTCTATATCAATGAACTGCTGCTGGAGTTCTGTGTAATGGAGTCTATAATTAATTATTCAATCATTTTTAATCACAGAAAAACTCAATTTTTGTGTACTTGACAACAAGATGAAATTCATATAGGTTGTTAGTTGAAATATCAATTCTTTTGTGTGCTCATACCATTACTTTCTCAATGTAAATTGTATTTCGCATGCATGAACAGAAAACAAAGTTACTACACATATTTTTCTGCAAGGGAAATATGCATTCTATTGTACATATGTTGTTGCAGTTTAAATAGCCATAGATCTATGCAAATAGTAAGATTATTTTCTGTCAAAGACAGTATTTCATGCATAAATTGAGGATATTTATTGATGATACTTTAAGACCCTTGCTTAAGTTGCCAGATGGAACAACAGGAAAATCAAGAATAACATAGTCATCAAGCATCAGTAATGTATCTGGGACACATGGGGCCCAATTCTAGTACAGTTATGCCTGGCGTAACAGCACTTGCACCATGTAGAATGGTGCATGTAGCAACTTACGCCAGCAGCTGAGACATGCGCCATTCTATAAAGTGGCCTGCGACATGTCACAGGCCACTTGCACCAAACATCAGTTATGCTCCCAGTTGCACCATAAACCCCATGCAATGTGGTGCTAGGGGGTTTATGGCAGCAGTTGCGCACCATTCCAGAAGGGCAGCAACAAAGTCCCCACCATCAGGATTCTACAAGAACCCCCAAAGGAGAACCGGCAATGTAAGTCACACCAGCATTTAGCTGGTGTAACCTACGGCCACCCCCCTAGCGGTCCTGTAGACCCACCTGCAGACATGCCACCATGTCCACCCCCATGCCAGCATACCCAAGTGGGGCTCTGCAGGGCTACCCATCCCCCATCCCCCCAAACCACCCATTGGCACAAGCCCCACGGGGCGACACTGCCATCCCACCACCTGTGCCCTGAACCCCGAATCGCCAGCTGCATATGCGGCAATTACCCTTCCATGGTAGTCTAGCAGCTCCCCCCAGTCAATATAATATTAATAAAGATCTTCGAATCCCTGGTAGTCTAGTGCACCCCCCGAACAGTATAAATTAATAAAGCTCTCCATATCCCTAGTAGTCTAGTGGCCCCCCGATCTGTAAAAAATAATTAATGCTCCCCATATCCCTGGTAGTCTAGCGGTTCCCCCGATCTGTATAATATAATTAATGTTCTCCATATCCCTGGTAGTTTAGCAGCACCCTGATCTATGTGAAATAATTAATGTTCTCCATATCCCTGGTAGTCTAGTGGCCCCCCCTGATCATCATAAAATAAATAATGATCTCCTATTCCCTGGTAGTCTAGTGACCCCCACCCAGCCATCCCAGTCCACCCAGCACCCTCCCCACCTATCCCCAGCCAGTGACTGGCACTGCCCACCTCTCACCTCCATGGCCAGCCACTGACTGAGTGCTGTAGGAGCTCTTACTGTAAAGACATGCTCAGAAATTAATTTCTGAGCGCGTCTTTGCAGTAGTGCTCCTACTAGGAGATGTGTGTATGTGTGTAACAGTGTTGGGGGGGACTAGATTACCAGTGCTTCCCTGGGTATATGTCGCATTTGTGGCTGGCGACTCAGGGTTGGGCACGGTTGGGGGGGTTGATCATGCCACCCTGCTGTTGTGCCTTGTGACATGCTCACCAGGTGTGCCTGCAGTTCAACGTACCTGGCCACATGTCGCAAGTCGTAGGACTTAGCTGCGATGACCCTGCCCCTTCTAGAATTGGGCTCAGGGTCAATGTCGCAGTTGCAGGTGCTGCAAGTTGCATTGGCGGCAACTTGCACCACCCTTCTAGAATCGGGGCCATGGTTTCTTTTTTTTTAATGAGCAAAATATTATTGTTGCTTGGAGATAGAGGTATACTGTAAAAAAAACTTATCTGATTTGAAGCAGCAAAAAAGTTTCATCATCTAGTTTTTATTCTTTTGTTTTTTTCCTATTTTGACCCCACTTTTTGGGCTTTCCCCTTCAGCTCAGACCCCCCAACCTCATCATTCCAGCATCTACCAGGACTTACCTACCAGCCAGTACCCCCAGGGCATGCCCCCAATGGCAGGGTCAGCAGGGTCCCCAATTCTGCCGCCAAGAGCCAGATCCAGTAGTTGGACTGGTGAGACCAGCTAGCCAGGTATGGAGTCTGGGAGGGTCCAAGTATCATCCTGCCATCAGAGGATGTTTTCTACATGTTTCCTCCCCTGAGAGGCATGGTGTGCACTGACATGATGACTTGTGGTGCATGCTTCTGCGTGTCACCCTGCCAGCATCTGCACCACCTCTCCCCCTGTCTAAGTATTCCCAGAAGCCTTTTCCCTAGCTTACTGCTAGGGACCATGAGAACGCCAGGCTCTGTACACCCTCCCCCCCAGAGAAGGAGAGTAGTTCTCTGGATGCTCGATCCTCCTTGCCCCAGCTGGCCCTCAGACACCCTGAGCTCACTGCTGAACTCAGGTTGCTGGTGTCACAAGCAGTAGCTCTACCGCAGCTCCAGTGGTTGGACATCATATAGTTCTTTGGAAACAATGTATTTCTGACATCCTAAGATTAATGCTCAGTGTATTTTTAGTTTTCTTAGATATTGTTAAAACAGCTTTAATAGCTAATTTTATAGCTAATGACTCAAGTCATTAAAGATGGAAGACACTTGTAATTTTTTAAAATCTCTGCTGCTGAGTTTATCTGTTGAATACCTATGCTAGATTCATACTGCTGATGTATTAGGATGATGCTACCACATGTTGATAGTAAACAGCACAACTCTGTACCAAGATATTGGTAGTTTACTCACCTAGTAATGGTGATTATAACAGAGTATATCCATGATACTCCAGTTTCCAGTTCTTATGTGCATCTGACTAGGCTGCAACACACTCACTAGCTCCTGAGATACTACAAGATTTTATAAGCAGCAAGGTAAGACTCCCTATATCCGTAATAGGAATTCAGGTGTAGCATATAGAAGAATAAATAATATTATGTAGCAGGTATTTTAGACTGAAATTAATTGAGAACAGACAAAACTGCAAGTCTTTATGCCCCTTTGACTCTTTTCCTTGTAGACAGAGTCGTGCTCATCAGGGTAGGCAGCCATTACTCTCCATCCATCTATCTATCTATCTATCTATCTATCTATCTATCTATCTATCCTGTATGTATATAGCAGCAAAAGGAAAAAACATTAGGGTTTTGGGTCTCTGGAGTCTTGACGAATTAGTGGTGGTGTTTTCCTTGGGGGTTGTCCACCCTAATGCCCGCCCCATTCTGTGAGCAAACAAAATCACTCATGATCCCCAAGAAAGGTGCAAAAAATCATGTTTTAGCAACCTGTGGTGAGACATACTTCTCTACCTTTGAAGAGTGTATCATTATGAGGCAGTGGCTTGGAGCTGTACCCTGTGCTTTGGATTGGAGGCTATGGGCTGGGGTAGGGGTGAGCATTAGGGTTGACAACCCCCAGGAAGTCCCCTCCACTCATTTTCCAAGACTCCAGAGACCCAAAACTGTAATTCTCTTTCCTTTTGCTGAATGGGTGGTGGGGCGTTAGGGTTGGAAACCCTAACAGCACATTTAGCAACTTTTGTGGCATTAAGTTACCTAACTGGTGCGTTAACAACGTTTTTTGCAAAGAATTTCCTTTCTTTTTGAGAGAGCAGAATTGTATTCTCAATCATGCAGGTCCCTTTGGGACCTCTGTAAACAGATGCTGAAGTGCAGGGCCAGCAAATTGCAGGCCCTGCAGTTTGGTGCAATGACAGATGCGAAGAATTCATGGGGCAGTCTGGTGGGCTGTGGAAGTGCAGGGCCCTGCACTTCTATGTGGCTACAGCTACAGATGCATAGGGCAAAGAGTTCATCTGTCAGCCAATACACAGGTCTTTCTGCCACCCAAGAAGGGGTGAGGCACAAGGCCCTATGCCAAAAGGACAGTTGTCTTCACTGTATGGTACCAGGCCCAAGTGGACAGCCAGGCACCTTTCATTCCCTGACTGGGAGGATGTTGCATAACAGCAACATCCCCCCACCCTCACACCATCCAGGTGGGTCACTTAGCTTACCCCCGAACTCAGCTCACTAGCATGGGATCACAAAGCATACACATTGGGGTCATGAGTGGCACTACCACAATTTAACAATTAAATATTGTGTTTTTTTTCTAATTCTGACCCCACATTTTCTAGATACTCATTTTATGATTTGTCTTATGAGCATGACATGTACTGTGTATAGTATTCTGGCCGAAATGTCATTTCGCACCAGAAGTGTGAAAACACATCTCACTCAGGATTTAAAAAATAACACATCACATTTATGAGGTGGTGTGGAAAAATGGCTATGTTGAAAGTTTGGAGTCATATTAGTGAAGTTATGAGTGAACATTGAAATACTGCAATGTTCACTCATAACCTGGGCATTTTACAGTAATTGTACACCAAACTGTCAGTATAGCCTTCTTATTACCCCACCTCATGAACCCGGCAGTGAAAACTTTCAAATCCCCACCAAAACGTCATTCCATGGCATCAAAACTTCATTCCATGCCACAGGTGCAAAAACACATGTTGGCCTGTATTTGAATAATGGCAGCTGCCATGTTCATGAGGGAGTGTAAAAAAATGGCTTTGTTGAAAATTTGGGGGTCAAAATATGTAAGCAGTAATACCCAACAGGGTGGATGTTAGTGGAGAATACCAGACCGCCTAGGGGAATAATGAGACCCGACGCCTCAGACAGAGGACCTTATAGCCCCTGTAAGGTCCAGTATTGCCCATACTTCCCACCCTGGAGGATACTATTGCACTTAGAAATTGGGCATCTGTGTACATTTTTATTAAGTAAAAAAAAAAAAAAAGTAAATGACTGAAAACAAAAACAAAGATTACAAAAAATCTTCTTGTGGTAACATAGTCCTTCCTTTTCTGCACTCTTCCATCCTGACTCCCCATGGAGCCATTCATTTTTACAAATCACTCCCCCAACACACACACACACACACACCACCAGGTCCAGAAGAAGAGATTGACCTTTTTAAAGTTTCCCTCCAAAAGTTTCTTGTGTTTGAAAATAAGTTCTCTATCCTTACTGGAAGAATTTCATTTTTTCAGTCAGAAGATGTGACTGTTAGGCATACAAACTTGCATGACTCTAGTAAGTAACACTAGGATGTGGAGATCTATAAGTCCTATGTGACACTGGCATAGATGAATGTGTCACCAGAAGATGCAGATACAAGTGTAAATTGATATTGACCCGAGCTGTGTAGCACTCCAAAAGCCCGGGCAAACTCCCTTTATTATGTAGACCTTTACATCCAACTACCATAAACGTCCTACAAAGAAAAGTCATGGTACAGTATCTCCCAGCACTGGCAGTGCTGTATGTGTTTTGATGTTGTCTTTATTTAATCTTTACCACAGCAGCTCTTTTGTTAGCCTTGTGTGGGTTGTCGTTGCCCCCCTCATGGAGAAAACATGAATGGAACAGTTACACATCCTGACGCAAGCTGGTGCCGGCATTGCACGTGTGACAGTGAGACAACAGGAGTCTAGCAGTAGGAGTCAATGGATACAGATGATCCCAACACAGTGAGCTGGGGTGTGCACCTCCCGTGATTAAGCTCCTACAGCAACATATGTCGCTGCTGACAACAGCACCATGTTACTGTAGGGGGTTGTGCCCAAGACCGGGCAACACTTTCCCCCATCCTGCACCCCTTCCCCGAACCAACTCCAACTTGGAGTTAGCATCTATAGTAATGGGGGAGTGGGGTGAACAGCCCCCCTTTGTGGGGGGTTCAGGGGCAAAGCCTCTCTGAAGAAAAAAACAATCCTTGCTGTCTGTGGCTCCCTGCCAACTGCAAATAACAGTCGACAGGGAGCCTGGCACTGTGGTGCTGGTCGAAGAGTTAGTAGTCGACTCAGCATCATAGATCCATGAGCTGGTACCAGACTGGTCTTCCATTTTTTAGATATGTGTTTTGGTAAACATTCTTTTAGAAAGAGCAGTGAAGGGTGGCTTGGCCACCTAGAAAATGGCAGCATAATTCCTGAGATCATCCCTATCTGAGGACAATCTGTGGCGGGTCTGCCTAATCCTGGGATGTGAACCCTTTCCTTTTAAAAAAAACTTTGCTGGAGAAACTGCTCCCAATTGTCTGGTGTGACTTTTTTTTGGTGGTACCGTAATGTAACATACCTATTGTAAGCTGGTTACCCGCGAGTTGCGCCGGTCAGCTAGGCCACAGAAGCATTGGGCCTAATCCTTGGGAATCCTAGAGTACTGCCTCCACTCAGCCTACTGATGGAGCCTACACCAGCACCTCTCCTAGCTCAACTGCCCCGGAATGATGTAGCGATGGGGGCTTCTTTACCTGTATTATCCCAAACACAATGTGCCACCACGCACCATCCTCTGTGGGAGAATTGCTAACTTATATCACTCGGATGCTAGAGACAGTTCTGTTGCGTGTCGATAATATCAGTACAACCTTAACAAATACTTCCTTAGATGTACATCACTTACAAGATTGCCTAAATGTGGCAGAGCAATGGGTGGAAACCCTAGAGATGAAACAAGCCAATTTGGAATGGAGAGTGTGGATGCAAGATTTAAAAAATGTGAACGCTCCTTACCAGAGTAGAAGATCAAGAAAACAGGGGGCGACAGAATAATCTCCGCATTATTGGCATCCCGGAGGGTTTTGAAGGTGTGTCCATGGAGAGGTTTCTCAATGATACACTTCCTAAGATGTTAGGGGAATGATGGAGAGGCCCAGTCAAAACTGAAAGAGCTCATCGGATTGTGGGAAGAAAGGATAGACAGGCTATAGCTCCACGACCAATTCTGCCATATTTTCTGAGATATTCTACTAAGGAGCACATACTAATTGCTGCTTGGGACCTAGGGGAAATTTGGTGGCAGGGGGCGATGATCTCAATATACAGGGACTTTGCACAGGAGACAGCAAGCAGGTGCAGAGCCTTTGGCGCCCCCTCAAGAAAATATTGGCTGCCCATAACTTTCAGTACAGATTCAAAAGTCTTACCAAGCTGTTGGTTTCTAAGGAGGGGAGGGAGCTGCTTGCAGACACGCTCAAGAAGATTGAGAGATGGGCATCCAAGTTCTGGCCTAATCTACCTGTGCAAACTACATATCCCAGAAGGCTATGGGACCCCTCTGATACAAGCACTAGGAACCGAAATTATCAGATGCAGAATCCAGGGGGCCGTTATGTAAATGGACCAGGTCCCTGCTTGAATGATTCCCCCAGAGTGAGAACCCCTCCTACTCAACATATGCCTGCATGTAAGCCGTCTGCTAGTTCAGGACAAACATTCCTCCCTCCCAGAAATACCAGTTCAACTACACGCCAATGCCAATGATCTAGAAGTGGTCAGCACTTGTCTCCTGAGCAGCAAAGAGCAGCTCCACCTGCAAAGATGTCTAGGGATGAATCTTCTATGACCCGACTGGAATGCCCTTTGAATACACCAGAACTTTCTTCTACCAGTCAAGCGAGCTGCATGGACTGGGCTGATATACCAGAATCCTCCCTCTTAGAGGCGGTGGACATTTCCAGGCAGCTCAAACTGAGGAATAAATCGTACGCTGCAGCGGTGGCTTCTGCAGAAGTCCTTGATCCTGATGGTGGCTCTCAGCAGTCATTGAATCGAGATGTGGAGTCCCCCAGCTGAGGTTCAGACTGTACTGACTGTGTCATGTAATACCTCAATTGAATGGGTGCATTTTATCTGCCTCTTTACTGAAATATAGGGACATATATGGGGACCTACCCTTTAATACTAGAACTACCTGGGCTAAGTTGCTTTGATAGGGATGAACCCCCCCTTCCCCCATGACCTAGGGGGCGGGTGATCCCTCCCTTATGCCACCACCCCTTAAGTATGTCAGTCTGGTGGGGTACACCATGTTTGTGCTACTAGGCCCTCATAGCTTGCAATAGCAAGGATCCTGCATTGAGTACTGGACTGATGCAAGGGCAAAGATTATAGATAGTCTGGCCCTCATGTTTTCGATTGTGGAAGTTTCCCATTTCCCCCTTACCCTCTTCCTTCCTTACCCCCCTCCCTTTCCTACCTCACTCATACCGCCCCCCGGGATTATACTCTCTCCTCGGGAATTGTTCCCCAGATGAGGACTAATGAGTTCACTCTAGGTTGTCTCTCTCCCTGCCAACCCTTGAGCATAGACGCCAGCATAGCTGAGGATACTGTTTGTGTTATATCCTCTTTCACTGAGGCATCTGTAGCTCTTAACATTTAATCGCTTTTTGGATTTGCCTTATTACCCTTGCATATCTGGGTTCTGGTTAGCACAGTTATCTGCATTTGTCAGTTTTATTTTTTTAGTTTGTGTTAGGTATAATTGCTACTGAATACATTTCCTGTAGACACTATTGTAAATTGATATTTTCTCTCTTATATTAGTGTGTAGTACCCTCTTGGTATTTGCCAGCAGGTTACGGAAGGTCTGATAGGCTGTAACTTTTGAACATAATTCCCGTGCTGTATTCCACTTAGCCGCAACTGGATAAGTCAAATGATATCTCTGATCCTGCTATTACCATGCCCTCATCTTCTGTACAGGGTCTACGTCTGGTGTCATGGAATGTAAAGGGCCTCAATCACCCCATAAAATGTACCAAGGTGCTTCAGCATTTGGGTTCCATGCACACAGATGTGGCCCTACGGCAGGAAACACACCTCCTCAATAAGTCTATCTTATGGCTTAGGAAATCATGGGTTGGGGCCATACACGCCAGCTTGGCACCCTCTAAATCATAGGGGGTAGCTGTCCTTATACAGAGATCAAGCATTTGGACGGTGGAAGAGTCTTGCTCTGATAAACAAGGGAGGTGGGTAGTAGTCAAATTAAAATCATGCATGGGCAAGCTGATAGTGTGTAATCTTTATGCCCCAAACATGGACCAAGCAGAATTTTTTCCAAGTCTGAGTCAAGCTATTTCTGGGTTATTGCAGTCCGAACCTGATACTCCATTACTAGTAGGAGGAGATTTTAATTTAGTGCCAGATGTATTTCTGGATAAATCTCATCCTACACCCCAAACCCACCTGAAGGCACATGTTGCTTTGCAAGAAATGATAGCAAAATGGGGATTGGTGGATGTTTGGAGATGTGACCATCCCTCGGGTCGAGATTACACGTACTATTCCCCCTCTCATGAAGCTTATAGTAGTATTGACTATTGGCTACCCCACCATCCAGCTTCAAGTGCAATCTTGAACAGCTCCATAATCAATATTATTATTTCGGACCATGCCCCGGTGACACTCACTTATGCCACCCCCGAATGTCATAACATGGGCACAAGATGGAGATGCAACCCCCTTTTAGTTAAGGATTCTGAATTTCAGCAAGCTATGTGGAAAGCAACCTGAGAATATTTTACTTTCAACTCAGATGGGGAAGTCCCTGCTAGTACAGTATGGGAAGCTTTTAAAGCCACATTGAGAGGCCGCATTATTGCCTTTGCTGTGAACCGGAATAAAACTCGGAAAAAAGAGTTAGGGCTGTTACAATCAGAACTCACTGCTCTAGAGGGATGTTTTAAGGCTTCCCAGACCACTGCTGCTGGAGATCACTCCCTGGCAAGTCGAATTGTGGGGCTTAAATATTGCATAAATACACTGCTACACCGCAAGGCAGAAGGGACTCTGCTTAGAGCCAAGCATCAATATTGGGAAGGGGGGAAACTTCTTGCTTACCAATTGCAGAAGCAGTAAGCATCTTCCCAAATACATGCCCTTCGCACTTCAACTGGCTCCATTGTTAGTGACCCCAAGGGCATTAATGAGACCATGAAACATTATTACCAGCCTCTATAACAATCTAAATCTGCAGACACGTGGGAACAGCTCTCCCATCACTTGCATCAGTTTTGCCAAGGATTCACAATACCCTCACTATCTCAGGGGCAAGTTAACCTATTAGATGGTCCTATCTCAGCTACTGAGTTACGACAGGCCCTATTTCACATGGCTAAAGGGAAAGCCCCAGGGCCAGACAGAATGACTGTTGAACTATACCAAGCTTTGGATCAAGAAATTGTGTCTCCCCGCTACTCGCTCTACAGTGTGCCCACTCTTCAGGTTCCCTTCCCACTACAATGAATGAAGCCCTGATCACAGTGATACCTAAAAAATCTGACAACCCCCTTAATTGCTCTAATTTCCACCCTATATCACTGTTACCAGTGGACATAAGGATCCTGGCTAAAATATTAGCTACCAGATTGCAAAACATCCTTGTCTCCATCACTCACCCATCCCAGGTAGGCATCATGCCTGGAAAGGCAGGTTCAGACAATACCAGACTGTTACTGAACCTGAAGTGACTAGCGAATAGAGCTAAGACCCCCATGGCTGCCCTAGCTGTAGACTTTGCAAAGGCATTTGATTCTGTGGAGTGGAATTATCTGCATGAGATCCTTCTCATATATGGCTTTGGACCCCAATTTTGTCTGTAGATCTTGACCCTCTGTAACTCTCCGAAGGCCAAGATTCTCACTAATTCCAACATCTCTTCCTCCTTTTCACTGTATAGGGGCACCCGTCAAGGCTGTCCCTTATCCCCCCCTTCTCTTTCTAGTTGCCCTTGACCCACTACTCCGAGCTCTTGACACTACTAAGGGGCTTACAGGCATCTCAGCACATGGCAAATCTTATACTGTGGCAGCTTATGCAGATGACCAGTTACTTACCCTATCTCACCCCCAGGATTCATTACCAGTAGCTCTCTCGGTACTTAAAAACTTTGCCTCTTTATCAGGCCTACAGGTTAATCAACAGAAAACTATTTTAGCTCCACTGAATTCACTCTGCTCATGGGAGTGCCTTTGGGATACAGAACTCAGTTGGGCTGCGCAAGACTTTTCTTACCTGATGGTATAAATACCTACTAATTGGGCAAATTTCAAATCAGCCAACTTTACCCCTCTTTTAAATCAACTAGGTATAGAAATAGAGTGTTGGCATAAATTGCGCCTAGCCCTGATGGGCAGAATGGCTGCGATATGAATGCTCTTGCTCCCGAGAGTCCTATATTTATTTAATAATCTCCCAATACGACTCTCTCCCAAACTCTTCTCTTCCCTTGAGAAGCTGGTATCCAATTTAGTATGGGAAGGTAAGGCACGTTGATGGGGAAAGAACAAACTCATGGCACACTGGTCTAAAGGAGGCCTGGGGCACCTTGGTTTCAGAGTTACCACTTAGCAAGCATGGCTGCCCACATTACAAAGTGGTTTGTGCCACCCAACACATCTCTTCCACTGTGAGTTGGTCTAGAAGCGGATATGGTGGCCCCAACTCTGCTTAGGTCTTTGCTGGGCCCAGGTGGCCTCACAGATAAGGGCCTCTCTCCGGTAGTGTGTCAATCTCGCTATGCCTGGCAGTGCATTATGACTCTCTCCCATACCCCCAAAGATGCTTTGGCCCCACCTCTGACATATGCAGCTTTATGGCATAACACCCTTATTACACTAGAGGGACAACCTCTTAACTGGCCTTCCTGGGAGCGCAAGGGTATTGGCTATGTGAAGGACCTTATGTTGCCTGCCTCAGATTCCCTATTATCCTTTACCCAACTAAAGAATAAATTTAACCTCCCCAACACTGACTTTTGGTGGTATCTTCAAATACGCAGCCTTATACATGCCCTTTCTTCTCAAACTCGGTCAGATAACAACTGGAAATGGCTTGCTACCTTACATAAAGAAACCTTCTCATGAGGTTGTATAGGTAAATTCTACATTATATGCAGAGACTCCCAACCTGACCCCACCGAACATTGTAGAACTCGATGGGAGGCTGAGATGGGTATGGCTATATCTGAAACAACCTGGGCCAGGTGCTTTCAGAACTCACACAAACTGTATAAAGATTCTAAAAGCCAGTTAATACAGCTAAAAATGTTATTACAATGGTACAGAACTCCAGCTGCTTTGTGTTCTGCAGGACTATTGCCACACTCCAACTGCTGGAGGTGTCAGAAACCTGAGGCTCATTTGTTTCATATACTGTGGGCCTGGCCATGTGTTTCTGCTTTTTGGTCTGCAATTGGATGGGAATGCTTGCTGGTCCTGGGTACAAGAGATTTTCAGCTAGACTCTAAACTATTGCTTGGGGATGTGTCAGGGCTCACCACCCTGCCAAAGGCCCTTCAAGAATGGGTTATGCTAGCCCTGTTGGAGGCCAAGAGGCTCCTCTTAATGTATTGGTGACAGGTTGACAACCCTAGTGTAGGCATGTGGCATGCAGGTCTGGCTAAGTTGGTTCTTTTAGAACGGTTGACCTATACCCACTGAGATCAACTGGGTTATTTCCATAAGAAATGGGATCCTTACCTTAATTCACCATTGTACAAAACCCTTCCCTCTTTTTGTAACCCTCCTCTGTTTGGTTCCTAGAATATTTCATCTCCTCTTGGCAAATGAGGAGCTATGGTTAGGATAGGTAGTATATACCGATGCTTATACTGTGTTTAAGTGTGCTTAGACCTCTGTGACATGCTGAGAATTGTAATTGTAATTTTATCTTTACAGGGTATCTTTATGTATCTGTTTGTACCTTATGAGAGATATGTGTATGGAAGTGTGGTGTAAAACTTGAAAATCTTAATAAAATTTTATATGATAAAAAAGAAAGAGCAGTGAATAGGGTTGAGGATGGGAGCCTGGGTGATCGGGGGTTGGGGTGGCATGCTGTTTCCAGTCACAGAGTCCCACTGTTTGACAGTGCACTTCTGGCAGCAAGGCCAGGGATCAAGTTTGTGGAAAACAAGTATAAAATTTAAATTAAAAAATAAACTGGTGTGCCATTTGAGTTTTTTTAAGGGCTTTTGGGGCAGCCAGCAGCTAGGTGCATAGTTTAGTAAACCCGCTAAGTGAGTGAAAACAATGGCGGCAGATCAAGATTGGGGAATTCTACCTTGATTCTAGTAATCAGGTCAGTTGAGACTGGCTCTTTTCCTAGCCCAGGCTCTGTTGTCTGATAGACCTTTCCAGGTCTATCAGCCAATCAGAGCCTGGGATTTTCTTTGCCCATTTTCTTAACAAAATTACCAAAGTTACAAGTGAGCATAGTAAAATTGCAATGTGTGTTCATACTTTTTCCATTTTTACATATTTTGATCCAACATTTTCAACAGATCTTGCTTATGACCCCACCTCATGAACAAGGGTGGTCAACATGTTCAAATCCCACCTGATAGGTGATTTCCACAAGTGACCATGAAATCCTCTTTCAGAACTGATTTTTGTAGTTCCACCACAATTGGTCATGAGGTGGGGTCCCAGAAAGGACATGTTGAAAATTTGGCATCAAAATATGTTAAACTGGCAAAGTTATTCTTCAAAGTTCAAAACCACTTACCTTAGTTTCTCATATTGCAGTTGACGGTTCCAGTAGCAAAACATGTCTTCAATCAGAAAGTGGATCTTCACCCTGTGACCTGTTCAGGTGATTGAGGGTGTATGGGGTGGTGGATGCTGAGTGGGAGGTGGGGGGGTCAGATCGGTGAGGGGCCATTTTCTTTTTTTCAGGTTTAAAAAAAAAAACAAACATCAAATGACAGATTTCTTTATTTTAGACCTGGACAGCAATTGCAAGATTGGGAATGTCACTGAACACCAAGGAAAGACAAAAACATTACAGGGACAGCTATCAGAGGGTGCGGGTTGCCACTAGCCACCAGAAAAAAAATTGTATTCTAGGGATGGTGGTCAGAGGGTGGGGAGTGCCACTAGACACCAGAGAAAGACAAACATATTATGGGGATGGTGAGCGAATGGTGTGGGGTGCCACTAAGCACCAGGGAAAGACAAATAAATTACAGCAATGGTGATCAGAGGGTGGGGAGCCACTAGACACCGTGGAAAGACAAACATATTATGGAGACAGCAATCAGAGGGTGGGGGTGCCACTAGACACCAGGGAAAGATAAATACATTAGGAAGATGGGGATCAGTGAATGGGGGTGCCACTAGACACCAGGGAAAGACAAATACATTATGGGGATGCTGATCAGAGGGTGAGGGGTGCCACTAGACACCAGGGAAAGACAAATATATTATGGGGACAGCAATCTGAGGGTGGGGGTGTGCCACTAGACACTAAGGCAACATTACATACATAATGGGAATGTCAATGGTGGGGCACAAAACATCAGGGAAACAGTGGCACACTGCTCTCACTATAGCCCACAGCCCAAGTCCCAGCTGTGGCTGTAGAAGTCAAGAAAGTCCTACTATTCTCATATGGAGAACATGGGTGAATGATTCCTCTCACTAAGCTGGGCACCCTGGATTTTGGGTGTCCAGAAAATGTATTTCTACCAACTTTTAAAAACAAACACCAGAATCTAGCTAAACAGGTCTCATTTACTGTAGCTTGGTTCAGTTGTTTGTTTTTTTCTAAAATATATTATTTTTATGTACTTTAATTGTTTCTAAGTTTAAATAGTAAAAAGAAATTGTGACCATACAAAAAATGATTTTTTTTCCCTCATGAAATTGATAGGCCCCATACAAAAAAGGATCCTTTTTAGTATGGCCAAATTCTTTAATCATTTCAAACATCTTTCCTAAAGTGCCTACTGAGCATGCACATAACCAACATTTCAAATCCTTATAACTCTGGAATGGATTATTATTTTTTCACCAAACCAGCAAAAGGCAGTACTCTGGGTCAAGCGCTTTCCACCAAGAAAACTTCCGGTGCAAAATTCCAAACTGTCTGGGTTCTATGGGCTAACAAAACAGCAACCCCCCCCCCCAATTTTGCACATTTTGCACTGTCTGGGTCTCAGAATCCACACATCTGATTGAAATGAAACTTGGCATATTAAGAGTCACTGGGTTTCCAACAGTGCATGCAAAATTTTGCACAAAAACAAGGCACTGTGTCAGCATGTAGTCTAAAAGCAAAACAAAATGGTTATATTAAATGTACACTGAAAATAGAAAATAGAGTTAAAAATCTACGTCTCAACCTTAGCTCTTCTTTAGGAAATATGTAAAAGAGAAAAAAAGGTAAATTAGTGTAGAGGGTAGGTAAAATGAGGGATATATATATATATATATATATATATATATGGGGGAAAGAAAAAAGGGGAGGCTCAGGGAGAAGAAGTGATAAATGGCAAGATTAAGAGAGAATCTGCGAAACAAAAAGGTGATGATGGGAAAGATAATGCATAATAGGAGTGAAAGAGCTAGAGAAGTCCCCAGATGGGGACTAATTAACAGGGTCTAGTAAGAAGGCTGAAAGGTGACAAACGTGTGGGAAAGAGATGAAAATGGAGACTTATGGTGAAAATGAAAAAGAAATTAAATGTGTACAGATACAAACAGACTTTAGGGAACATAAGGGGTGGCTGAAAGATGTTGGTGGAAAATAAGTCTATCATTTAAACCAGAGGGCTGCTGGGAGCCAAGGCAGATGATCAGCTTGGCTTCCATGTTTTTTCTATGGTCAGAGTCCCAGAAGCCCTGCTGAAGGACACAAACAGAAAGGTAATCAACATTGTGGTCCCTGGCGATAAAGTGGGAGACAATGGGTTTGGCAGTGTCACCATTCCTGACTGCTCTGTAATGTTCCTGAAACAATCAGCAAGGTGCCTACCAGTCTCTCCAATGTAAATAGCTGTACACTTCCTGCAAATAATACAATATAGCACATTAGTGGAGGTGCATGAGAACTCCTTTGTGATGTAAAAAACACCTGTAGGCCTCAAAATTTCAGTCACACTGGAAATAACTTTGCAGGTGTAGCAGTGAGTTCTGTTGCAAGGTTTGGTACCTGGTAGGGAGGAACTGTTAGGAGCAGGTAGGCTGCTTTTAACCAGGAGATTCTGCAGGTTAGGTGGCCAGCGGTAGGAGGCAATAGGTGGTTCTGTAAAGGAAGCACCAATGTTAGGATCAATTTGCAAAATGGAAAGTTACTGGTGATGATCCTGTGAAGAGAAGGTGTGCTCTGATGGAAAGGAAGCACTAGTGGAATTCAGTGGTGTTCTTGTGTGACAGTATCCTTCCTGTGGGGGTCAAGGTTACAGGGCATGTTACTGACCCGGGAGAGTGCTCTGTCCACTGTGCTTTTGGGATATCCCCTGTTGATAAAAAACTGCATTATTTTGGTCTGCTCAGCAAAATCATCCTCTTCACTTCATAACCTGCGAAGTTTAAGAAACTGTGAATAAGGCAGTCCATTCTTGACATGTTTAGGATGGAAGGAGCTGTGGAGGAGGAAACTGTGAGAGTCAGTGGGTTTTTAATAAACTGATGTCTTCAGACCAGTGTTCTGTACTGACAGTTGGATATCCAGAAAAGGCAGTGTAGAGGAGGATACTTCAACAGTGTATTGAAGGAAAGGATGGACTGTGGTAAACTTGTCAAGGAAGACTTGGATGGTCTCCCTGGAGCAGGAGGTGGCCCTCACACAGTAATCTATGTTGCATTTGTAGAGTTCAGGCACAGTCCCTGTGAATGAGAGAAAAAACGTTCCTCCACCCAGCCCACATGCAGATTGGCACAAAACTTTGCTAATGCTCCTGTAAGGATCAAAGTGACAAAAGTTAGGAATGAGGCATTAGGGTTTCCAACCCTAACGCTACACTCTCCCAAACCAGGCAGTAAAGCAGGTGTGGGGTGTGCCTTGGGCATCTCAAGCCTAAAACTCACCCCATTCCATTAGTAAATAAGGTCAGATGTGTAGGCTTTATTAGTATGGGATGGGCATTGGGCTTGACAGAGCCAGGGCACACCCACATCTCTTACTACCCTGGCTTGGGAGGGTGAATATTGAGGTTGGGGAAACCCAATGCCTCGTTCCCAACTTTTGTTGCTTTGACCCTAACTGGAGCATTAACAAAGTTTTTTTACAACTTGTTTCCTTACTTTTAGAGATAGTATAATGATATCTTTATTTTACTGTGGGAGCACAGGATCCTTCAGACCCTGTGCTCCCATCCCTCCATAGATGCATATATGTATATAGCTATGGAAACACAGGGCCGTCTGGGCCCTGCACTTCAATTTATTGGACAACAGTGACCAAATTGTTAGCATGGCCATCTTATTAGCCCACTGCATGTACCTGGTACAGAACATTTTCAAATCCCTACCAAAATGTACCGCAATGCCATTGCATACCACAGGTGCAAAAACACATTTTGGCCAGGATCTGAAAAATGACAGCTGTGACATACATGAGGTGGGGTGATAAGAAGGCTATATTGAAAATCTGTGGTCAAAATAGTTTACATTTCCAAAGTTATAAGTGTGTGTACCAAAATTGCAATGAATGGTCATAACTTTGCCATTTTTAATCATGTTCATGAGGAGGGGTTCTGTAAAGGCCATGTTGAAAATCTGGGTTCAAAATATTTTACATTTCCAAAGTTCTGAGTGTGCATAGGAAACTTGCAATGAATGGTCATAACTTTGCCATTTCTAATCATTTGGACCCCAAAATTTCAACATAGCCTTCTTATGACCCCACCTCATGAACGATATGGCCATGATTACACAAATCCCACCTGAAAAGTGATTTCACAACCGATCATGAAATCAACTTTCCAGTGGCCGTTACGTAATGGTACTCACATGGTTCATGAGGAGGGGTTCCCAAAAGGCCATGTTGAAAATCTGGGGTCAAAATATTTTCCATTTGCAAAGTTCTGAGCATGCATATAAAACTTGCAATGAATGGTCATAACTGCCATTTTTAATCATTTTGACCACACATTTTCCACATAGCCTTCTTATGACCCAGTATCACATTGAAACAGCAATGGGAATGCAGCTTTGATGCTCTGCTGGGCTCTTAGCACTGCTGCCTCTAAGGTGTTCACCCTCTCCCCAAACCAACTCCAACTCGAGTTGGTTAATTTATGTATGGGAGGTGTGGGGGGGGCAAAGCCCCCCACAGAAAACACAATTTACCCCAGTGATGGCACAACACCAGTTGGCAGTGCTGTGCCATCACTGTTCCAATGGTTGGTGAATTCCATGTCACCGTGGCATGATGGAACCTTATGACTCCTCCTCATGAACAATATGTCATTACATAGATCCCACCCAAAAGGTGATTTCACCAACTTACCATAAAATCACCTTTCTGGTGGGAGTTACATATCAGCAGTCATATTGTTCATGAGGTGGGATCCCCAAAAGACCATGTTGAAAATTTGGGGTCAGAATGTTAAGAAATGCTAAAGTTATTCATAAAATTTGAAACTCCCATTGAAATACTTTGAACCACAATTACCTTAGTTTCTCATATTGCAGCCACCAGTTCCAGCTGCAAGACATGTCTTCAATCGGAGAGTGGGTCTTGAACCTGGGACCTGTTCATGTGAGTGAGGGTATGTGGGGGTGTACTGGGGGTGTAGGGTGGTGGGTGCTGAGTAGGAGGTGGAGGTGGGGGCTGATCAGTGAGGGACCTTTTTTGAGAGTTTAAAAAAAAAAGAAACATCAAGGGACCATTTTTTTTTATTTTAGTCTTGTACCTGAAATCAGAGGGCGGGGGTGCCCCCAGACACCAGGGAGAAAAGAAATACAAGGGGCACAGCAATCAGGGGGTGGGAGAGTGTCACTAGAACCAGGGAAATACATTTTAATGATGAGGATGGCAATGGGCAGGTGGAGGGAGCCAGTAGACACCAGAGAAGAAATCATAGATAACGGGGATGGAAATCAGTGTGGGAGGGGTGCCACTAGGCACCAGAAAAAAGAAATATATTGGAGACGGTGATCAGAGGGTGGAGGGTACCACTAGAGACCAGGGAATACAAACAAATTAACAGTGGCAGCAATCAGCAGATGCAGGTGCCACCAGACACCAGGGTACTGAAACATAACAGGGACAACAATCAGAGGGTGGAGGGGTGCCATTAGACACTAGGAAATATAGTTATTTTTATTAAGGGGGACAGTGATTGGGGGGAGTGAGGGGTGACACTAAACACCAAGTCAAGGGGGCTCACAGTTGACATTGCATCTGGCAGCACGAGTTCAGCTGTGGCTGCAGAAGTCTAGAACGTCCCACTGTTCTCATACAGAGAACACAGAGAAAGTGCCCCTCTCGTTAAGCTGGGCAACCAGGATTTCGACAATATTTACAGCAGGGGGATTGCATATTCCATTTATGCCATACCTCCAAAAAGTGAAAAAAAAGTAACTTTTTGCAACTGTTTGCCGATTATAAAAAAATGTAAAAAATATCTATAAATGAAACACAACTTTTTGTAGATATTTTTGTCCTGATCAAACTTTGGACTCAGACTACAATGCTATCATTTTTTTTTATTTTAAAGTTATACTGTATGCATTTATGTGTTGCAAAAAGTGAAAAAAATTTGAAATTTCTGTTGTTTTTTGCTAATTATAATAAAATTATATGGCATCTGTAAATGAAACACCACTCATTTTGTAGATATTTTTGTGGTGAACACATTTCTATCTCACAGTATCATGTGATAATTTTTCATTTAAAAGTTATTTACATTTGTTTGTTGCAAAAAGTGTAACAACTGAATTTTCTGCAGATTTTTGTGCTAATTATAACAAAAAACTAAAAGGTATCTATAAATTAAACACCACTCATTTTGTAGATATTTTTGTGCTGAACAAATTTTGTGCTCAAAGTATCATGCTATAATTTTTCATTTTTAAGTTATTTACATTTGTTTGTCAAAAAAGTTGAAAAAAATTGCATTCTTTGCTGGGTCTTTTTTGCGAACTATAACAAAAATTAAAAGTTAGCAAAAATGAAACACCCTCATTTTATAGATATTTTTTGTGCTGAACAAGTTTCATGCTCACTGTACCATGCTATTCATTTTTTGTTTTAAAGTTATTCACATTCAAATATGGTTAATACTGTTACTGAGGTTGAATATGCAAATAAGTTCTGAATAAGCCCATGTGGACTTACTATAGGTATATTTGGACCTACAGTGAAAATAATTTTGATATTTTCACTATAGGTCCCCATATGTAGTTAGGGTTAAATAGGCACTTCATTGTTAAACTCAAAATTTTGCACTTTAATAACTTTGCAACCGTTCAACAAATTTGCAAGAAATGTGATATGCTCCTTCCTGTGGGGTAGATCTCTTGATGTGACAAGTTCCATTCTGGTGGGTTGTGCTGTTTCCGAGTTATGGAGAGGTGAAAAAATATGTTTTCACTCATTGTCTTCGCTGAGATTTTTCTTTGATCTTGCCTACTGCCCAGAGAGTTTGCTTTTTTGGCCTGAAGTTTTCAGGGCAGAAAGGGACTAACACTCAGATGTGCCTTTTGCTAGTCTGGTGAAAAAACAATAAGCCATTTTTAAGTTATTACATTTAAAAAATTGCAAAAATCATTTTTGAGCATTCTAAGTAGGCACTTCAATATAGCAGTATGAAACAAAGTAGGAATTCTGCTTCATATGTAAAAATTCCTACTTTGTATGGCCACCATCTTGTTTTTAGTTTTGCCTAAAATTCTAATTTGGAAACCTCCCAAAATGATAGTTTAGGGAGGAAACAACACATGTACCTTGCTTACTGTGACCCCCTAAGTGCATTCTGCACTTTATTGCTCAAAATATGTCCTTAAAATATGCCTTTTTCAACATTTAAATTCTTTGTATCAGCGTCATACAAAGTAAGATCCTAGTTCATATGGCAAGATATGAACTATGATCCTACTTCTTGAGCCAAAAATCTGGTTTTATTTATTTTTGGCCAGCAAACATGTTTCTGCCAACATCGGGGTGTCCAATCCCTTTGTCCGTGGTAGGAATACCCCCTACCCTCACACTTGCTACTTTGGGACACAGAGTAGCCCACTCTCAATGTCCCAAAAAGTGTTTTTTCACACAAAATGCCGTCAAAAAATGCATTTTCCAACTTTGGGGTGCCCAGTCCCTGTGTTGGCAGTAGATATCCACCCCCCAACCCCTGTCAATGTGGTACACTGGGGAGCCCACTCCCAGTGTACCTAAATATCTCAGCCAACATTGGGGTGCCCAGTCCCCATATTGGCACTACCCCCTACAGTTTGGGATACTGGGTAGCCAACTCCCAGTGTCCCCAGTTATGGCCATTCGTCCCAGTACTGTGGAACACTGGAGAGCCCACCCACAGTGTTCCAAAATATTGCCTTGTCCCTGTAAAGAAAAAAATAGTCCCCAGATGTCTTTTTTTAATCCTGTAAAAAAAAGGCCCTCATCATCTCCCTGCCCCACCCCCTGCACCCACCTCCTCTCACCCCTTACCCCATACTTACTACCAGAGGTTGAGACATGTCTTCACTCTTCAAAGCTGAACTGCGAATTGAAGAATCAAGCTAAGTGCTGTATAATGGCAGTATATGGTGTTTTGAACTTGGGTTGACATCTCTGGCATTTTTCAACCTTTTTTCACCAAATTTTCAACATGGGCTTTTGGGGACTCCACCTCATGAACACAGTCACTGTCATCTCCTTAATCAGACCTGTAAGATGATTTCACAATCACTGAATTGAATCACCTTTCAGGACTGATTAACAAAATAACAGTGCCAGTGTGCATGAGGGAAGATCTAAAAGCCCATGTTAAACTAGTCTAATTGAAAAATGCCTATGTTATGAGCATGCATTGTGCAGTTTCAATGCTCACTCAACTTCACCAATTTTAATATGTTCACTCCAGATTTTAAACACTGGCATTTTTTCACACATCCTCATGAACAGTTTAGGTGTCATTTTTCATATCCTGCCCAAAACATGTTTTCGCACCTGTGGCGCTGAATGGTGCGGTCACTGTGTGAAATCAACTTTAGGGATGGAATAATGAAATGACAGTGCCACTGTTCATGAGGTGGGGTCCCCCAAATGACATGCTGAAAATTCGGTGAAAAAATTCCTGAAAATGCCAGAGTTACGTGCGTCCATTGAATTTATTCTACACACTCGCATAACTTTCCTACTTTTCGATCTTTTGACACCAAATTTTCAACATGGCCATTTTTTCACACCATCTCATGAAGAGTATATCTGTCATTTTTCACATCCTGCCCAAAATGCAATTTTGTGCCTGTGACACAGAATGGCATTGCAGTTGCACATGATTATGTTTTCTTTACATTTCACAATTTCTCTGTACTGGGTTACATGAGGTGGGGTAATAAGATGGCTATGCTGACAGTTTGGTCACTGTTGTTCAACACATGGGCCCTGCATTTCCACACCTACATACATATGCACATCTATGGAGGGACTGGAGCACAGGGTCCTTTTATACTATCTCAAAAAGAAGGGAAATTCATTGCAAAAAAACTTCATTGATGTATTAGTTAGGCTTCATATCACAGCAACAAAAGTATGGAAATTCGGCATTAAGAGTGCCCAACTCTTCCACCCCAACCCCACCCCCACCATCTACTCACCAGCAGCCATCGGGGTGTGGTTTAGGGTCATCAGCCCTAACTCTTACCCCATTCTCCTGTACTGTACTGTACCATGTCTGCTTGTTTACACATGGAATGGGGTTAGAGTTAGGGCCAATGACCTTAAGGCACACCCCAATGATTGTTGGTGTGTGGCAGTTGGAGGTGGGGTGGTAGGGTTGGGAACTCTTTTTTTTTTAAATTCAATAAACTTTATTTAAAAAAGTTTTTTATCTCACAAATACAACTAGGCATTATTATAGAACAAGACTAAAGATAGTTACACAATATGATTTCAGAGCATCTTTTACCTGAAGATTAACATATGTAATATTGCTCTTAATGGACACAAATAGCATAAGTATAACAATCAACAACTTATTAACATATTAACACCTCCCCCCTCCCCTTACCCTCCTCCCCCCACTGTACCCCCATCCCCTCCCCTCTCCCGGTATGCAATCATACTATCTCTAAAACTAGAAGAATTAATATAAGCACATTGGGAATAGCAGTTAAGTATTGCCACAGTAGTTTAAGATACCACTGTACTGGTCTTAGTATGTCCATTGTTGTTCAGATGGTCAATAAGGTATATACAGTAGAGGAGCCCAAACCCTTTGATAGTAACGTGTCCTTTTAGACATGTGAGCTATAAGATTCTCTGCTTGTAAAGTGAAAAGAATCTCATGTAGCCATTCTGTGAGAGAGGGAACACTCTGGTCAAGCCAATTATGTAAAATTACTTTTTTAGTGCATAATGATATAATGGCCATATGCTTACATTGGTTGCCAATCAGAGAGCACCCATTGTTCCTCAGAATACAAATTTCTGGACTGAAGGCATCTGAGAGACCCAAAATAGGGTCTAATTTAGATTTAATAGCTGTCCACAAAGGGGAGGCCTTTTCACACTCCCACAGTATATCTAGTAAATTGCCCGGGTGTCCTCCATACCTCTAGCAGAGATTAAAGGAAAGCTTTCCCATTTTATGCAGCTTGACCGGAGTGTAATAAAAGTCATGAATTACATAGAAATGTAAAAGATGATACGTACCCCACTTTACGTCTCAATATAAATGGGACCATATTTTGAACCGTGATTGAGTTACCGAGGGGGCCGGTGGTAATACCTGGTCCCTGAGATAATGTGGATGACCTCCTAGCTCCTCCATTGCATCCCGTAGGAGACGATAGAAAAAAAGAGATGAGATGGGATGAGGGAGAATTGAAATAACTGATAACATGGGTCCTGCTAGATTCTGCTCCCAGAGTCCTGAACCAAAGTGGTGAAGGAGCATATGTGATAGTTGGATGTATTTAAAACAGTGGGAGAGAGAGAGATTATGTCTAAGACACGCCTCTTGGAATAACAACAGTTTATGATCCTTCAATAGACCACTGACTTTAAGTTTGGAATTATATGACCAGAAGGTATCATTGAGAGGCCTGCCTCCAATTTTGAAATTGGCATTGTTAAGTACAGGTTGAGATACATCCCTTACAGTGGACACATAAATTGTGGCACTGAGTTGAGCATGTATCCGAAGCATTGCCATAATGGTGTGGTGCACAAGCTTTTAGAAATATGCTTAAGAGGAGCATAAATGAGTGTACTGAGATCAAGACTATGAGGTGAGCAAAGAAGTTTTTCAGTCTGTAGCCACAGGGAGGAGTATAATGGTGGGTCCTCATATGGCACTTCCTTCATCCACTGCAGAAAGACCAAACAAGTGGCAGAGAAATAATAGAGGAGAAAGTTAAGTAATTGTAGTAATACTTTAACTTTACTTTGCTGCAACTTAGAGAGGGCCCTCCTAGGTGTTGTCACGCCATATGAAGTTGGATATGACCCTGTATACCTGCGTAAACCAGAGTTTCAGGAGAAAGAAATTAGTCATTTGCAAGGAGCATAACAAGCGAGGGATAACATTCATTTTTACCAACTTATACGCCCTAAAAGAAAGAGGGGAAGAAGGGCACAGTGGTTTAGATCTATTTTAATTTGAGCAAGGGTTTTGTCAAGGTTATACTGTTTCATGTTGGAACTAGAACAGGAGAGATAAATCCATAAATATTTCAGTTTGTCCTTGACCCATTGGAGGCCCAGATGAAATACATCAGATGAAAATGTGTAAATGTTGAGGCATTATTTCTGTTTTGGAGATATTAAGTTTATAATTGGAAAACCTACCAAATTTGTCAATGATATTTAGCATGGCAGCAATCGATACAGGGGGATGTGAGACGTGCAGAAGTATATTGTCCACATACACTGAGAGTTTATATTGATGGGGCCCAATAGCTATCCCTGAAATCAGAGAGGAAGTGTTAATGCATCGGATAAGTGGCTCTAGATATAAATCAAACAAAAAGGAAGAAAGAGGGCATCCTTGTCTAGTGTCCTGCTGAAGAGTAAAGGGTTGTGATAATAAACCATTACAAAGTACACGAGCAGAGGGATGCATGTATAAAATTTTAATCCAGTTAATATATTGTAGGGAAAATCATTATTTGGGCAGAAGATAAAGATAGTCCCAGGAGACACTGTCGAAGGCCTTCACTCCATCCAGGGAGACCAAAGCAGATGGAATTAGGGAATCCCTAGACACAGAGATCAGATGTGCCAATTTGCGCAAATGGTCTGATGAGAACCTACCTGCCACAAAGCCAACCTGCTCTGGACTTATGAGCTAGTGCCATACCTGAGCTAATCTGTTGGCCAGGATTTGGGCTAGTATTTTAAAGTCTACATTTATGAAAGAGATGGGGCGATTGTTGGAGACAAGAAGGGGGTCCCTTCCAGGTTTAGGGAGAACTACTATAGTGGTTTCAGTGAGGGAGTGGTTTGAGATACCGTGTTCATATATGTAATTGCATGTGTTTAAAAGAACAGGTGCCAGTTGCTTTTTAAAAGTTTTATAGAATTCTGTGGTATAGCTGTCCGGGTCTGGTTTATTATTTAGTGGCAGTGTGTCTATGGCAGAGCACATTTTGGCAGCTAAGAGGGGGGATTTCAATAAAGCTACCTGATGGTCCTCTAGCTTTGGAAGCTGGATACTTTGTATAATGTATAAATTGGTCTACACTTTCTGGGGTAAAAGAAACAGTTGAGCGGGAATATAGTGTTTGATAGTAATAATGGAAACAGCTATTTCCCAGGGGGAAGTAACACAATACCCAGATGAGTTATGAATAGAGGGAATTATCCTGTCTGCAGCTTGTGCCCTGAGATGAAGGGCCAGTAATTTGCCCACTTTATCCCCCTGGTCAAAATATTGGATTTTTGAACGAAGAAGGAGGTGTTTGGCTTTTTCTGTTAGTAGTAAATTATAACGATCTCTGAGAATTTCCAGAGTGTTGAGGTTGCAGGGGAAGGATGAACAGGAAGCGACAATTCTGACCACCTTATCTCCTGAAGAAGATTAGATGTAACTTGTGAGGTAATCTTTTTCTTTATAGTGGCTAGACAAATAATCTTACCCCTTACAGTACATTTTAATGCTCCCTAGAGTATATCTAGTTTGGACATGGTAGAAGAATTGGTATTAAGAAAGTTAGTGAGAAAATTATTAAGATGAGAAACAAGATAGTCTGACCTTAGTAATTGACATTTTAATCTCCAAACGTTGTCTCTGGGAATGGGAGGCCCCAAACCCCTGTGTAGTAAAGTGGGATGGTGGTCTGAAATAACTTCAGGAAGATAATTGCATGACAGTACTGAAGAAATGTGCAAAATATCCAGTAGAAAGTAGTCAATCTGGGAGAATGAGTTGTGGGGGGATAGAATGAAAGGAATATTCTTTATGGGAGGGAAAGAGAGCACCCCCATGGATTGATTAGACCCACAGAGTCTATCATCTCTCTGATGGCCAACTGTGCAGGGGAGAGAGAGGAGTTGCAGAATCCGGAGTGGTCCAAAATGTTACACTATGCCAGGTTCCAGTCTCCCCCCAGCAGAATAGAGGTAGAGGACCATGGGATCAATTGAGCCATGAGAGCAGAAAAGAACTTGAGATCATCCATTGTTGGACCATAGATTGACCCGAACATATTCTCAGAGTGGCCTAGTAAAACCTTAACCAGAATAAACCTGTCTTGGGTGTCTACTATGGTGTCCAACAATCGAAGGGCAATCTACGTGCCACGAGAATAGCAACTCCCCCATGGTACCAGGCCCCGTTCCCAATACCTGACCTACCCAAGACCTCCTAAACTGGAGGATTTGAGACAAAGGCAAGTGGGTTTCCTGGAGAAAAGCAACATCAATATCCAACTTACGAAGATGCAGAAGTATTTTTGCACGCTTGACCCGGAGATTGGGCACCTTTCACATTCCATGAACAGAATTTATAACTGACCATCATGATGCTTTCATGAATGGAGTATCCTCCATTATTGCTAAATAACCTGGGCAATAATCATATCTTCTTACACAATAAAGCTTAGATCTAGCTATATTGCATACCCTATCCCTAAAATCTCCATCTCTCCCCCTAAATATGCTCAATCAATTAACAAGACTTGCCCTGAGAAGCTTGAACAAATGAGGGACAGCATATAAGGGTTTGTCTTGTAAGGTGTGTTCTGATTACCCCTAAACCCACCCATGTACCTTCTTAAACTTTCAATATTTTGTTTGGAAACAAAATTATGTGGGAAAAGAACAGTTAAGATTCCATGACCCTTCCCACCCCCCCATTGCCCTCCACCCATAACAAAGCAAGCAACATCCTTAGTGGGCTGTCCTAGTGCTTGGCCTGCTATTATCTGCAGCCCAATAGCATAGAATAAAAGAAAAAATACTGTCATAGAGCACACACATGAAACTGCTGTGGATACCCCCCTTCCCCTACTACAGTACACAAGACCCTGTTGGAGCTGCAGAGACCACCACTAACCTTTCCCCCGGCCCAACCCCCAACATTGTATTATAAGAAAAACTGCATTGTATTGGTTGAAAAATGGTGCTTCTTAATTTGCTAACAGGAGAGGAAGTTGAAGAAAAAAGTGAAGCTCTAAGAAAATAACTAATTAGCAAACAAAGTCATTGCACACAAAATCGGGGCTTGTTTACAGTCCCTGATAATAGTAAAGCAATCCATTCCCCACAAAAAAAGTGACCACTAGGTCAGGCATCTTTCCAGTTGGTTCTTCATCTAGATTGGGGAGATTAAAGGATATAGACTGCTTGCCAGGACTCCTCCTTGGAGCTTTTTAATTCCCCAATCTACTTCCTGATGGCCAGTACAGCTAGAAACTAGTGATCCATTTGTAGATTGGGGATTGAAGAAAATGAGTTCCAAAAAGTAACTAGTATTATGAGTTTAAGCACTAATCATCAATAAGGAGAAAATAAAGCTGCAGAATAACCCTTGTAGTTTAACTTGTGGAGAGCTTCCCAAATACAGTGATCTGCTGCCCTCTTGTGGTTAACACAGAGAACAATGTTTTTTCGCACAGACATAGTGCGCACATTCGTGTGGCCATCTTGCCACAAGACCGAAGAGCCCTCTAGTGGTGAACCTTCAGCAAGCACAGAAAAGGTCTGAAAGCATGGCCTGCAATGCAGGGAGGGCCTGCTCTGCTGTGTCAAAACTGTGCCAGGTACCTTTGTTGAGCACAGACAGACATGATGGGTACAGCACTTTATTTGTAATACTGACAGCAATAAGTTTTGTTACCATTGGGTGGTATGCCACTCTTCTTTGTCTGGTGGCTGCTGGCTGATCCTGGGCAAAGTGTAGCTAGATGCTGGCCTTCCCATAGGATGTCCTGGTGCTCTCTGACTTTCCCAAGAATGTGGATTAAGTCCAGGTAATTTAGAAATTTTAAAATTAAAGGTCTGGGTGGTTTTTCCTCTACCAGTTTTGGTCTGAGTGAACGGTGGGCTCTTTTAATGATGTACATGGTATTGTTGGGAGAGGGCCCGGCAATTTTTGTGAGCATTTTTTGCAAGAAGAGTATTGGGGTAGCTCCTTCAGTTTCTTCTGGAAGGCTGAAGATAAGTTTATTGTTTTGGCAACTTCGGCCATCCAAGTCCTCCAATTTTGATTCCATTCAGTGCATTTTTTGCCTTAGATTAACCACCTCGGGCTCAATTTTATCCTTCCACCCTTCCAGAGATGTTGTACATGCCAGCACGTCCATTATTGCTCTTGCTGCATCAGTTAATTCTCCCCACATTGATTTGAGCTCTGATGTTATGTCTTGCAAGGTTGTTTTAAATGGCTGCAGCTCTTCTATAAATTTCTTTTCTGTTAGAGGAACCGGGACCTGTGGGGCTGTTGAGGATTGCAGTCGATTTTGTAGAAGTCCCCAGCTGGCCTTTTGTTCTCTTGGAAGCTTTTTCAGGTGTCTGTTGTGGAGCATGGAGTGGAGAAGCCTGGTGCATTTCTGCCTCCATGCTGAAGATAGGCCGAAAATTGAGAAGATGCTGCGCTGGTGCCTTTTTTTTCCATTTCCCCTTAAACTTTACCTCGGGTGCACTGAGAGGCAATTAGAAGCAGTTTTTAATGGAGTAAGATGAGAATCAGAAGATTAACCAGCTTAAATTATTTGTAGATTGGGAGTCGAGGCAGGAGCCGTTCCATGGAGCTGCTAGTCCCACAGTGGCATCACGAGATCTCAGGGTTGGGAACTTTAATGCCAAATTTCCATACTTTTGTTTCAGTAATAGGAACCCTAAGTGATGCATTAATGGAATTTTTGCAATGAACACACACACATATATATATATATATATATATATATATATATATATACACACACACACACACACAAAATCACACATGCCCCCACAATGCAAAGCATCATGGGCTGTATATGCAAATCACCACAGAATATTATGCTGGTTCGACTTTAAGCAGAAATGCATAGTGTCAAAAAGCTTCTCACACAGTTTACAAAGGATGCCAACAGAAGACATAGATACATGTTTCATCCTACCAGGACTCATCAGTATGCCTTGTCTGTTTAACACCCCAGTGGAATGAACCAGCTACCCAAAGATGGTCTATCTGGGTTATGTTGTGGTGAACCCAATTAAAACAAAAAACAATTTAAAAGACAAAGAACCTCTGTGTGCAAGCACTGAGGCAATGGTTATCCCAAAGGGCATTTGGTCAGGAAGCCAAGTTTCAAAGAAATACAAAATCACACTTGCCCCCACAATGCAAAGCATCATGGGCTGCATATGCAAATCACCACAGAATATTATGTTGGTTCAACATTAAGCAGAAATGCATGGTGCCAAAAAGCCTCTCACACAGTTTGCAAAGGGTGCCAACAGAAGACATAGGCACATGTTTCGTCCTACCAGGACTCATCAGTATGCCTCATCTGTTTAACACCCCAGTGGAATGAATTAGCTACCCTAAGATGGTCTATCCCTTCTGAATATATCTTTTGGCACCCTTTGCAAACTGTGTCATCAGTGATACGCCATGCGCAAATTCCAGATATTTAGAAACCGATATGCAAATGGTGCATTTTGGCTCCATTTGCATGTATTCTATACAGGGATTGTGGCCAATTGCACCTGGCACCCTGCACAGCATGCAGTCCCTGTACCAGGGACTACAGTAGTACACCCTTCCCCTCCCGACCCACCGATTGCCGAGTATACAGATGTTTAACTCCCTGGTGGTCCAGTGATACCCCCTTCCTATCCCTACCCACTGATCATCATAAATATATGCCAGTAGTGTCCATGTTAGTCCAGTGGTTCAAACAACATAAGTCTTGCTGTATTCTGACCATCTGCAGTTAGGTCCAGCCTTTAAACTACCCCGGAGAGTATAGGGTTAATTTTCTACACAGTGCATAGAATGTTGAGCTTGAGCTCGGTTGAGGTCTCTGTCTGCAGCTCTTTGAAACCCAACCATCAGACTCTTTACTCCACCTCACTGAACTGTCGCTCCAGAGATTTCTCCTTCAGCTCAGTTCAAAAAGTCGATTAAAGTGTCAGTTAAAGTGTCGGTTTTAAGCCGAAATTATTCCGCATTGTCTGTTCAGGCTCTGTCTGCAGTACCGTGAGTACTAGATAGTTTTTCTGATTTACTTTGTGGAAATTGTAAGCTTGTTCGATCGGTTCAGCTGAACCGATCCTTTATATTGAATTCTTGTACTTTGATTTAGAGTGTGGTTACCGGTCCTTATCAGTTCCAAAAAAAATGAGATTTAAACATTTTTTCCCAATACCCGTTACACGGTTAGGAACCGATAAGGGAGTCTTGCCTGGCGGTTGCCGAAAAAAGGGTAAGTTTGGTTAGGTTGGCCATGTCTGAGAAACCCAAGAAAAAAAAGGGCCCACTGGGTTTCAACACTGCAGTGAGTGTGGGAAGGTCTTTGCTAAGGCCGATCCCCACACCACCTGTGTTTATTGCCTGGGGTTTGAACACTTCGATACAGACTACCCTGGAGAAGAGATTAGGTAGACTTAGGGAAAAGGAGTCTGAGAAGTCTACTGACCTGGATGGCCAGCCCGGTTCGGTTCCGACCGAACCAGAAGGAGTGCCCTCTGACCAGGGTGATACTTCTTCGGACAAGAGGAGATCCGATCCTGAGAGATCGGTTCCTACGAAAAGGAAAAGAAAAGACAAATCAGCTGGTTCAGATCCGGAGGTTCATGTTCCGGCTGCTGATGAGATTGCCTGAGCGATTCAGATTGTTGAATCACTTCGGCCGGTTCCGTCCAATCCGGCTGTGTTAGCTAGGGGTTCGGTTCGGTCGGTTCCACCGGTTCAGGATTATGCCCCTGTAGATTTTTATGAACTGGAATTTGAGGAAGAGGGGGATTATGAACAAGATGATGACTATGATGGAGCAGAGAGTCTGGATGTGCCCATTGAACCAGACATCTCCCCAGACAGACCTTCTGGTGTTTCCCCTACTAGGCTGTCTGAGACCCCTCCCCACTATCTGTTCTACAGGAAAGTGGCTGAAACTCTCCAACTCCCTATGGAGGAAGCTACAGAGGATCAAGAGGAGCCTGATTTTGTTGAAATGATGGACATCCCAGAGTCCAGGAAGATGTCTATTCCCCAGGACAAATCTTTTGGGAAACAGACACAAAAAATTTTAAAGTCTCCTAATTCTGTACCTCCTGTTGATAGAAGAATGGACAAGATGTATACTTTATCAGGCTCAGACACAGAGTTTTTCTACCAGCAATGCAGCCATGTTGGGGTAGTGCAGGCTGCAGCCTGTGACAGGGCTAATGTTCCCTTGGCTTCACACCCCCCAGATAAGGACTCCAGGAGGATGGATGCCTTGGCAAAGAAGCAATACATGGCAACCTCTTTGGGACTCAGGCAGGCTAATTATATGACCGATATAGCCAGATACCAGAAGTCTAGGTGGGACACTGTACTGGCACTGGCTAAACAGGCCTCCCCCCAGCTGGCCAAAGAGATTTAGGAGGTAGCTGTGGATGGGATTGAGGCATCTAAGATACAGTTCCATGCTGCTGTGGACTCCAGTGATGTGTCGTCAAGAGTCATGGCTACATCTGTGGCTCTTCGGAGAATGGCTTGTCTCAGATGTACTAGCCTCTCACAGGACACCCAGGCTGAGGCCATGGATTTCCCTGTGGTGGATAATTCTCTGTTTGGGGAGCAGACAGAGAATTATATGAAGAAGATGGAGGAATATAGGACCACTTATAGGAGTGCACATGCCAAGGAGAGGCAGGCAACTCCTCAAAGGCAGCAATCTAGGGGCAGGGGCAGGCCTTTTCATAGGCCTTTCTACCAAGCACAGGCCTCTTCTCCCTTTTCACAGAGGGGGGTTCTTCAGAGAGAGAGGCAGAAGGTGAATGAGCAGGGCTGCATCCACTCCTCAGCCTAAGGCCCCTGCCAAGCAGACACCCTGCAGGGCCTGCCCGGGTCAACTCTCCTATCCCTGTAGGGGGCAGGCTGGCTTACTTCATCCAGGACTGGGTGTCTGTTACCTCAGACAAGTGGGTCCTAGAAGTAGTAAGCCAGGGATTGGTTCTCAGCTTCAAAAATTTTCCAAAGATGAGAGCCAGATCTTTTCCACCTGCAAGTCTCTCTGAAACACTTGCCCTAGAGGCAGAGGTTTCATCTCTTCTGGCCTTAGAAGCCATAGAGAGAGTTCCTACCCTACACTGGGGCAAAGGTCTGTACTCCAGGTACTTCCTTACCCCAAAAAAAACAGGGGAGTGGTGACCCATCCTAGATCTAAGATACTTGAAGAAACAGCTTTTAAAACCAGGGTTCAAGATGGTGACTCTGGGAATAATTCTTCCCTCTCTAAGGCCAGAGGACTGGCTAGCCTCCCTAGACCTCAAAGATGCCTACTTTCACATCCCCATCAGGTGCTCCCACAGAAAGTACCTCAGGTTCAAGTTTCCCTCAGGCCATTACCAGTTCAAAAGCAATGCACTTTGGCCTAACATCAGCTCCAAGGGTTTTTACAAAATGCCTGGCAGTAGTAGTGGCCTTTTTAAGAAGGCAAAATATTTCCATTTTTCCATATCTGGATGACTGGCTCATAGTGGGTCAGTCTCCAGGCCAAGTCAAGTCAGACCTGCAAGTCACCCAGCAAGTGCTCACTTCCCTGGGATTTCTTCTCAACCTCCTCAAATCAGTTCTTGAACCAGTGCAGCTTCTTACCTTTATAGGGGCAGAGCTAGACACTGTCAAAGCAAGAGCCTTTCTTTCCCTGGAAAGGGCAAGAGTTCTTATAGAACTGGCTTCTTCCTTCAGCCTTCAGGTATCCCAACCAGCAAGGCACTTCCTTCAGCTCTTGGGCCACATGGCAGCTTCTACAGCAGTGGTCCAAGGAGCAAGATTCAGATGAGGGACATTCAGTTCCATCTGAGGGCCTTTTGGTCCCAAAGGAAGGACCCTCTTACCAAACTGATTCCAGTAACTCAGACACTGATCCAAGCTCTTCAATGGTGGTAGGATCAAGACAATTTAAGGCAAGTGGTCCCATTTGTCACTCAGTCTCATTCGGTGGTCCTTACCATGGATGCTTCCCTTTTGGGGTGGGGAGCTCATCTGGGGGCTCTCACAGCCCAGGGACTGCGGTCCCCTCAGGAGTCCCTTCTCCATATTAATCTCCTGGAACTCAGTGCAGTTTTTCTGGCCCTGCAAGCCTTCTCTCAGTCTGTGCAGAACAAGGTGGTTCAGGTCAGAACAGACAACACCACTACCATGTGGTACATCAACAAGCCAGGAGGCACTCAGTCTACGGCCTTGTGCACGGAAGCCATGAAATTTTGTGGTCCCTGGCTTATTCCCTGCAGACCTCTCTGATAGCAGTCCACCTTCCAGGAAAGGATAATGTGCTGGCAGATGCACTGAGCAGGATCTCCCAGGGCCATCATGAATGGTCCCTGGAACCTCTGGTGTTGAAAGTGATTTTTTCAAGGTGGGGCACTCCAGAGATGGATCTCTTTGCAGCCCCAGACAATCACCAACTTCCTCTGTTTTGTTGCAGAACCCCAGTCTTGGGTTCAGTCCCTCTGGATGCTCTGATTTTGAACTGGGAAGGGAAATTTCTGTATGCCTTCCCCTCCTCTACTGCTCAGGGTTCTAGTCAAGGTAAGGTCACAACCTTCCAAAGTGACTCTGATTGCTCCAGACTGGGCCAGACAGCCTTGGTACCCTCTGTTGCTGTCACTAGCAGTCCATCTTCCCCTGTCTCTTCCCAGGAATTATAACCTGTTAACCTCCTCTCAGGGGAGGATTTGGTACCCCAATCTTCAGTCTCTCAGTCTCAAGGCATGGGTCTTGAAGAGTTAGAGTATGCAGATTTGCATCTGTCTCAGGGGGTTCTGGATATTCTCAAAGCCTCTCGAAAGCCCTCCACCAGAAAAACTTATGACTCCAAATGGAAAAGATTCAGCATTTGGTGTTCCAAGAAGCATATCTCTCCAGACACTGCTGAATTGCCTACAGTTCTGGATTATATGGTCCACCTTAATGACCTAGGCCTCAGACCAGCTACTATATAGGTACACTTGTCAGCTGTTTCTGCTTTTCTGTCAGTGGTGAAGCCTTCCTCACTATCATCTCATCCTGTGTTCTGTAAATTTTTCAAAGGATTGCTTCATACCAATCCTCCCTTTAGGGATCCTGCCCCTCTCTGGGACTTAAATGTTTGCATTGCTCAACTTATGCAACCTCCTTTTGAGCCTATGTCCTCAGCAGAGCTTAAGTACTTGACTTGGAAAACTGTGTTTTTGGTAGCCATTACCTCTGCCAGACGTATCAGTGAAGTGCAAGCCCTGTCAGTGGAACCTGATTTTGTCTCCTTCCATAGAGATAAAGTGGTCCTTAGAACCAATAGGAGGTTCTTGCCCAAAGTGGTTTCAGACTTCCACTTGAATCAGTCTATGTCTCTCCCTGTCTTCTTCACTGATCATTCTTCCTCAGGAGAGAGGAGGTTACACAGTTTAGATGTTAAAAGAGCCCTTAGCTACTACATAGAGCGTACCAAGGGTCACAGGTTTGATTCCCTTCCATTGTTCCTGATTTATGGGGAAGTGGGAAAGGGCAAACCTGCCACCAAGAGAACTATTGCCAGGTGGACTGTGTCATGTATACAATTCTGCTATGAGAAACTGGGAAAAATTCCATCCTCAGGCCTGAGGGCTCACTCTACAAGAGGTACAGCTGCTTCCCTGGCTGCTGCCAGGGATTTCCCTCTGTTAGAAATTTGTCAAGCAGTCACCTGGAAAACAGTCCATACCTTTACCAGGCATTACTCTCTGGATATCCAGGCTAGGAGTGATGCTCAGTTTGGCACAGCAGTACTTCAGATCCTATTCCCAAAGTAGGTTCTCTCCCTCCTCCATGGAGGTAATGCTTGGTAGTCTGCAGATTATCAGAATACAGCAAGACTTCATGTTGTTTGAAGAAAAAATTACTCACCTTAGTAATTGTGTTTCTTCTAATGGAGTCTTGCTGTATTCTGACCTCCCTTCCTCCCTGCCTCCCCTCTCAGAACCTGTTTTTGGGAAGTGGGTGGGCAGATGCAGTGTTGCACCCCAAGGGTGCCTTCAGCACACCCTCCTTTTACTTGGGTGCTTATATTATAATCTTTATTTGAATAGATTTTTGGTTTTAGGTTTCCTGACTTGAGTCTTCCTTTGGGAATCCAAAACTTTTGTTGCCAGTTTTCTAGTTAAACATTTTACAATTTCTACGTAGTATAGTTAGTGAGTGTTTGCTCATAAGAATCTGACAGTTGGGTTTCAAAGGGATGAAGACAGATACCTCAACTGAGCTCGAGCTCAACGTTCTATGCACTGCATAGAAAATTAACCCTATACTCTCCAGGGCAGTTTAAAGGCTGGAGCTAACTGCAGATGGTCAGAATACAGCAAGACTCCATTAGAAGAAACACAATTACTAAGGTGAGTAATTTTTTCTTCCCCTCCTTTCAACCCTTTAATCACTGACATATACATGAATTCCTATAACTCTGGTAGTCCTGTGGTACCCCCTCCCCTCCCAACCCTCTGATCGCCAAAGTATAAGTGAATTCCTATATCCCTGGTAGTCCAGTGGTACCCCCCTTCCCTTCTGACCCTCTGATCACCATACATAAAGACCAATATTTCCCTGGTGGTCCAGAGGTTCCCCCACCTCACCTGAATCCCTGATCGTCATCATATAAGTAAATCTAGTGCTCTGGTGGTCCAGTGGTACCTCCCTCCGTACCCGTACCAATGATTGCTCATAGATCTACTGCATAATTCCCTAGTAGTCTAGTGGTACGCCCCCACCCTGCCAGTATCCATGATCACCCATAATGTTAACCACACCAATTCCTTGGTTGTCCAGTGGCACCTCCCACCCACACAGGACCCCCAACCCACCAAGCTCCCCCCTGTCATAAGCGGGCAGCAGACCCACCCACATACCTCAATGGCTGACTGCTGAATTACAGCACACAGTAGGTGCTGCAAGCTCATTGGTCCACAGTGTGGACCAATGGGCTTGCAGTGCATACTGCAATACTCATTCACAAATATGTGAATGAAGACATTCATTCACATATTTGTGAATGAGTATTATGGGGTGGGGGTGCCACTGGACCACCAGGGAATTGGTGTGGTGAACATTATGGGTGATCATGGGTACCGGCAGGGTGGGGGGTACCTCTAGACTACCAGGTAATTATGCAGCAGATCTATGAGCGATCGGCCATACGGGCAGGGAAGGGGTATCACTGGACCACCAGAGCACTAGGATTTACTTATGCAATGGGGATCGGGGATTCGGGTGGGGTCAGAGGGACCTCTGGACCACCAGGGAAATATTGGTCTGTATGTATGGCAATCGGAGGGTCAGAAGGGGAGGGGATACCACTGGACTGCCATGGATATAGGAAGTCACATAATATTCGGTGATCAGAGGGTTGGGATGAGGAAGGGGGACCACTGGACCACCAGGGACTATTGTGTGTACTTGTGCACAGTGTTGGGGGGGTTGCCACCCACGGCCAGCGGCTGCTGTGTTGTGCACTACAATACAGCAGCCCATCAGTTGGTGGACTGCACTTGAGCTGTTTTTTATGGGCTCAAACTATGAGCCCAGGTATGTGGCACATCTCTGAGTTGTGCCAGCAGATGCGCTGCACATCCTGGGCTAAATATCGGGATGTGCCACATATGCATGGACATGCCCCCTGGAGTTGTGCCACATACATTATCTTTGAGTCCTGGCACAGTGGGAAGTGTGCAGCACAATTTAAATATACCCCAGGGTGCAGTTCTGGGGTTGTGCTTGTGCAACTCAGTCGCGCCAGGCACAGCCCCTTTGAATATCTAGCCCCATGAGTGAATTTGTTCAATTGCAACTTAAATAATGGTTAAAGATGATATCATCTGTAAACTGGTATTGTACTGTCTCTCTGTTGCTGCCTGTTTAACTGTCTGCCTAGCTGTCCTTCATACAGCACTGGAGGTGGGTTGGGCTTCATGTTGTTTGTTCTCATTCTGCTTCCCAGTACCGGTTACCACTCCTGTTTCTTTGCCCTGTTTCTGAGTTCCCAAATGCCATTCCCAAGTGTGGAGGAGCGGTGTTTGATCACATGGTATGCAAGGAGCTGAAGGACATCATGGAGATGGGTCATGCTCTTGGACTTTTAACCCAAAATAGGCTTACAAATTAACTGAGAAGTACAGAAATGTACCACAGTTTAAACAAGGCAGGGGTGAAGTATAGGAACATGTTTTTTCCCAATGGGGGCACATAATAGAGGATACCTCCTTTAACAGGATAGATGAGCCCTCCGATCGCAGTGCATCCCCAGCTCCCTTCTTCCCAGTGCCTTAGAGTGTTGTGTTAGGATGGAAGGGGTGGGACAAGTGTTCCTTTTTGGGCAGACTGTGTGGGCCAAGCAGTCCTTTTCTGCCGTGCAAATTCTATGTTTCTATGTTTGCAGCTGGGATGGACTTTGAGACACCAGCAGAACCCAGCAGAGAAAGTCCCAGCCCAAGGTTGAAAGGAGATCACCAAGCTCAAGGTATGCAATACAACAGTGACAGGTTGAGGTGTCAAAATCAGACAGTGAGGATGAGGATATGTGGATGTCTTTGAGGGGCTGCTCTCTACTGCTAAAAGTAAAGACACATACTGGAAGGAATTTAATGACTGAACTATAGTTACCCTGAACATGGCAAATCAAGTGCCAGCTTAGGGACTGGGGTCAGAAATATGAAAGCAGGGAGCTGTTTAATCCCTGTCAGAGGCTGGCAGATGAGTGACTGAAACTGCCTGATAGGTAAAACCGAAGACAATGAGTTTGTTAAAGGCCAGCATCCACTCTCCGCTCCTAAAATTATTGATTATTTTTATGAAAATGTCCTTCATCATAGCCCGTGTAGTCTGAAATTCAGAATCAGCAGAGATCAGTAATCCCATTACATGCAGATTTTTATATCATTGTTGGTTTTCAAGCAACTCTATTATCCATGACATGGCAATATTTTTCCACATTAAATTAGTACTGGTAGCCTTCACACCTGTTATTTTATTTGCAGATTTCTCAAAGTCTTTTTTTTGTTTGTTTCCACATCTTTGGTCATGTCTTCAATTTTCTCCCATTTTTGCTTTGCATCATGTTTCAAGAAGTCCATTTTTTGAGATAGCACACGAAATTTGCAATCAAAGGTCTAAATCCATAGCTGCAGCTTCTCCAGTGTTTCACCTAATGAGTCAGTATTTCGTTTCACACCTGTAGCACCTGCAGTGATTTTTGCAGACTTGTGAGAAATGGAGAAAGTAAAAAAGTAGAAGCATAGCAGGCAAACAAATAAGAGTAACAGGAGGTACCACTTTCTTATTTTGCCCAAGGTCAATGTTTGTCACACCAAACTCAGCTTTGTTTTCAGCGGTCACAGCGGTAATCTCTTTGACTAAGGAGACTGTGTTTTTTGCAAATGGTTCATACCATATTTTATGTTCCTAGTTTCTGTGTTGGTAGTTTAGCAATCACAGTGGCTTTTGGAGAATGCATCTGTACAAGATCCTTTCAAGGGTCAGGGGTACCACTAGACACCAGGGCAAAAAAAGAGGTAGTTATGGCTTCTGCAACATAGGGATCCTTTTTCAAATGGCAGAATTTTTTTTCATTTGGTCATATGAAAAAAGCAGAAGTGAGTCACAAAAAAGGATGCACAAAACAAAAAAAAATATTTGGGGTAATTTTAACAATAGCAAAGTGCAGAATCCACCTAATGGTGTCTCAGTGAGCAAGATACATGTGTTGGTCTCTGTGCAGCATGTTATGTTTGTGGGGTTTGAATTAATTTTTTTGTGGGAAAAAAACAGAAAACAAGATGGCAGCAGACAAAAAATGTTTTTTTCTCATGAAAAAGGATTCATCCATATGGAAAAAGATTCTTTTTTGTATGGCCAAATTATTTTTTTCATTCCATGCAGCTATCCTGAAAGTGCCTACTGAGCATGCTCAGAATTGTAATTTAAAAAATTAATAACCTTGAAATGGATTAATATTTTTTCACCAGACTAGAAAAAGGCTCATCTGTGGGCCAAGCCCTTTCTACCCTGAAGATTTCAGACCAAATGTCCAAACTGTCTGGGTGCTAGAGGTGGACAAAGAAAACAGAAAAAAAAAATAAATAAATTTTTCACTATCTGAATGTCAGAATCCGCACATCCAATCAGAAAAAAGTTGGCATGTCAAGAGATCTGTCCCACAAGACCACACATGCAAATTTTTGTGCAAATCCATTGAATAGTTGTGACATTATTTAAAGTGCAAAACTTGGGGTTTAACATTAAACTGCCTACTCAACCCTAAATATAGTGGCCCTACTGCGTCAGTATTATATATGCTGATTTCAATGAAGGAAACATGCATGCAATAAGAGTTTGAATGTGGCAACAAAGATATTCATGTATGCTAGCAACTTCCCCTTATAAGCAGGAGCAGCAACAGCAAGAGCATTCCTGCATCCCTTGGCTAAATGGCTGCAGTGGAGTGCATGCAAATTCCCCCACTCAGTCTGCTCCAGTGAACCAATCCTACTAAGTGGGCCAGTTTTGGTCCAGGGGAAAGTTCACAGGTTACAGAACCATGGGTCCCTCACTCAGCAAACCAGGGATTGGGCCCACTAGCCAAGAAGGCATATAGAGCAAAGAATATCAAGAATCAGAGCAGTGCCCATATACAGAGGGCTGCTGTGAAATAAAGTAATCAAATACCTCAATGGGAGAGAGCCCCCAGTCACTGAACAAGAGTTCAGTCAAATCTTCCATTCCTTTGCCTGGTGCAATACCTAGACGGCACTTCCTCCATGAGGACACTTAATGGTCCTTTGCCCCATCCATGGCCATTGTGTTTAAGCATACCTCAGCAGATGCCTGCCATCAGCATCATTACGTCAAACACCTGCCCATATGTGGATCGACCTGCTGCCATCCTGCGCATGGCATCAAAAACACAATGCACATGCATGAGAAGTGGCTATGTTAGTAAAGGGAGATCAGCCTCATATGCTGTCCTACAGTGTACAAGTGCAAGATGCGCATGCACAATGATGACTATCTTAGTAAAGGGAGGTCAGCCATCTTAGTAATTTCATACAATACTATAGACATATCACCACATTCCACAGCCATATGATGTGGTGACTATAAGTTTGCTAGAGAAACTATGTCTCTGTCTCCCTCTGACACCAGCCACAAAGGAAGAAAGGCTTAACAGCATGTTCTGACATGTGCCTAGTTTTTAAGAGTGCCCATAACAACAGGAAGAAATTTGGCAATGGGGGTCAGGAACCCTGAATAAAATATATATAAACACAAATATATATATATATATATATATTAACAAAAGCCAACCAAGCATATATTATGTACATCTACAAATACTACTTTAACATGGATTTCTGGGCAGGTACAAGTAATCTCTGCATATACATTAAGCTTTAAATAAAGCCCCCCCCGATTGTTATAATTCAGAAGGCAAAGACGTGAAAATGCCTGATATGCAAGGTCCCTCCGGTAACAAGCAGAAAGAGACCTCAATGTCCATTGTGTGATGTAGAGGAAATGGACTTGGTGATAGACCGTTCCTCACTCCTGGATGGCTCACCCATAGATACAGATACAGCAAACAGACTGTTGCCTGTTGAATTCCCATGCTAAATTCATAATGTGGATGTATTAGGATGGTGCTACCACATGTTTCTGATGGTAAACAGCACAACACTGTGCCAAGATATTTAACTTTTTCATAGGAGCATGGCACATGAGTGGGAACTTTTAAAAGCTTTAAAATTCTATATATTGATTCAGGAATGAAAGAAAATGAAAATAAAAATGTGTATCTTGATATTTTTGCCAGATGAACATTATGGATGAATTAAAAAAAAACCTATATGGTTACTAACAAATACTGGTGCTTTAATGTGGTGTATCCAGCATATTTTGTAATCTATAACCACATCTTTAAGATTAGTAAGCAAAATAAGGACAATTCCAACTGAATTGGGATAAGAAATAATATTAAAATAGGAAAACAACACATTTATTTTTTCTTTAAAAATAGTTACTTTTGACTTGCTCACCAATAAAAAATTTCAGTTAGTCTGTATTTTCTAGTAACATATTCAATACTTTTCATTGCCAAGCACACAACATGGGTTAAAGACCATGGTTTCAAATAGAAAGATTAAGCTACGTGTACTTTCAGTTAATCTTTAAAAAGGCATACAATATCACCTTATTAAACTATAAACCATATTTTTTTGCTTGTTTTTGCCTATGGTAATTGGTGCTATTGCGCTGCTCTTGCTGTACTTACTGAAATATACCCCCAGAAAAAAAATTAAAACTCTGAGCTTTCCAGATGATTCTGTTTTTAAAAATTTGTGATATATGCTCTTGGAAATACACATTACAACTATAGTTGTTGGCAGTATCAGTAGAGATTAAATGCAATTGTTCTTTCTGTTATAGTAGCTATAAATGATTGTCTTATTGTCCACTTCCGTCCTATTAACTCTTAATAAGCATGGATCAACAACTGTTTTCTTTTGTAACACAGAAACATAGAAACATAGACTTTGAAGGCAGATAAGGACCACTTGGTCCACCCAGTCTGCCCATTTCCCTACCTACTGGATAAGCTGCAGATTCTAGTTAACCAACAGCCTACTTCCTGCAACCCCCCACTATAATTGCCTTGTGTCTGTCCCGTGCATATTTGAATTCCCCCACTGTTTTAGACCCAACGACCTCCTCTGGAAGGCTGTTCCATGTATCCACCACTCTCTCCATGAAAAAAAATTTCCTCGCATTACCCCTGGCCATCCCCCCTCTATCTTTAAATTGTGCCCCCTTGTTCTTACACATCTCTTTTTCTAAAAGATGCTACCCTCCTGGACTTTGTTGATTCCCTTGAGGTACTTGAACATTTCTGTCATGTCCCCCCCGTCCCTCCTTTCATCAAAAGTATACATATTAAGCTCTCTCAGTCTCTCTTCATATGGTTTCTGCTGCAGACCCTGCACCATTTTAGTTGCCCTCCTCTGGACTGCTTCCATCCTGTCTATGTCCCTGCGTAGATAAGGTCTCCAAAACTGCACACAGTACTCCAGATGGGGTCTCACCAACTGTCTGTATAGAGGGATAACCACTTCCCTTTTTCTACTTGTGATGCCTCTTCCTATGCAGCCCAGTATCCTCCTGGCTCTCCTTACTGACTTTTCACATTGCTTACCCACCTTTAGGTCATCTGATATGACTACCCCCAGGTCCCATTCCATTCTTGTTGTTGTTAGTACCTCCCCTGCTATTGTGTACTCTTCTCCTGGGTTTTTGTTTCCCAGGTGCATTACTTTGCACTTCTTTGCATTGAATCTAAGTTGCCATATATCTGACCATTCCTCCAACCTTGCCAAGTCCCTTCTCATCTTTTCTACCCCCTCTTGTGTATCAACTCTGTTACAGATCTTTGTGTCATCTGCAAAGAGGCATACCTTTCCCTCCAGACCCTCTGCAATGTCACCTATGAAGATGTTAAAGAGGACTGGACCCAGTACTGAGCCCTGAGGTACTCCACTAGTAACCCCCCTTTCTTCGGAATGTGTTCCATTCACTAATACCTTCTGTGACCTGTTGTGCAGCCAGTTTGCTACCCAGGCTACCACCCTGGGACCCACTCCCAGGCTGACTAACTTGATTATTAATCTTTTGTGTGGGACTGTGTCAAATGCCTTGCTAAAGTCTAGGTAGGCCATATCCACAGCCCCTCCCTGGTCTATTACTTTGATCACCCAGTCAAAGAAATCAATTAGATTCATCTGACATGACCTTCCTGCTGTAAATCCATGCTGCTTTGGGTCCTGTGCCCCGCTGGCCTCTAGGTACTCAACAATTCTTTCTTTCAGAAGTGATTCCATCATTTTCCCTACCACTGAGGTCAAACTTACAGGTCTATAGTTTCCTGCTTCTGCCTTTCTCCGACTTTTGTGAAGGGGAATCACATCTGCCCTCCTCCAGTCATCAGGTACCGCCCCATCCTGCCATGATTTGTTAAAAAGCGTGATTAGTGGTGTCACTAGGTCCTCCCTTAGTTCTTTTAGGATTCTGGGGTGAATCCCATCAGGCCCCATTGCTTTGTCCACCTTGAGTTTTAGGAGTTCTTTCAGGACTCTTTCTTCTGTGAATGGACTGGTGTCAACCCCCCTACCCAGAGTGCTTCTATTGTCTGGTTTAGGTAACTCCTCCTCATCTTCTTTTGTGAATACTGAGCAAAAGTATTCATTCAGTATCTCTGCCTTTTACTGTCTCCTCTGCCCACCTCCTCTCCTTTATTAATCTTCACTATCCTCCTTAACCTTTCTATGCTCCCTAATGTACCTATAAAAGGTTTTATCCCCTTCTAACTGAGTTGGTTATGTTTTCCTCGGTTTGGGCCTTTGCTAGTCTGACTGCCTTCCCCACTTCTTTCTGCTTTAATTGATACAGTTCCCTGTCGTGCTCCTTCTGTGATTCCTTATACTTTTTGAATGCAGCCTTTTTCTCCTTAACCTTCCCTGCCACCTCTTTTGAGAACCATAGTGGTTTTTTACTCCACTTTGTTTTCTTTATTTGTTTTACACAAAGCTTGTTGCCTCTATGATGGCAGTTTTGATTTTTCTCCATTGTTCTTCCACCCCTCCTTTTTGGTCATTTGCTAGTGCATTCTTCAGGTATTCACCCATTTTGCCAAAGTCAGCCCTTCTAAGGTTCAGTATCCTTGTTTTTGTATGGCTTATCTCCATGGTTGTGCTCATTGTGAAGCACACTGTGCAGTGGTCGCTTGTTCCCAGATGTCTACTGACTTCTAAATTTGTGATCCTCTCTCCATTTGAGAGTACCAGGTCTAGTATTGCTCCCTCCCGAGTAGGTTCCAACACTAGCTGTCTAAGGCCTGCCCCCTGCAGAGCATTGAGAATGACCCTGCTCTTGGATGTGGCTGCAGTTCATGTTATCCAGTTAACATCTGGCATATTCAGGTCCCCCATCAATAGTATCTCCCCTTTTTCAGCCATTTTGAGAATGTCCTCTATCATTTTGTTGTCCATTTCCTCCCCTTGAGACGGGGGTATGTATACAATCCCTGTGCAGATTGTGATGCCATTCCTGTCTTCTTCAAGGTGACCTAGAGTGCCTCTTGTCCTCCCCTTTACTTTTTAGTTCTGTAGCTTTGATCCCTTCCCTTATGTACAGAGCTACTCTACCTCCTCTTTTACCTTCCCTGTCCCTTCTGTAGATTGTGTACCCTGGTATGTTGACATCCCAGTCATGGTTCTCGGTGTACCATGTTTCCGTGACTGCCACAATATCCAATTGTTCATCTTCCATCAGGGCTACTAGCTCATTGCTTTGTATTGATCAACTGACAAAAGAATCTCGAGTTTGACAAATTTATGGCTACTCACTTAAGATGGCTGTTCACAGGACTTCTGGTGGCACCACAGCTTAGGCAGAAGCATGAAGGGTGAGCTCCCTCCTGATCCAGGAATAAAACCATCTTTTCTCTAAAATTCCTCACTTACAAAAACTTAAAAATGCAATCAAAAGAGAGAGGGGAGAACAATGGAACCAGATTTCAAGTTGAAAAAGGACAAACCATGCTGGATGGCTCCCAATTTTGAGTATTGTCATCAGAACAGAGCCACAGTCCTTCTCCAGCCCAACAAAGCTCCCAGGCCTCTGAAGCAGACAGTAGAGGTGTGTGAAAAAAAATTCCACCGGCGGAATTTACGCAAAAGTTCGGAAATCATTTTTGCAACTTTTGTGGAAATTCCCCCTTAAAACTACAGAATAAATATACAGACTGTGGGTTAATTTATTAAACTGCAGAGAAAAAATCTACAGAATGGATCACTATCAGTGGTCAGTTCTGAGGCTTTCTTTAACCACAGTTTAATTAATTAATCAACCCCCCCCCCGCTGATCAGAGGTTCAAAGTAAATAAATAAATAAATAAAAACTCCAGTCCCTCCCTTGGACCCTTCTGGTGTCTAGTGGCCCCCACCCACAGATCGTGGGTCCCAAATAAAAAATCCCTGATCCCTGATGTCTAGTGGTCCCCCCCAACCTGGGGATCACGGCCCATGGGTCCCAGTAAAGAAGAAACAAAAACACTGATCCCTCCCTGGTGTTTAGTGGCCCCCCACCACTGATCATGGCCCCCAAAAACATTTTATTTCCCTGGTGTCTAGTGGACCCCCCTCCCTATCCTAGATTCTTTTAATCCACAAAAAAACAGCCGGCAGTTCACCAACTCATCCACCTCTATTCCCAGTATTCCCTGGTGTCTAGTGGATCCCCCATCCATGATCCCTTATAAAAAAAATAATCCCAATTCCCTGGTGTCAAGTGGACTCCCCCACCCCCACCCCAACAGTTCATCTGCCATCACCCCACTCCCCCCACCCTGCCCCTGAGCAGGCCACCAGTGCTGCCCTCCTCTCTCCTCTACTACCGGTGGCCCACTGAGCTGTCAGTGAATGACCGCGTGGTTGTACAAGCATGCACTCATTCACTGACAGTTCATTAAACTGTGGATAGAATAAATTCCGCAGTTTATATGCATTTTTCTGCAGTTCACAAAAAAGTCAGTGGAACCCGGTGAAAATCCCAGTTTCGCCAATGGCAAAAGTTCTGAAATTTCTGCAAAATTGCTGAAATTTCCCAGCCATTCCGCTAAAGCAGAATTCGTAACTTTAACCCACACCTAGCGGACAGAGATGAGGAAAAGTTAACCCTTACTAGATATGATGTGCTCCTTGGTGAGATTAAGGTTTCGAGGAAAGAAAACAAGGCAGAATTTAAGAAGCTACAGGACAAATTTAATGTATTGGACACTAAAGTAAAAAGAAGTGGAAACCCGGGTGGAGAGTTTAGAGTCATGAGCAGAGATGCTGGGAATGGCGGTTACCACACTGTTACACTGTACAGAGGCACTTCAAAATAGATGTACTGACCTGGAGGCAAAGTCTCACTAAGATAATTTAAGGCTTGTTGGTTTGCCAGAGGGTGCTGGGACAGGAAATATGGCACTTTTCCTATAAGATTTGTTGCGTGATATTCTGGCTGCTCCCCTGGAGCTGCACTTCAAAAGAGCCCATCGTTCACTCCAGCCCAAGCCGACAGATCCCCTCTGCATGCTCTTGTCCTATAATTATGAAATTTGTGAGCTACCAAACTAAGGAGGAAGTTTTACGGGAGGCTTGGTGCAAATGGGAAGTTACCTACAATGGCACCAGACTTTTTTTAGATCAAGACTACTCACCCAAAATCCAATGCCTCAGACTCCAGTATAGACCAATAATGAAGGCCCTAAAAGCAAAAAAATACAATTTCAAATGCTATACCCGGCAAAAATCCAGATCTTCTGGGATGATGGGTCCCAGCTCTATTCCATGCTGGCAGATGCTGAGAAGGCCCTGAAGGCCCAAGGAGTGGCCTTAGAGAAACACACTACAGTTCAGCCTAGGTCCAGTAACTGGAACTTTACCACTGAAGGGCAGCAGTTTCTGAGGGGGTCTTTTAGAGCCACAGGACATGACACCATGCAGCACATACTTGCTGATATCCAGGCCCTGTTGCAGGCCAGAACAAGACCCAAAGATGGTGATGCATCACAGGGAACCCCCCCCCCATGAATATGACTATGTCAGGAGCTGGTGTTATTTCAACTTTCCTCAACTTAATGAGGCAGTGGAGTCTTTTGCCTACCATTGTGGGGGTAAAGTACTATAATGAATCACACAATGATTTCCTAATGACATAATGCTTTATCAATCTGCCTGGTGGACTAAAAAAGACATTGCATGGACATGGGGAAGGATTTTCTCCTATTTCCCCCTTAACTAAATATGTTTTGATTTCCTTCACAGGATATACTTTAAATATGCAGGACAACTGATGTGTGGGGGAACAAGGCAGTAACAGGATGTCAGTCCTTTTGATATTCACTTGGGAGGTTTCTTTATTTGTTGCATATAATGGGTGTCCCCCGATTCATAGATTATTTTTATTTGATACACTAACATATTAGTTATGTAATTTCTCCCTGCCATGGGGGCCCTGGGTTCTTCCCTTCTCAGACCTTTTGATTCCTTTATATCACTATGAGAGGTCTTCTATATCATAAGAGGCCCTGGGGGGATTAAGAGCAAGCCACAGAGGCTCCCTGCTATCTTTGGAGATAACTCTAGTGTGTATTTAGATGGTGAGAAAATGACAAGATGCAGCTTGCTCCGGGTGGGGGCTAGTAGGGGATAAAGAGACTCGGTACAGGTGAATCTATAGAATATATTTGATGAAAATATAAATCTTTGTTGGAGAGGTTGGGAGAAACATATTGCTTATTTTTATTGTCAATGGAATGGGAGACAAGGGCACGGCTAACCAGGCAAGAATGCTGTGAGGCTTGAGTGTTGGTTAGTTATCTCAATACTGTCCACATACTCCAATAAAAGTTTTCAAATCCCATTCCTTAGTTATTCTGGAACAGATAAGGGGCTGGTTTTGCAATATAGATATACGTTTAATACAAGTCCTACATGGGCGCTTCCCAGTTTTGACCGGGGGTCTCCCTTTTTTCTTCCCTTTTCTTTTCATTACCTGGCTGGGCCCCTGAAAGTGAAGTTTCCCTTGCCCTCTTAAGTATACATGGGGAAAGAGATCAGTGAAAAATATGTTTTTGTTTCGCCAATTATTCTGGATGGTAGGGAGGTAGAGTAGAGTATTGAGGGCAGAATGGAGCTGCTGCTAGGGTTATGGTGAATACTTATTTTCTTTAATGGCTACAACATGAGGTTTGGTACATGTTTTTGTACCCACCAGGGAGACATAACCTTTGTAGTGGCCCCTGTAATGAGGGAGGACAACACCACTTCAACTCTGTTTGGGAGGATTGAGGTATTCCACCCATTCAGAGAAAGGAAGCATATGCTAATGTTCCCCAGCCTTGGAAGTTTCTTGATTTGCTGTAATGTTTGTCTGTTTTATCTCCATTTGTTCTTTTATAGTGTTTGGGGAATTGTGTTCTGTGGCTGTCGGGAACCTGTCGAGAGTGGGGACGGAGGTGGTATCAACCCTCATAGGGGTCTGAATAAATCAGTTGTTCAACAGAGTGACCATTTCCTTAATAATGGATTCTAAGATTCTAACAAACAATGTGAATAGTCTGACTGGCCCAATAAAGCAGAAGAAAGTTATGACTTATATAAAACAAACAACAGTGGATTTTATTCTTCTACAAGAAACCCACTTATCTGAAATATAGCATCAAAAACTATTGGGGTTTGGATATGGAGAAGTCTGCTTCTCCTCATATGGGGCAGGCAAAAGGGGGGGTTGACATTTTTGTTCCTAAGGCTGTATCTTTTGAAGTAGTGGAGAGAGTAAAGGATACCAAGGGTAGATATGTTATACTTAAAGGGAGACTGAATATCAAATGCTCACTCTGGTGTCATTGTATGCCCCACCAGATTCCCCATGTACTTTTTGTTGTAAAGTATTGCTGTTAATTTCAGAGAAGGCAGAGGGCTTGCTGATTTGTGTGGGCGATTGAAACATTACATTAGATCCTAAACTAGACGCTACTTCATGTATCCCATGAAAATCTCATAAGGTGCCTTAGCAGGTTAAAAGTCTCCTGCATAAACAAGGCTTCCAGGATACATGGAGATACCTTGAGGGATCTACCAGGGGGTACACTTACTATTCACCTACACACCACATGTATTCAATGCTGGACTATTTTTTCTATCCAGAGAAGCTATTGCTCAAGACAACCAGATGTAAGATAGGTCCTATTGGCCTTTCAGACCATTCCGCCATTACTCTCCATGTTGAGCTTAGTCTCCCTAAGAAGTCAGCCTTTTGGAGACTAAATGTTGCATTGTTAAATGATGCAGAAGTCCTGGAACAAGTTCCCAATCTCATCACCCAGGCTGTTCAAGATATTTCTGCTCCAGAGATTAGCAAAGGGATACGGTTAAGGTGATGGTAAGGGGTAAACTCATAGCAATCACAGTGGCAAGGAAGAGACAGTGACAGGAAAAACAAAGGCAACTGGGAAGTCAAATTCTGACCCTAGAGAAGTTGCAATAGACTGCCATGAAGAAAAGGAATTATTAAAACTTAGGAAAGAACTTAATAGCCTATAAGCGGAGACCCATGTTTTTCTTAAATAAGAAATAGCAAGAAATAACAAGAAATTAAGGTATAAAAAGAAATAACAAGAAATTCAAGGTATAACAAGAAATAGCAAGAAATTCAGCATATAAAAGAAATAAAACTAAAAAAAACACATGAATAAAGTGAAAACAACTGCATTTTGGCAGTCAAAATCTAAATCAATGCTTGCAGCAGTTGTTGTTTAGGCTCCGTTGTTACCAGAGAGATGGTACACAAGGAAGCATCAGCAGAATTGTTTCAGTCACAAAACCTTGCAAGGCCATAGCATAAATGTTGCTTAATACTATGTAGTATACTAGGAATGTGATTTCTAGTGTGTATAAGGTCATTTTGAGGTAGTTTATGAATGTAAATGTGATAAGAAATACAATTAAATCTTCAATGAATAAAAACAAATAAGAAGTTCCAGAAAAATTAAAATTATAAAAAATTAAAAGAATTTCATGGGTCTCTACCTATAAGATCTTAAAGTGGAAAGAAATCTGCAGTTTTTAAAGCAGAAATCTTATGAGGGGGGCCTATGGACACTTAAAGCTTTGGCACTCTGGCTTCAGGCGAGAAGGGCCTGAGCCCACATAATTCATATAGTGCACCCTCAAACAGGGACCAGAGTAAGCCATATGGCAGATATCATGGAAGCATTCACTATTTTTATAAGAAATTATACACATAGTGAAATAGTCTGAACGTGGATCGGATGCAATCATTTCTAGCCCAACTGAATTTACCTCTCCTTTCAGAGGCACAGAATGAGGCCCTTGGATGTCCGGTTACCTAGGCAGAAATCCGTACAATCATAGCAGCAAATAAGACTGGGAAATGTCCAGGAATGAATGGCTTTCCAGCCAAATTTTATAAAAAATTTAAGGATGAAATCGTACCATTATTACACCAGGCTTACCAGGAGATTTTGGAGGAGGGCAGCATGCTGCCACCTTCTTGGAGGCAGGCTGTGATCTTGGTTGTTCCCAAGCCTGGTAAGAACCTGACCCTATGTTCCTCCTATTGGCCGATATCAGTCCCTAATGAGGACTATAAATTTCTAACAGCAATTTTAGCTGAAAGATTAGAGACCATAATCCCTTGTACAGTCCATAAAGATCAAACAGGGTTCATGGTGGGGTGGCAGGCAGCTGATAGTGTATGTTGTACCCCCCCCCATTATTGACCACCTTAATTAAACTTCTGCATCAGTGTTGATTATGAGTATGGATGCTGAGTAGACTTTTGATCAGTTGGACTGGGAATTTTTATGTGGGATCCTTGCCGAGTTTGGGTTCTCGGACGTGTTCCTTGTCATAATACAAAGATTGCAAGTGAATCCCCAGGCAAACAGAATGTGATAACTAATGGCATGATTTCATCTGCATTCCAGTTGGGTATAGGCACAAGACAGGGGTGCCCTCTCTAACCCCTGCTCTTTGTCCTGTACATTGAACCTCTAACTCAGTGGATAAGGCAGGATCCATATGTTCAGGGGTGGAAATTAATGGGTAGGCTCACAAAATCACCTTGTATGCAGATGATGTGTTATTATACCTGAGGAATCCTGATTTTCCCCCCCTCCCTAGAATAATGTATATGATAAAATACTTTTCTGTTTTTTCTGGTTACACTCAATGCCACTAAAACTGAAATTTTGACGTTCCACTTTTCACCTTCACATAAAATACAGCACCAATTCCTGATGAAATCAATCAATCAATCAAATCTTTATTTATCCAGGTGAACATCCTTGAGTATAGCTCATTTACAAGATGGATCTGGTTAGCACAGGAACACAGGATATACAATATATGAACAGTCACAATATAACACCTCAGTAATATTATACAATACAGAGATACAATAGTTAAACATAGTCATACATGCAGAACAGTTTCGAAACAGTGGCTCAATTCCTTTGTGGTGTATAATGAGTCTAGTAACAGTAGCTGGAAGTACTAATGAGGACAATTGTTAGGTAATGGTATATTACATACAATGCCATAAGAAACAAGACAGACAGTGAGTTAAAAAAAGAAAAAAAAATATGTAACAGGGTAGAAGGGGGGGTGTGAAAGGCAAGGCAAGATAGGGTACAGGCAGGGTGGTAGGGGATAAATGAAGGACAGATGAAGCCTCAGAGAGGACACAGGATAGGAGGGCAGGAAGCACAACTAGGTGTTAGAGAAATGTGAAGGAAAGGCCACAAGGTCAGGCGTAGTGGGGAAGACAGTGCCATCATGGTACTCTACATGTGCAGGGAAGTTTAGGATCGGGAGAAGCAGTTGCAAATTTCCTTGACCGAATGGTCATATAGTGTCTTGAAGGAGGATAGACTGACTGGGTCACTAAACTTTAGCGAGTTTTGTATTTTGTTCCATTGAGACAGCAGCACAAAGCTTATAGCCATTCTCCCAAAGCATGTTTTTAGCTTAGGTACCTTTAAGGAAATAAAGGAGAAGCTTCTCGGTGCATAGTTCCTAAGCTGGCATAGCGGAAGACAATCAGAGATATATAGGGGTAGTTTTTTGATAATAGCTCTGAACGTCCAGAGTACAGCATTTCTGTTTCTCCTGTACTGAAGGGAGGGCCACCACATGGCAGCATAAAGGGCACAATGATGAGTGGATAAAGGTAGGCCAGTAATGAATCTCAGAGCCCTGTGATACAACATATCCAATTTAGCAAGATGAGAGACAGGGCAGTGACTATAAAGAAAGTCAGCATAGTTGACCAAGGAGAGAAACGTTGTTTGTACAAGCCGCCACTTGGCTTCGCTAGTAAGGAAGTTATTAATCCTGAAAAAGAGTCCAAGCCTCTGCCTCAATTTCTTTAGCAGATCTTCAATATGGTCCGTAAAGGAAAGTCTATAGTCGAGCCACAGTCCCACGTACTTGAATTTATTGACAAATTCTAGGTTTTCTCCCAGGATTGTTGTGATCTGTGGAATGGAGCCAACACTGGTCGGGTTTACAGCATGGAGAAGTGGAGAAAATAGCATTGCCTTAGTTTTTTTTGGCATTTAATAGGAGTTTTTTGTTTAGGAGTTGGCTCTGAAGTAGATTGAACTAAGATTATAGGTCTCCACAGGCAGCTTCTGGCGAAATATGACTTAGATAAAGAACTGTGTTGTCTGCAAACAGATGGATTGGCCTTAGTTATGTTGGTGTCAATGTCATTTATGTAAATTGCAAACAGTAGGGGACCAAGAATCGATCTCTGGGGGACTCCTCTTTGCAGAGGTTTAAGGGGAGAAAGTTCACCTTCTGCCTTGACTTGCTGCCACCGGTCAGAGAGGTAGTCAGCAAATCAATGCAAAGATAGTGACTCCAGTCCTATCACCCTCAGGGAGGAAAGGAGCAGGCCATGATCGACGGTGTCAAAAGTCTTACTTTAATCTAAGAACACTGCACAGACGAAGTTTCAGTTCTCCAGGTCTCGCTGCCAATCATTGGTCACTTTGGCTAGGGACTTAATGGTGCTATGCTGTGCTCTAAAGCCAGATTGCATTGGGTTTAGAAGATTCATAGTTTCTACACAGGTTCTAAACTGCTTGCTTACAATTTTTTCCAACAGTTTGGACAGTATAGAGAGTAGAGAAATCATTTTGTAGTTGTTAAGATCACAGGGGTCCCCAGATTTAAACAGAGGGATAACATGAGCTGTTTCCGTAAGGATGGGAGGATTCTGAGGGACAGTGAGAGATTGAATAGGTGGGTAATTGGTGCAGCTAAAGCATAGTAGGCACCCTTTAGAAAGCATGTGTCTAGAGAGTCAGCACCCGCATTTTTTGTGGTATCCAACTGTAATAGAAGTTCTTCTACTTCTTTTCAATGAAGTAGGTTGGAGAGAAAAGACTGAGTTGGTAAGAAGAGGTTCAGAATTTTGCACATCCAACTGGGAGCATAAAGAACATGCAGGGGAGCTGTAAAATGCCAGTCCTGTGGTGGAAAAGTGGTTGTTAAATGCATCCAGAATCCCAATTGTGTCACAGATGGTGGCACTGCCAGAAGTAATCTTTGCAGGCAGGGATTTCCCTTGGCTATGTCCAGACATATCCTTAATGGACTTCCAAAATTTAGAGGTGCTCCTGGCAGCAGAATCCAGTTCCAAACAATAAAAGGAGGCCTTAGCATCTCTTATCATCTTGGTGCACGTATTCCTAGCTTTCCTGAAGTGACACCAGTCCATCGGGACCTTAGTTGTTTGTGCTTTTTTCCAAAGCCTGTCCCTGTCCAGCAGCGCTGTTCTGAGTTCTAAAGAGAACCAGTGACAGGTTCTACTCCTTATCCTAACTTTTACAAGGGGAGCATACTTATTTAATACTCCAGTCACAATTTCAGAAAAGATGTCATATGCCAAGTGGACCGAGTTAGCTAGGTAAAAGTTCTGCCAACACAGTGATTATTTTAGCTCATTAAGGTAGGCAGACTGATCAAAGTTACATCTGGACCACTTAGTAAAGAACCTTGATGAGGATAGTGGATTCTGGACTGATCTTACACCGGTGATGATGCTATGGTCACTAACATCAGAGAAGATGGTTACTGCATGGGAGAACAGGTGCGGTTTACTTACTAAGATGACATCAAGCAGTGTACTATTAGCAGGGTTCTTATTAGGGTGTGTAGGCTCACCAATAAGTTGCGTCAGCCCATGGGCATCACAGAACTCCTAAAGTGGTGCAGTGGCCTTGGACATCCAATCCAGGTTAAGATCCCCAAGGATAACTGTCTCAAGGGAGCCATGTCACGTAATATTAGCTAGATGGGTGAGGATTTGAGAGCCAGCAGACAGAGGTCTATAGCAACCTATGACACAAAGTGCAGTAGAGGAGGATATCTCAACCTTTAGTGACAGGAATTCAAATTGGTTTGCAATGGATAACGAGTCTAGGCATGAAACCGAATACTTATCCTTGACATAGATGGCCACTTCTCCACTTCTAGTGATCCTGTCAGCTCTAAATAATGAATAGTCTGGGAAGTTTAGTTTCCCTGTCAGGCATAGAGGGTCTGAGCCATGATTCAGTGATCACCAAAACATCTGGTGTGGTATGATTGACCCAGGCCTAGATCAAGGTAATTTTTTTTAACAGGTTACATGCGTTCATATGCATAAAGCACATTCCTTTTAGTTTTGCTGGATCTGATGGGGAAGTAAGAACTTTAGCTGGGCCAGGGTTAAGCTCAGTGTCTCCTGAGTACAACAGAATGAAAATAAGAGCTTCCTTAGTGCAGCAGTAGTCCTTTTGTACTCCCTTGCCCATGTTCATCTACAATGGGTGTCAGGCCGAGTAAATAGAACCCCGTATTTAGATGTAGTCTGTCCTAAGACAGAAATTACCAAGACCCTGGCTGTGAGATGTAAAGAGAGGTAAGTGCACGGTAGAACGATGGATATGCCCTGTGGGGGCAGTTCTGCCCAAGTCCTGCCACTAATAGTAGTTCAAACAGAGGGCTGCAGGTGGGGGAGTCTAAGAACACAAAGATAATTATAAGATGAGTTACAATGCACATGACAGCCCACCGGAAGGCTATATTCCCCACCCCCGGCTAGAAAATTGGGAAAGCTTGTGTACTGTGCATGGCGCAAGGAAAAGGAACAGAAAATGGAGCCAGTGGGGCACCCACATAGTGATGTCTTGCATAAAGCAGACACAGTTGATCTGTCTGGTCCTTGCAGCCTATTGATTGAATTAGCAACCTACGCAAAGGTAAAGGTGCCAGCTACTGGGCTGGTTTGGCTGTGACTGGGTATGTCACCATAGGCAGTGGAAGTGTAAGAATTGAAAGGGTATATAGTTGAATTAGGGTAAGGTCCTTAACAATAGGGCATGTTAGAGCAGTAATTGAGAGGCGTTAACTGGAGTGGTTGGAGAAAAAGTTAAGAGCAAATGTGCAACACTGTGGGTGAGACTGCTTTAAAAAGGGGCGGTAAGAAAGTGGGTCGAGTCAGGTATTGAAGACAGGGAGGCCAATAGCATAAGAATGTGTAGCAGTGGAGTGACCAGTCAACTGCTATGCTGAGGAAATGGGCGGAGCAAGGGTCTATTTAATACTGTGAGGAAGTGGGGGAAGGGGTGATACATAACATAAGTAATTAAGTAACACCAAGAGGCTAGACTAGTGGCTTGTAATAGACTAGCTAAACTGGCAGGTAAAGTAAGACCAATTGATGCATAACATAAGTAATTACATTAACAAAAATTCAGTCCAGAACACAGTACAGAAAGAGATTTCCCTGAGATCAGGAAGTGCCAGGCATTGGAAAATCAGCCAAGGAGCAGAAACTGCTAATCAGTGCCTGGCTCCTCCACTGGGCATCCAGTCACGACAGCAGCATTCAAAACCACGAGTTTCGGAGGTCCGGTGCATACCTGAATCTGTCCAGGGGTCAGTCAGGCGGTCTGTTAGCTGCAGCCTGCTCAGAGAGCTAGGGTCACAGAAGCAGCTTGGGAAGCCGCAGATGGGCTGTCTGAATCTGTCTGGGGGTCAGTCGGGTGGTCTGTTACCTGCGGCCTGCTCAGAGAGAGCCAGGGCCACAGAAGCAGCTTGGAAAGCCCGCAGATCAGCTGTATGAATCTGACCGGGGTTCAGTCAAAATGGGACCATCCAAGACTTAGATATTTGGGTATTATATTACGCAACAAAACAGGTACTTGTATATTGATAACTATGCCCTATTATTTAAGCAGCTGTGGGACAATATCACACAATGGTCAGTTTTGGCCCTTCCCATGTATGCCCGCATAGAAGCAGTAAAAATTAACCTTCTACCCAGACTTTTATATGTGTTTTATGTGCCCCAACAGTGTTAAGTAGGAAATAGTTTTTAGATAAACAACAAAGAATAGCTAAATTTATTCGGCAAATCAATGGCCTAGGGTTAGAAGGGCATTACTTCTAGCCAGGAAACAGTAGGGAGGAAGGGCAGTTCTGGATTAGCATGAATATTGGATTGCTACACGTTAGGTGGGTCTTGCTGTGGGACCAGACACCTGTATTCGCTCATTGGCAAGAAATGGAGCATGACCTGGTACGGGGCAATCAATTCAATCACTGTTGTTTGTCCTTCCCCAAGACAGGTCTAACATTGCAGATTAATTTATGGCAACTCAGGTCACTCTCCATGCCTGGGATCACTTTAATACATACCCATTATTCAGTATTGAACTGTGGCATTACAGATGGCTTACCAAATTTAAAACTTTTCAACCGGGTACTTTAGATGCCTGGTACACTCGCCAAGTGAGGGGGGTACTGCAGTATCCTGCGCAACTGATGAGAGGAGATACCATTTTTTCTTTTGAGGAATGTTGCTGGGCTTTTGACTAGGCTCAATCTGATATGTTTTGTTATATACAAATAAAGGCTTATGTTCTGGCCCAGTTGAGACAGCAACAAAATTTATCATTGACTATCTCTCAGGAACCATAGCTCAGAGTATTATTGTCCCTCTCCTTGACTAGGGGAGCTATTTCACAAATTCATCAATTTCTTAATGTACATAGGCTAGAATGCACCAGACCTCTTATTGGAAAATGGGAAGAGGAAGTGGATTTTTACTTTTTTCAAGCCGATTGGCTTACAATTTGGAAGGGTACTTCTAAGGTTACATCTTCCCCTCAGTGGCAGGAATATATGTGGAAGGTGAAATCTAGGTACTTTCTTACTCCCTGACTGTGAGCTAAGTGTGACCATACAGTTTCTCCTAGGTGCTAGTGGGGGTCTGGGGAGTCAATGGCCTCCTACAAACATATATTTTACTCCTGCCCAGCATTACTTGATTTTTGCAGAGAAGTAACACGTAGTATAGAGATCTTGTTTCAAGTCATGGGTCCCTTATCCCTCTATCACCTAGTATTGGGCCTTTCCCCTTTGGGGGTCAGAGGAGCTAATGCAAAATACATTTGGTACATATGTGTGGATGCTTTGAATAAGGCAATCACAGGTAAATGGTTAAAACCTGACACCCCTGTGGTGGCTGAGAGGAAATACATTATTGCTGACATACAGGAAATTGAGAGGATAACCTACCAAGTGCAAAATAGAATGGAATCATTTACAGAACATTGGTTCAGGTGGATATTGCTTGGGGTAGAATAGCCTCTGGCCTGATAAGGGGACTTAGGTTCCATATACTCTTTGAGTAAGAAGCCCATCAAACCAAACCTAGTCTCATTGTTATTTATATGGAAACAAGCTGAACTAGCTAGACTAATGATGTATGAATTGTGCCCTCCTCCAGTGGGAGCCCAAGTTTTAGAGAGCCACTAATTTTCATAAGGTTTTAAATGCCCCTTTTGTTGTTGCTTTTTATTTTTCTTTCCACTGTTATTTACTTACTGTAACTGTTATAGTCAGGTTATGTACCTTTATGCATCCTTAAATGGTATAACCTGGCTTATGAGATGTATGTTCAGTATAACTCTTTATTGATTTCCACAAGTCCATATGATGTCTATAACTTAAGACTTGTTATACTAGATATCACAACCTATAGGAAGATTATACTGAGGTGCACTGTATGCTGTATATTTTCTTAAATATTCTGAAAATACTTATAATAAAGTATAGAAAAAGATGGCTGTTCACCCTTCCCTTTCTGGCAACGTGTTTCATTGTCCTTACCTTTTTTTTGCCATGATTGGATGCATGTCATCCTCTACAAAATAAACTTTTCTTGATTTACTCATTCTGCTGTCATTGACATCATCTTGTTCTGGTATATGCCCAGCTAACTCAATGGAATTGAAATGACTGCTTTTGAATGCTCTCACTTTGAATTCATCATTAGAGAAAAACAGTAAATACTCTTATCATACACGGCAAACAGTATGGTTATGATTTAATATGGATGTATTTTTTTCATGCAGAGAAATAATATAAATCCAGAACCTGCAGGAAAAAATGAAGATGCCAGCTGGGCTTGACATTCATGAGTGAACAGTGACTGAACACTACACATTTTTATTTTCAGCCTGGGATAAACCACACAACATGACTGAGCTTTAAAAGGAAAAGAAAGGAAGCATATTTGAAAAGATTTATTTTGTGCAGCATGTTCTGTACAAAACTTAAAGATCTGAAAATTACTGGAGAATGCCCTTTCTCTATACTCAAAACAAATAATAAAATTGAGGAGGACCTAGAAGAAGGATATCATAAGGAACCATGTAGTTCAGAATCTAGTTTGCCTATCTGCAAAGAAGTGTGTGAAAATGTACATGGAAAACCTCGACGAAGGAAAATAAGCAGGAGTAAAGTAAATCTGCAGTGTTTAGCAGATTGCATTCACAGACTTATCTTTCCTGAGGTAAAGGCTATTTAATTTTTCTTAGATTTCTTATTTTAAATGTGTTTATCAAGGAGTATGCTAAATAGAATATATTCAAAAAAGAGCTGTCTGGATGACAATATTACCTACAAACAAATAGGATGGGGAGAATATCCAGAAGTTTGCATTTGCCTAATTTTTCAAAATACCAGTTCATACATGTTTAATACAGTGTTCCTATTTTGTAAATTGGGAGGAGGGCGAACTGCTCTACTTTGACAGACCCCCACCCACCATCTCCCAGTGCTAAACCCACCTCTTTACCTTAAAACAAGATTTTAGAAGGACCATAATGCATATTCTCTCCTTCAGTGCCACCAAGTGAATGATAGGGTTGCTCTTCCACTAGTCAAGGTATGTCCTGTTCACCATATAAAATTGTCTACTGCACTAGTCTCAATATTTATTGCAATCCCCTTTTGTATCAGTCCTGACTACCAGATGTTTTATATGTAAGAAAATACCCCAACCTATTGCAGCCCCTGTACTTGTCAATTGAGGGGGGGGCAGCAGCCCATTTGCTGCAGTAATGAGCCAGTTCTTCCCCTCAGCAGTGAGCATTCTAAGGGGGAAGAGGTTGTATAAGAGGGCCCATTTACAAAGAATGACCTTACACATACCCTTCCCAAAACACTGTCATCAGTGATTCAGCTCATCATGGATAGAGCAGCCTTACTACTATCAATGACAGACCACTACTCCCTCCCCAATTATCAAGACTGTGGACAACAATGGATGGGGGCACATGATACACACCAGTGTGCCCTCAAAGATCAGTGTCATTTTTTAAATGCTGGATCACCTCAGAATCAGCACTGATGGGGAGGATCTGCCGTTGGTGTGAAAAGTGGGGTGGAGCATTTCTTACGGTGACAAGAATCAGCAGTTCTGACTACAGAAATGACTATAAGGAATGGAGCAGACAATGATGTGCCCCCTAACAGCTTTCCTAAAGTTAATCAGAATCATAAAGAATGGGAGAAGGGTGGGAGGCTGATTTTAAAGTGGAAGGTGCCAAACATTTCATAAAAAATATTTTTCCTGAAATATTCACCATGGCAAACATCCCATTACACAGCAACTTTGCATGCAAAATTAACATTTCACCCAGCAACTGCTTGCAAATTATAGCTAGGTAAGGTGATATACTCACTATACATAATTTAACATACTGATCCTTACAGCTGGTAGCAAAAGTACCAGAAATCTAGTCATTTGTTTAGCAGCATACATAGTTAATAATGAAGTTAGACAACAGCAAAGCAGTAGCTCATGCCTTTTGAGAAAGGATAGTCAATATCTGAAATGCACCAAGGCATTATTTGTGGCACTTCTAATAACATTTGAGCACAATTATGTTTTCTGGAGAGCAGCATCTATCATGTATACTGGTGGTAAGTGCAGGATTATTTTTGTGTTTAATGATTTTTTTTATTCAAAGCACCCCATCCTAGTGTGTTTTTTCTGTATTGAATTTATTAAAGCAGTAACAACTTTATGGATATAAGTTGAGGCAATATGTTAAACAGCTGTTATAAAATAAAACATGGGTGATATAGTTACATATATTTTTACACACCCTATGTGTTGCTCACCTAAACCGCTCAAGCTTTGCTCTCATGGCTTATTAGCAACATGAACCACAGGTGTGTAGACCCTACAGTACCTGTAATACTTTACTGCCTCATTATTTATATATTTATTGATTACATTTTGTTACCAAAGTAGGTCCACTGAGACCAGAGGTCCATTGTTCAGGGGCAACCTGGGATTATTTACAGGAAAATATACAGGCCAGTACAACTACAAAGTAGACAGTCATTTACTGGAGATTGGAGTGATACAATGCAGAGTGCATTTCAGGGCAATTGCCTCTTGACATAATTAAGATGTGTGTGAGTTACAACAGACAAGGGCAAATTCTATAAGGACAAAGCATAGAAAGTATTGTTCATTCAGTGTGGTCACACAGCAATGGTGAAAAGTACAGTACATTGACTGCTCTCCAGTATGAAGGGTCTTTAAGCCTCCAAGACAGAAGGAGTTTGGTTGCTCTGCCAGATGAGCTGGGCCAGAGAAGGCATAGCACCTCTTGTCCATATTGATCTGAACCCTAGAAACCTCAAGAAGGTTACTCTTAGAGGACCAGAGCAACCATTCACAGGTTTAAAAGATAATACATCATTTAGGCTCAGTGGGGTGTAGACTTTAGTCAGTTTAAATGCCAGGCATGGAGGGGGTACAGCACCCTTCCCTCCAAGAAAGGCCAATTTAAGGAGGTGAGAACCTCACAGTAATGTTTCCTGTGAGGCCTTGGATGCAAAGTGAATAATTTTGTTACATTGAACTTTGAGCCTGTTTGTCTCAAAGCTTCTTAGGGCCTGAAGTACTGAGGTTCCAAACTGCAGCATGGACAGCAAGATTCTGTTTGCTATGGCAAGCCTCAAACCAATGGTAAGGAAGGCACCCAAAGAGTCTAGCAATCCAATTTGCTGCTGCAGGGATTTTGCAATGTGGTCTACACAGAGTCTGAAAGTGATTTCCCAGTCATTTAGATCACAGGATAATTTGATGTTTCTACCACCTCAGTTTGTGATTCAGAAAAAGTGGTTAGGATAAGCAGGTGTTGCCTATTAGACCCAAAGCATGTGGGACCAAAGAGAACTGTTGTCATCTTTTTTTCATTCATTAACAACATATTGTCAGAGAACTACTGTTCAAGTATACAGAAATCATCAGCAAGCTGGGCATTAATCATCTTGACATTAACAGAACTTCTATACAGGATCACATCATCTGCATAAAGCTGCAAGTTTCCTACACCACAATTCTTTTTATTCTATGTTGCCATACATAGAATAATGTGTGTGGAACAAAGTATGATTTTTAACATGCCTGAGGTTTGTGATAGCGTCATAAGCCAGGATGGCAAAACTCCAGTGGTTTATCTAGTCATCAGAGTTAGACTTGGATTTTCAAATATTTGCATCATGTTTCTGGTGCAATTGCATTACTTGTGACTTGACTGATAGATCACAGCAGAGATGGTCTAACTATGTGCCACAGGTTGTGCAGTAAAAATTATGCATGCTGAGGTTTGTTTTAATTTTTGCTGTATTCAGTGAAGATTTTCACAAATATGTCAACATCACTGGATTTCAGCAAGGCCTTCAACACCGTTCCACATAGAAGACTGGTAAACTGAGTAGCTTAGGAGTAGGTCCTAAATTACTAAAATGAGTGTAGGGTTGGCTTACTGGTAGCAGCCAAAGAGTGGTGGTAAATTGGGTACAGTCAGGGGAAGGCAAGGTGACTAGTGGAGTGCTGCAGGGGTCAAAATTAGGCCCGGTCCTCTTCAATGTCTTTAGTAGTGACATTGCAGAGGGACTGAAGGGGAAGGTATGCCTATTCGTGGATGACACAAAAATGTGCAACAAAGTAGACACCGGGGGGCGGGGTGAAAGAATAAGGGAGGATCTAAAGAAGTTGGAAGAATGGCCATGAGTTTGGCAGCTAAGCTTCTATATGAAAAAAATGCAAAATCATGTACTTAGGACACAAAAGCCGGGAGGCAAAGTAACAATTCTGGGTGGAAGTATTAGTCACAAAACTGGAACGAGACCTGGGAGTTAGCATTTTTGATGACCTGAAAGTAGCTAAACATTGTGACAAGGCAGTTGGAAAGGCTAGTGGTATGCTCAGATGCATAGGGAAGGGTATCACCAGCAGAAAGAGGGAGGTAATAATAACCCTGTATAGGTCACTCATGAGACCCCACCTCCAAAAGGACATAGATAGGGTGGCAACAGTGCAAAGGAGGGCAACCAGAGTGGTGCAGAACCTGTACCAGAAGCCCTAAAAGGAAAGTCTTAAGGTTTTCAATACAGTATGTACTCCCTAGATGACAAGAGGGAATGGGGAGCTACTGTATGATAGAGACATTCAAATACTTCACAGGAATAAACAAGTTGCAAAAAGCGAGCATTTTGCATAAAGTCCTCATCCACCTTAGCTGGAGTTGACTATACTACTTTCGGACTTCTCTTTGAACCCTCTTTAGACACAAGGAACAATTGCTCATGTTTTTTTATCCAGGACTTTAAATGCCAAGATGTTTTGGTATAATGGGTCAACCTCTTTTCAGTTGCTGTGTTACTTATTCTCTATTTTCAATTTAGTATCACATTACAGTAAAATATTTAATTTACATAATCAGTTTAGTCTGAAGCTGACTGACCCTAACAGTCCAGTTGGCTGGCAGCTTTGTGTGGGAATTTATGTTTTTATAACCTCCGGGCTAATGTCTCTGGCAATGGAGTTACAGACCTAGGAAGCTGGCACATTGAAGATGGCCCATTCAGTGCCACACATACACTTCCTCTTAAGGTCATTGAAATAGACTGACCTATCTTAGTCACAGTTGTGGTATCCATGGGTGGGAGGTGGGTTTAGCACTGGTTGGTGACAGATTGCAAGTGTTGATGTATGCCTGATAGGTATCCACATGGCCATAACTGTCATGCAAGTGCGCTGTGGCACCCCCTTGATCTCTTACCATTGAAAGCAAAGATTCTGTTCATCATGATTCCACTGCTACATTACTCTCCCCACTTGGAGTATGTTCTACAGTTTAATAAAAGTTTGCACAGATTAATTTCTAAATTCAGGTTCCTTGTTCCTGTCCAGTTTCATTTTATACAAGTTGAATTCTACTACCCAGTTGGGCTTTGGCCACAATGTTTAATTAAACAGCCTTGAGACATGAAGGCGGTGCTATTTGCACAGGACCAATCTACAGACCTCCAGCACATGGGTGAGAGGTGGGTAAAGATATGATGGAAGCAATCCAGAGGACAGCATGCAAAGAAGAGGTGTTACTGGTAGGGGACTTCAATCTACTGGACATGAACTGGCACCTATCAGCTGTGGCAACAGTCAGAAGTAGGGACATTCTGGAGTCCCTGCAAGGGGTGTTCTTCAGGCAACTAGTTAAGGAACCCACTCATGGGAGAGCAACAGTGGACCTGTTACAAACGGGGACAGTGTTGCTGGTGTCACAGTGGGTGGCCACCTAGGGATCAGCAATCACCACACAGTGTGGCTCAATATAAGACCTGGGTCAGAACTGAGCCAAGCTAAGATGAGGGTCCTGGACTTCAGGAGGGCTGATTTTAAGAAAATGAGAGAATGGCTCTGTGACACCATAGCAGTGATACAGAAACTGGGGTGAGTCAAGGAACAATGTGCAAAAATAAAGGGGGACATCAAAAAGGCAACAAATCTGTGTCAGGCAGGTTAACATGGGCAAACTAAATCAAGTTTGCAATTAACTTCTGATGTACAATTGGAGTTTTTCAAAATTTGCAATTGATTTGAGGCTAACTCCTTGGTTCTGAATTTTAGAAAAACAAAATGTATGCTTTTTGGCACTCCTCATATGCTAAAAGATAATGCAGGCTTATCAGTCTCAGATATGGGTGGGACTGCAATTGAATGGCTAACTGAGTTTAAATACTTAGGTGTGCTTCTTGATCCTGGTTTGTCATTTTATCCCCATGTAAGGGCAGTTAGTAAAGCTATCAACTGTGAATTAGGTATCCTTTATAAATTTAGGAAATGTGTCCCTGTTGTGACTCAAAGGTCTATTGCTATTGGTTCCCTGTTGTCCCACTTAGAGTATAACTGTAGTCTTTATTGTGGTTTGTGAGTTAAGGACAGTCACATCCTGGCAGTTGCATATAACAGCATTTGACATTTTGTTTTGGATTCCCCATCACGTACACATCATTGCTTACAGTATTCGCATATGGATTTGCTTTCATTAAATCATAAATTAGCTTATTTTTTGGGATGCCAAATAATTCAGGCAGTACATACAACATTTTATTTCCTGCTTTTGGATTTGATTACTACTAGACCATGTTTGGAAAATTTGAGATTTTCCTCTGATGTGATGTTAAATCTTCCTTTGCATAAATCCATATCAAGTGGTTATTCCTTTTCTGTTGCAGCTCTACTTTTTTGGAACACTTCTCCCTGCTAGCTATGTAAAAGCATGTCTTTAAGTGCATTTCAATCTAATTTTAAAGTTTATTTAAAGTCTATAGATATTTGTAAAGGTTTTTGTAATTATGATGTTCATTGTTGTTTGGTGTTGTGTCTATTTTGTTTTGTCAGGTTGAGCCTGAAAAAGGACCCTTCAGTCCAGTGTTCCTATCTGGTTAACCAACTTTAAAAAATAAAAATAAAGAGAAAAAAGAGACCACTATGCTTCTCTAGAGAAGAAGCTGAGAGAGTAAGGCCAAAAAAAATAGCATTTAGAAGGTACAAGAGGACATAGCAGGAGGAGGATAGGGACAGTTACCAGTAGAAACAAAGTGGTAAGGAGTGCAAAGGTGCAAATGGAGGGCAATAGTGCTCAATCGGTAAGAAAAGGGGATAAACCATTCTTTAGATATATAAGCAAGAAGAGAAAGACCAATGGAGGTAAGGCTAAAATGGGAAGGGGGGATTGTGGAGGATGAAGACAAAAAAGCAGACATATTGAACAATTACTTTTGTTCAGTATTTACGGAGGAAGGGGTAGGTGACGTGACAAAGGTAAGAGACAAGGGCATTAAATGAAGGGACATGGACACTAGTCATTTTACGGAGGAGAGAGTTCTCAAGGATCTAGCACAATTAAAAGTAGAGAAGGCAATGGGACAGGACAGGGTGCACTCTAGGATACTGAAGAAGCTCAAGGAGGTGGTGGCTGCACCTTTGACAGCTCTGTTAAAACTATCACTAGAAACAGGAGAGGTTCTGGTGGACTGGAGGAGGGCAGATGTGGTCCCACTACACAAAAGTGGAAATAGGGAGGAGACAGAAAATTACAGGCCTGTCAGCCTGACTTTGGTAGTAAGAAAAGTAATGGAATCTCTACTGAAGGAAAGGATTGTGGAATACCTTCTAACCAGTGGATTACAGGATCTGAGGCAACATAGGTTCACAAGGGGGAGGTCTTGCCAGGCAAACCTGATTGAGTTCTTTGACTGGGTGACCATGGAAGTGGATCAGGGAGGAGTGGTAGATGTGGTCTATCTGGATTTCAGTAAGGTCTTTGGCACCATTCCTCATAGAAGACTGGTGAGCAAACTGGGCAACCTAAGAGTAGGTCCAAAAGTAGTAAAATGGGTAAGAAGTTGGCTAAGAAATATGAGTGTGAGGGTGGTGGTAAATGGGGTCCACTCTGGAGAAGGGAAGGTGACAAGTGGGGTGCCACAAGGGTCAGCACTAGGCCCAGTCCTCTTCAATGTCTTTATTAGTGACATTGTGGAAGGGCTGGAGGAGAAAGTATGACTGTTCATGGATGACACAAAAATCTGCAACATAGTGGACACACCAGGGGGATGGAGAGAATTAGGGACAATGTGAAAAAGCTGGAAGATTGGTCAAGGGAATGGCAGCTGGGTTTCAGTGCAGAAAAAGTGCTAAATCATTCACTTGGTACGCAGAAACCCAAGGGCAATGTACAAATTGAGCAGGGAGGTATTCACAACCACAGAACAGGAAAGGGAGCAAGGGTTAATAATTTTTGATGACCTGGAAGTAGCCTGTGTGATAAGATATGGGGAAGGCTAGCGGGATGCTCGGGTGTATAGGCAGGGGCATCACCACCAGCAAAAGGTGGGAGGTAGTATTGCCTCTGTATAAATCACTGGTAAGGCCTTGCCTCGAATACTGTGTCCAGTTCTGGAGACGCCACCTCCAGAAGGACATAGATAAGGTGGCAGTGATAAAATAGAGGGCCACCAAAATGGTACAGGCCCTGCATCAAAAGCCCTTTGAGGAATGACTCAAGAAACTAAATATGTTCTCTCTAGATGAAAGGCGGGAAAGTGGGGATGTGATAGGAACATTCAAATACCTCACAAGTATTAATAAGATACAGGAATGTAATATTTTCCATAGAAAAAGATGCTGTAGGATAAGGGTCATGCTATGAAGCTGTAGGGGGTAAGTCAGAGGAGATACAAGAAAATACTTCTTTACAGAGAGGGTGGTGGGTGCCTAGAACTGCCTCCTAGCTGAGGTGGTAGGTACTATTATGGTAACAGGATTCAAGCATGCAGGGGATAGACACATGGTAACCTTAGAAGTAAGGCAAAGAGGGAAGAAGCCCAGAGTAGGTAGGTAATATAGGGCGGACTAGGTGGGCAAAGAGGTCCTTATCTGCTGACTGCTTCAGAGTTTCTATATTGCTATGTTTCATGGCTCAGTATTCCCATAGTAAGCTCCATCTTGTGTTGTATAATGTTAAGGGCCTCAGTTCTTTTGTGAAATGGATAAAGATTTTTGAGAAACTGTCTAGACTAGATGGAGAAATATGTTTTATGCCGGAATGCCATCTCTCGCAAATGGAACATAAGCTGGTTAAAGGGAGGGCAGGTCAGGTGTATTCATCCACCCACCAAACTGCAAAAAAGTGGGGTTGGCTGTTCTTATTCACAACAACCTGTCTTTTAAATACATCTTCCATACTGAGGATTCCCAAGGTTGGTATGTTATACCAAAGGTCGGTAGAGATGCAGTGAAGTTTTAATCTGCCAGCAAAGTATGGGCGAACTAGCCCACTCCGCAGCCACATGGGACTGCTTGAAGTCCCCACTGAAATGAGGTACTTCGCCCTTTGCAACTTCGTGCTACTTTCGTTGTGATTAGACAGGCAAAGTCATTAAAAAACAAAGAGCACAGAGCCCACTGAACAGAAGCCATATGAAGAGAGACTAAAGGAGCTTAATATATATACCCTTGAGGAAAGGAGGGAGGGGGGGACATGATAGAAACTTTCAAGTACCTCAAGGGAATCAACAAGGTCCAAGAGGGTAGCATCTTTCAGAAAAAAAGATGTGCAAGAGCAAGGGGGCACAGTTTGAAGATAGAGGTGGGACAGCTCAGGGGCAATTTGAGGAAATATTTTTTCACAGAGACGGTAGTGAATGCATGGAAAGGCCTTCCTGAGGAGGTTGTGAGGTCAAAAACAGTGGGGAAATTTAAGAATGCATGGGACAGGCATAAGGCAGTTCTGGTGGGGGGTAGGGAGAAGTAGGCTTTTGATTAACTAGGATCTGCAGCTTATCCAATAGGTAGAGAAATAGGCAGACTAAGTGGGCCAAGTGGTCCTTATCTGCCACCAAAGTCTATGGAGAAGTAGGCTTTTGATTAACTAGGATCTGCAGCTTATCCAATAGGTAGGGAAATGGACAGACTAGGTGGGCCAAGTGGTTCTTATCTGCCATCAAAGTCTATGTTTCTATGATCAGTGATCACATGGTTGACTGTCTCTGCAGGTCTGCAGGTCACATGATTCGGGGAGGCAGTTAAATAGGCACTGGCAGGAAGTCAGTGTTTTACTTATACAATAACGACCTAGCTGGCGGTCATTTCCTGGGGATTAATGACCATCCGTGTGGGGGGCTGGGTTGCCCAAAATGACCGCCAGCCAGGTCATTATCATAATTATACAGCTAATCCAGCTGCACCAATTTTAAATATTAAAAAAAAATTGTTTATTAACTTTGGTTGTGCCGTTTGTCTTTGCGGTGCAGTCGTGCGACTTGTCAGTAGCTGTGATTTGATTTCTTATATAGTGACACTACATGCATCCGCTGTGCTGACGTTAATTAGCGCAACCCAATGGATTTGATGAGGTCCCCATTAATTTTACCTTATTTTCTGTTAGAGAAGCAAATAGAGCTGCAAAGATAGAGATCAAGTGTAAAATAAAGTTTCAATGTCATCTTACTAGTTAAAGGCAGCAGTGACCTAAAAAGCAGTTCTTATATTTCAATCAGATTCCCATCTGCTAACAGGAACAGCAGTTGAAAACCCAATCAAAATACAAGAACTGTGCTTTTTATGTCACTGCTGCCTTTAACTGTTAAGCTGACATTTAAATTTAGTTTTACACTCAAGCATTATAGTTGGATCTATTTGCTTCTCTGCCACCACATATGTGAAGAATTATCACGGCTCAATTACTTCAACTGTGTAAGTGGGGAATCATGCTCTGTGGCCATTCCCAGCTTTGCAGTTCATTCTGCCTTCCTGTGAAGTGGCTCCTCATGCTACTGAAACATCTGGATCGGTCATTACCTGGCCATTAGTGACCAATCCAGTAACCAAGCAGAGCACGAAGGAGCCTTATTAATATTCTATTAGCCTTATAATTTCACTTTCTTTAGTGGAAAGAGTGCAGTCTAGGGAGTTCTGCAGTGTGCAGTCTGATTCTGTTCTGTGTGATTAGGAGCTCACAAAAAAGCTATAGTTCTTTTTAGTGTGTTAAATCTTTGTGTATTTGGCTTGTAGGATTCCCTGAAGGGTCTGAGCAGTGGGACCCCATCGGTTTCCGACAAGAAGTTTTACCCAGATACTTGATTTACCTTCTGGCAATGGGTCATAGACTGAACAGGCCCACAGATCATTAGCACCCCCTCCAAAATCAGGAGAGAGACCTCGGCCCATACTGGCCCAATTTTTAGACTACCACCAAAAAGAACAGCTTACTGATGCGGCCAGAGCTTAAGGCCAGCTGTTATGGAACAGCCACAGGGTGCAGATATAGCAGGACTATTCTCAGGATTTATCAGATTGCAGAAAGGCATATATAGACTGCCACCGTCTCCTGCACCAGTTGAACCTCCCCGTTTTCTCTCTGTTATCTAGCAACTATGTGGATGATACATAATGGTAGCCCACTCCTTTTTTCTATTCCAAAGCATTTAATGGACATTCTAAAGAGAACATACCCAGAGAAGTTTAGGGGCCGTCACAGCCCAGGGGGGATGGGGCGCTCCCTGCCATACCTCTCAACTGTCACACATTATGAGGTACGTCACTCATTTTACCTCTCAGAAACCCTTTGTCCATCATGGGGAAGGTGATATTCCACATTCCCCACTGAGTCTTTAAAGCAGAAATTCATAATAATGTAGTATGCTCAGTTATTAAAAAAACATTATAAACATTAGTGCACTGATAGCTATAGTGTTCTGAGCTTGCAGTGCCATGTTAGACGATATGTCACACATTTTGCTCTTTTGTCACACATCGTGTCACACATTTTGGTAAAGAAAGGTTGAGAGGTATGCTCCCTGCCTAGCATATTTGGAGGGCCCAGGAGGTTCAACTTCTCACCAGAGTGCTCTAGTCAACAGAAGGTGCACGTATTTGAGGGATCTCTTCCTCCCAGATACAAGAAATGCCAGACATCTCAGTGACATGAAAAACAGAGCCATCCATCAGACAGGAGGAGACTGCACAGCCCGGTGTCTAGCGTTCATAATGGTGAACCAGCTACTGATGTCCTACAGCCTTTTTTGCTGTCTAATCACTATGCAGCTCTGCAATCGGTTCCTCAGAAATGGTCAGCAGACATGGACTTATCCCCTCAAGACTGCTCACAACCCCTCACCTTAATGAAATAAGACAGGAGTTGGGCTGAAGTAGACTTGGTGGCCACTGCATTTCAGAACTCCACAGGCAATCAGAAGCTGTCTCCCTCAAGGCACCAGGAATCCACCCCAAAGCCTGAAGAACCCTGACAGGCAGACACAGCAGGAGCTATCTGAGCAAACTCAGATATATACTAATATCTGATAGCTCAGAACTGTGGTGTGGGATAATGGGGAAGGGGGATGTAGAAATTATGCATGGTCCCTGCCCTATGCCTCGCAAAGGTGCCTGATAGTATTTCTTTCTCCGGGTATGCCCCCACACCCAAAATCACAGGGCTGGCACACTGGTGCTATTCTGGTGGCTTTCTGGGACAAATGTTATATTTGGCTTCTTTAAGACTGCCTCAGACTGTACAAGCTTTTATCCATCTGCTTAGCTGCAAGAAGTTTTCCTTTTTCATATATATTAGCAAAGAGGAAACTCCATAGAAGGTCCCTGCTATTCAGACCAAGGGAACTTTGAAAGAACCGATTATCCTGTAAATACAGATATGGGTCTGGTGTAAATGGCTGTTAGATTGCTTGTGGAAAATGGGTTTTCAACAGGGGGTTTGATGATTCTTCCCTGCCTCCTAGTGAGCCTTGAGGCATTAGCTGTGACACCTCCCCCAACAGCCTCACCCTAGACTCCTTGCTAAACTGCCCTCAGAGCTGATTTTCAGCTGGGTGAGGACCCTTTCCTATAGCCTGCACATATATTTCACAGGAGGGCCACCCTGGACTTACAACAGCCTGAACTCACTGCCCTTAGGCTGAACTCTGGGATTAGAACTCTAGGGTGGTGTCCGTGCAGTCTACCTGGGGGTGAGGTTTTAAAATAGGCTCTCTGGGCCCTACTGACAGGTATATACCCCTACAAAAGAGGCCATTATGTTGAGAATGGGGGTGACCCCTCACCTATCCAGATATGACCATGTCAGTGGATAAAACCCCAGCTTATCCCAATACTAGGGGGGAGCCTTCATGTCTGAGGTTACCCACGAAGCCTGGACAGGATCCAACATTGGTTTGGGCTCCACCCCCCAGGAGAGAGAGTGACAACCTTGGTGGGGTTTTTCACCTCCCTGCTTCTCAGTAACTAGAAAGTGTTCTTGGGAAATGTTTGTTGCGTTTAATTGTTGTTTGGTAGGGGCCATTTGCCCATTAGATATTAGTCTGGTAGATAAGGATCAGGCAACAGTGAATAAGTTGATATGTGTTATGTTGATGTCAGCTTCTCTCAAACATTACAGGTGGTATATTTGTGAACCCCTGTGGGAGGCCAGTCTGATTTACAACTTTTTCTGGTTATCTCGCTTTTCTCTTCAGCCTTCATGTTAGCTTCCATGCAATTAAACCAGTGTCAGTGGCTCAGTAGGTAGCACACTTGCCTCTGAGGCTGGGAGATCAGAGGGCTGTGTGTTCAGTTCCCACATCTGGCACTTGGGTTAATGTCCCAGTACTGACACTGTAGTGCAGCATGAGAGGAGTGCTGCACTTCTGAGGTGCTGTCTTTCAGATGAGACGTTAAACTGAGGTCCCATCTGCCTGGATTGGTGGTAGTTCAGGTGGATGTTAAAGATCCCATGGCACTTATCGAAAAGAGTAGGGGAATTTCCCCAGTGTCCTGGCCAAATTTCCCTCATTCACTAAAAATACCACCAATAGCTTAATCTGGTTCAAGATCAGTTGGCATTCATCTGTATCCCCCTCCCCCGGGTCATACCTGAAAATAGGCAGGGTTTGTCTAGTGCACTTACCCAGTCAACAAAAACTAAATAAAATAAAATAACATTTATGGATGACATTCATGGCTATACCTGGAATGTGCGGGAGCTAAACACCCTGGTAAAGCATAAACAGGTACTGTCACACCCAAGGAGGCTACGGGACAGTCTGGCCTTCCTAGAGGAACCCAAGCTGACTAAATAGGATCACTGCATGCTAATTAGGAAATGGGTGGGGCAGGTGGTGTCCCCTTCAGCCCCTCCAAAAATAGGGGAGTCACCATACTAATACACAAGTCACTTAATTGATCCTCCCTGAAAGTAGTACAAGACTCTCAGGGGAGGTGGGTCTTAGCCCTTATGGATACCACAGAAGGCCCTCTCCTTCTGGGCAATGTATATGGCTTGAATGAGGAATCTCTGGAGTTTTATCATCGTTTGACTCATTCCATCAGTTCTCTTAACTATGCCCCCACTCTGATCATCATAGGAGGGGATCTAAACATTCCCCTTGACCCCTTGATTAATAGGTTCTCATCCCAGGGCTCATCTTTCATTATGGCAACTCACAGAGGACCTGGAGTTGTCAGATATTTGGAGGGTCTTCCACCCATGGGAGAGAGACTATACCTTCTACTCCCCGGTACATGGTACTCATAGCTGACTTGATTATTGGCTGACTTCAGCTGCCATTACCCAAATTTTGCTTGGTTCTGCGATCCAGCCTATAGTCATCTTGGACCATTCCTCAGTCCACTTGCTGTTTTTTTGGGGACTCCAGACCTCCCACTCAATGGTATGGAAACTAGACACTCTCCTTCTAAGGGATCCAGGTTTCCAACCTTGGCTCACCCACCAAGTGGCCCATTTTCTGAATGAAACCCCCCTGGCTGATACATCTCTTGACATTACATGGGAGGCCCTAAAGGCCACCCTAAGGGGTGGCATAATGGGGTTGGCTGCCAGAAGAAGGAGAAGACAGAGGGAACAACAGCTTAAGAATCTGGAAGAACAGCTTAGGGCATTGGAGCAAGAGGCTAAGCAAATACCACGGTTTAATACACATTCCCCACTTAGCTGTAAAATGATTCAAACACGAATGGAGATCAATGACCTTCTAGCTTGCAAAGCAGAAGTGGCAATACTTTGCTTGAGACATAAGTTCTGGGAGGGTGGAGAGAAAGGGGGAAGATCCTTGCTTACCGCTTAAAGAAACAATGAGCAGAGTGGCATATTCCAGGCCTAACAGACCAGGCTAGGATGTCCCGCACAGCACTGAGTCAAATCAATGATATAATGAAGAAATTCTACTCCCAGCTTTATGTGTTCTCCAGAATTTTATATCACTCTAAAGCACACAACTTCCTCTCATCCCTGCACCTTCCCAAACTCACCCCCAACAAGCAGACCTGATAGATCTTCCTATTTCATCTATGGAAGTTGAAACAGCTCTAAAGGAAATTAATTCAGGCAAAGCACCAAAGGGAGATGGCTTTCTGGTTGAATTATGGAGGATGGTTTCTTCACAAGTCACTCCCCTGATAAGCTCTATGTATAGTGATGCAATGGTCATGGGCAAATTCCCTCCCACCCTCCAGGAAGCTAGAATTATGTTTTTTTCCTAAAAAAGGTAAAGACCCCTCATCACCCGCCAACTATCGACCAATCTCCCTCATCAATACGGACAGTAAATTGTTCATCAAAATCTTTTCCACTAGATTAAATCCCTTGCTTACCTCCCTTATACATCCCTCTCAGGCTGGCTTTGCCCCGGAAGGTATAGCAGAGTTCATATTCAAACCATGATAAATATCCTTCAGTTTGCCAAATCTCTTTCCACTCCAGTGGCAGCAGTGGCCATAGATTTTGAAAAGGCTTTTGATTCCTTGGTGTGGGACTACTTAGCACAAGTCTTGCTATACCTGGGGTTCAGAGCACACTTCAGAGGTTTGATTTTTTTTATTTATTTATTGAAATTTCAGATAACACCTTTGAGAACAAGCTCATTTCATAGGTTCCACATCAGATGAACAATACATATTGGAAAAGTATGAGATGGAGAACAAACAAAACAAGTAATTATACAAGACATTGCAACAGTATATAACTAGAGAAGTTCCAATATATATGGCATTGTACAATGTATGCCAAGGTGCATATTTGATTAAAACATGGAATTCAAAGGGTCATATTGGAGGGGGTGGGGACTTATGAAATTACCCTTTATAGGAAAATGAGAACAGACTCAGCCTAATATTTAATAATCAACAAGGTAAGGGATGGCATCAGCCCAGGGGCCTCATCAGAGGTGAGAAGGTATGGGACAAAGCTTTTTAAAGTCAGCAAGGGAGCTCAGGAGATATAATGGGGAGGAGGTGGGGGAAGCCACAGAGGGGTGAGGGGAAAGAGTGGAAGGGATCAAGAGGAAATGTGAAAAGAGAATGATTAGCAACTTAGAACAGTTATTTACATGCTGAGAACAGTTATGGATAAGGTCAGGATAACATAAGGTTAGAATAAGTGCTGGTCACAAGTAGGAGGTTATTGAAAGCAGTCATAACTGGCATCAGGAACTAGCTGTTGCTTAAGTTTAACCTTGAAGAAGCCCAAGGTAGATGCTGAAGTAATGTCATGAAGTGATATCAGCCTTATACCATAGTCCAACGGCTAAAATCCTAACCAACACTACTCTCTCAGATCTTTTCCCTTTAGGCTGGGGTACCAGGCAGGACTGCCCACTCTCCTCCTTTTATTTGTTATAGTGGTAGATCCTCTGGCCACTGCCATATGGCAACATCATAAAATTCAGGGTGTCACCATTAGGGATAGTGCCTACTCCATGCTCTTGTATGTGGATGATCTCCTAATACCACTAGAAAATCTAGATGCCTCTCTCCTGGAACTCACAGCCCAGTTAGCTAATTTGAAACACTCTCAGGTTTCAAACTCAACTGCAGTAAAACTGAGGTACTTCCTTATGATTGCATTAGCGGACCCTTCTCAGTGTGGTATTCTATGGTTTTAAGTGCCCCCCCCCCATTCACTGGTCTACTTGGGAGTTCATATTTCTCTGGACCTCTCTAAAACCTGGGAATTAAACCTGAAACCTGTCATAGCAGAGCTCAAAACTGAACTAGATAGATGGTAATCCCTGCACCTCACACTTGTAAGGAAAATCTCTACTATTAAAATGACTGCAGCACTGAAATTCCTTTACATTATCTCTCACATACCTATGGACCTATCTGCTAAGTGGTTCAACATTATCAATTTGGTCATCTGGAAATTTCTATGGGATCAGAAGAAACCTCGTTATAGCAGGAATACGCTGAGAGCCCACTGGAGAGAAGGTGACGGGGGCCTTCTGTGGTTAGAAGGCTGTAAATTTGCCTACTCTGTGGCCCAGATGCTAAAATGGTTTGCTCCCCTTACCCCCAACTCCCCACAGTGGACATACACAGAAAAATCAATGTCCCATGTGCATAATCTCTCATTATTGCTGTACAACCACCTCCCAAAGGAGCTCAATGCTCACCCCACTATAGCTCCTTCTGTGAAAATACCGCAGTTAGTACATAAGATATTAAACCTAGGCCCACTCCCACTGCATTCTACTCCAATCTGCAGAAATCAGCAACTCTTAATAGATATTAAACCAATATACTGGAACCACTCGGATTCAGCAGGGATTACGACATTTGGAAATCTGTTAAAGGACGGTGTTGTTGCCTTCACTGAGAAAGTGCATGGGGTTGGAATAAGGCGGGAGGACTTCTGGAGAGTCCTGCAGTTGCACAGTTCCATGCTTACTTATCTTAAGAACAAAACAGGGGGCAATGCAGAGTCAAGAACTTTGAGTAGGTGTCTCTCCTCTCCCAAGGGACTTCCTAGTAAAATTTATGCTGAGCTGCACATCAAGGTTTCATCCCAGTCCCTGCTGTCTAAGCTTAATTGGAAAAAAGCTCTAAACATCTAGATAACGGATGCCCAATGGAAGCTCTGTTGGAAACAGGCACACTTTGCCTACTCAGACCCCAGAAGTAAGCTTATTCAAAATAAAATTCTCCATCACTGGTATAGGACCCCAGAAATGTTATACAAATGTAAACTACTTAATGATAACCTATGCTGGAGATGTCAATCCAAGGTGGGAGATTTATATCATATCCTTTGCCAATACTATCTTTCAACCCCATTCTGGGAATCAGTGTGTGAATTGGCCACCCACATTGCAGGCTTTATGATACAATTGGTTTCTCTTATCTGGGTGCTGGGCTTACCACTCCAATACCCACAGGAAACCCCATCCCTAAGACATTCATTGGCTCTTCTCAGTATTGAGGCCAAAAAGCTGATATTGTGCAAATGGAGGACTAAAGATATCCCCTCAATGTCAGAACTCCTTAACTTTCTTGCTAAGATGGCCTCCCTAGATCATCTGTCACATGCTATTGCCAATACCCTCCCAAAGTATTATTCATGCTGGAATCCTTTCCTTATGTATCTGAAACCTAGAACTGGGATAGCATGAAGTAGAATGTGCTCCTTTTTTTCTGTGTTAATCTAATTTTGTTATCTCTTCTAGCTGTACACTTGAAAGTCCTGAGTTCTTGAATGCATACCATCATTGTATAGGAAACAATATTATGTACAGTTAGTTATGTTGCCTGGTCTTTTATGTTCTCTTTATTGTTATGTTTTTCGTATTTTTCTTTCATCTTATATTTTGCCTACAGGTGACGAGACTATGCCACAGGAATAAGTTTGTATAATGTACCCTTTTGGTACTCATTATCTACTTTTGCATTATTGTTTTCTTTTGTGATTGGTGTCATTTCTGTATACTCCTCTTACTTACAGCAGGATTAGCTAGGTTTCCAGATCTATGTCTCTTACCTGTATAGGCTCACATGGATGTGCAGTATATGTATATGGATATGTGTATTTTTTATTTTTCATTTCCTGTATTATGACATTGAAAACTAATAAAAAAAGATTGTGTATTTAGTTGTAATCCTTCAGAAAAGTTTTATTTAATTAGACTTTTTTTTGTTAAAGAAGTGTTTTTTGTGCACTTATTTTAAATACTGTACTTTATTTTAATAGTACTTGTAGGAGTGTCTTTTTTGTTTATTTACTTTCTTGATGGAGCACGGACATGGTGGGCCAAGCAGTGGCCATCATGGACCATAAATGCAGCACAGCCACCCAGTCAGATTAAATAGGCAGGTTTGGGGACCCCATCTGCAGCCACAGTGAGTCCGGCATCTGTGGTTGTCATCCAGGAGCAGCAGCAGGAGCAGGTGGAACAGCGGCCCCTGCAGGATCAGCAGGAGGAGCTGCAGCAAGAGCAGCAGGAACCACAGCAGATTGTCAGCCCTCAATCACTGGCAGCACAGCTGTAGGTGTGTCCTGGTGCCCCCCACCACCACCACCTGTACCAGGCCCTGCCTGTGGCTCCCCTGTGTGGGCCTTTGTTCTTCCTTCCCTTGTGACTCCAGCATGGTACATTGCAATCTTTGTAATGTGGCAGCCCACCAGGGGCCCAAGGGCAGCCACCTGGGCACAGGTGATCAGCACACCCATCTAGCTGTTCACCATGTCCAGTGGGAAGCAAAGCTACCAGAGGTAGCAGTAATGTGGTATTGTCAAATTCAAATGTTCATTTTGTTTTGAGGGGGGTCATTATTTAAAAAAAAAGTAAAAAAGGACCATTAATGTTTTGGTCATCTTTACAGGTCTTCAGTGTATCATCAGAACTGAAAAAAATGTAACTGCTGTGATTCATGAAGAATGTGATTTGTCTTGTGATGAGTGACTGGTGTGATATGACTATTGAACTGTACCCAGATACCTACAGCTGTTCTTCCCTGACCTGTATCACCCCAAACACCCTGACTTGAAAACACATATCAATGAGTACAGTGTTCAAGCTGAGATACTACAAAAGAGGGTTACATGCAACTTAGAAGCCAAAAACTTTTGTAATTCATGAATCGTGACTGTGAAGATGAACAACATGATTTCTATCTTGAGTGACTCATGATGATTGCCCTGTCTTAAAAAATGCACATTTATGAGTACAATGTTCACACCAAGATATGCACCACACCAGTGCTCTGAAGGGAAGCCAAATAAACAACTGTGACTTAATTTACAGATGGAGATTGGGCCCTAAAGAGATGCAGATGCACAGACAGATGGAGATTGCACATAAGAGATGCGGCTGCACAGGCACAAGCACAACACCTTAACCAGTGGTCAAAATCAGAAATCCCAAACTGGAACAATAATACCTTTTGTGGAGGGAGGCAGCTGCAGTAACATTCCACTACTGATTGAGACAGAACGAAGCAGTAAAAAGTACCACAGATGGATAAGAGATTCAAATCAGAGTCTTGTTATTATGGTGTGGCACAATAAAATGTGTGTGACTTTACAGCACGCACATACACACACACACACACACACTACAGGTAATGAGCAAAAAATTTAAAAGTTTAGCGTAGTATAACCAAATCTTTTAAAACAACTGAAAAAATGCACAGCCCCACAGCAAACACCCAAAATTATCAAAACTTACTAAAAGTATTACTGTGTGCACATGAACACAGAAATACTAATATACTACCTACCCCAAAACAGTTAGAAAGGCTGCCTTTCTCACAGAGTCACCGACTATGAATCTCCCTTCATCACACCCCTCCCCCAAAGCACACTTCTAAAGTGTCTGTCAGCATACAGACTTAATCTTACAAATTAACATTCAAAATGCACACAAAACAAAGAAATACTCAATGATATAAGCACAGGAGGGTTTCCAACAATGTATTAAATTTTGACCCAAACAATTGGCTCAAAAGAGTAAAAAATGCTTTTTAAATGGTTTGATAATCAGAGCTCTGAGAGCAAACTGTCTCCAACTTTCCACTACACACACTACGCAGGACTGAGGCTGTGCAGGACAATCTAGAGCCCATGTGACCAGCCATCCTTCATGATTCAATGCAAACATTGCTTTGCAGTCCCAAAATAAGGTGAAGTCAATTGAAACCAATGGCACTTCAAGTCACCCATGATGGCAAATCACTTTGCTTCACATTGCGGAGTACTTTGCGTAATCACCTACATATGCAAAGTGCTCCACAGAATGAAGTGTGTGGATTTCGCCTACCTCTAAAGGTCAGCGTATTAAGTTTGTAGGCCCTGTTGATGGGACACAGACCTGCTTGTTTAATATCTGTGGCCTTAACCTTGAAGAACCAAACTTCAAATGAACATTTTTTAATGAGATCCTTGATGATTCTCATATTATCACAGTGATGAGAGGGGATTTCAGCTGTGTTATGCAGCCTTCTATGAGAGCTCATTTGTATGTCACCAAACCAGTACCCAAAATGTCTCACTTCCTTAACTTGCTCTCATCTTAGTATAGCTTCTCAGAAGTCTGGAGATTTTATACAGGCACAGAGTGGGATGACACCTTTTATTCTGATCCACACAAGGTATATTCCCATATATACTGTACTGTATATGTTGTTGACTCAGACAGAACACCTGCACTCATTCTCTACTCTGGAAACCCACTCCCTTATTCACTCTGACCATGCTCCAGTTTTAGTCAGCCTACATACTGAACCACAACTCCCCACTGCACATCTCCTAGAGACTCAACACCTCCTTGCTCGCAGATCCAACAGTTAAGGAATGTATTTAAGATGTGATTGCACAGTAAGTTGACATGCATTCTGTTGTAAGTACCCCCTAGCAAATCTGGGATGGATTAAAGTCTGTTCTATGCTGATGTGTTGCATGCTACATGTCTCAAAAAGGATACAACAGGAATTACTTAGTGGATCAATTAATCCATCTTGAAACTTGGCCCCAAACCTCCTCTGGCAATAATATATTAGGACAATTGCAGACAGTTAGGCCAGAGTTACCAGATCTTAGTCAAAGACAAGTGGAAAAAAACTCAGTTTTTGTAATCAATGGTATTATCAGGAAGGGAACAGAACCAGTAGGTTATTAGCCATTCATCTCCATAAATAGGTGTCTGACAGATGAATAGTCAAATTATGTACCCCTGGAGACTTCCCCATTTTACACATCCCTCAGATATCAATCAGATGTTCAAGAAATATTATGCAAACCTATACTCCTCAATCCCAGTCTTTACTCTCCAGAACAAATCTGGTCTCAACCTCACCACCTTATCTCAGGAAGGTCAACAGCTCCTGGAAGTAAATGTTTCTTTATTGGAGATGGAAGTAGTAGCAAAGATTAAAAATGGGAAAGCCTCTGGCCTGGATGGCTTTTTTGCTGAATTTTGTAAAGCATTTGAAGATGAAATTTCCTACATTACTGTTCTATCCTTAGCTGATGCCTCTCTGAGGGTGTGCTCCGAAATTCATGAGTATAAACCACTGTAGTAGACATCCCTTAACAAGGCTAAGACATAACTTACTGTGAAGTATACAAATCAATGTCCCTATTAAATGTCAGCTCCAAGCTGTTCATCAAAGTTATGGCAAATAGGCTAAACAATATTACTGGGAAATTAGCCCACCCCAGTCAGACCAGATTTATCTCCAGTTGGCAACTTCAAAACTTGTCTAGCATTTCTTAAACATTATATTTGCCAGTCAGTCACCTTTACTGTCAAACCTAGTGATCTCAGTGGACACCGAAAAGGTGTTTGCTCATCTTCACTGGCCCTCCCTTTTACTACTCTTAAAGCTGATGGTTTTGTATCTGAGTAGTCCAGATTGTGACGTTAAAAATGACTCTTATTCACTACCACTGGACTTCAGGAGCTATACCGTGTTTAGGTATTTGAGCTGATAGAAATACTCCTCATTTCATCTTTTGAACGAGATGTTAAACTGAGGCCCAACCTACCTGCTCTGGTGGTTGTTCAAGTAGATGATAAAGATCCCATTGCACTTCTCGAAGAGTAGGAGAATTTTTTTATTTGAAGAAAAAAACACACACTTGTACAAACTCAGATAAATAAATCAAGTACTGTATGAAGCCAAAAAAAATTGTCCAGTCACATGTCATAATATACTGTACAATTGCTAGTCGACCAGTCTATAAGTGAAAAAGTGCAAAAAGTGACAAGAGAAAAAAGGAAACTATGATTTCATGATATATTATATACAAATGAAAAACTGAGAATTAAATAGGTAAACACAAAAAAGTCAAGCCAGATCGCTGAGGTCCCTACCCCTTGCTATATTTACTTTATTGTATTTTAACATTTGCTTAGGAAAACCTTTCCAGAGGGATACCAATTTTGCCCTAGTGACTGAAAATCCATCTGTCCTGTATACCTCCTTTAATGCTGATTTTATGGATTTTTTTAAACTTCATTGCAATTATCATACAAATCAATATACATAGGTTATAACAGATGAATAATCAAAACAAATACATCGTGAGGGAGAGCAGCTCACAAATTGTCATAATACAGTACCTATACAGTACATGTCATCAAGACCAACTCTCTTACTATATGAAACAATGGTTATTCCATATGAAAGCAAGTCTGACCCACATACTGTACTCAGACTAAAATATCCTGATATGGTACTAACTTATGCTGTAAGGAGAATGCGGACCTGGCTTGCTACATGTGCAATTTAAAAATACCAAATAGTATCACTAGAGTGTGTGTGTATTAAAAGCCATCCAGTGTAGGGAGTATATCCATAGTATCAAAACTTAGGTTGTATGCCTTAACTGTGATAATTTACACTGACTGGCCAAATACTTCCAGTGGTTCTGAACATATGGGAAAGTTATGAACAAATGGATCTGAGTTCCTAAATCAGTGGTGCATTCAGGTCCAGGCAATATCATTTTTCCAGGCTTTTGTGTTTGAAGGCATTGTTGATACTCAGACGTCCACGTGTACTTAGCCACAGCAGTCTCAGAACTGTGGAGGCACTCTTTCATTAGCATGATGTTTCAATACCACCTGCTTCAAACCTGTAGGGCATCCTGCAGCTCCCCCCCCCTTCTGCTCCTGTCAGCACCTAACCTGACCTACCCCATGTGCCCTTTCCACCCTTGCTGTGGCCCCCCTGGAGTCTTTTTATATCACTACAACTGCTGCACTGAATTGTTTCAACATGCTTTTGTTTGTTTAATGGTATTGGTAGGGCTTATAGAACCAACTTATGTTCACCCTTTATTGTTATTTGCACTGTACCATGTTAAATTGTCCATGGTTGCACTTTGATATTTGAAATGCTTCATTACTGCTGCATGTAATTTATTGTAATCCCTTTCCCTTTTTCCCAGGTCATACCTGGAAATGAGCTTTGGCTCACTGTGCCTTTCCTGGTTACCAGTTTTCAAATAAACACATCCAGGGATGATTGGATTCACTACAAAACTGATAACTATACCCAGTCATTAATCTTTTCTTGACAGGGACTCAGTTTGCTCAGGGAATAATTTTCATTGTCAGAATTTAGTAGGAGACAACTTATGTACTCTGGACATATTGCACCTGAGTCTTGCTTCAGGATACATATCCTGCCATGACACCAACCTGGCAGAAAAGGCTCCAGCCATTCTTTGACCAAAGGTGTCCATAGTCTGTCCCCCTATTGTAGCACTGTCTGAAAATTATGAACAAGGAATAGGCTGTAAAAACATATAGCAGCATTCAACATACCTCCCCTCCTTTTACAGTCATAAATGTTACCCCCCCTGCATTATTGGGTTCAAATGGCTCCCCCATAGACACATAAAAAAAGCTGATATAATCTTTTAAAGAAAATGGTGGGGGAAAATATTGCTCACATACAAAACAACAAGGGATCAGCAGAGGCTTAATAAAAAAAATATTATTTTTTCTTTGGCAGTTTCCATCCTTTCCATCTTTATACCTGTGCCAAATCTGATTGCAATTGGCTGTCCCAGTTTAGGAAAGCCATAACCTCCTGTCCCAGTACTTACTTCTAATAGGTCAAGCAATGTATCTGCTATCTGAATGTGGAACAGGACCCCAGTTGTATCCTTAAAAACCCTATTCCTATACCCTTGCTTTTTGCAAGGTTAATTATTGCAGTCGCAAAGGTACGCAGTGCATCTTCCAGAGTAGGCCCTGCCAAAGCATCAACAGAAAAATGCTGACATCATCTGCATAGGCTAATACCATCAAAGGGGTTTGGTTACTATTGAGAACAACACCGTCAGTCTCCCTGTACTCTTGAAGGCATCACAAGATGAGGTTTATCCTAAAGACATAGAGGAGGGGGCAAAGGAGGCACTACTGTATCACCCACTCTGCGAACATCCTGATAAGCTGCCAACTGTCCATTTATCATTGGGCATACCCTGGCTTGCTGATACAAGAATTCAATCCATTCTGTGAAATTTTCTGGAATACCATAACACCTACAGACTTTGAACAGGAACATACAGTTACATTTATCAAATGTGTTTTGTTGATTTATGGACAATATGTAGCCATTCAAGTTCCCATGCTGCCCCATTCAAAGATCTCTCTTAAAGTAAGAAGGTTGCCCTGTATTGAGTGATTGAAATATAGCAAGGCTGGTGTAGTGAGATGATGCATACCGCTATCATTTTGAGGCATTTAGCCAAAATTATGGACATAATTTTGAGTCCACATTCATACTAACATACTAAGATGCCAGCAGAGTCAGAGTCTGCTCAGGAATCAGCACCCAGTTGGGGTGCCATTGCTGCCCTCCCCAGTAAGTCTCCATAGCCCCATCCCACATTGCGGGCACACCACCAGGTCTGGCATTATTCAGATTTAACTTCTTCCTAAACCTGTCCCAGCCCCTCTTGAAACCTTCCACAGTATTTACAGCCACCAGATCTGCAGGCAGTATGTTCCAGGGTTTTACCATCCTTTCTGTGAAGTAGCATCTCCTAGTCTCTGGCCTGAGCCTCCCACCAACCAGCCTTGTAGAGTGCCCCCTGGTGAACCCTGCCTCCCTCAGTTGGAACACCTGTCAGGTCTTACCCTGTTTAACCCCTTTAAGTATTTAAAGACCTCGCTCATATCCTCTCTGCCCCTCCTATCCTCCAGGGAGTACAAGTTGAGTTCCTCAAGTCTCTCCTCATAGGACCTCTCCTCCAGGCCCAGTATTATTCTGGTCACCCTCCTCTGAACCCTCTCAAGGAGAGCAATGTAATTTTTCAAGTATGGATGCCAAAATTGCAAACAGCATTCAGGGTGTGGTCTAACCAGGCAGTTATACAGAGGGAGAAGCACCTCTCACCTTCTCGAGGTTATCCCCTGGTAATGCACCCCAGTATTTTATTTGCTTTGGCCGCAGCCCTCCTACACTGTTCAGAGTTGTTCATTTTGGCTTCCACAACCACCTCAATGTCCATTTCTCCTCCCAAAACCTGCAGTTCTCCCCTCCCAGAAAGTACTCATGAGCTGAGTTTCTAAGCCCCAAGTGGAGAATCCTGTATTTCATAGCATTAAAACTCAGTTTCCAGATGTGAGACCACCTCTCCAGAGTCTCCAAGTCCCCCTGTAGGGCTCTTCTACCCTGCTTCCCATCCATCACTGCCCCCAGCTTTGAATCACTGGCAAAGAGGCTTGTCTCACTCTTGAAACCACTTCTGCTGTCTGAGATGTAAGCATTAAACAGGAGTGGATCCAGCACTGACCCTTGTTGTACCCCGCTGATGACCTTCCTTGAAGAGGAAACCTCCCCTGCCACCACCCTCTGATATTGCCCAGTTAGCCATCTTCCTATCCATCTAATCATCTGTTCCCCCAACCCCATATCCCACAGCTTGTCCAGCAGCCCAGGGTATGGCACCGAATCATATGCCTTGTTGAAGTCTGGAAAGAGGACATCCACTGACCTGGCCTAGCACCTCTGTCATCCAATCATAGAACTCCACAAGGTTAGTCTGACATGATCTGCCATGAACAGCGCCATGTTGATGAACATCCAAGTGGCCCCCTGCCTCCAGAAACTCCTCCAGACTCTCTTTCAATATGGACTCCATCATTTTGCCTACTACTGATGTCAGGCTGACTGGCCTATAGTTAACTGGCTCCTCATGTGAGCCACCTTTCTGGATAGGCATGATGTGAGCCATCCTCCAATCCTGAGACACCATGCTGACTGGAGGGAGGTCTTAAAAAGGTCTGCCAGAGGTGCAGCAAGGATATCCACCATTTCCTTTAACACCCTAGGATGTAGGCCATCTGGACCCAGTGTCTTATCTGTTTTCAGGGACTTAAGGACTTCCCTCACCCTACCAATAGGAATTTCAACATCCTTGACCTCTTGCCCTTCTTCAGAGCTAACCCTCCCACCATACAGTGCTGCCCCTCCATCATTCCTAGTAAAGACCGAGGGAAAGTAATTGTCTAGTACCTCAGCCTGCTCCCCGGCCTCCTCTGCCCACCCCCTCCCTGACATCAGTCTGCTGATCTGCCCCTTCACTTTCCTTCTTTCCCTGATACACCAAAAGAACCCTTTATCACCTCTCTTGATCCCCTGTGCCAACCTCTGCTCAGTCCTCACCTTGGCTGATCATACCACCTGGTTACCTTTTTGGACATCATGTCATACTCCCCTCTGTCCATGGCTTTCTGGCTCTACCAAACTTGTGTTGGGCCTTTGTGCAGGCCTCGGTAGCTTCCAGGAGTGCTCTTCTTATAATCTCCCACCTGCTCTCAGTGCCCATGTCTGGTCTGATCCCCTCCAAATGTCCCTTGAGCATTCCCTCCATACCCTTGATGTCCTCCCCCCTAAAATCTACTGCTACTGACCTGGTGCAATTTTGTCCTCCCTCCAGGTCCAGGGAGAACCAGACTGTGGCATGATCACTCCCTGCCAGTGGGTCCACTATCATTAGGTTCCTAATCAGTGAAACCAGTCCGACAGGACCACATCCAGGATAAGACCATCCCTTGTTGGGTCAGCCACCAGTTGGGAAAGGAATGCATCCTGGAAGATGTCCAGCAGGTGCTGGTCCCTGGTCAAAGAGGAAGCCATAGTTATCCAATCATCCCCCAACATGTTAAGGTCACCCAGCACCTCCATTCTGCCCTCCCCTGACCACAGTGGTCAATTAGATTCTCCACCAGGCCTTCCTCTAGATCCTCCACCCCATGGGTGGCCTATAAACCACCCCCAAATTCACCCTCTTTCCCCCAGGTGCCTGCAAGGTAACCCATAACGCCTCTACATGTCCTTCCACCAATCCACCCTGCATCTCTTGGTGCCATTCCTTTTGATGAATGCTACCCCACCCCCTCTGCCCACAGCCCTGTCTTCTCTGAACACAGTGTACCCCATCAGGTTTAGATCCCAGTCATGCCAGGGCATGGTCCAAATTTCAGTGACCACTGCCACATCCACCTCCCCTTCTGTTAGCATCGCCTGAAGCTCTGGCATCTTGTTACCTGTGCTCCTGGTATTCATCAGGACTACCCTCCTTCCCCCCTTGCCATTTCTCAACCCTCCATCCTGAGAACCCTCAGATAACTGCCTGCTCCCACCTGCTTGTGCACAATTGGTTTCCCCATTTGGCACCCCTTCTCTACCTCAGGAGAGGAAGGCTAAGTCCTCCCTTGATGTGCCTGCTAGCATCAGCTCAAGCCCCAGCCCTCCCCCTCACAAGTTTAAACCCCACCTAGCTTCAATGAACTCAATCAGTTTTAGTTTCAAAATCTCCTTCCCCCCAAAATTTAGGTGGATCCTATCCATAGCATACAGGCCCTTATCCTCCCAAGTTGTACCCCAGTTCCTCTCAATCCCATATCCTCTAGCCACACACCATGAACTAAGCCATTCATTAACCTCTCTTATTTTTTGTTTGTTACCCACACTGGCTCTAGGCACAAGTAGGATCACCGAGTAAGAAAGAGACCAAGCACCCCACAGTATGACATACCCAGGCTAGCTCCCGGAACCTTGCCTGTCTCTCCAGCACACTATTCCCCTCATTGTCATTTGTGCCCAGGTGCACTAGTATGTCAGGGGACATACCACATTCCTTCACTAGAGCATAGACCAAGTGCTTGGCCTTGTCCACAGTCAAGCCAGATATACTCTTGTCCCTGACTGGGCAGTGTTTCCTCCCCTCCGCCCTTCCCACTCAATATCCCTGATCATGGAGTCCCCAGGCAGGAGCACTCTAACCTCCTCCTTGCCCTTTGGCCTACCCCCCTCCTCAGTGAGCCATCCTCACTCCCACTACCTCTTAGTTTTCTCTGGCCCCACTGACAATATGATTGCCATTGGCTGCCTTGCCCCCCTTTCCAGCCATGCCTCCTGCCTGACCTGTCTACTCCTAACACCCCCATCCCCACATCCCCATTTTGGTCTATCCCCTCAATACACCTGAGTACTGGTGACCACCTGACCTTCAGGGGCTCCTGCTTCTACCCTCTATTCACCCTGTTTTCTTCTCTCACACCCACTGGAGCCCAGCTGGTCCCATTTCTCCTAGAATTCTTGCTCTTTCCTAACTGTCCCCTCATCCGCCCTTCCCTGGCTTTACCTACTCTTAGTTCCACCTCCTGTGCTAACCCCAGCTCTTCCATTAGGACCATCAGCTTGAATGCCAGTGGCTGCTTTTACCCCCAGTTGTATCCATTTCCTTTGTTAGTCAGCTCAATCTGGGCCTCTCCAAGCTCCCTTCCCCTACCTCATCACTCTGTTCTGTGCAAGCAGCATTCTCAGAAGCCTGGGGTTCCTCATGGCCCCAAAGAGCTCCTGTTTTACCCCTTCAATGTCCATTTTTCTGCTCTCCCCCACCCTTACCCCCTGCAGGTCCCTTTCCCCTTTGGATTTTTGCTTTCCCCTCTCTGTTCCCTCAACCTCCTTTCCCAGGTGCTCCTGATTCCCAGGTCCCCTTCCTATGCTATCCCTGGCTCCTCCTTTGGGCCTGGTTCACATGCCCCCTTCCGTCCCCTATCTTTCATCCTCCTCCCTCCTTCAAAATACTGATTGGCTTCCTGTTTTGCAAGAGGGATCTATCTCCCTTCCTTATATGAATATTAACAGGGCTGATGTCATTGAGGTGGTAAGAACCAAATTTCCAGAATTTCATTATATAGATCAACCAGGGTGGGACACAGTAGTTCTAAAAAGGATTTATGAAACTCAGTGGGAAGTCCATCTTCTCCCTGAGCAGTTTTCAACTTCCATGATTTAATCAGCTCCTCCACTTCAGCCAAAACTATTGGGGTTGTGAGAGATTGTTTCACTGATTTTGCCAAAATTGGGACTTGTATGTTTTATAAAGCAGATCTGGATCCACTGATGATAGTACCCCGACCATTCCAAAAACATAATTTTCCATGGTTCTTGTCATACCTTGTCTAGAGGAGTGCTTTACACCCTCTTTGTCTTGTAGGACTGTAAAAAAAAACTGTTGCTAACTTTGTGTTGACAGGCTTTTTAAAGCAGCAAAGGTTTGTTTTAATCCTTGTTTTCCAAACTATAATTGTTTTGCTAGGGTGGCAGCCCTAGTGTACTGCAAGTTTTTTATATTTTCCTTAATTCTATGAATTTGATCAGTGAATTTACAGGGGACGCATTGTACTCTATCTATTAGTTTTTGTAAATGGGATCAGAAATCCAAATATTTTCTGTAAGTACTATTTAGTTTGGAGAAAAAGGACTTTTGAAAAAAAAATGCATGAAATCTTTTTTTGGTGTCATCCCACCAGATAGATTTGGAGTCATAATCACAGACTGCTGAAAGTCTAGCTTTTAATTGAGCCTCCCATTGGGATCTCTCCCTATCATTCTTTATATGACTGACGCATAGCCACCAGGTACCTTTACCTCTAACTGGAGTAGAGTCAGCTGAATAGGAACAAAGTAGTGCCAGGTGATCAGATGATTCAGCTGCTAATGTGTCTGCCCTGGTGGCTTGAAGGGATCCAGATAAAAAGCACAATCTGTGTGGGTAGCAATGGAGTTACTGATACATGTAAAACCCTCTTGGTCATGTAGCATGTATTACGTGTCTTTAAGACCAGTGGCGTTGACTGTGCCTGACAAAAAAGGTGTAGCACAATAGGCCCTTCTACTTTGTGCTAGCCAAGCTGCTTGAATAAGAGGACAATTAAAGTCCTCTCCTAGGACCGTCAGTTTTGAGGTGAACAAAAAGGTTGTAATTCTTTAAAAACATTTATAAGGGAAACTCTCTTCTGTGGGGCATAGATTCATAGGATCCTGTATCATTGTGTGCCTTGTGAGGCATCAATCATCATAGCCTTACCTGAGTGGATATCCATTGATTTGATTATATGCTTTATGGACACTGTAAGAAGTACAATACTATAAGTTACTAAAATCTTCATTTCCTCAAGAACAATCTTCCTGCAGATGCCAGCTCAGAAGATAATTAGTGCAGTAGAAATTGCAGGCACATTGTGCAAAACAGGGCTATCTCTGAGAGGGAGTAGGGTATGCAGTGAGTAGACAGAAAGTACAGTTACATAAGAACTTACCGTAACAGTAGATCTTCGAGAGAGGTTCTTGCAGTAGGTAATTACATATAGGACTGGCGTCAGCAGGCAGCAGGACCCCACGGAAAAATTTCTAGCTAGCAGTCCCTGGCGAGGAACCGCCCCCACGTCAGGTGACCGGCATCAGACGATGTCGGTATAAAGGGAGGTCCCGGACGCCCGCCTTCCAGTTCTTTCCCGCCACAGGTCCGGAAGGCCCGGACGAGAGAGAAGCGAATATTTCCTTCAATGGAAAAGGAGCTGAAAAAGCCTAGGGGGATGGAGGGCGGGAAGGTATTACCTACTGCAAGAGCCTCTCTTGAAGATCTACTGTTATGGTAAGTTCTGACGTAACTGTACTATCTTACTTCGAGAGGGCTCTTGCAGTAGGTAATTACATATAGGACAGAATCCCAAGCAGTCTGGAACAAATGAAAGGCACCGGAAGGAGGAACTACTCCAAGAAGTAGCAAAAAGCTTGCAGGCCTCAAGACAGGAGGCTTTGCAAGACTGCTAACCCGAAGCCTGCTCTACGGCAAGAGGCAATGTCCAAACTGTAATGTTTCATAAAGGTATGGACGGAAGTCCAGGTGGCAGCAGCACAGATGTCTGCCGCAGACACATTCTTGAAACAAGACGCAGAGGCTGCTACTCCACGAGTGGAGTGACCTCTGACTTGACCCAGTAGGGTCTTGTTCTACTTGTCATAACAGAAAGTGATGCAATGAGCCAACCACTTTGATAGGCATTGCTTGGAGACAGAATTGCCTTCTCTTTTGTGAGCAAAAGAGACGAACAACTGATCAGTCTTTCTGAGATCCTTCGTCCTATCGGTGTAGTATCTCAGAATCCTGTGGACATCCATGGTATGTAGCAAGTATTCTCTCTGGTTGGAGTACTGCGTGAAAAAGGCAGGTAACTCAATAGACTGATTTAAGGTAGACTCCGCTACCACTTTCGGAAGAAACTTAGAGTTTGTGCGAAGAGCTACTCGTTCTTTGTGAAAAATCAGATGGGGACTTTACACATAAGGGCCTGGAGCTCAGAAATTCTGAGAGCAGAAGTAATGGCCACCAGGAAGAGCGTCTTCCATGATAAAAACTTCAAGTCTGCGGAAGCCACAGGTTCAAAAGAAGGAAGGGTAAGTTTCTCGAGAACAAAGTTAAAATCCCAAGGAGGAGCGGGAGTCCAAACAGGGGGCCTGAGATGAAGGACCCCTCTGAGAAAGGTCTTGGATACCTCTAATTGGGCAAAGGCTTTATCAGCAAAAGGAACATGGTAGGCTGAAATAGCAGCCATGTGAACCTTCAAAGAGGAGTGACTGAGATCCAGGTCGAAAAGATGACACAAATAATCCAGCAGAACAGCCACAGGACAGGAGAAAGGCTCCACGTTCCTTGAGGCAGCCCAAATGGAAAATCGCTTCTATTTCATAGCGTAGGTGGACCTAGTGGAGGGTTTTCTAGCCTCCACCAGAATTTCAGCCACCTTAGGAGAGACACCAAAACGAGATTGGGCAATGGTCTGCAGGAGCCATGCATGAAGTAGTAGAGACTTGAGTCCCGGATGGACCAGGGTCCCCTGATCCTGGGTCAGCAATCCTCGAGATAAAGGAAGAGGAAGAGGAGGAACCTCTGAGTATTGTTGTAGAAGAGAGAACCAGATTTGCCTAGGCCAGAAAGGAGCGATCAGAATCATTCTCACTCCTTCCAATGCAAGTTTCTACAACACACGAGGGCCCAGAGGAACTGGGGGAAAAGCATAGATGAATCTATCCTTCCAGCTTAGAGACAGAGTGTCACTCCAGAAAGCGCCTCGCTCTGGAGCGAGCGAGCAAAAGGTGGGAAGTTTTGTGTTTTGGGAAGAGGTGAACAGGTCTACCTGTGGAGTCCCCCAAAGTTGTAAAATGCCATTTAGAACCTTTTGGTCCAGTTCCCACTAGTGTGGCAGAGCCGAGGAACGACTTAACTTGTCTGCCAGGACATTGTCGACTCCTGGAACTTGGATCGCCATGAGGTGAAGGTTGTGAAGTGTGGCCCATTCCCAAACCCTCATTGCTTCCCTGCAGAGTGGGTAGGAATGAGTCCCTCCCTGCTTGTTGATGTACCACACCACGCACATGTTGTCCGTTTGGATGGCCAGGTGGCCAGGAAGGATGTATTGGTGAAGGGCTTGGAGGGCATACAGAACTGCTCGTAGCTTGAGCATATTGATGTGGAGAGCTAATTCCAGTCTGGACCATAAACCCTGGGTTCGGTGAGGACCCGGATGGGCTCCCCAACCTTCACCTGATGCGTCCGTGGTCAGAGTCTGGGAGGGGGGAGGATGAAAGAAGGGGACCCCCCAGAACAGGTTCTCTCGAACCATCCACCATTGCAAGTCTCTTATCATTGGTGAGGAGATCAGTACCAGATGATCTAGGTCGTCTGCAAGTTGATCCCACTGAGAGCAGAGAGTCCACTGAGAAATTCTCATCTGGAGTCGCGCGTGCGGAACTGTCAGGATGGCAGCCGCCATCAGCCCCAAAAGACGGAGCACCAACCTCGCCAGAACCTTCCTGCATTCCGAAAGTAGGGAAATCTGCGAATGGAGAGAGGACCCCCTGTCTGAAGGCAGGAAGGCCTTGTAGACTGTCATATCGAGGATTGCCCCGATGAACTGGAGTCTCTGGGAAGGGTCCAGATGAGACTTGGAATGGTTGATGGTGATACCCAGGCCAGAAAAAACCCACTGGGTGAGGGAGAGAAAATGCAGGAGCTCCTCCCTGGATGAGGCCGCCAGGAGCCAATTGTCCAGGTAGGGAAAAACCTGAACTCCCAAAGTATGCAGGTGGGCCACTACCACCGCCAGGCATTTGGTAAAGACTCAGGGAGCTAAGGAAAGACCAAATGGGAGCACCTGGAATTGGTAATGTCCCCCTGGAACACAAACCTGAGATCGTTTTGGTGTGGGGGCGAATGGGGATGTGCAGATATGCATCCTGCATATCCAGTGCGCAAAGCCATTGGCCCGGCTGGAGAAGGGGCAAGAGGGTTTGAAGGGAGAGCATCCTGGACTTTTTGTATTCCACATAGAGGTTCAGGGAGCTGAGATCGAGAATGGGTCTGAGATCTCCTGTCTTCTTTGGTACAAGGAAGAAATGGGAATAGTAACCCATCCCATGAAGGTGAGGGGGGACGGGTTCTATGGCCTGCTTCGTGAGGAGAGCAGATATTTCTTCCTTGACCAAAGGAAGATGGTCCCTTGTGTAAGAGGAGTTCAGAGGGGGGTGACGTGGAGGTTTCAGCAGAAACTCTATAGAGTGCCCCTCTGCTATGATCTGAAGCACCCATGAATCCGATGTTATCCTCTCCTAACCCGGAAGGTGGAGGGTGTACCTCCCTCCTACCAGTTCCTCTGGAGAGTCCGGAGGTGGTGGGAGAGGGAAGGAATCAGGTGGTGTGAGGCAGCGCCGCAGCTGGGGCACCCGCTGCTTTTTTGGGTGGCGGGGGCCTGGCAGCTGTGGGGGCCCAACGTTTAGTGGCCCATCTTCCCTGGGGTTTTCCTTGAGGCTGGCTGCGTCTGCGAAAAGGACAGCACTGCAGGGTATGGGGATGGTACATGGAATCCACAGATTTAAGGGCCGTCCCCTTCTCCTGCAAGTCGGTGATGATGTCCTTGACATCACCACCGAAAAGCACCGAACCCCTGAAAGGTGCTTCTTGGATTGCTGACTGCACCTCCAGGACCAAACCTGACACTCAGAGCCAGGCGTGACACTGAAGACTTACGGCAAATGTGGAGCTCCGCCCTGCCATGTCCACTGCATCGTAGGCCGTCCTCAGAATGTGACGACTGGCTGAACGAGCAGACCGGACGAGATCGGCTAATTCCTGCTTGACTTGGGAGTCAGGCAAGGAGTCAATCTTAGATTCCGCCTGGGTAAGGACAGCCTTCTGGTAATCCCCCATATGTGCTACATAATTTAGGGCCCTGATCCCCAGTGTGGAAGAAGCATAGATCTTCCTTACATACTGATCCAGAAGGCGAGATTCCTTATCCGGGGGAGACGAGCTCAAATGTCTTGGGTGTGCTGACCGGCCATGAGCGGCGCTAATCACAACTGCATGGGGGTGAGAGTCTAGAAAGTCTACACCCTCCAGAGCCAGGTATAGCCTGTTGGACTTCCGAGGAAGTAGGGCTAAAGCCGACGGTTGTTTCCAAATAGTGGAAACAAGGTGGGCATGAGACTTGATCCAGGGTGGCACTAGAGTAGGGGACGTAAGGGGCAAGTCCAGATGATCCGCGAGTTTAACCCACTGAGGATCTGGCTCTAAGTAATGCCACTGATGGACTTCTTGGATCTTCCTGAGCAACTCCATGAAGGAAGGATCCTCCGGAGGAGTCCTTGGCCGGGGCTTGGATGGAGAGCAAGGCTCGTCATCTTTCTCGGAGCATCCGTCGGAGGAATCTGAGGAGTCTGAGAGAGAAGAAGAAGAAGAATTTAAAGCAAAGTAAGACTCCCTAACTCATCTAGGGGGAGGAACGGGTTCCTCTGGGGAGGGACGCGTGTCCTGCCCCTCTCTGGATCGCGAGGGGAGAGCTCAGGAATCCGGAGGCGGAGAGGGAGAGTGCCGTCTATGGCGTACGGGAGCTGGAGGTGGCACCATTGCCGTGAGGTGGCTCTCGACTTCCTTGGTGAGCTGAGCCTTGGCCTCAGCCCAACAGGAGGCCAGAGTCTCATGAAGATCCACCGGAGGCCTGGGGGGCGGTGGAGGAGGAGGAGGAGGGGGATAGTTGTACGGATTATATCCATAAGGGGAGTATCCGTAACCCGACTGCGGGAATACTGGAGCTGGGTAATGCAGCGTTGGGTACTGAGGCATCGGTGGAGTCAGCACCGGGTACTGCGGCACAGGATACTGCGGACCCGGGTAAACCGGCATCGGATAGGACAGCGGATACCCAGGTACCGGGGGAGCTGCCAGAGCAGACGGCACAGTAAGGAACTCCACGGGTGGATAAACCGTGATAGGCCCGTGGGGTGGATGGCCCAATGGGAGAGGAATATCCCCCAACGGCATCAGAGGGGCCGGCATCGGAACTGGCGTCGGTGGGGCTGGTGTCGGGGCTGGAGTTGGCGGAGCCAGCGTCGGGGCCGGCGTCTGAGGGGCTGGTGTCAGATCCGGTTCCATAGGCGGAGGGTCTGACGGCGGAAAAAACTCCCGAGCCTCCCATGGGGATGGAGGAGAGAAGTCCCCGGGGTCCGGCAGGGGGGACTCAGGCTCCCCGGATGGCAGCGAAGGCTGCGGAAAACATGGGACGACAGACGATGGAGGGTCTGTCATAGGCTCCAAAGCCCGATGCACATTGGAGGAGCCGACGTGCGACTTAGGGGCCAAATCCCAGCGGACGCCTGAGGAGCCGGCGTCCGACTTAGGGGGTTCCTCGTCGGAGGCGGGCCGAGGGTGGGAAGAGGCCCAGTCTGAGGGGGATGCTGCTGTGTGCTGCCCCGAAGGGTCGGGCATCTTAGCAGCCTTCTCCCGGCAGACGTCAGAGGAGCCAACGTCCGGCTTATGGGAGGCGCCCACACCAGTAGGCCGCAAGCCTGCAGCAGTACTGGGGGCCGAAGCCTCCTTTTGCCTGGAGGCACCCGAAGGGCTCGAAGCGCAAACCCGACAGGCGGGCCGATGCCTCCTCCAAAACCTTGGAGGCTGCCGTCGTACGATCCCCCGCAGGGGATGCTACCTTAGCCGTGGCTCCAGCCGGAGTCGCAGAAGAGGAGGCCTTCTCCCGGTGCCTTTCTTTGTCCCACTTCTTATGTCCTTCTGGGGAGGTCAACGCCTGCATAAGCTTCTTCAACTCCTTCTCCATTGCAGACATCTTCTTTTTAAGGAGTTGGGCTTCCAAAGACTGCTGGCATCGTCTGCGGTTGGCCGCGTTGAAATGCAGGCAATGCGGGCACTTGTCGACTGTGTGGTCGGGGCCTAAACAAAAAAGGCAGAGGGAGTGACTGTCTTTGTGAGGCAGTTGGGCGCCACACGAGTCGCACTTATTTTTTGAAGGGGACGACATAAACCACGTTCACCTGACGAATAAATTGCAAAATACTGATGCTTTCGGTAAAAAAACGATGAAGCAACAGGACTGAGCACGAACTTCACCGCAAAGGCGCTGCACGAGCTGACGGCGGGAAAGAACTGGAAAGCGGGCATCCAGGACCGCCTTTATCCGCGTCATCTGACACCGTCACCTGATGGGGCGGTCCTCTCCAGGGACTGCTAGCTAGAAATTTTTCCATGGGGTCCTGCCGCCTGCCGACGTCAGTCCTATATGTAATTACCTACTGCAAGAGCTCTCTCGAAGTAAGATGTCTGCTTATCAGTGATGTGTTTATTTACTGAAGCCATCTTCTAGTCATAAATATGGCTCTGCAACATTGTTTAGGGTGAGCAGGCAGTAAACCAATTCCTGTCTGATTCTAAGTTGTTACCTCTGTCCAGCATGTTAAAGGTGCAGGGGAACAAGCTGGGGATCTTGTACTTCCTTTCTTATTCCTTGATGGAAAATATAGCAGAACTGTAAGTTTAGAAATGTTCACAGTTTGGAAAGCTACCCCCTGCATTTCATCCAGAATTTAAAATGGTATAGCATTTTGGTAAACTGGACACCACATACTCAAATGACAAGACTCTTAGTCAAATCTTACAAAAGGCATTTAGTACATACACAGAGGCAGTTTTCAGTTCTCATTATTATTTGTTCAGAAAGCAGGATGGAAAAACTGTGCACCCCCACCCCCCTACTGCTTGTTAGCTTGCTAAATGAAAAAAAGGGCATATCAAACTTGCAATGAAATACATAAAAATTTCAACAGCAGTCTATTGTGTTATTTGTTAAATTTAGTCCTTAGCCTAGGGCAGCTCCGAGATGGCAATAATCATGCAGCCAGGTAGCCAATGCACTAGAAAATTAGTTTGGTTACCAGAATTTTGAAGATTACTAGCTAACTGGCTACCTGCCCTCTGCCCTTGAAGTGATTATATTAAATATTTTTAGTATAGTATAAACATATCCTTTACATTACTTCTTCATGCAAAATGTGCTGTTATGTTATTTCAGCATATCAAACACTGATTTGGAAAAATCTGCCTTTCTAATCTTCAGCCCCCCACACACACACACACAGTTTTCTGACTTTCCTGTGCTGGCAGCAGATGATGTTTACTTCTAGCATTGCTGTTTTACCAGTCTGACCGCACATTTTCAATATAGTCATTGTTATTTTTGTACTCCAGGTCAAGAACATGGCAAGAGTCATTTTTCATATCCAGACCCAAACAACTTTTCTTACTTATGCTGCAAAATGACATTTTGGACAGGATTTTGTAAATGAGACCTGTCATGTTCATCATATACTGTTGTTAGGGCATCATCATTATGACGCCAGCATGTGGGCACCCTGAAACAAGATCAAGAGTGACAGGGGCATTCTGAATTTTGCAGCATCCTGCATGCTGATCATTTTCAGTGCCCACACCATTCTCCTGCCCTTCACTACATGCCAGCACTGGAGTTGGTCATATTTAATTTTGGGGGTGAGGTGGATAAAGCGCCCGCAAAATAAGTCTTTTATTTTTATGGTCCTTGGGAATCGTAACTTTGTGGTGGTACAGCGTTCACCTGTGATTGTGATGGTCGACATATTTCTTCTACCCTAAGTTATGGCACCCACATCTTTGGCACAATAGTGTGGGTAAACCCAAGTCCATAACACAGTGTAATACAAAGGCTACAGTATGTAGAACATCTGAAGTCAAAATAAAAAAAAATGAACATTGACATTTTTTCAAAGTTTAGAATGCCAGTTGAATACTCTTTATTGAGAATAGCTAGTAGGCTAATCAGTTTGTTTATTAACCCCATAAAGTTGTTTCTTATTGATGTTTATCTGACTAGTATACCAGTCAGTGTTTTTTGCAATGAGACAGAATTCTAATGGGGGTACAGTCTTAGTCCACTCAGTTTGTGGACTTCAAATGCTTCCTTAGTGGTATTCTTCCCCCTATACAGACCCGAATATGGGGCTTTAGTGTGTAAGGTTTAAAATTAATTTAACCAAGCTCAGACAATCTAATAACTGTATAGTACCTAGTTGCATCTTTTTATTCCCTAAACCACTATTTGAGTCTGCAAGTCGGCGGGGGAGCTCAGACTAACAATCTTAATTGTGTACCCTGTAGTGAGAGTACAACATTCTATAGGCTTATTCCCGCAAACGTTTTGCTCCTGGTGTAATTTAAAAAGTGGAGAGCTCAGGTCTGAGAAACTCTTGGGTGTAACAGTGGTCTATAATGTTTAAACTTAACAGTACAGATTATGTGTACCTTTGGCCTATTATAGGAATATGTATGTTGTAATGTGTACATGTTACTAATTGTATGATGAAAATGTATAAATAAAAAGTAAAAAAAATCATAACTTTGCAATATTTTTACTTTTTAACCTACATTATCAATATACCAATTTTTTTTTTAACCCATCGAATTAACATGTCAAATGTCATTTCCAAATCTCCCTCCAAAACCTGTTTTTGCAGTCATTCCACAAAACAGTGTTTTGGGTTGCAGTTCATAAATTATACCTGTCATGTCCATATGCTAGGCAAACAAAAAAAACTAGTATTTTGGAAATTTAAAGTTGCAATCTAAGAAAACAGCCTTGTGTATAAACCTCTTCATTTACCAATCATGACAATTTCACTATTATAACTCCTGTTATTAATTTGTTAATTGTTGGCTCAGCACTATCAGTGCCAAACACCTACACAGCAAACAGAAGCAAGCAGACATTTGGAATTGACACATGCTTGCTTATTATAGAAATTAGGTACTCCCAGGAGTTAGATTATCATTCTGGTAAGCGACCACCACCACCTTTGACATGGTGGCTCCACTTGCACTGCTAGTTGTGCTTGTCCAGATGAGATTATGGAAGAGGAATCAAGGCACATTCCCACCCCTGATGATACAAGCGTCTACTGGGATGCTCCATCATCCTCTCACTGCTGTTCCTTCAGGTAACCAGGCTCACTCCAGAACTTGGGTCATTGGTACCATTCTCCTGAACTTGGGCCATTGGTACTGTAAGACACAGGGCCAGAGAGCCAAGGAGCCATATCTGCACCATCTGAATGGCATGGGATGTTCAGTGAATTGCAGAAGAGAAAAGGCATCTTACCACATTTGGAAACTTTACTGGTCCCTTTTAAGCCTGCTGTGTCAGCCTCCTCTTGAAGCAGATCATCCAGGCAAGGCTATGTTACATGAAATAAAAGTAGCATAAAAAGTACATTAGGGTTATAGTATAATTCAGAATTACTTATGATCACCTCCGCATACATAACATATTTTCGGTGTTTTACATTTTGAGTCACACAAAAAACAGATTCTGGAAATCATCTTTGGGGTGATAGAATAATGAATTCCATATTACTTTTTCTTTTGTTACTGTGCACAAGACTTGAACAACAACACAAAATAGTTCAACAGAGGAATACAAGTAGCCTCGCTGTGCACTGGTGGATAGTGTGAGCTCTCTGCACACTGAGTGTCATAGAGTCACAGACCCCACATTGTGCTAAAGACAGCATTCCTACCACTATGGGCTGCATACCTCAGACTGTTCTATGTTTTAATTGTGCTACTGCTTCCTTTCATTAAGACAGCAGCTGTCTGAGGGGGTGACTGGGCAGAAGTTGAATTAAAGTGTTGTGATTATATTTCTACTGACTAATCATCTCACAAACGAATGTAAAGAAATTACTGTTAAAGTGCAAACAGTAACACTGTTTTACAGAATAGTTAAGGATAGCATTACAGTTCAAATACATGATGAACTGCAGTGCTAAGCAGATGGGCTATGCATGCCAGTCTCCATCACTATGCCCTATGGTGGCATGCTTTTGATGACAGAAAGGGAAAAGGGTTTTGAGAGCAATTAGAAACATAGAAACATTGACAGTGCTGGCAGAAAAAGATCAGTGGTCTAACTAGTCTGCTCATGGCTCCCTATCTAACCCTGGGACCTAATATCCATCCAGGGTCCTACTCCACCCCATCCTTTCCATTCCCCTCCCAGTTTCTGTTGCCCCAAGTAGTCACTATACTCGTCACTCTGTCCCAGCTATGCTTGAAACCATTAATGGTTTTACCACCCACCACCTCAGCTAGTAGGCTGTTCCATTACTCCACCACCCTTTCTGGAAAATAATAATTCCTCATGTTCCTCCTGAACTTCCACCTTGTCAGGTTCCACTAGAACCAGTGACTGTACAGTTCTACGGGACTATGAACACAAAACTTGACTTTGATAGTAAACTCCTGTAGCAAGATAAATTATGTTAAAATTTAGCACTTACCAAATGGTTGTGTGATAGCAACTGCTCCCATATTCCTGTTCTCTCCACTGTTTGTGGCCTGGGACCTTGGTATTAGTATTGTGTGATAGGACTATGGGTCCCTGCAGTGCATGTCAGCAAATCTTTTTTCTGGTTGGGAGATGCTCTCTACGACCCCCACTGCCTATGTCATCCGTTTCTGGATCTTTTGGCAGCTGTGCTCCTGGTCATGAAGAAGCAAGGCTGCAACACAAAACAGCTTTTTTACTGGAGCTGCTGAGTTCCTTTATAATGTCAACTGCGAAAAAGTTGACCTCTTATTCAACTACATGAAATTGGTAGTGGTATACAAAAATCTTTTTGTAATGGTTTGTGTATTGGTGTGATTATATACAGTACCTTGGTTTATTGCTAAAGTGATCTTTTTATAATGGTTTTTGTATTTGTGCTGTTATACACCTTGGTTTATTGTGACAGAATTTGAAGTTCAGTGTATAAATAATGAGTCCTGTCACAGGCTTTTAGCAATGTGCTTGTATTTTCTAGTAAATAATGTATTGATACTATTAGTTGTTTTTTTAAATTTCCCCCATAACATGTTGTAGGTGGTAGTAAGCAGTCAGGACAGTTGGGTAACCTTTGATGCTCAGTATGCCGGGTATAAAAGGTACACCCTTACAGCACCAGACTGCAGTTCTGACAAAACCCACCCGGCATTACTTAAACTCATCTGTGCACACATGTGACTGGCACACATCCTCCTGACCCACTCATGGCTGTGAATTCTCACAAGAAGATTGAAGGGAATTTTAATATTTCTCCTATAATAGTCAAGCATTCAAGCACTAGTTCATGGTGCAGCTGTAAGAAGGAGTGCAATAATGAAGTGCAATACTGAAGTATTCTAATGCTTGACTTTTGAGTGGGTGGAAGTGGTACAGCATGGTAACATACTTTAAAAAAAGTGTCTACTGTTTGGATTTATGTGTGAGGCAATACATGGAAAAGAGTTTTTTGCACAAACACAAAAAAAAACACAGTAGTCACTGGATCTAACTTCATTGTTGCCAGCTGGTGTGATGGTACAATGGTGCATAGTACCACCAGCTCTGCCTCTTGCTGTCCCACTACTGGGCACCCTAATGAGATAATCTACAAACTCACTAAAACTGAGTCAGTAATATCAGAGTTTGTGAGCTTGAGTATATTCTGCTTTGTGTTTCAATGCTGAGTGGATTGATGGGGCGCCCCAAGCAATACTAACCAATCCTCTCTCGCAATACTAATACCAGATATAATTGAGAGGTATGATAAAATGGCCACACCTGCTCATAGCAGTAATGCAGAGCCAACTGGCCCACAGGTGAACTTAGACTGGTTAACATTTACTAATGCAGAGGGGGAAGATTTAGCTTTTATAGCCACTGAATATGAAGATTTTTTTTCAAGCACTAGTGGGAACACAGAAAATCTAGCAATATGCAAACTTTAGAAATAGTTGCAAGAAACAGATCTGCTTTTATCTGCATGCCCTTTACCTGTCTTTATGTTGGTGGAAAAGACAGATCCCATGGAGCCAGCAAATCCAAAAACCTTCATCTTTTTGAACTGAAGATGTGGAATTTATGTTTGAGTGGTAAAGGGTATTAAATCCAATGTACTAATTATTTATACTAATTGTTAGACTATATGTATTACCTCCAATTGAAAGTGTAATCTCCACTTGTATGTTGATTCCATTGTATGGATTATTGTATGAATATTATGATTACAGTATATGTTTTACCTCTGATTGTACATTTTAAATTATGCACTGTATGTGGAATCTCATGTTTTGTATGTACCATCTTCAGGAAGTGCATCACGCATTGTCATGAAAAACAGTGCAATTTCAAAAATACATTGAACGTGTGCCTTTTCTAAAAGAAAATGCTATTTGAAAACAGTGCAACCCTACCCTTTATCAAATTGCAACATTTCAGAATTTTCATAAAGCACAATCTCAAACCAAAATGGTGCATTTTCACAAAATGTGCCTGGTGAATTTACACCAGATTTTGGTACAGTTTTGAGAAAATTGTGCCAAAATGAAACTGGCAAAATTGCACAATTTTGAAAGAATACTAGAAATTTCATCCAAAACTAATAGTGTATCATTTTAAAATTGGACTGGATCGCTTTTTTGAAAGTCACATAAAAATGGTTTATTTTAATGGTGTTCCTAACCATGATATCCACATAAAGGAGGGCCTGTCTAAATTCTTTCAAGGTGATTTGCATATGCATTCCATGGTGTTTTTCAGTATTGGGGTATGCGTGATTTTGTATTTTTTGGAAAACTGGCTTTGATTTCATTACCCTTTCCAGGTAACCCTTCCCTCAGTGAGTTTGTGCAGAGGTTCTTTATTTTTTTAGGTCACTTTCCTATTTTTAAGGATCTGCCTGACCCACAGCCTTAAGACTATTATAAGGGCTGGTTCAGTTTCCCCTGGCTTAAGACACAGATGAAGCACAGCAATGAGTCCTAAGAAGTGCAAAACACATGTCTGCATCACGTATTTTGAACCTTTGCAGTGCTTGTGAAAGGCCATTTGGCATCGTGCTGTCTTGCTTAAATCAGAACCAGTTTAATTCTTTCATGATGATTTGCGTATACATTCCATGATGCTCTGAATTACTGGGTATGTGTAATGTTGTATTTCCTATCCACATACATAGTTTCAGAACTTAAAGTTGATTCCAAGAAACAAATATGAAAACTATTGAACCCTCATTAAAATGCATCATTATGTAATAATCTTAAGAGCTAATACCTCAGTTGAGAATGTTACGAAATATACTGGCTCCCTGACAAGTAGCTACAAGGTGGAATTTAGCAGCATAAGTTGCCCATCTTTTTTTAATTGCTGCCCTCGGCTAAGAAGGGTCTGGTCAAGCCAGTCATACTCCATCCAGCTAAAAAGGCTTTGCATACTCATCAGCATTTTTAGCATATTATAATAAATAAAATTTGCACTAGGATATTTTTCTAACATAAAACTGGCATTGTAGTTTATCATCATTTTGTTTAACTTTATCTTTATTTAAAAAAGAAATGCATACAGTAGAATGGTGCATAAAAATAACTATCCACTTAACCTGAACAAACTCCAACACAATCGGTATGTTTTCTTTTTATTTTATGAGGATTAACTTTATTTGGTTAGTTTTTTTGTTGTAATTTGTAGAGTCTTATTGAAAAATAACCAAAGTCTTTATTGAGCACTTAAAGAAATTACAATGTAAAAAGTATTTTGAGGTTAATAGACACAGCCAAGACATAAAAATCACCTTAACAGGGCTGCAAATGTAAGCATAATAGTAAAGAATGAAGGAAGGAAACCTCATTATTTTAGCAACTATGTATATTTTATACCACATAGGTAATTTAATGATTGGCCTTAAATGAGACTTATTCTCTTCTTTTTTTCTGTTATTTGATGATAATTATGATAATACAGTAATCCAATAACTTTTAATTTTATGTGCAGTCAGATGGGTCTTTTGTTAGCACTTTGTAGTTGGGTGGTATTTATTTATTTATTTTAATGTTGTTAACCGGGTAGGCCCACTGAGCCCTGAAGGTCCCTTTTTCAGGGGCAATCTGGAGTTAGGTACATAGAGTAAAAATATTTTGCAGATACAGTACATAAGAACAAACAACAACTGCTTATAGTCAAGAAAGTAGACATCATGGAATCAAACAGTCACTAGTAGGCAATTCAATATAAACCCACATTAGGACTAGGCTTATGATCTGGGATGGAATTTGTATAGAACATTATTTATTTGAGTTTTGGTAACTGGGTAAGTCCACTGAGACAATTACAGTCCCTTTTTCAGGGCTGACCAGGGGTCGAGTGTCAACCATGCAGATACAGTACAACAATAGACAGTACGATTCAATTGTTGAAGAGCATTCAGTAGAACAGTTAGGTTTGGGGTGGTCCAGGTTTTTCCTTGGTTTAGTTATGTTCAAATGCAAGTGCATTAGCTGTTGTCCAGCAGGTGCTTCCAGAGCCCATTACAGAAGGCTCCCAGTGAGCTAGCTTCCTGCAGGTGGGCAGGGAGCTTATTCTAGGATACAGGTGCGGCATGATTGCAGGATTTGTTTTCAGCTACAGTCTTTACCCTGGGTTCCTCCAGAAGATTTTTTCCAGTGGTGCAGAGCTGTCTACCTGAGCACTTTAGGGCCAGCAGGTCAGCAAGGTTTACTGGGAGTGGTTATTAATAAATCTGTATGCACTGCACAATAGAGGGTACTGTAGCTGGTGTCTAAGGGATGGCCAGTTTAGGGAGGCCAGAACTTCACAGTGGTGTCTCCTTAGGTGGAACATCATGCCAAAGCATGCAGTCTTATTATTTAATGTTTGCATCCTGCTCTGCTCCTGTTTTGCAAGTGAATGCAATAATGGAGCAGCATATGTTAAGGTACAGAAAAGGATGCCTTTTGCTATGGTAATCCTGGTTTCAGAGACCATTCGTCCATTCAAACAGTAAAGTAGACCTAGTTTTTGGTGGATTGTTTTGGTTAGCTGATCCACGTGGGGTTTTAGTGTGAAGCCTTGATCCAGCTCAGGCCCAGGTACTTGAAGGAATCTACTACCTCTACAGGAGAGCCTGATGTGGAGACCAGGGGGAGCAGGGGGCTTCTGTCTGAGCCTAGGGTTCATGGTCCAAACATAATGGCTTTAGTTTTTTTGGCATTCAGTATCAGCCTGTTATCTAAAAGCCATCTTTTTTAAGGGTGCGAAATCAGACTGCAGTTGGTGTCCCAGGTCCACAGTGCAGCTTGAGGTTCTGTAAAGTACTGCATCACTGGCATACTGGCCCTCACAGCTGCCTCCACAATGATTGTTTAGATAATTTATGAACAGCAAAAACAGGAGGGTCCCAGGATAGAATCCTGAGGTACCACCTCCTTGATAGGGAGTGATTCAGATGTGGCACCTCCCCACTTGACCTTTTGGGAACGGTTGGATAAGTAGCTGCTAAACCAGTTTAATGAGTGATGATCAAGGACAAATTGACTCAGTTTGTATACCAATAGGTTGTGGTCCACCAGGTCAAAGGTCTTGGTCAAATCGATAAATACAGCCCTGGTTGGGGTACCTTTGTCAAGGGCCTTAAGGACATAGGTGAAAAATCTGAGAGCTGCAGCAGTCCCATGCTTTTATCTGAATGAATACTGGGTGCTCACCAGCAGCTGATTTGCTCCCAAGTAGTCAAAGCATTGGCAGTAGACTAGCTGCTCTTGTAGTTTGGCTAAACATAGAAACATAGAAGTTGACAGCAGATAAGGACCACAAGGCCCATCCAGTCTGCCCATTTTTTCTACCTTATGAATGTGCCATAGGCCTGTGCTCTGTCAATGTCCTATCAATTCATGCTCATCTTTATTGCTCCCGTATGACTGTCCCATGCCTGTTTGAAGCCCTGCACTATAGAAACATGGAAGTTGATGGCTAAGATGCATAAGAGGGAGACTGGCCTGTAGTTAGCAATAGGCTCCCTGGGGCCTCCCTTGCGGATAGGCACCACATATGCCTGTTTCCATGTGTTAGGTAGAACTCTTTCCGGCAGGGACCTGTTGATGAGCCATGTGATGGGTAGGGTTATGGCATGGGCAGCAACCCTGAGCAATTTAAGGTCAAGGCCATCAGGGCTGACCGAGCCCTTTGCCTTAATGCTCTTTAGTAGAGAAAGTACTTCCTTAGGATGTACTATCTATAAATGAAATTGTGGTTACTGAGGATCCAGTTTCTCAGGGCTTGACCACTCAGAACTTTGTGGGGGGAGGCCCGCCTTGTAGTTTTCAAGGTCCATAAAGAACCTATTGAAGGCTGTTGTGGCCTTCTGGCCTTCACTGATTGTGTAGCCATTGCAGTCAATTGGACCATGTAGGGGTTTACCATTACCCTTCACCAGGGCATTAATATGGGTCCAAAAGGACCTTGGATCAATTAGTTTGGTCTGTTGGAGGTTCTTAATGTACTCATGCTTTGCAGTCTTTGCTGTTTGTTTATATTGGTTTCTTAGGGTCCTATAGATTATCTTGTCTTCTGGGATGGCTGCCTCCCTGTACCTGACCCAGATCTTGTCACACTTGATCATCATGGATTTTAGCTCAGTTGTTATCCATTTTTAGCAGCACTCCATAGCTCTTAGTCTCCTTAGAGGAGCATGTAGGTTGGCTGCAGAGATGGAGGTATTTTGGAAATATTCCAGTGTATTGTTTATGTTAGGGAGAAGCTGTATTGGGCTCCAGTCATGACTGAGTAGGTATTCCTGGAAGGCCTCTGCAGAGAATTTGGAAACATCTCTTGCTGTGAAGATTCTTGGTGGAACCTTGGGCTAGCGGTTCTTCCATATGCAAAATATTGGAGAGTGGTCACTCAAGGCATCTGCCAGAGTGCCAGCCATCTGAATGTTTGGTGGTTTGAAGCCAGTACCCAGTCTAGGGTGGAATGGTTCCCTGATTTGATGTTATGCCTTGTGGTCTCAGCGATGACCTGGGACAGACTGGCATTCATGAGGGTGGCCCTAAGAGCCTGCTCTGAGTCAGGTGCCCAGTTCAGGTTAAAGTCCCCTAGGATTACAATTTCAGAGGGGGCATGTTCTGCTAGCAGTTTGGTTAGTGCCTCCAGTGCTTGGATGGTGACCTTGGGAGGGTTGTAGAGGCATCCTATCATTAGATGCTTAGCATGTTCAAGGGTAATCCTAACGAATATTGACTCACATCCAGTGCAGCCAATAGAGGGAAGGGAGGCTAGTGATGCATTCAGGGAGTCTTTCACATAAATAAGTACCTCACAACCTTTTTTTTCCTCCCTAACTTTCCTGAATATATTATAGTCATTGAGTTCAATCTCATGTGTTAAGATGTAGGGCTTTAGCCAAGTCTCAGATACTGCCAGTATGTCTGGTTTATAAAGATCCACCTAGCTTTGCACTTCATGTAGTTTGGGGTGTAGGCTGCAGACATTCATGTGGGCTAGTCTTAGGCCCTTGGGGGAGACCCAGTTTGGGTCATGTGGGGATTCAATGATAAAGTTTGCCACAGGTGGTCCAGGGTTGGGTTTGATATCTCCTGCAAGGAGGACCCGCAGAAATGCAGTTTGGCTTAGTTCTTTTAGTATTTTGAGGAGAGCATCTCTAAACCCCTTACTTTTGGTGCTGTGAAACATTTATTTATTTATTTAAAAGTTGACAACTGGGAAAGGCTGAGCCAAGGCCTGTTTCTAGGTGCAACCAGGGGTAGGGGTAGGGGTGAATACAGTATACATAACAAATAAGCACTAGTTAAAAACATAACAGAGATATGAAGGAATATATAAAGTAAGCGTAGGTTACATCTTATACATCTTAAGCATAGGTTGCATCTTGCATATTAGGTAGCAGGTCCCCCTTCTAATTAACCCATGCATCACCAGCAGTGAGTCCACTGAGTGCATTGCAGGTTGGTAGTTCAAGCTAGGTTGGTGGTAGTCCTGAGGTTCCCAGGTTGTGTTGCAGCCCTCATTCAAACTCAATAGCTGATCCACCCAACTAACAGCACAAATGTACATGATGACCAGGATTATGCTCCTATGCAGCATTATTTTAGGGTTATTATGCCTGAATATTGGGGTTAGGAGGCTCTGGGGCCTTCCGTCACCTGAGTTTGGCATACCTGCACTAACTTACTGTGTCTTACTAAGCCACAAATTTCAGGTCAGTCCGGCTCTTAAAAACTCTTAGCACTAGTTATCTAACTGCATATACTTGCTTACTGTGACTTAGTAAGCCACAAGTTACAGGGCAATTCAGCTCTTAAGAATTTTAATAGATACTGGGCACAGTGGTCACACCTAAGAAGAGCTCTTAGTAGAGATGCAGAACATGATTCAGAAAAGCTGTGGAACACGGTTCCACTAGAACACAATGGCCACCAACCAGGGCAGTCCAGCTCTTTATAACTTTTTTGGACTAGTTTCCTAGAAGATTACACTTGTTTACAGTGACTTACTAAGCGACAACTTACAGGGCAACCCAGCTCTTAAATTCTGATAGTTTCTAGGCACTGTGTGCCCCTTAAGCATACTCTCTAAGTGAAGCTATGGTATACAATTACTATCTAAAACACATTGACCAAGCATAGACAAAGTGGCAGAGTGACCACTGATTAAAGAGATTTGGAGGCAGGTGAGGGTGGGTGGGAGAAAATTAAGCAAGCCGGATACTTTCTCTAATTGGCAAGCTGACCCAGGCTGGCAAGAGTCCTTGATACAATTTGAGTTCTGGTGAGCTCCAGATACAGTTTAGAAGGTCCTTATTTTACTTTGAGCTTTGGTGAGCTCCAAGGCAGTTCATCATTTAAAGAAAAAATCAGTTGCTGCAGCTCCAGTGATCTGTAGGCATTGTCCATCCTCCGAGTGCTCCATTGAGCTTAAAATATGAGCAGCAGTCCTCTGGGAGCTCAGATGAGCTCTGAATTCAAGTGGAAGGAGAATAATATTTGTTTTTGCAGCTCTGGTGAGTCGCAGTGAAGCTTGTGATCCTCTACAGTCTTCAGAGGAGCTCCAATGAGTTCTCTAACCTCAGCTACCTGAAGAAATCACCCCTTTTAAAGGCTGAATGGGCTCAGCAGCTTGGCGTCTTTTTTCTGGATGGGTGGCATGTACTGAAGTGAAAGTCAAAAGTATACATTAATGGTATTAACTGCAGTAGTGGGCTCAGGAACACTGCTACCATGGGACTAAGCTAGGGTTCTACACAGATTTACAATGTCATGAACATTGAATTTTGAATTATCTCTAATGTTCAATTGTTTGTAATGCACCTATTTTCAGAAATTATAGTTATGCTCCCCAAATGTTCCATATTTAACTGTGCCTAAATAAAAGCTGGTGTGGAAACTGTGATTTCTGTTGCTTTCATTTTATAGACAACATTCGGTACAATTTTCATCAGGGAACCATGAATTTCAAATGTTGTATGTGGCACTGTATGGATTCAGAACTTTAAGCATGGTTGAACATCTGAAAGGTCAACAACTTGTGCTCAAGATTTCTAAATCCATGCAGTGACAAAGTCAAAACTACATGTTCCTGGTGCCATGAAGAAAACTGCAAAATGTTGTATATAAAAAGGAAAATACAAAACACAATTTACAATTAAATATTGATAATTAGAAGGAATGAATATGCACTAGTTGCTTAAAATAGGAATACTATAAGCAGTTTCAAACTCACACAAATTTCCTGTCTCCAAAGTGAATAATTCGGTATGGTTTGGTAATAAAGGGATGGCCTTGCTAGGTAAGAGACCAAAATAACAAATTCATTGTTTTGATTCATTGTTATGCATAAAAGCAAAAGAAATACAGTCTGTAGTTATAGCACTGTAGTTGTTTGAAGGTCACCAGCCATATAAGGAAGGAATAATGTATGGGCACCAATACACAACAAACCTGTTTTTCCATTGAAGGATTGAGATACCAGCATATGGACCTCGAGAGTGAAGCTTGGGAGTGAAGTACATGCTGGTATCTCAACCCCAAGATGGAAATGGAAGGTGAGTTGTTATGGGCACCCATATTTTATTTGTTGTAGTGTATGGTTATAAAGAAACGTGCCTGACGTGTCTTTTTTTTTTTTAACCATGGTTAGTGTAATGCTGAAGTACAGTGAGCATAGACATGAAACCAGGAAGTGGGAGTTACTGTAGTGGGAGGGAACTGCAGTTGCAGTAAATGATAGAACATGTACAATAAGGTTTTTAGGACATGCACAATGACTTTAGAATGTGCACAACAATGTTTTTGAGCTGCTTGAATTCTGTGCACAGTAAGCACTAACCATACACTATACAGTTCTTTTCCCATAAAAATTTATGGTATTTTTTTCTTGGCTCTAAAAAAAATGAAACAATTACTGTAGTTTATAAGAATAACAAAGTGCTCCTTAAAGATTCCAGTCTTCAGTTTTCTTTAATCTGGAATTTTGCATTTTGTCATTCTATAAATAACCTTGTTTATGCTTTTTAATATTTTTGCTTATCTCAAGTAAGATGTTAATTGTACCTTTATTAATTTGCCTATGAATGCTATGCTCTGTAATTACAGCTCCACAGGCTTCATCTTGCTCTTCATAGGACATTTCTGAAGTACAATTACAATATACAGGAAAGCAGGTAGGAATATAATTTAGTACTGTTTAACATATATTCAGGTTTTGCATATACAGTGACTGTATTTTAAGGCCCTCTAGCCAAAACATTGCCTTTAAAAACAAAACATGGAAATTCTTTACATACCTGTGTTTCAGGTGTTAAAAGAATCTAAAAATGTATAGTAATTCAGCATGTATATAGAGAATATGTTTTACTGCAACCTGTATCACCATAATCTTGTGGTATTTGTTGCATATCACCTTGTTTCATTTGCTATTTTTTGAGAACAATTTATTTATTAATGTATTTATTTATTACTTTATTTATTTATTGATGTCTTTGATAACCAGGTGAGCAAACTGATCCAGAGGATCATTTTCAGTTGCGACCCAGGCCACCAGGGTGGCAAACACAACAAACATCGATACAATACAAGCAAATTACAAAATACAATTATAACATACCAACTGGAAAGCCTATATGAATAAGAATTTTTAAGTATTTATTGTTGCAGTTGAAAAGCTTAGTTTTATTTTCTTGTAACTTTTACCATAATCCTTCTTAAGAAGGGCATAACTTTATGAGTAAACTTTTATTTGCCTTTCTTGTAGTATTTTCCCTACTGATTCAAGGTTTTTTGGTGGCTATGGAGAGTCTGATAATACTGAAGATATTACCAAAATAATCTCAGAACACGCAAAGAGAGCAGGTAATGGGTCAGCATTACAAAGGAAAAAAGTACCATTTATGTTGTTTGCTTCCCTTTATAGTACTTATAACTTTTTGATACATGCATTTTTTACAGATATTCCGGCAGACACTATAAAAGTGACCCTTGGTGAAGAACTCTTCAAAATATGTTATGAAGAAGATGATCATATTTTAGGCATTGTTGGCGGCTCACTTAAAGACTTCTTGAATAGTTTTAATACTCTGCTCAATTTCAGTAGCCCTGGTCATGGAGAAGGTGATGCCGTTGAAGAAATTGCCATCCTCTGCCTAGAAAAGGATCAGGAACATATGAATGTGTACTACTTTTGGCCTAAAAAAGTAACAGCTTTAATTCTCCCTGGCATTATCAAAGCTGCAGCTAATCTTTTGTATGAAACTGAGGTTAGAGTTTTACGGACATCATCTTGTCTTGGAAAATGCAGTATTGAATTTGACAACCAGCCCTACATTTCATACTCTCTCCAAGTCAAAAGCTTTAATGCCTCTTTATCTCCCTGCAAAACTGAGTCTTGCATTGGTATCACTGTGTCTCAGTTCTGCAAGACCTTCCCATTCCATTTCATGTTTGATAAAGACATGACTATTTTACAACTTGGGGATGGTCTGAAGAAACTATTAAATCAAAGAGACATTCAAGGAAAATCAAAATTTGATGAATATTTTAAAATTGCCACACCAAAAGTTAGTACCACTTTTACTGGGATATTAACAATGCTCAACACACAGTTTGTTGTACATATGAATCCAGGAAGAAACAGTGAAAAGCTCCCCAAGGTGAGAGAAAGATACATTTTTGGAAATTTAATTTTAATGAATTGTTTTCTTCAGCATGTTTGTCCCTTTTCATTGTTGAGCAAAAACTTCTACGTTTGGTTCCTTCTTGTAGCAAAAGCTCCCAAGTTTGGTTTCTATTTATGCAGGCCTGGTCAGAATTACAGTAACCAAAAGTCAAAACCGGGCACTGGCATTCTCTGACAAAAAACTTCCATTGTAACTTAGACATTGTGTACAAATATTTTATTCAGTGCTACAGCAAACAAACATGAGTATACACAGGAAATTCAAATACCCAATTCTCCCCACATCCTCAGCATACTTTGTCAAGACCAGAATAATATAACCACATGAAAGAGCACTAGGCTTGTCTGACCCCTGAGGGACCCCAATCATAACCCCCTGACCTTACAGTATGTATCATTTTGTACCACCCTTTGGGTTCTCCTTCCAAGCCAATTCTCCACCCATCAAATGACTTTCTTCCCAACACTTATCCCCCTCCCCATTTTTTAACAGCCTCTTGTGGGGAACAGCAGTAAGGCCTTCCTAAAGTCCTAGGAAAGGATATACAGCACTTGGCCCTTATCTAATGCTTTTAACATAGTAACACAGTGTTTAAAAAGGTCAGGAGGTTAGTCTGACAGGCCCTGTCCTTCACAAATCCATGCTGTTTTCTGTCTTGGAGTTCATGGAATTCAAGGATATCAACCAGCTGCTTCTAGATTATGGTCACGAGGAGGTTTTCAACAGTAAAAGTTAGGCTAACTGGTCTGTAATTTCCTTGGTCCCTCTTGCAATCACTCTTGTACAGGGGAGGATGTCTGCTACTCTACAGTCCCTGTTGACTTTGTCCACCTCAATCAGGCAGTTAAATATGTCTGCCACTGATGTTGCCAGAGCTGCCCCAGCTCCCTGAGTACCCATGGATGCAAACCATCTGGTTCCATAAAATTACCCACATGTAACCTCTTTAGCCCCTTAAATGCCGTTTTCTGTGTGATACTACCCATTTCCAAATTTGTTCTCCACTCAACCTGGATATTGCATTTTGGGAGTGGCCTTCCATCCTCAACTGTGAAGATGAAGCAGAAGTATTCATTCAGAATATTAGCTTTCTGCCCATCTCTCTATACTACCACTCTTTCTTCATTTCTAGATATACATAAAAAAGGCATTGACATTTCCTTCACCCTTCTGGAACCTTTAGTTTTGTCTCTGTCTTGGCCTTCCCTTACTGCCTTAATTGCTTCTTTTACCTTTATAAGTTACAGCTCCCTATTTGCCTCCATCTGTTTGATCTTGTACACTTTGAAGGCTGCCTTTTTTAAGGCTGTTGGTGAATCCTACAGCTGTTTTACTTTCATAGCTTACAAAATGGCTGTTCATGTCACCTTCCATTGGACTTTTGGAAGTATCCTTCTGAAAGTTCAATGGAGCTTGTAACACTCTGCCACGATCGGCCACTATGGAGTGATAGTTGCACTATTTTGGCTGTTACTTCCATATTCCAGGATATGAACTGCACATGAGCACCTTGTGCACATGTGCAGTTCTGCTTGTGCTGCATTCTTGTGAATGGCGTATTGCCATTCACCGCAACTACACATGTGCAAATTTCATGTATGCACAGTTGCGTCACCACTGCCATCTTGTGGATGGCATTTGGCAGTGCTGTCAGTGGTAGAAAACCAGAGCTTTGGAAGCTCACCACAGCTGTATCGGCTCTGGCTAGTTCCTGTTTTTGTTACTGCTACTCCATCCTCCCTGGAAAGCCACATAGGCCTCGTATGCCTCTTCCCTTGCCTATGCATCTGAGGCAAACTAGTTACAGCTAGAATCCCTTGTTTAATATCTTCCCACTTGCTCTCTGCCCCATCTAGCTGTTTGTACCTCACACATTTCTTCCTTGCTCTAGCTCCTTCTCCATCGTCCCACAGTCAGCCCTCCTAAAGATCAGGATCATTGTCTGGGACAACTGCCTTTGTGATTTCAGGGATATGTCAAACCACACTGTGTTGTGGTAGCTAGTCCCTAGAATCTCCTTCATTGTTAACACCTCAATGCTCTCTCAGTTGTTTATTTATTTATTTAAAATGTTGGTAACCAGGAGAGGCACACTTAGCCAAAGCTCATTTCCAGGTGTGGCCCAGGGAAAGGGAAGGGAGGGTAGTGGATATATTAAGACAGATTACAATTAATTAAAAATATTCAAGTAAAAACACAAGGTGCTTGAAAATACAATTATGTGAGCATTAGGGATTGGAATAATGCATGAGTATTACATAAGAAAAATTGGTAGAGGCATAAACTAAATAAATAGTAGCAATAATAAACAGGTAAGATGGATATAAATAATGCAGAAAAGACAGTAAGGAAGTAATAGTATGCAATAGATTCTAGAACATTTGGAGAAAAGTATAGTGCATAAAGAGTGAAATTAATAGGGGTAAAGAGTGTCTTACTCCAGACTGTCAAGAGGAGGAAGGACAGGAATGAGGGGATAGGGATAGCATACATTTTAAGTAGTGAAGAGATGGAGTTAGAGATGGGGAGATTGGTAGTGAGTTCCAGAAGGAGCGGAGATGATAGGGGAAAGCAGCCTGCCCTGAACTGGATAAAGGGTGGGGGGGGAGAGAGAGAAGGTTTTAGAGTCTCGGGAGCATAGCAGGTAGAAAGAGAGGGATGAGGGGAAGAGGAGAGACAAGAGGGATCCAAGCCAGTATTTTGAGATAAGATTGGTACAGTGATGCTGCCAGCGTAAGTGAAGAGATGGACATGTAGAGGTAACAATGGTGTGTATGGGGTGGAGCATTACAGGCAAAAAGCCAAAAGGCATTACAGAGAGAATCCATTCTAGAGAGGGATAAGGTAGGGGCAGGCACAAAGACCATATCACCATAGTCAAAAAAATCATTTTAGTACGCAGCTCATGGTGGACGTCAGGAGAGAGGGAATCTTTGTTCTGATACATGGCACCAAGCTTGGGATGAAGTTTGGAGTGGATATAATCAATATGGCTGAGGAAATTAAGTCACCTGTCTAACCAGATGCCAAGATATCTGAAGGCAGGGACAACATCTAGAGTAGTGCAGTCAAAGGTGGAAAAGGAGGGGAGGGGAGAGGATGGAAGGGAGAGAAGATAGATAATTTCCTGTGTGGTACCAAAGTCTTGGGCACAGTTTTTCTTGGTGTCTACTTTAAGATGATTTGCCTGGAACCAATGTACAATCATAAGAAAGTCACTCTGTAACTGAGACACCACCTCCTGGTTTGCAGGTCCAGAGGCATAGAGGACTGTGCCATCGGCGTAGATATGGATATGGGAAGTGACACAGACAGAAGAAAGGTCATTTAGGAAGATCAGGAAAAGGACAGGGCCCAGAATGGAGCCTTGAGGTACACCAGCTGGAATGGGATGGGGGACAGGATGTCTCCAGCCTGAATACATTGTGTACAGCCCATAAGCTAAGACCAACACCAGGAAACAACATGCAGACCAGCAGACAGAAGATTGGATAAGAGAAGCAATAAAACACAGAATCAAATGCTTTGGCTAGGTCAATAAAGATGGCTGCTGTGATAAGTCCCTGATCCATGCCTGTGAGTACTGAGTTGGTGACATGGAGAAGGGAAGAAATGGTTAAGTGATTCTTTCTCAAGCTGGATTAAAACAGAGAGAGGAAATCTGAAGTGTTAAGGAAATCAGTAAGTCTAGTGAATTTGAGGGACTCTTGCAATTTTGCCAGGGAGGGGAAAGGTGATATAGGTCTATAGCTGCCAGGAGCAGAGGGACCACCACCTCTGTGAAGGGGGAGCACCCTGGCAATGTTCCAAGCCTGAGGAATGATACCTAGTGTGAATGAGAGGTAAAGCAGGTTGGAGAGTGGTAGAGTAATGGAAGGGTACAGAGATTTAGAGAAGATTGGAATCAAGTCCATCTGGGCTGAATTTGGGCAGATTGAGAAAAAGAAGGGCAAGGAAAACTTCTTGCACAGAAACAGGAGAGATGCTGAAGCCCTTCGATGGAGAGGGGGCAGGAGAGGCAGGAGGCGCAGTGACCGGGCTTGTGGGAATGGCACATGTAGTGAAAAAGGAGTTGAATATTGACACAACAAAGACTGGCAAACCATCAACCAGCAGTGGGTGTGAGGGTGAGGTTTGGGAGGAGGTTCAAAGAGGGAGAGTTGAGGCTGTGCTGGAGGGTAGATTTGAAATGCTGGGCTTTCCCTGCTTTAATAGCCTTCATACATGAATTTCTTATGGACCAATAGAAGTGGAGATCGGGGGGGGGAGGAGGATTTGTAGCATGCCCAGGTGAGATCTTGGGACTTGTAAAGCTGGTTGATATTACCAGATACCCAAGGTGGTGGGAGCATCTGACCCTACATCTTTGGGGGGACATGGGTATTCCATACCTTGTTTAGGATATAGCAGGAGAGGGAGAAAGCCAAATCAATATCAGAGGCAGAGTAGATGAGAGACCAGGCAGAATACAGAAGGTCACAAAGGAGGACATCAATGTTTACAGACCTGAATGGTGTAAGCCAGAGATGGTTAGGTGGAAAGTGAGACTGTACCTTTCTGACACAAAATGTCATATAGTGGTCACTGAAGGCATCAGGAAGATTACCAAAAGCAATAGTGCGGTGGGGGTGGGAGTAAAGCACCCAGTTCAGGAGAGGTTGGTTGAGGGAGAAGGGGTTTGGTCGGGTGGGTTCCTTGACTAGCTGAGAGAGGTTCAGAGACTCTATATTTTCAATGCTGGGCTTGAGGACAGGAGATGACCAGTTAATGTTAAAGTCCTCGAGAAGAATAAGCTCACAAGAAGAGGCTACAGACAAAGGGTGGAGATGATGTCAACAAGAGAGAGAGAGGAAAGATTTTGGGAGATGCATACATCACTCCTGCAAAGATGTTGAGGGAGGAGGGGAACTTGAGATTAATTAGAAGGAGCTCCTGTGAGGAGGGAAGGATTCACAAAGACAGAACAGGATAGATTTTGGTGAATGTTGATGGCTATGCCAACACCCCATTCGCCATGGTCCTTTTCAAAAGAGGTGGCAGTCCAGAAGGGATAGTTGGTCAGAACTAGGTTGAGAATGGTCCTTTCTCTAGTCTGTTGCTCCAGTTGTTGAATCAGGAAAACATCCTGAAAGGTATCTAGCTAAACCTGATTTCTGGTACTGCGCCATTGGGATACTTCAGTAAGATCTGGTATGCTGAAGTTTCCTAAGAGGACTATTTCCTTTCCAGCTACAGCCCTGTTCATCTCATCTTTTTGGTAAGGGTGCCTGTAGATGAATCCCATGTGAAAAACCTTTTTGTCATCTGCCGTAAGCTGTACCCATAGTGATCCTACCATGACCCATACCCTTATTCTCAATTGTTCTTATATGCTCCTGACATACAGTTAAACCTCTCCTCACCTTGCCCCATTACCAAGTCCCTCCTGAAAAATATGTAGCCTGGGACAGTGAGGTCTTAGTCATTGCTGGGAGAAGATCTAATTTCTATCACTACTACTGTTTATTTATTTGAGAAATATCGGCATTACAACCTTTGAGTCAGCGACTCATTTCCAAAGGCTCCACATCATAATACATATATGGTACATACAAGGAATGATGACATAATACATTATGTAAACAGTTAACGTACAGTTTAACAAAAAAATCAGGCATTAGTACAGTAAGGAAAAGTTACAGAACCATTTGATTTTGCCAGATGGCAAGCAATGCTGGCAAGACATATATAGACCTGGTTGGGATGAGGACTAAGCAGAGGACGTTGTTTCAGGTGGAAGCCTGCTAGTACTAAACTTGCAGCCTGAGGCATGGCCTTGTCATAACTCAGGGTCACAGAGGGGGCCCTGAGGTTGGTTGGCCCTAGGACAAAGACATCTTTTTAATGATCCAGTACATGGGGGATCTAGTGTAGGTAGGTACATGTGCGGGATGCCAGAAGATGTTTTTTTAGGGCAACCTTAAAAGGGCCAAGACTAGAACGGGAGGTGGTCAGAGCGGGCAGGGTGTTAAACTAGGTAGGGGCTCTAACCAGGAACAATCTCTGTGCCAGGGTTGTTTTGACCCTTGGGTCGGTTATGGTTATTTTGGTTGCACTATGCGTGTTCATAGAAGGGGTGGTGATTTTTAGAGTGGCTGAAATGCCGGGGGGGGGGGTTAAACTGAGTAGTGATTTTTTAGCCATGAGAAAGGCCTGGTATTGCACTCTTTCATCAAAGTTCAGAACCTGGGCAAGTGAGTAGAGGGTGCAGGTATGGGTCATTTGATTGGTGCAAGTTAGGAGCCTGCAGGCTTTATTGATCACTACCTTTATTTTCCCAATGGCAGTGGCATCAGCTGCAGAATATACCAGAAGGCCATAATCGACCAGTGAGAGGACCGATGATGTCATGGTTGCTATCTGCTTTAATTTTCTGTAACTCACTTACTTTGTTTTCAAGAATTGTAGCATTTAGAAGACTATGCTACATGACTTTGCTAGTTCCTTGTGATAATTTTTTTTTAATTCAGATTTTGATTCCCCTGGAACTGACAGGTAGGGCTCTGGCCCCCCTACCACAAGGGCTCACATCTGTTTCTGCACCCACAACACCATCACCGGGATCATGGCCAGGGGCTTCATGGTGCCTGCCAGCTCTGTTCTTTTTTTCCAATTTTCTCCCCCCCACCTAAGTCACATGTACACATGTGAAGGCACATGCAGACCACGGTACTGAAGCACCCTCCCTGTATGTGCCACCTGCTCACCTACACAACCCTCAGGCCTCCACCTGGGGGCATTTGGACTCCGGGGGTGACAAGGTGCCTTCCCAGGAAAGGAGAACTATCTTTCAGCTGCTCTATCCAGCTTTCTCCCTCCCTCCCCATCCGGCTAACCCCTCCAATGACGAAGGCTCATTCCTAAGTGCAAAATTTCACCCAAAAGCTATGAAATTTCACTTACAAATGGTGGAATTTCACAGCAAAATGCCAAAGTTTGTAATTTTGTGGTGAATTTTGCAATTTTCAGGTGAAATTTCACATTTCACACCCACAAAATATTTCATAAAATGCACAAATTTAGCAAATTATTTTTCACGGTGAAATTGCCTATTTTGTGGCAATTTCACTGGTAAGATTTTATTTCACAACATCTCTAAACCTCTGTCCCAATACCCTAGCTTCCTTCACAATGAGATGAAAGCCATCTGGTTTAAATAGGCATTTTTCCCACCAGAAGGCAACCCAGTCCCTCAGGAAGCAAACCCTTCAATGCACCACCCATAAAACTAATCATTTAACTAGAATATTTCCAGCTATCTTGCCTCCCCCCTCCTGTGTACTATGAGAGTCACTGAGAGGGTTAACATACCCTCTGGGAGGTTCTCAGAGTATACAGGAGGTGGGATCACAATTGTAAGGTGATTCAGTGTAGGAATATAAATGATACATTGTAGTTAGAAAATGTTGCATTATGTCATGATAAAGGATTAATTAGAAAATATTGCTATTCATAGTAAACTAATGAAATTACATTTTAAATATGTCTGAAAAATTAGTAATTCATATATATTTAAACCAGATGTTATACTTTTATGCAAAGTTTCTACACAAATACAACCTTTTTCCCTTTCTAGGTTATGGATTTTAAAGGCCAGATGATCTACTTATCTGAATCCAATGCTATTTTGTTCCTGGGATCTCCATGTGTGGATAAATTAGAAGAGTTTACTGGCAGCGGGTTGTACCTTTCAGATATTCCTATACATAATGCTCTGAGAGATGTAGTTTTGATTGGAGAGCAGGTCAAAGCCCAAGATGGACTTAAAAAAAGAATGGGAAAGCTGAAGGCTGCCCTTGAGCAAGCCCACCAAGCTCTTGAAGAAGAGAAAAAGAAGACTGTTGATTTATTGTTTTCAATTTTTCCCAGTGAGGTTGCTGAGCAGCTGTGGCAGGGGAAAACAGTGCAAGCCAAGAAGTTTGATAATGTCACCATGCTTTTCTCAGATATTGTAGGATTCACGTCAATCTGTTCCCAGTGTACACCTATGCAGGTTATCACCATGCTTAATGAGCTATATACACGTTTTGACTACTATTGTGGATATCTGGATGTCTACAAGGTAAGTTTAGTTCATAGTAACAGCAGGATGTGGTGAATTGTGCCTTTTTCTGCAAATTTTTTCTACTGTTAATTCTTTTGAAGAGTTGTCAAGGACAGTGCTTAATTAGAGACATGATTCATAAAAACATAGCACAGTTTATACTACATGTTTTCAAAAATTACAGTATATAGCACTAATGTTGGGCGACACCAGGAATTTTACATCTGTATAGTAATTTTTAGAAGGCAATAGTTGTGTCTGTTCAGAGACAGATAACAGCACAGATAACAGATAACAGTTTTCAAAACTTGCATGCACCCAAATGGAAAGGTATTCTTTAAATGGTACATATGTTTATAGATTAATGTAACTTAATTCAAAACTTAAAGTAAAAACATGAATAAATCAAGAATTCATATTTTGCCCTCTGTAAGGAATCAGGACCCCCTTCCCATGTAGAAATAGAGTTCACATTAAACTTTCAGACTAATGAATTGGTTTTGCATTGTTTTAAACTCACATTGTATTGTTTTGCAACCCTTAACCTGCTCACTAGCAACTTTTATGAAATATTTTGCAACTCACCTAAAATGCATTTCCATATGAGTCAGAATACAATCCCAAACTTAGTTGCATCTCATGGGTAATAGTGTTTGCATAGCTGTATGCTGGATCCAGCAACACAGGTACAATTTATTGAGAAATGCAAAAGCAACTCTTTGAGTTTAATTCAAACTTTATTGTAGTATGCGATTGTAATTTAAGATGTTAATGTTGGTGAATGTTGCCCATAGACTTTGAAAGGGATTTTCTCATCAAACACAATGTGACTATGCAGTTAGCCTGTGCAGCAGCAATGCATGGTGCAAAGATTGCATTAAATCTATGTGCTGTATAAACTGGCTAAAGAGCCCCTGTGGTATCCACAATATTCCCCTTGTTGAGTGCTGCATGCCTACCCACCTGATCCCCACTCATTTTGCAGATACATATGCAGCATGCTGGGGGGAAGAGCTGCACAGCACAGTATTCATTAAGCCACCCTATCTCTTGCCACCTGGTTTGCTGTCCCTGCTGAGTTCTAGTGTCCCAAGACATTCAGGTCTAGCATCTGGCCATTGGATGCAGGGAGCAGGTCAAGAGTGGTGGCTCTTGATGCTTGTGGGCTCCCAGGTGGCTGGTGAAGCTGTTCAATATGCTGAAAAGTGTGGGGAAGACACAGTTATAAACTGAAGGTTTCAGTTTCAAAAGTGTGCAAATTATGAACAAGTGCAGGTTAAGTAAGCAATACTGCATGACTGTGTGTTTTGTGCTGGGATAATATCATGCCTGGGATGGTTGGGCACGAGGCCACAGGTCAAGTGCATCCACCCCAGAAGTGACGTTATCCCAGCAACACAGACACATGGAGTGCATTATTGCTATTATATAATGGCTCATTTTTAGAACATAGAAAAAAAAGTTGAAAAATGACATTTAAAGCAGCAGTGCAATGAAAATCGGCTAAAATTTGACCCCTCCTTTTTTCTTCCTAATTGATGCCAGATGTCTTCCAGTTTATTTTAGTGGTAAAATTTTCAGTTTCCATTATCATTTAAGTATTTTATGAACATTTTAAAATAATTATTTCCTAAGAAAAAGATGGTAGCCTCAGTTTTTGCACAGAAATAATACTGAGGACCTGAGGAGGGTAAAAATCCAGACAAAAATGTATATGTACAGTACACATCATAGGAAGCATCCAGAAAACCCAAATCATGAGTTCTGCCAATATTTTTCATAACCATAGCAAAAAATTAGCTTTTTGGAATAATTTTTATCATTGCACTGCTGCTTTAATGTCACATTTTTTTCATATATTGGAATGGGTAGGGTTACTTTATAAAAACAAATAGTGCTGATTTATTATTTCAGCCAGCAGGTGGAGCTGATATATTTTTCTTGTGGCTCTGCAGTCTCCATATTAATATCAGGGCTGTCAGTCTTTGTTAGTATGCCCTATTGTCTTGGCCTTTGTTTTGTTTTTCATGCGTTTCAGTTTGTGTTTCTCTCTGTTTGTATTTTTGTTAATTAATGTTTGTGCTGTTATGATGCTTGATATTGGACATTGCTGCCACCCCCTACCTGCTCTTCTGATCAATCACTCGATGCCGCTGCTTTGAGGATGTGTGTTAAAGAGGAAAGGAGGTAGGAAGGATGCTTTGCCAGTGGTTTTATTGTTGCAGTTAAAAAGAAAAACAGAAAAGGAAAGTGATTTGAAGACAGAGCAAGTGAGTGTTACAGATGTGTGGTGACTTGTGCTTGCTCACTTGTTCATTCCACTCAGTCTGTCAGCTGCATTAATGAATTTTAGTTTTATGGTTTTTTTATATGGAATAGAAACTTTGGGGACTTTGTGGAATGCCTGTGGGTTGTTGGTTTGATTTTGGCAGTTTTTTGACTCGGGAACACTGAAGGCATGTGCCAAACAGCAATAACCAAAGCGGGCTGTTGAATGGGGGTAACTGAAGCGGGTTGGGTGGAGTGATTCTGTTTAGAGTTGATGTGGTCGTCTGTGGCCTGGGACTAGAGCCATGATGTTGTACTGGGATAACATCACCACTCCAGTCCCAGACTGACCAATCAGAGGTCAGGATGTTCCCTTGCCATTGTATAATAGTCAGTATTCCAATGTGTCTGATCAGTTAGTATTCAGTACATCCCAACAGCTGGTATTGACACAGTCCTGAATTAAGCCAGCAAGTCAGCCACAAAACGTGACCACCTTCACTGTGTTTGTTGAGGAGGTAGCTCTGATACTATGAAATGAATGGTCAGACTGTATTATCATGTGCTTATATTTTTTTTCTTATAAATTATCTATTCAACAAAGGTTGTAGGTAGTCTGAAAGTTAATTTACTATTTTGAGACACCTTCATAAAATCACAAAAATATTTACAGTAACATTGTGTTTGTTAAGTTGAACAGAATTAGAGGTTGACACTGAATACATAAGTGACAAGCCTTCAAAGTAAGGTTAAAATGAGATTTTATTTTTGAACTAGCAGTAATTTATATGATTGATTTCACAGAAAAATAAGGAATGACTGTTTGAGTCATAGCCCATGCTTGTAGGTGTCCTTGTAAGAGATGGCTGACAACCAAATTGACTTGTAAACTAAAATACTAATATAAGGAGTAATGCAAACAGTAGCAACAAGTTGTTGAGATAAATCATACTTTATATTACAACGCATATACTACATAGGAGTTATAGAGAGCTTAAACAATATTATACAATGGCAAGAAAAAATACTGGACTCTGGTTGGTCAATCTGGGGCTGGACCCATGATGTTATCCCAGTAAAATATCATTTATCTAGTCCCAGCACACACATGACTCCATTAAATGTTGTACATATCAGCCTACAGGCCAAGTCCAAGTTGTCCTAACTTGACATGGCTGCTGCGGCTTCTGCCAGTACTTCATACATTTTTGGAAACAAAAATCCCTGCCTGCCACAGCATGTAAAGAATTCAAAATACCCTGCAAATAAATGTACTCCATGTACTGTCACACTGGAACACATTACAGTTCACACTAGTCTGTTTTTTAAATATAAAAGGGAAAGTTGCCTCAAAGTCATAACTGCAGTCAGCTTCAGCCATCCTGCCCAATCAGCATCAGCTGCCAGGATCAGCTCATTTCACTTGCCCCCAAAAAACTGACCATGCCAGTTAACCTTTAGTCAGTTTATACCATTGCTCATTAAAGATTTACTTTTTTCAAAAGAAATTCAACGTTACAACAAAGTCGTCACTGCAATCAGCTTCACCAATACCCTCTCCCATTGCCATCAGTTCTCCTCACCCACCCCAAACAGACCCAGTGCTCAGTGAGCATGTATGTTCTGAAGTACTCTTCAGTTCTTTTTCTTCTCCCGATACAAAACTCACACCAACTGTACCATGAAAATCACGCAAGCACCAAACTGAAACCATGAGCCAAGCGCCAAACTGAAACATCTATCTGAATGCTAAGTCAATGAGGGACATGAAACTGCAATCTTAACACAAAGCCGATGGGGGGGGGCAACTTTATGGCATCACAAAAAATGAAAACTGGGAGAGAAAGATACAATACAACTCAAACACAAAGAGAAAAATGTGTGGGGGGGGAGTGGCACAAAGGCTACAGCAGAAAGCAAGTATTCACAATGGAAACAAGGTTAGGGAAACAAAGCTGCAGTAACACCACAGCAGCTCCACCTACTGGCCAAAACAAATAATCAGCCCTACTTTTTTAAGTAAAAGTACCCATTGAAAAATGCCCCCCCCAAAAATACTTTTAATAAATGTTTTCTTTTTTTTAACAGACAACCCCTTTTATAATTGTAGTAATGCACTCCAGGGTGTATTTTATGATGGGATAACATCACTTCTTGATATTGGATGCACTCAGCTTGTGGTCTCATCCCCAACCACACAAGGCATGGCATTATCCCAGTGCAACACACACTTTGTCATGAATTATTGCTTAAATTTAACTCAGTACTACATTTATTGATGCAGTTTCCATGTAAACCCCATTAATGTTTTTGGAAATATTCTTAAAATAACAAGGTTTAATTTTCTTACTCCATACAGTAAAATGTCTTTTGATAAAATCTTTCAGTGTTAATGCATTGCATAAACCTGAAGATGTGGAAGAACTAATAATGCAATTCATACCCACTTAACATGCATTGAAATTTAAGACTGGAAGTGACTCTAGGTCCATGAAGTCACCACCCCATCACACACACACTTCATGGGCAAGGACCAACACGTGTATTATTCTATAGAGATTTCCTAACCACTCTACTACCCAGGGTAACCTGTGATTTCCTTGGTAAGCAGAAATATTTTAATTTACATTGAAGGCCTGTACTGTACTTATTGACAACTGTCTCCACTAGTACTTTTTTTTTTTTGCAATCCTTTGCTTTGTGGATGACTTTCACCTCTCATCTGGCCTCATATCTTTGTGGCAGTGTACCTCTTGACAGTCCTTCCTCTGTGTGCAGCAAGTCTATGTACCTATTAACATCACTTCCCATTATTCCACCAGGCTTGTGTTTTGTTGTCCTGTTGACATCTATATCTTACCTTTGTTGGTACTGCTGTCCGCAGAAACTGTGCTCCACACAATATGCTAATACTGGGGTTGATGCCAGTCCTTGAATTCCTTTCAATCCACTGCTTCAACTACTGCAATTTATCGGATGTTTCTTATTGGTTCCTAGGAGAGGCATTTTTTTTTTTTTGGTCCTCTACAGAACGAAACTACTCTGGACAGCTGGACATTTTAACAACTGTTAGGCCACAACCAGCCTCAGTGAATAATCGCTAAAGTTTACCCTCCAACTCTACTGACTCATTGACCAGTTTGTGTGCTGTTGCTTGTCTTCAGGTGCTGTCAGAGAATGTAGCCCCCCTAATGAAACTGGTTATATTAGGTATGGGACATTGTTATTAGGAGTGACAATATTCATAGCAAAATTGTTCTTTAGGCACCCATTTAGGCGCTGTGACTTGTCAAAATTCCAGGTTTCATGGGATGCCCCTTTTCTGAGGCACTTTTGATTCAACTATTCCCCTTGCACTGTGCTTGCTTATTCCATAGACATGTTCTTGAAGCCTGGGGAAATCATCTTATTTCAAGGATATTCTGGTGATGGCATTGTTCAGCTGGAGAACAATTAGAGATTTAGAATCTTAGACCAGATCAGTAACTCACAGGAATTACTAGCAACCATAGCATCAGTTCACTTTGGGACAGCATTAGATTATTCCATTGGACAGGTATTCCTTTAGTTCTGTTCCAGGATACTTGCACCTCTGGAGCCAGTTAAATATGTGCTGATGTCACAACCTGGCCTTAAAGCCTATTTTAGTAGTTTTCTAGTTCTCTTTAGTTCACTAAGATCAATGTTGTCAATCAACAAGATTATAACTGCTGTTTCCTATTGGTAGGATTTAACTTTCTCGGATGCCAAGTAAAACTAATGTACTCATTTAAACCATTTTCATCCATTTGCACTAAACTGGAAACTTTCTTGGTTGTTGTTTTCATTTAGACATCATATCAGTTTAACCTTTTAGTTTATCCTTTTCAGTCCCCAGTAAGTAGTAGTGCCACAGTGGTCTTAAATACAGTAATTAAATTATGGTGTGGTAATAATCACTGCCTGTCTTTTTGACATCAGTTGTTCTAATAAAAATAGGTTTTGAGAATGGCTTCAGTAGGATGCTGGCTTTGAACATTCACTTAACTGCATCATCATCATCATCATCATCATCATCATCATCAAGTCTGACAGTCTTTGCACTTCCTCTAAGAAATACTATTTAATTACCTTGGGTCACTTTTAGGGAATGGCAAATCAGTTCAATAAAAATTTACTTTTTTGGCCCCACAATGGGTCAATTTAATAATTCCAAAGTGAAATTAACATTTTCAAATAAAAAGTTTAAATTTTACAAAATGCAGTAACTCTTCCTCTTACTTATGTTGCTGTCTGTTGACGTGCACACCATACATTTGAAAAATCTTTATTTTATAGCATTACTCAATCAGGACAACAGGCTTTAGTACTTTCATTCACACAGTTCTCAGTCCGCCCCCCCCCAGTCAAAATTTTGAAGATGCAGAATATCTTGGTTAAGACATTAGGGCTCAATTTTCAAAGGGTCAGGAATGACACAAGGTGCCTTTGTCAAAGTGACGTGATGCAAGGGGCACAGTGCGCTGCACCTTGCATCATTTCTGATTTTCAAAAGGTGGTTGTGGAGTCCATCGGACTCTGCACCCAACAGCCTTGTTCTGGGCTTGCAGTGATCCCCAGACAGTGCCACGGCACTGATGGTGAGTGCATCATAACCCAGCTACAATATCCCCAACCATGGGATTTTCAAATCCCTGCAGTAGTTGCAAGTCTCACCCACTGTTAGACCAGAAAGAGCTGGTCTTATGGCCCCCTATGATAGTATTGTTCCAAAGCCAATGGATATTTAGAGAAACCTTTGTGCTGCAGTACTGTGCAGACACATGTGAGATTGTACATGCAGTGCATGGGAACATCTGACAGGACTGGAGGAGACAGTGCAGTGCCTTGTGATGAGGAATTGTATCAGGGACTGTGAGAATGCCACCTTCAACCAGCCACCCCATAATAGATACCACTGTGTCTCCTCTAGTGTTCCAGTATTGTGGCAGTGCTAGTATTCCTGGGGACTGCATAGGGCACATAATGGCTGCATTTCCAACCAGTATGCCACAACATCTAGCTTCTGCCATACATACCTGGACATCATGGTATCCCTTGCTGTGGCAAGCTTAGCCAGAGCTGCATGTGATGTTACCCACAGAGCTCTGGTGTGAGATGCAGCATTGCACGGCATGGTGAAGGATGACTCTGGCAGCCACTGGGCCATGCACTGTAGCCTGTACAGGACAGGTTCTGGTGTACAAGTCCTAGAGCACCCAGTCACTGGAATCTGTCATGCTGTTCCTGGATACATGGTTGGATGGCACAGTACTGTCCTATGCAGTTGAAGGTAGACTGTCAGAATAAACCAACTGTTGATCCAGCAATAACCTCGAGTGGCCTGATTTTGCCTCCATGAGTGCATGTTGTCTTCTGTTCCAGTTTGACTGTTTGTGGCTCGCTGCCCTCTCAGCCTGCACCAACCCTGCACCACTGTATTGTAGCTATGCACTGTTGGTATTTTCTCATACTCTAGCATGCTGGGGGAATTTAAAGTTCTTTTAATGCAAAGCTTATCCTATTTCAAAATATGCATTTGGGGATTAGCTTCAGGCTGGGCTTCTCTCAAACCTCATAATAGATCCCACCCAATTGGTGCTGACTGTAGTGTTTATTTCTGGGCCTCATAATAACTCTTTATAGCTGCCTTCTGTCCTATGCTAGATATATTTAATCTTAAGTGTGTAGTGGTGCCCAGCATCACATCCCCTTTTGTCAATCAGTATGTAGAACAAAGGAAAATCAAGGCCATTGTTTCTTATTTGCCTGTTTTCTTCCAGTTTTGCCAGCACACTATTTCAGCCTACAGTTTAAAGGGCTTGGAGGCATACACATGCACTGCACTGCCTCTGCTCAATACCACCTGCTGAACCTTTACCTATACCAGCTGTGCAAATAATGATATGTACATTAATTACACATCTAAAAACACCAAGTATTACAACTACTGCATTTGTGACTGAGGACAGCATTACAGGAGTATCTGCATATGCTTAATTATGATGGAACTTGGCACTGAGCACCACTGTATGTTAAAATGGACCATTTTTTCCAAATCTGAATACCTAGCTTGCTGCAGTCTACCTTGGCAGGGATTCTAGCATGACCCATCTTAAATTCCTTTTTGAGTGTGAAGTACCGGTCCTTTGGTAGCTCTCTAACGTGAGTACACTCCTGTTGGGGTCATCACCTGGCTCAAATTTTCTTTCCCTAGTTTTTATCTTTTTTTTTTTGCCTTTGTAGGTTTCTTTTTGATTCAGATGGCATGCCTCCTTTTTGCAAGCACTCTTGTTGCTTCTAGGTCTTATTTAATAGTTTCACTCATTGCACCATGGATAACTATTTTGTATCAGGCTAAGCAAAGGTTCAGACTTTAAATGGAACTGTTGGGTACAATGAGTTAAGGCTGGTATTTCTTCTTCTCTGTGAACTGCTACACATTGTTACTATTCCATATCTCATGCATTTTCTGTCAGTTCTCTTTGTGTCTAATGGAGCTTTTCCTCAAAACTGTTTTCCAACCTTTGACACAACATCTCCTGAATTTTTTATGGACACTAGTATTTTCTTCTGAAACTCTTCCAGTTATCCTGCCAGGTTTGTTTAAATTTTTCCAGACTTTTCAAAATAGATTTGTATCTTGCATATGCTGTTTTCCATCCTCCACTGGATAAGACATCTCATCACCTTTATGAGCTCTTATTCCTGGTGTAGAAGTGACTGCTGTTGTACGCAAGGGTTGGTAGAGATAATTCCCAGTATATATCTAGATATTTGACAGGAAAGTCCATTAAAATGAATTAGGATTTCCTGTGGCATGTATAAATATGTCTCAATACACTGGTACAGTACTTATCTCTTGCTACCTCAGCATATTCTGCTTGGAATCAGTACTTTAGTGTTCAAGTTGAGCTGTATTTATTTTGCCAGTGCCCTGACACTTGAATATTTTACTATATAATCAGAGATTGCATAGGTTTGGAGATGGAAGGAACCTGTACTTAAGATGTGAGAGAAGAATATTCAGAAGGAAGTTTAATTGAAAAAACTGCAACAGTGTAACAACAATAAAACTTGAACCTCTGAATCTCTTTTTACATATCAATAATTAGGCTTCAGCAACTCTAAATTAAGGTGTTAAAATAGGACTACTGGCATTTAAAATCATCAGCAGTGAAAACATTTTACATGACAGATTCTGAAAATCCCCTTAAGCTGTGCAGCTCAGTGATTTCTTGTTTTATGCTGACAACTACATAAGGATGAAAGCCACTCATCAGACCTTGGATGAATGAGTGTCTGTGAAGACTACTATGGCAAAAAGATGTTTATAAAGAATGCCCTCAAAACAGCAGCAGCAACACTCAAACCTTCATCCCCAACAGTTGCATTATTTATGGCCATGTTATTTATTTTTCTTGCTGAATTTTATGTTTGGATACCATGCAATATCTAATAACATAAGAAAAAAACTAGCTTTCATCCAAAATATTCCTAGTTGCAGAATTTGCAGAATGAGAAGGAAAGTGGCCACATGAAACCTAGAGTAGGCTTACTAGTTGCCCTAATTCTGTGGCTTGTAGATCACCAAGATAGTACTGTGTTGGTCTGGGTTCATGTCTTAAGTTTTTGTAGATATTAATATTTTTACTGTAGTTTTATAGCTCTAGTTTTTTTTTTTTATCGGCTAATAATACCAGATACATATTACATAAGTAATATATTAGTATGGTAATGTTGTTGTTTTTTGTGCAGAATACATCACACAAAACAGACTAAGGCTAGCTTTACTGGTATTGTTAAAAATAATGAAACTGCATACTGCTTCATCCTATATTAAAATTTCTGTCACATTCCTTTGGTGACTTACTTTTTTTTTTTGAGTTTTAAAATCCTGCTGGCTTTGGATTTCCAGGTGGAGACTATCGGGGATGCATACTGTGTGGCTGGAGGTTTACATAGAGAAAGCCAGACTCATGCTGTTCAAATAGCTGTGATGGCCCTGAAAATGATGGAGCTGTCAGATGAGGTGGTGACTCCCCATGGAGAACCTATCAAGGTCAGTCATAAAGATTCGAAGCAACAACAGCCTGTATTTAGCAACACCATTTCTTTTTTGTAAAATAAAACATTCTTTCTGGGGCATGATGCTTGGGAATATAAATAATAGTAGCACTTGTTCATACTTCCTATTTGAAGTTCTTTTGCATAGAAATTTAAAATACATTGATCTTGCTTTTCTTTGAAGACTGGGGAATTCACAGAAAAAATCTTTAAGAGGAATATTGACCTCATTCAGGCCAGTTGCTTTCCAATTTATTCTCTACATATTATAGTACAGTAAGTCAAATGCCACTTCCCCATCATTCAAGCTTATATATTCACACAAATTGACACCCTTGTAAATACATGGGTACAGTTTTAAAAAGAGTTTAATGTGGCTAAATGTGTTTGTGTTCACATCTTACTTTATGTTGGGTGGTATTTTCAAGGCTGGACATTCACCCATATTTCACAACATTTTAAAAACATCCAAGTACCACTTGGTAATATGTGGCTAAACTATTTACTAGTTCATAGATTGAGAAATGCTCCCAACCAGTAGAAACATTCCTTCCACCTGCACCTGAGATACTCTTATTCTGTAATGAGTGTCCCATATGCAAGTGTACCAGTAACTTCCATGTTCGGGAGACATTTTTAAAAGCTGTTTAGTATATTATTGATTGATCACAATCAGTCAATAACATATTAATTTAGCTGGCCCAGTGGCATGGATGGCTGAGGTGCTGATCACCTTACCTCCTGCCACACCAGCTGCCTAGGTTCAGAAACAAGCTTGGGCTGCTGGGGGGGGGTCAGTCATGGGGAGGGCTGGGAGAGGATTGAGCAGCCACCAGGCTGTTCTCCTCTCTCAGATTGGGGAGGTTGGCCAAGCCTGCTCTTGGCTGCCACTGGCTGTAGTCCTGGTGGTAGCTCATATGAGCATCAGGAGACAAACATTTATCAGAGGGAGGAGGAGGGAGTCATGGTCTTGGGATTCATGCATGAATGGCATGAGGAGTGTGTATGATGCCTTCCCACTGCACCCCCACCCATCTTGTCACTGGGACAACCTGCAGCAACAGACTGGATTTCAGGCATTGGGGGATGGCCCTCTCCCTCTTGATCCTGCAATGGGTGGCAATCCGTGGGGGCCCAAGACACAAGGTTTGTCCCAAGGACTCTATGGAATGTGGAGGGAGTGGTGAGGTTGACAGAAGGAAGCCTCCCCTGTTATGACTTGGAGGATAAAAACCTATATGAAGGGAAAAAAATATATATTAATTTGTCCTCCAAAGCCATTCTTACGGTTATATGACTGGTCTCACTTATATTCTTAATGTAACATAACTGCTTACGTTTGGTTTACAGTCCTCTTGTCCTAAGACTGTGCACAAGAAGACTCTTATAATACAAGGAATAATGTATTGATGACCAGACACAACAAGCCTGTATTTCCATCTAGGTGTAGGAATAACAGCATATGAACCTCGAGAGCACAGCTTCAGAGGTTCTTGCTGTTATCTTAGCTCCAAGATGGAAATGTAAGACGAGTTGTATATGGTCACCATCCTTCTCAATGGTCCCTGATTACTGGAGATATCCATCATTTTACCCCTCAAAATTGCACTGTTCCTCATCCATCCTTCATGAAAAAGGTGCTGCCAACACAGAGACTGCATTGTAAATTCAGACTTTAAAGAAAAAATGTATACTATTCTAAGATGCTAAATCAAAAATAAACTTTGTATGAGTAACCACAATGGTTTCCACAATGTTCTAAGCTTGTATCTCTATGGTTGAGGATTTGTCGCACATCATGAGGCTCAGTCTCCCTCATTGTACCTCATTTTGAGTGTCCATGACCCTCATTTCAGTGACAAAAGGTTGAGATGTATGATGGTCACCCATATTTTAATTTTTATAGTATGTGGTTTTGTAGATGGAAGTACTAAGTGGGAGCTACGAGCAGCACTGAGCACCGATACAGAGATAAAGAGAGTGCTCAGTGAAAATGAGAGTGGGCTGATAGGCAGGAGTCGGTACAAGAAGGGAGCACTCAGGAAAAATGAAAGGCTGATGGGGGGGAGTAAGTGCGAGCAGGAATACAGGTTCACTTGATGAAAGAACATGCACAACATTTTTAGAGCATGCACAACTTTTCAACCATGCACAACAACTTTTTGAGAGCCACTGAAATTCATACACAATAAGCCCTAATCATACAGTATTACTGTATAAGAGTGGCCTCTAAAGCCAAATTAATATTTATAATTTCATTGGAAACATGCACAAATGGTGCATTTTAGTGATACATAAGTGCTTAAAATAAAAGGCAAAATCTGCATGAAGCAGAAGGTAACCAAATGGAAGTCCCATGAAGTTTTTCTATACAAATTAAGAATTCCTTTTTTTACACTACTACTCCCAAACACTCAAAAACTGCAATGAAAATGCTTTAATTTTTAAATATTGTTTAATGAACCAAATCAGGTTGTGAAATTAACAAAATCAGTGGTATCCTAAATGTGGGTCAGCCATGAGAAAGATTACTCAACCAACCCTTACACAGTATTAAAGGGAACTGTCAGTCCCTCTAAGTATGTAGATGTTTTGCAGGATAAAATTTTTTGAATTGTTTTAGCCTGTACTTCCTCTTAATTAAAAATAATGTGTGTGTGTCAGAATGCCTTTAAACTGGCTAGGAACAAAATGGAATCCAGATCAAACAAATGCACTTGTAGGAGACTGCCATTGTTACCACTATTGTTATGCGTAAGCACAAATTAACACAAGGGTGCATGGTAAGACAGACCTTGTCCTAAAAGGCAGAAGAACTAGAACTACTTGCTTCAAGTAGCCACAGAAAGGAGGTGCTTGGGTCCAGCAAAGGACCACCAAAGGGGTCAGCACAGTATGGATATGGGACTTTCTAAGATTTAAAGTTTATTAAAGAGCAGCTCTGCACTTTGGCATGTGTTTTCACAAGTAAGATGTTTCAGCTGTTACAATTTACTAGAGAAGACATTTTTTTTTCAATGTTCCTTTCCAAGATTTATAGTACATCTTAGTAGTCCATCTAAAAAGTCTGTATGAAAAACATTTGAAAACATTTGCCTCTCCCGTTACCCTCACAATGCCTTTGTTTATGATGTCATAGAGCTCATCATGACAACAGAATGTAATGTCACAGACAGCAATTTTGTGGTTAGCAGGGGAGAGTCAGATACATTTTGAAAGACTCAGCGAAATAAATGCTGCATTATCCACAATATTTAGTAGACTAACAACAGGGGAAAGTTAAAAAAATAACTAGAAAACAATAAAGCTAAAACATAATTGGCGTAATTCTAGTGGTCTTAATTATTTTATTATAATAGAGAATTGCTCTTTAAGTATCAAATAAGCACATAAAAATTACAGGTAATCACAGTTTAGTTCCTTGCTGGGGCCTAGCCCTGTGGATATAGAATATTAACAGAACATTATGACTTTGAAGGTGTTACATTATTAGTCCTCTGTACATGCTAGGCTAGGATTCAGGCTAGATTTATGACACAGCATACCACATTTATCAGTCTAAAAGCATTACTAAGGCCTGTCAGATTTGAATCCAGAACTTTATTCCTATCTGAATGGTCAGGATTAGTGCCTAAGCATGATGCATTGAGAACAGGTGGTGTTGTGTTCAGGCGGGTGGATTGGTAATGTGCAGACCTTCTTCAAGGATATCTCTTTCATCAGGCCACACCTATGGAACTTATTGCTGCCAGGCACGAGGACCACACAGCAACTTTTGCAAGCAGTCCACCGGGGGTGCTCACGATGATGTCAGATGTCAGCTGCCACGTAAACGTGGGTGACCCCCTCCCTCCTTAATTCTTTTCCCACTGTTGGCCATAGTCGCCGGACCACTTACTGAAATGCCACTGTGATTGCCACTGTTTTATTTTTCTCTCCATAATAAAGTAATCACTTAAATAAGTGATTTTTGATGATGTATATGTCGTCAAAGGAACTGTGGAAGCTCTTCCGAAATTGTGAATGCACAATGTCTGCATTTGTTGCCTTGACCTGGACCGTAATGGGCAAGCCTCCCCAATTTGCAAGGGTTTTAAGACTACCACCTTGTGATGCTGGAAAGGGGCATAAGAGAAACACCTTTTAAAATAGCAGATAGCCTGCATAGAGAAGAAGCTTCAGCAAAAGTGTTCCTGCCCCATTGCTGGCCCCTTCCTCTGAGTCCAGGTCATCCAAATCCCTGGAGACATCATCCAGGAGCCATAAGCACAAGCACTGGGAAAAGGAAAAGGAGAAGGAGAAAACCTCCCTGTTGTGCTCCAAGTTGCCCCTCCATACAGCAGGTACAACCTCCACAGTGCCATTCACTGGTCCTGTGGTAACGCCCCTCACTCCCCCGACCATTGACCTAACTTCCAGGCCAGGGCATGGCTTTGGCACTACCCAGTCTAGTATGGCTGGTACATCACCATCAACTTTGGGGGCCTTTGCCTTCTCTATTGACCTCAAACATCCCACCCAGCTGCCACATGGGTGCCAACATTCAGGTAGTGTTGTCATCCTTTACAGACATGCTTTGATGCCTATTTCCTCCTCCTGTACTAGGAGGTCTGTCAGTGAGGCCTGTGACTCAATCTCCTGCAATGACACACCCTAAGGCTGTGCCTCAGCCACCTCCTCAAGTGCCAATGACCTCACCAACATGCTCCCTCCTACCCATCGACCAGGCAGACGATGATTTAGAATACAATCCTGATCTAATGATGCAGGATGAAGAAGAGGAACAGGAGGACTCTGTGGAAAGTCATGTGAAAAAGTCACTAGTTCCACTGTATCCACTTGTAGTGAGAACTCAGTGGTCTAAACTCCACAGTCCCCCCAGAGGATGCCACTCTCATTACCATGATGCAAGACTTTCAGGATGCCATGGGTTTTGACTTGGAGGAACAGGATACCACCATGAAAAGTCTCATAGCTGGCCCGATGGCGCTGAGGGCTGAGGCTCTGGACACCTTACCTCGCTCCATGCCGGGTGACCTGCGTTCAGGAGCTAGCTCGGGTCATCGAGGTCAGCAGGGAAGGAGAGGTTTGAGCATCCAGAGGACTGCTTTCTTCTTCTGGGGAGGAGGGGTTGTGGTTACTGATACACTGTGACTCCCAGTGGAGACTGGGGGTGTTGCAGTTGTGATCTGCTAGCAAAAGGGTAGAGGTGGCAGTGGACATCCTGGAGGCAGATGCGGGAGTGTGCCCATTATGCGCTGGACATCATTGCATGTCCGCACCTCCAGAGTACCGAAGTAGGAAATCCCTTCAGTGCTGCACAATGATGCTCCCCAATGGACTCCCAGTCCCTCCAATCCTGAACAGAGCCCAGTCTGTGGGGAGGGGACTCTGGGTCATCTCGGTCTCCGGTAACCCTTCATGGGGTAAGCTATGGTGCTCTCAGTCCCGCAGCACCTGGCGGGGCTAAGCTGATAGGTGAGTCTGAGGATCCATATAGGGGCTGAATAGGGGACCTGGCACCATCCCTGAAGTACTCAAAGAAGAATAAACAAAGTTGGAAAAAAAAGGAAAATCTCATAGATTTCTTGGAGTTACTGCATGCTTCCACTATTGTGATATCAGCTGTCCTCCCTGCTCTAGAGATTGCCACCTTTACTGTCTGGCATAGGCCAAATGTCATTCCTGCCATACCAAGCAATGCAGACAAAATGTATATGGCTCCTCAGGAGAACCCTTTTGTGGTAATCAACCCCAGGCTGACTCAGTGGTGATTAATGTTTCCCATTATAGGTCAAGGGCACCAAAACACCTAAGCTCTATTCCTCCTGATAAAGAGTCCAGGAGGTTGGATGTGCTAGGTAAAAGGACTTTTGCCTCAGCCTCCCTGGGCCTTAGAATTGCTAATTATCAGGCCCACATGGTCAAGTATTGGAGCACATTCTGAAAAAGAGGCCAAGGGATCTGCACAAGCCTTGTGAGAGGGTACATCCAAATAGGAGCTTCTCATACCTCTCACAGATGGGCTAATGTAGGAAAACATCTACTTCACCTGGCTTTTGATGTGTCTGATGCCTCAGCCAGGGCTAATGCCTCAGGAATATGTCAAAGGAGGTACACATTGCTTAGGGTGGCAAGGTTTGCAAATGATGTACAACAGTCCATTCTCAATGCTCCTTTTAGAGGATATAAATTATTTGGCTCAGATGTCCAGGATATTCTCTCTAACCTTTAGGCCTTAGGAAGGACCCTGAAGTAAGTACACTTCCTATACCATAGCCAACCAAGGAGTAGGCAGAGGATACATTTTCACCCGGCTAGTGCTAGACACTATCCTGCCACCAAACAACAAGGTAAGGGCAAGGGAACAGGAGCATTGCTCAGCCCAGAAACCACTCCAGATGCACACTCAAAAGCCCCAACAGGTGGTGGCATAACAGGAGCTTATACATCCCTCAACCACCATCATTTCCCCCAAGGGTGGTTGTAAGTGGTTGTCTCTCCCTCCACCTAAATCAGTGGAAGGAGGAGACAGCAGATGCCTGGGACCTGGAAATCATAGCACAAGGTCACGATCTGGAACTTGTAGACACACCTCCAGATCATCCACCAGTGCCAGCACACTATCCTTCAGACCATATTCCTCTGCCTCTGGAGGAAGTGCAGACTTTACTTCAGAAGAAGGTTATAGAACCTGTGCACTTAGAACAAAGAAACATCGGATTCTACTCTTGGTACTTCCTAGTCCCAAAATGGTCAGGTGACCTGCGGCCTATTCTGGATCTCAGGGACCTGAACTTTTTTATAGAGTACAACAAGTTCAAAATGGTCACCCTGCTGGGCCAGCTCCTGCTACTGCATGCAGTGGACAGGATCTGTTCACTCGACATGAAGGATACGTACCTTCATATCACAATTCACAAACATCACAGAAGGTATTGAGGTTCCTGTTTCAGGGGAAACACTACACGTTCAGAGTATTGCCCTTTGGCTTGTGCTCTGTGCCATGGGTGTATACCAAATGCTTGGAAGTGGTGGCATCAGTCCTTTGAAGGGAAAGCCTCTATGTATTTCCCTACCTGCATGACTGGCATTAAAAGCCCACTCCAAGGATCAGCTCCTGCACATCTTAGCTTGAACAAGGCAGATGTTCGATGCTCTGGGGGTTGTCAACATACCCAAGTCTGTCTTGACACATTGTCACTGCCTGCAGTACATAGGAACAGTCTTGCAAAAAGCCCAAAGCTCATCTTTCCTGCCTCTGGACAGGGCCGAACATCTGATTGCCCAGGCCCAAATCATCCACAACAGCCAGTATTTCTCAGCCGAGACATTCCTGCAACATGTGGGCCTGATGACAGCAGCCATTGTCACAGTACCTCTGGCCAGACTGTGCATATGAGGATCCCTCAGTGGACTCTAAGAGTCTAGTGGGGTCAGCTCACAGACAATATAGAATAAAGGGTTTTAGTAACCTCTCCTGTATGCAAAGTGCTCATGTGGTGGATGGAACCCAGTAACCTGTTAAAGGGGTTCTCTTCCTGATCCCCTTCCCTCACCAAGTTTTAATTTCAGATACCTCGAGGACTGGCTGAGGGCACATTAGGGACCCATTAGCCACAGGGTGGATGGACCACAGTGGAGATCACCCTGCACATAAATGTTCTAGAAATGTGAGCTGTTCTGTGTGGCCTACAGGCCTTCTAGGCTTATCTATACCTGAGTCCTGTCTTAGTACAGATGGACAACATCATTGTGATGCATTACATCAACAAACAAGGGGGAACTCACTCTTACATCCTGTACAGGGGAGTGATGTGAGTCTTCTATTGAGCTCTGGTACACAATTTACAGTTGTCAGCAATGTATGTACCAGACACCAAGCTACTAGAGAGAATTGTGCACTCCTTGCTTTCTGAACACCTTGGAAAATATTTGCCACTGTGCCCACAGCAGCATGGTTTCTGCAAGCTGCACAGCACCACATCGGCCTTAGCCCATTTCACTGACCATGTCCTCAGAAACATGGATAGGGGTAAGGCCACAGGTGCATGGATGTGACAAAGGCATTTGACCTAGTCAACCACCCTCTCCTACACTCTACTCTCCACCACCTTGGCTGCTCTTTGGAGGCTTCCTCATGGTTTTGGAGTTATCTCAAGGGCAGATCTCAGTCATTCACCATTTGGGCTGCATCCTCCCCTGCCCAGCCTGTCTCTACCAGGGTCCCCCAAGGCTTCATAATTGGACCTTTACTGTTTTCAATATTTATCATTGAAGTCCCAGCAGAGAGTCTCTCCTGTGAGGCACTTCTCTATGCAGATGACCTTGTTGTATACCACAGTGACAAGTCACTTGCAAACATCTTCCTCATCCTCACCCTTAATTATGGTGCTACCTACAATTGGTTTACTTCCAAAAAAGCTCCTGGTAAATTAAAAAAAAGACAAAATAAATGTTATTTGGTTCAAAACTGTTCCTCACCAAGGTCTCAAAAGTGGAGTCCTCTCTACTTGTACTCACACCTGTTGCCCCCCCCCCCGAAAATGTCTCTAGTTTCAAATACTTGGGCATTACCCTGTACCCTCCCTTACATTCACTGATTGTGTTAATATTTCCATGCTTAGAGTTAACCAGAAATTAGCAGCCGCCTACCGACAAAGACAATTCCTGTCCCATGAGGTGCGCCTAGCAATTTCACAAGGCAGTCTCTACACCTTATTGATTACTGTTCCCCCATATATTCCTCTGTGTCATCAGCCCTGCAATCCAGACTGACATCAGTTTTTCAACAGTATCTGCTGCTTCGTCCTTCTTGCACCCCTTTTATGCCCATCATTGTGACATATACAAATCGCTTGGTTGGCTCATACTTCAAGGACACTTCAACTATGCCTTGGGCTGCCTAATAGACACTACACTCAGAGATGGTCCCCTGTCCTCTTGTTCATCCCTATTCATGGGCAAAGTGGCTATTAGGTGCCTTCATGAATCATCCATCCTCCCCCTGGTAGTTCCCAGAATCTCCACTACCATGGGCAGCAATGCCTTTTCCGTCTCTGCCCCCTCCTTATGGAACAAGTTCCCTATATCACTCCATTCGTCCTCCTCCCACTTTTCCTTCAAAAGCCACTTTAAAGATTGGATACTACTGGAAGCCAAATGCCGCTGTCCATCTGTGTAAGCTGGGATGATTCCCCCCTCCCCCCACATTTTGTGTGGTCTCCCCACCCTTGCGACACCCCTTTCTCTCCAGCTGCTTTCCCACCCCCACCAGGCACTCTCTCCCCTCCCTATAGTCTAGTCCCCTGCACTTTGCTTATTGTGGACTGTCACTGAATTTTGAATATCCACCTGGTTGTTACTTGATTTTGTTATCAGTATGCCTTTTTGAAATTGCACTTTATATGGTTTACCTGGTAAGTTGTCACTTTACTGTATTGTCCTCTATGTTCCTGTGATGATGTATATGGACTTGTCACTAGCCTACAATTTCACCTTGTACCTAATTGTATACTCATTTTTGTTAATACCCTCTATACTGTAATTCCGTGCACCTCATTGTTAGTGGCACACACTGTATTCTCTACCTGTAATCACTGTCTCTCCAGTCGATACTCTAACCTTGTACTTCTGTTTACTGTATGTAAAACTGCTGTATTGCACCTACTGTATGTAACTTCTGTCTACTGAATGTAAAAGTGCTGTTACGTACCTAATCCTGGGTCGCCCCTGAAAAAGGGACCTTTGGTCTCAGTGAGTTTACCCGGTCACCAAAATCTAAATAAATAAATAAATGGCATGCATTGTGGCCATGTTACTCCTTCTGTATTCTGTTTTGCTAAATGTGCCATTGTTTATGGCCCAAGTCATGCCTGAAAATGGTCCCTTGGATCATCGCACCTACCCAGTCACTAAATACACAAATAATTAAATAAATAAAATTATTGATCTGACCCATCTCTTCAGCTCCACAACTGCCTGACAGAATATTAATGTTTTGGGAACCTGATTCTGCTTGGCCACACTGCTCTCAGCCCCTCTTGTGCAGCCTACTGTTAGATTGTCTATTTGGCCCAGTGTTACACAGAACTATATACATAAAGGCAGTAGGATCACAGGGCACAGAACAAGATGGGCCTTAGAGACACCATAAAGCAGCAAGTGAGATATAGCCAAAATTTTTGCTGGCACAGATTCCCACATTTAAACATTTGAGCTGTCAGTAGTCGCTTGACCTAGTCCAGCCCTCCCTCCTACCACAAAGCTAAGTGGCTTGTGTACCCCCACTTTGTGCTGTCGTATTGATTCAAACATAATTTATCATTTGCACTTCCTCACTTATGGAATAAATTGCAGAAAACCCTGACGTTGGCCAACCCAACAAAATTTTTCACCTTCAAAAAGCTATTTTCACACTCCTTCAATGAATTCTGTAACTGTTTCTCTCAGTGGCCTGTTAAATAAGTGCTGGTCATCTGTTATTCATCCTCATTGACTCCCCTCCTTACCCCTCCCCCTACCTTTTTTCTCCTTACCCTCCTTCTTACTTCTCCTCCTGAGTCACTCATGTATATATTGTGTTGCATTGTACATATTATTTTTTTGGTGTTTATTCTGCATTTATTGCTATTTTACTGTTTACTTATCATGTAATTCTGTATAACCCTTGCCTAACACTGTACTAGTTTGTTGTCCTCTGTTGTACATTTTGTAATCCTCTGTTGTTTATCTACCTTTAATATTATTTACTGTTTATGTGTGTCTGTCCAGGTCCACCTTGCAAATGAACTTGCTCAATGCTGTTTCACCTGGTAAATTAAAGACTGAATGATTGATTGATTGATTGACTGATACTTCAACCATCATTTAAAGAGACTTGAGAGGGAATAAGTGACTAGCTTAAAGCCCATTTAATGTACTGCTGCAATAACTTGGTATGCAGAAACACATTCTCAAGCCAGCTATAGAAGGGTGAGGCGAGGGAGGGAGGGATAGAGAAGGGGAAATAATTGCAAGCAATTACCGTGTATCTTTCCAGACCATGTTGGGTCCAAAATTGTCCAATAATCATTAAAAAGGATATTTCAGGATCTTCCTGGACATAAGTCTCCACCACTCATTCACACTAGTGGGATTGGCGCCGGAGGCACTAAGACCCATCGGGAGCAAACTTTTTGCTGGAGGGTCGGCGCGAGAGACGGCGCCACGAGACACGGCGCCGCGAGCAGCGGCTCGAGCGGTAATGACCATCTCGGCGACGACCCTCCAACCGCCTGTTCCTTTTTTCCCCTCGCCGAAAGGGCTTCAGTGACGACGCGCCGTGCCAGTGGAGTCAAACTTCAAACTAGCTGATAGTTTTCTAAGTTTGTTTTGTAACATTATCACGATAGTAGTATCGCTTAGTTTTATTCTATTTTTAGTAAAATTTTTCTAATATTTAAATTTAACTTACTTGAAGATGTCTCGCCTCACTGGATGGAGTCGACCATGAGCAGGTCAGGTGACGGTAGGGAGACTTCAGTGAAAGCTGTTCAGTCAGCCGGCTGGGTCCGGTCAGCCTCCTCTCCTCAGCGGGTTCCGACCACGGTCAGTCCGATGCCTGGGGATGGGCGGTCCCCCGCCGCATAAAATAAACGGTCGCATTCTCGCGCCATTCGCCTCGAGCTCTTCTTCGGCCCACAGGTCAAAAAAGAGAAGGCATCACTCGAGGTCGCCCTCTGGTATGTCTGCGCGTCGACGGTCGGTTATCGTTGCTAGTTGCCGGTCTCCTTCTTCGGAGTCGCCAACTTCCGATAATCGTCGTCCTCGACATCGGAGCCCCTCTCCGCCTATAGGTAGGGCTCCAGATGAGCAGTTTCATCAGTGGGCCGCTCTTATGGAGCGATGGGCTCGGAGGTTGGTTCTTCTGCCTGGCTCGGTTACCTCGGAGCCCTCGGGCTCCTCCGGTGATCAGGTAGGGCGGTTGACCTTCCTAGTCGCGGGCGCCTCTTCGGTGTTAGCGACTCCGCGCTTAGGTGTTTCCTCACGGCTGGCGTGGCGCAGGGGCCTCACCGATGCCCTCATCTCCTGTTTTTTTCCTTCTCTTGCTTCCAGGTTCCCGGGCTTTTCCGCGCCTTCTGCAGGGTCTGTGGCCGTGTCGGTGCTTTGGGCGCCGGAGCTTGCGGGCCATTGGCGGTGCCGCTGTGGTCTCTCAGCGCTGTTGGCGGTGCTGTTATTCGCGGGCGCCGGTGGTGCCGCTGGATCGGGCGGCGCCATTCGCTGGTGTCGTCTGGCGCGCCAATCGCTGGGCGTTGGTTGCGGCGCCGTTCAGCGCCTATGCGTGGCGCCGCCAGGGCGTTGCAGGGTCACGAGCCTCTTCGGTGCCGCGCGCCTCCTCGGTGCCGCTCTCAGCCCGCTTTGTCGCTCTCGGCGCCGGCAGTCCTTGGGGACTCGCCTTTGTTTTTCTGCCATTTCCTCCTCTCCACTTTCCCTACTCTTCCTGTCCAAACAGTCCTTTCTGGACCATCAGGAGATGATGTTGAGCCTGACCCAGACCTTCGGTTGGGTGATGAAGTGGAGGAAACAGGATCTTTCTTTGCTACAGAGCCTGTGGTCGAGGACCTGTCCTTTAAGTCTCTGTTGAAGAACCTGGGATCCACTCTTTCTCTCCAGACTACAGACATCGATCCTGGGAAGATATTAAGACTCCAGTATCTTCATGCTTCGGAGATCCCTACGGATTTGACTCCTCCGATTCAGCCTTCCTTCGAGACGCTGTCTCAAATGGTATGGAATAACCCTGTCTTATTCCTCAGTGGCTAAATCCATTGATAAGAAGTATTCAGCTCCCAAGGATCGTCCCATTTTGGCATCCCAAGCCTTTGAGGATCCTATTATAGTCCTGGCAGAGAATGACAAGGTCGTTCTTCCTCAACTACTACAGCTCGACCTATTAACAAAGAGTCTCGTAAGATTGATACATTAGGTAAGAGAGTCTTTGCTGCCTCCACTCTAAGTATGTACGGTTCCAGTTATCAAGGCTATTTTTCTCAGTATGAGTATATCCTGTGGCACTCTATGAAAAGAATGGTTGAAGCTCTTCCAGATTCGGATTCCAAGTCAGAGCTTCTTCTGACCGTTATTAGAGGTATTGAGTCCAATAACCAACAGGTCAAAGCCGCCATGGACGCTTTCGACACTGCTTCTCGCTCAGCAGCCGCGGGGATTTGTACTCGGCGCCATTCCTGGCTGCGTACTTCTGGCTTCACGAATGATGCTCAGCAGCAGGTGATGGCGCTGCCTTTTGATGGCTCCTTTCTTTTGGCCCTCAGGTGGAGCAGCAGCCTTGAGGCCACTCAGAAGACTAGATCGGCCATTAAGTTGGCCAGACCTCCGCCTGCCCCCTCTCGGGGGCATGTGAACAGACGTCAGTTTCATAGTCGTCAGTCCTTTCGAGGCAGAGGCAGGGGAAGCTTCCATAAAAGCCAACCTGCCCAACCTCAAAAGAAGACGCAGCAGAAAGTGCAGGGACCTAAAGCTCCCAGCGCTACCTTATGAGTCGTTGGCCCAAGTTCCATCCACTCTGCCCGAGGTGGAACTTTCTCTCTCGGTGGAGGTCATCTGATGTACTTCTACAACCAGTGGAAGTCCATAACCTCAGACAATGGGTCCTTCGGATAATTCGCGAGGTTATTCTCTCAATTTCTTGGAAACCCCGGCTGTCCTCCATTTTACAACCCAGGTTGTCGGCCTCTCAGTCAGACCTCCCTCACCGCTGAGATCCAGGGCCTTCTGAAGAACAGGGCAATAGAACTGGTGCCCGCATCTGCAGAAACACAGGGTTCTACTCCCATTACTTTCTGGTTCCAAAGAAATCTGGGGATGCGCCCCATTCTAGACCTCAGAAAGTTAAACAAATTCCTCCCCAGGGAGAAATTCAAGATGATTTCCTAGGTACCCTGTTACCCTTGCTGCATCAGCACGACTGGCTGGCCTCTCTGGATATGCAGGATGCTTACCAGCATATCCCCGTCCACCCGACCCACCGCAAATTCCTCAGGTTTCTAGCTTTGGGTCAGCATTATCAGTTCAGAGTCCTGCCCTTTAGGCTATCCTCGGCTCCATGATTTTTACAAAGTGTTGTGCAGTTCTGGCATCTCAGGAAAGTCGGACTCGAGTGTTTCCTACCTGGACGATTGGCTTCTAGCAAGCCCTTCCAGCCAAGGGACTTTGGAAGCCGTGCAAACGACTTCGCCTTTCACGCCCATGGGAGTTCTGCTGAATTTGAAAAAATCTCAACTGCAACCCTCCCAGAGGCTCCTTTTCATAGGGACGCTTCTAGACACCTCTTCAGCAAGGCTTTCCTTCCAGAGGACAGAAGACTCGACATCCTTCGTATGGCCCGTTACATCAGGGAGAACCAATCGTTACAGCTCTCTCGATGCAACGCATGTTGGGTCTCATGGCCCTCGGTCTCACTGTCCCTCTGGCCCGACTGCACATGAGAACCACCCAATGGATGCTCTCCACTAGTGGTCCCCGACCTCTCACCCCAGTCTTATCCCATCAAGGTGACAGAGCCCTTCGAAGGTCTCTCACCTGGTGGTCTCAAGAGAGCAATCTCCTGGAAGGATTCCCTTGCTCCCCAGATCATCAGATCTCCATCACCACAGATGCATCGCTAATGGGATGGGAGCTCACTGTCTCTCCTCCACACTCAAGGTGTATGGACTCAGTTCAAACTCATCTCCACATAAATGTCCTGGAGATGAGAGCGGTTCTCTATGCAATCCGAGCTCTGAAGGATGTCCTTTGTCACAAGAACATTCTCCTTCAAACGGACAACAAAGCAGTGATGTATTACATCAACAAGGCGGTGCTCATTCTTATCCCTTTGCAGGAAGCAATGAGGGTGTGGGAGGGTGCTTGGAGCACAAGTCTCTGATTCAAGCGGTTTATCTGCCAGGTATACAAAATGACCTAGCAGATCACCTGCAGAACGGAGGCAGACCTCACGAGTGGTCTCTCGATCCAGCCGTAGCTCGGTCCCTGTTCAAAGAGTGGGGACTCAGACCTGGACCTTTTGCATCCCCACTCAATGCAAAACTGCCTCTCTTCTGCTCCAGAAATCCAGGGCCTGGCATTTTCTGTCAGGATGCTCAGGCTGCGGGGACAAAACGCTTTACGCCTTTCCACCACTTCCTCTAATCCAGAGAGTACTCTCAAGTTCGAGTCTCAGGGGACCAAGATGATTCTCATTGCTCCTTCCTGGCCTCGCAACTATGGTTTCCTCTACTCAACAGTATGTTGGCAGCCTCCGAGACCACTTCCTTTGCAAATCAGTCTTTGACTCAGGGTTCGTTGGTCCATCCCAACCTGAAATCACTTCACCTTCATGCTTGGCTCCTGAAGAGATAGAAGTGAATCGGTTCAACGCCTCTGAGAGTCTCAGACATCCTTCTGGCTGCTCGAAGCCAGCCAATTGAAAAACACGCTCAAATGGAAACGTTTTTTCTCTGGTGTGCAAACCTCTTGGAATCCCTTTTCCTGTCCTCCTGGTAAGGTTCTGGAGTATCTTTTGGACCTATCAAACTTAGGTCTTCAGTACTCCACAGTTAAAGTTCACCTTAGTGCCATCTCAGCGTTCCATGAGCCGGTTTCTTCCTTAACTCTGGCTCAGTTACCTATGGTGAAGAGATTTCTTAAGGGGATTCTCCATACCAGACCCCCTGTTAAGCGTCCAGTTGCAGCCTGGGACATTAACCTGGTGCTGGAAATGCTCACTCGGAAGCCTTTCGAACCCTTAGCTACCTGTGAGCTAAAATTTCTTACCTGGAAGACTGCCTTCCTGGTGGCCATTACCTCAGCCCGCAGGGTCTCTGAGATACATGCCCTGGTTACGGACCCTCCGTATACTGTATTCCATAAGGACAAGGTAGTTCTCCGTACTCATCCTAAATTTCTTCCCAAGGTTGTCAGAATTCCATCTGAACCAACCTCTGGTACTTCCCGCTTACTTCGTTAATTTCCAAAATGAAGGGGAACGAGCTCTTATTCCTTTGATGTTAAGAGAGCCTCTGCGGTTCTATTTAGATAGAACCAAGGATGTTCGCAAGACTCAGCAACTGTTCGTTTTCTTTCAGCGCACACCCGGCTGGGTCAACCTGTCGCTATTAGATGTATCTCTTCATGGTTAGTGGCATGCCTTCATCATTGCTATTCCATGGCTCAAGTTAAATTAGAAGGTAGAGTGTACGCCACTCTACTAGGGCGGTCAGCATCCCTAGCGGAAGTTCGCAATGTTCCAATTGCAGATATATGCAAGCCGCTACCTGGAGCTCAGTGCATACTTGTTAAGCACTATGCACTGGATGTTCATGCCAGGCGACATTCGCGATTCGGCAGAACTATCCTTAATGGCTTCTATCTTAGACACGTGAGCTCTGGCTCTCCTGCCGCCCTTTTGGGGGATTATCAGCTTGGTACTCTCCCACTAGTGTGAATGAGTGGTGGAGACTTATGTCCAGGAAGATAGGAAAATTACGTACCTACCGTAATTCTTGATCTTCTTGGACGAGTCTCCACCACTCATTCACACGCCCACCCTCCATCCCCCGAGCTCACCGCTGTATTGGTCTTCACTCCCTCAAATCTTTAGGCCGTGAGGACTTCTTTGCTGACCCTTCTTACACGGGTCATCATGGACTATCTTATGTCCGTTTTTAATGTTGGGTTTACCCTTACGTTAGTTGCGCTGCACCTCCTTGCAAAAAGGTACTGAGGCGTTGGAGTGGCCTGCCGAGATGGTCATTACCGCTCGAGGCCGCTGCTCAGGCGCCGTGTTCATGTGCTGTCCTCGCGCCGACCCTCCAGCAAAAAGTTTGCTCCCGATGGGTCTTAGTGCCTCCGGCGCCAATCCCACTAGTGTGAATGAGTGGTGGAGACTCGTTCAAGAAGATCAAGAATTACGGTAGGTACGCAATTTTCCTTTTTAGGCTGTTGCTGCTTTGAAGCTTCAATCTCTGTCCCTGCGAAGATAATCTGAGCTTCTACAATATCAGCACAGCCATGATGGCAAAAGTGCAGTTAGACTTGGCCACTATAATGTAAACATGATTCACTGGGAACCACACATGGGATGGGATGGGTACATGCTATTCTAGAAAGACTGAGAAGGTAAAAAGGGAGGGGGTAGCATTGTACGTAAAAGAGGACATCAATGCAACAGAAATCCAAAGGAAGCAAAGCAAGGCAGAGGCAGTATGGATTACCCTCAGGGCTAGAGAGAAGGCTACAATCTGGATCAGAGTTATCTACAGATCCCCATCCCAGGAAGCTGATATAGATAAAGAGCTCATGGAGACCATCTTGATGATGGCAGACAGGGGAGAGTTGTTGCTGTTAGGGGACTTCAATCTGCCAGATGTGGACTGGTCCTCATACATAGTATCCTCTAAATGTAGCAAAGATTTCCTGATTGCACTGCAAGGAGCAGGTTTACAACAGTTGGTGAATTCTCCCACCAGAGACAAACCAATACTGCACTTGGTGCTCATAAACAGCACAAAAATGTCAGATGTGCAATTAGGGGTCAATCTGGGGACCAGTGACCACAGGTCTATCTAGCTAACTGTGAACAAGGTAGAAGATACTAGTCACACTAAAACCAGGGTTCTAGACTTCAGGAGAGCTAACTTTCCTGAAATGAAAAGTATAATCACATCCATGCTAGATGGCAAAAACTCGGAAGATGTAAAAGACTGTTGGGAGGCCTTAAAAACTGCTTTAAAATACATCTACAGCTACATGCACTAGGCAGGTCACCAAATCCAAAAGGAAGAAAAATCCACTCTGGTTCACCAAGGAAGTTCCAACCAAAGTCAAGGAAAAAAGGATGGCTTTTGCAAAATATAAACAAACTGAAAGTGAGTTAGATAGAGAAGAATACAAAAATAAGCTGAGTGAGGCAAGAAAGGCAGTTAGGAGATCAAAAGCACAGATGGAGGAGCAAATAGCACAGGGGTCAAGAAGGGAGACAAAACCTTTTTAAGATATTAACAGGAAAAAAGAAAGAGTAAGAGGGGAATAGTCAGATTAGCATCAGAGGAAGGCAAGATGGCAGAGACAGATGAAGACAAAGCAGAGTAGCTAAATGATTTCTTTTGCTCGGTCTTCACCATAGAAGACAGTGGGAATGGTCCTACACTAAGTAGGTCAGTACACAACACCACAGAAGCAGACACAAGACCCTTCACAAGGGAAAGGGTCCTAGAAGAACTGAACAGGCTTAAGATAGATAAAGCAATGGGGCCAGATGGCATCCACCCTAGGGAACTGAAGGAGCTTCGGGAAGAACTCACCATACCACTGGCTGAGCTTTTCAGAAAGTCACTGGAAAGTGGAATAATACCTCAGGACTGGAAAACAGCAACAGTAGTACCTTTACACAAGAGTGGAAGCAGGGAAGAGGCAGAAAACTACCGACTGGTCTGTTTGACCTCGGTGGTAGGAAAAATGAAGTCGTTGCTAAAGGAGAGGATAGCAAGGTACCTGTAGGATAGCAGAAAACTTGACCCCAGGCAACATGGCTTCATAGCAGGATGCTCTTGTCAAACAAATATAATCAACTTTTTCGACTGGGTCACCAGAGCAGTCGACCAGTGAGGAGCAGTAGACATCGTGTACCTGGACTTCAGCAAAGCCTTCAACACTGTCCCCCACAGAAGGCTAGCTAACAAATTAGAGCATACAGGAGTTGGTCATAAGATAGTGAACTGGATCACCAACTGGCTGCAAGATAGGATGCAGAGAGTGCTTGTCAATGGATCACTATCAATAGAAGACAAAGTGACCAGTGGCGTTCCATAGGGGTCTCTGCTAGGACTTATCCTCTTCAACATATTTATTGGGGATATTGCAAATGACTTAAAGGGGAAGGTTTGCCTGTTTGCAGATGACACAAAACTCCTCAACAGAGTAGACACGCAAGAGGGATCGAAAGGTATGGAAGCAGACCTGAAAAGCTCAAGGAATGGTGCAGGGATTGGCAGTTGAAGTTTAATGCCAAGAAGTGCAAGGTTATGCATATAGGAAAAAGAAACCAAGGGATAAACTACATTTTGGGAGAGCATCTGTTAGAGGAGACAAAGACAGAAAGAGACCTAGGATTAGTCATCGTGGATGACTTAAAGGTTGGAAAACAGTGTAAAAAGGCAGCACAGAGGGCAAATGGCATCCTTGGATGCATTGGTAGGGGAATTACAGGTAGAAAGAGTGACGTTATCATTCCTCTCTACAGGTCCTTGGTCAGGCCACATTTAGAGTACTGCGGTCAGTTTTTGAGGCTCCACCTGAAAAAAGACAGACCGCTTGGAGACAGTACAGAGAAGGGCTATAAAGATGGTGTATGGACTGCATCATGAGCCATATGAGGTAAGACTCAGGGAACTAAATCTGCACACACTTGAGCAGAGAGGAAACAGAGAGGACATGATCGAAACTTTAAAGTACATTAAAGGAATCAACACAACACAAGCAGGAAACCTCTTCCAGCAAAACAAGGATGCATGTACAAGGGGTCACAACTTGCACCTGGTGGGAGGCAGGTTCAGAAGCAACCTCAGGAAGTACTTCTTTACAGAAAGGGTTCTAGACCCATGGAACAGCCTACCTCAGGAGGTGGTGAAATCCAGGACTCGCATGGGACAGACATTGTGGACACATCAGGGTGCAGTGTAAATAGGGAGTGGGGCAGAAACACAGGCAGACTAGATGGATCTTGCAGTCTCCATCTGCTGACATGATTTCTATGTTCTTATCAACCCAGGTAGCATGGTCTGATTCCTTTCGATCAGTCTTTGGTGTCAGGACCACTACCGTCAACTGCTGGATCACTGATCTGCATTCTTTTTGGGTGGAGATGGCGGGCTCAGTTCCATCATCTTTGGGGTGGGTTCCTTGACTAAGTCAGTACTGACTTTGGATCCTCTGGATTCCCTGTTTCTGCGTCTGCTGCAGTATTTGGATCCTTGATATGTCTGTCCATCACAGATCCTGTGCCTGTCAGTCTGGTTTGTCTGCTTTGCCTTTGATACCTGCTATTCCATGGCCTGGGTTTATGGTTCCAGGCTCTTTGATGGGTTTTGAGACCAGTTATCAGTCTGCTGGTTGAATGCCCAGGCTGTCTTGTTGCTCTCATCTCTCATTAAGGCTGCCAGATCATTTCCTATGTCTGGTCAATTTAGTTAGCTGTAGTGGCTAGCCTCCTTTGGAATTTTGAATTTACTGGGGATCCCAGTTCTAAAATATTTTTGAGGTAGCTGGATAATGGAGTTGGTATGGATCCCTATGTATAAAAATGCCTCCATGAACCCCTTTCTGTGCTGTTTCAGTGCTGTAGAAACATACATTTGTGTCCATTCATTTTGAGTTGTCACCTGTACCTAGCCAGAGATAGCATTTTCCCTTTTTCTGGACACCCCATAAATTTGGCAGTTATTGACCTGGTGCAGACACTCTGCTTCAGTGGGGGAGCCAGGGATCTATGGGCTCTTTTTAAGGTTGGTCTCCAGTTGTGTCTGAACAGCTTTGGAAATTCCTGCTATAGGAATCATGAGACATCTCATTGTTCTACTTCTTCAGGGAAACTGACAAATCTTAAGTTATTCTTATGGTTTCTAGTCTCAGTATTCTCCACTCAGTGCCACAGCAAACCCACCAGATTTTCCAGTTCTTAAATTCTACCCTCTTGCCTTGTGTCCTTGTCATTTACATTGGAAATGAAAGTTTCAGTGTCCTTAGATTTTGTTGTCAGTGCCCTCACTTTTTGTCCCAGTACTGTGACTGCCAACTTGAAAGTGTTAATTTCTTTCAGAACTGCTTGGAGAAGGCTCAAATTTCTGCAGTGTCCATGAGGGAGGGCAGGGCAGTAGCCACCATAATTGCTTTGGCTAAGAAGCTGCTGAAGAGAGCCGCCACAGATTTCCGAGACCATCTCGAGTTCCTGATTGAGAAGCTAGGTTAAACTGCAGAATTTGTTAGCCATGATTTTTGTTGATCAGATTATGTGTTTTTTAGTTTGCCTGGTCACTGGTTCTGTGGATTTTAAACAAACTGTGTAGTGGGTGAGGAAAGCTGGTCACTCAAGCCGACATCCCACTCAGTGACATGCATGTGTTCCCCAGGGCATGGGACTTTTAAGAGGCAGATTTCAACAGGATGATGGAGGTGATATAAAGAAGCAGATAGAGAATAGTGCAGGTAGACTGAGTGGAGGAACAATGGGAAGAACACAAATAAAGCAATGACTGAGATGCCAAACAGCTTAAGTGGGAAGGTGTCAATGGAAAAAAAGGGCAAGGGGTGCAAAGCAGTTCACAGACAATGTAAAGATGGCAGTTAGGGCCAAAAGGTGGGTATTCCTGAAGTACAGAGAAAGCCAAGGGGGGAAGGATAGGTACAGCACAGTACTTGAAGGCAACACTGGTAGTCAGCATTATTATCAATTAAATAAGTTATTATCAATAAAATGAGATGACAATCATTGCTTCTTACCTTTGAAATTAAATGGGTTATCCCCTTTCTCCAGGAGACAACTAAATTGGCTATGTTTGGATTATAAAACCATGAATAACTAAATGGTTCCTTGTTTACCTGATCACCCGATGACACCAAATCATAAGTATATCTTATGTGATGTTTGGCATCACTGTTACCACTTACCTACATTTGTTCCTGGCTATAGTAGAACAAATTGTTCCTCTTCAGACCCTTTCTCCTGAAACAGTTAGCCCCCCAGTTCAGAACCTTCTATCAGTTTCACAACTTTTAAAAATGCTGTAAAATTTGATATGCTAAATGTTCATTCCTGCTGTAATTGTTTTACTATTTGATTTTCTTATTTGAGAAAATGGTGTGTGTTATTTGGACATGCTGTATGTATTGTATTCTGACTTGGGACATTCTGTAAACAGGACATGTATCTAATAGAACATTTCTTATGAATCAACTTTTAAATAAAAAAAAGGAAACTGTATTTTGCCTGCATGAAATCAGTAGCCTGAGCACATACAATTCATTTATGGCTCATGATATCATAAACTAAAGACTGCTTCTGTGCTCCGTCTGGTGTTCTTTCTTTATATTATGAAAGGTTGCAATAAAAATCAAAGTTACAACCCAGCAAACTGTGTCTTTGAGTTCAACTGTGTTACACACTGAAATATTAAATATGATTTCTAAAGACATCCCATTGCACCCAAGGAAAGTGAAGGAGAACTCTCCAGATTATGACGTCATGGAACACACTGACACATGGAGGGAGGATCAAATGCTAGGGAAGTGTAATGGATTGAGCTGACAACTTCATGGATGCAAAATATGATTTCTTCTCTTCCTTTGAGCACATCCTTTAAAATTATGACTATTAGGCAGTATGACTCTGTCTGAGGTACGGTAGCTGCATGAGTTTTTTATAGTTTGAGCACAACAGGAATTCATTATAAAAGCATGAATTAAGCAATAAAGCAAGACAGGGTGTGTGTTATGATGGGATAATGACACACCTTGGGTGCATTGTGCATAATGGCTTTTAGTCTACATAACTCTGCAAAAAGCATAGCATCTACTTGGGTCTAATGGGCCTTTTGGGGGGGGTTATTTGTTTTGGCTTGGGTATGACAGGTGCTTAGATTGGGCATTATATCTACATAGTATAAACCTATTTCCATAACAGTGGAATAATAACCAGTTTCCCTTTTTTCCCATAGGGAAACCGTGGCATAATTTGCCGTAATGAAGGAGTGTTCATTACGGCAAACACACGCACGATTTCCCTCACTGTGCGCATGCGCCCACCGCACTTCCTCGCTTCACCACCATGCCTGCTCGTGAAACCGCTAACGGACAGCAAACCACCACCTGGACTAGGCAGTAAGTACAAAAAAAAAACAAAATCTGCCTCAGTGCTGTGCACAAGATAAAAAAAAATCTTATTAGGAAATCAAACTGCCAATTGCGGCCACACACTTCACCTTCACCGAACCCCGGCTGCATAGCTATATCTTATTTTATACAATTGCTGAGGTGAAAAAAAGGAAAACCCAGCAATTATATAAAATAAAATATGGGTCTGGGTATGTAAACTAAAATGTACACACACCCTCAGGGTTAGATGCTTATAAAGAAAGCAGAATAGTGTAGAGGAGACATTCTCTTAAATATTTCTAAACATTTGGACCCCACAGATGGTACTTTTTTTGGTTGGTAAGTCAAGTTGACTTGCTTTTGCCATTTGCAAGACTCAGGTGATGATCCATGCACAACAGTGCATAATTTTGTGTACTGCCTTGGGGTAAGCAAACCCCCAACTCTGGAACACACCACAGGATGAGGTACACACCAAAGTGCAGATAAAATGATAGATCCAAAATTGTTGAAAAATTGATTTATTTTAGAAAATCTGATGAATACCCTCCTGGTCAAAGCACTGGTTCAACTTGTCAATGTTGATTTTCACTTGTGCTGTTTTTTTATTGTGGAGTTTCCAAATACATCTATTTTTGCAGCAGTTCTGGAACTGCCATTTATCTGCTCTTTGATATGCAGTTCATCTTGAGTTGTGTTTTGCTGTTTGCAGACTGTGCTTAGAAGAATAGATCCAGAAAAATATTGACTCGTTCTGACATTTAAAAAAAAAGTAATGGGCTGTCAACACTAAGATCATTTTTACAATTGTGTGGTTCTGTTAGATACCGGGTACTAAATATACATTACATAACTTAACAGTTTCTGAAGTGGACAAAGCAACAACAAATATAGCATGCACACACACAGACACACACACACCAAACTAATGCAGTTCACATATATACAATTCAATTTGCTTTACATGAACCAAACCAATATGATTTACATGCATGCACTCCAGAATGCTTCACATGTATCAAATCCATATACTGTAGTTCACACACACAAGCCAATTGACTTCACACACCCAAAACCAATGTAGTTCTTACACACAATGTTTTACGCTAACAAAACAAATATTGTTGACACATAATACCAGTATACTTCATACAAAAATCAATAGTTTACATGCAAACCAATAAGCATTACAAACAAATCAATATATAGTAGTTAATGCAAATCAAATATGCCTCATACAGATTGCACCAATGTATAGTGTTAATGCAAAACAATGCACTTTGTACATAAACCAATATAACTGATATGCACACCAATAGCTTTCAAATAGATTAAACCAATACAGTTTGGAAGCAAACCAATCTGACTGCATGGAACAATCCAATATACAGTAGGTGGCAGATAAACCAGTATGCTGTTTAGTGTTCATGCTTCACAAAGGCCAAACCATTAGAGGTTGCACACAGATAAATGTGGTTTACATGATAAGTACAGTGTAGTTCACAAACAAATCCCTATGTTCAGAAAACAGTGGACAATATTTATCAATAATGCTCCCTAGGGAAAGTATTAGTGAGGACATCATCTGCAAAGATTTTAATAACAAACACCCCCAGTTATGGAAGAAAGGTGAATCAGATGAGATTAAGACAATAAAACAGGTGGAGGGAATCTGGATGGAAGAAGAGGGGAAAAAGATAAACAAGATAGGTAAACAGGAAATAGGAAGGAAAAACAAAGAAGGAAGAAAAAAATAGAGTAGCACATGGCAAATATACACAGAAAGGTATTAGCCTGGAACCAAGTGTAGAAGTACATTCAGAGAAGGAGGTGAATATGGAAAAGGAAGGAACAAATCAGGTCAAAATAACAACTATATTAAAAGGACCCACATGGGAAATATAAAAAAAGAGAAAAGGCAAAAGGAAAAGAGAGCAAAATAGAAAACACAATCTAACATAGAGACAAAATCCACAGAAAACACAAACCTAAGTTACAATTTGGGCAAAATAAAAGATACATAAAAAGAATTAGAATAGAAGAAGTCAAAACCAAATCTAAAGACTTAGTGACAGGAGATAAAGAGCACAAGAGGAAACCAGGACAGAAAGAAGTGAGTAAAGGTTTTTAAATGTTTATGGTAAAGACAAAGGGGACTGATTTTGTGTTACCTATGTCTGGGGTAGGAATTCTGCCTAACTAGCAAGCTGAACGTTTGAATAAGATGTTAAAGAACCTTCTGGGTACCTTGCTGGTAGGAAATAAACACATCATGGAATATATTAGCATAACAAGACCAATGGACACCTTAACATTGGTTTTGGTAATTTCGGGCCAATACTATATTTTATAGGCAATAAAGAAAAAACATAAAGAATTGAGAATGAAACTATAAACAGTAACAACATTAAAGGAACTGTTCCCAGAATATTTTATTAAAGAAAGTGAGGGGATTACAAAAAAAAGGGGAAAACTGATATCCATTTTTGGGATGAAACAATTTTATAAAGAAGCACATATAAATCTACAATCTAAGATTGCAGAAACACTGAAGCCCAGATATTTGGAAATGCGCTAAAGGCCGGCGCAAGTCTGGCATAGCGCAAATCCGATGCACCATGGTGCAACAGGAGCCATATTCTGAGGTTGTGCCTGTTGCACTGCACCAGCGCAACCCAGCTGAATATGGCCAAGTTGCACCATGGCACAACCAGGCTTGCGCTATTGCACAACCAGAGTTGCATCATGGTGCAAGCACAGTTGCGCCATGGTGCAGAAAGAGAAGCCCCAGCAACTGTGGGAGCAGAGCAGCAGAGCAACAGAGAGGGGCATGGCATGGAGAAGAGATCCAGGGACAGAGCCAGGGAAACACAGTGACAGGCCACAGGAGGCCACCATCAGCAGGACACAACAGGGCACACACAGGCACCCAGACCCCCCCAGAACACAACAGTAGCACAGATAGTAGGCAACAGGAGGTGCCAATGGTCAGTGGAGGGCCACCAAGGGAGCTCCCTTGAAGGCTGCAGGCCGTGCCCCCCCCACACACCCAGACCAGAGCAGGCCACACCCAGGACCACACAGCCAAGCACATACACACATGCCACACAGGCACACAGGCAGCCCACACAGTAGGTACGGAATGTGCCAGGAGACACGTAGCATGGCAGACCACATGGGACAGGCCGCACAACACCAGGCAGGGGGCCAGTATCCAACCAAAGACCATGGCTGTGTACCATCACCACACACACACCCGCCACACACCCTTGACAGTCACCCAATGGGCACCCCAAGGCACAGCCACCGAACGAGGGGAGGGACAACACCACAGTTGGACACACCGCAGCACACAGCAGTGAACCACAAAAGCACAACACGTGCCCCGACACATGCATACCACACGGACAGACACTGGGCCACTGCAGCATGGCTCCTCATGCCACCTGCAAAGCAGACACTGACATAGGCAGGTAAGTCAAAATAGATATATTTCAAATAAACTATATACAACAACAAGGGGGTGGGAAAGGGTAGGAAAGCGAAGGAAGGGGACAGGGAACAGGGACTGTACAGTGGGATAGGGGACTGTAGGGAAAGGTACAGCAGGGGAAACAGGAGAATGCTGGGGCCCATTCACTGGCAGCCACAGCCTGCCACCCCTTGGTGTCCTCGCCACCTCTGATTATCCAGGAGCATGCAATGAACTTGTAGCACAACCTCCATAGTCATGGAAGTAATCAATATCAGCTGCTGGAGCAGCCTACATTACATGGGCCACCATCTTCTACATTGGACACCTATGACAAGGGACAAGACAGGGGATCAGTGCAGTGTCCCAAGGAACCATGCCCACCCACTGTGCGCAATGAGCAGCAGGAACACACACCACTGGAGGGCCCATACCAGTCACCCACAGGGGGGTGGGCCAATGCCTGCCAGCAACTCAACACACCATGAGTCCCCACCACACAATGTCCACCTGACTGCACAATGATAGTGACACGGCACAGTGCACTGGCAGCACTACAGCAATGTCAGGGGCAGCCAGGCACACTCCCACCCCACCAACAGCTGGCACACATGTCCGATGGATGCACCACAGTGGCAAACACCATGCACCATGCCTACCTGCCCTCCATGGCCCCATTGGTGCCACAGCCACTCCTGCACCACCTCCATGTCCCACTGCGGCCTACTGATCTGCCACTGCTGCTGCCGCTGCCGCCCTCCGGTGATTCTCAGGTCCTAGCAATGGAACATAGACAGGTGCACATCAGTAAACATCCACAGCAGCTGCTCACCACCTCCACCCCGGCACAAGATGAGCCCCTGCCTGACATGTCCTGCACAGCTGCATCACAATGCATGTAGCGGCTGGCAATGCCACCCTGCGACGTGCACAATGATTGTGCGCCACTCTGCAGGGCATGCCAGGCAGCCCAGCCAACACCACAGTACAGCACCAGGGCACACATGCGATATGGGCCTACTCACCTGGCTGTAGTACAGTCCCATGCCTGACAAGTGCCTCAAGACTCCTCAGACACTCTGAGTCCCTCCTCATGGGGTCTCCATATCTGTGGCAGCACTGCCCCCCCATCCTGGCTACCCCAGTCTGCTGCTGCAGTGTGGCAGCAATCCCCTGCCACACTGTGACCCTGGGCTGCTGCAGGGGCACCTGGCCAAACAGTTGGAGGGGCTGGACACAGGTGATCAGGTTGACCAGCTCAGTCTGTGTCCAGTTCTGTTCCCATGGTAATCTTCACTGCATCATGCTGCAAGATGAAGCCAGTGAGCAAAATGGCGGCAGTAAGCGCACGTGGCCATGGCATACACCAGATGCGAAAATGCGAGGGAACATGCACTGTGTCTGCCCATCACACAGTCTCAGAGATGTGTAGCATGGGTGTGGTTAGGCAGAGTTACTGGGTGAGGGGTGACCCAGGGGTCAGGGGTCACAGCAGGGGTCAGGGGTCATCTGCTTCTGCACAGTGCGCATGTGCACGATAGCAGGCCTGGCGCATCATGCACCATGCCCCCCCATCATGCAGTGCAATTGACAACATGATACCATTCAGTGTATGTGCACTGCGGGCCTGCACACCACGCATGCATGCACATTGCACCTCAACTTGCTCCTCAGAGCAATCTCATTGCACACAGAGCAAAATCGTGATATTCAGACACCACATGCAAATGAGCTCATCAGCCAATGTGTGGCACACTGGGGGCATTAGCATGTCATTACCATTGTGCCAAAGTTCAATTGCATGCGTTGCACCATATAAGTGTCACGGAACAGCACAGGCCATGGACCAGCATTGCATCCTTTTGGGGTAAGTTGAGCATGATGCTGCAGCTCACTGGGAGCAGCCAGCACAGCAGGGTGGGACAGAACAGGGTGATGTGCCACTGACACACTGTGCTGCCCATGTCCACAGGAAGGGACATGTCAGAACATGAGGAGGGTGAGGAGCGTGGGCCTGCTCACAAGCGAAGGCTCAGCTTCAGAAAGGTGGAGACAGAGGCCCTGTTCAAAGCCTACCCTGAAAGGGAGCCCCTGTTGAGTGGTATCACGGGCACACCACAGGCCAGGGCTGGGTCCTGGGAGGAGGTGGCAGCATGTGCCCACCAGCAGGGCAGCCACCAGCAGTCAATGCAGGAGTGCAGGAAGAAGGAGGGCATGGACTAGAGGTGCATCAAGGAGAAGGTGGTGGCCATCTGTGCATCCCTGAATGCCACCAGAGGGGGGCCTGCAGATGCGCCACCACTGACGGTGTGGGAGGAGTTGGTGGCAGCCACTATGCACTGCAGCATGGTGGAGGGTGTGCCTGGTGGTGGATTCCAGATGGGTGGCAGCCCATCACTGCATGGTAAGTATGTCAGCCACGCACACCTGGGGTCATGGAGGGTGTGTATATGACCATGCTGGCGTGCATGCAGTCAGCATGCCTGTCATGTGCATGTGATGTGGGCAATGCATCACTAATATGCCTCTTTTTCTTTTGCAGCACCAGCATGGCTCAGTGCAGATTATGGGGCAGCGGCAGCAGCCATGGCCACTGGACTGGTCCCCGGAGGACCAGCCTTCCACCTCCATTGGCATCTGAGAGCCTTATAGGCTACAGCTCACCACCACTGTGCAAGCAGATGTCCTGGACCTGGGGTCAGATGAGGCCCTGGATGTTTTCCTGCAGGATGCCAGCCTTGGGGTCCTGGGTACAGAGACACAGATTTGGGTGGGGTCTGACACCAATGATGATGTAACACTCATCCTGGGCAGCATGGCCACCATTGTGGGGGAGACACCCCTGCTGGCCACTGACACAGGCAGTACACCCAGTGCTCTGCCAGCGGTGGAACAACTGTCTACCACCACTGTGGGTGCAGCAGTGTGCACTGCCCTGGCTGTGCCCTGCAGTGGAGGTGGTACAGCCACACAGGCACTGGGTGGTGTGCAGTGGCCGGACGGGTGACAGCATCTGGCTGTGGGTGCCACCGGGCAGTTGGACACAGGGTCCACCACTGGTGTGCCTGCCATACCCAGTCCCCCTGCAGACCCTACTGTGCAGCATCCACCAGAGAGGGGGGCTATGCAGTGTGGCTGGTCACCACATGGGGATCGGCATCTGGCCTGGGAGCCCCAGGACGCTGACCTGCTGGCTGAGCACACCCATTTGCTGTGGAAGTGCATTCAGTAACAGGTGCTGCTCACCACTGGGGTGTGTGCACTGCACACAGAGATGCGCCAGATAGCTGAGCAGCAGGAGATGGGCACTGTGCAGATCCTGGAAGGAATGCAGCACATGCAGGAGGTCACAACTGCATCCCTGGACCACATTCCCACTGCAATCTTGGATGGCTTTGCACTGCTGGCTGCCACAGGGCATGGCCAGGCACAGATGACCACACCACAGTGTGCTGTCTGCCCTGCGTACCCAGCGTGGGGTGACCCTAGCACAGTCAAAACTGGGCTAAGATGTTGGCATCCCAGGCACACCAGGGGCTAGGCTGTTTGGGTGCCTCAGCACCCCCACATGGACACAGTCATGGTCTGCAGTTCCACCCCTGGGGGGCTGTTGCACCCCCATGGCTGATGTGAAGCCTGTGGCTGCCGATCAGCCCAGGTGCGGCCACCCCTGTGGCCATGGTGGCCATGGTTCTGTGCAGCAGACCTGATGTGTGGGCTGCCCCACCTGCGGTCTGCAGCTGCTGCCCAGTGTACACATGGGCGGTGTGTGTGTGCCTACCGCAGGTGTGGCACCTCTGTGTCATGCCACACGCTGCCTGTTTGCATGCTTGCCCAGTCACTGGGCCATAAGGTGTGGGTGTGATGACAGCAGTCTTGCACTGTTTGTGCCTGTGCACTGGTGCGATGCATCTGATCCATGCCACATACCAATGCCTGTGTGTGTGGGTGCATATGTATGTGTGTGTGGGGGGACTGTGAGGGGTGGTTGTGTGTGGGTGTGTGCCTGTGTACCCCTGCTTCCTGCCTCAGTGTGTGCATGCCCATTACCATGCACACTCCTGCATGTGTGCTGTACCTGTTTTTTGGCCTATGCATGTGTATCACACCACCTTCCTGTGCGCACCATAATCCTCTCATGCTATGGTGTCCCAGTGACATCCTGCCTGCTGGATCAGCTGGGGATCCCTCCTCCCAGGGGGTGGCTGTCCACCTCCCTCCACCCATTGCCTCCGTCATCCCAACTGCTGTCACCCTCATCAGCCTCGACAACTAGCCCAAGGTCAATGACCAGAAATAGGCCACAGGCTTTCGAGGGGCTGTACTGTAGGGCATCTCATGACCTGTCTAGGCAACAGAACCATGCTTTCAGCATGCCAAAGACTCACTCAATGATATTGTGCGTGCTAGTGTGTGCCTCGTTGTAGCATTCCTCTGCTGGGGACGACGGGCACCGGTAGGGGAAGAGCAGCCAAGGCCACAGTGGATAGGCACTGTCCCCTGTGTGGATAATGACATAGCTAGCCCTCTGCTGTGCTATGCTGTGCCCCTTGCTTGTCCCTGGCACCCACGCCAACATGCACACCCTGCCCTCCCCCATCCCAAGGTATGTTCTGCCTATCGCTCTTTGCCCTTGCCATACTCACCCACTAGGTGGCCCGTGGGAATGTCCCACATTCAAACCTGTGACACAATGCAGAGCTGTGCCAGATGAATGCATCATGTGCACTCCCAGGGTGTGTGGCACAGACATTGGTTATGCACCCCATGGCATTGCACACCACCTGGCAGTTGACACTCAGGCTCCCCTTCCTGTTGATGTATGCCACACCCTCAGGGCCAGGTGGTATGTGGATACCTACATGGGTGCAGTCAATGGCTCCAATCACTCCAGGCATACATGCTACCCTGTGGAAGTCCTGCATGATTGCTGTACACTCCGCCTGTGTGCTGGGGAAACAGATGTATTTTGATGCATGTGGCAGCAGAGTATTGAGGAATTGTTTGAGGAGGCAGGATGTGGCTGACTGGGTTATGCCTGTTGTGTCCCCTGTTGGTCTCTGGAAGGTGCCCATGGTGAGCAGGCACATGATGGTTGTCACCTTCTTCTCCACAGACATGGCATGGCTCCGTCTGGTGAGTGCCTGCATTGACTCATTGCACAGCTCACAAAGCTGCCTCAGAATGGCCCTGTTGAGGTGGTACCAGCACACAATCTCTGTGTCACTGTACTGCTCATAGGTGATGTGGACGTGGTATCACCTGTGTCATGCATACCACCGACGGGCCCTTCCATTGCCATATCACTGTTTCTCCTGCCCCCTCACAACCCTCATTATGGCCTCCATCATGAAGGGTGCACTATCCATGGTACTTGCTGTCCAGTATCCCCCTGGGTGGTTGGCTATTGCTGGCTGTGTGCCACCCTGGTGCACTGCTGGTAGTGTGTCAGCCTGTCTCTCACACTGTCTCTGCCCCTGTTCCCCTCTTCACTGCCACCTCTGTCCCTATCCCTCTGTGTCTACCTTGGTCTGGCTGTCTCGCTCTCTCTGTCTGTCTTTCTTTCTTTCTCTCTCTCTCTCTCTCACTCTCTCTCTCTCTCTCTCTCTCTCACTCCCTCTCATCTGGCACAAGTTCTCTCTGTGTGCTTGCACCCTGCATTTATAGGAACAAGTCTGCTTGGCACATCTCTGATTTGCTCCACACTTGCGCCATGGTTTCACCATTGAATATCCCACTGCGCTGGATATTCATGGGAATGCCCCCTGCATTTGCACCTGTATTCCTTATAGTTGCACATTGGTGCAATGAGATTTGCACTGCACACCGGCTGCCACTGAATATTACTCCTTGGCACAAGTCTGCACTTGTGCCAGTGCAACTGAGTTGCACCATGCACAACTGCTTTGAATTTCTGGGCCTGAGTTACTGCTAAAATGGAAATACACAGAAATTATATAAGCAAGGTGGTTAGATGGGAAGAAGAATGTCATATATCATTGTGGTTTAGAAAAAACTCAGTCAATGACCATTTGGTCAACAAGAGTAAAGGGGTGGATGAAATAGGCATATTTATATATGATGAAGGACAATATCAGATCGGGGAACAGGGGCACCCTAGGAAGGCTAAATCATCAATAAAGTGGGAAACACTATTAAAAACTTCAAATTGATACTCACCACTTAAAAATCTAGATACAAATCATTGACAACAAAGGAAAGGGGGCAGAGGAGGGAATCCACAGAAACCACTACAAACACAGGAGGGTAGAGTGAAAGTAAAAAAAAAGGAAAGTCTTAAGATGCTTTCTTGGAATGTGACCGGTTTGGCAGACAAATTCGCAGATGCGGCATTTAACAAATACCTGGATACATTTGAATACATTTATTTACAAGAGACATGGGTGGAAGGTGATCTATACATTACTGATTTTAAAACGTATGTAAAAAATGAGAAAAAGTATAAGAAATATGGGTGCAGAGTGGGAGGATTAGCAATACTCTGCAAATTGGAGGACTCCAGGAAAACTAGAGAATTGAGGGTGAATAATGAAAATATTTTAGTAATTAGGGTAACAGAGAAGGAATCATAAATTATAATAATCAGTATATATTGGTCACCCCAAAATAGTAGCTATCAAGATAATAATGTACTTAAAGATCTAGAGAATCTTCTAAATAAAATTATAGACAAATATCCACATATAGGGATTATTGTGGCCAGATACTTCAATATGATAATAGGAATGCAATCAACAATTACAGGAGAAATGACAGATTATTTAACTACATTAGATAAAGATGTAATATATTTATACAGAAGTTCTAAAGATCTGAAAATATCCAAGAAAGAGGGAAAGTTATTATTACTCCATGATAAATAAAAACTTCCTGCTATTTAATGAAAGAACAAAGTCAGATAAAGCCAGAGAATATACATACATGGGGGCAATGGAGCATCAGTGATAGATTGCATTTGAGTAAATAAGAATATGCTGAATGGCTCCTTGGATCTCAAAATAAATCATAAAAGCTGAAAGCGCTCATAGTGCAGTAGAACTCTGCTTACACAGAAATAGCATTACTTTTAAAGAAAAGAACAAGAGTATACCTATAAGTGTGAGGCACAAAAATTGTATATGTTGGAAAATGATTGGAAGGGTAGATTTTATAGAGCTATTAGAAAATAGAGGAATATGGGACATAAAGATGGATCTAGTGGAGAAAGAAAAAACAGAAATTAGAATTTTAAAATATTATGAACAAATTATGGAAAAAAGTTCACCTGCAATTATTAGAGAAATTAATATAAAGGAAAAAAAGGAGCTGAGTGGTATAATAATGAGTGTCAGCAGGCAAAAAAAAATCAATAGACAATTAAGGAAAATCAAAAATAAATGTAATATAAAAAATAAAAGATCAACACATTGAGGAAAGAATATAACAGAATAATTCATAAAAATAAAGAGGAACATACAAGACAATTATGGAAAAAAATAGAAATAGTGGTACATTCCAAAGATGGCAAAACATTTTGGAATATAGTGAGAAAAGGGTTGTGAGAATATACACAGGAACTAGAAACTAATACAGAATCAAAACAATGGGTAGAATACTATAAAAAATAGTCTATGATGATAGTATCAAATATACCAAATAACTGAACAAAGCAAGGACAGATAAAAATTGGAAAGATTTGTGTTTAAAAATATACCCACAGGAGATACAAACAGTTATAGAGTCATTCACCTCAAACAAAGCTCTAGGCCCAGATGGAGTACCAATTGAAGTTCTGAGGAATAATGAGATTTGGATAGTCATCTTATATAAACTTTTCCAAATAATTCTACAAACTGGGAAAATACCCCAAAGCTGGAAACATAATATAATAGTGCCCCCTATATTAACAAAGGTAATCATAATGATCCAGGTTGTTATAGACCATTAAAGTTTGATGGATAGTACCCCAGAAAGTTTTTGCTAAAATAATCAATAGTAGAATAACAGATTGGATAGAAAAAAATAAAATACAGGATGACGCCCAAGCAGGGTTCAGAATTAAATGCTCAACAACAGAACAATGTTTTAATTTTGTACATCTAATATACAAATATAAGTATCTTAAAAAACAAAACCTAAACTGTGTCTTTATTGATTTAAAAGCTGCATTTGACACCTGTAATTGTCCTTTGTGCCTGACCAGGTTAGTGTGCTCTTGGTGTTTAACAACTGCCTCACATAAATCCAGGATTGGATGAATACAGCTGGCTGAAACTGAATTCTGACAAGACTGAGGTGTTGGTTGTGGATCCTGGTCCCCAGATAGAGGTACCAGCAGTGGGATGTCCCTCAGGGCTTTGGCTTGGGGGTGTACAGTTGCTGACCTCTGAACAGGTGCAAAATCTGGCAGTAATGCTTGACAATGGGCTGTCACTTCACTCTCAGGTGTAAGCTGTGGTTAAGTCCCCTTTTTATTATCTGAGGAATATTGCCCAGATTAAGCATCTAGCTCCATCTGGCAACCTTCCAACTTTGATCCACGCCTTTGCGACCTTGTGCTTGGACTACTGTAATTCCCTTTACTTACAGCTTGCTGGGGTTGATATCCACTGCTTGCAGCTGTGCAGAATGCAGTGGCCAGGTTGTTGTCTGGATTATCTCAATCCAGTCATATTACACCTGTGATGCGTGAACTGCACTGACTGCCAATTCAGTGGTGTATCACCTTCAGGGTTATCTTGCTGACCTATAAAGCCCTACATGGACAGGGACTAAGCTACCTGCAAAATCTCCTGCATCCTTACTGCCTCCTCCAGCCGCTCCACTCCACTGATGAGGGATTGCTGGAGATTCCCAGGGTACGGTTAAAAACTTCTGGATCATGGGCATTTTCGCAGCCCCAACCCTGTAGAATTCTCTGCCTCATCAGATATGAGAGTGCCTGACAGTGGAGATCTTCAAAACTGCATTACAAACGTATATCTATTTGGGCTCACCTTTGGAGATATTACCTAATCTATGTTGGATTACTGTAGTTGTGTTTTTAATTATATTGATTGGATGACTGATTTTAGAATTTTATTGTTTTAAGTGATATTGTATGGATTGCACAGTGCTTTGATACCCTGTGAATAGTACTTTATAAATAATGATATTATTATTATTAAACAGATACAAACTTTGGATTACTTTAAAGGCAATGGGTATAGAAGAAAACATATTAGAGATAGTAAAAACTATCAAGACAAAACTACACAGGTAAGATTCAACTCTAAAGACAATAAGAGTGAGAGATTTGTAACTAATAAAGGTGTCAAACTTTGCACACTTTTCCCTGTCCTGTTCAATTTACATCTAAATCAAATACTAATAAAAATGTATGACCCAAACCCTCATATGCCAGGGATAGGCAACAGAGCTTGCCCCTACTTGGTGTACATGGACGATATTGTCCTAATGTCCACTAGCTACTTGGGGATAAAGCAAATAATGGGGAGATTTTTAGAAGAAAGTAAGAAGGCAGACCTGTACATCAATTACAATAAGACAAAAGTGATGGTTTGTGGCAAAGAAAAGAAAAATTATAATATTGATGGGAATCAATTAGAGGTAGCGAATAGTTTCTGATACTTAGGAATTATTATAACAAAGGATTTAAGATGGAGGATTAATAGAAGGAAAACAGAATAAAAAAAAAGATTTTTACCTGCAATGTGTAGCTTCCAACATAAATATGGTGGATATTCAGTGGTGGGATATAGGAAGGTCATAAATGCACACATTCCAAGACAGTTGCTTTATGGATCTGAAATATGGGGAGAATACAATAAAATAAACATAGACACCAGTTTAAATATATATTATAAAAGGCTTCTGGGACTACCTAATGGAACACTGTCAGTTATAGTTAGTGCATAGCTTGGACAGCACTCTGTCAAATGTCAAATTAAAGAGAGAATGGTCAACTATTGGATCAAAGCATATTCCATGAAAAAATACAGCTTGCCAAGATTATGCATTGAAGAAACAATCTGTTACATAAAACAAAGTATAGTATCCCCTAGTATAAAGGCAGTGGAAAAGATTATAAAACCATGTGGCCTACTTCATTGAGTAATGGACATTTTCAGGCTGCCATTAAAAATGGTCACAGAAGAGATAAAAAGAAGGATAACAGATGTTTCCCAACAAAGTGATATGCAATATTGCAAACAGTATAAAAATGCAGATGGATGTCAAAAAACAAAATAAATTACAAACTAGAAACTTATTTGACCCTCATTAGAGATCCAAAATAGAAGGAAAATTATCTCAAGGTTCAGGTTTGAGGTATATGAAAGCAACCGACTGAAGACACATTATTACAAAAAGAATAAAAACACTGAATTTTGTAAGTACAAGCTAGGGAAATATGATCTAACAAACCTTTTAATACTATGGCCACTATATGAAAAAGAAAGGAAAAAATTACATAAGGGGAATGCTAGAAAATCTAGAACTGGAACCCAAAGATATAGTCACACATCTGCTTAATCCAAGATCAGGCTAGAATTGGATTCTGTGGCTTCCTTCCTCTGCCCTATCAATGAAAAGTTCACATTTACAGTAAATGGGATAAGTGAAATGTAAATACGATCTGGAATTGTTCAAACAACAGATTGGACAAATTGTGCAATTGAAGGCATACTGTAGTGCTCAGCAAAAGAACAGGAAATAATTAAGGGTGTTAAACGCAAACTTAGAAATAACTCTGCAATATTCGAAATATAATGTATTAATTAGCAAATCTATTTTGGGATAGCTATAAAAATGTACAATGATGATGCATTATATTTAAGGAAATGTAAAAATTTGTTTTTATATCAAGGAAGATGTATAACATGAACAAATTTGCATTGTGTTTCTTTTTTTGTATTGTAACGGTTTAAATCGTAATGGCATCAAGCATGCTGAACAATAAACTTTAACAAACTGTGCTCAGTTCTGAAGCCAACGTAGTTGAAGAAGAAACCTATATGATTTACATGCACCAATATAATTTGTATAAATGTGCTAAGTTGAGAAAACTTCACTACTACTCATCTTCATAAAGTTGTCCATCTTTATGAAGTGTGAAGTGTTGACTTTGCAACATATTTGTGCCAAGTGAAGTGGCACTTTTTTCTGTGAAGTGACCAGTTTCTCCACATTAGAGGGCAAGCCCCTGGAGGTTCCCTTAACTTCCAGTACCTTGGAGTGTGGCTTGACTTCAAGCTTGACTTCTCTGCCCACATCAGTGCCACCCATGTTAAACTCTGCACAACACTCAATGCCTTCTACTTCAGTAAAGACTGTCTCTCCCTCCAGACCCACCAGGAGCTGGTAACCAAAATGGTTCTCCCAGTCTTTCACTCTGCTGATATGGTGTATGGCATCACCCCTCCCTCTTCCCTTTCCCAACTGATTATCCTGTGCAATGTCTTCTGCTGTTTCACCACCAATTCCCCCCACCATACTCACCACTTCTCCCTCTATTTGTCTGTCTCAATCCTCCCTCTACCATCATATTGCTAGCCCTACTATGCTGCCTTTATCTCCAAATATGGGTTTGGATCCCTTCCCTCCTATCTCTCCTCACCCATCTCACCCAGTTCCCCCCTCTTCTTACTCACTCCGCTCCAGGAATTGTTGCACCTTTTCCATTCCTCACCCTCACTCCTCTCTCCTCTGCTGGACAAGCTGCTTTCTCCTACCACCACCCCCCCCCCAGAATCAGCTCCCCTTCCCCTCTGCCTCTCCTCCTCATTTCTTGACTTTAGACATCACCTAAGGCATTGTTCTGCACCCTATGTTCCTGTCTATCCATTTCCAGACCTCTTGTCCTCTCTCTATCTCTCTGACCCCCCCCCTTTAAATCAAGGCTATTTAACAAATTCTCCTACCATAACACACACTACACCCTTTATTGTATGCTGTCATGATTATCCACCTCCTATTGCAGAACTCCATGTAGTTAATATTTTTGACCACTTCTCATGCTGTCACAATTGTATTTGTTGCCTTTGTATGCACACTATATTTTGTAAATTTCTCCTTCTGTACTTCCTTTGCCGGGTCACATTTGGAGATGAGCCTTGGCTCAGTGTGCCTCTCCCAGTTACCAACTTTTTAAATAAATGAATATATCTTTGTTTGTGATCTTGCCACTTCATGGAAAAACAGTGCCACTTTACTGACATCACAACATTTTTATCAGGAAAGGTCGTGGTTGATAATGCCAATAGGAACTTTGCGAAGCTTGTTGAAGTTGAAGTTTTGCAACTTTGTGGCAACTTCACTACATCACTAATAATTTGTGTGTAAATGAATATTCTACATACTGAAACCAATATGATTCAAACTCAAACCAATGCATTATTAGCACAAGCCTATGTATATCCCATAAAGAGTAATCTTTAAAAAAATCAGAATGTTTCAAACAAATCAATATTCTGTCGCATAAACCAGTATATATACAAGCTCCTTGTTTGTTTCCTCATCCTGCCAGGCATTTCCAAATTCCTCCTGACTGGACAATGTTACTACCATCAGACAGTTTATTTAGCCTTTTTTTTCTCCTAATCCAGTATTACCTCTGATATCTGGTCTGTTTTAATACTCGGTGCTGAATTTCTTCAGTTTAAAGTGTATTTTAACTGACTGTATTTATTTTTTTTTTACTTTTCCATTTGTAGATTATACTGTAAAGCCACTAGAGGGCAGCAAGACATGTAGGTTGCAGTCCTCTTCCCACTGATCCCTGCTAAGACTTCTCTCATGCATCATTCATATCTAAATTCTCTGCCTTTAGCCCATCTCTGCAGTGTCCCTTGTATAGTTTCCCAGGCTATTGCTAGGCATACAACATGACATCCAAACCGGGGTTCAAACCAGATATCTTCAACTCCAAAGGCAACAACCTTACCACTACGCCACTGTGACTGCCACAATATTAGGTGTCAGCAAGACCCACTTATACCTGCCCATGGTCACATCTACCACCACTGTACTCCCTCACAACACCCATCCACACAAACTAACCATACTACTGTTGCTAACCACGTTTACCCTACTCAGCAACAAACCCTCAGTTGTCTCTAGTATGTACACACCTCTTCTGCTGGGGAGCACCTCACCCCTCATAGCCTCTCCGTCACCCTGTCTCTCCCCATAGCCCCCCTGCACCCCTCCCCTCCCCATCTCTCTCTGTGCCTTGAGCCCTCCATGTCTGTTCCTCCACCTTTCCATCCCAGCCCTCACGCAGCTGCCCATTCCCCACTACCCAGAAAAATGACACCAATTAATGGCCCTTTGTCAGGATCTTCCACTTGCTTCTTCTACTATCTAGCAGTGTTCACCACCAAATATCACCTTTCATCATCGACTACGCCCAGGAGACATAGCCAAACTCAAACAATATCTAATTAACTGGGAATGGTCCCCTATTTCCCAAGCCCAGCACATAGATGATGCATTGCACTACTTCACCACTACCTTTAATACCGCCTGTGATGCTTTTGTACCAACCATCAAAGTGACCACTAAGAAATGTAGTGCCCCCTGGATCACCCCAGAACTCCTACAACAGTTCAAAATATGTGACAACCTCTGGCATTGTGCCACTGCCTCCAGTTTACTAAGCAATATGCATGCCTATAATGCTGCCCGCAATACATGTACCTGGGCAATCTGCAAGGCCAAGGTGGAGCACTACAGAACCATCCTAGCCACCTCCTGAGGTAGCACAAGAAAGTTCTGGGATAATATCAAGGAGCTTAATGGTACATCAGAATAAAACATAGGCATGTATACAGTACATAAATAGAATAAATGTGGGTAAGCAATCATACAGAGTAAAAGTACAATGAGCACTGGTTAATGCCTATACATTTGGTAGGTAAAACAGGGCAGAGCTATCGATAAATTTACTTAATGAGTGGTTAAGACCTATACAATTTGGTAGCTAAAGCAATGCATAATATGAGCTAGTAGTAAGCCGCCTCAGGGAGGCCTTGTCTTATATATAATACAATGCATTCATAGTCCAGTGCAACTATATGGTAACCGAGGGAAGTGAGGAGCCTGTAGGCTAGAAACAGTGAGGGCTCTCCACTGCCTGGCCAAGGGCTGGTGCATGGCCTAGTGGTGCAGTGCAGGATCCACAGGTTACTGGTTACACTGACATTGACATGAGGAGAGGATATGGGCCCTTAAGGCAGCTTTAAAAGGACCTAGATTGGTGATTGATGTGATGGCCGGTGGGAGGGCATTGTGCCAGTATGGAGCTCTAAGGGAGAAGGATCGCTGGGCCAGGGTGGTCCTGACCCTAGGAATCTTCCAGATAGTTTTTGGGGTGACCCATGTGGACGCTGAGATGGTGGCTGCCTGAACTTACAGTGCTCCCCAATACCCTACCCAAATGGCTGGTTTAACTCTCTACTATGCCACAAACTGATGTGTACATGTCATGTCATGCTTAGTATCTCTGTAGGTGGAATCGTAGACCATTTGGGGGGTCACAAAAATTGATGCAGTCATCCCCTACCATCCATCAGAGGAGAGTGTTTGCTTGGATGGTTTTTTATCTGCTACAGTGAGGTATATACCATTTTATTTATTTATTATTTTCTTGTTTCTGCAGACATTTGTATCCATGTATGTCTATTTTAGTATATTTTAATTTATAATGGAAACATTTGCTGTTCTTGTACCTGCCTATATTAGGAAGCCATTGTAAATGATCACAAGCTCAAATGGTTTATTCCTTTTCCTGGTTTAAATAACATTCTTAAATCTTGAATATGTGTGTGTGTGTGTGTGTGCTTGTGGCGTGTGTGTGTGTGTGTGTGTGTAGTTTATGACAGCTGTAGTTTATGACAGCCTTCTTCAATTGTGCATCTATGCCACAGTAACACAATGCACATTTAGTTGCAATAAAGATCCCTTGCTATAATGAACTATACAATATCTTTTATTTTAGATGCGGATTGGTCTCCATTCTGGCTCTATTCTTGCTGGTGTTGTTGGTGTTAACATGCCACGTTACTGCCTGTTCGGAAACAATGTTACACTTGCTAACAAGTTTGAGTCTCACAGTATACCAAGGAAGATAAATGTCAGTCCAACAACTTACAGGTACTGTATATACTATGTGCTACCAAGTTCTGGATGAACTCAACCAAAACAACATTGCAGAAATATTATGTATAACAGTATTAGCAAACTATGTCAGTTAATAAATGGTGACAAATACCTTGCATGTCTATACTGTTATATATTAAATAATATTTTCTCATAAGGAAACAATTATTTCCTAAGCGTATTATACCATTGTTCTGACATCATTGATGTTAAACCATAATGTTGATTTGTAAATGATGGTATAATAATGAAATCTGGTGGTGCAATATAAAAAAAAATCATGAAACTGCAAAACAGAGCAGCGGTGAGACACTCCCAACACACGTGCTCTGCTTCTTAATTAGTAGTGACAATGGTATGGAGGTACCTCTTGGCTAAGCTACTGCTGAAGCCAGGTATTGAACCTATCCTCAGGGAGGCAGCATTGGTTTGCCATCTTTGGTGCATGATGACAAAGACACGGTGGCAGCAACAGGTACTACTGTATAGCTTGAAACCTGCTGAGTGACACACTTCATCTTTAATGTACTGCACTGCTGGCCCACAACAGTTGAATAACAAGAGGATGGTGTCACTTAGGGAACTGGGTTGGCCCTCAGAGTCAATCTGCCGTATTTTATATGGCAAATACAATTTCAAACACACTGTACTGTATGTTTCTGCAAATGGGTTCTTTGACAAACAAGAATCTTGTTAAGTCAAAAATATGAAGCAACCCCAATTCCACACATACACTCATTTTTGACCCCTATACCTTATTCAGTTTTATTGACTGTTTTGTCCTAGAATTTACTTGCCACTTAGCTCAGCTCAGCTCAGCTTTTTCCCAAACCTATTCAAGCAGATTAGGATTTCTTATCTAAACTGGTCAGAAAAGGCATATTGTATACCACCATAGTTCCAGACTTTATAAATGTATGTTTTGTTTTTTCTTACTAATTTAGGTGGCCTATTGGGTGGTGTCAGTGTGGCTCAGTTGGTAGCACATCTGCCTCTGGATCAGAAGGTCGTGGGTTCTTGTCCCACACCGGGATTGGACTTGCACCTAAAAATCGCTGGCATCTGAGTGCAGTATTGGGGGGTGCTGTACTGCTGGAGTGTGCTGTCCTTTGGATGAGACGTTAAACCTAGGTCCCTTCTGCCCATCCTGGTGTTGTCCAGGTGGAAGTAAAAGAACCCAGGACACTCTTCGCAAAGAGCAGGGAATATTCCTGGGTCCTGGCCAACATTCCCCTTTCCACAAACCAGTTCATGCAATTATCAGGCTGTTTGTGGGTGATGATGTGCGATATGGCTGCCACCACACATTCAGTCACTTCACTACCAGTCTAGCATTGCATGTAAAGTGCTTTGGAATACTGTGTATGAAAAGCGCTATATAAATGCTGATTTTTCTTCTTCATCTTTGCATCATGTCTGCTCTAGTATGCCTGTCAGACAAGCAGACCAAACGCCACTTCCCTATTGATCTTACCCTCATCGTCTGTGGTCTCTTCTGTGCAGTGCTATTTCTTTTCACATCTTGGTACCCATGATGCTCTTCTGATGCTGGGAAACCACGAGGTTCCAGCACACTGGCTCAACAGAAAAGTGCAGAAACCTGTCCAACTGGTGTTTGCTGTCATGGCTGCTACAGCTGCAGTGCAGCTCACAAGTCTCAATAAAACTGCAGTACTCCCTCTCTATAGCAAAAGCTCAGCTATATTGAATGGGAGGGCTTGCTCGAGGTTCAATGTGGGGAATAGCTCCTCCCACAACCTCTACATAAGCTCACCGCTAACACACCTCCTTTGTTTAGGGAGTGTTTTTTTAACCCTGGGCTTCTGCGTGGCTTGTGTGGCTGCTCCCTCGTCTCACTGCTACTCTCATTTGTTTCTCCCTCCCCCCTCCCCTCCTGTGTTTGGCATTGTTCTCTTGAATTGTTTTCTTCCCCTCTGGCTTTTTTCTCATTTTCCTTTTGCTGGTGTCTCTTCCCTCTTCTGTTTCTCATTTTCTTTTTGGGCTTTTCTCCATAACTAGCACTTGCAGTGGCTCGTCCTTCCCTGTCCCATGCACTCTTCTAGAGCTACTTCCCCTTCCGGCATCAGCCCATTTCACATTGGCGAACATTGCCATATTGGATGGTCCAGGTCAACACTGCTGCTAAATCACAACACATTCACCAAACATGCATCCAAAGCACCGTTGTTCAACACTGTGGCATGAAACATCATCACCATTCAGATACAGTGCTAGCAGCACCATGCAGCTCCGCACACCCCAGCCATCCACATTGCCATCTCCCTGGCTCTCAGCGCCTTCCCGAAGTCCATGTCTAGGCCATTACATGCGCTTCCTTGCACTTATATGGCCGCATTGCCCCATGCTTCTCGAACACTTTGTGGTCCCAGACCAGATGCTTTAATCAATCAATCAATCAAGTCTTTATTTAACCAGGCATTCATTGCTGAACAGAAGCTCATTTGCAAGATGGACCTGGGTGGAGCATGAACAATTGTATATACAGGTCAACACAGGTATTTACAAGGCAATACAGATAATACTCTTTACAGAGAGGAAGAAAAAGAAGTTCATATGTACATAGAATTATACAGATATTGTACAGATTACACAGTATTTACATACATAGAAGTGTCTATAGGAAGATAAAGCAGGTTATCTAAAGTTGCAGGAGGAAGTAACGGAAGAAACAGCTGCATTTTGACATTTTACACTTGCAGGACCTGTTACTCAGGGGTTAAATAATTTTTAGAGGGTCACTCACTGCTTTGTGGTTTTCATATTTTTCATTTCTACTTTCTAACATTCTCCTGCAATTGAGACACTCTGCTGTCTCTGCTGGGGGGGGGCCGGGAATAGATATGGTTACTAACTGCTACGTGCCTGCAATTTATTTCAGTAATTTATGCACGATAGCCACCTGGATCTTGCACTCTCCTTTCAGCAATGTCCATCTCTGCCTAATTTATAGCTGGCTGCCCAGGAGCAATTTTCCTGCGGGGCTTTGCTTCCTCTGCCTTTCCTTATATTATGATATAATTCCAGCTTCTAATACCACCTTCAGGTCCTGCAATCACCTCCTCTACATTTCCTCATCCAGGTGACTTCTACCACCAGGATTCGAAACCTTTCCCAGTATGGAAAGCCAATTCAGAATTGCAATTCTGGCAACATATTTCACATTTCTGTATCTGACCTCTGCATGATATTTACAACCTTCTCCCACAATACAGTCCAGTGCTTCTACCCTATTTACTCCATCATCTGTCTATGCTAAACCTGTCTTGTTACATGTTGTCATCCTTTCCATTCATTCTACCATTCCTATTATTCATCCACTATTTCTTTTACTGTATTATACCTGCTCCATGGCTTCTTTACTCTCTCTACAGCAGTGTCATGTATTGGCCAGCCCATACCAGTAGCATTCCGGACTCCGTCCCTAACTCGTGCCTTCTGAGGTATTGAGCGAAGGTAGGCTTCCCCTGTCTACCAGGGTTGGGATTCCGTTTCAACCACTACACTTACCAACTTGACATCCTCAGTCCCTAACTCTGCTTGGCAGCATCAAGTGCAGGTTAGCTTGCCCCAGCTACCGGGGTTGGGAGCTGTGTCTACAATCTACAGACTGCTACTATACCTTCTCTACCTTATACCAGCTGCTGCTTCCCTTCAGAAAGGAACTTCATTCTACTTACCACTTTGACATTCTCCATCTCTGACCCTGCTGTATAGCATTGAGTGAAGGTTAGCTTGCACCAACTACCAGGGATGGGAGCTGTGTCTCCAATCTACAGATTTATACCTTACCTTCTCTACCTTATGCCAGTTGCCACTTCCCTTCGGGAATGGAACTCTCATGCTTTGCATACCATAATCATGCTACTTACGCTGCTTCAGGTTCCTACTTCTCAGCCCGATGCCCGGCTGCCTCTCCCTTCAGGATCAGAACTTTGCCCTACTTACTTCTCCATCTCATGTTTCTACAGCCCAGACTCATCATCCTATCTGCTGCCTCCCTCAGCCAGGAGCCTGACCCTGACATGTACTGTCTCCACCTTTGCATCCCTACCGATGTGGATTGCCATTTGAATCTGAATCTCCAACTTCGTTCTCATTGTCCTGTATTCCTCATCGCATTCAGTCCAGACTTTCTGCTTTGCTCATCCCTTCTGGATGCAATTCCACCATTCCGCTGCTTCACATGTGTTTTTCTCCACCTGCTACCTGATGCCTTGACCTTTCTGGACTTGGATCTCCTACTGCCGAGCGGTCTTCAATTCTCCACACTGCAGCTGCTCTTCCAGCCTCAACATGTATGCTCTACAGAGACTACCCTGCTGGGTCTATGGCCCTGGCTCACTTTGTTGGTTCTGATGTCTCCTTCTCACCCTAATGCAGGTTGCTGCTTCCCTTCAGACCCAGGGCATTTCACTCCTCCAGCTTTTCATCCTCAGCTTTAACTGCGACTTCGACTACAGAACCAGGACCTCTTCAATCACCCTCATCAAATGGATCTTGCTGGCTTGTTCCATCCCTCTCTCACTCCAGGTCGACTGCCTCATGGACTTCCTTGCTGCAGGTTCCCCATTCGGCTGCCGTACAAACTTATTTTTATTTTGCAGATATGGAACCCCATCCTTCATCGCAACAGCACTTTCCATCATTTTCTCTGGTCACTTCCAGCCTTCGTCAGATGTGGGACTCCCGTGGCTCATAGTGCTTTACTTGGCTCCTTGGCCTTCCGTGGAGCATCACCTGATGCCTTGCTTCAACTTTCCTGCACTTCACTGCTGTTCATCTTGGAACTGATGTCGTCCTGCTCCTTGCTGCTCTGGATGTCATTCGGCTTGCCTGCCTCATAACTTTCTCTGCTCATTCCTTCAGTTACTCAGGATCCACTCCGTATTTCCTTCACATTTGACTGGCTGCCTTCTCCTCTTCACCTGGTTGGCTTCGGGCTTCATACTGTTTGCTGTGGCTCTTTTTGGGCCTTGTACCTCATTTCCGGCCAGTACTCTTACCAAGTCATCTGCCTCCATATGATTCATCCCCTACTTCTACTCCTGCCCTTCTAACAGTACCTTTCAGTACTCATTCAATCATTCATTCATTACTCTGGAGTAATACTTTTGCCAGCAAAACATTCCTGGCTGACATGCTCCACAGACTCTTATGTTATCATTGAAACTAAACACTTCCCATTCAGTTTTTCACAATCATTCATGGAATCCCATTCATTTATACAATAGGAAGATCTCCATCTCTATTGAATATACCCTCCGATTTCTGTCCATCCAGTTATCATCATTCCTCGGATGCCTCACCTCATTAGCCATCTTCATACATGGCAAGGACTTAAATCCTTCTGTTCTATTCAGACTTCATAATCAGCATCGCTTCTACAGACACCGGGAATTGCAAGATAACCCATTCAACTATGGACTTCATCCATTTTACCTTGTGTCGCCTCTTATTTCACCAATGACTCTGGTGACCAAGTTACTTGACTCCTACTTCCCAACAGTCACTGCTAGTTTTAGGAATTGCATAGATACCATCCAGAATATTCATTGTGGAATCTCCATTGCCTAGCTAAGTCCCAACTCCAGGTCATTCACAGCTTTGATTTCACTCCTGGACATCATTATTCCTTATACTATTATCCACACCTGTTCAGCTAGTACTTTCCACCAGTTAACCATTCTTCCAGTGGCCCATTCAGCCTCTTCTTCTCAAAGTACCTTCATTAATCTCTACGGTAAAGACCATCACTAAGAGCTGGCTCTCCTGAATTCTGTCTGGTAATCCGTAACAGCTGAGTCAAATTCACCAACTCAGCCTTGCATCCCAATCAGTATTTATCGGCTGTAGCACTAACATCTATGGCATCCTGTATTTATGGATCTCACTTCCAATCCTGCCTACAGACTCTTCCTCTCATCCACCTCAAGCTTTCTCATGTACTTCAGCATCAGGATTACCCATAAACTTAATCACCTATGCCACCACAGTGCATCTCCTAAATGATCACACCACAGGAATACCCACACATACTTCAGGCAGTGTACCAGCAAAGGATTAAGCATAAAGTCATGAACACCATGACCAAAGCAGCCATCACTTCCTTATACCACATTTCCAATTATTCCTAATATACACTAGGTTACCATCTGGATGGCTTCGCAAATTATCTTCTGGGCTTTACTAATAACTTCTGGCATTACTCTTATCCGGCACTCAAACTCCTCTACTCATTTTACTCTGGGATGCTTACCTAGTGACTTTCACTCACTAATTGATTCTTTACCTTCAGCCTACCTTGAATATTGAATCTTATACAAATTGGACCAGTTACTCATAACTTTACTAATCATCATAACTATCACAGTGTACCATCTGGTCTTATATCAATCTCATTTTGCTCTCCCACCTCATAACATCCATACAATTCCTTGGACATTCATCCTTTGTCACTTCAGAAATATGGTCTATGTTAGCCCTTCTTTAACTGTATCTGCTTTACACATAGGATTTTGCCATCCCTACGGAAAGATGTACCTATCATCTTCAGGATCATCATTCAAACCGTATCATCATTGGATTGAGAATGAACCATCATCTCCATAGCACTCAAAGACTCTTCTACAAATCATACTTTATGTGTATTTCCTTAGCAACTCCTTGTTTAATACAGAATTTCTAGCCTCCAGACCATACCCTTACATTCGAGCCTCTAACAAGTCAGATCATTCACTAATGACTTCTTCTACCATTGCAGTTCCACCATTCCCAGTTTAGTACCTCATCGATCCACTCATGATCCCTCTGCCTATTACAATTCAGTTGGACAAGCATCATTCATTATCTAAGATATCTGGACTTCCTTTGTCCTCCTTCACTTGGATTTACTTTATATTCAGGATTCTAGCGCTCATTCAGAACAAGATCTCCTCTTCAACCTCAGAATCATTATGCGATCGGCATCATCCACAGATCAAAGATGGATTATCATCTCTCCAAGCAACTCACCAACCTCGAATTAGCTATGGTTACTAGAACCTAGATCCTTCTCCATTTAGTATGCCCAGAAGGATGAGCAGACCTTCAGCCATGGGTCCTCAGAGATTTCCTCCACCTGGGATTTTTCTCTCCTGAGTGCCAGGGGGTCATACTCTCCATGAGTTGGAGGTTTCTTTTTGGGCCTTCTATTCCCTACAAATTACTACCTACCTACCTACATACTACTCAAGGGTGGGAATAGAGTAAAGCCTCAAAAAGTACTGCAAGTCACACAAGCACTATATACGTCATCTCTCCTCATTGCTATTCCACAAACATTGAATGGGAGGGTTTGCCCGAGGTTCAATGTGGGGACTAGTTCCTCCCACAACTTCTACATAAGCCCTCTGCTAACACACCTCTCTTGCTTAGGGAGTGTTTTCATCCACCACCATCCCCTTCTCCTCCTCCTCCTCCTCCTTCTCCAGTGCTGTTCTCACCCTTGCTCATTGGCCTTCTATTCCCTACAAATTACTACCTACTTACTACTCAAGGGTGGGACTACAGTAAAGCCACAAAAAGTACTACAAGTTACACAAGCACTATATACCTCATCTCTCCTCATAGCTATTCCACAAACATTGAACTATTCATATGGCATCCAACTGATGACAACAGCTGATTGTGTGCTTTAAAAAGCCATCATTGACCACAGTATGCTCCTGGAGGAAGTGGCAGGGTGCACTTCAAGGCTTTGTACAGGAGGCTTCAGAGTAAAATGCTCAAAAGCATAAGAAGCTAAGACATGCCGACAAGTCCAAAGTGAACAAAGCCACACAGTTGTGGTTTACACAACAGCTGGCTAATGGGGCCCAGTTTCAGGATCAGTAATGGGGAAAAATGAAAAGGGAACTATAATGATGGACTTTTTTCCTAAACCAGAAACAGTCCCCAAATAAATGGAATTATTTTAACAGAAGCAATGAATAAAGTCATGGAAAGTTAAATTAAGTAAATAAAGTGAAGGCTGGCCTGGTGGCGCTGAGGGTTGAGGTGCTGGATGCCACACCGTGCGCCACGCTGGCGACCCAAGTTCGGGAATGAGCTCGGGGAGCCGGGGGTCAGCAGGGGAGGACTGGGATCAAGCATCTGAGGACAGCTCTCCTGGTCCTGGGGAGGGTTCGGGGATTTTCTGTTACTCTGGCATCCCCTGGCAGAGGCTGGGGGCACTGCAGAGCATGGTAGCAGATGCCTGGGGATTGGAGTGTGGCAGGGACATCTTTCAGGTGCGAGCAGGAGCGCGCACATGCCGGGTGGGATGTCATTGCATGTCTGCACTCCAGGGAGAGAAATCTACAAGAAATACCCCCTTCCTTCGGGTGAGGCGATGGCGATCAGAGGCAGTGCGACTGACCTCACATCCATTACTGGCCATCTCTCCGGTTCTCCTTGGGGTCTGGGGCCACTCCTAGGGGCCGGGGGAGTGCCCAGTCCCCACATACCCGACTTAGTCTGGAGATGTCGGTTCAGGTGGGTGGTTGTGTCTGGCAGCTGGTGAAGAGACCCCGAGAAATGCCCTGAAGGTAGGGTGCATAAATAAACGATACAAAAAAAAAAAGTGTACCAAGTGAACAAAAGTCTCACACAAGCACAAAGAAATGTTTATGGGAGCACATCCTTTACTAAAATCACTCCAGAACCCATCAACTGCACTGCTAGAAGCCCTGAGTTGGGGTCTCTTGCTTTAACTCATGACTTGCTATAATGAATTACAACTGTGGCTCTGCAAGCATTTGTTTTAGTAAGGCACTATTGTATATTTATCTATTTAGTTTTTGTTTACTGGGTAAGTGCACTAGACAGAAACTGCCTATTTTCAGGCTAGAATGGGGTGCTGTTCTAGCCTGAAACAAACTTCCAGCTTGAATGGGTATACACAACGGAAGTCAAGCACACACCACCTGGATTAAACAACATCAAGCTCCAGATATTTTTAAAAGGCTAAGCTGCCATTTATTGACAGTCAAAGGACAGGTAACATGCTCACCCACCGGATGCGTTTTGAATCCTCCTGATCTGGAGCTTGACATTTAATCACGTGGTGTGTGCTTGACCTTCATTGTGCATACTAGCTCTGTCTGGTCTCATAGCACCACCGGGCCCTGTGTGAGCCTTCTTTTGTGACAAGCTTGGCTGGGTCGAGACTCCTGCACGTAATGGGGCTGCACAGATGCTGTCTCTCGTTTTAACTTGAGGCTCTGCTCCTTTCTCCCATTTGCTCTAATAGAGCACATGAAGGAGCCATACCCAATTAGACTTTAACAACAGGTACTGTAACATAAGTGTTTGTACTGTATGTCCCATGAGCCAGCTTTCTGATCCAATAGCTGGGCTATTTACCCCCTCCCGCTAAGAGTTTTGTAAAGTAAAAAAAGAAATGCTAGGCAATACTGACATTACAGCCTCTCATGTGCCCACTCTTAAACTTAAAAAAGTCTTCTCATTTTGGCCTATGAACAACTGGTTCCTGCAGCACTGTGGTCAGCAAAAATCTGGAGGAAGACCAAATGGCCTTCCCAGGTTTTGAAATGGGGGCTGTTTCCAATCAGTCTCATTCCCCTGATTTCAGTGCTGGCGCAGGCATTAAGGAAAAGTGGACCCAGCTTATTAATTGGGAGGATTGCAGTTATTACCCCCACTTCCTATTATGAACCATGGTCAGTAGGGAACTCATATAGGGTCGGGGGGGGGTTCAGGCTACAAATCTTGTGGAGTTTACAAAAGGAGGTGTCAGTGGGGTGGATCTAGCAGGATACCAGATATGCCCACTGGGTATTTAAGGGCCACTTTGGCCTCCCTTCCCATCATGAGTTAGAGTGGCTAACTAGTACAATGCTCTCTCTTTTATCCACCAATCTCTGTATATTCTAAATGTCGATGGATAAAAGAGGGTGGCTATTTAAAGGGGAAATAACATTTCTGGAAAACGGGACAGGAGCTCACACTGTCAGTAAGCGAAGGTGGCAGATAAAAGAAGGGTGGGTAAAGGAGGGAACACTGTAACAGCATATGACTTTGGCATGTAACTGACAGGGCGAGTGATAGACATGTCCTTATAAGGGTCTGCAAAGCATGTTTCAGGTGGAGGAGGGGCTAGCAGGGTGATAAATTTATTGGAGCGGCTGCAGTTTATGGGTCCCGTCAAAATGGCAGATAAGGTATCCACAGAAGACCCGACTGTTGCACAACCATTTATCAGTCTTGTGCACTGTCCTGAATGTAAATGATTGGGGGGCTGTGCCCCCATACCCCCCACATACAGCTGATCATTTAGTTTTGGGGGGCAAAGCTCCCCAAGCCCCTTCACACCACAACTAGTATACTATCACTACCACAACTACTTCTAATAGTTTGTAAGGACATCAGTGTTGGAAATCTCACTAGCTAAAATCTCATCCGCCATTTTGTGGAACCCATATACTGCATACGAGCCAAATTATTTTATTTTTTTGTATTCTTTATACTCTTTCTCTCTCCCCTCACATGCCTACCCCGTCAGCCTCTGACCACATCTCGGTCCCAGAACCAACTGCCTGCATGATCTATCCCTCATAGCTTACCTGCCCCCATGATACAGTTTTCAAGGCACCTCACCCACATTTTTATAAATGTATCCACCACTCCTGCTTGGATGGCATACAGCTCTCCAGGTGCTGCATTATCAGGTCAGCACCCACTTCACATATCTTTAATAGTATGTAGGAAGACCAACAGGGGGTGGGGTTAGGAAATGATTAAGAGAGCTGGGCATGGGACTCACCCTGACCACCTGAGAGGGGGTAAATGCTTTTGTGTAACATCCAAGTAATGTTTCACCACCGTATAATCTAGACAGGTGTCATTTTTTAGAACCTGTTTGAAAGGTGATTTTGCAGAATGACTGAAAAAAAACATTTCAGGGTGATTTGAAAAATTATACCTATCTTGTTGATGATGTGGGGCAACAAAATCCCCATGTTAAAAATTCAGGGACAAAATTTTAAAAAATGACAAAGTTATTAATAAAAGCTTAAAATGCATCACAAAACACTAACTGGACTTAACCCTGTTTTCAATTTGTTGTCAAGCATGGTAGTGAGAGCGGTGGTGGTAAGAGGACTACATCATGGTACCCTATGGTAGTAAGTGCAGGATGAGGGTCTGGGGTGCTGGGTGCTAAGAGGGGGTCAGCTGGTTTGATGGTGGGGAGGCTTGGGAGACATCCAAAAAGAAGCAAACCTTGGCTACATGTCCAGAACACCTATAAAAAAGTCTCCCAAACCTTGGAGTAGTTAAATATCCATTTAATGGAACAATAAAAACACAAGAGTAGTACCCCCACTTGTGCTTGTCACTTGAGAGACATGAAATGTTGACATAAGCACAAGTGAGGGGTGGGCTACTCCATTGTTTTTATTGTTCCAATAGTTGGATATTTAACTATTCCAAGGTTTGGGACACTTTTTCTTAGGAGTTCTGGATGGGTAGCAAAGGTTTGCTGCTTTTTGGACTGTGAGTTTCTCTCCTAAGCCCCATCCCAAGGTGTACAATGAACCATTAACCTGTGGGCTGGGAGACAATGATGGACGTTTTTCTTTTTTTCAGGTAACTTTAAAATAAAAAGAATGACAGATGGGTTTATTTTTTTTTTCATGAAAGATTTTCATTGAGGAGATTGACGCCGGGGATTAGGCACCGCAGTTTACTATTGCAAAGAGTGGTGTTTTTCAAAGCACTGTGAACTGGGCACCCTGGTGAAGAACTGTGGCAGGGGTGGGAAGTATTTAGCAACACCATGGATTGGGTAGACTGGTGTTGGACTGTGGGGGTTGTTGTTTAGTGACACCAGGAACTGGGCACCAAATATGTTGAGCAACACATTGGTCACTATGGTGTCTTGGGAATTACAGCCTACTTTTTATAAAGCAAAAGCAAATGTTAACGTTTTTTAGAACATAGATGGTTGTTAGGCACTAAGCAGTTCAACTCAATTCAATTTGTTGGAAAGCAAAGTTGAGAGAAAATCTTTCTTTAACAATTACATCCCTCAAGATAAAACATGTATACATACTGTACATATAACATTTTACATACTATCACATATATAATTTACAAGGGTTCACATAATGTAATTGGACCAGTTCAGATGTAAATAGACGTTTACGTATTAGAAATGGACACCATGTGTCAGACTGTGTGTGTGTGGGCGGGTGTTAAGCTGACACTGTGCATTGGGCACCCCAATATCAGACTGGTGGGGGATTGCTGAGCAATACATCAGGCAGCCCAGCATCCTGGGCATTGCAGCCTACTTTTCATATAGCACGTTTTGAAGTTATCTAAAAAATGTGTTTGTTAGGCACTAAAAGGGCACTTAGTAGTTCAGATGTCAATAAACCTTTACATACAGTGTTTCCAGCCAGGAGTCAATGCAGTACCTTGTAGTATTTCTGCAGTAAATCTGCAGAGTGCTGCAGTATGCTATAGGGAACAGTGTAATTCAATGGCAATTAAGCTCTTTTGGCATGCAGTATTTTGTGACATGTCATTTACTGCAAGGTACTCCATTTCATCATGGCTGGCACTTCTGTACTAGGATTGGACACCCTTTGATGGACTGTGTGTGTGGGGGTGTTGTTGAGCTGACATGGGAGATAGGGCAGCATTGTATTGGACTGTTGAGGGTATAGAGTGACATGTTTATGTGGGGGATTGGGAGACATGTGTCATGTTATACTGTGCAGGAGGATGTACAACATGTTGAGAAAGGCATATGACATGAAAGTGTCCATCAACATGGTGTAGAAAAAAAATTAAGGTCTGTTTTGAAATGAGCATGGGAAGTGCAGAACTAAGCTGATTGAAAACTAGAGGCAGCCTTCATCTTGTGTCTGCACTTCCCATGCTCTTAGTTTGCCTACACTATGCCGATGGCCACTTTCATGCTGTGTGCTTTGTTCACTTTGTCAGAAAAAATATGTATCTTTTAAGGTTGGGAGCCACTATGAAAGCAAAAAGCAGACAAACAAGTTGGTGAAAAAGTGAACAGCAATAGCTAATGTGCAACATCGATGCTATTCCCATGAGACAGAGAAACACGCCACTTAACAGCATCAAAGGTAATACATAACTAGAAGTTGCACATAGAGAAAACACTTCTTGGTGTATTTTCCAGACTTCTGGTGGACTGTGTACTTGAAAGAAAAACAGAGAATAGATGCAGCAGAGGGGGAAGTGGGCATAATGGGGGCAGATATCAGTGATTCTGAAGCTGTAATAAGTGGAGGAGTGCCAAGCCCCCACAATCCTCTCGTTGTCACAGAGTGATAGCAATATGTTTAGTATGCCTTTGGCTAGCAAACATAACAATAAATGAATAAATATCTATTGGATTTACAGTGAGTGGTGGTTGCTGTCTGATAGAACATATATATATATATATAGTGTAACTGAGAGTACATACTGTAACTACAGTAGTTAAAGTGTTGCCCAGAATACAATCCAGGGTGTTGCAAAATTCTGTCTTTCAGGATCATACTGTGTATTATTAGAGACTGTGACTGAGGAAACCTACACGTTCCCATAGCTGTAGTATGATGAAAAAGCCTTCTTGATGTGCAGGGGGAGTATGTATTAATCCCACCCCACTTATGTATGGAAAAATCTAATCAGTTTACCTCCACATATTTAATGTCTTATCTTTAATGAGCCCCTAACTCCAAACTTTAAAAAATGTAAGATTTAAACACAATTCTGCATGGATTTTATATATTTTCTCTAATTCTTTATCAATTTTCTTTATTACCAAGTACAGCTGTGTGAAAAAAATATCATTTTCCCCAACACTTAGTCTTCTCTGGCTACTCATCTACACCTGATATCAGAATCTTCTACTTATGACATCATAATAGTGTCCAAAGCCGCAGACTGTGAAGTCATAAACAGGAAATTTTGAGGTCCAGTGTAGACAGGAAGCCACAGCAGACTGATAAACAGGGCACAGAGATCCTGTTGTACTGAAAGTGCCCTCTGTAATAAAGACATAAGGGTGAGAATTACAAATACAATATGAAATATAAGATGAATAGTATCCAAATTCAGAATTTGTCAAAGTTTCTCAATAGTGTCAAGGGCTTTTTATTAACCCCAATGTGAAATTATTCATTTTTGTTTGTTTTGTTTTTATGCTTATGTTGTTGGGCCCTCGGTCTTTACCGGGGGAGACACCACCCCCCCATATCGACTAAGTCCCGGCACTAGCCTGGATTTGGGCATCATAGGGCTCATGCTGAGGGATATTTTCCATTGTGCTGTCCCCCTTCCCAGTCATCCATGTTGGGGCCAGTCATGCAATGACCTCAGCGCACGATTAACTATGTTCCCACCTCCAACATGCAGAGGTCCACTGGCCCCTGACACCTCTGGCTCTTAATGTGGTCCCTGGTTGCCATACCTCCAGCCAACATGTGGGGTTGGAATGCGCCAAGAACCAAGTCCCTCCTTCCCTGGAGAAGGCGAGCAGTCCCTAGGATGCTCCGCTTTCTTACCCCTTCCCCAGCCTACCTTCCAATGTCTGAGGTCTGCTCCTGAACCCTGGTCATTGGTGCCACAGGGAAAGTGCTTGTATCTTATTCTGCCCCCAAGTAATGTCCTCCCATTCTAGTCCCCCTCCTGCGTCCTTCCCTCCATGTCCTACCGCCTCACTCACTCGCAAGGCTCCTGCAAACATCACTAAGTAGATCATGTGAAATAGTTGTGCCTCATCCCTGGATCTGCAAATTGCCAGCAATACCTCTTTTAATTTTGCCAGTCAATGGTCTGCTATTGGCTGCCTTCCATCCCTGGGTCTTTGCTGCAACCTACTCCACCCTTGTATCATTCTCCGTATCAACATTGATTTCGTAGGGTCCTTCCATCTCCTTAGGCTACAAACTACACTAATCCCTGCTAGGTAAACCCCCATCATGGTGTGGACCGTCCCTTTCTGCCATTGGTCCACTGTAAACTTTCCTAGCTGCTCTTCCATAATTGGCCCACTTACCTCCATGTGGTGTGTTGCTCTGAATGTTTGTAAAACCGCCAAGCCCCTTCATAAGCCCTCAAGGTCCATGGTGCCCATGAGTTGCGAAACAGCATTTCCGCTCCCACTTGCTAATGTTCCAGATGTTTGTTGGTATGGGAGTTCTCTGTGCCTCTACTGATGGTGCCAGCATCCGGAAATGATCCAGCTGTAGACAGGAAAGGCTGTCAGCTAGAATATTTTAGACCCCTTCTATGTGCTTGGCCCTGAATAACATGTTCAATTGCAAAGCTCTTAACACCAACTGTCTCAAAACACCCATGACCGTTTCTGATCTGGCTCCCCTGTTGTTTAAAACCTCTACCACAGCCTTGTTGTCACACCAAAACATGACCTTCTGATTCCTTAATTCCTCCCCCCATACCAGGGTGCAGGCCAAAATGGGCATGATTTCTAACAGTGTGATGTCCCTTATCCTTCCGTCTCTCACCCAGTGGCTTGGCCATAGCTCAGAAAACCATTTTCCCCACAAATAGCCTCCCATGCCAACCCCCCCTGCAGCATCCATATACAGCTCAAGATCTGTGTTGACAACCCACTCCTCCTGCCAAAACAATGGGCCATTATAAGTGCTGAGGAATTCTTCCCATACTTTAAAATCCTCCTTCACTCCTCTTGTAATAGCCACCCAGTGGTGTGGTCTGTTTACTTCTGCTGTGGCCCTCGCTGGCCGTTTTGTGAACGTCCTCCCTGGCCCAATTGCACTGCAGGCAAAGTTCAGATGCCCCATTACTTGCTGTACCTGCCTCAATTGTACCCATCTTCTGCTCGTATGCACATGAATCAGCTCTCTAAGTTTTGATACCTTGCTATCAGGCAACCTAAACACCTCTCTTTGTGCATCTATCTCTATACCCAAGAATTCTAGCACCTTACTGGGGCCTTCCATTTTATCTGGTGCCATTGGTACCCCCAGTTCTCTACACAGGTTCTGGAAGCTATCTAGCATCTCTTTTGTCTCTTCCTGTCCACTGCCTATTAACAGGAAGTCATCCAGGTATGTATGACTGCTCTGTAACCTGTCTGCTCCTGAAATATCCACTGTAAACAGGTACTGAAAACTTCAGATGTCGCACAAGCTATGAAACAACCCATGGGCATGGCCTTGTCAAAATAGTACTGGTCCCCTAACTTGAAATCCAATAGATCCCAATCTTCCTATCTGACTGGGAGCAATCGGAAGGCAGACTCTGTGTCTGTTTTGGCCATCCATGCATCTGCTGTCGCCCTAATAATCTGTACAGCCTCTTACAGTGTTGCATAAGTGACCCTGCTGTGCTCCTCCTTTATAAAATCATTCACGGAGTCCCCTTCTGGAAATGACAGGTGGTGGATCACCCTGTATTCCCCCTTCCTGTTTCTTGGGGACCAAGCCAAGTGGCGAAATCCTCATATTCTGTAATGGGGGGGAAGGGTAAGGTCCTTCTACTCTCCCCGTCGCTATTTCTTTCTCTATCTTTTTCCTCAGAATTTCTTCCTTCCCTCTAATCGACCCCAAGTTGTTCGACTCTCTTGCCCTTCTTGGGCCTTCGCACTGCAACAGAAACCCAGTTCTAAAATCTTTTCTTAATGTTTCCACCGCTTCCCTCTCTGCTTAACCTCTAAACCATCTCTCCCATGATTCTATTTTGATAGGGGTTTTTGCTATTTCAAATTGTGTCCCTAACTCCCCACCCCATTCCCCTCTCATCCCCCCAGTTGTTCAGTAGGCCTGGTTCCCTCTCCCCCATACCCTCTGCCTCTCACTCCTCTATTCCGTGGCTGGTCCCTGTATCCCTGCCCTTCCCAAAAGGGCTGCTGACTTGTACCCTGCCCCCCCCCACCGCCTTGAGCCCCTTGTGTCCATGTAGTCCTGCATCTACTGGCAGGATGTGTCCCTCCACCTTTTGAGCATGCATGGAGGAACCAACATTGTGGCCATGAACAGGTTGCCCTGTTATAGCCCCAACAGCATTTTTGGGTTACCGCCCCCTTTTTCCCATCTCTCCCTCCAGTGCGGATTGATCAGTTACACAGTCTGTCCACAAATCCAACTGTTTTGTATCCCACCTTACATCCCCTTAGGTCACCATCCTTTCCAGAAAAATTCATCATAATAAATCCATCCTACTCCCCTTTTTGCCTTCGCCCTTCATATGATCAGTGAGTACGTAAGGAGAGGGATGCCCATCTCTGGTTTCTTCTCCTGTGCTATGGCCGAGTATGTGGCAAATCCCACAAACCAGCCATCCCATGTCTTCCCTCGTGTAAATCTGTCCTCTTTTTTTTTCCCCAGCAGAACTACTGCTGCCACCATCTCACTCTTCCCACTACTCTCAGTCTCCTCATATTTCACCGCAGCCTCCCTGACTAAGGCAAAGATGTCTACATATTCCCCTTTCCATATCTTTTCCTCTGTTGCTAACGGCATGTTCCCCTATTCTCATCCCTGGGGCTCCTATTTCCCTTGTCCCTTCTCCCGTGATATCCATCACCGGCTCTACCTCTCCTGTCGTTTCTCTATCCGACCTAATTTCTGCCAGTGCCGATTCCATCTGTCCTAACCCCTTTGTCCCCAGAGCCGTAATAATCTGGCCTATGTATTCTTTAATGCTGTCCCCAACTGTACCTGATACATTACCTGCAGCCTTGTCCGCTTCCAGTGGCCTGTTTTCCTCCAGTGCCTCTGGCCTGACCTCTTGAAGCTGGGCCGCTGGTTGTGGCATTGTCCGCAGGGGAACTGCTGCATTCGTGGGATCCAGTCTGGGTTCGAGTGGTGGTGGCAGCACTTGCTCTTGGGTAGGTACTGCTGGGTTCGGTACACAGGGTAGCAGATGTACTTGGCTGACTGCTTGGGGAGGAACCACCATTGGTGGGTGCAGTCTCTTTGGGCTGGGTTCCCTCCCCCTTGGCCGCTTCCCACTAACCCCTTTTCCCTTTCCCGCCTTCCTTTTCTCCCCAGATCTCCCCGGTTCCTCTCCTTCTACCAGCTACCACATCTTGTTGGCCTTTTCCACGAGTTCCACGATGGCCTTGTAAGCATCTTCCTTGGAGGGCCTGCTTCTCTTTGGTGCCATCTCCTTTCTTGCCTATATAATGCTGCAGATAAACTGAAAACAAAACATTTTCCATTAACATATCTGCCTGATGACCTTTATTGTTTAAACCGCATCTGCCTTCTCCCACCCTTGCTCTTTATATTTTATTTATTTTTAATTTTTTTGGCCTTTGTTGCCTGTCTGACATCCTACCACACAGTCAGGCTGCTTGTCTGTCTCATGCCCCCAGCCCTTCTTGCTTTATTCCTCTACAACGTGGGAAACATGCCCCCCCTTTTTTTTTAAATCTCGTTCCCTGCCACCCCCCCACCTTGTTGCCTTGCTGGCACTCCAAGTTGCTGCCTTCTTGGCCTTTGTCCCCCCGTGTGTTTTATTATTATTTTATAGGCCCACTCTGCCCTCAGGCTCTGCCACATGGCTGAAAGGCCCAGCTCCATATCCCCTTCGCCCTTCACCTGTTTTTTTTTTTGTTTTTTTTTTTACAGGCTCCAGATCTGCCTCATGGCCACCAGGCCCAGTTCCCTTCTGATCCCCCTCCAGCAGAATAAAGGCATTTGCCATAGCTCCTGGGCAGACCTTTGAGATGCCGGCCTCCCCTTTTGTGCCTCCATGGCCTGTGTCTTGCTGATTTTTCTTTGTCCTCCCCCCGGAGGCTCTGCCTGAAGGCTCATCCCTTCCTCGTTCTGAGGTGTGAAATGGCATGTGATGTCATTCCACGTGGACCCCTCTCTCGTTTCTTCCACCGTTCCAGTCAGGCCTTGGCCCAGTTTTCTTGACTTGTCCCTTTTCCCCAGCCCCATCCCCATAGCTGGATTGCATCCCCCAAGGCTCTATTGCCCATTTGTTATTCTTCTACAACGCCCCCCCCAGCGGCGCTACTAGCCGCAGCATGTGATGTCATGCCACGTGGTCCTGGCTTGTGCACCCCTGGCCAAACAGGCCCATGCTCAATCCTGGTCTCCTTTAACGCTATGCACATTCAACTCCACATGCTGTGTCCTCTTGTAGATTTCAAGGCCTCCGCTTGGCTTCTCTGATCTCCCAACCCCCCCCCAGGATTTCCCTTTTTTGGGGGGGGGATTTCTTCACTTCCTCCCTTTTCATAGCTCTCACTCTACCTCCCACAGCTGTTAAGAAACAAACTGACCTGCATATGCGGCCTGTACTACACTTCAGGGCCACTCCTGTTCACTTGCTCTGTGCACCAGTAGCTCCCCCTTCCCCATGCTCGTTCCTGTCCCCAACCTCCCCTTTCAACATTGCGGCCCGACTTTTGATTCCCCATTTGTTCTGTTTTTTTTTTTTTTTAAAGTGCTCCATCATCCAAATGAGCCATTCCACTTAAGCTCGTCACATAGGTAAACACCAGCCTCTTGCCAGCGTAACCTAACCACAGTCTCCCGTAATTCTAGCCTACTCAGTTAAAGCCCACCTCGTGCTGGCTCCCTTACACCTTCTTTCACAGTTCACCCCGGTACTACCAGCATATTTCCCTTGAGTATCCTCCAAAATACAGACCAAGCAGTTCAAGCGAAACACTAACCACAGTCTCCAGCAATTCTAGCGCTACTCTAACACAGTCTCATGCAGGCTCCCTTGCCCCTTTCAATTCACAGTTCATGCAGGCTCTCCTGGCCCTTTTTTCACAGTTCGCACAGGTACCCAAAAGCATTTCTCAGCGAGTACCATTCTAAAACACAGTCCTAAGCTGTTCTAGTGCAAATCAGCCAAACTCCTGTAGGCTCCTTTGTTACTGGGACCTTCTAGCAATTCATACACTTCTGGCTTCACCTGGTTAACCTAGTTCATTTCTTACCTGCTCCCTCTAGTGAAACAAACCTCCAGTCAATACACTAATCTGATGTGCTGTAGTTCCTCTGTATAACAAAAACTTCAGGAAAAAGTGGCTGAACCACCTCTGTGCTGCTCCTTTTGTACCACTTTTTGCCCTTCCTCTTCTTGTAGCCTGTCCGTTGTCTTGGCTTCCAGTCCCTCCCCCCTCCCTCATGAGCAAAGCCACTTTCAACAACCACCAGGGGATGGGGTGCACCAGGACAACCTGGTTTGCCCCTTAAAGGGCAAACTCCATTATACGCAACAACAATACCCTACAGCTTTTGTTGCATAGTACGACAGTCCAGATACACATCTTTGTTAAAGCAGAATTTCAGCAGGGAAGGAAGCGACATTTCTTTTACTTACTCTACCCAGCTGACTCCGTCCCTGTCTCCTTACCTGAAGAGCATGTACTGGGCACAATTAATCTTCCAATTCTAACTACATCAGAGGGGAATGAATAATGGCCAGATGCTGACTGGCTGAGTTCATGCTGTGGACCTTTGCCAACAGTTTTCTAAGAGGGGTCCAGGTTACTAGGGCTCTATAGCTATACTGTCACTTTTACAGTAGTTTGTTCCCTAACCACTCCAGTACTGGTTTTCTTCATATCTGGCTGTATTTACCCCTCATACCATGAGTAACTTTCAACAATATTACATTCCATTAATTACATTAATTCCCGATGCTAACATCGGGTACATTTCAGCACAATGCATAAATACATTTCAGCAGTGTATCACCGGGCCATCAAGATGACGAAAACCTATCACCTCATCTTAGGGGAATGTGTACCATGACCCCGAGAGAACCTGAGAATACAGGGATAGAAAGTCTCATTCACAGGTAGCCTGCCTATAAATGGGGTAGGGGAATAGCATAAAAGGAAAAAAGTATTTTAAGAAGCAGAAGGCTGTTGCAACAGACTTTTAGAAAATAGAGAAAGGTCTCTCTGAGCACAGCAATTCCTTGACACACTCCTCCCTGTTTAAGAGAAAACTAGGAGGGTAACTTTCTGCCCACCACAGTTTTCTTCCAAAATTCCATCTATCTGTTGTACAACCAGACATAGTACTTTCAGATCTCTTACAAAGAAAGATGGAGCTTCAGCCCACCCACTCCCAAAACTCTACCTCGGGGTCACTAAAAAAATCCAAACTATTACAAAAACAATGGAATTAGAGGCTTTCCTCTGATTCACCTTCATTCTTTACCCCAAGGTCTGAACATGTCTGTATGACCGGTCCGTTCTGAATCGGGACATATAATCTGCATTGTGGTTCATAGTTCCAGATCGATGTCATATAGTGAACCTATATGTTTGTAAAGCAAGATACCACCACATAATGCAGGGTTTTTTGTCTTTCATAACATGCAACCAGCATAAGGGGTTATGGTCTGTTAGTATTTCAAACTCAGTTCCCCATAGATACAATTTTAGTGCTTCAACAGCCCATTTTACTGTGAGATATTCTTTCTCAATCATTGAATATTTTGTCTCTCTTTCATGTAACTTACAGCTGATGAAAATAACTGGATGTTCTTCCCCTTCTACTATCTGAGATAGTACTGCACCAATACCTGAGTTGGAAGCGTCTGCCTGTACCAAAAAGGGGCAAAAAAATTGGGGATCTTTAGCACAGGTGAAGAACAGAGACTCACCTTTATGGTACATAAAGCCTCCTCACAAGCTGTGGTCCACTGAAACTTACTGGGTTTGTTTTTCTTTGTTTAATCAGTTAGGGGGCTGGTGATAGATGCAAAACTAGGCATAAACCTCCTATAATAACCCACTTAACCTAAAAAGGCCCTCTTGTGCTTCTTGTGGTTGGGCAAATACTATTGGCTATTGTGTCTACTTTCACTACCTCAGGTTTGACCTGTCTATTCCCTATCAAGAATCCCAAATACTTTGTTTCCTGCATAGTGAGGGATCACTTGGCAGGGTTTATGGTCAGACCTGCTGTGGAAATGGCATCAAGGACCTTAGTGAGGTGTTGTATGTGGTCTTCCCAGGTAGGACTACAAATTACCACATCATCCAAGTATGCAGCACTATAGGCCACATGGTGTTTTAGTACACTGTCCATACATCGCTGGAAGGTTGCAGGGGCACCATGGAGACCAAAGGGCATGGTGACATACTGGAACAGCCCTAAGGGGTTCTAAAGGCAGTTTTATCCTTGGAAACCCTATCCAGTGGAATCTGCCAGTACTTGGTTAGGTCCAAGGTGCTGATATACTGCGCATTACCAAGACAATCAATAATATCGTTGATGCGAGGCATGGGATATCCATCAAACTTACATCCTGCTTAACCCGCAGAAGTCCAAACAAAGCCTCACACCCCCTTCTTTTTTTTTCGACCACCACTATGGGGAAACCCCACTCACTATTAGATGATTCAATTACCCCCAGCTGTTGCATCTTCTTCACTTCCTTTATAATGTCACCTCAAACCTTTTCCGGCAACCAATAAGGTTTCTGCCTTATGGTCTTTTCTTGGGTGACCTCAATGTGGTGTTCTACCCCTTTAACCTTGCCTGGTATGGTAGCAAATGTATGTTGGAATGTATGCAACACCCTCTCAAGGTCAATTTGTTGTTGGTGTTGTAAGGCTGGATTGATAGTGAGATCCTTAAGTTCCCCAAGTCTCTCTAAACTTTGATAGGCAACCTCCATCTCACTTTCAGAGTGTTCAGGGTGGATGTATAGAGTGGGGGTAGGTCTCTCAAACCACCTTTTTAACAGGTTGGCATGATAAATACATCTTTTGTGTCTCCTATCTGACAGTTCTATCTCATAATTAGCAGGACCCCCCTGTCGTTTAATCAGATACGGTCCCTGCCACTTCATCAGGAGATTATTTTCTGATGAGGGTAACAATAAATGTACCTTCTCCCCTGGTTGAAAGGATTTGTTACCTATTCCTCAATCATACCTTTCTTTCTGATTTTTCTGTTTTTCTACACTTTGGTGGAGTGCACACTGAACATGCCTCATAAGTCTCTGGCATAACTGAATCATGTATTCAAGGGTGGTGGTAGAACCGATACCCCCTTCCTATCTTCCCGATGTTCCTTTATGACATCAAGGGGGCCCCTAGGGTTTCTTCCATATAATAAATCAAATGGTGAAAATCCTGTAGATGCTTGGGGTACTGCTCTATAAGCGAACATAAGGAAGGGTAGATAAACATCCCATGTTCTGCCCTCCTTCAGTACATACTTCTGTGGCATCTTTTTCATTGTCTGGTTAAAGCATTCAACCATACCATCTGTCTGTATATGGTAAGGTGAAGTATGTAGGGCTCCTATTCCCAAAGTGTGATACAATCACTTTAACAACGTGGAACAAAAATTGCTGCCTCAATCATCCCAAATGTCTTTTGGGATCCCCACCCTACTGAATAATTTGACTAATTCATCAGCAATTTTTGTGGTCCTTACAGGGATAGCTTCTGGATATTTAGCTGTATAATTACATATAACAAGAATAAATCTGTTCCCTTTTGCACTCTTTGGAAGGGGTCCCATGATATCCATTGGTATTCGATCAAAAGGCATGGTGGTCAAGGGGAGTCGTTGTAAAGGCACCTTCTCTTTTTTGTTTATAATGGCAACCTTTTTGCATTCCTCACAGCTATGGCAGTAGTCAGCTACCTGGTTGTGGATGCCTGCCCAAAAGAAATGAAGGAGGAGCCTGCTCAAGATTCATTCTCTACCAAGATGACCAGCCAAAGGGATATCATGGGCCAAATGTATCAAGTGGGACCTATATTGTTCGGATACTAACAATTGTTCTACAATTTCCCCAGTAGTAAGATTAGTACATTACCGATATAATAACCCCTTTTTCATAACACATTTTGGCTCTGTCTGTTCTGGTTTTTGGTTCTCCACCTGCAAGAAAAATGGTTGTAAGGTACTATCCTTCACTTGTTTGGTACCAAAATAAACACCAATAACAACATTCAATATTTCATCATCTGATACAGACTGCTCAGTATCTATACAGTTCTTCAACCAGTTTATTTTTACCAGTCTTTTCATGCTTCTGGACTTCCGTGTTTTCCCTGGGGATTCATAAATATCCTCATCAAGGGGGAACACTTGTGAGAAGGTTTCTTTCTGTTTTGCCTGTGCCCTGGTGGTGACTGTGCCCAAGTTAGTGGCACTGGCTAGTAATGTCTTGAAATCAGGATAATCCTGACCAATCACCACCGGGACTGGCAAATATGGTACCAGTCTAACCTCAACCTAATGTGCAGTACCCTGGATTTGTAATTCCAACTCCTTGGGGTAATAATGAGTTTCCCCATAAATGCAGGTCACCCCTGTTTTGTCACTTGGAACATTACACCCTGGTACTAGACTGGCTTTAACCAAGATTTGATGACTTCCTGAATCAATAAGTCCTACCACTTCTTTCCCTTCAACAGTTACAGTTATAACATATTGTCCACAGTTCATTAAGGTCAATTGTGTGGGTTCTGTTTTCCATTTAGGGCACAATCGGGCAATGTGTCCTTTCCCTTAACACTCATGGCAAATAATTTCTGGATTAAAGGTTCTCCCTGATTTGTTAATCTTACTCCCCCCAGGTTTAACAGTAGGATGTGATGAAAAAGTTCTTACCATGTGTGGGGTAGCACCAGTCCTGGAGTGTACTTTCTGACTGTTGGGTCTGGCTGTTAGGTAGTCCTCTGTTAAGCTGATGGCCTTTTCAGCAGTCTCCGGGCAGTGCTTCCGTACCCACATCTGTACATCCTGGGGTAAGATCCTCACAAATTGTTCCTTAATTATTGTTTCTGTCATCTGTTCTGGTGTTTCAATCACATGTTGAAGCCATTTTCCACACAAATCCTTGATTTGTACATAGGCTTTTCGGGGTGTGTCTGTGGCCTGGCACTTAAAGGTTCTTAATTATTGGTGATACGTTTCCAGACTAATGTGTTATCTCCACAGGATGGCTTGTCTTCCCAAATCATAATTGTCAACTTGCTGACTGTCTATGTATCCATATGTGAGTTGGGCCTTCCTAGTTAGATAGGGAGCTAACCGTATGACTCATTGTTCTCGAGGCCAGCCTCAGGCTTTTGTCACCCACTCAAATGTGGTTATGTAGGATTCTGTATCATTAGTATCACTTAGTTTGGTGAGTTTGATATAATTTGGGCCATCAGTTGGGGGAGGGGGTCATCCAGCACCCAGGGCCTGGATAGCCCGGAGGGTATCCACCCATCTGGCCTCACTCCTCTGGCAATCCAATTCACTCTGTTTGTCCATAGTCACTTGTTGAACACAAAGCCATGATAGTAGCTCTTGCACATCTCCTGGAGGAGGTTCAACATCAGTCATTATTTCTTTACCCTCCAGAATGTCCATCTCTCTCTTTGCCATCTTCCTTTTTACATCCTCCAACATAGTCATGAGGGGATCCTGCAACCTCTCCACCATTGTTCTAGTCAAGACCCCCTGGGTTTCACCTGATCCTTTAGTTCATGCTGCATAAGATGTCCACCTTGATATCGGTCGGCATCAGTGTTCGAGCACTACATTTCTTTGTGCAGCAACTGTCCCACTGCTAACACAAGTGTGAGACTGTGGATATAGATGGACACTGACTCAGGAATGGCTAGTTCAAAAGCAGCTTTATTCAGACAATAGAATGTAAAAATTAAGTGGACTGATAACAAAAATAAGAATGAGTAAAGCAAATCAAAAATACTTCTTCACAGTTGACTTCACTGTTCTGTTAACACCACTAGAATACAGCTAGATGCATCATAGGGTCAGTACTCCACTGATCCCTCCTTCAATCTGATTTGGCTTCTAAGTAGGAGTCTATTTATACCTGTGTTCACTCAGGTGACCACTTAGACTCCGCCCCTATCAAGCAGATTTTATCTAACTTGATCTCAGTACAGTTTTATTCATTTTAGGAACAATACAGATGCACTCCAGGTTCATCTGTTATGCTTTAAATGGTTTATGACAAGAAATAAATAGGGAACAGCTAATTTTAAGAGACTCTGCATATGGAGGCTCCTCCCCTATGATACCTGTGCTATAATTATGGAGAGAAATGGGCTGGCCAGCATTACAGACACCAGGCAAGCCTCTAGGCAAGACTCGGGTGACCTTCAGGTAAAACCCTTAAAAATACACAATAAGCCAGATATCATTTATTAAGTACTACACAGAGCACAGGAGCTAGAAGAAAAGAAAACAAATGTGTTTCCTTCTTCTCCCATCTCTGTCTATACGGTATTATTTTATTTACCTAACAGTAAAAGGGACGAGAAACGGTGGTGCGGTGGTGGGGCATTTCCCACCCACAAATCCAGACTGTTTCTGAATAGGATGCCCCATCTATGGGCTCTTATTTACAACTAAATAAACAAAAAAAATAATACGCAACAACAACGCCCTACTGATTTTGTTGCATAGTACAAGATTCCAGATACACATCTTTGTTAAAGCAGAATTGGAGTGGGGAAGGGAGCAGCATTTCTTTTACTTATTCTACCCAGCTGATACCATCCACGACTCCTTACCTGAAGAGCATGTACCGGGCACAATTAATCTTCCAATTCTAACTACAGCAGAGGGGAATGAATAATGGGCAAACGCTGCCTGGTTGGGTTCATGCAATGGACCTCTGGCAACAGTTTTCTAGGAGGGGGTCCTGGTTACTAGGGCTGTATAGCTATACTGTCACTTTTACAGTAGTTCATTCACTAACCACTCTAGTACCAGTTTTCTTCTTATCTGGCTGTATTTACCCCATATACCATGAGTAACTTTCAACAATATTACATTCCATTAAATACATTAATTCCTGATGCTAACATTGGGTGCATTTCAGCACAATGCATAAATACATTTCAGCAGTGTATCACCGGACCATCAAGATGACCAAAACCTATCACCCCATCTTAAGGGAATGTGTACCTTAACCCCGAGAGAACCTGAGAATACAGGGATAGAAAGATTCATCCACAGGTGGCTTGCCTGTAAATGGGGTAAGGGATAGCATAAAAGAAAAAAAGTATTTTAAGAGGCAGAAGGCTGTGGCAACAAACTTTTAGAAAATAGAGAAAGGTCTCTCGGGCACAGCAACTCCATGACACATACATGATGATAAAACAAGAGGTTGCATCTCACCTGGTCTAACCTGGGTAATACATTAAAACATTACCCTCTTCGAAAACTAAACTTCAGTTCATTGTCAAAATATACACCTTAGTTGCCATATTGTTGAAATGAACAACCCACCCCTTCATACTAACAAAAAGAAATGTATTTATTTCTTCAGCACCTTGTTTCTTTTTAAGGAAGTATTTCAAGGGAGTAAGTGACAGATTATATTAAAGGGGCACTGTCAGCTTTGTAATCAGTTTTTATCACCCCGCTACTGTTTGCACCAGTAAACTGCACTCTGAAAGCAGTTGCTGACATGACTTTTGAACTGTACCAGAAATGTGTGTAGACTTTAATTTTTACAGAAAAAGCAATTTGCGCAGACTGACCTTGTTTCTTATCTTTCCTGCTTCCATGCATCCCCGCTGTTGAACCCTGCTGAACCCATACATGAATGAGTTTGGCAATTTTTGCATCCATTAAAAAAAGCAGCATGAAGTAAAGTGCGCTGTTTTGATCAATATTAATATCTGGAGAAACCAAGCAGTATTTCACAAAAAATTCAGTACTCATGAATCAAGAATGGGACTCAGCACATGCGCACCTATGGAACTCAGCGCATGCAAACTAGTGCTGGTGGTATGCATGCACTGAATCCTGTTTTTACTTTGTAAGTAGTGAATTCTTTATGAAATACCACTTGGTTTCTCCAGATATTAATATTGACAAAATCAGTGCACTTTTCTTAATGCTGCCAGCTATTTTCTTTAAAATCCACAAAAATTGCAGAACTCATTCATACATGAGTTTGTCAGGACTCAGCAGTGGGGAAACACAGGAGCAGGGCTCAAGGATGAGGTGTGGTGGCTTGGTAGAGAGCTGAGAGGATTGTGAGGGGATTCTAGGGCAGGTAGGCATTCACCAGGAGTAACATGAAAACACCACATGGGAGGAACAATGGGACAAGGGAAGGATTGGGGAGGGGAGGGGTGGGGCAGGAGCAAACTGGAAAGGAGGCCTAACAATGGAGGGTGTACTCGAGTCAGGCCTAGCAACAGAGGGGACACTCGGGTCAAGAGCGAGGAGACAACGCATTGCAAGACAGAGAGGGTAAGAAATGATTTGCTTTACTGATGACACTGATGGGGAAGGAGGAAAAGGAGGGCAGGCTCCAGGAGGGGGCAGAAGAGGGAACAGAAGGAGACTGCACAAGTTACAGTACTCGAGAAGAGGAGGGGAAGAGGGACAACACTGGTGGAGGGGGTGAGAGGGTCATTGCAGAGGTGGGGAGGAGCCCAGGGCAGATGGGGAGGAGGTGGAGGATAGCAAGCAAGCAGTTAAGAGGGGAAGGGATATGTCAGGAGCAGAAAGGGGGGACCCGCTGGAGCAAACAGTAGAGCTTCTAATATGGGGGACTCTAGAAATGGGAACCTGAGTAGAAGGGTGAGGATGAGAGTGAAGAATGAATAATGGGTGTATTGGTATCGGGGACTCCATACTTAAGGGAATCGGATGAGGCAGCAAGGGAGAATGGCATAGCCACATATGGGTGGAGTCCATACCAGGATTAACAGCAGATAGGGCAGGGCAGTCAATTCTAAAGTGCACAAGGAGGGGTAGGAGGAAAACACATATAGTGGTGCATGTGGGGACAAATGACCTAGTGGGGGAGATGGTGGAGGTGGTGAGGGATAGGGTTGAGGGTGTGGGAAGGCTGTGCGAGGTAACAGGGGAGTCGGTGGCCTTCTCAGAGGTGCTCCCAGTACTGTGTGCGAGTATGTTGAGGAAAGGGAGGATGGGGGAGTTCAACATATGGTTGGGGGAATGGTGTCAATCCAATGGGTACATGGTAGTGGGTGGATGGGGCAAAACCTGGGAAAGTAACAATCTATATGCAAGTAATAGGCTGCACTTGATTAGGGAGGGGAATGGGGTATTAAAGCAGAGGTTAGAGGGCTATATAGCTACAAAAGTGAATTTAAGCTATGTAGGGGGGTTGTGAGTGGACAGCTGGTAGGTGGAGATTTGGAAAAGAGTACCCAAATGAGCTTACACCCACAAGCTAGCAGAGAAAGATTCAGGGAAGTTGCATGGGAGGAATAGGAGTGAGGAGAAGCACAGAAAGGAAGGGAAGGGGACAGGGTGGAGGGTGGTCTCACTAAATGCGAGAAGCTTAGGTAACAAATCAGCTGAGTTACAGGTGCTCTTGGCAGTGAGGAGGGTGGATATTGCAGCCATCATGGAAACGTGGGCCACTGAGTACCGGGACTAGGATCTGGCAATCCTAGAATATAATTTGTACAGGAAAGACCATGGAGTGGGAAGAGAGGGTGGGGTGGCAATCTATGTGAGGAATGGGATCAAATGTACAAGGGAAGAGGGGGAGGAAATGAGAACAGAGGTAATTTGGATGCAGATCCTGGACTCCAAGGGTAGGAAGATGAGGTTTGGAGTGGTGTGCAGGCTGCTATCCCAGGCTGAGGAGCTGGACAGGGAGTTAGCAGAACAAATCAGGAGGGTATGTAGGAAGGGGAAAATGGTCATCCTGGGGACTTCAGTCTGCCAGGGGTTGACTGGAGCACTTCAGTCACCTCCAGTGCTAGGGAGCAGGTGCTGCTGGATGTGATCTAGGAGGTACTCCTGACACAGCTGTCACTGGACCTACTAGACTAAGTAACACGCTAGATCTGGAACTGTTGAATGGTGAGGCAGTGAGGGAAATAAGGTGGGAGGGCCCACTAGCTCATAGCGATCCCCAAATGGTGTGGTTTATTATCACGATGAGCAGGGAGCCAGGGGGCTCACTAACAAATGTGGTGGACTTCAGGAGGATGCAGGAGATACTGAAAGGGAAACTTGAGGGCATAAGGCCAAGGATGGAAGTAGAGCAGAATTGGGATTTTATCAAATGGGGATTACAGAGGCGACTGAAGTTTGCACTCAGAGTAAGAGTAAGTTACAAAGTAAGAGGAGCAGAGCAAGGAAACCATACTGGATGAACAGCAAGGTGATGGAGGGGGTGAGGGCCAAGAGAAGGAGGAGGACAGGGAGGAGTATGCAAGATGGTCCAAGGAAGTGACCAAGAGAGTGAGGGAAGTTAAGGTCTCAAGTGAGTTAAGGTTAACAGAGGGAATTAAGGGGGGAGAAGGACTTTTTCAGATGCATCAGAGAGAAAAGGAAGTACAGGGATAACACAATGAGGATAAAGAGGGGTGGGGAGTGGGCAGAAAAGAGAGATGAACAAGTGGAAGCACTAAATAAAATAATAATAATAAGTATATTTGTATAGCGTCTTTCAGCATACCAAGGTGCTGAACATATTAAAACCACAACATCAAATATAAATCAGTAATACATATAAATAAAATCATATGATAGTAACATCAAATATTACAATCAATTAATAAATACAAATTAAGATCTCAGCAGAATAAATTAACTTAAGCATCCAAGAAGGCCATTTGCCACAAATAAGTTTTCAAGTTCTTCTTGAATTCCTCCATGGAGGTGCACTCCTGTAACCAGCATGGTAGAGAATTTCAGAGAGTGGGGGCAGCATGAGAAAATGCTCTGCTTCCAGAAGATTTTAAACTCACTCTCGGAATCTCTAGCAACCCCTCGTCAGACGAGTGGAGCGATCGGCTGGGGTAGTAAGGCACCAAAAGTTGTTTCAGATAGGCCGGACCCTGATCATGAAGGGCTTCAAAAGTCAATAAAATGACTTTAAAGGTGATCCACCACTGTATAGGCAGCCAGCACAGTTCACGCAGCACTGGGGTAATATGGCAGGACCTACTTGTCCCAGTCAGAACCCGGGCTGCAGCGTTCTGCACCAGCTGTAGGCGGTGGATTTAAACCCCAGAAAGCCCAAAATAAAGGGTGTTGCAATAGTCCAAACACGAGGACACAAAGGCGTGGACCAACACTGGCAAAGAGTCAGACGGAACAAGATGCCTAACCCTGGCGATATTCCTAAGATGGTAAAAGGAAGTCCTGACAACAACCGACACCTGAGACTGTAATGTCAGCCTGTTGTCTAGGACAATCACATGGCTACGCATCCATTCAGAGGTCAGAAGTGACACGCCACCAAGAAATATTCCAGAAGGCATGCCCCCACACGACCTCTTTATCTGACCTCCCGGGTCCACAACCAGAAACTCTGTCTTCTCCGAGTTCAACTTTAACCAACTAGAATCCATCCAACCCTGGATTTCTTTCAGACAGTTGTTAAACACCACGAGAGCTCCATCCTTGTTGGGTGCAAAAGACAGATGTAGCTGGGTATCATCTGCATAACAGTGAAACCTCAGCCCGTACCATCTTATAATGTCTCCAAGGGGCAGCATATACACTGCAAATAACATGGGTGACAGCACGGAACCCTGAGGCACCCCATTCAATAAAGAAGTTGGGCCAGAAGAAAAAACTCCTGACACAACTCTTTGTGATCTCCTAGTGAGAAATGAGGTGAACCATTGTAAAACAGTTCCCGACATTCCACAGATTTGCCTCAGGCATGCTATCAACATCAGGTGATCCACAGTGTCAAAAGCTGATGAGAGATCAAGGAGAACCAGAATGGAACTTCTCTTCTGATCTCTCACCCTCAGAAGATCATTAAGCACCCGAACCAGTGCAGTCTCAGTACGAACACCAGATTGGAAGGATTCATAGATATTATGGATGGTTAAATGGTCTTCCAATTGGGTGGCCACTACCTTCTCAATAACCTTCCCAATAAAGGGAAGGTTAGAGATGGGTCTGTAGTTTGAGAAACAGTCTGGGTCCAAGGTAGCTTTCTTCAAGAGAGGTGTCACCACCGTCTCTTTCAGGGAGCTAGGAAACTCACCAGACTCCAAGGAGCTCCAGACTATTTGCACCAGGACTGGACCGATGATATCAATATAACTCAAAATTAGGGGAGTCGGTCCAGGGTCCAAACTACAGCTTGTGGGACGCACACTATGGATGATCCTTATCCACGAACTCAGGTCGACCAAAGGAACTCCAAGAGAACTGAGGTACTGAGAACTCACACTGTTCTACGACATCACCCTTAGAGATTGCCAGATAGAAGTCCGCCCTGATGTTGGCCACTTTAGTTGCAAAGTAACGAGCGAGCTCCTCACACTCTAATTGCAAAAAGGCTTTTCGAACTTGCAGACAGGCTGGGTTGCACAGTCTGTCTACAGGCCAAAACAGCTGAGCCAGTCGATTCTGAGCCACTGTAATCTCCCTGGACAGGAATTCTGCCTTCTTACAGGTGATTGCAGATTGATAGATAGAATAATGTTCCATCAGTCTAAGGCAGTCGGTATCAAGGGCGGACTTGTGCCAACAATGCTCTAATTTTTGGCCCTGTCTCCACATCTCCCTCAGTGTCCCATCAAACCAAGGGGACCTTGGGTAAAGGGATGGGGGCACTCACAAACAGGAGCAATTAAATCCAGGGCCACCGTAATGGCCTCATTATAGGCCACCACCAGTGTCTCTGGATTACTGCTCGACAACATGGGGGATGATAGGTCAAGGACCGCCGCAAGGCCTTGGGAACAAATATTCTGTAATGGGCGGTACCTGACCATCTCTACAAGGGAAGGCCTTCTCAGAGGGGTGCAAAAATTGAATCTCACAGTGTAGTGGTCTGACCAGGCGACTGGTTCCACCCCCACGTCGGATGCATCAATCCCTAAGAGGAAGACTAAGTCTAGAGAGTGCCCAGATTTATGAGTAGCAGTGGAAATTACCTGTGTAAGGCCCATAGAAGATATTAATTGGAGGAAGTGATTACCAAATTGTGAGAGTCCATCGTCGACCTAGGCATTGAAGTCACCCAGAACCATCAATCTGGGCAACTCAAACAACATGTCGACGAGGAAGTCTGCTACTTCCTGTAAGAAGCGTTTCCCATCTCTGGGTGGACGGTAGATGAGAACGATTCAAATGCCTACACACACTACAACTGTGCACTCAAAGGACTCAGCCTCACCCACTACTACATTAGTGAGGCCCAATTCAGTCTTAAAACAGACTGCAACCCCCCCTCCCCTGGGGTCCAATCTTGGGCAGTGTATCACCGACTACCCAGCTGGTGTCATGGCCTCCACTATGGGGCCTGAATTTTCATCCAGCCAGGTCTCTGTGATGCAAGCCAGGTCAGCCAAGCCAACAAGATCGGCAATAATGGCGGTCTTATTCCTGATGGACCTGGCATTTCATAACACCACCTGAGTTGGACAAACCTCAGAGGCTGACAGACCTATCTGCCTACTGAATTCAGCAGTGCCCTTGGGTATGGGCACCATACATGGTAAACCACGGACTGGGTTCCATTTCGCCCCAGGGCACCTTCTGGACTTAATAACCCCGATACGGTGGCCCCCCTCATTCATCCTCCTCTGTTCACGTACTCCCAACCTCCTCACTCCCCTATGAACAATCCCTAATGTTCTACAGCACTGGTAAGTAATGAATTGTAGGGGAGGAGTATAAAAAGGGTGGAAGGCGTGAAGAGAGGAGGATGAATAGTGCACCACCATAGGGGCTAAAGGCCAGCACATATCGCTACTTAAACAAAACAAAAACCCCAAACACAAAATAATCAGTCTTAACAACAAAAAATATATGAAATAGTCCCAAATGTAACCAACATAAATAAACAAAGTCAAATAAACAAAGACCCCACCTCATAAAAAAACGAATCTGGGCTGGACTGAGGACTCACAAATAAAATAAAATAAAACAAATTAAAATAAAACAAACAAAAAATAATAAAATAAATATAAATAAAATGTAAATGTAAGGGTTCTCTCAACCCCCTACAGAAAAACATTTTTTTACACCCTCCCTTAGCTCTCTCATAGCCAGGGAGAGAGAAAGAAAAAGAATACCTTAGCACTCTCACTGCAAGATATAAAATAATAAATCAACAACAGTTTAAACTTTAAACAAAAAATAACATGTCTCTTCCCCCCCCCCAGTCCTCTCACAGCCCAGGGACAGAGTACAATCCAAATTAAAATAATGGACACAAGGTCCTCTCACCACCTCGAATGTCCAAGGAAAGGAGTCCTCAAATTACCAGCAGAGAAACGGGATTAGTCCGAGGATTTAAAAACACTGTCAGTAGATGAGTAGAATGAAAACACTCTGGCTGAAGTCAGAAAAACACAAGCGGGAAAAAGAAATCCAAAAGTATCAAATACTTTCGTCAAGGGAGTCACGTGATGCAGAGCACCAGCTAGCTGCATTTCTCTGAGAGCTCTGTCCAACCTTCCTCCTTACCGTGCTAAAGCGCCACTTCCAGTTTCATTTAGAATGCTTTACTGGTTTTCACAAATATGTTAGCTACTACAGCACCCATAGAAACACCGATGGAAGAGGAGATGCGCAAAGCACTTCCGAGACACACGCCACCAACTACTCCCGAGAAGGCCCCGAAAAAATCCAGGGCCTCAGGTGGGCAGTTACATCTAACAGCCACGTCTGGGACAGTGGTGGAGGAGCCGCTCACACTGTCAAGATTTCTGGAGGAATTCCGACCTTTTAAAGAGGAGATGAAGGAACTAGCGAGTGAAGTCAAAAGTATTACGGGGACAATCGAGGATTTGACCCGGAGGACATCTGACAGTGAGGCAAGGATAAGATCGTTGGAGGGCATAATGAAAAAATAGAGCCTTCCCTGAGCCAGATTAAGCAGCGTTTGGCTAAATTGGACTTAAAAGTGGAAGATCTTGAGGGTAGAAGTCATCGTAACAATGTGGTGCTCATTGGATTACCTGAGAAAGAGGAGAGTCCGGAACCGATAAAGTTCATTCAGAAATTGGTGGAGAAAATTGCGGGCCCCTCTCCTTATGGTTCCACATATAATATAGAACAAGCTCACCGTGCCCTGCATCCAGTCCCCCCAAAGGGAGCTCCCCCACGTACTTTAATTTTTAGATTCCTAAATTTCCAGGAGAAGCAGCTTTTTCTGGATAAAGCCAAGGAGGCAAAGGAACTGCAGTGGGAAGGGTCGAAAATACGAGTAGCCCAGGACTTGCCGCTATCTGTCCGTCAAAGAAGAGAGACCTTTCACCCACTGGTTAGCAAGCTAATTGTGGCCGGTATTAAATTTAAAATGTCGTACCCGGCCAGGTTTCAAGTTTTGATCGGAGATGTCTGGAAAACATATGACACGGTTGACCTCGCCACCACAGCCCTTCAGGCAGCCCTTCCCAATCTGTTAAAACAACCCTAATAGTCCTAACAACGGTGTTTTGGGCCAGATGGTGAAATAGCCTGGTCAGAAGGTAAAAAAAAGTGTCGTGTTTTTGTTTAGAAGTTCGTTGGAAGATAATAGCACATCGCAAGTTACTTTTAAGATTTATGTTGAATCCATGGTGGAATGGTGCCCGAGTTCGGGACAGCGCAGTCGGGAGCTCTCTGCGAGTTAATCTCGATGGTTTTAGACTTGTGCCATTTCATTTCGGGTAACCTGTGGTGGAGGAGCCTACATGAAGCGCTGGGCCACAGGGCTTGCCACTCACGGGAAAAATTTGGGAGAGGTAACCTACAGGGGCCTTTTGATGGGGGAAGGACCATTTCAGTACTACGAGGCAAAGAGGTTCAGCTGCAAGCATCATGGACGGCAGGCAAACGCAAGAGAGAGACGTTGTATGGCCGAATTTCAGGAGGTGGACCTAATCTGAAGGCGTGAAGGGCTTATGAGAAAGGCACCTCATTTTGGTTTTGGCATTATTCACGAACAGATGTTATGCTAGAGACATTCGTTTTTGTTTTTTTTTCCTTTCGGTGTCGCCTGTTGAGGTACCTCGGGGGCATTAGACACTGCTAGCTATACTTGTGAAATATAAACAAGAAAACTGCTCAAGCGGATAATAGAGATAGAGTGTTTGGTTAACAAAGGTTGTGGAGTTATACTTAGGGAGCCTGCTTTTAAGGTTCTATAGTAGGGGTATAAAAATTTAATGCGGAGAACACGGTTTTAGGCTTTGGTGGGGGGTTTTTTTTTCTTTACACCCTGCAATTACTGGCAAGATAAGCCTATTGTGTGTTATAGAAAAGGGGTATTATAGTGTTACGAGGTTATCAGGTGGGGCGTGTGCTAAAATTATGTTAAAGGGGGGTAAAGGGGGGTGAGGGAGGGAAGAGCTCCAGAGAATGGCTGGGTGAACTGATATCATGGACCATACTAGTAAGGATGGGGAGGGGAGGGAGGTTGAATGGAGGGATGGGTACAGGTAAGTAGGGTGGAGATATTAGGGGCTTTCATATGCTAAGGGGGGTGGTGGGAGCACAGGGCACAAAGGTAGGAATAATAAGGGAGGATCCATGTTCGGTAGAGGGATAGAGTATTACAACCTTATAAGTTAAGAGAGTAATGTCTGGGATCATTAGGATTATTAGTTGGAATGTAAAAGGAGCCCGACAGAAATCAAAACAATATAAGATTTTAAAACATTTAAATGTCATAAAGGCTGATATAATGTCTGCAGGAGTCGCACTTGCTTAATGCAGAAGCTAATAGTATGAGGAGGTTACAAATAGGGCAGGTCTTTGCTTCCGAGTGTAATACACAGAGCAGAGGAGTGATGGTGTTGTTCCATAGAGCCCTACCTTTTAAGGTTTTGCAAGTAATACAGGATAATGCAGGAAGATTTATCTTGGTAAGAGGGAAGCTACATACAATGGAGATCCTAGATGGATCTGTGTATGGTCCAAATATAGACACGCCAGCGTTTTTTGTCCACCTAATGGAAGCACTGGTACCTTTTACAGATATTCCGATATTATTAGATGGGGATCTAAATATAGTTCTGGATCCATCTTTAGATAGATCCAGGCCCAAAGGTGGGGGCTTGTCCCCTGCTCAGAGGGCAGTTAGGGAGCTGTTAGACCAAATGGGCCTTTCGGATGTATGGAGAGTTCTCCACCCCAGGGCTCAAGATTTCACATATGTTTCTCAAGTTCATGGCTCAGCGTCCCGGATTGATTACATCTTTGCCTCCCGGAATCTATTGACTGGGGCAGTGGACTCGGATATCCTCGCTGGTCCGCTCTCCGATCACTCAGTGGTCTCCTTCTCCATCTCTCTCTCTCAGCTCTGCCAAAAAAGGGTAACAGATGGAAGCTTAATAATCAATTACTAAGAGATCCCAAGATAGTTATATCTCCTCTCAAATAGGGGAGTTCATCTCGAATAATGTTAACTCCATTAAAAGGTATGATATGGTGTGGGGAGCACTCAAGGCGTTTCTAAGAGGATTATTAATTGGTTTGGCATCTGGGAGGAAGAGGGAGAAGGAGCAATATATGTCAGAACTCTTAGTTCAGTTAAGGGATAAGAAGGCTAGACTTTCAGCTCAATCTACTGAGGAGGAGAGGCAAGATGTAATTAAAGTGAGGGATTCGTATTTGAAATTACTGGGTGAGCAAGCAGAGTTAGCAATTATTAAAACAAGGGCGCGTTATATTGACCAAGGGGAAAAAGCTGGCAGTATGCTGGCAAGACAGATTAAACAGTTAGAAACTTCTCGATTGATATCTGCCATACAGTCTAAGGTGGATGGGGCTGTTAGAACCTCCCCAAAAGAAATTGCGGAGGAGTTTAAGAATTATTTTGAATTGCTTTACAGTCCAATGCAAGATCCCCCCTCAGAGGATAAATTGAAAGTGTACTTAGGTGACCTGAATCTGCCTACCCTTACCGACCTTCAACAAGCTTTACTTACTGTTACTATCACCCAGGGTGAAATAGAACAAGTTATTAAGGACCTCCCTTTGGATAAAACGCCTGGCCTGAATGGGTTTTCTTCTAATTTTTATAAGGTTTTTTGCAAGGATTTAGCTCCCTTACTTAAAGTTTTATTCCAAAATATTCTTAGTGGGCAGTTTACTGATAAGTCATTATTTGAAGCACTTATAGTGCTATTACCTAAGCCAGATAAACCCCCAGATCAGGTTTCAAGTTACAGGCCCATTTCTTTGCTTAATTATGATGTTAAAATTCTTGCAAAACTATTGGCTGATCGCATCTCTAAAATTTTACCCGACTTAATTGGGAGTGAGCAGGTCAGCTTCATGAGGGGGAGATCATCAGGAGATCATTTAAGGACACTGGCTCATATCCTTTCTGTGTCCAGGGAGTCAGACCAACCTAGGGTGCTGATCTCCCTGGACACAGAAAAGGCTTTTGATAGAGTTTACTGGGACTAACTTTTAGTTGTAATGAAGACATTGGGTTTCCCTATGACATTTTGAATTGGATTAAGTTCCTGTACAGGGAACCTTTTGCCAGAATTTCTTGTAATGGGGTCATTTCGGACCCCTTCAGATTATATGTGGGCACCAGGCAAGGTTGCCCCTTATCTCCTCTTCTTTTTAATCTTTACCTCGAACCCCTTATTAAAAAAATTTTAGTTAACCAAGGAGTGTATGGTATCCAATTGCAGAGTCATATGGTTAAATAACAGCATATGCAGATGACCTCCTATTACATATTTCACATCCGGACAGGTCCATACCGTGTGTATTAAAGATTATTCAGCATTTTAGTGAGGTTGCAAACTATAAGCTTAACATGGAGAAAACATTCGCTTTTCCTCTTAACAATAGAACCTTTAAGCACGAAATTAGTGCTTTGAGGCTTGCCTGGAGTTCTGGGACCATAAAATATCTGGGACTCACCCTCACAAGGAATCCAGCACGGATAAAACGTTTAAACCTGGATCCTCTGGTACGCTCAATTGAATTAGATCTTAAAAGATGGGCAATGCTTCCGCTGTCTTTATGGGGGAGAATTAATATAATTAAAATGAATATTTTTCCCCGATTGTTTTATCCGTTAAACATGTTAAATTTATGGCTCCCTCTCTCTGGTTTAAGAGAATCCATGGAATTATTACCAACTTTATTTGGAATCTCAAGAAAGCCAGGATGGCTTATAAGAAATTATCAGCTCCTAAATTAATGGGTGGGTTAAGGCTTCCCCATTTTGGTTTATATTATTGGGCTAGTCATGTAAATAAATATCTTAGATGGATACAAGAGCCTAATTCCAGCGAGCATGAGGGCTACACACCTTTATGGTTGCAGGTGGAGTTAGCGGGTATTAAAGAGCAAGGCCTTTTACTGAATGCCCTATTACATATTAACCCTAAATCTTTGCCTCCTATGTTCAGAAATTCTTCTATAGGTATATCTGTTAAGGTCCATTCACAACTTTGTGCTTTTTTGAAGTATAATCATATTAGGGACCCACTTCAACCTATAAAAGGGAATTTCTGATTCTTAATTGGAGGTAAACCTTTAAAGAGCTCTTGGTTATCTCAGCTAGGGGAGTGTCATTTTGGGGAGTTAACCACGGCTGATGGATATTTACTCACCTCAGTAGATATCCTGAGTAAATATCGCCTTCCAAATACAGAAATTTTTAAGGTGTTTCAACTTAGGCATCTTTTGCTAAATGTGCTGGGACCAAATCCAGTAACTTCAGCAAAGGTGGATTTTCAAACAGATCTAGCTCCCTCAGCGGGTTCGGCACATGCTATGGCCAAACTGTACCTTACTTTATTAAGCTGGGTTTACTCCCAAAACTTTGCACCTACCTCCTTCTGGGAACCTTTATTCCCGGAGAAAATGTTTAATTGGACTTCAATATGGATAAGCTGCCACAAATATATCCTCCAAGATAGACTCAGAATGATGCAGTTTAAGTTATTACATAATATTTATTACTCTCCCCAGAAGTTGGCAAGGATTGGTGTGGCATCCTCCTCAGTATGTATTAGATGTCACTTAGAGTGTGGGGATCTTTTGCACATTTTTTGGAAATGTCCTAAGATAACGCCACTCTGGGCTACTATCAGAAGGAGGGTGGATCCATTGCTTGGCCTAAGTGAATGTTTTACTCCGGAGATAAGTGTGCTAGGGGATGTTGCTCATATCCCAGTTAAAAATAGGAGATACCATATGGCCTTAATTTCGGCATCTCTTAAGAAAGTGGTTCTTAAACACTGGAAAGATACAGAAGTGATTACTTATATAGAATGGTTGCAAGAACTACTCGCAAATCTGAGAACAGAAAGAACCATAGCTACTCTTCAGAATAAATTACCAAGTTTTGACAAAATTTGGGGGCCCATATACACGTTATATTCCCTTCAAAAATGAGGTGTGTTCTTCCTTGTTTGAAGTTACTAGTAAGACTGGTTTTTTTAGGCCCTGTGCTGGGATAAAGGGGGGGGGTGGGGGGAGTAGTTATAAAATAGGCAAGGAATAGATCCTATTGTTTAATGACATATGTTTGTAATCAAGTAGTCGAATTTGTAAAGAATTACAAATGTCAAATTGAGTTATGTTTTCTGACATTGGATGTATTCTCTGCAAGGAAACTTTAATACAAGTTGAATGGCAAAAAAAAAAATACTTTCTTCAGGACAGCTCTTCAGGGCCAGACACCACTCTAGGACCAGGGGAGCCCGATCAAACTAACCAGACGGACGGCCGCTAGTCACAGTAGCTACCCCAGAGCTCCCTGGTGACACCCACCAAACAATAGGCTCCCAGAGAGCCCTAGGGCTCAACCCTTCAACACCAGCTCCCCAGTGAACGAGAGCTAGAACCCCATGCTACTATGACCAGTGCACCAACTGCCTGACAAATGGGACACTCCACCAGGTCCTAAACCAAGTATCCGCTACCCCTAAATCCACCGAATATTCAAAAAGAATTTTCCATGCTGTAGAAACTGCTTTTTTAGAAAAAACGGCACCACAAGCAAAGACTTCTTCCTTGGTTCTCACTCCAATTTGTCAGCTCTGGCTCACTTGTTCCTCCTCCCAGTTTACAACCTTCTCTCCCTGCCAGAATAGTCTCACCATATAGGAGCCGGTTTGCAAAGCGTTATGTCCAGCACTGCTTAATATCTTCTTAGTCACATTTCTCAGCAGACAGCCAAAGTTATTAAATCCATTTAGCAGAGGTGGCTCTTGAAGCGGATTACCCCAAAAAACTTTCCAAAAGACTCCAGCAGATCTACACACTACTCAACGGGCAGTCAATCACCTGAAAACACCAAAACCTGGCATCCGGCTACCAAAAAGACCCAACACTCTAATACTGCATCTTGCAGAGAACCCCTTTAACAATACAAGCCCCAGCAATCAAACTAAACATGCTTCAGGCTCCAATTACATGCTCCACAGATATACGGTTAGGTCCATAGTTCTTGAGGCAAAAGCCAATGCCGAGATTGGGGCAAAACAGACTCAGTCTCGGTATTGAAACACCCAAAATACCTCAAGGAAATATTGCACAGAATACTGCTCTTAAGCCAGTCCAACATCCACAGACTAATTCGTAGTTCGTAATTCTTACTACCGCTACTGCTAAATAAAATAAAAGAAACAAACTGTTACAAAAAATAACACAAGATAGAGCTAAAATTAAGGCTGACTCAGCGTGGTCACCGTCTTGGAAATGAATACTTTTTCTCAGTATTCATGCAGGAGAAGGGGGACCACTACCACCTTGGACTGGGAGGGTGGGCAGCGGGAGAGGAGGTGATGGATGGAGAGATTGAGGGAAGTAGAGTATTAGAGGGACTGAGGGTGCTAAAAGTGGACAAGGCACCAGGGCTGGATGGTATCCACCCCAGGTTGCTAAGGGAGCGGCGGAGGTGCTGGCAGAACCACTGGTGGTTCTGTTCAGCACCTCCCTGGACATGGGATGTGTGCCTCAGGACTGGACGATGGCCCATGTGGTGCCGATAAACAAGAGCAGCCCAAGGGATCAACTGGGCAATTATCAACCTGTCAGTCTCACTTCCATAGTTGGCAAGCTTATGGAGATGATACTGAAGGACAGGCTGGTGCATTTCTAGAGGACAATTACCTCCAGGATGTGAGGCAACATGGGTTCATATTGGGGAAGTCCTGTCGAACTAACCTAATGCAATATTACCACTGTGTAACAAGACAACTGGATAGGGGCCACCCAGTGGATGTCCTCTACTTGGATTTCAGCAAGGCCTTCGATTCAGTGCCTCATGGGTGGCTTGGGGGGAAGCTAACTGGCATGGGAGTGGGTGAAAAGATGGCAAACTGCATTACAAACTGGCTGCGTGGGAGGCTACAATGGGTGGTGGTGGTGGGGGATTCTCAACACCTAGACCAGTGACAAGTAGAGTATTGCAGGGCTCGGTGCTGGGCCCAGTGCTATTTGGGCTCTTCATCTCAGACATCACACATGGAGGGGTGAGCAGGGTAAGTCTGTTCACGGACAATACCAAAAATGGAGGGGTGAGCAGGGTAAGTCTGTTCACAGACAATACCAAAATGGGTGCAGTAGTGGATGAAGAGGAGGGATGGAAGCAACTGCAGAGGGACCTAACTGAACTGGAGGAGTGGTCAGAGAGGTGGCAGCTGGGGTTCAGTGCAAAGAAGTATAAGGTTATGCACTTTGGGTGAAAGAACCCAAGGAGAGGATACTGGTTGGGGGGGTGAAGCTGGGGATCACTGAGAAGGAGAAGGACCTAGGGGTGATAGTAACAGGGACCATGAACAATTCTGCCCAATGCAGGAAAGCAGCAGTGTTAAAATAGTCTCTTGGAATGTACGCGGACTCAGGGATCGGGTCAAACGGTCCCAGATTTTTAACCACTGCTTATTGCTGCAGGTTGATATTCTCTTTCTTCAAGAAACGCAATTAAGTCATGTAGACACCAAATCCCTATCTCGCTCTGGCTTTTCCCAGATTTATTTGGCTGGGAATTCTAGCCTTAGTAAAGGTGTTGCAGTTCTTATTAAAAAGCATGTTCTATTCATGAAGGAATTGGTTGTATCAGACCCAGAGGGGAGGTTTATCCTGGTTAAGGGTACCTCAATGGAGGCAGTGTGGTCTTAGGTTCTGTATATGGGCCGTGGGGGAGTCCAGAATTTTTATGTCTCTTGCAGATAAGGTGAGTAATCTTCTCCTTCTCAGCTTATACTGGGAGGGACTGAATGTTCCCTTCGTCTATATTAGATAAGGAACCCCAGATAACCGACTCTCTACCCTGCCCAGAGAGCCCTTCAGGATTTTTGTTAATGTTAGAGTTATGTGATCCATGGAGACTTTCAACCCTTCTTTTCGAGCTTTCTTCTCCTTTCTCAGCTGCAGACAGTTCAAAATCGAGGATAGATTTTGTTTTAGTTAGCAAATTCTTTCTTACCAGTCTTCTAGTCCGGTATTGATCCAGTCATTCTCTCGGATCATGCCATAGTCTGGATCAGACTCTCTTTAGATCCTGAGTTTTGCGGATTCCATTTGGAGGTTAAATACTCAGTTGCTGAAAGACCCCAAATTGTCTCGAGTATTAAATCTTTGATTTCTTTCTTCCATGGATAACCTGAAGTCTACCCCGATACTTCGATATAGTTTGAGCCTTTGAAGTGCTATCTCAGGGGTGAGTTAATAAAGATGGCCTCCTCCAGGAAGAAAGCCAGGCTTGCAAAATCCCTGTCTTTAATGAATAAAGTTAGAGTTGGAAGCTAAGTACTCTTCAACCTCCTCGTTACTGTCTCTTAAAGCTCTTCTGATAGCTAAGTGAGTATATGGATCTCTTGAAAGAAAAACGGAGTACTGTCTTATAAGAACTCAAGCTAAAATATCTTGACCTTGGGAAAGGCTGGGAAACTCCTGGCCTTGCTGCAGGCTGGAAGGCTCTAGGATAATCCCATCCCTGCTTTCCCCATCCGTTCTATAGAAACCTCCCTAGAGGTATTGCCCATATCTTCGAAAGATACTACTTGGACCTTTACAGTAAACCTTTATCATCTGCCTCTATCTCAAATATCAACACGTATTTAGGGGATGTGGACATTCCCCATTTGTCAGCATCCCATCATAAAATCCTGATGGCTCCTATCTCTTTGGAGGAGATAGAAAGGACTATTACCTCTATGGCTCCTGATAAAGCACCTGGCCCTGATGGCTTCCCTGCCAATTTTTACAAGGTCTTTTCTAAGGAGCTGGCACCTATGCTCCTTAAATTATATGAATATCTTTCTGCCTCTACTGATATAGATCCCACCCTGTTTGAAGCCACAATTATTTTGATTCCCAAACCTGATAAAACTCCTACTGATCCGCAAATTATAGGCCTATCTCCTTCAGAACTATGACATGAAAATCCTCCTAAGATACTAGCCGAAGAATCAAGAAAGTCTGGTCTGGTTTACTTAGTCCTGAGCAAGTAGGTTTTGTATCTGGCAGGTCTGCTGCTGAATCATTTAAGAACCTTATCTCATATCTCCCAGCATGCCCAATCAGTCCTTTATCCGGCGGCTCTGGTCTCTCTGGATGCAGAGAAGGCCTTTGACCGAGTGGACTGGACCTTTCTTTGGGCTGTGATGGAGAGGATGGGATTCCTGCTACCATTCTTAAAAGGGTTCAGGTTTTTATGGCTCCCTCAGCAAAAATTTATTGTAATGGGTTTTTCTCCTTTCCGCTTGCATACTGGTACTAGACAGGGTGCCCCTTTCGCCTTTTGCTGTTTAATTTATATCTGGAACCGCTGCTTATCAGACTTAAATCATCCCCCAAGTTAGAGGTTGTATGCTACATCAACAGGAATTGGTGCTCTCTGCATATGCAGATGACATACTCCTGCATTTAGGATATCCGCAGAGTCCTTGAAAGCAGCGAATTGATATTATTGAGCAGTTTGGAACTTTCTCTCAATACAAATTGAATATTTCTAAGTCGGAAATTTTCCCATTAAACGTCTACACTAATAAACAGGAGTTTATTTCTTTTGGGATGAGGTGGACCCCCAAATCCATTAAGTATTTGGGGATTCATTTTTCGACTGAACCCTCTCTTTTGAAAAAGCTAAATTTGGATAGAATTAAAAATCTGGTTCACCAGGATTTGCAGCGATGGTCTGCCCTTCCCATTTCTCTCTGGGGCCGGATCAACATTATTAAAATGAATATCCTCCCCCGGATCTTTTACCCGTTGAATTTGTTAAACCTCTGGCTCCCCATTACATATTTGCAGCAATTTCACACCATGTTTTCTAACTTTGTCTGGCGTGGGAAGGGCGTTAGATGCTCATATGCTAAACTATCTCTTCCTAAAGAAAAAGGCGGTCTTCGGTTACCTAATCTTCTACTTTACCATTGGGCAGCCCACCTCTCTAAGTTGGGGAGGTGGTTCTCACAAATCCTACTCTACCATGCCCGATTTGGCTCCAGATTGAGCGCATTTCTTTCTGAGTCAAACTCGATAACTATGCTATACTTTTTACCCTCCAGCAGCAGTCTCACGCTGGGTGACTGATAGCATGATTCAGGTAGCCTAGTCACTGGCTCAATGTTTAGTTTCTCTCAACATTTCTAGTGTCTCAGATCTGGGTCAGCCGGTAATCCTTAATCCCAATATAAAGTTGGTAGCTCTTGGCTTACGCCTGATTGGCTCCCACAGATTAGAGAGGCTAGAGTGGAGCATTTCTATAATCAGGATCCTTCTCTTCCGGTGATATATTGGATATGTTTGGCATTCCTAGTAGGAGGATCTTTAAAGTGTACCAATTAAGACATCTTATTGCCGAGAAATTTGGCACCATTTTTAGGGACTCTGCGGCCTACCCCTTTCTTTCTCAAATCGTAAATCTTGCTTCTCAGTCACACTCTATCTCGTTGATTTACTCCTTCCTTTTAAATTACAAATTTCCCGAGATTGCTGAGGGCTCTAATATCTGGACATATTTGTTGCCTGATGCTTCCCTGAGTTGGCCTTGTATATGGAAGGACCTCCATAAGTATTATACCCAGGATAGACTACGGCTAACTCAATACTATATTGTTAATAACTTGTATTATACCCCTGCAAAACTTTTTAAGCTCAAAAAACTTCCCCACCCGACTTGTTCTAGGTGTTTACAAGATGAAGGAAACCTAATTCACGTGTTCTGGGATTGTCCTAAGGTTGCCTCCTGTGGTCCCTTGTTCGGGATAATCTAGATCCCTTCTGGGTTTGTCTGGGCTTTTTACCCCAGATTTGTATTCTGGGTGAATATTCTCTGATAGATAGTGTAGAACGTCGATACCATATGGCCTTGCTGTCCATGGCGGTCAAGAAATTAGTCTTGAGACACTGGACAGACCAGCTGGCCCTGTCATGTGCAGATTGGCCGACCGAGCTTACTACGTACCTACATTCGGAGAGTTTAATTGCCAGTCTGCACGGTCGTATGGATTTGTTTCGGAAGAGATGGGGTAAACTTCAGGCATTATGTCTGCATTAATCAATTTGGGGACCTGATCCCTGTAGTCCGCATAAATATCCCTGTTTTGGTCATGTGTGTTACTTAGTAACCCTGCTGGCATTGGAGATTTGTGTTATCAATGATGATTGATTGTTTTACCCAGAATATATGTCATATTGATCTGGCGCACCTGTGGGGGGGAAGGAGGAGGAGGGTGGTGGATGGTGGGGCGGGTATGTTAGAGGTTGGGCTTTTTCCTTAGATATATGCTGATTGGGAGGGGGGGTCGGGTTTCTTTTTGAGTGAGGGGTGGTCCTTGGGGGGGTCTGGAAGGGGCTTTAGGTGGGGTTTTGGTTTTACCGGATTCTTTATACTGTATTTTATCAGACATGTTTGTATGTTGTTATAAGTTTGTAGCTGAAAACTTAATAAACTTAAATTTCAAAAAGGAAAGCAGCAGTGAAGATGAACAAGATGCTGGGGTGTATAGCAAAGGAGCTCTCATCCAGGTGGAGGGAGGTGATCTTGCCCCTCTACATGTCACTGGTCATGCCACTCTTAGAGTACTGTGTGTAGTTCTGGAGGCCATACCAGAGGCCTGATATCAAGCTGTTGGGGGGAGTGCAGTGGAGGGCAACGAGGATGATACAGGGAATGGAGGGGAGGGACTATGAGAACAGGCTGGGGGAACTGAATATGTACACCCTGGAGGTGAGGAGAGATAAGAGAGACATGATCAAAACTTTCAAGTATCTGAGGGGAATCAACAAGGATGGAACTGACAGGGTTTTTAAACTGAGGAAGAAAAGGAACACTAGAGGGCATGGGCTAAGAATAGAGAGGGGAAGACTTAGAAGGGAGATGAGGAGGCATTACTTCACAGAGAGAGTGGTGTCAAAGTGGAATGCCCTACCAGAGAGGGTGATGCAAAACTGTTGGTAGCTTTAAAAGAGCATGGGACAGAGAACAGGGGAGAATACGGGTGCGTGAGGCTAAGAACAGGCGAGGGTGGACAAAAGGGGAAGGGGTTGGGGCAGCTGCAATCTAGGGGTGCTAGCTGCACACTAGATCAGACGTTGATAGACCAGGAGGTCTGTTTCTGCTGTTTGTAAATAAGGTCGGTCCATGCAGAATGCTTTTTTTGTAAAAAATTTAAGTCTACACACATTTCTGGTATAGTTTGAATGTCATGTCAGCACCTGCTTTCAGAGTGTAGTTTACAGACGCAAACAATAGCGGGGTCATAAAAATTGCTTACAAAGCTGACAGTGTCCCTTTAAAGCAGCAGGATTTATCTGCAAAAAATGCCATTATATAGTCATTTTTTTAGCACGAATATATTTCTAACATCATTAGATTAGTTACTGTATTTTTATTTCTCTCAGATATTTTTAAAACAGCTTTTACTTTTACTTTTATAATTAAATGACTCAAGTAATTGAAGATGACTGCCACTAGCAATTTAAAAGTCCCTTTCCTTGAGGGTACATTTTGACTTTATGTGGTGGATTCATGCTGTGGATGTATTGCAGGGGTGCTAGTACACATTTCTGATGATAAACAGCACAGCCTCACACCTAAATGTTTAATTTATTCATAGTGGGTGGGTCCAGAAAACAGGGACTTTTATAAACTTCAGCACCCCATATCTCAGTTCAGGAGTAAAGTACAATAAGAAATGGATATATTGATAGTTTTGCCAGAAATACTTTATTACTAAAGACCTATATCACAACATTTCTTTCTGCTAACAAATACTTCTGCTTTAAACATAATTAAATGTTTTTCTTGAATTTGGGGCTGTTCAATGGTTAGAGCACAAAACGATGAACCGCAAAGTTCCAATTTTCAGTAGAACAAGAAGTGCAGTCTTAATTCTGCTGATTTGCTACATGTACTGTGACATTTCTATGCCAGCGTTGGTGGTGCAGAGCTACTGTGACATGTGAATGCTGTGTGGAAACAAATATTAATCAAGCTGAGAAAGCAGTGGTATAGAAAATAATAAAAAAAAAAAAAACACATTGTGTCCTGAAAAAATAATTAACCTTAATGTTTTTTTTTTTATGCTGAAAAGCTGAGGACCATGGCCAGCAGAGCAGCAGACTAGATGTGCTTAGAGAAAGCTTTGGAATTGCAAACTATATTCTTCCCTCCCCAAATAATAAGACTTTTATGTTTCTGACAGATATTGCAGTACTTCTGCCCCTCAGCAAAGTATCCAGAACTGGACATTAGTAAATCCTAGATAAGTAGCCAACAGTTTTTTTAAGCCTAAAATAAGCCACGTGGATGCAGATCTCAAGGCTGTGGGTACACCTGCAGTTGCACCAATAAGTAACTCGGCAGAACTGATACTAACCTCTGTAAACCGCAGTGTAACCATGTTTTACAAAATCAATGTTTAGAACACTGGAGATAGTGAAGTGCAGGCTGACCAAGATAATTCAGGACCAATAGGGCAGATCTTACGAGGATCCTCTCAAAGCATCAGATGTGTTCTTGCTGGAGACCAGGAGAGAAAGGGGGCTATGATAGAGACCTTCAAGTTCCTGAATGGAACAAACAAGGTGAACTGTGGGGAATTACCGAACATGAGAAAAGTTTCAAGAATCCAAAGTTACGAGTGGAAACTGTTCAGGGGATGGTTTAAGAAGGATGTGGGAAAGTTCTATTTTATGGAAAGGGAGATGGAGCCATGAAACAGTCTGCCAGCGGGTATGGCTGGTGTCAAGACCATAAATGGTTTCTACATGGCTAAGACAGAGTGAAGGGTTTGGTGGTTACTCAGATCGGTAACAGCAGGGAGGGGATCAGTGGTATGGATAGGGAGGGAGAGAACCACATATGGGCAATAAGTCTCAGGGCAGATGGAGAACTATGGGCAGATTAGATTGATCTTTAGTCTTTTTCTGCCATCATGATCTATGTTTGCATGTTTATAAAAACAGTGACAGAGCTTGATAAGAGAGTAAACACCTTAAACAACTAAGTTATCAAGCTTGATTCTGAGGTAATGGACATGAAAGCTGCTACAGCATAGATGCACATTATGGCAACCAGGACCCACAAGTCTATGACAGAATAATTGTGAAAAATGCAACAGTAAAGTAAAGACTGGAACATCTTGAGAACATAACAAGATAGACTCATATTTTGTGCAACTAACAGGATTTCCAGAAGCTGCAGAAGAGCATTATCTCCTGGTCTTTGTGACCCTGTGGCTGATGGATGAACTGCAATGCAGGACCACAATACAATGAAGAAAGCTATAGGATTACAACACAGTGAAGGGTGGGCATGAACTTTCCACCACTAACCATCCAGACAGAAGGATAAAATGTTACAAGCTGCAAAAGGAATCAAATCATCAAATCAAATCAATATTTGTTTAAAAGGTGACTTTCCAGTGATCAAAGTGCCTGTACATAAATTATAATCCATCAACATTTAACACACTAAAACCATAAAAGTTTTTTAAAATAACAGTTGATTCATAAACAAATGGTGGTCCACACTAACATTAAACTTCTTCTGAAAATGCCAGACTTAAAAGGTATGTCTTGAGTTCTGTCTTAAAACTTTGGACTGTCAGACAGTCCCTTATCCAATGAGGTAGAGAATTCCACAGGGTCAGCACCATAAATGCAAAGGAACAGACCCCAGATGTTTAAAGTCGCACCTTGGGAATCTCCAGCAAATCCCTCGTTGATGGATCCGAGTGGTCGGAAGGGGTAATAGGGAGAAAGGAGATCTTGCAGGTAATGGGGTCCCTGCTCATGTAGGGATCTGTAAGTCAGCAAACCGATCTTGAAGGTGATATGCCATCTCACTGGCAACAAAAATCCAGATCACAGAGTACAGGCTTTATATGACTGGTCCTAGATGTACCAGTCAAAAGCATGGCAGCCACATTCTGCACCAGCTGGAGGTGATGGATATCAACTCCTGATAGCCCTAGGTACAGGGCATAACAGTAGTCAAGGTGAGTGATCATGAAGGTGTGGACCAATGTAGGAAGATCATCAGAAGGAACCAGGTATTGCACCCAGGTGATATTCCTCAGGTGGTAAAAAGAGGTCTTGACAACAGCTGACACCAGTGACTTTAGGGTCAAACTGTCATCAAAAACAACACTCAGGTTCCGCACCCGGTCTGAGGTGCTAAGCTGGACACCCCCAAGCCAAAGACCAGAGGGTTGTCCTGCCAACACACCCACCTTCCGATGATCAGGGTCCTCCACCAACACCTCAGTCTTATCCGGGTTCAATCTCAGCCAACCAGCACTCATCCAGTCTTGGATCTTAGATAGGCAGTTGTTAAACACTGAGAGAACATTTCCCTGTTCGAGTACAAAGGACATGTACAGCTGAGTATCATCTGCATAGCAGTGAAAACTCAGACCGCACCACCTAATAATGTCCCCCAATGGTAGCACATACACAGTGAACAACACGGGTGCCAAAATGGAGCACTGCGGCGCCCCACAGGATAGGGAGAGAGGATCAGAGGCATAAATTCCTGAGACCACTCTTTATGTCCTACCCTCAAGGTAAAATAGAAACCCGACAGTCCACAGATGAACCGCAGGCACTCCAATAGCACACCATGGTCCACAGTGTCAAATGCTGCCGAGAGATCAAGAAGGACCAAGATGGAAAGAGTCATCCGATCTCTCACCATTAGGAGATCATTAAGCAACTGAACAAGGGCCGTCTCAGTGCTATGCCTCTTCCTAAATCCAGACTGGAGAGAATCAACGATATTGTGGATGGACAAATGATCATCCAGCTGTAGTGCAACCGCCTTCTCAATAACCTTACCCACAAAGGGCAGGTTAGAGACCAGTCTGTAGTTAGCAAGATTATCTGGATCAAGGGAGGATTTTTTCAGGAGCAGTTGTAAACCACCTCCTTTAGGGGATTTAGAAAGATCCTCCTCTCCAATGATTGCCAGACTATCTCAGCCAGGACTGGACCGATTTCCTCAACGCATCCCACAAAGAGATGCTTTCGGCCCAAGTCCAAACTACAGCTGGTTGGCTACAGAGTCTGAATGATCCTCACTATGTCCATGATGTCCAGTCAGCCAAAGTCAGACCAGACAAGCCGGGTGCTCACAACCTCCCACTGACCTCTGTCGCACCCCATAGAGGGGGCTGGACAGATGCTGGACCTGATGGTGACAACCGTATCCATGAAAAATCGAGCAAACTCATCACATCTTCCTTGAGACAATGCTCCACCAGACTGCAGACAGGTTGAATTGCACAATCTGTCCTACTTTGAGGACAACAAGGTCAATCTCTGTTTTAAACTTAGCTTTGAGTCACAGCAGAAAATGAAAGCATTTGAAGGGGTCCATAAACGTTTTGTTCAATTGGCAGTGCATACCTCCTTCATGTTCCCAGCAAAAACTAACCTTTATAGATGGTTATAACACCTACATTTTCACTGACCACTGCTACAGTATATGGGCCAATTAGCCCAAAACATTACATCCAAGAGGAATGAGCATGCAGATCTACATGCAATGGACTTTTCTGAATTTATGACTGTGTCAAGGAAAGTGAAAGGGAATTGCTTGATGCTTCACTGTCAGTAAATAGCATTGTTGGACACTAAGTGGGTTTGTATTGTAACAGACTTTGCAGTACCATTAAGGACCATAGCATATTTTTGCTGTTGTTAACAACTGTAGATATTATTGTAATAGCAGCACTGGAACTCACTTGAAGCAGGTTCCACTTTTATTAACTCTCTGTGATCCTCACATCCAAGTAGCTTTTTAGTAGTTTGATATTTTATTTATGAATTTTGCATTGATACAAAACACAACATTTCCTTGACAGAGACGTTAGGGTACTGTACATTAAAATAATGATTTCATTAAATGCAGTAGTAGTCATTCCTCATAGTAAACTGCTTTTTATGCAGGCGTACGTAGACTGTATCTGAGATTTGGCACCTTAGCATTGCTTGTTCTTCATGCCTAGCATCGTAGATATTATATGTAATAAAATAATCACTATCATAATTTGACACATGAAAGACAGATCTCAATAACTGCAGATATGGTTGCTATACTATACTGTACCACAGACTGAAAATGTTCTTTCATTACCTAGAACTGCCACATGCATACTGTGCAACCCTGAAAAAGTCACCTAAGCTTCCTGTACTCCCATGATGCACCTAGAAAAAAGCTTTGGCTCATCTGCCTTTCCCTGCCAAAACTTCTTAAAATAAATTACAGAGTCAATTGTTGCAGAATTGTGATATCATTTAAATGGAATGTATAACTAGAATGTCTGGAGCTCTTCAGACTGATGTCTAATCTTTCTCTTTTTTCAAAATGCTATATACCTGAGTGAAAAAGCCAGAGGACTTGATAAAATACATGAGGACTGACTCCACATAGTCAGACAGGTTTGCTTGAATTAGTCACTTTGTTTGAGATCATGTTTATGAAATATGTCTTCCTGAAAATGTGATAATTAGTATGAAGAATGACTACTACTGCACTTAATGAAATCATTCTTTTAATGTATAGTACCCTTATGTCTCTGTCAAGGAAATGCTGTGTTTTGTATCAATGCAAAATTAATAAATAAAATATCAAACTACTGAAAAACTACTTAGATGTGAGGATCACAGAGAGTTAATAAACATGGAACCTGCTTCAAGCAGAATATGTTACTGACTCTTTGATAAAAAAAAAATATACATATATATATATAGTCTTGTAATGTGTGAGAAAATAATTTGGAAACTGCTAGCAAGACCAGGAATTATCTATCAATACTTGTTCTGTTACTGTAATGTGAAGTATTGTTCTGAAAGTCGTTATTGCAGAAATACATACAGGATATATCGATCTTTTTCAAAAGATATGTTTCTCTGCTACTCCTAAGGGTAATATCTCTGGACTAACTCAAATCTTAGATTAAATTACCTGCTGCTTATCTCAGACAGACATCATACTTTTTGGTCCTGTTAACATCAGCTGCAATAAGGATAATCAACCTGCTTGCATTGAGGTACTAAAAACATTGAAACTGTAGCAACTCATCAATTCCCCTACACAAACAAATCCTCGACACAGTAGCAGGCAATTTGGATGAGCATTATTGAGTGGCTCCACTATTAGTGACTCAATAAGACCGCTTCTGTGCAGAACGAGAGAAGAAATAGAGCTACGGTATAAGAATAGCGAGTGTACGCTGAGGGATATGCGCTACACTCGCTATAGGGAGAATAAGAGAAATAATGTGGCCAAGCTTTGCTGAGCTGGCCATTTAGTGTAGTGGCATGAGCCACTGTCACTGGAGTCTGTGGTACTGGGATCGAGTCCTGGTGCGGGTGGATCTTTTCGCCTCCAGGGGGAGCATCTACTTTTACTAAGTCTGCTCCCCCTGGATTTGAGAATCATATTTTGGGGGTGCAGAGGGCTTCCCTCAAAGGGGTGTGGGGAAGCCTCGAGCAAACATAGATGGTTTGTTTGTCGTAGAGGACCATCGCTGTTTATGGCAGTCTGTCTAGTGCAACGTTGCTCTTTTGACCAGGGCATTTTTTTCATCACTCTAATGAGTGGCGCAATAAGGGAACTGCCCTAATCACATAAACCCCTAGACATTCCAACCACTTCCTAATTGACTGGACTATAACAAATCAGAAGGACAGGGTCAAACATGTGGGTATCCATCCTAACTCTATAAGTGACCAATTTCCTGTATATTGTATGTGATCCTGCAAATAAACCTGGACGTCAGTCAGGCTATTTACTGTTTGAACCTTCTCCATGACTGGCACAACCCAACTTTTACCTGATGTCAGCTCTATAGACTGGTCCCACCTTAAATCCATCCCTGATACTGACTCAACAGTAAATATTTTTTCTGAAACAAACTGATTGCTATTAAAAGCACGTAGTTTACCCTTCTTAGCAGGCATATACAGTACATACAAAATCACACATGCCCACACAATGCAAAGCATCATGGGCTGCATATGCAAATCACCACAGAATGTTATGCTGGTCCAACATATACAGTACATGGTGACAATAATCAAAGAGTTGCATATAAACATGAAACTCAGGGAAGAGCCATGGTCTACCTACATACTTATTTCATCCTTAGATATCTGGTTAATAAACACACAATTAAGAAACCTATGGAAGCACAAGATTAAGAGACTTAAATCCAACTACCGTATCTTCAGTCTCAACAATCTTAGAGTTTTGTGACCCTGAAAAAATTCTTATCTGCTGTTAACTCCATTATTACTTCTGGCCCTTAATAAAAAGTTATATCTCTCACAAGAATACAATTCTTTCTGATCACATCACCATTGTTAATTTACATAACTATAATTTTATTGACTTAATTATGTTTCAAAACTCCCCCCAAATGATCTCCACCTAAACAGCTCCCTGGTTTGGCAGCCTCTCCCCCAACATTGACCATCTCACCCCCTTTTTTTATTCCACAGATACATTCTCTTGCAAGACCTACAGGCTTCTATGTACTCTTAACAACTAATGGTGGAGCTGGTCTGGTGGTGATGACCTGGACCCTTTATTTCTCAAACTCATCGCTGGTTTTAAAGCTTGTTGTCTTGCAGTAACTTCTTACTTATCACTAACCACCTTTGCCCTACCATTTATTTGAAAACAAGCTACTGTACAGTTGTAGTGTTTGATTTGGCACACTAGTTCCAAAAATATCTGGAGTTCTCATAACATTTTTGAAAGATACACTGCAGCACAGGCAACAATAAACTTTCCCAGAGATTTTTTTCTCTAGGTATCTCTATGCATATAAGGAGATAACTTGCTGAATCAGCTGCTACCACTGTACGGTTGTCTCTATATTTAAGGGAGGCAACACCACCCAAATGAAACAATTCCACCCTATCTCAATCCTGTATCCTTTAAGCAAGCTGCTGGATAAATATTTTCCTAACTCTGTGACTAAGTGACAAAACATAAGTCTCCTCACTCTACAGCAATGTGTTTTTTGAAAGGGCACCTTATAACTGTTGCCTTAATTTGGTTCTCAGACCATGTCCTAAGGTTCATGGATGACAGTTCCTATTCTGGGAAAATGCCAAAAGCAATGAATGCTATTGACCATGAAATCCTTCTTACCCAGATATTAGAACTGGGTGGAGGGGGTGTTATCTGCAAAATCTATCTCATTGTTTAGAAGCTACATTTAGGATGAACCTAGCCTGCTTGCCTAGGTACTGTAGCTTACTCTCTGGCTCCTTAGAAGTTTTGCGTGGGGTTCCCCAAGGGTTCATTTGAGGCTCCCTTTTCTCTTTTTTTCATGAACAACATTCCTGGTGCATGTCAAGTTATTAACTCCTTGTTATACACTGTGCTGACAACTTGGTCATTTACTACAGCTCCAAGTCTATCTCACAGATCTCCCGAACACGGAGTAAAGACTTCTACTTAGTTAAGAAGTGGCTGTGTAGCACTAGGCTCCTACTAAATGGCAAAACAAAAACTAAAATCATGCTTTTTGCTATACTAAACTAGAGCTGCACTGTATTTCCAATTCTGCTTCTGATAGAATTCTGTACAATTTTGGAAATTATGCCTAATTTAGTGGAATTCAATTCCAAAGGTGGTTTGTGGCTTTTTGTTTTACCCACAGTAAGTGCTTATTTTTACATAAACCCTGGATTACTGTTCCACAGTTTACATAAACCATAGAAATCTAATCCATGGTTTAAATGAAAACACTTTTGAAATTCCACGGAATTTGTCGAGAAAGTTCAAAAGCAAATTTGTCATTTCTTCTGAATGCCACTCAGAATTCCACATTCCATATAACTCATCTCTAAACCCAAGTTTTGAAATCTAAAATCTGTTGACCCCCTCTTTGAAGTACTTTACTCTGGTGGTTCCCCATAGAACAATTCTTCTGCTTTAAATATCAAGGTGTTCTGCCTGACCCTCTCTCATTACATCTCAGTCATGTGCAAAACCATTAACCAAAAACTATGGGATGCTCACAGGCTACAACACTTCATGACTCCCAAAGTGTGCATGACCACTGTCAAGTGCACTCTGCTTGCATTGTTGGACTATGGATTACCTACTGTATTTATGGAAAGACTGCTACTAAGAAAATTACATGACTGACATTTGTGTTCAACAGTGGCTGCTGGTTTGCCTTACTTGCTCCCTATCAGTCCCTCCACTACAGTTTACACAATGGCCATGGATGATTCTTCCCCAGGTATGCAGTGACTATTTCTTGGGTGGCCAAACTGACAAACCCTTGCATAAATCTGACACTTCTCCTTTATTCACGTTCTTCAGGCCAAAAAACATCCCACGTATCTTACATTCCAGTAACTCTGTGCTTCTTGCTGAGCCACATGTCATGACCAATGTGGGCTGGCAGGCCTTTGCAATTGTTAACCCCTGCTTCCAGAACTCTCTTCATAGAGGCCTGTGCTCTGCATCCACCCACTTCCTCTTCAAAGCTCATTTTACTGATAACTTACTGACTAGTTTAGTCATCAAATGTGTTACATGATTAATTGTTATTGTGAATTTTGCATGCTTACTGTAGGTCTCCAAATACTTACATATGCTAATAATTTCCATGTATATGTATGTACAGTCTTTAAGAGCTTACATAGTTTGCTGCCTGCTACTTTTGTATCTTATGTTACCCTCTTGTAAATCAATGCTCAAAGTATTTCAATGCTGTTTGCATATTCTACTTTAAACATTGAACCACTTGTTTTATACTCCTGTACTGCCCTTCTGGACAACAGTTATGTCTGGAAAAAGATCACTGAACCAGCTCACCTACTCAGTCCATAAATAAATAAATAACAATCTGTCATCAGATGGAAAGCCCATAAGACAACATATGCTGAGTATGGAGACTGGGTCAGGCACATGTAATTCTTGCCCTGTATTAAAGTTAGAGAAGGGAAATCCTAAACCGGTTCTGGTTTGAAGCCAAACAGTTCTGTAATATTCTTCTTTTTAAAGATTCCCTGATGCCATAGTGACAACTTTGAAAAATGTAATAGCTGTAATTCATCTTATATTTAATTTGTTCTGCAATTTTCATCCTTTTCTTTATTATTAAGGATGTTTGCACATAAAAAGAACTGATGCCTTATCTATTCTGGCTGCTTGCCTACACCTGACATCACTGTTCTGTTTATGACATCACAATTGGTTTCTGTGGAAATAATTCTGATGCCATAAACAGGAGATTATGATGTAAGGTATAGGCAAGCAGAAAGAGCAGATAAACTCTTAGGGCCAGTAATCCTCTTTCATACAACTGTCCTCAGTAATAAAGAATAAAGGGAATAAATTTATAGAACACACATGAAATGCAAACTGAAATGCGTCTCAATCTCACATTTGTTTCCAAGTTTTTCCAATGGTGTCAGAAGCGCTTTAAACCTAATAGTTTACATGCTGATAGCATGTGAGTTGCATGCTAATTACTAATTTGTATGTTAAACTATTGCCATTTTTGGCATGGAGAGGTTCTTTTCAATTATAAATTGTTTTAGAAACAAGTCTGCATATAAGGTAGAAGCATAACAAATGGGATGCTATTAAATTTTACTACCCCTTAATCACAGGTCAAATAGAGAAAACTACGCCAAGTGAAGTAACAGAAGAAGTCAGGATATACAGTATAATCTATGGTTTTATATATATACCAGGTAATCACTCTAACACATGCACAGATTGTTACATTTAAAAGCTTGCATTTTTTCATATCTTTCAGATTGCTGGAAGATCATCCAGGCTTTGTGTTTACACCTCGAACTAGAGAAGATCTTCCACTAAATTTCCCCAGTGACATTCCTGGGATCTGTTACTTCCTGGATGCGTATCATCCTGAAAAAGAATCCAACAATGGCTTGCAAAATGAGGATCCTGGATCAAACAGCAGCACACATTTTATGGGCACAGAAAATGCAGCAGACTGATGCTTTCAGATAAATGTTAAAAAGTGTCATAAGTTTAATGTTGATTGTAACCAACAACCTAATTTAAATACATGAAATATTTCAGCACTTTAATGTAGTAGAGATTGTCAGCACATCTGCAAAAGGTCCTGAAATGAATTCAGAGAAATGCTTATCACTCACTTTTCTGTGGTATGACAACACTATATTGTCACCAAGATAATGACTGTGCACTGTTCCTGTGACATAGTATTGTATCCTTGGCCTACAGTACAGATTGTCTGTCAATCAGTGTATTTCCCTTCTCCTTGCACAGCGTCCATCGTCCAAGACACTTCTTGCATTATGTAGAACATATGGAGAGTCCCCAGACTAATGTGTGGCAGTGGGGGTCTTTAAAGTCTTAGATATTCTTCAAGTTTAAATGTGAAACTGGTGCAGGTTTAGGGTGTGTGGCCTTACATGCAGTTGTACATATGAAGCATGTTCAGGTTCATGTCACTGTGCTATATGTGGGCATAAGAAGGTCTCTGTTGTTCATATATGATCTTGTCAACCTGCACACAGAATGAGTATATATGCCACAGTGTTTTAGAAGGCATAGGAAGAGAGAATGTATGAGTTATTGTACCTTTTAAATAATTCCTTGGTTAAAGGGAAATGTTTAGGTTGGGGAACTTTTCTATAATTTTTCAACTGAGAAAGATGACAGAGGTGTAGGAACTTTAAGACAATTTTGTAAGAGGTGAGGGTACTGGATTCCTAGGCGCTCCTGCCCAGTTCAGTCACTGAATACTGTAATTTCTCTACATAATGTATTTTCTTAGAAAGTACTACTGAAAAACTACTGTTGCTAAAAGGCTCTGTTGCCAGTATAGTGACTGTAGTTTATTCATTTACCTGAATAAAGCACATTAGCAGAGCACAGTTTTACAAGATTCAACACAAAACTGCATCTCAAAGCATTCCATTCCTTGTCACTAAGTGCAGTTTTTGCAAAGACAAGGGCCCCAGAATTGAAAGCTTTTGCACCTGATCAGTATGTAGCAATCATTCCTTTTGAAGTGCATTTTAATACTGCATGAGCAACCTACAGTGGTGCCAGTCATCATGCAACAGAATATCTTGCAGTAAATGACATGCCACAAAATACTGCATGGTAAAAGGGCTTAATTGTCATTGCATTAAACTGTTCCCTGCAGCATACTGCAACACTCTGCAGTTATACTGCACTAATACTGCAAGGTATAATGCTGTATCCTGACTGGTATCACTGTATACTGAAGCTAGATTCTATGGGCCCTGTGTTGATGAAATACCAAGGAGTTTATTAGTAGGTCACATTAAAAGTACCTACTAGTGATCTGTGGTGGATGGGGGGATGTACCATGTGTTACAAGCAAACCCACATACTGTATGTTATTCTGTAAACCATGGATAATAATTTCAAGAAATAGGGTAGACATAAAATGAAGTAGATGGAGCTGGACACATCAGTAAATTCCTACTGATTATAATGGGATAAATTACTGATTTCATTTTAAGCAGTGTATAAGCCTGAACAATAGTATTACTAGCCTCCATTTAGTTCACTAAGTGGATTTGGGCTACTAATGTTCCAGATTGGTAGCCAGCACTAAACGTAAAATCAGACATAGTCAGTATGACTTGCACCCCCTTCATGTTCCCATAAAACCTGGGGTGCAGAAGCATAGCAGGATGGGCCTCATGTTCCTACTCAGGCACATGATGGTTTACTCCTGTCTATTGTTTGTGAAGATTCCTTTACATTTGACAATGCAGGCCACCTTTTGAAGATCTGGACCCAAGAACATTGCCCCCACAGTTCTTCTGCTTCTGATGGTTATTTTCTAGCATTGGTTATAATCTCCTGCTTGTGACATCACAATTTGCTAGTATGGAAAATATTGGGATGTCAACCACTGAGGATTAGGACATTGGCTAGGCATTAAGCATACTCAGGAGCTTTTAAAACACACTGAAGAATAAAGATTCCATTTTCATACAGATTTTGATCTCAGTAATAAAGAATGGGATGGTTTAAAATTATTGTTTTGGAACAGAGTTCTGTTGATGCCAGCTGGGCTTTATTTTACACTGTTTTTTTTTTTTTGAAATTTAAGTTTATTGGTTTTAACAGCAAATAAAACACCAACAAAACAGAACAATCCGAAAAATGTACACAAGGAATAGCAAACAAACAGTACAACCAAAATACCCACTCCCACCCACCCCCACCCAGAAAAGCCCCACACCCCCAAACCCCACCCCACTCATCCCAACCACCCAAAGACAGATAAATCACACAATCTTCGACAGATGAAATCCCATCCATCCAACCCCCACCCCCACCCAACTGGGGCGCCAACAACAAAAAAAACTATTAAGTCTGGATACCACTGTATGCTATAACAAAATATCAGAACATTGGTATCATAAATAACTATGATAGCATAGAAATCAAAATTTAACAAACCATATACAACATACAAAGGACTAGAGGAATCGGGCCAGAGTTGTATTATTAAAGCAGACATAAGGCCTGGAGCTTATCCCATCTCTTGAGAAACAGGTCCATATGACCTTTAAAACTAGCAATCAACCTCTCTGACTGAAGATACGACACTACCTCTTTCAGCCAATCGGCAAAGGATAAGACCAAATGATCCGTCCAGTGTCTTAGGACCAGCTTCTTAACCGCCATGGACACCAAGGCCATATGATATCGACGCTCAACTCTATCTACACAGGAAAAATCACCCAGAACACAAATTTCAGGACAAAAAAACCCAGTCAGACCCAGAAGAGGATCAAGGTTCTCCCGGACCAGGGACCACAACGGAACAACTTTAGGACAGTCCCAGAAGATATGAATTAAATTACCTTCACCTTGTAGGCATCTAAAACACTCCGGATGGGAAACCATCTTACGCTGAAAGAGTTTGACAGGAGTATAATAAAGGTTATTCACAATATAATATTGTGTTAACTCAGAAGCCTATCCTGGGTATGGTATCTATGCAAATCCTTCCATATACCAGTCCAATCCGGGGAAATGTCGGAAGAAAGTATGTCCAAACCATCGGACCTCAACGGCCTCCTGAGAACTATAATTCAGAAGATAAGAATAAATCAACGAGATAGGATGAGATTGGGAGGCAAGACTAATAATGTCAGAGAGGAAAGGATAAGCAACCGATTCCCTAAAAGTAGTACCAAATTTGCTACCGATTAGTGCCTAAGCTGATAAACCTTGAAAACCCTCTACTTGGTATACCAAATTTCTCCAGAATATCACCTGAGGAGAGAAGTGAGTCTTGGCTAAACAAATGCTCAACTCTGGCCTCCTTAAGTTGTGGGAGCCATTCCGGCGTAATCCAAGAGCTGCCTAACCTAATGTTAGGATTAAGGACCACCAGTTGTCCCAGGTCCGAAGCGCTAGAAATATGAAAAAACTCGAGGCATTGTGCCCATGATCTAAAGGCACCCATCACCGTGCTATCCGACACCAGCTGTGAAAAAGCCTTTGGAGGCACATAAAATAAAGTGTATTTATCTAGTTTAGCCTCAGAAAGAAAGGCACGCTCAAGCAGGAGCCAAATTGGGCAGGATATCTCTGGATCAGTGGAAACCATCTCCTAACTTAGAAAGGTGAGCCGCCCAATAGTACAGCAGGAGATTAGGCAACCGCAGGCCACCTTTTTCCCTGGGGAGCAACAGCTTGGTATAGGAATGCCGTACCCCCTTCCCCCGCCAAATAAAACTAGAAAACAACACGTGGAGTTGCTGAAAATAGGAAAGAGGAAGCCAGAGATTAATCAAATTCAACGGATAAAAAATTCTGGGAAGAACATTCATTTTAATAACATTGATTCGGCCCCAAAGTGAGATAGGAAGAGCTGACCATCGCTGTAAATCCTGGCTAACCGAATCCCTAACTCTGTCCAAGTTTAACTTTTTCAAGAGGGAGAGATCAGTAGAGAAGTGGATCCCTAAATATTTGATAGATCTAGAAGTCCACCTCATTCCCAAGGAAAGGAAATCCTGCTTATTAGTATACTTGTTTAATGGGAAGATCTCACACTTAGAAATATTCAGCTTATAGCGGAGAAAATGCCAAACCTGCAATAATATCGATAGCAGTTTCAAAGATGCTGCAGGATCTGTTAATGCAGCAAAACATCATCTGCATATGCAGAGAGAACCAGTTCCCACTGCTGTAGCCTAACACCTCTGACCTGCGGGGACGATTTAAGTCTAATCAGCAATGGTTCCAGAAATAAATTAAATAATAAAGGGGAAAGGGGGCATCCCTGCCTGGTACCAGCAAATAAATGAAAAGAAGAAGATAAGACCCCGTTGCAGTAAATCTTAGCAGAAGGGCAACTATAAAACATCTGAATACTATTCAGAAAAGGAGACAGAAAACCCATTCTCTCCATTACTGACCAAAGGAAAGACCAATCAACCCGGTCGAAGGCCTTTTCAGCATCAAGAGAGACCAGAGCAACCGGATACAGGGCTGTTTGAGCATATTGAGAAATATGTGACAAGGTCCTCAAATGGTCAGCCGCCGACCTCCCCAGTATGAAACCAACCTGTTCAGGGCTCAGCAGTCCAGACCAGACCTTCTTGATTCTTTCAGCTAGTATTTTAGCAAGAATTTTCATGTCGTAATTTTGGAGAGAAAAGGGTCTATAATTAGCCGGGTCTGTAAGAATTTTATCAGCTTTGGGGATTAAAACAATAGTAGCCTCAAACAGAGCAGGATCAACCTCAGGGGAAACCGATAGATAGTTATATAGTTTAAGGAAAATAGGTACCAGGTCCTTAGCTAAAACCTTATAGAAGTTTGCAGGGAAACCATCCAGACCCGGCGCCCTGTCCGGAACCAAAGAAGCAATGGTACTCTCTATCTCTTCGGCTGAAATAGGAGCCAGTAGACTAGCTTGCTGAGCTTCTGACAGACAAGGGATGTCTATCTCCCTCAAATACGCCTTGACGTCCGAGGTGGGATAGGACAGAGGAGACTTACTATAGAGATCCAAGTAGTATTCCTTGAAAACATGCGCATATCTCTGGGAGAAGAGACAACCTCACCGGATGGAGAAGACAAGGAGGGGATGATCCTTGAACTTTCCAATGCGCGCAAGCGCAAGGCCAGAAGTTTCCCAGATATTTTCCCCAAAATCAAGATACTTAGCTTGAGTTTTAATCAAGCAGTATTCTGTTTTCTCCTTCAAAAGGTCTGTATATTAATTTCTAGCTGATAAAAGATCCTTAAGATCCCTTAGAGAGGAGGTTAAAGAAAATTTAACCTCTAATTCCCTAAGCTTGTTCATCAGAACTAAGGAGCTAGCTAGGCGTCCTCTTCCTAAAGGAAGCATTTTAATGAGTTCGCCTCAAGATAACACTTCAGAGCACCCAAACCATATCAACTCTTGGAGTAGAGTTCAAATTATCTGCCAGAAAAAGGGAAATCCAAGAACTAATGTCCAAAACATTTTGATGGTCCTTTAGCATTTGAGTGTTCAACCGCCACATCGAATCACGGGAATAATCTGGGTCTAAAGAAAGTCGGATCCAGACTACGGCATGGTCTGACAAAATAATCGGCTCAATGCCAGACAGAGAGATATTCGAGAGAAAGGGGAGACTAACTAAAACCATATCCAGCCTCGATTTGGTGCCATGCGATTGAGAGTGAAAGGAGAAGGCACGACAAGAGGGGTTAGCAAGCCGCCAAGGATCACACAAGCCCAACAACAAACTCAGATCCCGAAAAGCACGCTGAGCCGGAGAAGAATGACATTTATCCTGAGGATCTTTGTCCAAAATAGATGAAAAGGGCACATTCCAGTTGCCCCCCAATATAAACTGGGCAGGGAGGAAGCTGGACAATTTATCAGCAAGGGACATAAAAAAGCCCAGATTCCCACCCACCGGACCATATATGGAGCCTAGAACTACATTACCACCATTGAGAGTACCCTTAACCAGGATAGACCTCCCCTCTGGGTCTGAAACAATCGTCTCATTCGTAAACAGTACATGTTTTTTAATAAGAACCGCAACCCCTTTGCTAAAACAGGAATTTCCCACAAGGTAGGATTGAGAAAAACCAGAATGAGATAACAGCCTGGTGTCATCATGGCATAGATGTGTCTCTTGCAAAAAAGGATATCAATTTAAAGTAGTGAACAATGATTAAAGGCCTGCAACCGCTTGACCCGATCCCTAAGTCCTCGAACATTCCAAGACGCTATTTTGACTGTGTTCATAGCCATTTTAAGTACAGCATGATACAACCAAACATCCAGACAAATACAGCAAAATAAAAAAGGGCAAGGCGCACCCCCATTGTAAAGGCCAGGGATATAGTAATCCCCCAAAACAATTCAGGCCTAGATCCCCACAGAAAAAACCCCGTCCAGCATACCCAACCAGAGCAGAGCCAGAACCTATGCAGGCAGGGTAGGCCCTCCCGTCTGTGAGACCCTCGCAGAGCATGACTAATCCCCAGACACCCAACAACCCTTAAAACCCCTGATCGAATTCAACAACAGTAATCCCCCAAAGACAGCAGTCTACCATAATAGGTCAGAGACCATACAAAACATATGGGATAGCACTCATCAATCCCAATCCCCCCACACACCCAACAAAAACCAAAATCCAAAAAGCCCGAAGCAAGTCAGTCAGTAAAAGAAAGACCCCCCTCCCCCCCCATCTCCGAAACCCACCATAATCTAAGAAGCAACAAACCGTCCCCCACCAACATCCAATACCCCAACAAACCCAAAATAACTATATACAACGAAAGGCCCGGCATGAAAACCCATAAAACAAGCTAAGGCCTAGGGCTTGAACCTCCCGACCCCATTATGTAATCCTCCGACTCCCCAGCATTGAGTACAAGTACCAATGTGCAAAATAATTAGACACAATCCAATGACACCAAGAGTCCACCATCCCAACATAGTACTCCCCATCAGTCCAGTACCAGGGAGAGGTTAGCCAACCCCCAACATATGGCTCATGATTCCACATCCAGCTAGCAGGCACTCTTAGACCGAGCCCTCACCCCCGGCACCGATAATCGAGGAGGTAAGCAGGCAGAAGGAAGAGAGAGTAAGAGGGAACCAGATAGGAAAGGAGGCACAAGGATACAACGGATCATCCCAAAATAAAGAAGCCCATCCACCCCCAATCTGGCCCAAAGGTCCCCCCCGCGTCTACCCAGGGAATAGTGCAATCCAAATAGCACACCTACCCGATATCCAGGCAGCCCGCAAAAAATGGAATTCCTGAAATCCAAAAAGAGTAAGGAAGCACTGGATCCATAAAAACATCATTCCAGAACCGCTGTTTCCGGAGGGACCGGTAAGATAGAGGGACCAAACCGGTTCACCCACCAGGAAGTCACCCCCAGGAAACAGCAGCCATAAAAAAAAAAGTTCCATCGTGGGGAAGCATGAATGGGAACAGCGAGGGGGATCCCAGCCACCCAACAAACCCACCCACCGCAACCCGAATCAGGCCGGGCAACCCAGGGAAGAAAAATAAGGAGAGCAAGAAAGTAAAAGAGACCGAAAGAGCGACCAGAGGTAGAAAAAAAAAGCCGGAAAGAGAAGGTAAGACCAAGAAGCACCCCCAATCAGCTAGCATAGCAAAAAGTTATACAATTATCACAGAGGGCTGAAATACATGTATTTTTAGGCAAAAGAAATCGTAACTCCACGGGATCACCACACTCTTATATTGAGATAGAAAATAGTGAGTCCTTCAGTCAGCCGACTTAAACAGATCAGGTAGCTTAATAGCCAGTTCCTTGAGGGCCGCTTCGGGGGAGTTAAAGCTGGTTGCCATGCCTCCGACAGTGACCTTCAGAATCGCCGGATAAATCATCTTAAAGGGGATAGAAGCGGCTATTAACTTCTGCACTACGGGATGGTAAGCTGACCTTTTTTCCCGGGTTTCTTTAGGCAAGTCCTGCGTAATCTGAATTCTGGATGCACCCCAGAGGACATCTTTAAGTTCGCGCGATTTCATATAAACATGCTGTCTTTCAACATAACTTAAGAACTTGACAATAATAGGATGTGGGGGGGATCCAGACGAGGGCCTGGGTCTCAGAGAGCGATGGGCCCGTTCCAGGTGATAAGAAGAGCTGATAGGGGATGGGCCCACGACCTTGTTCAGGAACCTCTGCAGAAAGGCCATCAAGTCTGGGCCTCTTCCATCTCAGGTAGGCCCAGAATTAGTAAATTGTTCTGGCGATTACGCCCTTCCAGGTCTTCAGTTTTAGCTTGTAATTTTCTAATCTGCTGTTTAAGCTCGGTGACCTCAATTTCGGTTTTCGACCTCCACTGCTCCGACGAGAAAATTCTAGCCTCCATATCCGAAACTCTAGTAGAGACAGAGGAGAGATCACAACGCAGGGACTTAAGTTCGCCAGCCAGCTCTTTCAAAATATCTTTCAATGGAGTGAGCTCTTGGAGGAACCTATCCTCCGTTAAGGGAGTAGCCTGTTGCACTCTGTCCCCCACTTCGATCAGGTTTAACAGTACCCTGATTGCGTTGTTTCTTTGCAGCCTTCTCCGGGGATGCAGGGGGTGTGTGTTTGACTGAGGCCTGCTTCCCATCCACCTCCATCCCGATATTATAAACGGTTATTTCACCAACAGAGCTCGTTTTGCGATAGCAGGCAGATTAGTCAGACGTCTCCTAAACAAATTTTGCGTTTAGATGCCGAGATCACTCGAAAAACAGCCAGGAAAGGTGGCTAGAGGGGAGAGCTCAGAGTCCCAGCTGCTGCCTAGCTAGATGCCATCATGTGACCGCTATTTTACACTGGTTGCCAGAGCCTGACTTAGAAAATGTTGCCAGTGAAGATGTGCAATGTTTATTTTAATATGTGAGAATGATGGTTACAGGATGGACAAGTGTAGCAGTGAAAGTTTGGAAGACGTTTTATGAGATGGCAGCTACTCAAAATTCAGAATACAAGCTCTGTATTATTAGTGCTATGTGATAGGTTGGTTTGCTGACATTCAACCAGTAGATCTGCATTCTGCTGGCTTTAGACAAGGTTTGTTTCTAGTACTGCATTATAATTAATTACAATTCCCATTGCAGAAATGTAGTGCACACCTTGAAAAAACTGTTTGGGATAACAGAGATAAAATTGCAGATCTGCTGCAAAAATCAAGGTAAACAGTAAATTCCTGACATGCCCCAGAATATTTTTGTGAAAATACAACAAAATGTCAGAATCAGTAAAAAATCAGGAGCAAGCAGGAAAATTTTTCTGAACTAATAGTCATGATACAATAAGTGAGTCTCACAGTGGGATACATGTTTGTAAACAAAAGCAAGACATCGGTACTTGAGCTGTAGTTCCATTTTTAACAATTGATTTACAGTATCCAGGATAGCTAAACTGAGGTACAGTATCTTATTTACAGTAGGGTCCTGCATCTCCCCATTTTACAACTTGGAAGCTAAAGCAGAAGATGATCAATGTGATTGTTCAAGGTCACAGAATGCTTCCGTGGCATTCAAACCTGTGTGCTAACAGGTTACACAGCTCATTGCAGTAAGCATCAGGAAATGCTTTTTGCAAACTATTTGTCACTGTTTTGTATTTCTTTAGTACTACAATACAATTCACAGTAAAGTGTCACAGCAATGAGTTGGCCTTGCAGCTTTCTTTTTTATTGGACAACCCACTGGAAACTCAGATTGTTGTTTTTCAACACTAAACCAGCTCAAGAAATAGTGTTATAAAATGTTTTGGCAATTCATCTGGAATGCATCTGCAGCTGTGTCACAACAGAATGTAAAACTGAGTTGCAGCTCATCATTTTTGTAAGGCTTTGTGTTGGAGCCAACAGCACTTATGCAACTAATTGTGATCTGCTAAAGAAACACATTGATGTGACTGATTAGTTAGAATTGTATTGTACAGTTAATGTCCTACAGTGTTAATTGGTACAGTATATACTGTACATGCATACACACTCATAAGTGAATTGCTGCAGCCATTTAGTGCTGCAGGGAAACCTATGGGTTGACCTGCTGGGTATGATACCTTCTAAAATTCTGGTGAGCACATTATTATATGTGAAGAAGAGCCTGGCAGCATGTATGCAGCAATGCAAAGGGATACTTTAAACACTACCCCTCCCCAAGTTAGATTAAATTACACTTTAGGAGTTTCAGAAGTAAATGATCAGAATTTGAGTTTTGAGGCTAGGTAAGAATTTATGCAGCTTGACCAAAACATGGAATGCAAATCCACACACATTTTGGTGAGCCTCTCCTTCTGAATGTGTTGACAGTAGGGGATTTATGTAACCTGAAATAATGTTTTCAAATACTTATGAAAAATCAAATATTCATGGAAGGGTAAAGGTACAGTATATGTTAAAACACTTTAATTCTTTCATTTTTTGCCTTCAGAATGTTGTTCTTGAGTGAGACATTTTGCAGTTAACTTCTTAAAATTAGCAGAATGTGCCAAACACTGTTTTGTGTAAGAGTCGTAATGACATTTTTTAGTTTCCAGCAAAACAGTTCTCAGTTGACATTAGCAGAACTCAGTTATATAAACGTTTCCCTACATTTCAGCTTCTGCACTTCCCATTGTTTCGAGTCAGTAAAAGAAAGTGTAGCCTGGAATCAGGTGGTACAGGCTGTGCTTCCCATTGCTTGAAGACAGTTACTTTGTAATAGGGTCTTTTCCCTTGGACCTTATGACTCAGATTTTCAAAAGGTTTGACACAGTCACTAACCCTGCAACCAGCAGCACATGTTGCATCTATCCCTGCTTGAGATGGTAGTGGGTACTTTTTTTTTCAAAACATCTGCCAATTTATAGCAGTAGGCTGTGGTTTATAACAGCATGCTTCTAACATAGGCCTTATTCACAAAGAGTGAGGATGGGTTATGCATTGCGTAAACCCGGCATATAGCCCACCCACACCTGGCCACACACACTCTGCCCCCTGCCTGCCATGCTTGTACCCAGTACACCCTCTCACATGCCCGGCACACTGGCTGACTGCACAGCTCCACAATGGGGTGGACCGGGGACAGGTGCGGGGAGTGTGGTAGCACTCCACACCATTCACAATGCGCAGGTGCCTTGCATGGGAAGGATGATGGCTACACCTTCTGGTGGCAGCCGTAACTGATACATGCCCCTCCCAATGCCATCGCTGTGATTGGTGGAGATTTCAGGGACCCATCAATGTGGTGCCCCTGTTTGTGGGGCACAACTGGGAGGGTGGGGAATGTGCTGGTGGGATCTCCCCCACCTCAGTCCAGTGGCAGCCTGCATGCCTGTTGGCAACATGGTGACCAACAGGTGCAAGTGATCCACTTGGGGTCCCTGTCCAGGCAGCCAGTAGGCTGTGGCTGAGTCTGCAGCCCTGCACCATACTGCCCCTGCATAGCTCACACCAGGGGGGTGGGGCTGTGTTATGGAGCCAGGCGGGGATCACTGTTCATGAATGCATTCCCTGAATGTATCTCCAGCAGTTGCAGAGCTGCATGGGGGAGAACGTGAAATTTGCACATATACCCCAACTGTTAGTGAATAGTGCCTATATGCAGAGCTGCTAAGATTTCTTAAGTTAACATAGACAAAAAAATGGTCTCAGTGGACTTGGCCCTTGAGCCATTCACATGTACCACATACCCACCTGTATCCATTGACAAGAGGTTGACACAGCTCCTTTAAAATTTGCCAGAGGACACTGCAGTTTACAAAAATGTTGCCTAATCACTTCATATTACTTATTCCTTTACTGAAATCACAATTCTCTGCTTCTGTCATGACAACCCATTGCCATGGACATGATTCTGATGCTGCAAGCGCAGCATTATGACTACAGAGAAGGTAAATCAGCAGGGACAAATCTTGTCTAAGAAGAAAATGGTATTTTCTTGTAGATGTCTTTAACAATAAAGAATGGAATATCCTAAATTCAAATTTTGGGGAATGTTACGACATGGTCAGAAACAGAAAAATCCCTTCAAGATGAAACTTCTATTATATATGTGAACCAGCATGAATCTGACAGTATGATTTTGTTTCTCTGTTTGGTTCTTTTTTGCTTGTTTAAATGTATTTCCTCACATGGCACACAAGTCCTCGACTATACAACAGTACACTAGTACTAGGTTGATCACAGTTAGTTTATTGCTCATCTTGCACTAAGTGTAATTCTTAATAAACAGCAATAAATACTTTAAGTAATATCTTTGTCTGTGCTTCATACTTCTGCACCTATATACCAATACATGCAATTACTGATGGGTCAGTTGAAAACATACAATATTAATATTGCTGAAGTACAAACACAGTTTATTATAACAATAAGAGTGCAGTGGTTGGAGTTTATGAGATAATAGGAGTGAACACATTGGCATCATTGGCATTCAATTTATGTATCTGAACTCCTTGGTTTGCAGTAAATTGCTCCTGCTATATAGAAACTAGATGGTCTCTTTTGCCAACTCGGATCACTTAATTGGATGTCTGCAAGGTGGCCCAGTCGCCCTGGGCTACCGCCCGACCGGAGCAGCTCCTCGGATCACTTAATTGGACGTCTGCAAGGTACGGTAACTACTCGTGGTGCCTTTGCTCCTGCCTTGACCTCTTTTGAATTTAAATTGCTTATTCTCCTGACTCCCGGACCTCAGACTGAGCACTAGAAGCAGACGATTGTAGATCGCATAAGCGCTTCTGCTCCTGCTAAATTTTTTGGAAGCAGGGCAAGTTACTGGTGCTGCAGCAGGCGGGAATCAGTAGTTGTAGCAGGGCTCAGGCGGACTCCGTAACAGAGCTCCCTGGTGCTCGCTCGCTCGCTCGCCCGCCTCTGCTCTCGCACCCTGCTGCTGCTAGAACAGTAGCCCAGTTTTATGAATTAATGTACTTGTTTGGTGCTGTTTAAATTTAAAAGTGACTACAGTCTATTTTGCGCCCTGTTGCTGCTAGAACAGTAGCCCTGTTTTATGAATTAATGTACTTGTTCGGTGCTGTTTAAATTTAAAAGAGACTACAGTCTATTTTGCCCTCTACAATTCAAGTAATCCGGGGAATGCTCTCACTGCCAACTAGTTTATAATCTGATTGAATTACCTGTGTTGCTGTGTAAAGTTTAAAGAGTTTGCTAGCCCATACACACTGTGCTTTAGTTACCTTTGTTTTTACCTCCCTGCTGTTTCTCTGTTTCCTGGCTCTCCCCCTCTTGTCTAGCCATTCTGCACACCGGGACAAGCCTCTCTCTCTCCCCGCTGTATTCTCTCACCCCCACCCAGCCACACATCGGAGCTCAGCGAATCACTCGCACCTCTCTGTTTTCCCTGGCAGCAAATCCAATCTGTTCCTTGCAATTCTTTTGTCCTGTGTCTCCTCCCTCCTACTGACTCTATCTCTTCTGTACTCCTCAGGTGGCCCAGTCGCCCCGGGCTACCGCCCGACCGGAGCAGCTCCTCGGATCGCTTAATTGGACGTCTGCAAGGTACGGTAACTACTCGTGGTGCCTTTGCCCTGCCTGGACCTCTTTTGAATTTAAAATTGGCGCCATTCTCCTGACTCCTGGACCTCGGACTGAGCACTAGAAGCGGATGATTGTAGATCGCATAAGCGCTTCTGCTCCTGCTAAATTTTTTGGAAGCAGGGCAAGTTACTGGTGCTGCAGCAGGCAGGAATCAGTAGTTGTAGCAGGGCTCAGGCGGACTCTGTAACAGAGCTCCCTGGTGCTCGCTCGCTCGCTCGTTCACCCGCCCGCCTCTGCTCTCACGCCCTGCTGCTTGCCCCGACGCCTACGGCATCTCCCCACCCACCCCCCGTGTTCGGCTCTTAGTTATATAGGCTGTGGCTACCAATCAGGTACAATCAGGTAGTTTTTTTCTATCTCCCCACTATCCCATTGGCTCGTTATATTAACTAGCTACAGGGGCTACACTCTAACCTTTCTTCTCTCCTCTCCAGCATTAGTTTTCGCTTTGGAGTGTTCACCACCTAAAGCCTCAAGACTGCACTGAACTTTTATCTTTAGTCTGTCAGACAGATTAACTCAGATCTCTCGTATACTATAACTAGCTGTCAAAACCTGCTCTCCCCTTCCCCCTATATTTGTGCAGCTCTCCTCGCTTTCTTGTTAGGTCCTTTGTCTTTTGCCTAAAACAGTCTCTCTCAGCTTCCTTGCTCCACTACCTTGCAGTTATATCTCAGCATCTCAAATCCCTTATAACTTATACACTAGGCTAGCCTCTGAGCACTATGCTGCTCCTTCACACCCCCACCTTGGGCTCCTTCCTGTGTTCCTCAGTCCTGCCCCATTTAAAATATGCCTATCATTAAATGCTATAGATTAGCCTGGTCACTGCTATCTGTGACCTCGCTACTCTTGTCACTGATGCTACTCAGCTTCCTCCTGTACCTCACACCAAAGATTGCACTCAAAACAGTTTTGCACTTCTAAATGACTATACCTACTCAATTTGCTAATATTAACTGAATATTACACAGACTCTACCCTGCTCCTCCCTAAACTACTTTTATACCATGCCATGGCTTCCACCACTAAGCGATGGAGAACTGACTGGCAGAGCTGCACCAAAGCGGTACTGCATAACTTATGGTACCTCATCGTACTGGCCCTTATGCTGTCTGGTGACATAGAATTGAATCCAGGTCCTGCAACAGGCTTATCACCTCTAATCTCCTCTGAACATAATTTAAAAGGCCTTCACTTAGTCCACCTTAATATCAGGAGCCTTCTCCGCAAACAGGCAGATCTTGAAGCATGGGTGGTTAACCACACACCTGATGTGCTCTGCTTATCTGAGACATGGTTAAGGCCCTCGATCCCTGATTCCCTTTGCCTGCTTCCAAACTACTCCCTTGTCAGGTGCAACAGATCAACTCCTAAACGCGGTGGGGGTGTTGCAATCTATTACAAAAGCAACCTGAATTTGACTATGGTAACTAATAACAATAAGTCCTCATGTGAATACATTCATGCTATTCTTAGACTTGGAGAGAAAAACTCCACATTGTAAGTGCCTACAACCCACCTACCAGTGGAACACAAGGTCTAGCTGATTTACTGGCTCAAACAGCTGAACTTGCGGGGAAAAATGAGCTCCTCATTCTTGGGGATATAAACCTAAACTGGTCTGGTAAAACTCACGACTTACTTCAGTCCCTGGTACAGAGCTACATTCTGCATCAAATCATTACTGATTACACAAAGGTATCAGCTAATACAGACTCCAGCACCCTCATTGACTGGGTATTAATGAATCGAGTGGATCGAATTGCTAAATCTGGAACTATGCCTGACAATATTAGTGACCACTCCCCCGTCTTTTGCATATGGAGCACTTCCACACACTCCACGTCCCACCAAAACTATATTTGCTTCAGAAATTATGTTAACTTAAATCAAGGTAACTTCTTTTATGATGTGTCTCACACTGACTGGTCCCCTGTTTTCCACTCTACTAGTGCTGAAGTTGCCTTGCATGCCTTCCTGAGCAGGTTCATCCTCCTTCAGGATAAGCATACCCCAGTCGTTACTCGGCACGTCCATGGTACTCAAACCAGATGGCTACACAAAGACCTCCTCACTGCCCTCAAAAACAGGGATAAATGCTGGAGTAAGTTCAAAGCATCTGGTCTCCCTGCTGAATATAACAACTATAGAGAACAGCGTTCAAAATGCAAATCACAAATTAGACTTGCAAAAAGTCAGTACTGCAAAGGACTCCTACTGGATTCATCCGGGGACCCCAAGAAATTCTGGTCTTATGTCAAGACTTTCCTCGGCTCAAATAAAAGGCCACTAAATAACAACATGATATTAAAAGGTGCCCATTGCAATGACCCAGGCACCATTGCCAACGCTTTTAACTCTTACTTCTCTGACCTCTCGAGCTACACTCATACTCCCTCCTCCTCTAACTTATTACCTGCAGCTCCTCATCCAAAAGTAACTACACAAGTGCCTACCTTCTACTTTAAAGCCATATCAAAGAATGACATCCTGAAACATCTAAACTCTATATCAGACAGTGCTGCTGTTGGGGCTGACCGCCTTGAGCCCAGACTCCTCAAACTATTGGCACCTTTCATCTCAGGACCTTTGGCTTGCATATTCAACCTATCCCTGGTGAAGGTGGTGCCGAGTAGGAAACTAGCCAGAATCATGCCAGTATTCAAAAAAGGGGACAAAAAAGTCATAGCCAACTATAGACCGATAGCAATATTGTCTACACTTGATAAAGTCCTTGAGAAGCTCATCTCAGCACAGATCTCTGAACATCTCACAAAATACAACCTACTGCACCCAAACCAACACGGTTTCCGGAAAGGTCATAGTACTCAAACTGCTCTTTTGCGGCTGACTAATGATATTCTTCATACTATGGACCAGGGTCACCTAACTGGTGCAGTTTTTATTGACTTGACAAAAGCCTTCGATCTAGTCAACCACCCTCTTCTGCTTGCCAATCACCACTCCCTGGGCTTCTCGCACAATGTTACAACTTGGTTCCATAGCTACCTATCAAACAGGCATCAAACCATGAAATTCAATTCGGCCACCTCAGATGAAGCCCTCATCAATATTGGTGTACTGCAGGGCTCTATCCTCGGACCCCTGCTTTTCACAATATTTATTAACAACATTCCTCAGGTGGTGTCCTCCTGTTCAACGCTGCTTTATGCTGATGATCTTGTTCTCTATACAAACTCAGATAATATCCACTCTATTAATCACAAGCTCTCTATGGACCTGCAAAATATTCAATCCTGGATCTCCAAAAACAAACTTGTCATAAATATCGCAAAGACCAAGGCCATGCTCTTTGGTTCCTCTATTAAAATAAAACAGCACCATAAATCCTTCCAGATCACCTGGGCGGACAGCTCCCCACTGGAGATGATAACTTCTTTCAATTATCTAGGGGTCTTACTCGATGAGTCCCTCACCTTTGATGCCCACATTACCTCCACCTGTAAGGCTGTGAATGCCAAACTGGGCTTAGCCTACAAAACAAGCTATATTCTTACCCCTACTGCTAGGACTGCCATTGCTAGAGGTATCCTTCTTCCATCACTTTCTTATGGATCCATACTCTATACAAATACATCTAAAGCTAATCTTCATAGGTGGGACACCACTTACAACAATATATGCCACTACGCCTCTGCTTCCTCCAGGCTAAAACATCACTGCTTGCTGTACTATGATCTCAACTGGCTTTCTCCTACTGCTCAATGTCTCCTCTCTCTTGGGAACCTGATAGATAGCGTACTCCGATCAAGGATGCCATCCTACCTAGCCGCCCTGCTTATCCCTCAGCCAATCTCCTATGGTCTCTGGTCTACAGAACTTTCCTTGTTTTGCATTCCCAGATGTAGGACTACCAAAGGGACATCAGGTTTCTCGCATATAGGCCCCTCCTACTGGAACTCACTGCCCCTTGATGTTCGCCTTGCGCCTAATCATGCCATGTTTAAGAAATTGCACCACTCCCTCCTTACCACGAGTGATCAATGTACCTGATTCAACCCTCCTTAGGTCCAGACATAGCCCGCCCTGACCGCCTTGGTTACACCCTCTACAGTGCTCGATTATACCTCTCTCCCCTAGCCCCACTACTCCTATCTCATCCTTACCTTTCCTTCCTGCACCTCCAATCTTATACCCTATCACTCTCATTACATTTACATAATGCCGCCACTCAATTTGACTTCTTCCTTGTGTACCTCATATCCCTGCTATTACTATGTTAATCCTATGTGTGCACTTATCCACAATTGTTTAATTGTAAACCGTTTATGCCTTGTATCATTACTATGTCCTAAAGTTATCTCACCTTATGCTTGCTTTGTATTGTATGGCCTCTGACCCTGTAAATGTCATCTCTCTATGTTGTTCTTACCCCAGGTTTGCCTGAAATGTTTTATGCAGCTCATGACATTGTAATCTTTGTAATCTGTTATCTCCCTTTGTTGTTGACCTCCCGGGTCATGCCTGAAAATAGTCACTTTCGTGTCTAGCGCACCTACCCGGTTATCAAAAAATAAATAAATAAAACCAGCTGTCAATGTAGATATCTAAATGGTGCATTATTTACATTCTATGGTGATCAAATAATAGTATCTGGGAACTCAAAAATGCAGAGGCTGCAGGCCAAGGTGATATTACTGTGTGAAACCCTGACCAGTATAGAAGCTATACTAAAAAAAAACCCCAGTAAATTCATAAGCAATGTCCTTATTTGATGTGGATTTTTAGAACAAGCAAAGAATATTTACTGGTATGTAAAGTTATCACTGGAGGGTACATATTTTGCACATTAAAAAGGATTGAAAATGTCTTGAAAAATTAAGACAACACATAAATATAAAGTTGAGATGATAAGATCAGTATCAGAAATAACTGGTACACAAAGTGACAATGTTGTCAGTGAAGAGCAGTTTGTTAGTGTTAGCTATTTATAATGCAGGAATTAGTGCACAGTTCCATGATTTAGATTACTGTGTGGTTATGGCAGAATAATCAGACATTATAAACTGGGCAAGAAAAATACAATAATCTGATTGATCAGTAGATGTCCAGACCTCTGCAGTAATTGAGAGTACCTTGCAAGTCTTGGAATTAGTTTTCTAGACTGATGTAACTGCATAGAAATTTTCCAACACTGCTTTAGAATTCTCAGTAACTGTGAGTAATTTTCCTGCAAGCCAATTTGACCTCTTTGATGAGGATAATCCAGCTGTTTGGTGTGGGAACCAATTTACCAGTCATGAAGATTTGTTTATTCATTATTAAAAGATTTATTTAGTATTGTGTTTTTTTTTTATTATTTTGATGCAATTTTATTAATGCAATAACAGACTTCAGGGCTTATAGTTATTGGATAATTACCAAACTTCCTCTTACCCCATTGTTGAAAGGCACTCAGCTAGTGCCTCATGCCTCCAACCCATGAAGTGGGAGGCATGTGGTAATTACCCAATAAACACACCCTCTGTCATTTGTTATTGCTTACATAACTGTGCATTCTGATAGACAGATAGGAAACATTTTCTGTATAATTTGATATAATGTCATTAAAATAGTGTCACAAGTCACTTCATGAGTAATCAGAAGAAAATATGAAAACTTAAATAAAGAACTGAAAAACCAAAAGCGGTGGATAATATTCACAAAAGCACATTAAACAGGTACTACTTTGCACAGAGAAAATGTAAGCATTGGGTGGTTGTTAGATATGAGGTTTGGTAGTGTGCTTCAACCACCAGAGAAGTAGATTTTTCTCTTATGACTGTGCACCTTGGAGGGTGTACATCTGTACCTTCAACACCTGGTTGAAGGATTGGTGTTGAAGGGAGGGTTTTGGCTTCATAGGGTATTAGTGCCTGACCTGGGCAGATGTGAGCTTATATAAGAGAGATGGACTGCTTCTGTCCAAGAAGAGGACCTTGGTCCTTGGTGAGAAGTTTAAATGCTTCAGCTGTGATCATTTAAACTGGCCGGGGGGGGGGTAGACCCAGGAGGGTCAGGAGGCTTAGGAATGCTCCCTCCCCATGGGAACATGCAGGAACATAAGTTGACTACAGGAACAGCTAAAGCAGGCAGGGAGGGGCAGGCAGGTGAAGAATGTATAACGAGTGTTACAGTGGGGCAAGAGCACATAGGAAAGGAAACTGGGGTGAGGGAAGATGCTGGAGAGGGAGAACAAGAGCAGAGGGAGGGCAGACTATAAAACATAGAAGGTTATGCTAACGCATGCCCGTAGCCTAGAAAATAAGGTTCTAGATCCGGAGGCCTTGTTGGCAGATGCAGACCTTCTTGACATAGCAGCAATAACAGAGATGTAGTACTCTGCTAATCATGGCTGGGGAGTCAATGTACCAGGCTATACACTGTTCAGGAGAGACAGAAAGGGTAAAAAGGGTGGGGGAGTGGCCCTGTACATCAGAAATGGTATAAAGGCTACAGAAGTTCAAGGAAGACGGGGAGGCCAAGGGAATGTGGGTCACCCTAGAGCCAGGGAATGGAACAGCAATATGCACAGAGGTGGTCAAAAGACATCTAGCACAGAGGGAGGATGTAGACAGGGAACTAGTGAAGAACATACACAACATGGCAGCTAAAGGCAAAACCCTACTGCTGGGGGATTTCAATATGCCAGATGTGAATTGGGCCACCCAGGTGACTGCTTCAGCCAGAAGCACAGTCATCCTGGAATTCCTGCAGGGGGTTGGACTCAGGCAGCTGTTGCATGAGCCAATCAAGGACAAGTCAATTCTAGACCTGGTATGGACCAATGGGAAAAGAGTCGAAGAAATACAGGTGTAAGGGTAGCTGGGATCCAGTGACCATGGTGTGGTTCAACATGGAGACATAGACTCAATTAAGCCACACAAGGGCAAGAGTTTTAGATTTCAGGAGGGTGGATTTTACTGAAATGAGTATATCTATACAAGCTCTCCTGGGGAAGGAAGAGGTAATAGAGGGGGTAGAAGAATAATGGGAGAAACTGAACGTAGCCATAGTGGATATAACAAACCAATGCGTTAGGACAGAGGCCAATGGGAAAAGAAGAAGGAAATCACTATGGTTCTCCAAAGAGGTGGGAACAAAGTCAAGGCTAACAGGCTGAGTTTCAGGAAATATAAGGGGAGCAAAAGGGAGGAGGACAGGGAGGTGTACCTAGAATGTCTAAGAGAAGCAGGGAAGGCTGTTAGGAAGGCGAAGGTGCAGACAGAAGAAGGCTTAGCACGGTCTGTAAACAAAGTGGATAAGGCATTTTATAGGTACATCAGTGAATGAAGAAAAACTGGGGGGAGATCGTGAGGCTCAGAGGGGAAAAAGGAGAATGTAAGGAGGGAGACCTGGACAAGGCAGAAATACTGAACGTATACTTCTGCTAAGCATTCGCTAAGGAGGGGGAGGGTCAAGGACCACATTTGGGTTGCAGAGGCAATGGGGGGGAGAAGTGGACACTAGTCCATTCACAGTGGAGAGAGTTCTGGAAGAACTCACAAAGCTGAAGGTGGATAAGGCCAAGGGGCCAGATGGCATCCACCTGAGGATATTAAAGGAACTGCAAAGGTAACTAGCAGTGCCTCTGGTGGCCCTGTTCATAGAAACACTCAACACGGGTGTCGTTCCAGAGGACTGGAGGATGGCAAATGTAGTCCCACTGCACAAAAGTGGCAGTAGGGAGGAGGCGGGCAACTACAGGCCAGTCAGCCTCACCGTAGTGGTGGGTAAAATCATGGAGACACATAGTGGCACATATGAAATCCAGCAGTGCTCAGGATCTGAGGCAACATGGATTCACAGTAGAAAGATCATGTCAAACAAATCTAATAGATTTTTTTGATTGGGTGACTAGGGAAATAAATCAGGAAGGGGTGGTAGATGTTGCCTACCTAGAATTCAGCAAAGCCTTTGACACTGTCCCTCATAGAAGGCTGATTAACAAGATGGATAGTCTGGGCATGTGAGACAAAGTGGAAAACTGAGTTAGGAACTGGTTAACAGACAGGAGAGAGAGGGTGGTGGTAAATGGGGTACAATCTAGGGAGAGGGGAGTGACCAGTGAGACACCACAGGGATCAGTACTAGGACTAGTCCTGTTCAATGTCTTCATTAGTGACATAGCAGAGGGTCTGGAAGGAAAGGTCTGCCTGTTTGCAGATGACACCAAGATCTGCAACAGGGTGGATACTCCAGAAGGGTGCAGAAAATGAAGAGGGACCTGGAGAAGCTTGAAAGATGGTCGGAGATGTGACAACTAAGGTTCAATGCAAAGAAGTGCAAAATAATGCACCTGGGTAGAGGGAACCCTGGGGAGAGCTACAGGTTGGGGGGAGGAGCTGACTGTCACCAAAGAGGAAAAAGACCTAGGGGTTATCATCTCTGATGACCTTAAGGTATCAAAGCAGTGCACAGAGGCAGCAGAGAGAGCCAGTGGCATGCTGGGGTGCATAGGCAGGGGTATCACTAGCAGGAGGAAGGAGGTAGTGATGCCGTTGTACAAAACATTGGTAAGGCGTCACCTGGAGTACTGCATGCAGTTCTGGAGGCCACACCTGTGCAAGGACATAGACATGGTGGAGGCTATCCAGAGAAGGGCAATAAAGATGGTACAGGGCTTGCACCACAAAACGTATGAGGAGAGACTAAGAGGCCTCAACATGTACTCACTGGAGGAGAGGAGACATCGGTGGGACATGACTTAAAACTTTCAAGCACCTCAAAGGCATAAACAAGGTTCAGGTGGGGGACCTTTTCCAATGTAGAAAAAGTACTAGAACAAGGGGGCGCAATATGAAATTGGAAGGGGGTAGATTAAGAGGTAATGTGAGGACGTTTTTCTACACAGAAAGGGTAGTCAATGCTTGGAATAGTCTGCCACAGGAAGTAGTGGCAGCAATCACAGTGGAGGGGTTTAAGCATGCCTTGGACAGGCACAGGGGATGCTTGAGAGGGGAGAGAGTGATGAAAAAACATTGATCACATAGGGTCTGTGGCCACATACAAGGTATAGGGCCTATGGGCAGACCGGATGGGCCTAGCAGTTCTTCTCTGCCAACAATTTCTAAGTTTCTATGTTATGGTTCATATATAATGGAGTTTTGCTTGTAAAACAATATTTAGTTCAGGTAAAGGGGGCTGCTATAAGTGTCTACTAAATGGTCACTGGACATGTATTGACCAGCAAGGTTACCAGACAGTCAGGGTCCATTTTACAAAAGAATATAATGAATATACTAATAGATTAGTATAGATAATATTACAACTGGTGCCACTGGCAGCTAAAATAGACTTGTATTGGAATAATATGATTTTCCAGATTGGCTCAGGAGAGGTGTGGATAGGCAAGAGAAAATAAGCATATTTTGGGATGAGATTTAAAACATGCAGCACAGTAAGTCTGATGAACATGAATAGCTAGATTATTCTAAGGCTGGTAATCTGCCTACTGTCTCCTTTTTCCTCCAGTCACACTGATGTTTTCACCTCACTGGAGCCACAGTCCTAATGGGAAATACTGAGCCTTGATGACGACACTCCCACTGACTCCCAATGACCAATGCAGAACCACAGAAACTATCAATCTGATGTTGGGGTATCTCTTGCAGCGAGCCACACCTATGGAACTACTACCGTCAGGCACTAGGACCACCCAGAAACTTTTCTAACTAGCAGTCTCTCTGGGGGGCACCCACTCTGATGTCACCCTCTGACATCAGCTAACCCTATAAAAGTGGGTGGACCCGCTCCAGCCTCAATTCTTTTCCCACAGTTAACTAACAAACGTCAGATCTCCAGACCTAGAAGGCAGAATTTCACTGTTCGCTGATGACACAAAGCTCTGTAACAGAGTAGACACACCAGAAGGTGTAGACAGAATGAGAAGGGACCTGCAGAAACTTGAAGAATGGTCAGGGGTTTGGCAGTTGAAATTCAATGCAAAGAAGTGCAAGATAATGCATATGGGGCACAAAAACCCTGGCACAATATATCAGTTGGGGGGTGAGGATATAGCATGCACCAAACAGGAAAGGGATCTTGGGGTTATCATCTCTGATGACCTCAAGGTAGGGAAACAGTGTGACAAGGCAGCAGGTAAAGCAAATAGGATGCTGGGATGTATGGGCAGGGGCATCACCAGCAGGAAAAGGGAGGTCATAATTCCGCTATACAAGACACTAGTGAGACCCCACCTGGAGTACAGTGTACAGTTCTGGAGACCATACCTACGTAAGGACATAGACAGGGTAGAGAAGGTTCAGAGGAGGGCAACAAAGATGGTGCATGGATTGCATCACAAGTCCTATGAAGACAGGTTGAAGGAACTGAACATGTACTCCCTGGAGGAGAGGAGGGAGAGAGGGGATATGATAGACATACAAGTATCTCACAGGGAGGAACAGGGTGCAGGAATACACACTATTTTAAGTGAAAAAGATGTACCAGGACTAGAGGGCATGGGATGAAGTTGAGGAGGGACGATTCAGAGGAAACATGAGGAAGAATTTCTTCACAGAACGGGTGGTGGACAAGTGGAACACCCTGCCAGAGGAAGTGGTGGGGGCTGAAACAATCACGGGATTTAAGAATGCATGGGATAGACATAAAGGAATTCTGGAGGTCAGGGGTAAGGGGCAACAGACTTCTAGGAAAACATAAACTGAACTTACAAGCTCTAATGGGCAGACTGGGTGGGCCATAGGCCCTTATCTGCCGACACTGTCTATGTATCTATGTATCTATGTATAGAGACCCCTGCAAGCTTCAGTCAACTGCCATTTTCTCTCAGATTTTCTTTTGTTTTTCTCACCCTAGTTTTTCAAGTTTTCTTTGATTCTTTTGTATGTCAGACCCATCTTCTTCTTCCAGTCAACCCTCCAAGATGAAGTGTGCTTGTGGGAAGTGGCTCCCAGAGAAGGATGGCCACTCTGCTTGCGTCCGCTGCCTCGGGACTAGTCATGACACTCACGACACTCAGGCCAGCAACATCTGCAAAGGCTTCAACCAAGCCACTCAACACCATCGCCAGTGGGCCCTGGAAGAACTCTTCCTGCGGCAGAAGGTCAACAACATGGAACAGGAGTTGCAGGCCAGAAGCTCCTCCTCCCTGGCATTGTCTTCAGAGTAGCAACCCTCCTCCTCTGGGGGAGGGGGTGGGATCCAATGGCAAGCACAAGCACCGGGACAGGGACTGCAAAAAGCATCTGTCCTCTTCCTGCTTGTGGTCCTGGCATAAATATGGAAACATAGAAACATAGAAGTTGATAGCAGATAAGGACCGCAAGGCCCATCCAGTCTGCCCATTTCTTTTTCTACCTTATGAATGTGCCATCGGCCTTTGCTCTGTCAATGACCTATCTATTCATACTCATCTGCATTGCTCCCTTATGCCTATCCCATGCCTATTTGAAGCCCTGGACTGTATTCATATCCACCACTTCCTGAAGTAGGCCGTTCCATGCATCCACCAGCCTTTCTGTGAAAAAGAACTTCCTCACATTACCCCTGAACAGGCCTAACTCTAATCTCATGCTTTGTCCTCATATTTTTCTTATATTGAAACATGTTAGACTCTTTCACCTTGTTAATGTCCTTAAGGTGTTTGAATGTTTCAATCGTATCACCTCTCTCCCTCCTTTACTCCTGGGTATACATATTGAGCTCCATTAATCTGTCCTCATATGCTTTCTGATGCAATCCCTGCACCATTTTGGTTGCCCTTCTCTGGACTGCCTCAATTTGGTTAATGTCCTTGTGATGGTGTGGCCTCCAGTACTGCACACAGTACTCCAGATGGGGCCTAACCAGTGTCTTGTAAAGAGGGATTATTAGCGCCCTCTTTCAACTTCTGATACCCCTACTAATACACCCCAACATCCCCCTAGCCTTACGTACTGCTTCAGTGGTCTGCTTGGATGATTTCAGGTCATCAGTGATAATGATGCCCAAGTCTCTTTCTTCTCTTGTGAATGCCAGCAACTCCCCTCCCAGCCTATAGGTGGCTTCAGGGTTTCTCTTCCCTATGTGCAAGATCTTGCACTTCTTTGCGTTAAACCCCAGTTGCCACTCTTTCGACCATTTTGCTAGTTTATCCAGATCTCTTCTCATTCTGCCCACCCCATCTGGATCATCTACTCCGTTGCAGATCTTGGTGTCATCTGCAAACAGACAAACCTTACCCTCCAATCCATATGCAATGTCACTGATGAAGATATTGAAGAGGACTGGCCACAGGACTGATCTCTGAGGTACCCCACTTGTGACTTGCATCTCTTCTAACTGTATCCCATTTACCACCACTCTCTGTTTTCTGCTCATCAACCAGTTTGCCACTCAGTTGACCAACTGCTGACCCACCCCGAACCTACCCAGCCTATTAATTAATCTTCTATGTGGAACAGTATTGGAAGCTTTGCTGAAGTCAAGGTAGGCGACATCAACTGCTCACCCTTGGTCCACCACTCTGGTTACTCAGTCAAAGAAATCTATGAGATTAGTCTGACAGGACCTTACTGTTGTAAACCCATGCTGTCTTAGATCCTGTGCTCCTATAGATTCCAGGTGTTGCACTATCCTTTCCTTAAGGAGTGCCTCCATAATCTTGCCCACTATTGAGGTAAGACTGACTGGTCTGTAGTTCCCTGCCTCCTCCCTGCTACCACTCTTGTGGAGCGGGATCACATGAGCCCTTCTTCAGTCTTCTGGGACCTCTCCTGTGCTCAGAGACTCACTAAACAGTTCTGATAATGGCTCTGCTAGTTCCACCCTTAGCGCCTTTAGTACTCTGGGATGTGTGCCATCAGGCCCCATTGCCTTGTCCACCCTGAGCTTATAAAGCTCTTGTAGGACCCTTTCTTTTGTGATGGGACTAGTGCACACCTCCCTCCCACCTGTGTCCATGGTGCTGAGCTATTGGCCCTGCCCTACCTTCTCTTCAGTAAATACTGAGCAGAAGTATCTATTTAGGATAGATAATTTTACATGGTCTTCCTCTTCACATGCCCCCTTATCCCCTTTGATCTTAGCAATACCCCCTCTGGACTTTCTCCTTTCACTAATGTATCTACAGAAAGTCTTGTCACCATCTTTTACTGTTTGTGCTAGTGTTTCCTCAGTTGGGCCTTTGCCTGCCTTACTGCATTCCCTGCTTCCCTTAGGGAACTTTGATATGCCTCCCGATCTTCATCCTGCTGTGTTCCTTTGTATTTCCTGAAGGCCAGCCTTTTGGCTCTGACCTTTTCTGCTACTGTTTTTGAGAACCAAAGCAGTTTCCTTCTTCTTTTGCACTTCCTTTTCTCTCTTAACACAATGGGATGTTGCTTCAAGTACTGCATCCTCAATGCTTGCCCACGTTGCCTGTACCCCCTCACCTGTATTTCCTTTTACCAGGGCTGGCCTAAATCTCTTGGCCATCTTATCAAAGTCAACTCCTCTGAAGTCTCATATTTTTACCTTGGAATGGGATGATTTTGTTCTAGTGGCCAAACTGAACCATACCATGAGATGGTCACTGGCCCCCAGGTGACCTTCTACCTGGAGATCTGTAATACTTTCCATGTTAGTCAGTACTAGATCTAGAATAGCCCTGTCTCTTGTGGGTTGTTGTACCAGTTGTTTAAGGCCCTCCCCCTGCAAGGAATCCACCATGTGTCTAGTTCTTGCAGATGTTCCTGCTGGTATTAACCAATTTGTATCTGGCATGTTGAAGTCTCCTGTTATCAGAACCTCCCGTTTAGCTGTCATGTTTTGTATATCTTCTAAAAGTAATGTGTCTATGTCCTCCCCCTGGTCTGGAGGCCTGTACACAACCCCAGTTCATATGGCTATCCCATTTCCTGTTTCCAGGGTGACCCACAGTTCTTCTGGCTCCTTATGTGTATTCTGAATTTCTGTAGCTTTTGATATTTTCATGACGCAAGGGGCCCTCCACCCCCTTTTTTGCACCTCGGTCTCTTCTGAACATCGCATGAACAGGTACTGAAGTCTCCCAAGTGTGGTTACTGGTAAACCATGTCTCGCTAATGGCTACTATGTCCAGTTTAGCCTCTGCCATTATTGTCTGCAGGTCTGGGATCTGGTTTCCCAGACTGCGAGCATTTGTGTATACATGATTTTCTATTGCCCAGATTTGAGTGTGTTAGTTGTTGGGCGAGGTCTGGCGTTTCTCCTGTGCATTATATGGGGAGCCAGACTTAAGGCCACGACGAGATCAGCCATCTCCTCAGGGGTGGTCACTTCTGCCTTGCACACGCTATCCTCCAAAGGACTACCCTTGGCAGAGTTGCCTGCCAACCTCTCCTTATCTGAGAGCAGCTCCTCAGGGGTGATCCTCCCAGTCCCCCCAGTCCCTGTTGTTCAGGCCCCTTCTAGTGGCAGGGCCACCGTCAGGTGGCTTCACTGGTTCTACTCAGTCCACAGTAGGTTTGATGAGCTCAGGGTCCCCTCCTGCAACCTGCCCACTGCCCTCTTCCATGCAGGTGACCTCCTCCACAGCTGCATACTTGATGCTTTCTCTGGCATCCCCTCCAACCATCTCTAGGTGCCTTTGTCAGTTCTCCAGGTGCCTACCACCAATGTTGCTCTCCAGACGACACCGGTCTGTCCTCATCTGGCACCCACACCAGTCTGTCCTCTCCCTCCTCCGATGCCTATTTGGCCTCAGCCAGTGCCTTCACCAGTTCCTCAACCAGTGCTGCACTGGCTCCTCAACCAACACCAGGTCCAATTCTTCCTCAACAGATGCCGGCACCTATTCTTCCACCACCGATGCCTGTCACTCCACAACTGACTCCACCGGGCTACCCAATGCTGACGACACTGGATTTTCAGTATATGCTGATGTCCCTTTAGGATTTCATGCAGGTGTGACTTGCCCCATCTCAGGAACTGATCCCATGGGGGCCCGCATGCCCTGAGACAACATCCGATGTCCCCAGGGAACTTCTCCCTGCACCATATTGGCCAGTGCCCTATACGCCTCCTGTTCACCTGGGAGATGAGTGTGAATATTATCTGAACCTCCAACCTCCTGAAGAGTCAGAGGAGTCCAGTGATGATGGTGATGAGGAGCCTTCTCCCTCCCCCTCCACAGTTTCTTCTGATGGGGATGGGACCCCAAAATACATACCCTGGTCTCCCCCCCAGATAACCCATCTTTCTCTGATATCATGCGCCACATCCAGTCAACTATGGGTTTGAAACTGAGGAACTGAACCCCTCCCGACATTAGCTGTCCACTCACTTCAAGCTACTGGACTCATCCACTCTGAAGGTTCACCCTTTGATTGACACCTTTGAGGATGCCACCATGGTAACCTGGCATTGCCCTAATTTAGTACCAGCCATGCCTAGAAGGGTGGATATGTTATACAGGGCCTTTAGGACAATCAATTATATAGCCCATATGATCAGTACCAGAATGTTCTGCAGAGACAATCCATGGAGATGGTCAAGTATCTGCCTGAAGGATCAACTACCCAACAGCTCCTCCATGCCCTCAAATCTGGAGCAGACATCAGCCGCCACCTCTTGCATTTGGTCTATAGTGCGGTAGACACATAGGCCCAGGTGGTAGTGATGGGGATATGTATTCGCCAGCACTCCTGGCTGAGGATGTCGGGGTTTGCTCAAGATGTTTAAGATGTCCATCCTGAATGCTCCTTTCAGGGGGTATAAATTGTTCAAGGCTAATATCCAGGATATTCTGTCCAATTTACAAGCCTCCAGACATATCTTATGGTTGGTATATACGAAGTACCATACCCAACCGAATAGTGCCCAATGGGTGCCCTTTCATCGAGCTACCCACAGACCCTGGTCAGCCTCCAAGCCAATGAAATGTAAGGCTGCTCAGCCCTGCCCACCTCCTCCTCCTCCTGCTCCTCCTCCAGAAAGGGTCCTGGAAGAAGAGGGGTGGCACCAGCCCCTGCCCCTGTCTTAGCCTGACTCCTTGCTTGAGCCCCCCAGTGGACCGGGCAGAGGCGGTAGTGGGTTGGTTCTCCCAGCACTGAGACAGGTGGGTGGGGATCACAGGCAACAGCTTGGTGCTACAGCTCATAAGTAATGGTCACACTCTGGAACTCATAGAGTGACCCCTAGAAAGACCTACAGTCCCTTCATCTTACCCTCCCACCCACATCCCCATTCTTTGGGAGGAGATTCAGTCCCTGTTTAGGAAAAGAGCAATAGAACCCATACCAGAAACCCAGCAAGGCAGATGGTTCTACTCCCATTTAATCTTGGTCCCAAAATGCATGGGCAACATCTGGCCCATCCTGAACCTCAGAGAGTTAAATCTCCTCACCCAGTACAAGACATTCTGGATGGTAACCCTCCAGGGGTTGTTGCCCCTCCTGAACAAAGGGGACTAGATATGCTCCCTCGATATGCAAAATGCATATCTTCACATCAAGATACGTGCCCCCCCCCCATAGACAGCATCTCAGATTTCAGATTTCAGGGGCAAATTTCCAGTTCTAGGCCTTGCTCTTTGGCTTGTCCTCAGCTCCTCAGGAGTTTACCAAGTGCCTAGCAGTGGTCATGGCTGTTTGCAGGAGACAGGGGTTCTATGTCTTCCCATACCTGGACAATTGGCTGCTCATAGCTTCATCCAGGGTGGAGAACCTTGTCTGGACCCTGGAACACATCATTCATCTGTTCCAGGACCTAGTCATTACAGTCAATCTTCCCAAGTCCTTCTTAAAACCCAGTCAGCAATTCCAGTATATTGGGGCAGTCCTGAATATGTCTCAGGGCATGGCCTTCCTTCCTCAGGACAGGGAAGATTGTACTCATAGCCCAAGCCAGGCTGCTGTACAACAGCCACTACATTTCTGCCAGGGACTTTCCCTCGCTCCTAGGCATGATAGCAGTGGACATAGTCATTGTGCCTCTGGCCAGATTGCATATGAGAAGCCCCCAATGGATGTTGAAGAGTCCTGTGGGACCAACATACAGATGACCTGGAACAGGAGGTTCTGGTCTCTTCCCCGGTGAAAAGAGTTCTCTGCTGGATGGAACCCACCAATCTTCTCAGGGGGGTTCCTTTACTATTTCCTTCCCTCAGCAGATCCTGACCACAGATGCCTCAGTGATGAGCTAGGGAGCTCATCTAGGCCCACACCAGAGACAAGGGACATGATCCAGGCTGGAATCCTCTCACCGTATCAGTGTTCTTGAGATGAGGGCAGTGATGTATGCCCTCCAAGCCTTTCATATTCAGCTGTCCCCAGGCCTTCTGCTTGTACAAATGGACAGTATGACTGTGGTCCACTACATGATCAAGCAAGGAGGTACTCACTTATATCCCTTCTGCATAGAAATAATGAGAGTCTAGTACTGGGCTGTAGACCACAGCCTACAACCATCTGTCGTCCATGTACCAGGTATCCAAAACATCCTGGCAGATAATCTAAGTCTGTCAAAGTCAAAGACGCACAAGTGGGAGCCCCTGACCTTGGTCACTGAAGACCTCTTTGACAGATGGGGTTGTCCAGAGATGGACCTTTTTGTGTCCCTACTCAATGCAAAACAGTTGCATTTTTGCTCATTAGATCCAAGCCATGGAGTTTCCTGGTGAGATGCATTGTCCCTCTCCTGGAAAGGGAGGTTTCTCTATGTCTTCCCTCCCTTCCCATTGCTTCAGAGGATGTTAATCAAGCTACAAATGGAAGGGGCCATGATGATCCTTATCGCCCCTCCCTTTTGGCCTTGTCAAATTTGGTTCCCCTTACCCCAGCAGCTGGCAGTGGAAACTTCAGTACCTCTTCTTCTGTGCACCAGCTTGCTCTCCCAGAACTAGGGCAACCTGGTCCATCTGGACCTCAAGTCCCTGCACCTTCATGCCTGGCTCCTAAGGACATAGCCATGGCCCAGATTGGAATGTCTTGTAAAGTGGCTGATGTCCTGGCTGTGACCAGAAAGACTTCCACCACCTTATTCCATGAAGTGGAAATGTTTTACACTATGGGCTGCTTCATGGCAGCTGGACCCTTTCATGTGCCTGGTGAATCAGAATTTGGAGTACCTTCTGTCCATTTCAAACTCAGGTCTGGGGTACTCCTGTTTTAAGTTGTACATCTGCCATCTCTACTTTCCATGTGCCCATTGATAGCCATACAGTGGCACAATTGGAAGTGTCACATGCTTTTTCTGAGAAACATCCTTCATCTGAAGACCCTTATCCACAGTCCCCTCACTCCATGGGACTTGAATTTTGTGTTGGAAAAACTTACTTTGGCTCCTTTTGAGCCTGCTGTGACTTGTGAGCTACGCTTTCTGTTGTTGAAAGTGTTATTTTTATTTGCCATTATTTCTGATCAAAGGATTTCTGAGCTACAAGCACTCATGTGTGAACAAGCTTATTTGGTTTTCCACAAAAACAGAATGTCTTTGTGTTCTAACCCTAAGTTTGTTCCTAAGTTACATCTAAGTTTACTTTAAATCATTCCATCTACCTTCCCATTTATTACCCAGAGCATGCCAATCCAAGGGAATCATTAATGCACACTTTAGATGTGCATATAATTCTGCATTACTATACACACTGTACCAAGGACTTCAGGAAATCCAAACAGTTGTTTGTCTCTTTTGCCCCTGAAAAGAGGGCAAACATGTTTCTAAGCAGTGTCTGTCCAAATGGTTAGCCAACTGCATTATGTTCTGTTACAGAAAGTACAGGAGACATCAAGGGCCATTCCACCAGGGATATGGCGGCTTCCGCTGCCTGTTTCAAGAACATCTCAACTGCAGAGATTTGTGCAGCAGCTATTTGGAGTTCTGCCCCCACCATTACCGGACACTATAGTCTGGACATTGCCTCTAGGCACAGGGCCAGTTTTGGCCTAGCTATTCTACAGGGCTTACTTTCTTAGGATCTTGGTTCCAACTATCCAGACTAGCTATTCTGTTCTCATAACTGCTTGGGACTTGTTCCATAGGTGTGTTCCGCTAAAGAGACACCCCCGACTTCAGATAGTACAGTTAGGTAAGAACTTACTGTAATGGTTCCATGTAAAAATAGCGAGTGCTAAATGGCGCAGTATATATTGGCGATGTTTTCTTAGCAAGTGGCAAAATAGCAAGCCTACAGAATGGCACCGCTAAGTATAGCTAGTAAGAAATATTAGTGATCACAGTATTTTGTTTACCTCTGGTTCTTCTGGCTATAATATTCTCACATGATTGTTTCATTACTTCCTGTTACCAGCATATGCTCCTCCCTATTTCCTGCTTTAAATGTCACCTCTGATTGCTCAGTTTTGGTTCTGGTTCTTGTTCTGGTAGTTGGATTACATGATGGAGTTTGAGTTGATTCAGAGCCAGAAAGGTAGGCCTCTAGCGCTATATCATGGCTATGTCTACTGTAAAGACAAGGAATCCCATGAAAAAATATACTGGCATTGTGCAGATTCATATAAGTTTCAGTGCTTGGCCAGACTACACACCAAGGGCAGCCAAGTAGCAGCTGTTATTAAGGAACATACACACATCCCAGATGCTGGTGATGTTGGGGCATGTAAAGTGATGGCAGACATCAGGGAGCATGCTTGAAACAGTGTTGAAACAACCTTGCAGGTGGTTGTTCAGTGCACCAGCAGTGCTCCTGATAGCTTAGCTGGCCATCTGCCTGCTGATCCTTTGAATAAATGGACAGTTCAGAGAATCAGACAGGTGGATAGTGGGTGTCCTGCAATGCCTGCTGCAGTTCAGGAGTTGACTGTTCCGCCTGAGTTTACATTAACAAAATCTGGAGCACCCTTTTTATTGTATGATAGTGGCAGTGAGCCTTACCGTTTTGTTATTTTTGCTACACCAATCAGTTTAAAGCTGTTACAGAAGAGTAATGACTGGATGCTTGATAGGATGTTTAAATCCTGCCCATTGTTATTCGATCAGCTGTACACCATTCATTGCCTCAGGTCAAGCTGTGTTGTTACAGCAGTATATGTGCAGATGTGTGCAAGGAAAAGCTGCTCCTATGCAAGGGTGTTTAGCAAGCAGCAAGAGTTGTGCCCTGATTTAACACCTGCCTCTGCAATAATGGATGTCAAGAGATCTGCATGGAAATTATTCTCTGCTGCATTTCCAAACACAGAGGTATGAGGCTGCTTCTTACATTTTGCTCAAACACTATGGAGGAGGATCCAAAAGTACCCTGAGATCCAAGTATAGTGCAGACCCTGATTTTGCACATCTTAGAATGCTACAATCCTTGGTTTTTGTACCCACAGGTGATGTTTCCTGCTTTGATGAGATGAGGGAGTGGGAGTTTTTCTCAGTACATGAGGAGATGTTAACACCAGTTCTTGTCTACTATGAGTCAACATGTATTGGGAGACAAAGAGGTCATGCTGGTAGAAGAACCGCTGCATTCCCACCTGAGCAGTGGAATTGTTTTGATGCCATAAGCCGAGGTATTGTACGCACAAATAATGCTGTTGAAGGGTGGCACCAATGCTTTAACTGCCGCCTCGGTGCTTGTCACCCTAATATTTGGAAGCTGATAGAATGCTTTAAGGAAGAACAGTCATTGACTGAGTTAAAGACTGAGCAATTGGTGTCTGGGACGGGAGGATGCTCTTAAATATGAAAATACAAGGATATGAATATCCGTGTAGAAAAAATAATATCACAGTATTCGACTAGAAGCAAATATGACTATTGCATGGATTAGCTTATAATTTCCAGTTCAAAGTTTGAAATTGGTGCTTTCTGTTCTGTTCTGAGAAGGTGGTGATTATCCGAGTGTGCAGTGTGTGCTTTCAATAAAGAAGTGACTTTTAATGTTCCACAGATTCCACAGACATGCAATCTACACCACAATCTACCTGATTGTTTTTTTTTCCACCGTCAAAATTCACCATTTTGATGCTGTATGACACCAATCTTTAATTTCAGTGAACTCACTATTTCTTAAATTCACCATTCTTGCTTCATGATTAGCGATTAAGTCGCTTATATGTTTGCTCAACATTCTTCTGCAGTAGCGATTTTAACAGTTGCTAAACTGCATTCACTATAATTGCTTCATGATTATTGCATTGCTAATATCACAGAACACCACTGTAACAGTAGATCTGCGAGAGGATCTCTTGCAGCAGACCATGCTGTCCCTCCATCCTTCCTCCTGGGTCTGGTAGAGCTTTCTGCTGTCAGTGGGTTTCCTCATGTTTCCATGTTGGTGGGCACCTTTAGCACCTCCTCATTTCCTCAGCAGGAGTCACTTTTCTCTGGTCTCTGGTGGGAGAACTGAAGAGGGAGCAGGGGCCGACCACTCTTATAGGGTTGGCTGACATCAGAGTGTGATGTCGAAGTGGGTGTCCCCCACATAGACTGCTATCTAGAAAAGTTTCCAGGTGGTCCTACTGCTTGATGGCAGTAGTTCCATAAGTGTGGGCTGCTGCAAGAGATCCCCTTGCAGATCTACTGAAATGGTAAGTTCTTGCATAACTGTACTTTTGTGTGCTCCAATCAGGATTCAGCAGCAGCGATAGAGAAGGACTTACATACAGCAACAGCAACCGGGATGAAGCACTCTGTGATACAGATGTCACACTTTCCTGCATAGCAAAATAGAATAACTGTTAGTGGCTTACATACATTTATAAAATGGGAATAGACAGTAAAAGCAAACTGATTGGTTAACTCCATCATTTTTTTTCACTTACAGCATGGAAAAAAGCAAATGCCTGTACCTGTACCTGCAGTGCAATGCAGATCCATCCAATGCAACTGCAAATGTGATTTCACTGCCATTTTTTTTGTGTGTGTAGTGAGCAAACTTGGAAGCCACAAAAGTAAATCAAAACACTCACAACAGTTAAAAAGTGTTTCTAGTGCAGAAATACTCCTAGAGTCCCTCCCAAGCTGCTCCCTTCCTCTCCTGAGCCCCGGGTATCATGGAAGAACTCCCTCCACACCCACAAACAGAGGGTGACCACTGGGACTTTAGTGAAATGTACTATCGTAGATGGTATCCTGCCACTGGCAAGACATACAGGAAACCACAGTCTTGCCAGCAGTCCAAGGCAGCAACCCACACCATAGCACAGCACCACTAGTGACACCAGCAAATAGAACAGCACCCAAAGGGACAGCAGAGGGACTATTTAAAATAAAATAACAGATTTTATTAAACGTACTTATTTAAAAAAAATACCAGTTTCTCAACATATACCCATTTGATAAGCACAACAACACACTACAGGATGTGGGTTATGCTCTGATAAATACACTTCTAGGGACAGTAAGGCATGAGGCTGCACTACGTCCCTAGGTGTGCATTTATCAGAGCATAACCCATTCCCCATCGGGTATTGCTTATGTAATGCTGGCCATAAACATGTTGCCTCTTACTGCAGCATGCTTTAAGATAGCTCCAGCTAACTGGATTAACTTCCCATTGAAAGCAAAAGGTTGCTGTAGCATGTGGTACATCACTTGCTGCAGCATTCTGCAGCAACTGTGAAGTTGTTGTTAGCCAACACTGTACACCTTAAGGGAGGAAAGAAGAGTTCCTGCCTCCCAGTAGCTCAGTGGGAATACTCCATTATTCCTTTTCCTTCAGTGTACTTGTCAAGTCTGAACTTAAATATTGTTACGGCATTAGGTGATACCATCTGCTCTGGAAGCCTATTCCGGGTGTCTACCACATGGTTTATGAAATAGTTCTTCTCAACATTTCCCCTGACTCGTCCTCCTTTCAATGACACTGTGTGTCCCCTTGTCCCATCCTCCTTATGTATTTTGAAGAGCTGCATTTGGTGTGTTGGCATTACCCCTTTGAGTTATTTGGAGAACATGATCATATCCCCTCTGAACAGCCCTAATTTTATAAGATGGCCATCATAGTTCATGTGCTCTAAACTGTCAACCACTTTTGCTCCTCTACTCTGCACCTTGCTAATTATACCTATATCTTCCTCAGATATGGGGACCAGAGCTTCACAGTGTACTCAAGGCAGTGTCCAACAAGAGACCTTTATAGTGGCATTGTAACAAATCTTGATCTGCATACAGAATTTCCCTTGATGCATATTGTGACATTGCTGGCTTCACTAGCTTTTGCCCTACACTACCGCTTCCATCTAAAGTTGCTGCTTAGCAGTATTCCAGTGTATTTTACCTGCTTGGTTTCAGAAATCTCATTGCCTTTTAGGTAGTAATTTGTCTTCATGCTGCCTTTTCCTAGATGTATCACCTTGCATTTCTCAGCATTGCGGTTTATCTGTCATTTCACTGTTCACATCCCAAGCCTGTCTAGCTCTTTCTGCATTTCTTCAATCTCCAGTTGAAATGTAACTACTTTTCCTATCCTGGTGTCATTAACAAACTTGGCAATCCAGCTGCTGATGTCTATCGGGTCATATACAAATATATTGAGCAAAATAAGTCTCAGGACAGATCCTTGAAGTATTTCGCAGGTCACTTGCTTCCATCTTGATACATTACCATTTAGAATGACCCTTTGTTTTCTATCATGCAACCAGTTTCACAACCCACCTCATCACATCCCAGTTACACCTAGGTTCTCTATATTATGAAGTAGACTTCTGTATGGTACATACTCAAATACTTTGCTGCTAGATATATGACATTGGCAGGTTTTGTTAAATCTATTGTAGTTCTCTTGTAACATTTCCCAAAAAATGTAGTGAGGTCTGGCATGGTTTCCCTTGCAGAATACAGATTGGGATGTTTAGTCCATTTTTTTGTAAGTTTTTAACAGTCCTTTTTTTATTATTGCATCAGGTACTATAGATTCCCTAGTACTGATGTCAAGCTAATTTGTCTACAGTTCCTTGGCTGTCTTGGAGCTTTCCTTGAAAGTTGGCACCCTGCAGTCCACTCTCAAATCAATGGGAACATAAACACTTGAGAACAATTGGTTAAATATAATTTCAGAGGTATAACTGATTCCTTATCTACATCCTTCAGAATTTGTGGATACTTTCAGTCAGCCTGCGCAGTCTTGTTTACATTTGCCACTTGCTGCATTTTATCAGCTTCTTCAAATATTACATATGTGCATTGTGTGTCTTTCTGCTCCCCTTTGAATAGCTCTTTACCATCTGACATCACCCCATCCATTTTCTCGGAATACTTACACAAAATACTCATTCAGGCATTCTGCTATTTAACCATCCTGTGTGATTACAATACCATTTTCCTGATCCTTTTGTGGAACAACAGTTAATTGTCAGACATTTAAAGCAGGTAATTTGCTGTTTCCTCCCTTGTTCTCCAAACTACACTGCCGTTTTTCTCATGGTTAGAGTCTTGTTCCTAATAGGAAGGTGTAGTGAGCCTTGATAAATAGGTTTCTCCTGACCACCAATCACTACCTCAAGACCCCCAATAAATTATTGAATGGTGCATTCTTTATGCACTCCAGTTGGGAACCAACAACAGTAAGACAACATTTCCAAACTAGGCAACTTGCTTTCTTCCTTCGTTGTCTTCTATATGTGGCTGTAGTCACATTCTTGATGGGCATAGGTAGTGAGTCTTGGTTATTTAGGCTCTCTAGACTCCCAATGACCACCACTGCCAACATGGGATCCCCAGAAACCATCACATTTTGCATTGTTTGTGTGTTCCATTTGGATGCCAGTGACGGGTGGATGTGGGGACTTTTTTCCTCCATCTTAAGTCTGTTTCCACCCAGTGGTCCCTAGCATAACACACACATGTGCAGGATGCCCTACATTGTTATCATCATGGCGTCTGCTGGCTATGCTACTTGATTTTCCTCTTGCTCCCTTCTACTGGTAAAGTTATTGCCTTGTAGCTCCCTGGTGTACCTAGTAAAAAGCAATAATCTGTTACTATGTAGTTACTCTGCTTCCTGCCTAACTACCCTGTCACATTATAATGATTAGGTAAACATTTGTGCACTAGCCATTACAGGTCTTTAGTTCATATTTGTAACCAGCCAAAAATGTTTTCTCTGTAGGGTCATTCGAGGCATAGATGAAGGCCTCAGAATTTTCTGACATAGATGCATCAAACTTTATTTTACTCACTCTTGCCTTATAACAATATAAAGATGTTCATTGTCTACAACGCTGAAATCTGTTAAAGCAGTGCAGTATTTTATTTACGAAATCACATTGGATATGTGACATTCTGTCTGTACTGGTAGGCATATATTGTATTCCACCAGAACTTACCCCTTCTGGCTGTGTTTCCCCAGATACAATAGCATTATCAATCCTGTGGTACCAAGGCATGTATCAAATCTTCACACACCTTAAGCATATTGTCATCCTGGATAAGAAGGCAGGCAAATGGGCACTGCTTAAATGCCCAAATTGGAGCCTCTGGACAGTCAACCCTTCTCCAGTACCCAGTGACATAGTCAGGACAACATACTTGGTGAAACCAGGTGTCACCATCGTGTACCTCCGTGCCATAGGCAGGCACAAATCCACACCAGCCTTCTTCCATCTACTGTTGGGTCCTTGCAGCTAACATACATTGGGGCACATTGGGGATGAGATGGTGCATCTTCAACTCAACTCCACCCACATTTCCCCAGCAGATTGGTATTCCTACTCCTTATCTTATTCTAGTCCCCAGAAAAAATTAACAGAGGTGCAAAAGGGTCCATCAATGACAGTCTTCTGGAAGAGTCTCCTTACTCCTTATTCCGCTACTCCCAGAAGTAAATTCCAGGCTCCTTCTTTTATACACTGGCAGTGGTTTCCTGGCTAGGAGCTGACTGTGACCTGAAAGATAACTCTTTAGCAACTAAACAGAACTGAGAGATAAGATGTTAGAATGCCTGCAGGTTGTGGGTGGAGTTACATAGTGCTTTGCAAAATCACTTGGTCACTGCTGCTGTTTTATTACTGGGTAATCTAAGTCCTCATCACTCCTTTTTCTAGTACTATTAATAGAGTCTGGCACTTAGCCTGTATCTCCTTTTTACGGCTGCATGATCAGAGCTCCACAGATTATATCTTTAAAAGAGCACTGTGGAAGCACATGACCAGACTGCAGAAGTGATGGCCACTGTGCCCAAGATGGTGGTACAGACTCAAACTGTGCATGTGAGAGTATCGCACACGCACAGTTCTGTCAGTGCCACCATCTTGGGAAGAGCAGACACCAGTGCAGCAAGAGCACAGCCAGAGCTCCGAGTACTCTTTTACTTGCTGTCGCTGCACTCTTGCTGAACTGAGCAGCCATAACAGCTCTGACCAGATTTTGTTTACCTTCATGTAGCTTGTGCAATTCTTTATTCATACTGTTGCCTTACTGTTGCATTTATTTTCTTATGAACCCATCTATCCAAGCTATTTGCTGTCTGTCTACAGTCCGTATTATTTTCTCTGATTTCTCCCATCCCTTATTTATCTCTGCCTAGACTTCCCTCTAACTTACTCCTGCAGCTGCATCCCTCCCATCTGTAATCCTCTGTCTCCCACCTAACCGTACACTACCACATATTGCACTTATCCTTTCTCTACTAACTTCCCCTGCCCCTACCCTATCTCTGACTTATCCTTAACTCATCAATCTTCTATAGTTTCAGTTTCTGCTTAGCTTTTATCCAACCCATAACCTTATTCCTCCTCTCTGCTCCCCTCTGCTTTCATTAGGGTTTCTTACCCTAACCCTTTTTTTGTGCAATATCAGTTTTCCATCTATTCTACCCTAGCCCTTTTCCTCTTCCCCCTTTTTCCAACTCCCCTCATTGCCTTATCTATAGTAGCATTCTCCCTTTTCAATCTCTCAAATCTAGAAGATCAGTCATCTACTCCCTACCTCTCCTCTGCCCCTCCCAACTGTAGAAAGTCCCGTTATCTTAGGTACATCATCACACGGCTGCTGTTGGGAGACATTGAACTAAACCCTGTCCTCCTCCCCCTCACTCTGTAAAGGTCTGACTGTATTCCATGTCAGCACTTGGAGCTTAGTTTGTAAGTCAGATCAACTTCTGCTGTGGGTTGTGCAACACCAACCTAATGACATTTTAATCACTAAGTCTCACCTCTCAGCCTGGATCAGTTAGTTATATGAATGTCACTATTGCAAGTCATGTAATCCACAGACTGGATGGTGGGAAATACAGTGGTGGGGGCAGTGCTATTAAGTACTGCATGTGGTGGGGGCAGTGTTATTAAACACTGCATGTCATTCTTAATCTCCTCACATGAACTCTGCCAGTACAATTTCTTGTTCCTCCCTTCCTCTGACCCTCATAATATTCACCGGTGGCACAGTATCTACTGCCACACGGGTACTAAACCTGACTCCCTTTTGGCATGCCATCTTCTCTTTCCACCTTTTTCTCTTCTAGTGAGCTTGTGGTTACTGGGAACCTCAACACCATTTGGCTCTCCCCTCTTGAAAAAGCACATCCAACAAATTCCGTCCCTCCACCTCATGCAGTTAATGTCATAGCTGATGATTATTATGACTTTTGGATTAGTAGTTGCAAATGTATAAGGGTTCACACTCTGATGTTTTATTTTTTGGTGAAATGTTGTGAAAAGATTTTTTCTATCTAGTAACTTGGCCACTTGTGCAGGGACATATCTCCCATTAGCATGCATAACCTTATAGGTCATAGGTATTACTGAGCATAATATAGACTTTCGTCTGTGATGCTTGCCTAGTTTATATTATATGATCTACTATCTAACTGATAAATGTATATTTAACCTGCCCCAAGTGTCTATCCAGATTAGCCTTACACTGATCCATTGTGTTGCTAGCTATAACCTTAGTAGGGAGTGCATTCCATACTGGAACAACTCTCTGATTAAACCATCTGGTTCTATTTTTTGATCTACAGTGATTAGTGTCCAGCTATAGAGGGTGAGATCTAGTCTCATACAGCTTGTCTTGGGTTGTAGTCTCAGGAACTCCCATAAATCGTGTTTTTCCCAAGCCCTATATGTTAAACACATATCTCCCCTCTGTCTTCTGTATTCAAGTATGTACATGTCCAGCTCCCGTAATCTTTCCTGGTAAGACATGTTCTTCAATCCCTCAATAGTTTTAGTAGCTCGTTTTTTTACCCTCTCTATCATCTGTAACTCTCCTTTTTTATATGGGGACCAGACCTGCCTTCCATATTCCAGGATGGGTCTTACTGGGGAAGAAAATAAGGGAACTACAACCTCTTGTTTCCTACTCTAAATATGTCTCAGTATGCAATTAAAAACTTTATTTCCTTTTCTAGTAATGTTAGTGCAATGAGTCTTGAAAGAAAGATCCCATGTGACTTGAATGCCTAGGTCCCTTTCCTCTCTAGTTTTAGATAGAGCTATCCCATTTAGCAATAATTATATTGTCTGTTGACTCTACCCATATGCATAATCTTGCATTTCTCCTGGTTTAAAGTTAATTTGTGATTTATTGTCCAATCCTGGATGTAATAAAAGGCTTTTTGAAATGCTGTTGCATCATTCTGGTGTTCTATTATTGCCCCTAGTCTACAGTTGTCCGCAAGTTTTAACAGCCAGATTTTAATGTGTAAATATTGGTTTGAGGAGACATATAAATTAAAGAGACAAGGCCCCAACACAGAACACTGAGGCACCACACTCATCACTGGTCTCCATTTGGAGAGCACTCCCTTTATACAAACTCTCTGCTTTCTTTCAGACAGCCACAAAGCCACCCATAATACCAGATTTTTGTGGAGACCATGTTTTTGCAGTGTAATTATCAATTCTGCATGAGGCAGCTTATCAAAGGCCTTTGAATAGTCCATAAAGACCACATCCACAGACTTCCCTTCATCCAAAGCTGTATTTACCCTGTCATAAAACTGTAAGATGTTTGGCAAGATCTCCCCTCCGTAAAGCCATGCTGAGTGTGGTCTAGTAAATTATTTTGTGCTAAATAACTTATGATAAAGTCCTTTATAATACCCTCCAATATTTTTGACAACACAGATGTTAAACTGACTGGTCGATAATTTGCTGGCTTGGCCATTGGTCCCTTTTTATACAGTGGAATAACCGTGGCTAATCTCCATGCTTCAACTGCAACCCCCTTGTCCACTGATTCTTGAAATATATGTGTTATAGGTGGGGCTAGTTCAATATACAGTGTTTTTAAAATTTTTAGATGTATGCTATCCAGGCCTGGTGATTTGTTTGGATTTTTTTTGTTGTAGCCTTTTTTGAACATCCTCCATATGTATTAGTATTGGGATGGTTCAATTATCAGTTTCATCTTTTACATGTACAGGATCCTTTGGGCTGAATATTGAGGCAAAGTATTCATTTTGCAGATTGGCCATTTGATGTAAATTGCTTATTATTTCATCTTCTTTGTTTTTTAAGGGGCCTACTGTGTTGTTAGGTTTCTTGTTTTATTTGTAAAAGGCTTTATACTTATCTTTGGTATTTGTAGCTAGTTTAAATTTAAAAAACTTATTTTGCTTTATCTCCTTTTTCATCTTTCTGTTAAGGTCCCTATAAACCATATGTTGATGTATATTTCTTCCCCCTTTATTCATTTTGAACATCTTATTTTTTTTATTAGTCCTTTAATTTTAGGTGTCATCCAGTTTGATGTATTCCCCTTATTTTTATATTTGGATCTCACAGGGATACATCTGCTTATTTTGAAATGATCGTAAAAACTACAAAATATGGAGATATTTGGTGATATAATTTCTAAGCTGTAGAGGTTTGTAATTTCACTAACTATTTGTGAATTCTATGCAAACATTCTAAAAATGTGGATGTTTAACTTCACTACCATTGCAGGTATACACTTAAGATTTGGCATGCTTACCCAATTTTAATGGATCCTGAAATCTAACACAGCTGGAGACATTTAGTTCAGTATTTTTAACTGAAAGTTAAAATACCACAGATTACTAATTGAAACAATTTCTCAAAAATTAATGGTAGTGTATTAATGAATGACACCAGAATTCCACTTATGGAACTTTTACAAAGCACTTACACTATCAGTACTACATCTGAAAAGCTGAGCTGGGCTGTTTCAGTTCTATAGTTCCTTCCTGTCTGAGTATGTTGCCCACCCCTTTTTCCCTATTAGCTTCTGATGGACTCTGTGGAACAGCTTGTCCCCCTGATAGCCTCCTTCTTCATTACAGAGACAACAAATGTCACACCTCAGACAGGACACAAACTAGGGTGGAGGGGGTCCAGAAGATGGCAACTAAAATGGTGCAGGGTTTGCATGGGAAGCCCTATAAAGAGAGACTGTGGGATCTCAACATGTACACTCTGGAAGAGATGATAGAGAAGGGACATGATTGTGATGTACAAATACTTCACAGGGGGGTTAAAAGGGTGCTGGTAGAGAATCTCCTTCAAATGAGAAAGTACACCATTACCAGGGGACATGTGATGAAGCTGGGGGACGGGGAGTTTAAGAGAGATGTGAGGAAACATTTCTTCGCATAAATGGTTGTAGACATGTACAGCAGACTGCCAGTGGAAGTAGTGGAGACTAAAATGCGGAGGGCTTCAAGCATGCTTCGGATAATCATGCAAATATATTACAAAAGAGGCAGAGAAGCAGAAGGGTTGTCAGACACCAGATAGAGTCTGTGGAGGCAGAATAGGCAGGAACACTTGGGCAGACTTGATGGGTCAAGCAGTCCTTTCCTGCTGACAGATTTGTATGTTTCTATAATACTAAGATTTATATTTCTATGCTATTTTTTTTTTTGAAGTTACAAGCTTCTTTGTAGCCTGATTTCATGACCTGTTGAAAAAAAAAGTTGATTCTAGGGAAGTTACTGATGTCATGTGATTTCAGTTGGGGAACTCATGGCATAATTCTCACTGCCAGCAATACTGTGTGACCACTAGTTCATACTGACTTTCCACCACCAATCACAAAATTCGCACCTCTTGGCCCATCTGATCTTTGTTTCCTGTGACCCTCCAGAATGTTAAGCCTGAACCTTTTCCAAAATCTGTATCTCAGCAACTTCTCCCAAAATGGATGCCTCATCCTTCCACTATATCCACACTGTCCTCAAGTAGATATTTTGTATCCCTCCCAAAATGTGTGCCTTGCAGCCTTGATTAAACGTGTGCCCCATAATCCTGCAATGTATGCACCATGCCCTTCCTGACCTAAATGTTGCACTCTGCATTCTTCCACCATGTTGTACAATACACCAGACCCCTCCTGAAATTTATGCCTGTGCCCCTCCTTAATTTTACACACTGAAACCCTATTGAAATGTGCACTCTGTATCTGAACCACCATGAGATTTATATCATGTGTACCTTTCAAAATCAGGGCCCCTTTACATTCCAAATGTGCCTACTGATCCCTACTGAAAATAGCTGCTCATGAAATTCCCAACATTTGCATCCACATGCCTCCTGAAATTTTGGGGTTTGCATCCTAATTGAAATTAGTGCTTAAAACACCTATCAAAATGTGTGCCAGTAAGAATCCAAAAGTGTGAGGCAGTACCACTCCCAAAATTCATACCCTACACCCGTACCAAAATACATAACCCGCACCCTTCTGAAATTATGCCTCAAATCTATCCTGAAGTTTACATATTACACCCTTTCTGAAACTTTGTCCTACTCATCTTTTAATTCATATCACAAATACTGTTCTTCCTGTAATTTATGCTTCACGTGCCTCACAAAATTTATGCCCTACACAACCTTACAAACTGTGAGCTCTGCGACATCCCAAAATCTGCTTCCAGCACCCATACTGAGATTTATCCACAGAACCCTTTCCAAATGTTGTGCCCTGCTTCCCCCTGCAATGTGCACCCCACTTCCTTCCTGACATTAGCTCCCTATGTACCCTACCCAAAAGTTGTGCCTCACACAACTCAAAATTTATGTCAGTACACTTCACAAAATTTATACCCTACAACCCTCCTGAAATTTAGGCTCACACCCCTTCCACCAGCCCATTGGTATGGACACTGCTTAGGATTTTGGTAACTTGGGAACAAGCCAGGGTCATCAGTAGCATGCTAAGGAGGAGGACTGAGCATCTTAGAGGATGCTCCTCTCCTTCAGGTGAGGTTCATCCATTTTTTATCATATAAGCACTACTTAAGGGAGTCTTTTTTTTTATTTTAGTTATTTAACCAGGTGAGACACACTAAGCTGAAATCTTTTTTACAGGTGCAACCTGGGAGCACAGGGAAGTTAAGTGACTTGCTCAGGGTCACACAGTATGCAAGTGGAAGTTGTGGGATTCAAACCCACATCTGGTCTTCTGGATATCACCAGCATTTAGGTCAGGAGGGGCGTGGTGCATACAAGGATATACCTACCTAAATTTTGTGAGGAGTCTTGATAGCATATAGTACCTCCAATAGGGACAGAAGAGGGCGGGGAGATGAAAGGGTCTTGCTTGTTGTGCACACTACTGCGTAGTCATAGCCCAGCATCTCAGAGGAGAAATGGGAAAGATAAACTATCCTCCAGTGTAATGACACTGGTATGCTCAGGAATGATGCCACCCACCATGCCCAGCATGAAAAATCCCAGCTGCTACTGGATTCTGAATGTTACAGTTGCAGAGTTGTACCACACCCCACTGAACCTGCCATGGGAGGATCTCTCCCCTCAAGACAGGAAAGTGGGTGCTCTTTGGGGATCTCTGGGGATCAGTGACAGGACCTGGTAATAGCCTAGTTGATGGATACTGGACTGGGGATGAAAAAAGAATTAGAAAAATCTGCACCACTCCTAAAATGTTCATCCCATACCTCTCCTAAAGTGTAAGCACCCCACCCCTTCTTAAATTTGCAATATGAATCCTCAGGCATTTGTGCCCTGTCCCTGACCAATACCTTTGCCCTACATACTGCCCAAAATGTGGGCCATGCATCTCTTCTAGAATTTTGCAATACACCTTCCCAAAAATTGTACTCCACACCACTACCAAATGTCTCTGAGAGGTATTGTATGGAGTGCTAATTTTAGGAGACATGTGGGGTGCCAATGTTTTGAAGGGATGTGGATTATACATTTTTGAAGGACTGCAGGGCAGCAAAATTCAGGATTACAGGGTGCACATTTTAGGGGTGGAACTGGGTGCAAATTCAGAAATGGAATATGACACCATTTTTAATAGTTGGGTGAAGTACAGTATGAAAACTCAAGGAATGCGGGGTACAACATTTGATAAGAAGGTGGGCAACAATCCTGAAAGAGCTACGAACATATGAAATTTTCCAGCAGATAAAGGCCTAGAGGTCTATCAAGCCTGCTCAAATGTGCAGATTGCACCCTTTATTCTGCAGCTGCCCCTCCCTTCCACCCTTCCCCTCTATTGACCCTCCCTCTTGCCCTGTCCCATCCCCTTTTGAAGCAGTCCACTGTTCTACTGGATACCACTTCTGCAGGTACGTATTCCACCCAGCTACCACCCTCTCTGTAACAAAGTGTTTCCTCATCTCCCTCCTGAACCTTCTTCCCTCCAGTCTCATATCATGGCCCCTGGTGTCCCTCCCCTCCCTTACTTTGAACAGCCCTTCTGTACCTGTCTTGTTTATTCCTTTCATGTACTTAAAGGTTTCAATCATGTCCCCCAGTGCCTCCTCTCATGCAGTGAGTACATGTTCCACTCCCTCAGCCTCCTCTTGTATGATAAGTTCCCCAGTCCCTTGATCATCTTTGTCGCCCTGTGCTGCACCCCCTTCAGTAACTTAATGCCCCTCTTCAGATACGGGTGACAGTACTGCATTCAGTACTCCAGGTGCGGTCTAACTAATGACATATACAGTGCCAGAATCACCTCCTCCCTCCTCAAGGATATACCCCTTGCAATGCAACCCAGCATTTTGTTGGCCTTTGTAGCTGCCTTCCTACATTGTGATGAGTTGTTCATTGACCCTGTAATAAGCACCCCAGATCCTTCTCCTCTGTCTGGGCTAGCTGCACTCCTTCCGGCTGATAACTCCTCCTTGGGTTCTTCACCCCAAAATGCAGCACCTTGCACTTTTTGGCATTAAACCCCAGTTGCCAGGTGTCTGACCAGGTTTCAAGCTTTGCCAGATCATTCTGCAACCTCTGCCATCCCCCTAGGTCATTCACCACCACCCCTACCTTGGTATCATCAGCAAACAGACTGATCTTGCTCTTGATGTCCCATGATATGTCTGCAATGAATATTCCAAACAACACTGGTCCCAACACCGAGCCCTGTGGAACACCGCTTGTCACTACCCTTGGGTGTGAGAGCTCCCCACCCACCACCACCCTCTGTTGCCTTCCTGAAGCCAGTACCCTACCCATCTCACCAGCTTTTGCACCTGCCTAATGCTTTCTAACTTACTTCCCAGCCTTCCATGTGGCAACGAGTCGAATGCCTTACTGAAGTCCGGATACAGGACATCCACTGCATGGCCCCTGTCCAGTTGCCTAGTTACCCAGTCATAGAACTCCGCCAAGTTGGTTTGGCAGGATCTGGCATGTATGAAGCCATACTGTCTGCTGTCCTGTAGTCCTTTGGCCTCTAGGAGGGTCACCAGCCTCTCCTTCAGGATAGTCTCCATCAGCTTACCCATGATGGATGTGAGGCTCACTGGTCTATAGTTCCTCAGTTCATCTTCAGGGCCACTCTTGTGGAGGAGCACCACATGAGCCATCCTTCAGTGCTGAGGTACACACCCTGAGTGTGGTGAGTTATTAAATAGGGCAGCCAAAGGTCCCACAAGGACCTCTGCCAGCTCCTTCAGTACCCTGGGATGGATGCCATCTGGGCCTGGTGTCTTGTCTACCCTCAGTGTCTTCAAACCCTCCCAAACTCTGCCCTCCATGATTTCCCCATCTGTCACCCCCTCCGCCCCTGTTTCTGCCATTCCTTCCCCCTTGGGTATCACTCCCCTCTTCTCCTTAGTAAATACTGAGCAGAAGTAATAATTTAGCCTTTCTGCCTTATTGCACCCTGCTTCCACCGAACCCCCCTCTTTCCTAATCCTTACTATGTGTTCCTTACAGCTCCTTTTCTCCCTGATGTACCTAAAGAAGTCCTTCTCCCCCTTCTTAATGCCTTGTGCCAGCCTGAACTCCATAGATGCCTTGACTCCCCTTACTGCCCATGTCACCTCTTTCGATTCCATCAGGTACTCCTTCCTGTCCTCCCCCCCTTCCTGTTTTCTTGTATCTCCTAAAGGCGGCTCTTTTCCTCCTTACCTTTTCCATGACCTCTTTGCTCAACCAGCTCGGTTTCTTAGCCCTAGCCTTTTTGCTCTGGGCCTTGCAGCAGGTTTTGGTTGCCTCCACTATCCCCAGATTTATGAGCTCCCACCTCTGTTTAGTGCCCATACTAGGTTGAATTCTGGCCAGGTACCCTTTTACCACTTCCCCCATCCTCCCAAAGTCAGCCCTCCTGAAGTCCAGCACTTTTGTGCTGGATTCCACTCCTTCCTTGCCCATATCCAATGTGAGCTATACTGAGTGGTGGTCACTCCCTGACAGCAGTTCTTCCACTGTAAGTTCTCTCACAAAGTCCCCATTTGCCAGCACAAGGTCAAGGGTATTCCCTAACCTGGTTGGTTCACTGACCATTTGCAGCAGGAAGCTGTCCTGGAAGGCATCCAGCAGTATTTTCTCCCTTCTATTCCTGGCTGTTAGGGTACTCCAGTCCACTCCTGGCATGTTGAAGTCCCCCACAATCACTACACTACCCTTCTTGCAGGTCCTCCTGATCTGTCCCGCTAGTTCCCTGTCTAACTCCTCTGAGAGGGCGGCCTGTACACCACTCCCATTCTGAGAATCCTATTCTTGGAATCCTGGATTTGCATCCAAAGTGACTCCATACTACCCTCCTCCCCTTCCTCCCTTACACACTTCAGTTCTTCCTTCACATAGAGTGCCACCCCCACTCCTTTCCCAATCATCCTGTCCCTACGAAATAACCTGTACCCTGGTACAGACAGGACCCAGTTATTGTATTGGGTGGTCCATGTTTCTGTGATGGCTGCAATGTCCACTTCTCCCTCTGCCATGAGCACCTGTAACTCTGCAGTTTTCCTCCTAAGGCTCCTAGCATTAAGGGTTACCACCTTCCACCCTCCCCCCATCCTTCCCTCCTTTGCTAGCATCACCAATAGTACTTGCCATTTGCCCTTTGTCACTGTTATGGGGGGTTAGCTCATATAGTTTCCCAACCTGTGGTCTCTGCATGTCTCTTGCCCACTGGCCACCTCTGGCTCCTAGTTTAAATTCCTGACTTCCTCTACATACTCCTCCATCCTCTGTTTCAACACTTTCTTTCCCTCCTCACTCAAGTGTAGTCTGTCCTTGGCATAGAGACTACTGTCCTCCCAGGTCCCTCCCCACCCCCCAATAGCCCATACCCTTTAGCATGACACCAGGTTCTTAGCCATCGATTAAATTCTCAGCTTTCTTTTTGTGCTTGCCTTGGGCACTGGAAGTATCTCTGAAAAAGTTACTGATGTTCTTGCCCCTTCACATAATTGTCCTAGTTCCTCAAACCTCCTCTGGACTATATCTACTGTCTTGTAAGCCAGGTCATTCATCCCAAGATGTATAATTAAATGAGGTTTGTCCCAACTCCTTCTAGCATATTTCAGAAAAGATTGTCTCACCCTTTCTGCTGTCATTCCTGGCATGGCCTCCACCCAAATATGACTATGCCTCTCCCCCTTGCTACCCCAGTGTAGTGATAGTATAATATGTTGATTATTGTCACTCCATTTTGTATGCTATTTCATGTAATGTATGTCATTTTATACTCCATTTTGTATTGTGTGACTCCATTTTACATGCTGCTTCATTTAATTGGTGTTTTGCTCTTTAGATAGCCTCATTATTATGTTTTGCTTCAGACAGTGTATTTTGCTGACTTGAAGGTGCATATTATCAGGCAACCTGTTTTGTAGTTTTGTTTAAACTTCTGCTTAGCTCATAGTGTTCTAGGCACCGGCCAGTGTTTGGAGCACAATGACCCTAGCAGGTGTAGGAATTCTGAGCAGTCCTTATGGTGTGAAATTGCAGCATCCTGGGAGCCCGCCAGCTTCTAGAATGTGGCAAACAACACTATGAAGGCTGCACTTATTTTTAGCATAGAATAAGATATAAATGTAGCTTCTCAATGCCTGGTTGGAAGCCTCATCTGCAGGGTGGACGATCGCTGTGGAACTTTCTCCCGGTTCAAGACTCCTAGCCAGGCTGACAGGGGGCTCCCAGCTATGGGAAAAGGCTTGGATGTAGCTTAGAATCGGTGATGTATCATGTTTTGCTTAATTGAAGTGTATATTAATGCTGATAGTAATATTGCTAATGAATGAATGCTAAAGTGTAATCATTAATGCTGATAGTGACATTGCTGCTAAATGAAGTGTAATTATCTTTTGCTTGCAATAAATTGTGCTGATGTGTGAATGCCAAGTGTGATTATTCCTTTGTGACTCTTCGATTAGGAAGACACCCAGCTGACTCCTTTTAGTATTGAGTCCCCCAGCACTAGGATTCCCTCTTACTCCCTGCTTGCTTCCATTCACCTCCATCTCTCATTCCCGGCTCCTCTTTTTCTTTCTGCACATTATTTCCCCCTTTTTCCCCCTGTTACAATTCTCCCAGCTGAACTTTTCCCCACTGTGGTTTGGTCCAGGCATTTATCAATTTATCAATTACTCCTCCAATTGCCTCACCTCCCTCCTCCTTCTTCCCCTCCAGCAGCGTAAAACTATTTTCTGAAGACCCTTCATAAATGCCCACTTCCTCTCTCTTCATAGTAACCTGTTCCCTCCTTTCCACTCCATGACTGTTGCCACTTCTTCTCCTCCCCTTACAAGTCGCTGTCTCCTCCTTCAGTTTGTCTTTTGTCTCCTAACCTGGTTTCTCCAGCAATCATTCTTCCTGGCCTGGGCACCTTGGTCTCTGCTTCTCTTCTTCTGACCCTCTCCTCACCACTGTTGGCTCAAATTGCCCTCCCTCATCTTCCCTCCCTCCAGTATTGGGCTAAACCCACCTCCGGTCTGCCTTGCCAGTCTTAGTTCTTTCTGCAGACCCTCGATCTCCTTTCTAAGTTTTTCTATGTGGTTGCACACTAAACATTCCCCCACCCTCCAGGCAATTTTTAAAAATACTGGTACACTGCAGTTGTTACAGCCCACCACCCTGCCCATTGCTCTCGTTGCCCATCAGTGACCCCCCACTCTTCCAGATGAAGGATATCAAACACTCCTCCAAGTCTCCCCTCTCCCCCCTCTATCAGTGCAAAACATTACTTTTCCATTTCTTAATGTCCCTTACCCCTTTTTCGTACATGTCTAGATAGATTGAACAACTGCTTTTTACATACCTATCCTTCCTGTCCACACCCAAAAAGAGACTTTAAGTAGCTATTGTACAACCTTCTTCAAACTCCTGCTCCTCCTTTCCACAATGTAAATAGCAATGCAAAGAAGTAACAATGAAAGCTCCTTGATTTGAATTAACTTCCCTTCCACTGAGATAGCAGTCACCTCTTCGCTTGCTGCTGTTCCTTTCCTGGATGTCTGCTTTTGCTACGACAGGTGCATGTCCTTTGCCAGTTTGGGGAAGTGATGTCAGAACCCCTGGTATAAAGTAAATCATGGACATGGGGTGGGTGGGGTGAGGGGCAGGAAGGGTGGGACCAGCCTGTACCTTCCAGAAACAATCAGGTAGCTGAGACCCCTGGTCAGACCATTAGCATCCTTCCCCAATATGCACTAAACTTTGTAGCTAGTGAAGCCAGCAAAAAGCAATTACAATTCCACTCAAAGCACAAAAAATAGGTTTGCTACCAAAAGAAACAGATCTCCAATTCAAACAGCCTCACCAACAACACATCAGAATAGGCTTGAAATTAGAAGATGTAAGTCTCCAATTCAAAGAAACAGCCCCAATAAATCACACCAATAGGTTTTAAATCAGAAGAAATAGGCCTCCACAAATGCAGCCTGCTACACAGTGAAACATCAAATAAATGAGCCCACTTATAGCCACAAAAATAGGTTTCAAAATTCCAACAGGCCCAAAACAGTACCCTGCTAGCCCCTTAGAAGTAGTAAGAAAGAAAAGAAATAACCTTCTTCCAAGTAAAATCCACAAGAAACAATGTAAAACAGCAAGAATCAGCTACTGTACTGGAACTGATCTGATCCCTTCCCCTTCTGGTTGCTTCTGAGAAGCCAAAAGCAACTGACTCCACAAACCTGATTCAGCTCTGCCTCCAGTTAGTTAGCTGAGTGAGACCTGGCCAGACCATTAGCACCCATCCCTTACTATGCACTGAACTTTGCAGCTAGTGAAGCCAGCAAAAATCAATCACAATTCCACTCAAAGCACAAAAAATAGGTTTGCTACCAAAAGAAACAGATCTTCTTGGTTGAGAAGCTGTTAGAAGAAAACTTCAGCATGACAGCAACATTTAGGAGTGGTACTGTAAGTGTCATGAAGTAGGGGAAGTTTATGTGGCACAAATTTTGGCAAAGTAGTAGGTCATAAGAGTGGGATATGGGTTGCCAAATTTGGGAATGGTAAGTGGTGCAGAATGTGGCATGACCATGGGCAGAGAAAGGGAAAGAGTGGGCATACAGATTTTGGAAGCGGTGCAGACTGAGTATTTCAGGAGAGGTGCAAGGAGCATAGTTTAGGAGGAGGGAAAGGTGCCAGTTTTGTTATTGGTGGTGGAAAGTCTGTATGGGCAAATGGTTATATAGAGAATACGCAATGGACTGTCTCAAAATATGCCATTTATCTTCATGAGTGAGGGGCAGGACAATAAGTCATGCGTGGCAGAGCCACAGATAAGTACATTAAGTCCTGTACTCCCACAACTGATAAGTGGCATATTTTATATATATACTGTATATTAGAGGCAAAAAACTCTGTTTAATGCATCAGTTAGGGTTGTTCCACAGCAACAAAAGTGAGGAAATTCGGTGTTAGGGTTGAAAACCCCCCTTGGACCCCCCCAGCCCAGCCCCCCAATTGGCATTGGGGTGCACATTGGGGTCATTGGCCTAACGCTCACCACATCACATGTGTAAAAAGCAGAGGTATAGAAGAATGGGGTGAGAGTTAGGGACCGACGACCCAACGCAGCACCCCGATGCCGGTTGGGGGAGTGGGCTGGGGGGTTCAAGGGGGGTTTTTCAACCCTAACACTGAATTTCCTCACTTTTGTCACTGTGGAACAACCCTAAATGATGCACTAAATGGAGTTTTTTGCCTCTAATTTCCCTTCTTTTTGAGAATGATGATGACAAATAGTGAAAGTAATGCAGCGGCAGAAGCACAGAGCCCTTCGTGCCCCACGCTTCCGCCACATCATGTCTTGTGACATAGTAACAGGAACAGCAACACAAACAGAAGCGCCAACAGTGGCACACATGGTAACGGAAATGTAAATGGTAAAGGAAACGTTAATAGAAATGCAAATGCAAAGTGGCGCCAAAGCGAACAGAGACGCAAATGGATATTGAAGCACATACGAAAACACAACTGGTAACACGAACAGTAATGGCAGTGGTATTTTAAATGGAAATGTTAAGTGTCACAGCAAAAAGAACGTGAAAGGGAACAGAAACAAAAATGTGAACGAGAGCGCACACGTAAACGCAAACCATAACGCGCACAGCCACGGTACCGCAATAGTAAACGCAAATGGTAAAGTTAACATGAAGAATAATGCCAAAGGAAACAGAAACCGGAATGGAGGTGCATATGGAAATGCAACCCGTAACGTGCATGGTCACGGAACCGCAATTGTTAACGCAAATGGTAACGGTAACAGCAACAATAACGCCAAGGAAAGAGAAGTGCAAATGCAAGCAAGTACAGAAACACAAACCATTACATGCACAGTCATGGTACCGCAATTGTAAATGCAAATGGTAACAGTAACAGCAAAAATAATGCCAAAGGAAACAGAAACGAAACAGAAATGCAAGTGTGTATGAAAATGCAAACTGTAACACACATGGATGGTACCGCAGTTGCAAATGAAACTGGTAATGGTAACAGCAACAATAATGCCAAACAACACAGAAACACAAACGCAAGCGAACACGCAAACCATAACGCACACGGTGGCGTAGACGGTAATGGTGCCACAACTGGTAACAGAAACGCAACTGGAAACGTTAACTGGCACAGTAACGAAAGGGCACACCCTTCTTTTCCCAAACAAAAGCATTGGAAAACACAGTGAAAACAAAGAATGTATACATAACAGTGGGCCTCGTAGCAGAAAATGAGGACTTGGAATATTAAATTACTTATATCTCCAGAACCGTACAACGTAGAAAAAAAATGTAAATTTCATATGAATTATGACTTTCCTGGCTAGTTTAGTACTCAGCCCCCTTTAGGGGGCTCAGTATTTTTGTGACGAAAAGTCCATATCTCGCACCGTTTCCGAGATACGGGGCCCGAAATTGCATAACGGGCGCCGTAATGTTATCCAATGGGAAAAAGCGTTAACTTCAGAGTACCATCACTGTGCTGCCCTGTAATATTTTTTCACCAAACCACCAAAAGGCACATCAGTGGTATGTTGGCTTTCTTCCCTCCAAATTTCAGCCCAAAAGACCAAACCATTATTTTGCAGCAGGGCGGCAAAGGATTCCTGTAATGCGGCGAACGCCGTAATGTTATCCTATTGGAAAAGTGTAGATTTTGGAGTTCCGTAACTTTGTCGCCCTGTAATATTTTTTGACCAAAATACTGAACAGCACATCTGTGAGATGTTGGCTGTGTTTCCTCCAAATTTCAGCTCAAAAGACTAAACGATTCTTTTGCAGCAGGGTGGCAAAGAATTGCTGTCATTTTGCCATAGCCTGGAAAAGTAGTGAAACAATTTGCGAAAGTTTTCGCAAAACTTTGCGACACTTTCGTGAGTGCGATACTACTTTGCGAAAGTACTTTTTCCAGAAACTTGAAAAACATATTTCTAGGGTGTTTAACCTCAAAATAAAGACATGCCTACCATTCTCAGGGTCCGACTAAGTAAACACAAAAATAATTGTGTTGCTAGAAGGTCCCAAATTTAAATACCAAGCATTTTTCTGATCACCAACTGAAAACAAAATGGTGGATTTGCAAAAGTAAAAGGGCCATTTGCTAAAGTAAAAACTGCATTTGCGAAAGTGTTGAACTTTTTGTTAACTTTCCCCATTGACTTATAATGGGAAATTAATTTTTGAATAACTTTTGAACCGTTTAATATTTTTTCACAAAATCTTCAAAAGACACATCGGGGACCCCGGCCGCACGCTCCCTGTAGTTTTGGACTGGTCACGCAAACTGTGCGACCTGTAGGGATGAGCAAAAATTTCAAAAAGTGTAAATGCGCGCGGATCATGCTTAATAACTCCCGCCAGCCACCATATATCTGAACAGTACGAAGTTGGCATATCCCAAGATGTATGGTTCTTGATCGTGTATTCCAAATTTCAGGTAAATCCGTTGAACAGTTGCAAAGTTATTAAGGTGCAAAATTTTAGGTTTAACATAAATGGCTCCTCAATCCTAACTATGGTAGCACTACCATGCTACCATAATATATTACGGCACGGTAGTGCTACCATAGTTAGGTTAGGAGCCATTTCATGTTAAACCCCAAACTTTGCACCTTTAATAACTGGTAACCGCTTGATGGATTTGCCTGAAAGTTTGAATACATGATCAAGAACCATAGGCCTTGGGATCTGCCAAGTTTCGTGAGTGGCTCGATATACTGCTGTGGAGTTATTAGCTTGATCTGGCGCGCCGCTGCCACGCTTTTTTCTGAATTCTACGTCGCACCTACAGGTCGCACGTTTGCGCTGACTCGGTCCGAAATCTTCAGGAACGCGGTGGCCAGGGTCCCCCTAGTGCCTTTGAAGATTTCATGAAAAATATTAAACGGTTCAAAAGTTATTCGAAAAACAGTTTCCATTATAAGTCAATGGGAAAAGTTAACAAAAGTTCAACACTTTCGCAAATGCATTTTTTTCTTCGCAATGGCCTGTTAATTTCGCAGAATCGCCATTTTGTTTTCAGTTGGTGATCAGAAAATGGTTGCCATTTAAATTTGGGACCCCTAGCAACCTAATTTCTTTGTATTCACTTATTTCGGACCCTGAGGATGCTTGCCATGTCTTTATTTTGTAGAATGCACCCAGAAATATGTTTTTCAAATTTCTGAAAAGTATTTCGAAATTACTTTTCTTTCGTATTGTTATTGTCAGAACTTTTGCGAAAGCTTCGAAATTACAACAGTAGTTTTCCATCTGTGGACAGTGACAGCTGATTCTTTGGCACTGCGCTGCAAAAGAACCGTTGGGAGTTTTGGGCTGAAATTTGGAGGAACGGAGCGACATCTCACAGATGTGCTTCTCAGTGCTGTATTGAAAAAATATTACACAGCAGCAAAGTTATGGCACTCAAAGTTGATGTTTTTTCCCATAGGATAACATTACGGCGCCTGATGCATTACAGAAACCTTTGGCACCCTGCCGTATCAACGGTTTTTCCTTTTTCCTGAAATTTGAGGGAAGACAGCAAGCCCACAGATGTGCCTTTCAGTAGTTTGGTGAAAATATCACACAGCGCGTGTTACGGCACTCCAAAGTTTACAGTTTTCCATAGGATAACATTACGGCGCTCGACGATTACAGAAATCTTTGGATCCCTGGCTGCAAAATAACTGTTTGGTCTTTTTTCCTGAAATTTGGAGGGAAGGCAGCAGCCAACAGCCTGAGATGTGCCTTTTCAGTGGTTTGTGAAAAAACATTACAGGGAGGCAAAAGTTATGGTGCTCCAAACTTTTTTCTTTTTTCCCATAGGATAACATTTTTATGCTGCTGCCTTTCAGGGGCCCATATCTGGAAGCGGTGCATGAGATACTGGACGTTTCAGTTGGAAAATTTCTTAGCCCCTCTACTGGGGCTAAGATTCAAATTAGCCAGGACAGTTGTAAATAATAAGATTTTTAATTTTTTTCTATGTCGTACGGTTCCTGAGATATAATGTATTTAGTATTCCAAGATCTCATTTTCATGCTCGATACTCATTATTATGCATACATTATTTGTACTCACTGTCTTTTCTCTATGCAGGTTTTGGGGAAAACCAGCCTGTGCACTTACATTAGTGTTACTGTTGCTCGCTATGGAATCTGCACTCCTTTACCTTCCTACCGCTGACGCCTGCGCCACCATGTGAGTCATCCTTGCGCTTTTCATTTGCGCTTCTTGTGTTTCTGTTACTTTTTTGCCATTTGTGTGTACCGTGATTGTTTCTCTTTCTGTTTCACTTTGCGTCACCATGCCCATTGACATTTCTGTTTGCAGGCACCATGTTACTATGTGACAACACATCACGTGGCAGACCATTCCCGTCTACGCCACCATGTGCGTTACCCTTTCTGTTCTCATTCACGCTTGTGTTACCATGTGCGCCACTGCTAGCATTTCTGTTTGCGTTGCTGTCCCTGTTAGTATGCCACATGACAATTTGGGCCCCGTGCTCCCGCCGCTGCATTACATTCACTATTTCTCGTTATCATTCTCAAAAAGAAGGGAAATTAGAGGCAAAAAACTCTGTTTAATGCATTAGTTTGGGTTGTTCTACAGCAACAAAAGTGAGGAAATTCGCTGTTAGGTTAAAACCCCACTTGCACCTCCCCCACCCACCCACCCCCAACTGGCATTGGGGTGTGCATTGGGGTCGTGGGTCCTAACTCTCACCCCATTCTCCTATACTTCTGCTGCTTTACACATGTCATGGGTGAGAGTTAGGCTGATGATCCCAATGCACACCTAAGCCACCACTGCATGGCCATCCTTGCGCTTTCATTTTCGCTATGCTTTGTTACTTTTTGCCATTTGTGTGTGACCGCACTGTTTCTTCTCTGTTTCACTTTTGTCACCATGCCCATTGACATTTCCATTTACAGGCATCATGTTACTATGTGACAAGACATCGCGTGGCACACCGTTCCCATCTATGCCACCGTGTGGGTATCTTCTGTTCTCATTAAGCGCTTGTGTTACCATGTGTGCCACTGTTAGCATTTCTGTTTCATGCTGTTGCCCTTAGGCTATGCCACAAGACATCATGTGGCGGAGCGCCGGGGCCCACCTGACATTATATCTACTATTTCATTATCATTCTCAAAAAGAAGGGAAATTAGAGGCAAAAAACTCCGTTTAATGCATTAGTTAGGGTTGTTCCACAGCGACAAAAGTGAGGAAATTCGCTGTTAGGGTTGAAAACCCTAACTCCGAATTCACCCCCCCAGCACCACACACACAGACACACACACATTCAGGTATGGGGGAGGACCAAGTCAACACAACCAATGACAGACATCCAGCAGCAGGTGACAGAAATAACAAACAATTGTCTAAATGTACTACGAGACATCCCCACCCACCTGACCAGGTACTGCATGCTCAGTGGAGATCAACAGCAAAACTGGAGGCCATGCACAAACGTACACATCCCTGATTGCAGCTGCACACAACGTATCACACTTAGTAGTTGCATGGCCTTACCCACCGATGCCTCACACCAGACCACACCACTTGTGGGGGCCACCTGAGCAATAGAGTTCAGCAAAACCAAGAGTTGTACAGGTATAATATCTCTGATTATAACAAGGGTTTGAGAAATGCAGCTTCTAATTGACTGTAAACATTGTAACAGCCTTATGTTTAGTTTTATTAACATACATGTAGAGCCTAACCATATGATGAACATGGTTTAATGTTGTTTAAAAACAGTTTATTATGATAGCAATAAGCCACTCCCAGGTATTATGTTAATGGTCAGTTTATCACTGTCTAGCGACATGTGGCACTCGGCTATGCCTCATTCAACATTAAACCCATACAGGGTGATTAACAGACCATTTAACATAACTGTTGGTCATGCCTTATTGCTTAATTGTCTTTATGAGTAGATACTCTCCCTCTGCTAGGCACTGCAGCAGCTTTGCAACACAGTGTCCCACCCAGTTACACCACACTGTCTAGTTACTGGAGAATGGCTGTGAATATGAACTCATGAAGATGAACAGTGTAACTTGATCATTACAGTCATCGAAACCCTAGTGTGATTATAACTGACAGAGTCAGTGATAGAGGATAATCCCTGCTGCCCTAGTACACTTACCCCATTGTGAGTTAAATCAATACTAAAAGACATTCTGTTTATATCTACACCATACCTACCTGATTCCTGTTGTACCACAATTAACATAGTTGTCACTTTGATAGCATCAGTGACAGAAGTGTGGCAAAACCCAAACAGTAGGCATACAGCCTGAGTATGAAACAACTGTTAAAAAAAATCACACTGTGCCCATAAGTGGCTTAGATCACTCATTGCAACAATAGTAAATGTATTACTATTTGAATAAGTTAGTCATCACAGATGCAGTGAGATTGTCTTTATCAGGTACAACATACTCAGTAAGTGCCTACAGGAAAATCTATCCTATATACATCTCCCGATACAGGTACATCATTGTTGGCTCAGTAGTGCTATGATATTTAGAAGTTGCTTGGCCTGATCCATGCAATTATAATGTTTCTTACAAAGAATACTTACTGCATCTTTAGTATTGAAACACACTGAAGGTCTATGTATGTACATCAGCAGTACACCTTCATCAGTAAGAATGCATGTGATACTGGCAGTACGAATTTCACAGCGTTGAACAGGCAATGCTTTTCCATACGTTTACATCAGCCTCTCTATGTTGAGTAAACCATTGCAGTAAATGTACTACTATGTAAATCACCTACTAAATGTTTCACTACTTTTATCTTGAGCATGCTAGTGTCTTGTAGTTAATTTATGTGCTTCTCTTAATTAATGTATACTCACTAGTGTTAAAACCTTTCTACAACTGTCATCATGCACCTTCAGCATTTATATTGAATAACGGCACAGTACCAGTTGTGGTGTGGTGTGGGGCATCGGTAGGTAAGGCCATGCAACTACTAAGTGTGGTACGATGTGTGCAGCTGCAATCAGGGATGTGTACGTTTGGTGTACATGGCCTCAGTTTTGCTGTTGATCTCCACTGAGCATGCCGTACCTGGTCAGGTGGGTGGGGATGTCTGGTAGTACATTTAGACAATTGTTTGTTATTTCTGTCACCTGCTGCTGGATGTCTGTCATTGGTTGTGTTGACTTGGTCCTCCCCCATACTTGAATGTGTGTGTGTGGTGCTGGGGGGGGTGAATTCGGAGTTAGGGTTTTCAACCCTAACAGCAAATTTCCTCACTTTTGTCACTGTGGAACAACCCTAACTAATGCATTAAACAGAGTTTTTTGCCTCTAATATATATATATATATATATACCTGCTTGCTCCCCGTGGCCACCAATGCCTGCCATTGGGCCCCCTACCATCCCAAACACATATGCCTCTCCTCCCACCATCTTACCAGTGTGTTATCTACAAGGATCAGGGCCTGAGAATGGTGGGAGTCATCACATATGGCCAAGGGGAGACGTGGTCTTTCTGGTTTTCTCACCGCCCCCCAAAGAAATGGCGAAACTCAGTGAGTGTGTGTGCATGGAGGCACGTGGGCGCTCCCATATACTGAGTTCTTCTTCCACTCTTCCCTACATTACATCAATCCTCAACCCTGCTCTGATACCTGACTGCCACCAGGTCTCAGCTAAGAGCAAGGAACTGTACCTACCAAATCCTGAAGGTAAAAGTAGCCCAGCAACCACTGCAATCATCTCCCAGCCCTTCCCCCAGCCAACCTCGCTGGCCTAAGCTCACTCCCAAACTCCGGTTATTGGCAAAGAGTGAGGTGTGACGTTAAGTGCCTCGACCCTCAACACCACCAGGTCAGCCAATAAGTGATATATTCTGAGCCAAGCCATTATGTGGCCAATTTATGTAATCTATTTTAAATTGTAAAGCTTTAATTAGTTCTTTTACGAAGAATTAACTGATACTGATTAATTTCACTGTTCTGCTCTGAATGCAGCAGAGACCAGTGTGATGTCCTCAGGTACTGTTCCAAGTGCTCTCACATGGGTTATGGGTTCCCATGTCACCAGTACAAAGGAACAGTAGATGTCTGAAATGAAGATACATGATTTACACAATAGGTGTAAACCTCAAACCTCTGTGATTTTTTTTATTTTGGTCAGTAGCATGTCTAGTATGTGGAAACATGTCACAACAGTTTATTCACTAACTAAACATGTCATTAATCTCTACTTTGGGAATATTTTTTGCAGTTCCCTCATGCTGCTCACGTACCGGTGCTATGTGATAAGGGCGACTGCAGGATGGCGACTTGCGGAAGGGTGACAATCCCCCAGGGTGACTGAAAAACATAAAATGCTTTTATGCGGGGGGGGCTTTGCCCCTGCACCCACCCTCATGGGGGGCTTTGCCCCCCACACCCCCCTTACTTAGTATTCCTACTCCTGGGGGGCACAACTCAGGGAAGGTGGTGAAATCCTGGGTTGCCCAAATTGTCGGCGTCATTGTGCAGTAGCCCTTGCGACCAGTCACCCGAATACAGTCGCTCACATCACAGGCTACCTCACATAACAAGAAATGACCCTCACGTCTCATAAAGTTACATATCCTCACTACCTAAACACTGCAGGTCATGTTAACCCAAAAACAGTTTTTTAAATGTAGCATCTTAGCACTCTTTCATTAAATTCTTCTCCTATCTCCTTTCTTCAGGCTCTCACCGCCTTCTCCTTCTCCGGAGGCGGTGTAGGAAGCCATCTCTCCCACCGCTGCCCACCTGGAAGCCATCAAACTCAGCCACTCACCTGGTCCCTGAAGCCAGATTTACACGCAGGCTCTCACCGCCTGAGCGACGCCCCTTCTCCGGAGGTGGTGCAGGACGGCCGTCTCACTGGCCGCTGCCCACCTGGAAGCCATCAAACTCAGCTGCTCGCCTGGTCCCCAAAGCCAGATTCACATGTAGGCTCTCACCGCCTGAGTGGCGCCCCTTCTCCAGAGGCGGTGCAGGACGGCCGTCTCGCCGGCTGCTGCCCGCCTGGAAGCCAAACTCAGCCGCTTGCCTGGTCCCCAAAGCCGGATTCACACACAGGTACTTGACGCTTTCTGATTTCTGCACTTGCTCTCCAGTGGGGCCTTCCAATTGGTGCAGCTCCCCAAGTGCTTAATGCTGATTGTACCACCTTCCCTGGGCTTCAGTGCTCATTGGAGCACCTTTTCTGACTGAGACTACAGCACTCGCAGCACCTTTTTGTAATCAGAGTACAGCGCTTTCAGTGCCTTTTGTAATCTTTTGAACCTAGCTCTTCTAGCTTAAATTTTGCTCTTCCTGCTTAAATTCTCTACATATGTAAAGCCGATGTATTTGTAGTTTGCTAACCTGCTTTTATCAGCTGTAAACTATCATTTAAAAGTCTGTAATTGCTTGAATGTACTAGCTAATTCAAATTATTTCTCTCTGTCTTCCTTCTCCTAAACCCTATCAAACCATTTTTTCTAACTACCTGACCCTGCATCTCTCTAACTCGTAAATAGTCCTGTCTCCAAACCCTGACCTAAGCTGTCATCTAAACTGCATAATTTGTATTCTCCTCTTGTTTTCTTTACATGTTCTTAGCTCACAGCTTCTTGCTCAGATTAACTGACCTATCAGCTCTTGTCACAGTTTCTTATGTCTCACATTACAATTCTGCTATCCCAGTGAGGCAGCCATCACTTCGCTAAGCTCCCAGGTTTTGACCCCCCCACACCAAGTGGGACATGTGAAACTCCACCTGCTCTAGTACCCATCATTTTCCTGTCTACCCCTTTAGGCTTGTACTTTTGAGGACCTTGTCTGACCCCTTACAAAGTACCTCCCTGCGACAGTCTATCGCTTATAGACAAGTACACGTCTTTCCTCTGGCTTGTTGCTGGTGGCACCTATCCTCTTTGCCTGTTAATACAGTTACAAAAATGACCTTGCAAATGATATTGTATTTTCTTGCGATAACGCTACCCCTTCTCCACCTGTCCATGCCCATAACACCTCAAACCAAAACGACTCACCCTGGCTTTTTGCCACAAGACTTTTACTACTCAAATCTCCTGATACTACCTTCCCCTTGCCGTGACCCAACCCCTATGCTACTAAACAGGATATTGATCCACATGGTTGCCCATGTCCAAAAGAAATGCCACTGGCACCTCCATGCCCATGATCACTTCTTGCGCCGCAAGCTATGGTATTTTCTCCTACTTGCTATACTACTCTCAGGCGATGTTCAACTAAATCCTGGAACGGTTAATGATCTATCCAACGCTTTTAGCAATGCTAAAGGCCTTATTAAAGTACATCACAATATTAGGAGCCTTACACATAATCTGGCTGAGCTTGAATCCTGCACCACCCTATACAAGCCTGACATTCTATGCATAATGGAAACTTGGCTAAAACCGTCCATACCTGATTATCTATGCTCTCTTCCTCAATATAATCTATTAAGACTTGACAGAGCTAATCCCAAAAGAGGGGGTGGGACAGCTGTCTACTATAAAGATCATCTCAATGTCTCTGCCCTAAAATCATCTACCTTACACCACTGTGAGGCACTTCATGTCCTGCTCACTCTTGGGTCCAAAAAATTGCATATTGTATGTGCCCACAATTCCCCAAGCAACAGGCAAATAGGACTGGATGAGCTAGTAGATCAAATCTCATGCCTAGCTGGAAGAACTGAGGTCCTCATGCTTGGGGACCTAAACATAAACTGGCTGGGCAGTAACCGATCCACAATAATGGCCAAATTGCAGAGTTATAACCTGCATCAACTGATAGGTGAACCAGACACGCCCTTCACTCAAACACAAGCACGCTACTAGACTGGATCATGACCAATCGCCCTGAAAATGTAATTACTTCGGGAGTACTACCAGATGCCATCACTGATCACTCCCCAACATACTGCATCTCGGGAAAAAATAGACCTTCCCTGACCGACCTTGTTTCACTACCTTCCGCAACTATGCTAACTTTAACCCTCAGTCTTTCTTGAGCGACATTACTGCTACTGATTGGTCTCCCATTCTTACGTCCGATGATGCTCAGACTGCCCTTAATCTGTTCTTGAAACACTTCCTAGTGCTCCAGGATAAGCACTGTAAACGTGTGACCTGTCGGGTAAGGAACAGGCAAACCCGCTGGCTGAAATCAGACCTGCTAGCTAAACTCAAGTTAAGGGATAAAGGCTGGTTCTGCTATAAGAACTCTGGGCTAACCTCTGACCTTAACACCTACAGGGCCCTGCGAAATGCCTGCAAAAAGGACATCAAAAAAGCCAAGAGCTCCTACTGTCAGGACCTACTAACCAACTCCTATGGAGACCCCCAAAAATTTTGGTCACATATTAAATCTTTCCTTGGCTCAAATGTAGCATCCACCACTAATGACATGTCACTTGATGGGGTGCACTGTAATAATCCTAGAACCATCGCCAACTTCTTCAGCAACAAATTCTCGGACTTAACTAACTACACCTCCTCCTCCTCCCCTGTCCAACCAGTTGTACCCAACTGACAAAATGCGAATGGTCCTCATTTCTTCTTCAAATCAGTCACTAAGTGTGAAGTGCTTCGCCTGCTAAACAATATCCAGGAATGCACTGCAGCTGGCTCTGACAATCTTGAACCAAAGCTCCTCAAGATTGCAGCACCCTTCATTGCTGACCCCCTAGCCAGGATTTTCATGCTCTCCCTTTGGCAGGGCTATGTCCCTGAAATATGGAAGTCAGCTAGGATTACCCCTGTTTTGTAAAAAGAAGACCGCAAAGATCCCTCTAACTATAGGCCCATTGCCATACTGTCTGTCCTAAATAAAATTCTTGAGAAGATTGTAGCTACCCACACAACTGATTTCCTTCAGAAACATGATCTACTTTCCCCTGCCCAGCATGGCATCCGCAAGGGCCATAGCACCACTACTGCCCTTCTCAAATTCACATCAGATACGCTAGTAGCTATGGACTCCGGGCTACTCTCTGGGGTTATTTTCATAGATATGACCACGGCTTTTGACCTTGTTGATCACTCCATCCTTCTTACCAACCTTGGATCACTAGACTTCTCAAACAACATCGTAAGGTGGTTTGGAAACTACATAGAAACATAGAGGCTGATGGCAGATAAGGTCGCAAGGCTCATCCAGTCTGCTCATTTCTTTTTCTACCTTATAAATGTGCCATCGGCCTTTGCTCTGTCAGTGGCCTATCTATTCATATTCATCTGTATTGCTCCCTTATGCATATTCCATGTCTGTTTGAAGCCCTGCACTGTATTCATATTCACCACTTCCTGAGGTAGGCCATTCCATGCATCCACCACTCTTTCTGTGAAAAATAATTTCCTCACATTCCCCCTTAATTGGCCTCCCTCTAATCTCATGTTGTGTCCTCTTGTCCTGCTATTTTTCTTACATTTAAACATCCTAGACTCTTTCACCTTGTTAATGCCCTTAAGGTGTTTGAATGTTTCAATCATATCACCTCTCTCCCGCCTTTACTCAAGGGTATACATATTGAGCTCTGTTAATCTGTCCTCATATGTCTTCTGATGCAGTCCCTGCACCATTTTGGTTGCCCTTGTCTGGACTGTCTCAATTTGGTTAATGTCCTTGTGAAGGTGTGGCCTCCAGTACTGCACACAGTACTCCAGATGGGGCCTAACCAGTGTCTTGTAAAGAGGGATTATTACCTCCCTCTTACGACTTGTGATACCCCTACTAATACACCCTAACATCCCCCTAGCCTTACCTACTGCTTTAGAGGTCTGCTTGAATGATTTCAGGTCATCGGTGATAATGATGCCCAGGTATCTTTCTTCCTTTGTGACTGCCAGCAACTCCCCTCCCAGCCTATAGGTGGCTTCAGGGTTTCTCTTCCCTATGTGCATGCTCTTGCACTTCTTTGCATTACATCCCAGTTGCCACTCTTCTGACCATTTTGCTAGTTTATCCGGATCTCTTCTCATTCTGCCCACCCCATCTGGATCATCTACTCTGTTGCAGATCTTGGTGTCATCTGCAAACAGACAAGCCTTACCCTCTAGCCCATCTGCAATGTCACTAATGAAGATATTGAAGAGGACTGGCCCAAGGACTCAATTTTGAAATACAACTCTACTCTCTTGGACAAGACCGTTTTAAACGTTTGGGTTCTGCAAGGCTCCATCCTTTGGCCTCTACTTTTTTCTCTTTTCATAAATAGCATCTCTACTGACATCTGCAGGACAACTTCCTTGCTTTGTGCAGATGATATTGTTCTATATGCTAGCACAAAAAGCATTGCGGACATAAACAATCTTCTCTCTCTTGACTTTCAGTTAATTTAGGGGTGGCTATCTACCCACAAACTTGTTTTAAATGAGTCCAAAACCCAAGCTATGCTCTTTGGGCCAAATATTAAACTCAAACATGCTCATCCTAATTTTAAAGTCACCTCATTAAATGACTCAGTAGTTGGGGTGGTAAGCTCCTTTATATACCTGGGACTCACCCTTGATCCGTCTCTAAATTTTGACCTACACATCAATCAGACCTGCAAACTGGTCAACTCCAAACTTGGAATAGCCTACCGAACCAGCTATGTGTTCACCCCCTCAGCAAGGCTTGCCATAGCCCGTGGCATACTCCTTCCTTCACTTACCTATGGTGCTGCAACTTATTCCTTGGCATGCAAATCTATCCTTTGGAAATGGGATATCACATATAAAAATATCTGTCACTATGCATCCTCCTCACACCATCTGAAACACCACTGTCTCCTCTATTCTGATCTGGACTGGCTTCCTCCTAATGAATTAAGGCTTCACGTATATGGCTCCATCATTGATAACGTTATCCGCCTACAAATACCTACATCCCTTGCTGAACTTTTCCAAAACCTGATGCCTTGCTATGGACTGAGGTCTATTGACCAGGCCCCCGTTTTTATCCCCAGACGCAAAACCACTAAAGGCGCTAGTGCTTTCACCTGCTATGACCCCAAATACTGGAACTCCCTTCCACTAGCTTTACGCCAATCATCATCTCATACAACTTTTAAAAAAGGGCTGCAAAACTATCTTGATTCTTCCCACAAGTGCTCATGTTTCAAACCTCCATAGCTTCTTTTGCTCCCAGTCTTCTCTTCCATAGCATTTATTATATGATCCTCTATATGCTATGCACTTCTCCTTCCTATCTGACCCACCTCCCCCCCTTACTCTCACTCTCATCCCTCTTTTCTTGTTCCTAATTCTATCACTTACTAGTATCCTACACATTGGACTACATTCTTTCCCTTATTGGCACTAAAATGTTCAATTTGTTTCAAGTTTTTTTTCCTTAAAACTCATTGTAATGTAGTTTTCTGGTGTGTACTGTTACTCTCTTATTTTTATTTATTTTTTACTATCCGCATTGGTAATACATTTGCTAACTGCTCTGTATAGTACTGTCAACTATGTTTGTAATTGTTTTGAAATGTTACCCTGTATTGTTGTACTGTACCCTCCTGGGTCGTGCCTGAAAATAGTCATTGCTATGGCTAGTGCACCTACCCGGTAAACAAAAACTAAATAAAATAAGTATTCAATCCATCCAGTTTCTTCTTACCAGGCTCCTGAAGTTACACAGTCCCTTCAACAAAATTCTTTAGGTAAGACTCCATCGGCAGGTCCGCTGAAGAAAAAATGTCCCTCCCAACAAATAGCTATAAAAATCCTGGTGCTCAACCTCGAGCGCTCTTACTAATGACATACGGCCCCACACATCATCCATACTAGAAGACACCTCCCGGCCAACTACTTTGACATATCCTCAAAACAGGAGTAAAAACACACACATAACTACAGTCAACCAAGCAGTGTTTTTTTTTTTTTTTTGCCATGATGCATGCACCAATATGAAACAAGTGAAGCAAGCCCATTCAATAAGACTGACAATCATAGAATTACTGGACCAAAAAACAAGAAGTCTATCGGTGAAACACTTTTTTTTTAAATGATCTGAAATGAACACATAAAAAACACATTATTACACTTCAGTCTATTGCATAAATTGAATAGTCAATGAGTCGGTATCCCATGAAATGGGCGACAGCAAAACTGCGACTGCAAAAACGACAATGGCAAAACAGTGCAGCAAAAAGAGCGACCAGGAAAAACAGCAATTGCTGAAGCAATGATCTATGACTTTCTTCTCCTCCCAAAGTTATGTCCCCCCCCCGATTTGATTATATATAGTAATGGGGTTGTGGGGGGCACACTGCAGCAGTGTTGTCGCCATTTCAGCAATCATGGTTATTTCATGGTCACTCTGTTACACCATTGTTTTTTTGTAGTCACCCTTTTGTGATCACCCATTTCACATGGATACCCAGTGAGTCACTCTGCAAAAAAAACATTTTATAAAAATGTGTTACATTTTCCCTTGGCAGAATCATTCATGACGATACTGAGCTCTGCTGCTTGTGAATTCATAATGGTCAAATTCAATGCATTCAGATAAAATATGTATCTAACAGGGACCAATTGCATATCCCTTATTTATTTTCATTTAGAATGCTTAAAAGGTTGAAATAAATAACTTAGCTGTAAGGCTTGTCTTTCACATTGTATAAACAGTGTTGCTGGCAGTGAGAGCTAGTTGCATACCAAATCTAACCTTTTTTAGCACACTTACAAATCTGGGTTTCAAAAAGTCTTATAACTTTGAAAGAACATCGCATAGAAATCTGAATTTTGGTCTAATGCTATTTTGGCTCTGCTGTTCCTCGCTTTCACTGTACTTCTGTTGTAAAGATTATTATTATTATCCTCTCTTTAATAGTAGAAAATCTGTTCATATAGGAGATATGTTGGGGTTAGAAGTCTGTTATTAAAAGCCTTTAATCTGTGAAATGTTAACAATACATCAAAGTTAAGTGCTGTGCTTTGGTCAAAAAATATTTCAGATGGTTAGGTATGATGAGCTGCAAGTTTGCAACCAAATCATTTCCAGATGTGTCCCGGGGAAGAGGTATTGAGGGAAACTCATAAAAAATACTAGTATAGCCCAAACAATGAATCAGTCAATTACTTTTTATTTGTATAGTGCTTTATCAAGAGGCTCAAGGTGTTGCACACATGGGTGAGGATTAAAAACAGTGTGAGGTCACAGTGAGATCTTTTTAAAGTCCATCAAAAATACACAGAGGATGATGGATGATCAACAGTGAACAATAACGCTATGTTCACTTTGAGATGTTGTCATAACAACTAGGTAGACCCCAAGAACTAAGCTCAAGAGGTCTATGGTTGTCATGACAAAATCAGGAAGTGAACTCGGCATTGTTGTTTACTGTTGCACATCCATTGTCTTTTATAGTGTATTGGCAACAGTGAACTAAGGCAACAAAAAACTATTTTTTTTAAAGTTGAGTATTCAAATGGATGGCAGCAGCAGTGGATGTCACTATACATAACGGCCAGTTTGAAATGGCCACCAGAAATGCCATACAGTAAACTTGCCCAAGTGCTACTTGAAACAATGGTCCTCCAGCTTGTGAGATTGGTCATCTGGCAGTGCTAAAAAAAGTACTGGGAGCCACTCCTAAGTCTGCCTGAAAGTTTTGTGAACTGGTGCCATGCTATGTTTGCCAGCTGGTAAATTTTCTACACAGTTCTGACACCCCAAAAAAAGACAGATCGGTGGGCAGTCAGGGACGGATGAGTGCGAGGCCATTCTAAGTTGTTGTGCCATCATCGTGACATACTCAAGATGATATAACAACACTTTGACGTCACTATGATGGTATAATAAGGTTAGGAATTCATTGAATTCCATACATAATAGTGCTCTTCCATACATTATAAATCAGTTAATACCTATAGGCAGTAGCATGTTAACTAGTTGAATATTTCATATAGCGAACAATAGCTGGGTAGGGGGTTATAATAAGAATTTGTTTATACCTACCCAACCTTCATTTTATATAATTTCCGGGGCTAATTGTTTCACCACAGCAATTATTTAAAATAAACAGACATCCACTGTTGAGCCCTGGACCTGTATGGTTCTAATGCAGTCTGCAGTTAGGAGTGGGGAAGGAACATGTTCTTTTTTTCCCCTGAAAAGCAGCCTTGTCCAAAATAATTGTTGTAGCCCAGTTATTGTTTTTTTTTAAATGTACTTACTGCCAAGTCCTACTGGCAGTGAAGTGTTGAGTGGTAAGGAAAGGTGGCCAGCATCAAGGAAGGGAAACCCTGCGGCTGGCATATGCACAGACCCAGGGAAACCAGGTGCATATTCACGATTATAACCAGCTGATTATAACGGCAAAATTACAACTGGGTTTCCCTATGGGAAAAAGTGAGGACCAGTAATTATACAACACTACAGTATGAGCTGAGTGAGACTACATCAGGTAAAACTCACACATAAAATACCAGGAGTTGTTGGACAATTTAATACCTTTTATTGGGTCAACATATGTTTTGTACAAAGATGGTATGGTGCACAATCTTTCAGGCAAAACAGGTCACTTTATCAGATGCAAACATAAAATAGTCTGCATTAGTGATATTTTATTACTGATTGCACTCTTAATTTGCTTTGTGTCTGCCCACCCGTGGCATGATAATCTGGAACAATGTCATTACGATGCTGTCCTGTTTACCAGTGATCCAGACCCAAAGGTTCTTGAATCTAGGCTACAGAGTAATTTCGTAGACGTAGAAAGATGGTTCCATAAGCACAAGTTAGTTATGAATTACAACAAGACTAAAACTATGCTGTTCTCCAGCTCCCAAAATAGGCACAGAACTTATCCTCTTTACATCAGCAATGAAGAGGGCTCTCCCCTGGAGCTAGTGCAGCTCTTTAAATATCTGGGGATTACTACTGACAGTACGATGATCTATGCCTATCACATTGACAACATTGCTAAGGCTGTTAACACCCGCATTGGGCTACTTTATAGGCATAAGTAATGTTTGACCCCAGAGGCTCTTAACTTAGCTATTCAAAGCTCTCGTGTCTCATTTATTGATTACGGCTTACCAATCTATGGATCTGCTACTGAAACAACTCTTCACCTCGTCATAGTTGCACTTAACAAAGCATGCCGGCTTCTTATCAGCTCAGCCTATCTGTTCCATACCTGCGACATGTACGCTCAGGCTAACTGGCACCAATTCAAAGGTAGATTCATGTACCAAATCTGTTTACTGTCCAAAAAAGTAAGCTTAGGCAAAATGCCCCCAGGAGTGCAAAAGCTTATTACCCCCACTATCAATTGTCATTGCATCAGAAGCTCTACTAGCCAGATTTTTAATATACCCCACTGTCGCACTTCTCTGGGACAAAGGTTCTTTGCCTACTGTGCCCCACTATGGATGAACTCGCTGCACCATGACATCACTTCAGCATCCACCTTGGGCCCCCTCAAGGTTAAACTTAAGCAACAGCTACTTGCTTATGCCAGTTGTGACTGCTTCCAATAACTTTCCTTCTTATGACCAGCACTTATTCTAAACGTATGCTATCCTGACCTTATGCATAACTGTTCTCAGCATGTAAATAACTGTTCTAAGTTGCTAATCACACAAATGAAATCTCGAGACCAGCTCTGGTATCGTGCTAAGGCTACTGGCACCCAGACTGATATCCAGGCCTACAAAACAGCAAGGAATGCATGTACCAGAGCAATCCGCCATGAGAAGGCTAACTATTACAGGAACGCCTTAGCCAGCACCTGGAATGATGGGAGTAAATTCTAGTGTAACCTTGCTGAAGTGACTGGAAAAGATCCCAAAACAACACCCACAATGTTGAACATAGATGGTACCATCACTCTTGACCATGTAATCATTGCCAACGCATTTAACACCACTTTTGCTGACCTTAGTCATGTGCTACCCCCTAACTTTTTTGATCCCACCACAGTCAACCCAGCTTCTGTTAGTTCTGGTTTGCCACCAGGGCACCCTCCTTTCCATTTCAAAGCAATCCCGGAAAGCCTAGCTAAAAAACACATTCTTATAGTGCTTGGAAAGTCTAGGGTCAGTGGCAATTCACTGGATATGAAACTTCTCACCCTCACCATTGACGAAGTCCTGCTCTCACTAACCAAAATCCTCAACCGTTCCCTCATGCTCTCCCAGTTCCCCCAAAAGTGGAAACTGGCAGTGGTGACTCCATTCCATAAAAGTGGTGACAAGACTCTCAAGAACAACTACAGGCCTATATCCATCCTCCCTCCTCTGTCCAAAGCCTTGGAACGGATAGTGGCTGATCAGCTCACGGAGTACCTTGTAAAATACAGCCTGCAATGTTCCCAGCAGCATGGCTTCCACGAAGGGCACAGCACTACCATGGCACTCCTCAAATTCACCACACATATCCATCATGCACTTGATCAGGGCCAGTTGGTTTCTGGTTTCAAAGCTACCCCAGTAACCGGACCCAACAGGTCAGGATTGGTGAATTCCTATCTTCATCTCTACCAATCCACTCTGGAGTACCCCAAGGTTCTATCCTGGGTCCCTTGTTATTCAGCATATTCCTGAACAATCTCCCTGCCTCCTGCCATGACGGAATGTTACTGTATGCAGATGATGCAGTAATCTTCACTTGCCACACCGACCCCACCTCCCTTCAGTCTCAACTACAGAAAAGTTTCACAGAAGTGGAAGACTGGTTTTGCTCACATAAACTCATCCTTAACCACAAAAAAACTAAAACAGTGTTGTTCCATGGAACCCACAACAAGTACAAGGATCATGAGCTCATAATTAACAACCACGAAGGCGTCACTCTTGAGCAGGTGGATATGTTTAAATATCTGGGCCTGACCCTTGACTGCTCCCTCTTGTATACCAAACACATTGACAATATCGCTAAAACTGTGAACTCCTGTATAGGGCTACTATACAAGCATAAACATTGCCTAATGGCTGAAGTCTTGAACCTTGCTATCCAGAGCTCTGTTATCTCAACTATTGACTATGGGCTCGTTATCTACGGATCCGCTACTGATACTGCACTCCAGCGCATAGCTGTAGCCCTTAATAAGGCATGTAGACTCCTTATTTCAGCTGCCCGCCTTTCTCACACGTGTGACATTTACAAGCAGGCTAACTGGCTCCAGCTATCCGGCAGGCTAAAGTACCAGACCTGCATCCTAGCTAAGAAGACATCACTGGGCCTTATGCCCCCTGGAGTCCAATCAATATTGACCCAGCGTGTCCGCCGCCTAACTAGAAGATCGGACAGTCTAACCTTTACAATACCTGCTGTCGGACCTCTCAAGCTCAGCATTCTTACCTTGTCAGAGCCTCCACCTGGTTCAACTTGCTACCTACAGAAATCTCCAATATTGCCACGATTGGTGCTTTTAAAGTATAAACTGTGTCGCTCTCGTGGCGAGTGCCTTCTGTGATTGCTTCTTATAATCCCCTCCAAGCAGACTACCCTCAAGCATCCCTCTTCACTGCCTCAGCTTCTCCTCCTCCTCCTCTCCTACCCCCCATTACTGGGTATAGGATGAATCTGTCTCCTTTTCATCCCCCCTTTCCTCCTCCCTTGCTGTTTCCCATCTACCACATACCCAATGCAATGCCCTCCCCATTTCTCCCCTCCTCCCTCTCTCTCTCTCTCCCATACCACCCCCTCACCACCACTCTTCTTTCTCTTTTCCCACTAACCCACTCCTAACAAAGCTTCACTAAGCTGCTTATGACTTGTACTGTATAATTAACTCACAACACAATTCATTGACAATGCCTTTGGCTGCTATTATTGTAACCTTATTTGTCTTTTTTTTGTAAGTTCCATTGTAATGATCATGTTATGTTTTGTACCTTATTGTCCTTATTGCCTTGACGTGGAACCTTTGTAAAAGAGCCCTCGGCTCAAAGGTGTCATCTGAAATACAAATAAATAAATAAATAAAAAATCATTCTCTTTCACATTTCCTCTTGATCCCTTCCACTCTTTCCCCTCACCCCTCTATGGCTTTTTTCCCTACTCCCCCTCCCCCCATTATATCTCCTGAGCTCCCTTGCTCACTTTAAAATGCTTTGTCCCATACCTTCTCATGTCTGACGAGGCCCCTGGGCTGATGTCATCCCTTACCTTGTTGATTATTAAATATTAGGCTGAGTCTGTTCTCATTTTCCTGTAAAGGGTCGTTTCATAAGACCCCACCACCTCTAATATGACCCTTTGAATTCCAGGTTTTAATCAAATATGCACCATAGCATACATTGTACAATGCCACATGTATTGGAACTTCTCTAGTTATACACTCTTGTAATGTCTTGTATAATTCCTTGTTTTGTCTGTTTTCCGTCTCATACTTTCCCAAAATGTATTGTTCATCTAATGTGGAACCTATGAAATGAGCTTATTCTCAAAGGTGTTATCTGAAATTTCAATAAATAAATAAATTACTCTTTATCTTACTGTTTAATCACTTTTGCCATAATCAATATTATGTCTGCTGTATTTCATGTGCCCACTCTTATTATATATAATTATAAAATGGCGCCTGATCAACTCTGGCTCTTCATTGGTCAGGGTCCCATTACATGGTACTAGATACATAGATACATTGATACATAGACAGTGTCGGCAGATAAGGGCCTATGGCCCACCCAGTCTGCCCATTTGAGCTTGTAAGTTCAGTTTATGTTTTCCTAGAAGTCTGTTGCCCCTTACCCCTGACCTCCAGAATTCCTTTATGTCTATCCCATGCATTCTGCATTAACATTGCATATAGCATTGCATATACCACTGCTCAGAAGACACGATATGGGTACATTAATTGAGAGCATAACCAGTAGGCATCAAAGAGGTTAGTATGTTAATTACATATCCTCCAAATCAGAAAGGTCACAATGGAAATCAAACAACTAAGAAACATCAAAGAAACATTCACATTAAAAAAAAAGAACACATGACACCCCGAACACCACAGCAACATTGCTCAGAAATCACAAACTGTAAATGACATTCATTCAACTTTGGAAAAACATACTTCCTAAACAAAAATCAAACTCAAAAAGCCTCAGTGCTGCTCACACAAGAAAAACTTTCTAAGCACCTAATAAAAACACAAAATGTATTTCAAAACTATGATTCTACACAACATTATAGTGTATTTCTTTTTTTTTCACCCCTAATAATGTATTGATGAGGCGGCAGCATGTGAAGACCTCTTATACCACCAACAGGGCTTCACACGCTACACACAGAGACTGCCTCACTGCATTCTGCATTCTTTCTTTTGTTTGAAACTGGTAATCACCATCCAGTCTGCACTTTACCACTCAACAGATTACAAGACATAGTACTGACAACACTCTTAAAATAACTGCTATGCACTTTTAAGCCAGGTACAATTTTTGGGCCCTCTTTATGAAGGCTGCCCTGCAGATGTGATTCGTAAATGAGGGTGCACAGCTGCACACCACATAGAAAATCAGGAATATGTGGACTTCACGATGATGCCCACAACACCCCCAAGAGGTAGGGGTGGAGCTAGATGAGGCATGCAGCAACATGAAGGGGGGGCCCGACGCAGTGCAGAGGCCAGAGAATGCCCCATCACCCCATAAGGTAAGGTGGAACTGCAACGTGCCCATGTTATGCACACTGCAGAAGAGGTTAGTCTGCTGAGGAGATGACGAGCAACCTTGGCAAGGAACAGCGGGCTGTCCCTGTGGTCCCCAAACACTGTAGTGGGAGACACAATGATTGCTATTGGGGGGAGGCGGCAACAATCCACGAATATTACAGGTGCCCAGGTGTCCTTATCATGGACATTCACCAGCACTATGAAGTGCTGTATGGGAGATGATCCCTGAGCACCATTGTGGAGATGAAGGCCCACAGATGGCAAAACCTGCAGGCAGTGATCAACACCACTGGACCGGAGGCCCACACTGTAGCAGCAATTAAGCACAAGTGGCGGGAACTCCAGTCTCAGGTAAAGATAAAACTCAGCCAGGCACGACATTCACCACACCCCACAGGTGGAGGCCCACCACTGCCAGACCCACCCCTCATGCCCATAAAACATCTAGTTGCTAACACCATCAGTGACCTCCTCATGGATGGTAGGCCAGATGGGCTTGACAGCATACCAAGTGAGTACAATGCATGAGGGCACACACATAGCACCAGACCAGCACTGCAGCAACAGAACAGGCACTGACCACATGCCCCCATCCTACCCACAGTGCATGAAAAGAACTGTGGTGGTGAGGGACCCTCTGGCAATGGCAGAGGTGGGATGCAGATGGCAGTTGGTTATGGTGGGTATTGCGACACAATGGATGTGACATGTGCCATGGCGGAAATACAGGAGAGCTAACCATTGTCCCCTCCAAACCCCCCACAGGGACACAGCAGCAGGACACAGATGGGATGCAGGTGGGTGACACACAGCGGCTGGCACAACACCATGATGGAGACATGCCTTGGACAGCTGCCCCAGGAAGCTGGATGCAGCAGGGGCACAGCCACAGTGATGCAGACCATGGATGGGGGAGAGACACCCAAGGCCCTGGAGGAGGATGGGCAACAAACACCTGCAATGGACACCAGCTAGAATGCTGAGTCAGAATGGCAGGAGGACACCAGTATGGATGCCGCAGAGACAGGCACACCAGACACAGCCACCCAGTCACAGGGGCACAACATGGATGCATCAGAGGGTCCACCATCTGCAAGGTGCCCATGATGGGCTGCACCAGGCTCCCTACTGGTAACTATTACTCTGACCTTCTGAGGCTGGAGCTGGAGTGCCTGCAGGTGACCAGGGAGTGTATGGAGGCTGTGGGGTGACTCATGGTGGTGGTGGCAGGGGCAGTAAGGGTGCAGAAGCATCTGGTAAACAGCATGGCCACTGGCATCAGGGCACAGGAGAGCCTTGCAAAGGCAGTCACCACAGGGACACGTGCACAGCAGCATCTGGCAGAGGAGATGGCTGCGGGTGTCTGTGCTCAGAAGCAGATGGGTGACACCCTTGCATACATCACCGCTCAGTTGTTGGCCCAACAGCCACAGCTGCCCACAGATTCCGAGGGTGGGATGATGGAACAGGGCATGGTGACAGGCACCATCTCTGGGGGTGCACATACTGGGCAGGACCTGGCTGGCCAGTGCCCTGACACTGGACAGGGCAACAGTGCCACCATACCAGGACACACCACTGCTGTACACTATTCCCACCATGGCCAGCATCCCCCGGCTGCAACACAGCCAGTGGTCCCAACCCGATGTGGACTAGCATCTGGCAGGGGGCACGGATGTGGTGGTCCCAGCCAGTAGCCGGTGTCCCATGATGACCAGGTGCAACAGTATCCCTGGACATGCCAGACACATCCCACCTCCCATCAAACACAGCCCAGTGCACCCACCACAGCACGCACGCCATGCACCGCACACCACATGTGGCACACCTCGCCCTGCAAACACACAGGGGGGGCCAGCACAGCACGCAACACTGTGGCCACTAGGTGTCTCACAGAACTCAACAACCATGGGCAATGTCGGGTCCCCAGTGCAGGCATGATGCACACCAGTGACATGCTGTGTGTGTGGGTGCCCCATTGCATGCAGGCACTGCACATACCAGCTCAGACAGGCAGTGTCATCATTACCCACTAGTGCCATACCTTACTGCCCAAAGGTGCCATGGGCAATGTGATGGCGCACAGCCCAGGCTGCCATGCATTCTGCTCCATGTAGGCCCCAGGGCACCCCGTTGCACCCTCCCCTGACAGCGCTGGTCCATGAGGTGGCAATGGAAGTCTCTTGGTTTAATCCAGTGGCTGCAGGTTAGGGGGCTTCAGTACCCTGCAGCATATGCAGATGTTGTGCAGCATGGCACAGATGGTAAACACTCTGCAAGCCATGCCTGGTGGTAGAATCATCGTGCCACTGGTGTGGTCCAGGCAGTGGAACTGCATCTTTAGTAGCCCTATGGTATGCTCGACGATACTGCAGGCCATCCTGCATGCTGCATTGTATGCCTCCTACTTGAGGTGCCATGGCACCAGGTATGATGTCATGAGGTAGGTCCTCAGTGTGTATCTGCTATCACCTGTGAGAGGGGCAAGATACAGAAATGTTAGACATGCAGCTGCACAGAGGGGTAGGACTGTTCACTAACCATAGTATCTGCATACCCAACAGCCAGTCATAACCGTCCATTTGCTGGTCCATATGAAGTCTCAACTTGCTGTTTTCAAAGATGAAACAGTCATAGCATGACCCTGGGTACTTTGTAAGAACATTCTTCAGGATTCCCATAGTGTCACATACAACCTGACAAGTGATAATGTGGAACCCTTTACAGTTCCAATACGCCTCCTTGTTCATGGCCAGTGTGACGATAAGGATGTGCATGCTGTCTATTGTGCCCACCATTTTGGCATGCCGTACCTGTCCAAGAATGCCCCCTTGATGGTCCTGATGTCGGCCAACATTGTGGGGAACCTGATGTGCCTCGCCCGGTGCTGCACCAGGGTGTCAGTCACCAGGTGTAGTACCCTTGAGACAGAGAACTGGCTCACACCCTTCATGTGACCTGTGACTCTCTAAAAGCTGTCAGTGGCATAGTACTACATGGCACAGAGCACCTTTGTCTCCATGGACATGGTCATGGAGCACCACATGCGTGGCTGAACTGCATTCTCCACAAGGCCACAGATGTACCTAAGTCTGTCGTGGTCAATGCAGTACCTTTGGAAGAACTCAGTAGTCCACAGTGTTTGTGCCTCCAGCCATGGCCTGAACATGTGTGGCCAGCGCTACCTCCTGTAGGCATGGTGCTCTGCTATGGCATCCTCAAGGAGGACCATGTGTAGCAATGTCCCTGGGCATATGTCACATCCACTTTACACAATGGCCAGTCAACATGCACAGCAGTGGTGCACATCCACTCTTGGTGTGTTGCATGCTGGGTGCCATGGCACTTGTGGCCTTATTGGGGTGCCTTGGCCACGTGGTGTGGATGTGTCAGCCTTGAGGATGCCATATGCAGTCTTGCAGTGATGGCGCAGCAGCGGGCATGGTGGGTGCTGCTGGTGGCAGGCTCGGCCTGCCACAGTGACTTTACCATGTGGCAAGCAACACGTACCAGGACAGGATACCCAAAGGGGGCATTTGGGAGGTGATGGAGCAGAGGCAGGTAGGCACTTCTGCTTGTTTGTACCAGTTTGTGTGTGTGTGGGGGGGGTCTGTGTGTCCCGGGGCATAATGGTAGCCAGTTACCCTGTGCTTTGTTGCAGGAGACACGGCAGAGTAAGGCCAGACTTGTCTCAGAACTGCTGGACCTTGGCCATGGAGACACGGGGTTGGTGTAGGCGCCACGCTGGTGGCTACTGCATGATATCCTGAGGCAGTACTACCTCAGAGAGTTCTCCAGGGACTACCTATACTGGGATGATGTCAGCAACCTGTGGGCCATCCATGCACCATTTCAGGTGGGTGGGCACACAGGCCGTGGTGTGTGTGTCTCTGTCTGTCCTCTGTGCAATGGTGGTACCAGGGTCCCTGACAGCGGTCCTTTCTCTGTGCTCTTGTCATTTCAGTGGTGCTGTGGACCTGTTTGATGGACAGTCCTGGAGGAGAGGCCCTTCTCAGACAATGCGCCTCTGCAGGAACCCTCCGCCACCTCCTGCAGTCCAAGCCTCAGCACCACCTCCAAGGATTCAGATTAGTGTGGCCGGGCCTGTGCCCATTGTGGACTCTATCCCCCTCCATAGACCCCTGTTGTGGTGCATTGTTCTGGCTGTGCTGGTCTGGCAGTTGTTTTGTGCTTGTGCTTTTGAGAGCTAACAGTAAAGCCTTCTTACCTGAGCCACTCTGTGTGTGTCACTTCTTCACCCTGGCAAGGTATGCACTGGGGTGTGTGTGTGTGGTGTCATACTGTGTGGCAGGGCCTTGGGATGTGCATGCCACAGCCACATGCCATTCTGTGTGCTTGTCAGGTCTTGTGTATGAGGCATACGGCCCGTGACACAATGAGGCTGACAGTTCTGTGGCATACACCTGGTGCCTGAGGATGGGGTGTGTGCACCATTGTACTGTGGCTACTGCAGATGGCAGTTGGTTATGGTGGGTATTGCGACACAATGGACGTGAGATGTGCCATGGCGGAAATACAGGAGAGCTAGCCAGTGGCACATGTTGGGCATGTGTTGTGTGGCTGCCAACATGCCATGCATTGCCCTATGCATAGGCAGCATGCCTTGCTATTGCAGACAATGTCGTGCCCTTTCTGGGCCACACCTTTTGTCCCTACATCGGTGCTCCCCACGCACGATGTTTACGGCTGCCTCCAGGATGCGAAGTCTGTACGCAGGGCCTTTACATGTTCTGCAACTGTAACCAGCATTATACATGTGCACAGGTGGCTCTTCATATACGGTCTACATGGCCCTACCCCTACACGCCCACGTATCCCTAGGGGCACATATGTTCGTGCCATGGCCATACACATGCCCTACGCACAGTTCATTCATGCCATGCAGCGGCTGCACATGCATCTTTTGTGTATATCTGGCTACTCACCAGCAGTTTGCACTGTGCATAGACCTGCATAGCATTTGTGAATAGGGCCCTATGTGCGTAAATCATATACATTGGGAAACCAGCTTCTATACCTAAGTGGTACATAAAATGGGTCCATGCGCACAATCATATTACCACTTATATTCCCACTGATATACCACTGTTGTTAGCACACTTTCACATGATTTCAGCGAAGTTAAATGAAATATGATAGTCCATTGCTGATTACAAAACCAGTCCCAGTATGCCATGTCTGTGTGTGTGTGGGGCACCAGTACTGAAGCAGGGAAGGTCTGTGGCACCCAACCAGGAATCAGTAAGTTACTGTAAAATTCAAATTATTGTGCAAAGATCGCAAATAAGGTGTTTACAAGGTCCTGGCTCATGCTGGGTGAGCTGCTTACCACTCACTCCACTTCTATAAAATTTAAGCACACCTGATTTGTGATCTTTGCACAACAAATTACATTTTGTAATGGTTTACCGATTCCTGGCTGGATTCTGTTGCTCCCTGTGAGTAAAAGAAACCTTTCTGCCTCAGTCTGTTGTTTGGGGCAGGCCACCCTTTACCTGTGTGTATTGGCCCTGCATAGCTGGAATCATGGTTCAGCCCCTTGGACGGGACCGCCAATACCAATGCCGAGAGTTTTTTTTCTCAACACTTGAGGTCAGAGGTCACGCATCTAGTGACTCTCAATTCACTGAACATGGTACTGACTTCAAAAGCCTCTAAAAAATTGAGCAAAAAAAGATATGCATAATAAAAAATGAATGGGTTGTTAAGATGTCTCTTGACTAATCAAGAGAATGATCTCAAGACACCTTTGCTTTGCAGAACTGCTCAGCTTCACTTCACAGTTCTTGAATACAAAGTTGTTATGAGATGAAACTCTTGATTAGCCAAAAGACATTTTGGATAACCCATTTAATTATAACAGAAACATGTATACATAAATCACTAAACTATCAGCAAAACCTCTACAAACACAGCTATACAAGCTAATAATTTTGCTATAGAAAATATTACATTCTTCAGTTCCACCTAGTCTTACTGGGCTAATGTTAATAAACTTGTTGTCCCAAGATGTAAAACCAAGAAGGGAGATAATTTCCTTATCCTTCTCATAAGAGGTGGAATGTTTTACCATTATTTGTAGGACTGGTCCAGACTTACGTTTGTTTTAAAAATTAAGTGAAGATGCATATGCAGGCTTCTTGTAAATGCATGTGTTTTAATACCTGACTGACTGATGTTTTATTGACTGACTGCTGCCTAATTTTGACAATGAAGTATTATTGTACTGTATTTTTTGTGATGTATTTTTGTATTTTGTATCTTGTATTGTTTGTGCTGTGCTCATGGGTTATCCCTGAAAATAGGTATTTGTACTCAGTGGCCCAGATATTCAAAAGGGTTGCGCCATGCGTAACCCACTGATGTGCCCCAGTGCGATATTCAAAAGGGAAAAGTGTGCGGCACAAATCCCGATGCGCCGGAGCACATCAGTAATGTATGCAGGCACAGGTAGTGGGGGCTGCCCATGCATATTCTGCACAGCCTGATATTCAGCCCGGGATGTGCAGAGCCATGCATGCGCAACCACTACCTGCGCCATCACAAAGTTACACCCCCCAAAAATGGAACAACTGATGGCTACCCACAGGTGAGCTGCCACATTGCAGGCGCAACGGCGGCTGCCACCTGTGGTGGAGCCACCAATTCGGCTGCACCTGGTGGCGCCCCCATGCCCGATCATGGGCATTTGCAGAAAAAAACATGAATTCCAACATCCCTGGGTGGTCAGTGGACCACTACCTGCCCAGTCGCGGGCATCTGTATAAAATAAAGACAAATCCATCCTATATCCCTGGTGGTCCAGTGGACTGCTATCAGCCCGATAGTGGGCATTTGAAATAGAAAAAGAAGAATTCGTTCTATATCCCTGGTGGTCCAGTGGACCACTACCTGCCTGATTGTGGGCATCTGTATAAAAGAAAGAAATATCTATCCTATATCCCTGGTGGTCCAGTGGACCACTATCTGCCCAGTCGCGGGCATCTGTATAAAAGAAAGACAAATCCATCCTATATCCCTGATGGTCCAGTGGACCACTATCTGCCCGATCACGGGCATTTGTAAAACAAAATAATTCCAATATCCCCGGTGGTCGTGAGTGGTACCCCACCCGGCCACTGGGCCCCACTGCCCCGCTCACTCCCCGGTCAGCGGCGGGGCGGCGGCACCCCACCCGCCAGCCGCCCTGCCGCCCGCCGACTGACACCTTGGTAGGGCTGCCGCCCATTGGATTTCTGGCGTGAGCCAATGGGAATGCAACCCCTCGTCTACATTCAGATATGTGAATGGATTCATTCCACATATCTGGGAGAAGTATGTCACGATAGGGGCTGCACGCCACGATGGCTTCACGCTGTGAACCAATAGAATGCAATACGGTAATCGGTCGTGATGTGAAATGAGTGCTGCTACCCGCTCCAGCTGACCAGAAGGCCAGTGAAATGAAATGTGAAATAGTGCCACTAGACCACCGAGAGACATATTTAATTTTTTGCAAATTCCCGTGATCGAACGAGATAACAGTCACTGGACCACCAGAAGATATGGAACGATATATTCTTTTCTTTTATTCAGATACCTGCTATCGAGCAGTAGTAGTCACTGACCACCAGGGATATAGGATGGATATTTCTTTCTTTTATACAGATGCCCACGATCGAGCAGGTAGCAGTCCACTGGACCACCAGGGATATTGGACGGATTTGTCTTTCTTTTATACAGATGCCCGCGATCGTGCAGAAAGTGGTCCACTGGACCACCAGGGATATTGGGAATATTTCTTTTGTATACAGCTGCCCGTGATCGAGCTGCAGGGGGCGTCGGTCCTCGAAGGCTGCTGCCTGGCAGGGCGCCAGGCGCAAGTCATCGGGGATCAGCGCACCTGCATGCAAATGGGGCCATAATGACATGCAAATGGCCCCATGTGCACCTTGCATACCTTATGGCCCCATTTGCATTTTAAGTTTTGAATATCGCGGTTGCTGTGCATGGTGCAATGGAACTTGCGCTAGCGCATCCCCATGTTCCACTCTGGCCACTTGCGCTGGTGCAGTGCCACTGCACCATGCACATTGGTGGTGGCCAGGGTATGATTTGAAAGCTGCTGAGCCATGCCGCAGCTCCGTTGAATATTGCCCTGTCCACACCCCTGCGCAGACAAGTTGCGCTGTGCCCAAGCTTGCGCCACAGCCTACCGCAGTTTGAATATCTGGGCCAGTGTATTTACCTGGTTAACAAAAATAAACAGACAAAATATTCACTTACCTATCTGGCATGCAGAAACAAAGGCTAGCTCAAAGTCCCTGCTTGAACCTAACCAACTACACTACAGTGCACCTAAGGCCACACGACATCTAATCAACAGCCTATGCTTCCAGGTCTGACACAAATCACATGGAAAATACAGGAAGTGCAGCCCAGGCTACCAGCTTGGTCTCACAGATCACACTGGAAGAATAGGAAGTAAAAAGTTAGGAATACTTATTTAAGGCAACAGGACTAGCTATACCAGTGCAACCATTATTGACTCCTTGTTGTGCAACTTGATGCAACTAATGCAGTTTACCAGCTGCAACCTAATCCCTGCGCATATCGAATTTATGTCAATATCCTAAAATTGACGATTTAAAGATACAGCATTATATTACAACACTACTAACATCACTAAACATTGTATAAGTGAAATAAGGTATTTCCATCGGGGCATTATACTAAAGTGGGGCCCACCAGGATGTAACACAGTACCTTGCTGTATTACTGCAAAATACTATGGTATGCTACAGGGGACTGTGTAATTGAAAGGCAATTAAGCTTCTTTGTCATGCAGTATTTTGTGGCATGTCATTTACTGTAAGGAAGTTCTTTGCATCCTGGCTGGCTCTGTTCAATGTCAATATACCTCGTGCTGGTTGAAGTTCCTTGCCCTTCAGGCTCAGTACTCCAACCCACCACTTGGTACATTAGCATGGCATAACCCTTCTTCTGTCATGCCTTATCCCTTATGTATGCAATACACCATGACAGGGTGTGCATTAAAGGATTTCAGTGCACACCCCTGAGGAGTAAGACATGAGACAGAAGACCAAGTGTCCTTACACCCTTAGGAAGTGCATTCAAATCCTTTAATACACACCATGGAGTGCATTATTGTGCTTATAAATTGGCTTGTTGCTGTTACTTATTACGAGTAAACTGAAAACTTTTAATATGTCTGTTTACTTTTTGCATAATTTATTTGTTCTTTTTTTTACATACTATATTCTAACCCCCTGAATGCTCAGTTGGGACCTCCTTCCACCACCTTGCCATGCCCTGATGCTGCTTCCCTAAAATTGCTCCATACATACCTGTCAGGCCTCTGAGGTCCACCTGTGTCTCACTACTGTGCTGCCCCCCCCACCCAGCTTACCACACAGGGCCACGTATGCCTACAGCTACTTCAGCATTACTTCCCTGCAGTCCATCTGGTCACCCACAGTGGAGGTGAAGATCTTGGGAGGTCCCCCACCAGGCTATGGGAGGAGTCAAACACTGAGTGTAGTGGGCAGGCAAGCACTTCATTCACCCAATCCATTCCCTATTCTCCCCTTTCTAGTCCTGCCTCCCCCCCTGGTGTGTGCTATTTCACTAGGTGTTGATGTGCCGATGTTCCCATGTGATAACAGTACTCACTCTAACATCCCCATCTGATGCTATCCCCTGCACCACCACCACCACCTGTGGTTACACAGGTGATGGTAGAACAGCAGATCAGCAGATCCCCCCACCACAGGGGAGGACAGCATCCATTAGGGTGCTTAATCGTCCTCTTTTTTTTATTAAATATTCTTTATTGAAATTTCATATAGAACAAGAACAACAACAAGGAGTAATGAACAATGAAGATATCCAAAAAACAAATAAATAACAGTGAAGAGAAAAACATATAAGGCAAATAAAATACAACCCCCCTTCACCCCTCCCTCCCAAGTTCCTCATATACATGCAGGGCTGGTGAGATCACCCCAGAGCGGAGAATCCCACGGTAGCCATAAAACGGTGAAATGAAAACTTGAGGTGCTGAGGGAAAGCACCACTAATAAGAAACCAAAAAAAGTACTGCTAACATTGAAGAAGGAGTAGCGTATGGAATGTTTCCCATCGAGACCTAAAGGCATGATAAGTATGATAACAATTAGCTAGGATTTTTCAACATTGAAGGCCGTCAAAATTTTCTACAGTCATTCAGACCAGGTTGGGGTTTTAGTATCCAACCAGTGATGAAGAATAATGAGTTTTGCAACTGCAGCCATAAGATCCATATAACCCTTTTGGGGCCCCAAAAGACGGTTTCTATAATCTCCAAAGAATACAAACTTTGAGAGTGAAAGCATTGTTAAGTCCCAAAAGGGGGTCTAAGTTATTCTTGATTGTCTCCCAGAAAGGTTTAATCTTTACGCATTGCCATAGCATATAGTATAAAGAAGACACAATTGCACATACCTCAGTAATGCAAGGCATCATGGGAAACATATGCAAATCCCCATGAGAGCATTTGGACTGGCTCAGCTTTAAGCAGAATTGCATGGTGCCATAAGGCCTCACAGTGCAATCAGCAAAGTAGTTATTTTCCTTCTCTATTTTGGGCTCCCCATGGCCCAAACAAATAACATCCCCCTAAGGTGTGGCTGTCTCTCTCTCCCTGGGCTAAGACACAGCTATGGCACACTGATGAGTCTAAATGAGGATGAAACACATGTATGTGTCTGCTGTTCTTAGCTTTTGCTGATTGCATTGTGAGGCCTTCTGGCACCATACAATTCTGCTTAAAGTTGAGCCAGTCCAAATTCTGTCATGGGGATTTGCATATGTTTCCCATGATGCTTTAGATTATTGGGGTATGTGCAATTGTGTTTTCTTTAAAATTTGGCTGTAAGGCCAATCTCCTCCAGGATAACCCATGCCTAAGGGCATTTGCTCTGGGGTTCTTTCATATGGTATAATTAGAGTTTTAGGTGTTTATTTTTTGTAAAAAAAAAAGGTGTTTATTTCTGACATTTTTCTCCCCCTTTCAAAAGTACCAAACATCTGTTACTTTCAGTGTAATCAATTTCTCAGACAACAGAAATCTTTATAAATCAGTGTTTATTCACTCAATTAAAAAAGACAGATATTACACTTTTTCAAACTGTGTAGCAGGACTATCGCATGTTAGCGCCATAGATATTGCACCATATTAATATTGCATTACTATTGCAAAATAGTGCACAACTGTAGCATTATAAATATATAAATATGTAGATGGTGATGGTGAACTAGCAGCAGCACAGTTTTAGAGCTCCATTCCACCATATAAGTTAAAGGTATAACACAAAAAAACACACGATCCACCCACAGTTGGTCAGCTGAAAGAGTGGGGCCCCAATGAAATTCAGTGTTTTTCGTTTTTAACTATTTCCCGATTTTCACCACAGTGGTGTTTCATCGGTGTTTATCGGTTATAACCTAAAACCGGAAACCTTAGGTATAATGTACCTTCTTCCTGTCTGCAGCATGTACAGTCAGGACATTGGGCCCGATTCACAAAGAGGGCTTAGATTGGCACAAGCCGTGGCAAACAGCAGCTTGCACTGATGCCCGGTGTGCCAGGGACCCTGCACCAGATTCAGGTACAGGAGGGGTCCCAGCACCTATGTCCTCATACTTGCAGCAACCTCTCCCATGCGGCAAACACATGGTGCACAGAAGGATTTTCTGCAGGCAGCTTGTGGCTATGGCAAGTGGTGCCCCCAACCGGATCGCCGATGTGCTCCTATAGTTAATATACAGGACAACCCCTCATTAGTAGTAGAGTGTCCTCTACCCGCGATGTCCCCTATGATGAACATATTGATATATGTCCAGGACCTCCTTGTAAATAAGCCCACTCAACTGAGTTATTCCTGGTGAATTAAAGTGGGTAAAAATAAATATAATACATTATTCCTCATTCCATGGTTGTTCAGTGGCCCCCCTTTCCTGATGTCCTCGCAATCTATACATATACTACAACGCTCTCAGTGGTGGTCAAGTAGCCCTCCCAACCCAGTAGGTTGTGCCCACCAAACACCCACCTCCCTATCCCAAGAGAGAGCCAGAGACTGGCACAGCCCTCCTCACACCTCAGTGGCTGGTCCCTGACTGAATTGTCACTGAGCAGACTGTACAAATACGTGCTCATTGATTATCATGAGGTGCATATTTACAGTTAGCTCAGTGACAGTTCAGTCGAGACCAACCCAGAGTGAGAGAGAACTGTGCTTCTCCAGCTCTGTCTTGGGATGAGGGGTGTGGGGTTGGTGGGGGAGCCACTTCACCACCACTGAGAGGGTTGTAGTATATATATAGGTTGTGGAGACATCGGGAAGGGGGGCCACCCTACCACTACTGAAGGGGGAATAATGTATTATATTAATTTTTACTTAGTATATTCCACCAGGAATGACTCCATTGAGCAGGCATATTTATGAGGAGGTCCTGGACATATACCAACATGTTAATCACGGGGGACATTGGGAATCAGGATGGGGACACTCTACAACCAGGGAGGGGTTGTCCCATATATTAACTATAGGAGCACATTGGGGGTCAGGTAGGAGGCCACTGGACCACCAATTGAGAGGGGTTGCAGTATATGTATAAATAACATGGTCATTGGGAAGGAGGGCACTGGACTACCACATGTGGGGTTTCATGAATGTTTTAATTCCAGCGACTTTGGGGAGGGGGAGCATTAGACTACCAGGGACATAACTATATTTACAGGTAATTGGACTGGGGGGGGCACTAGGCTACCAGGGATATTAATTATTTATTTATGGGAGGCTCTGGGATGGGGCTGCAGATCACGGCACATTACCACACAGGGTTCATCATATCCAGAGGGTGTTTTTCTAAGTACCCTTAGACCAGCCTTGGCTAGTCTAGGGGTGCGTAGAAATTCACCCTCTGGGTGAGATTTGTGAATCCTGATTGTGGAGCTATGGCAGCCTGTGTCTGCCACAAGCCCCATGCCCAATGTTGCAGCCTATTTTGGGGCACACAGGTGGCACAAGCCCTGTTTGGGGCAGGCAGCCTGTGGCTGATGCGGGCTACATTTGATAATAGCTTGGGGGCAATATTTGATGCAAGGTGCCACTTGCGCTGTTTATGTTTGGCTCAGGCACCTTGCATCACTCTAGGGCTTTGAGAATCGGGCCCATGGCCTTTTGCCCATTTGGTTCAATCTCCTCATAGGGAAAAAATACAGGTTATGAAATACCTTAACCTGCTGCCAACACAGACGATCTTGTTTAATATATTTATGCAGATCAGTCCATATGCCTTACTAATGTTGATCTGAGTGGTGAAAACCAAGGCATCTTCCCTAGTAAAAAGCTTTGGATGAAACTGAGGTTGAACAATATTGATCTAGTGCCTGGTATAGCTTAGAAATAGGATGTGATTGGTGGGCTAAATCAGCTAAAAGATCAAAAAACTGACCCGCCTGATCTGACCAAGGGCAGGGACCCAGAACTGGAGTACACAATGGCTGATCTGATAAAGATTGAAGCAGCCCTTCAAGGAAGCCCCAAACTGAGTCTGAAAGTCTCAGAATGTAATAAAGGATTGACTGGAAAATAACATCCACGCAGAAAACAAAGGCAGACCGGGCCAAAAACTCGGCTGAAGTGGTTTCTTAGCAATTTAAAAAATCAGGATTGTTAAAAAGTGATTGGCGAGTTCCCTTGTAATATGAGAGAGACAAACGTTTACACAACAGAAACATGGGCACTTACGGACCATGGAATTGGAGTATCATGCAAAGGAGCAGGTAACAGAGATGGAGAAATATGAAGCAGGAGAGAGCCGGAGACTTGAGATTGATGTGCCAGCTCCCTCTCAGTCTGTAACGTAGAGGGCATGTGAATCTTGTACATCCAGCACTCACTCGAGAGGCCCCTCAGAAAATACTTACCCCCATGCAGAGCAAAATAATACCTTAAAAAAATGCGGTAATTGGAGGCCACTATGAAGTTTAGCTGTAATTAACTTCATATATGCTCTCCTCGGTGGTTTATCTACCCATAAAACATGATTTAAAATAGAGTACTATATTCAGCATCCCCAGTGGATATAGTAGGCTGGGCAAGACACTCATCTTGATAATACTGGCTTTACCCCCAAGGGGTCAGAGGCAAGGATTTCTAATAACCTCGTCAGTGTCTCTTGTTTTAATTAGGGGGTCAATGTAAAGAGATCTCAGAGAAGGGGCAGTAAGGGCAAGTTTAATACCCAGATAGTTAAGACTTTTGATTTCCCAGGAGTGACCAAATGGCTCAGTCAGAGACTTGGACTCGTGGAGAATGGGGAAACACTACCAATTTTTCCAAGATTTAATGCACTGTATAGGTGGAAAATGCCCCCTAATTGGATATCACTTGCAGAACCTCAGGAAATGAGACCTGGGGCTCAGTGAGGTGCAAAAGAGTATCATTGGTGTAGGTAGAAATGTTAAATTCCTGTGAACCGATGCAAATACTACAAATCTGGGGGGGGGGTCACATTATTTTTAAAGAGCCCCTGATCAATCCTGATTTCCTCCGTTGATAGGAGTTCCTTAAAGGAAGTTCTATGCCATTGTAAAGAGTTTTCTTTTCTAAAACTCACTCTTTATTCGGTTGTGCCAGTCTGCCATGATGTGTTGTCATTTATAGTCTTTTCCCCACTTTTTGTCTGCTAGCTGACCGGTGGGTGTGACATCATTTTGTAGTTGTTTGCCTGCGTGCCAATCACCATTCTGTGCTATGTGTGCTGCCACATGCCACTATTCAATAGCCAAGCTGCCATTTTGTTTTCATATGCAGGAACTGCTGAATAGATTGAGTTGCTCTACCGCTGTGAAAGTTTTGCAGTGACTTACCGTATGTGTTTTGTTGAAAGAACTTGCCATGTTTAGTGTCAGGCTAGCAGAAAGCAAGAAAAGTACAAAAAAAAAATTTCTTTGTTGTCAGTGCCACTTGAGTCACTTCTATGTTCTCTTACCCCTGCTCTTTTCGATACGTTTCACTAGTTTATAAACATGTTCTCAGTGGTAATAATTATCGACACAGTGAAACAGCAGCAAATTTGTTTGCGCTACTGTACCATATGTCATTTGTGAAGGATGTTTATTATGTATGCCGTGTTCTCACAGTTCTTTGGTGAGGAACTGTGTGGAAAAAAATGCTGTGCATCACGGTCTCCTACCTGTACTTAGTTATGTTGATTTTATATGTGTTATTTTTGTATGTATTCGTATTTCTTGCAGTTCTGTAATCCCAGGTTTGATATTTATGTCTTTTTCTTTGGTGGGCTCTTGTTTTGGGGGGGGCGCACAGCAAATTGTTAGCTGCAGTGTGTATTTCCTCCTTGATATAGAGAGACTTGCCGTGCCTATCGGGCATGACTATGTGGTCTTTGACATCTGCATTTTTAATTGCTGTCTCCTCATCTCTTGATGAATAGCTCTTTTTTCATAGAACTTGTAATGGGTGCTGTGTCATTTAGCAGTCTGCATGTTGTCTTGTGCACATAGCTAAGTAACTCCTAGGACTAGGTCTGCCACCATACATAGTGCATGTTTGAATTTCACGGCAGATTTCACTGTTTTTTGTATTTTATTAGGTATGCAGTTAGAGGTCAGTGGTGTTTTGTTTTTCATGTGTGTCATGCAGCAAACATTTTGTCTGTTAATTGTTAAAGTACAGATCTGTTTGTACTGTATATGTGAAAAAATCCTCTGTGAGTCTTCTGATTTTACTGTTGCATTACATACTTGTATTGTATTGTATTGTGTTTCTCATGATGTCATCTGATCATACAGTGGGGATTTTGTTTGTAAAAAATGTGCCGTACTTTGCAGAGTGGGAGAGATAGTGCTGCAGCTAAAGTTGGCTGTGTCAAATTATTTTGTCTTGCACGTTATGGTCATCTATTTGTGTACCTGTAGAAATAACAACATAGTTTTCTTTTTGTGCAGGTAGTGAGTTTGATTTTGGCCTCTAATCAAGAATGAATAAGAAATGAATTGTGGCTTGCATGATATGGCGTTTGAAGTAATACTAAGGCTGGGTCTGTCACTGTGGACGTGGGTGATGTCGGGGTGTTGTAATGACATTCTCACACTTGTCTGCTGAGTGCAGTTGTTTGTTTATTTGCTTTATGGGTAAGCACACTGGAAACGAATTCCCTTTTAGGGTGCAACCCACAAAAAACAAGCATTTGTCAATGCCGAATGTTCGCTTACAGATATTTGCATTGACGTTTGGCATTTATGCAGGCTCCCCCAGTTGTATCCATGTCCCTTTAGCATCCATATCCCAAGAGAGTACCTCTCTGCAACTCCTTTTGTATCTGATCAACATTTCACTCTCATACTTCTTAAGTGTCTGGGTTAGGAACCCTAACGCTCTGGGTGTACTCAAGGGAATGAGCCTGTGTGGAAACTGTGCAACCCATGCTTGTAACAGTCATTCAGTGGAATTATTTCACCAAATTTTCAACATAGGCATTTTGTCACCTCAGGTCATGAACACTGTCACTATGATTTTCTTACTGTGCACTAAACACAGATTTCCCACAGCGACTGCGCAATTCTGTGTCAGAAGTGTGAAAACACATTTCAGCCAGGATGTAAAAAATAACAGCTGAACTGTTCATAAGGAGGTGTAGGAAAATGCAAATGTTGGAAATCTGGAGTGAAAGTATGACAAATTTGAGAAGTTATGAGTGTGCGTGGAAACTGCGCAATGCATGCTCATAAAACACTCATTGTTTGGAATTTTTGCACCGAATTTTCAACATAGGTATTTTAGGATGTCTGCTCATGAACAGTGTCACTGTGATTTTTTTACTCTGTACCGAACATGATTTCCCACAGTGGCCACCCTATTGTACGCTGGAAGTGCGAAAACACATTTCGGCCAGGATGTGAAAAATGACAGCTATACTGGTCATAAGGAGATGTGGGAAAATGGCAATGTTGAAAATCTGGAATGGAAATATTACAAATTCACAAACTTACGAGTGTGCATAGAAACTGCACAACGCACATTCGTAACAGCCATTTTATGGACATTTGCCACCAAATTTTCAACACAGGCATTTTAGGACCTCTGCTCATGAACAGTATCACTGTGATTATCTTACTCTATGGCGAACACTAATTTGCAACAGCGACCATGCTATTTTGCACTGCAAGCAAGAAAACACATTTCGGGCAGTATGTGAAAAATGACAGCTGCACTGTTCACAAGGAGGTGTGGAAATATGCCTATGTTGAAAATCTGGAGTGAAAATATTACAAATTTGCGAACTTACGCGTGTGTGTGGAAACTGCACAACGTACGCTCGTAAAAGGGTGTCTTATTAAAAGAACAACAAAATATATTGAACATTATTCCCCCAACACTAAAAGAGACAGCAGGTGTACTTCCAGAGCAGGAGTCCGAATGCACTGGATCTAATAGCCAGCAGAGTATGAATGAAGGTAGGACGATGAAAGTATTCAACCATCTGCTAAACAGTTAAATAAAGATATCCTTATTATAGGTGCTTCTATCACCAGGGGAACAAATGCTGTTGTATGCAATGGTAGGAAACAAACAAAGTGGTTAGAACACTCCCTGGAGTTAGATTATCAGATACAGATGGACTATTAAATGACCTAATGGAAGGGACTCAGAACCCACTAATTATCCTGCATGTAGGAATTAATGACATCAGATCAAGTAAACTAGAAACCATTCAAAACAACTACAAACATCTATCTCAAAGGATAATCAATGAAGGGGGAGAATTAATTATATCAGGTATATTACCAACACATGGAGCAAACAAATGTAACAAGCATTTGTCAATGCCGAATGTTGTTGTGCTGGCATTGGCAGTGGCGGAGCTAGAGACGCATAGCACTGTGACTTTGTTAATGTGTCCCAAAAGGTGATTTTGCACAGCGAGCAATCCATTGTGCGCCACAGCTGCGGAAATGAGTTTTGGGCAGGCTGTGAAAAATGGCAGCTGGATTGTTGATAAGGAGGTGTGCACAAATGCCAGTGGTGAAAATGTGGCATGAAAGTATTGCAGATTGACAAAGTTACAAGGGTGCGTGGAAACTGTGCAATGCACGCTTGCAGCACAGTCATTTTAGGGACTTTCAGCACCAAATTTTCAACATAGGCATTTTAGGACCTCTGCTCATAAATAGTGTCACTGTCATTTCCTCAAACTGTCCCGAAAACTGATTTCACACAGTGACCATGCACTTCTGCAACGGACATGTGAAAACACATTTCAGCCAGCTGTACTGTTCATAAGGAGGTATGGAAAAATGCCAATGATGAACATCTGGAGTGAAACTGTTACAAATTCACAAAGTCACGAGAGTGCATGCAAACTGCGCAACGCATGCTTGTAAAACACTTATTTTATTGACTTTCATCCCCAAATTTTCAACATAGGCATTTTAGGACATCTGCTAATGAACAGTGTCACTGCCATTTTCCTAAGTGTCTCAAACACGGACTTTCCACAGTGACCGCACTATTCTGCGCTGGAACTGCAAAAACAGATTTTGGTCAGGATGTGAAAAAAGGACAGCTGTACTGTTCATTAGGAGGTGCAGAACAATGGCACTGTTGAAAATGTGGAGTGAAAATATTATAAGTTTGCGAACTTACGAGCGTGCGTTCAAACTGCGCAACACACACTCGTAACACAGTCATTTTATGGAGTATTGTCACCAAATTTTCAACACAGGCAGTTTAGGACCTCTGCTCATGAACAGTGTCACTGTCATTTTCGTAGTGTGTCCCGAACACTGATTTCGCACAGTGACTGTGCTATTCTGCGCCGGAAGTGCGAAAACACATTTTGGACAGTATGTGAAAAATGACAGCTGTACAGTTCACAAGAAGGTGTGGTAAAATGCCAATGTTGAGAATCTAGTGCAAAAATATTGCGAATTTGCTAACTTACGAGCATGCGTATCAACTGCACAACTCACCCTCGTGAAACAGTCAATTTGGGGATTTTTTGCACCAAATTTGCAACATATGCTTTTTGAGAGCCCCCCTCATGAACAGTGGCACTGTTATTTTGTTACTCAGTCCCAAAAGGTGATTCTGTGCAGTGACTGCGAAATCACCTTTCCGGACCGAATAACCCCGTGACAGTGCAAGAATTCATGAGGAGGGGTCCCAAAAACCCCATGTTGAAAATCTGGGGCCAAAATTCCAAAAAATACCTGAGATATGCATCAAAGTTGAAAAAAAAAACTATGTATTCCATTATACAGCTTACCGGCATTTCCTCAGTTCGCTGTTGGCTTTGAGGAGTGCAGATGCGTTCCCGGTCCACGAAGACTGTCGTGCCAGACTCTGGAGGTAAGTATGGGGTGAAGGGTATGGGCAGGCAGGAGTGCGTAGAGGGTGAGTGCGGTGGGGGCAGGGAGACTATGAGGGACTGTTTTCGTTTTACAGGTGAAAACAAAAAAAGCATTAGGGACAGTTTTTGTTTAGAGGATTCGGAACACTGGGTGGGCTCCCAGCATGCCACCTAACTGTTTGGGGTCTGTAGCCGATGGGGATTGGGCACCTCGTCGTACACACAGGGGGGAAGAAATTTATGCTGATGAAGTTGGGCACCCCTTCAACACACAAAAGAAAGAGGGGAGGTGCTGAGCCAAGGGGTTGGGCACCCCTCAGCATTTAACAATGGGAGTTCTTTATGCTGATGGGAGTGGGCTCCCTGTCGGCTTTACAAGGGGACTAGAGCCGGGGGCATTGTACCCCTCTGCATATAACAAATGGGGGAGGATTTATGCTGCTGGAGTGGGCTCCCCCATCGGCAGAACAGAGGGGCAGGGTTAACCGACAGAGGGATTGGGCACCCCCAAAATTGGCAGTTTGGCAGCCACTGTGCCGCCATGCTCTTAATGTCGGCAAGCATGTCCAGGGAAGGTCCACTGAGTCTGATGAGCTTTGCTCGGATTGCAGTGGACCTTTTCTTAGATGTGCTCAGCACATTATGCATGCATGGTGTGGTGTCAGCATGCAGGCTGATTGGGGAATGAGGGACGCACCTACTGGTGCGTGCCCTGAATTCGCCCAACAGTGACCGCGCCTCCAAAGCTGCACTGCAACAAGATGTTGGCTGCACAAGCACGCCAACATAAAAATGATGATATAAGTAAAGTCAATAGCTGGTTAAGGCATTTTTGTAAGTTACAAAACATTGGTTTCATGGATAATATTGTAACTTTTCAGAATAAAGCAGTATATAACCAGGATGGGGTACACCTAAACAGAATCAGAACAAGAATACTGGGTAAAAAAATAAATGAAGAAATTAAACTACATTTAAACTGGACAGCAGGGGAGAGGTTCCCTGTTACATAACAAACAATCATCACAAGGAAACAAGTTTAAATAAAACACAATGGAATGCAGAACTGCTGGATGCTAGGAGTCTGACAAATAAACTAGATGAATGTAAATACCTCTTAGACTATAGGAATATTGAATTAGCAGTAGTCACTGAAACCTGGTGGGGTGACAATTATATAATGGGGAATAATATTGCAGGATATAACTTGTACTCCACATCAAGGTCACAAAGAAGGGGTGGAGGTATAGCTGTTTATATAAAGGACACAATAGATAACAAAGAAATCCTGCTAGAACAAAACATAGAGGTGCTATGGATCAAGTTATTACCACCAAAATCTGCTAAAATAAATCTAGGAATAATATACGGACCACCCTTGGTTACGTTAGAAGCTGACAACACAATACTTAAACACATAATTAATATAAACCCATCAGAAAACAACATTATACTGGGAGATTTTAACTTGCCAGGGATTAATTGGGTGAACCTGCAAGGAAGTACTAGAGTAGAATTAAATTATATTGAAGCTATGGATCATTCTGGGTTAGAACAGAAGGTGTTGCAAGAGACAAGAGGGTCTAATAGTCTCGATCTCATTCTAACAAATATGGGAGACAGGGTGGGTAATGTGGAAGCAATGAGTCCACTGGGAAATAGTTATCATTTCTCATTGTTTTTCTATATTAAGGAGGTCCCTAATATTAATAATGTTACGGGGGATACATGTATGTTAAATTTTAGAAAAGCTGACTTTAGGGTGTTGAAAGCAAGTATGGAAAATTGGGACTGGGAGACCGAATTACGTGGCACAACTGTAGAAAAAACCTGGAGGATATTATTAAATAAAATACCAACAGAAGTGAATAATTATGTACCAACTAGAATGAAATATGACAAAAAAGGACAGTCCCAGGGTGGTTTACCTTAAGAATTAAGAAAATGGTAAATAGAAAAAAATAGGTTGTTTAAGATAGTCTGGAAATCTAAGGACACCCAGGGTATGGTAGTTTATAGGGAGATGGCCCGGGTTGTAAAGAGAAATATTAAAAAAAGCAAAAGCAGATTATGAATTAACATTAGCAAAAAAGATAAAAGATAATAAGAAACTGTTTTTTTGCACATACAAATAAAAATAAACAAGGCTATAATAGCATCGGACCTTATGTAAATACTGAGGGTAAATCCGCCATCAATAAGGAAACAGCGGACATACAGAACAACTATTTCTGTTCAGTAATTAATTCTTCTAATTCGGCCAAACCTAATGTCGTGGCCTGTAATACTAAATCAAAACCTAGAAAAATAATAATTGACCAAAACGATGTTAGGGAGAGGGTCTAGAAAATTAATATAAATAAATCCCCAGGACCAGACAAAGTACACCCCAAAATTTTGAGGGAACTAGCTGACCAGTTGGCACCCCCACTGACTTACACTTTTCAGTTGTCTTTAGATAAGGGGGAAGTGGCACAGGACTGGAGGGAGGCCCTGGAGGTGCCTATATTAAAAAAGGGACCAAGGACTAACCCAGAGAACTTAAGACCGATTAGTCTGACTTCTATTTTGGTTAAGATTCTGGAAGGTATATTAAAGGACCTTATTTTAGTACACCTGGAGAAGAGTAAACTCTTAGATCCCACACAGCACGAGTTCACCAAAACAAAATCCTGCCAGACTAATATGTTGGTGTTTTATGAAAATAAAAGTAAGGTCTTAGACCAGGGGAACACAGTAGATACAGCCTTTTTGGACTTCTCTAAGGCCTGTAAGGTACTGCTGTATAGGTACTGCTGTATTATGCAATGTGTTTCAATGCTTGATGGCCAAAGTGAGTGTATGAAAGTTTGAAAGTAGGGTTCATGAAAGGTTCAGAGTAAGGTTCATAAAAAGTACAAGCCTTGTGGTCAGGAGCTAGTTGAAACTGACATTATTCTGACCTGATGTTGAGTACCTGATGAAAAGAATGTACTCAATTTGCAAGTCTTCAATAAGCTATTCAGTAGCTGTGTGTCTGTTTAAAAGGTTATTCATTAGCTCTATTCATTAGTTATCTGCATACCTTCCAATAGGCCATTCATTAGTTCTTAGCTCAATTCATTCGCTCTCATTTGAATATCTGCATACCTTCTCTGGAAGCAGCTATCCGGCAGAGTGTAAAATGTATATAAACTGGCTGAATTAGCCAGAGTTGAGCCGCAAATTCTGACATCCTAAAAACCTGCCGTCAGCTTCTAGGAGATTGGTAATATCCATACTCTGTTTTCTTGTAAACTATTGCCAGCTATATTTTTTATTATAGTGCCTATAATGCTAATGCCTATATGCTGAAACAAACCTCCTCCAGGTGAGGAAACAAGAACTCACTGTGTTGAGTGGCATTTATACTATTCTCAGTACTGGGATCCCAGAGTCATAAGTCCAAATCCTGCAAGAATCTTACAGTGGTGACTGTGTGGAGCGACTACTGGTTAATCCTGAAGGCTGAGAGTTAGTTAGGCAAATATTACAGGCTGTGTCCTTGATAAGGATTGCAACCTAATGAGGTACAGGGGAGAAAGACTGTAAACAGTCTGAGTGTTTGCGTAGTCCACAAACTAATAGTAAAAATGGCAGTGAAAGACATTCTTAGTTTAGAGCATCTTATTGAACAAAAAGTTACTAAAGTTAAACTGTATTCATCCCTACAGGATGACCTCCAGGCAGATGTGCCATGGAAGGCAGTGCTGATATCTGTAGTTAGGGAGTGTAGGAATAAAAAATTATCTCACAAATAGGCTGTCAAATTGTGTTTGAGAGCCGCTGTTGCAATTGCTAAAAATACTGATGTCCTAAATAAAGAACATGCAGACAGGCACTCACGAGATCAAGCTAGAATTACAAATCTCAGTGAGAGATAACAGCAGTATAACTTAATAGCACAGGACAAAGTAATAAAGCAACAGTATGGGCAGGATTCACAAAACAGATGCGCCATGCGGAACCCAGATGCACCAGCACAAGTCAGAAATGTGCCGTATGCTGATTCTGGAACAGGAAGGAAGCGCCAGTCCAAACGAGATGCCCTGTGCCGAAAAACATGCATCAGAGGTGCAACATAATGACATGCGGTGCATATACTGGGGGCATACCCATGCATACACAGTGCAACCGAAACCACAAAGCACAACCAGGGCACATCTAAATTCCCCAGCACACAGGCAGAGTGGACAGAAGCCATGCAGCGGTTCCACAGGGTGGCATGCATGCCAGATGTCATGGGGCCATCGTCTGCACTGATGTGGCAATCTGTGCACCACCTGGTGAGGAGGGCATCACATACGTGAACCAGAAGGGGTACCATTCAGTTAACTGCCAGGTGGTGTGCGATGCCACAGGGCACATCACAAATGTCTGCGCCACACACCCTGGAAGCACACACGATGCATACATATGGCACCAGTTGGCATTCTGCATGAGGTTGGAGGCCGGGGACATCTGAAGTGGCCATCTGTTAGGTACATGTGACTGTGCGCCAACAGCACAGGGTGGCACTATGCCTGGGACACCTGGGGTGGGCTGTGGGCGGCCAGAAGCAGGCGCAAGGATATTGAGACAGCAGGAGTGCAACAGGGTGCATAAGCAGATGCAGAGTGGCATACAAGCACTGTGCACCACAAGATGGATTGGGGCAGGCATGAGCAGCCTAGGTAGGGAAGCAGGACTGCCAGGCATGCGGCTGCACAGGCGGGGGAGCAGAACGGGGGCATACACACAGAGGGTGGGACAGGGCAAGGCCACAGTGTATCACAATGTACTAAGGGAGACACATCTTCCCCCACAGGTGATGCCACTAACCCATTGAGGCCCTGGCTCCTCACCCCCATCCAATGACCCAGAACAGTGGTGGAGGAATGCTACAGTGAGGCACACATCACGACACACGCCATCATCGAGCGTGTCTTCGGCATGCTGAAGATGCGGTTCCAGTGCCTGTGTCGGTCAGGCGGTGCCCTACAGTACAGCCCTGAGAAGGCCTGTGGCATATTCCTGGCATGTTGTATGCTACACAACATGGCCCATGACCATGGGATACTTGTTGAGGCCAGTGAGGGCACCAGTTCTGGGAAGGAGGAGAGGGTGGGGGAGGGCGTGGACAGGGCACCCCCGAGGACCATGGAGGTGAAGCCGGGCAGGGACGCAGGGATCCCTGGCTGGCGGCAAGGGCAGGGGCATACCGCACATGAGTGGTGGAGGAACACTTTGGGCCCCGCAGGTGAGAATGCAGGTATGTACGTGTGCAGGTATGGGCACTGTGGTGTAGGGACAGCATGTCATTGGAACAGCAGGCACTGTTCGGCACACAGGGGCACACACGCAGGCACATGCACACGCTGGGGGGCATACACACACACACACACAGACACCATGCTTGCAGCACCCCAGAACCACACAGGCCATGCTCAAGCTGTCACAGGTTAATGTGCACTGCGGCCAGCACATGGGCACCACAGGCACTGTAATGCACTCATCATTCCCATGACACATGGCACAATAGCGGAACACACATACACACAGGACGTCCTGTACAGGTAGCACAGGGTGGTGCCAGGGCAACCGTGGGCTGGTGACTGCCATACACACCACCACTGGCACCACCCACAGGGCAGCTGGTATGCACAGGCATGCCACCCGCCACCAGAGGCCTGTAGATATGGGCATCACAGGGCAGCCCCATGACCACCATGGACATGTGGGTGGCCTCTGCAATGACCGCCAGTGATGGGGATGCCACCACCAGCCACAGGGGGCATCCCCAGGGACCCCGCAGGGATACTACACTAAGACCATGAGCAGGTGCCCAGTGGAGTGGCTGTCTGACATCCACCAGATGAGCCATGGACGGTGGGTGTGGCTGCCAATGGCGATGGGGTCAGCAGCAGGGGGTTCATCTGGCCCTGCTGGCGGGGTGTTCTGGACGTGCTCCTGGGCATCCGACTGGAAGCACGATGTCCACAGCATGCTGTGGATGCAGCCACTGCCTCCGCAGCAGCTGCAATCTGCTCCATGGCTGCAGTCATGCCCACCTGCATGATGTGTGTCTCAGCCAATGTCTGAGCATGCCACACTGCTGCAGTCTCATGCTCCTGGACCAAGATGTCCCTGTGGCTCCGGAACTCCACCTGGAGGGCCTCCTGACTCTCCACAGTCACCCGCAGCAGGTCAAGGTAGGCCTCCATGTCACTGGCAGGTGATGCGGCACGGTGACATCGCCGACATGCAGGGTATGTATCAGCCTCACCAGGGTCATCCACGGGCAGTGGACGCACCCTGTCAGGCTGCGATGTGGGTGGGGCATGGCTGGGCACTGCCACTGGCTGTCCATGTGTGGTGTCCCCTAGGCCCACTGTAGCGGGTGTGTACACACCGGCACCCTGCCCGGATGGGACTGATGTTACCAGCACTGCACTGGGCAGTGGTGCAGGGGGCTCGGTGCCCACAGCCATGGGAAGCTGTGCCACCACTGCACCAGTGTCCAGCACAGTGGGAATGATGGTGGCACCCAGGGTCGCCTGCACAGGCAGCCCCACAATGTGTGCACTGCTGTTGGCCATGGCAGTGGCACTGGTGACAGTGGAACATGCGGCGGTACCACTGCCCTCACCCTGCATGCCACTGGCGAGCACGATGAGGGTATCCACTATGTCCACCGCCTCATCTGGGTCAGCATCAGACAACCCAGACAGGTTCCCCAACCATACGTTATACCCGCTGGTAGTCCTGCCATCGCTGGTGGAGGGGTCTGCAGGGCCCTCCACCACAGGGACCGTGACCGGTGGTGCATGGGGCGTGGACGTTGCAGGTGTGGATTCAACCACGTCAGTGTCATCGGCCCCATGGGGAGGGCCCGCACCATCGCCCGTGAGGGCCACATGGTAAGCCATGGCCATGGCTGTGCCCTGGAGCCACGATGGTGCTGTGAAAAGAGGAAGGGAGAACATGGTTAATGCACAGGACACATATTTCACAGTGGCAAGGTCAACCACAACATGGCCGACCACACAATGCCAGGTCCGCACGCCTGTCCATGGCAGGGCCGGTCCAGGGTGCACAGCTACTCTCCAAGCTGTGACGGGCTGCCCCCCCATCTGGAATCCACTTTCTAGGACACCTTGCACAGCCGTCCTCGACACACTGGCAGCCAGGAGGACCTCGTTGGGGCTGAGCTATTCCACCGAGCTAGGCCCCCCATCTGCTGCAGGGATGTCTGGATACTGGACACCTTCTCCTTGGCCCTCCATCGGCTGTCGTTCCAATGCTTGCAGCACTACTGTACCGTGCAGCTGTATGGTGACACCGCATTCTCCTGCTGGGTCACGTTCTCCCAGCCATCCGCATGCACCATCTGGCTGCCTCCTCTGCCCATGAGTACATCCAGGTGTAGGCAGCATGCCTCAATGAGTGCCCTCTCCTCGTCCTTCGTGAAGTTGGGTCACCACCTGGTGGCGGCACCTGATCCCTCCGACATTACAACAACTGTGGGGAGAAGCATCCAGGTGTCAGCCATGCCTGTGGGTACACATGATCCTGCACCCTTCACCTGCAGTCTGTTGCCTCACCATGGTCCGTGTTGCTGTTGGTCTGAGCCATGGTCCACGGGTGGGTAGCCAAGCACAGGTGGGAATGCACCATGGACTGTGGTCCATGTGGGATGCCGCATATGCTACACATGTCACCAAGTCCACATTGGGAGGAACAGTGTATGCGCCCCAGGGTGTTTCACACCGTGCTGGCTGCCATGGGCATGTCCCAGTACCTCTGCAGTGCATGTGCCACCACCATAGTGACACATTCATCCTGTGTGCCCCCCATGCAATGGCTGCAGGGTGGAGGGGGACTGACGTGGCAACAGCCATAGTATGGCTGGCAGCAGTGTGCAGCCTGGCTGTGCTGCAATTGCGCCTACACATGTGCCGCTCTGTGTGTCGGACCTACCCATTGCATGGTTCTGCACCCACCTCACATTGCAGGTGACACCCAGCTGTATGTATCCTCCCTGTGTACAGTGGGCGGCCTCCTGTATTTGTCACATCCCCTCCCTGTCCCACATTGCAATGCCTCGGCACACTGCCATCTGCCACATCACTCGGCACCACTGTTCCATACATGCTGGGTTGTGTGGGTCCCGGTGCCACAGTCATCTGATGTGGTCATGGCAGGGACCAGACCATTGTTTCCCTGTGCACCATCAGTGCCGCCCTGATGCTGTGTTACATGGTTTTCCTTGGGTGCCACTTACCGGTGTACTGTTCCCACATCCGGTGTACAGGGGTATTGCCTGTTGTGCAAGCTCAGAGGCAGGCACAACAGTGTGTTCTGTAGCCCTGTAAACATTGCTGTGTACTCACCCTCTAGGCACTGACTTCTCTCACTGTCCTGGACTCAGCCTGCTGAATTGGGAGCATTTATGACTCAGGGCATGCAAATGAGGTCTGAGGCACTGTTAATGAGATGCTAATCAGCTGAGTTGCCCATGCATGGTTGATGAGGCTGTTTAGGGCGCATTCTCTCTGAATTGCACAATTGCTCCTAGCTTATCTCAATTGCACGGAGCATCTGTGGGATGTGACAATGACTGTACAGCTCATCTATGGCGCATGCTGTGCACAGCATGGCATCCTCATGTGTAGCATGCATGCGCGGCCGTGTCGCTTGCCATGCAAATATATTGTGTGTAGTGCATTAGCATGCTGGGATCCCATCGCCATTGACCATTCCCACTTCAGTTCAGTGCGCGTGGTGCTGCATGTGCCTTACTGGGTCACGTGGCGCAAAATGAACACTCGACTGCCCTTTGCCAGTTTGCTCCTTGCCACTGTCTGTTAACTGTTTGGGATGCCTAGGGTTGGGTGACAGGTGCCTAGGGCCATGAACTGGTTGTGGGTGGAGTTGCTACATCTCGTGGCACTGGTTATGGCTGTGGAAAGGTGCCTGTTTGGACAGGAAGACCTCAATGTGCCCAGGTGTGGGCCTCCATTGCATCCAGGCTTGTGCGATGTACAGGGATGCCACGCACAGGGGAGTAGTGCAGGCATCGCTATGGTGATCTCCAGAGGCAGGACCCAGGGTGGCTTGCACGGCTGCGACACCGTGCACGCAGAGGTGTACTGCCAAGACTAGGTAGATGTCGTTCAGCTGTTTCCTTTAGTGACACGTGCTGGGTGTGTGTGTGTCACTGCCCTCACGGGTCTCACATCATCCTGCACACATGGCAGTTGTTGCACCCCTCCTGTGCTGCATTGCCATGGTGCCAGGGGGGCTAGGCATGGCTGTGTCAGCCTGCTGTCCCTCAGGTGCTTCCCAGACAGTCATCACTGTCTGCTGCATGGCCATGGGTCGGCAGGGGGGGGGCTGTGGCACTGCATCCTGCCTGGTGGCTGTATTTGCTCATGGTGCTGTCTGTTGTGTTTTGCAGGACCAGAGGCCAGTCAGCAGGCCACAGGCACAGCTGAGATGTGGCGGCAGAGGATCATGGGTGCCAGACCTGGTGCCCTGCCAGGGGTGGGTGAGTGCTGCATTCCACGATTGCTGTCTTTCAGGTTCTGTGCAGTCACTGGTGGGTGGGGGTGTGTTCCATGTACTGGCCCTCAGTGTGTGTTCTTTCTGTTGTTTCCTGTAGGTGTTCTGGCTCACCATGCTGTTGCAGGTGGTGGTGGTGGAGGTGCACCTGTTGATGTGGACTGGTGGATCCATGTGACCATCCAGACAGCCCTGCGTCCTCTCTCACGGACTGTTCAGTGTCTGTCAGCTGCCCTGTGGGGCGTCCTTCTGTGTCTCTCGGTCAGCGTCAGGGCAGTGCGTGGCAGGGCACAGCACCGCTAGTGTCCCTCTGCCTCATCCTGGGGCCTTCCCATGTATATAGTTGCCATTCCCTGTCCCCTGTTTCTATCCCTCTCCTATCCTCCTTCTCATCCCTGCACCCCTCATTCCCCATTTGTTGTTGCTGTTGTTGTTGTGCCTTGTTTTACTTTCGAGTTGTACAGACTTTTATGCACCTTCCCTTTTATAAACATGTTTTACTCTACACTTGTGTCCATGGTTGTGTTTGTTCCAGCTCTGTGGTTGCCCCTCATGCCCTGCTGTTTTGCCCAGTTGTTCTGCCTGGCTCCCCTGTCTGGCTGCAAGGCATCCAGATTGCCCTGGCGCATTGCTAGTTGTGCAGGCACATCTGCGGTTGTGCCGTTGCATCCTGCGGTGATTCACAGTGGTGATGTGCTCAGTGCTGCCCATGGTGCATGCCTCTGTGAATGGCTATGCTTGGGCTCAGCACATCTGATTTGTGCCTGCGCATTTGTGTTGCGCCAGGTGCATCTTATTTGTGAATCTTGCCCTATGTTGCTAACTTAAGAGAAGAAAATGAAATTTTGAAAAAACAGGTTGATGAACTCAGTCACTTTTTAGAAGATGCCCAAGCCACCATCCATTACCATCTGGACTCTATAGGGGAAGATAGAGACCCATATGGCATGGAGCATCACAGATGTAAACAAAAAATTAAACAGTTATAAAGTGAAGTACAGCATTTGTCATCAGTCATAATGGCTATTAGTGGCAAAAAGGCGCCGCTGTATTTAAGAGCCACGGACTATCACAGTTATGACAATGAGTCAGATTCTGAAGATGCCCATAGCCAACATAGTCATCGAGCAGACGACTGGGACTTGAAGAGTGAAAATTATGGGGACCATTGTCACAAATACCCCGATGTTTGTGTGCTGACACCCCCATCAGCACCGCCTTTCCCCAGGGCACTCGTCCGTACCATTATTACTAAGGTGGGAACGGGAGTTGACATGCGATCTACCGAAATGAAAAAAAATAACCCCTTACATATGCAGAGCGGCAAGCATTGGCAAGGGAATTAGGAGACATTTGCATGGGGGACAATGACTCTGATATTGTCCAGTGAGCAAACACCTTTAAAAATGTCCAATCGGAATTGGAAGACACAGACATCATAGATGTAATGCGTACCGCCCTGCATGCGGACTTACAGTCCGCAATGTCATCTAAAAAGAATGATGAAAAATTCAATGATGTATTGGGAATAATTGTTAATTTGGCCATGTGAGGGACCCACGATTTTTTGGCAGACTTTGTAAATGCCACACAAAAAGATCAGGAGTGCTATAACTCTTGGGTTTACTGCTTATGGGTAAAGTATATTCAGGCATATCCCAAGGGGGTTGTGCACCTTTTTTTATGTGTCTGCCAGATGGTAGAGGTATTCTAGGTTCTGACTTTCCAACAAAACACAATGTGCTGCTAGATATGACAAATAACTGTACGTGGTTTAGTGAATTTGAGTCATAGGCTGGGATGATTGATGATGCATTTGTTGTTGCTGCTATTAAGGGCATGGGAAACTCAAGTTGCCCACCTCATCTGAAGAGTCAGTTGCTACTATAATTCAAAAACATGCTGATGTATTTGCTACCCATAAACATGATTGTGGTAGGATGGAAAGGGAAGAGCATGTCACAGGCAAAGCCCACCCACCATAAAAGCAATATAAAATTCCAAAAGAATGTGAACAGGCAATTGACCAAATGATCCAGTCACTTTTGGATCAAGGGGTTTTGAGGGAATGTGAGTCTACAACTAACTCCCCTATTTGGCCAGAGAAAAAGCCGGACTCATCATGGAAATTAATGGGTAGACTATAGGGCTTTAAATGCCGCTACCCCATTAATGGCACCTGTAGCCTGGGAGGCTCCAACCCTTCTGAGTACAGTGTCACCCAAAGCCAAGTGGTTCTCCACTTTGGACATAGCTAATGGATTTTGGAGTGTGCCTCTGGTTAGAGAATGTCAGTATAAGTTTGCTTTCACCTGGAGAGATAAACAGTACACATGGATCGCCCTCCCTCAAGGGTTTTATCGCAGCCTGACCATTTTTCACAGATGCATGGCAGCCATTTTAATACACTTTTCTAAACCAGATTGTTTATTGCAGTATGTAGATGATTTGTTGTTGGCAACTGAGACAAGGGAGGAGCATTTGGCATTGTTAGATGAGTTGCTCACTTTGTTAAAAGCAGCCGGATTAAAAGTAAATCTGAAGAAATGTCAACTGGTTGTGTTGGAAGCTTCCTTTTTGGATGTGGTAGTTTCTGGAGACGGCAAGTCTCTGGACCCTGCTAAAGTGGCCCTCATTAAAGGAATCCAGCCCCCAATGACAATTACTACTCTACGCTCCTTCCTGGGCCTAGTTAACTATCAGAGGGATTTTATTCCCCACTTCACTGAAACAGCACGTCCTTTGTATGATTTGTTAAAGGGAATTAAGGACCTGCTGAGTGACTCAATTGCTGAGCATTGGACCACGCAACATGCTGAGGCTTTCACGGCACTACTGGCGGTGGTGGCGGAAGCCTCCCTGCTTGTCATCCCTGACCCACAGCAGCCATTTCATGTAGAAGTGGAAGCCTCTCCCAATGCCATTTCAGCTGTGCTGTGTCAAGAGCATCATGGAAGGCTTCTCCCCTTTGCATACGCTTCATGCGTTTTGACAGAAGTGGAGAAAAATTGTATGGCTTGTGAGAAACATCTTTTAGCCACCTTTTGGGCTGTCCAGTATTTTACCTATATTACAAGACTACAACATTTGGTCATCCATACACCCCACACACCCTTAAATTATCTCTTAAAGCCAGGGGATACCCACAACTCCTCCTAGCGCTTTGTCCAAATGGACCCTTATGCTTATGTAGAGAGACATTGATGTCACTTGCCAACAACTTACAATGCTGCCTGCCCTTGCTCTTGCAACTGGAGAGCCTCATCAGTGCCCCGATGGCATGGCAGCATAAGACATACACCTTCCCCCACCTCTAATCCAACATACTCCAATTGCAAATGCCCATCATTGATATACAGATGGCTCATGCTATTATAAGGATGGTCAGCCCTATACAGGTTTTGCAGTCTTTACTGAAACCAACACCCACAGTTATCGCTGTTTGCCCCATTCGGCCCAAGTGGCTGAATTGTCCACCATTATTTGTGCAGTTTCTTTGGCAGACTCCCTTCCAACAAACATCTATTCTGACAGTGCTTATGTGTGTAATGCCTGCTCCATGCTTCCCGTTTACTATCAAAATAATTATCATGCTACTAATGGAAAACCCATCAAGCACAAGAATTTGTTGCAACTTTTACATGGTTTGTTGTCTACCACTACTGTTTCGATTGCTATTGCTAAAGTTATGGGACATTCTAAGGGCATTATGCATGCTGATGGTAATCAAAAAGCTCGCAACATGACACAGCTGGCGGCTATCTCAGGAAACTTGTGAGTACCCCCTACATGTCCTCTTCCCATCATAGCAGCAGCTATCCCCACCACTATGGATTTGCTAGCCATCCAAAATTCTCATCCACCTTTTGTGGAGATTTGAGACTTTTTGCAAGGCTCTTCATTGGATCCTCCCCCCATGACAGGGCTAAGCATGTCATTTTGTCACCCAGTGGGGGAGAATCGGCACCAAAAATGTTAACGTATTCTAAAGATACTTCGCAACCACCAGTAATCTGTGTGCCTCTGGCACTTTCCCCAGAGATATGGCATCTGTACCACTCCCATCCAATTGCCGGACATATCTCTTCAGAGAAAACTATCTCTAAAATCACACAACACCTGTGGTGCCCAGACCTTCTTCAGCTTAGTCAAGAGGCCTATGCTTCTTGCCTGCCCTGTCTCCAGACTAACCATCCCCATCCACTAACTGAGCCCTTCTGCACTCAGCCGCACCCCCATCTGGTCCTTGGTGTCATATACAAGTAGACTTTATTGAAGGTCTCCCTAAAACTAAGGATAACTATGCGCATGCTTTAGTCATAGTTGACTTGTTCTCCAAGTGGATAGAGACATTCCCCACCAGAGACAGCAAGGCTGCTACTGTGGCAAGCCTGCTGGCTACTGAATTATTTCCACACTGGGGTTTACCTCACATTATCTCTTCAGACCAGTGGCCAGCCTTCACTGGCAAAGTCTTTCAACAATTACAACAGATGTTACAAATTCAACAACAGCTCCACATTCCTTACCATCCTCAATCCTCTGAAGTTGTGGAGAGGGGCAATCGTACATTAAAACTAAGCTCACTAAATTCTGTTACCAACACCCTTCCCAGTTGTCTGCTATGTTGCCTCTTTGCCTGATGGTGATTCGCTCCACTCCATCTGCCTCCACAGGAATCTCACCTTACCAGGCTATGACTGGACGCCTGATGTGTACTACAGCACAACTACTGCTGCCATCTCAAACTCCATGTCTCAATGCTCCCATAACTAATGCATGGCTTGAGACATATTTGCAATACATTTTAGAGGTTAATAAGTTTATAGACTCTCAACTGGGTAAATCTAAAAAGCAAATTAAAAAGTATTTTGATAACAAGGGTAATCCATTTCAGTATGAAGTGGGGGACTCAGTCATGATAAAGAACTATGCTCCAAAAGAACACACATTTGATGTAAAATGGAAAGGCCCCTTCACCATTGTGGAGAAGGCCAGTCCCTCAGTGTACCTAATCAACATGACAGGAAAGAAAAATGCTGTCATACTGAAATGGTTCCACATAAACCAGCTGAAATCAGTAAAGTAAAAGAACAGATACTAACCTTAAATCTTCCTTTTCTACAGACAATATAAAGGGACAAGATGTGGTGGGTGTGGCTGATTATATGTGTTTCAACAGTCACCAGCCTTCATATCAGCATCCCACAAACTCATGTAACCTGTGGATACCAACAGTCAGTGACTTTAGTGACTTCCTGGAACTGGGACTCTGGTGATATTGATGATGCCACAGAATGGCAATGGACCATCTGCTGGGCTAAGGATAACCGAACTATAACATCTACCATGTGGTGCACAGAATGGCCAGATCTGGAGGGACCTACATGCTCCTCGACCTATAATAGGCTGCAACACGGTTACATAGACCAGGACAGTGGGTCTCTAATTATGAAAAAACACACACCAAAGGACAACGGTAAATATACGTTGGTAATATTTTATTGTACCTGGTCTACCAACCCAGATGTCACTGACTGCTGCATGAGTTAAGGCCTGATGAGCAACGGAACCTGTGATGAAAGCGGAACTTGTTATGCCAATTACTTGTCGGCCACAATACACCTGACTGTGATACCACCCAGGTGTCCAAATGTCACACAAGGACCACCTAGTGGACTAACTTCAACGCCTGTTGAGAAAACTTTAATTAACAATGTACAGTATATTGTTACCTATAATATTCAATTTTTCTAGTTGGGATTTAAACTCCACAGGGCAATGTGCCAACTCTAATGTATCAAAATGTTATGCCACCATGCTAATAAATATGGTTACCACCTTCCAGGCCAAACAGATAGATTGGATAAGAAAAGAAACAGTAAGTGAGCAAAATGTAAGTATGTCTAGAAGGCGAAAAAGAGATTTGTTTGGGGACATGGCAGGCCTCATTTGGTCCGGCATTAGCATTTGGAACAGGGCAGACTTGGAGGCTCATAAAAAGTATTCCTATCAAACTGATCAGGAATTGGAGAGAAAAACAATATTACCTTTGGCAATAAATCAGGAGGGTTTGGCCCAAGAAGAATGCTTAACTGTATATAATATGCATGATATTGCTAATCTTTTTAAAGAAGTACAAAATAAAATCAATGAGATTATTCAACATAATAATGAAGAAGTAAGAAATAAGACTGTTGGGCAATCCATTATTTGTACTGCATATGGGTCATATGTACTCACAACCACTGCCAAGTTGTTCTAACAATTGGACTTGGGAAAACTCCCTGATATGGTATCTGATGCCCAAATTAAGTTATGGTACTGCCCCATGTGCACTGACACCAATAACACCTACTGCCTATCCTCATGTGCTATACATGAGGTGCCCCCAATGCCCCTGGTCAGAAAAATAGCCACCACCTGAGTACACTTACCCAAATTTACCTGTCAACCCAACTGCACCCTCAGCCAGACCATGGTGGTCTCCTTTACTGTAAACCTTCCTCAGGTAGATGTAAAAACCCAGCTGTATCAAGATATAGTAAGAGTTCACTCAGTAGGCAAACAAGTAGGTGACTACTATGCTTACCGTGTTGAGCCCCCGGAGGTTTTGGTGCTAAATGAAAACCGTACATGGGTTGCACCAAATCTCCATTGCTGTTCTCTAATGAGTGATCTCTGGGTTTGTGATTGTGATACTTTATCACAGGAATAGCCTATCTGTGGAGAAGAACCTATTGATAATCAATCTAATACCTCCTTCTGGTGTCCAGTCTGAATATCTAAATGGACTACCGAGCAAATAAGACTCACATATAATAATACTAATCAGTATTGTGTGGCCACTAACCTTCAGGTTATGACTCACCAAGGACTCCAATGTCCAATCTCCTATTCTAAATTCTGTTTTGTGCCCCTTGGGGACACTCAACTGGGGAACCAAGTTCTCCATCCTATTACCACCCATACCAACAAAATGTCATATGTTAATGCCTCAGTCCCCAGGCATAGTATGATGATTAAAGAATATGCTCTGGCCTTCTGGGTAGCCATACCTCCCCTCACATTAAACATACAAAAATTACTAGACTGTAAAGACACATACCTCATTCAAATTGAGAACTCTGCTGCAAAGGTTCAAAATACTGTGCGAGAATTGTTAAATGCTTCAGACTCAGAGCATTTAATATATTCTACTCTTGGTGGTAGTTGAGGAGTTTTATCCTTTAAGGTTTTATTAATGTTACAATTGGTACTAGTGTTTTTCCTCTTGTTAAGTATTTGTTATCTCCGCTGTTTAATAAGAAATGTCAAAAATGAAATGCTTATGATTAGAGCTGCAGGTATCACTCGCTCTATGCTGCAGCTTACGCCATGTGAAGGAACAAGTTCTCTCTCTCCTTCAAGTGGGGGACTGTAAGGTACTGCTGTAAAGGTACTGCTGTATTATGCACTGTGCTTCAGTGCTTGATTGCCAAAGTGAGTGTATGAAAGGTTGAATGTAAGGTTCATGAAAGGTTCAGAGTAAGGTTCATAAAAAGTACAAGCCTTGTGGTCAGGAGCTAGTTGAAACTGACATTATTCTGACCTGATGTTGAGTACATGATGAAAAGAATGTACTAAATTTGCAAGTCTTCAATAAGCTATTCAGTAGCTGTGTGTCTGTTTAAAAGGCTATTCAATAGCTCTAATCATTAGTTATCTGCATACCTTCCAATAGGCCATTCATTAGTTCTTAGCTCATCTCATTCACTCTCATTTGAATATCTGCATACCTTCTCTGGAAGCAGCTATCAGGCAGAGTGTAAAATGTATATAAACTGACTGAATTAGCCAGAGTTGAGCTGCAAATTCTGACATCCTAAAAACCTGCTGTCAGTTTCCAGGAGAATGGGTAATATCCATGCTCTATTATCTTGTAAACTATTGCCAGCTATATTTTTTATTATAGTGCCTGTAATGCTAATACTATATGCTGAAATAAACCTCCTCCAGGTGTGGAAACAAGAAATCACTGTGTTGAGTGGCATTTATACTATTCTCAGTACTGGGATCCCAGAGTCATAAGTCCAAATCCTGCAGGAATCTTACAGGCCTTTGATAAATTACCACATGAGGAACTTATATGAGTTCTGGAACAATGCAATCCGGACTTAAACATCACAAATTGGGTAAAGGCTTGGCTAAGCAATAAAAGACAGTGGGTGACTGTGAAGGGAGTCCTCTCAGAATGGGCGGCGGTGACAAGCGGAGTGCCAGAGGGCTCCATGTTGGGAACATGTCTCTTTAACATTTATGTCACCTCATTAAACTTTTCTCACCCTAATATCTGGATTACAAAATTCACAGATGACTATAGAATACGGGCAGTAGCAAACACAGTTAAAAATGGAGAAGTCCTGCAAGCAGCCCTAAGTGAAATCTTTGTATGGATAGTTACATTTAAATTAAACCTGAATGTTGATAAGTGTTCTATTATGCATTTGAGCACAGAAAGTTTAAATATAGTATATACTATGGGCAACAAGGACCTACCAGTCACTACTGAGGAAAGAGATCTTGGGATAACTATTACATCTAACCTTCAATTTAGTACACACTGTGACAGAGTAGCATGAAAGGCAACTCAAAACTTAAATTGTATTCTGTGTAACATCAGCAGTAGAGACAGGGAAGTGATAATCCTTCTATATTGTTCACAGGTTAGGCCCCATTTGGAGTATGGGGCCCAGGTGTGGTCACCCTGTAAAAAGGCGGGCATTATTAAATTATAAAAAATGCAAAAAAGAGCCACAAAAACAGTCATGGGTTGTAGAACTCTCACTTATACAGATAGACTGAAAACCCTGGATTTATTCACCCTTCGGTATAGAAGGACAAGGGGGGATATGTGCATGGTATACAGAGCACTTCAAGATGATACCTTAGCGGATAGTTTTGGTCTGGTCTTTAAAAAAAAGGGATTACACCAAACTAGAGGCCATCCTCTACAACTATTAAGGGTAAAATGGAATTTACCTAAAAGAAAATTCTGGTTTAGCCGAAAGGTGGTCCCCTTGTGAAATAAATTACGCACAGAGGTGGTTACTAGTAACACAATCAAACTATTTAAACTACAACTTGATAATTATACTAAACACAAATATAAAATTATGTAAACGGTATACTGGCAAGCACATCAAGGACAAAAGTCTATTATAAGCTTGTGTAATCTATGAAATCTATGAAAACAGTGATTTGTTTTGGAATTTTTTCACCAAATTTGCAACATAGGCTCCCAGCATGCCACCTACATGTTTGCTGGGGGGACTGGGCACCCCCACCGGCCATACAGTGTGTGTGTGGGGGGGAGCACGAGCATGCTGGGGAAAGCTCCCAGTGTATCAGCTGGTTGTGTTTGGTGGGGCTGCAGCCGATGGGGGATTGGGCACCCCCATCGGCCACACACTGTACTGAGGGGGCACATGAACCAAGGGGGATTGGGCACCCCCCTCGAAACACAAGGTGGGGGCTGGGGAGAACAGGGAGGGGGAGGACATTAGCAGAGGGAGAAAGTGGGAGTGCTTTGATGCTGAGTTGTGGATGACAGCAATTCAACTGATGTGTATGCTAATTGCATACACGCTACCACCGCCGATTGCAGCAGACCTTTTCTTTGATGTGAAGGCCAACACAGCCAAACTGTTGTCATACACAGCTCAGCATGTATTGGTCCAGTAGGGTTGTGCCTGCTACACTGAGCACTGGATTGGGGAAGAGGGTCACACACCTCCAAAAGGCACACTGTTGCAAGATGTTCCTTGCGCATGCGTGCAAGCGAACACAAAAATCACACGACACATAACAATATAGTACAGTAAAACTTACACATAAAAAAATAGGAACACAAATTCCACATCTTATAAAAAGAGATATGATTATTTAAAACATTGGCATTTGGAGAAGATCTTAAAGTGCTGATAAAGAGAGGTAGAAAAGGACCTGTTTGTGTTTAAGTTTCTTATTTTAATTGGAACCTCAACTGCATATGGAAAAGACCGCTGACCACGGGTAGTCCTCATTAAAGGCAATTTCAATATTTCATTATCTACCATAGCCCTGGACTAAAAATTCTGGTCACATCTGTGTAAAAGACTAGATAGGTTCTTAGGAACTCCATCCCTAATAACTTTAAATGTAAATTTAGCATAAATATATTTGAAATTTAAATCAACTGTTAACCAACCCATATCATTCCAAACTATACAATGATGTGTTCTCCGTGGAACTGTTAATGCAAATTTCCCCAAAAGTTGCAACAAAGCAGATTTTTTCTGGACAATACAAATAGAAGTGTTATCCATAATAAGGGAGGCGTAATTGACAACTGGCAATAAGCATTGCTTGGTAATGGCCACTCTAGTTTCTGGTGTCATTTTATTATTAAATGAGGTTTAAAACTCAGTATTGGATCCAATAACACACCCAAATATTGGAAGTTATCTACATTTTCATATATTGGGCCATCAGGAGCAGGAATTTGCTAACTCCTCCCTCTATCCCTTAATTTTGCTGTGGTACCAAAAACCATTGTTTTAGTTTTGACTTTATTTAAGATCAATTTATTAGCGGTCAGCTGGCACTGACTGCAGTGTGAGGTGGATTTTGAACCTCAATGCCCCTCTCCCCTCAAAATAATTAATAAATAAATACACAAATAAATAAATACAAGCAACTGGAACTTATCAGGTGTAGTGTACATAGCATTCATGGATAGTAATTGAAGTAATATGTACTGTAAAAGCCTTGTATTTTGTGGTTTGCATATATATTTTGATGTGCTTGTAATGTGGAGTCTTTTTTTTTTCTGCAACTTGTAACTGTCAAAGTGATGCTATTTCAGTGGATGTACCCTGCTTTTTTTTTAGTATTGCATGGTGTTTGCCCTATCTGTGTGACACAATGTATTGCTAAGACTTCTGAAATAAATTGCACCACAGTCAATGTCCAATACTGGCCTTATTATGTTTATTTCAATAGACTGAATGTATAGTATGTGAAGACATGAATTGCTAGTTACTGTACTGGATGATAGTACCTTTCGAAGCAGTAACACAAATATTGAATTTATTATGGAATATATGTGTGTTGACGTGATGTGATGTGATTCTTATACTTGTTCTTAGAGAATGTTGCTAGTAACTGAAAATTACTGTTATTTATCTTGTTTTTATCTTGTTCATGCCATTCAAATGTCACAATAAATTCATCAGTCACTGTTGTCAGGATTTGTGTCTGAAATGTGACGGTGATCTGTTCTCATATTTAAATAGTCACCAAGAATGTTATGAAATAACAAGTCATATTTTTATTTGATGGTAGTGCATGCTGAAATGTATTTCTAAGCAAGAGCTCCTTGATACACACACATCTTTACTATAATATAATGTGTAAAAATTATACAAGGAATGCATAAAGAATGAAGTGCCACAATCAATATATTCAAGTGATGCTGGGACCTTGATGACCATGGGAATGCACCCTCCCCTTCCTTCCACTGTGATGGAATACTCTTTGCCTGCCAATTAACTGAAATGTGGATCTGGACGCACTTGAGGAGTTTGTGTGTGTGTGTGGGGGGCTATGACTGTGTGTGAGTGTGCATCCATGTGTGTTTTTATGTGTTTGTGTGTGTGCCTTGCCTATCTCTGTGGTTACTTTTTATGTAGTATGTGTTGTGTGCTGTGTGATGTTATGTGCAGTGATGCCATGCTGTGACACACTGGCACTTCTATCATATGTCAGAATAAGGTTCAGGTCCTTGCAGTAGTTATTGGCATGGTGCTGATGCTGCTGTGTGTGTGCATATGTGTGTCTGCAGGTATGCATTTGGAACTGTTAGGCATGTATAAGTTATGCATTCCATGTTACCATTATGTGTCATTGTGCTGGCATTTATTTTTTGGGTGTGGGGGTGTTGGTATAGTGCTATTAGAGATGTAATGCAGTGTTCTACAGTATTTGAATCTATTCTGAGGCTCCCCATACAAGTAGTGTACAGGAAAATGAGATTGAAATATGGTAAATAGGTATGTAGGCCCTGATTTTCTTTTGGTATCCTTTTTCACAATTTTTTATGTATATAGATATAGATATATATTCATGGCAAAAAACTCCATTTAATGCATCAGTTAGGGTTGTTCCACAGCGACAAAAGCAAGAAATTCTGTGTTGGTTTTGAAAGCCCTTGCACCCCAGCCCGCCCCAACTGGCATCGGTGTGCATTGAGCTCATCAGCCCTAACTCTAACTGTGGAACAACCCTAACTGTTGCATTAAATGGAGTTTTTTGCATGAATTTCCTTCTTTGAGAATGAGGACTATAAATACTGAATAGAATGTGGTGGTGGGAGGCGCAGGCCCTTTGGACCCCGCGCTCCCACCACGTGATGTGTAGTTACATAGTAACGGTAACTGCAATGCAAATGCAAGTGCTAACGGTTACACACATGGTGATGCAAAAGTAAAAGGTAACGCAAATGTTAATAGAAACGCAAGTGCAAAGTGACGGCAAAGCGAACAGTGATGCAAACGGAGATGCAAGCATGTACATAAACGCAACTGGTAATGCGCACAGTCATGGTACCGTTATTGTAAATGCAAATGTTAAGTGTTACAGCAACAATAATGCCAAAGGGAACAGAAATGGAAAGGGGAACACAAGCGTGTATGGAAACACAAAGCGTAATTGTCCTCTTTTTTTCCTACAGGCTAAATGGTTCTATTGTTACTTGTATATATGTAAATTGTTGTATATAATCATTTCATGCCATTGTATTGCTATTTATTCTATTCTTGTCTATGTAATAATACTTGTATCCTCATTTGTATGACCACTCAGGTCCATCTTGTAAATGAGCTTTGCTCAATGATGTTCCCTGAATAAATAAAGATTTTGATTGATTGATTGATTGATTGGTAATGCTACAGTCACGGTACCACAATTGCAAATGCAAATGGTAATGGTAACAGTAAAAATAACGCCAAAGGAAACAGAAAGAGAAAGGCAAATGCAAGCACGTATGGAAACACAAACCATAACATGCATGGTCATGGTACCACAATTGGAAATGCAAATGGCAATGGTAACAAATAAAATAATGCCAAAGGAAACAGAAACGGAAATGCGAACACAAGCGCATACAGAAACGCAAACCATAACGCACACAGTGATGGTACCACGATTGCAAACGTTAATGGTAACAGTAACAATAACTCCAAAGAAAACAGAAACGCAAACGCATTTGCAAGCATGTAAGGAAATGCAAACCGTGACGCGAACGGTGACCGTACGGCAATTGGAAATGCAAACAGTAACGTTAACAGCAGAAATAACGGCAAAGTAAACAGAAATAGAAACGCGAACGCAAGTGCATACACAAATGAGAATGCAAAGGGTAATACACACGGTGGCATACAGGGGAACGGTAATGCAAATGGGTATGGAATCACAAGTGGGAACGGTAACTGTAATGGAAGCACACACCCTGTATTTGCCCAACAGCTGCATAGAGAAACACAGTGTGTAGAAAGAATGTATGCATAATAATGGGCCTCAGGGCAGAAAATGAGCTGTTGGAATACTAAATTGTTGATATCTCAGGAACCATATGACGTAGATAAAAAATTTAATTTTACATGATTCTTGAGTTTCCGGGCTAGGTTTTCACAATGAAAATTCCATATCTCACACTGTTTTTGAGATGCAAGCCCCGAAAGGCACGGCGTACGCCACCATGTTAGTCTATGGGAAAAAACTTCAACTTCGGAGCACCATAACTTGGCATGCATGCAATATTTTTTCACCAAACCATCAAAATGCACATTTGTAAGATGTTGGCTGCCTTCCCTTCAAATTTCAGCCCAAAAGATTAAACCATTCTTTTGCAGCAGGGTGGCAAAGAATTCCTGTCATTTTGGCCATAGTCTGAAAAGTAGTGTCACAATTTGCGAAAGCTCAAGAACATTTGAAAAAGTGTCGCAGATGTGACACTATTTTGCGACTACTTTTTCCAGAAATTTGAAAAACATATTTCTGGGGTGTTTAACCCCAAAACAAAGAAATGGCTAGCATCCTGAGGGTCTGACTAGGTGAACACAAAAATAATTGTGTTCCTAGAGGGTCCCAATTTTAAATGGCTAGCATTTTTCTGATCAGTAACTGAAAACAAAATGGCAGAACTGCGACACTACTAGGGCCATTTGTGACACTAAAAAGTGCATTTGCAAAAGTGTTGAACTTTTTGTTAACTTTTCCCATTGACTTATAATGGGAACTTATTTTTTTAATAACTTTTGAACCGTTCAATATTTTTTCATGAAATCTCATAAGGCACATTGGGGACCCCGGCCCCATGTTTGCTGAAGTTTTTGGACCGGTTGGGCAAACCGTACAACCTGTAGGCAAGAGCAAAGAATTTGCAAAAAAAGTAATTGCGCACATGGATGTCGCTTAATGTCTCCACAGCCGTATATCCGACCAGTACGAATGTTGGCAGATCCCAAGATCTATGGTGCCCCCCCCCCATGCCTGCCAAATTTCAGGCAAATCTGTTGAATGGTGGCAAAGTTATTAAGGTGCAAAGTTTCACTCTTTAACCATAAAAGTGCTACTTAACCGTAACTATGGTAGCACTACCATGCTACCATTATATATGTAAGCAATAATACCCAACAGGGTGGGTGGTATTGTGCTATACCGGACCGCCCAGGGGCACGATGGGGCCTTATAGCCCCTGGAAGGTCTGGTATAGCACAATACCACCCACCCTGGAGGGTATTATTGCACTTAGAAAATGGGCTTGTGTATACATTTTAAATATGTAACAAAATAACAGAAGAAATCACTTTCAGAAGGAATATAAAGACAAAAAAAAACTTCTTTTTGGTTAAATAATCCCTCCTGTTTGTATGCTGTTCCCTCTCCTGCAACCCCCCCCCCCCATGGTCACAGAGCCAGTCTCATCTGCTAACAACCCCCAGCAGGTCCAGAAGAACAGAGTTTTTGTAACCCCCCCCAGCAGTCTCTTGCTATCAGTTCTACTTTTTCTGTTCCCTTTCTTCAAGACTGTTTTTGTTCCTGAGAGATGTGCCTGTGAGGCGCGACCTTGCCATGCAAAACAGGAAGTGGAGACCCACAAATAGGATCACAGACAGCAGCGCTCCAAATTACTTTATTTTTCAAAAATTCAGCAGCGCTCAGTTGTTTTTTTTATTTGCGTGATAACTACGTGTGGGGAGAAGGCTCATTTTGCCGCAGCTTGTTCGGTCTGTCTTTGGAGGTTGATCGGCTTCAGGGCCATATGCTGGTGTTCTCTCCCTCCTGGTCATTTTACCCCATTTCCTGATCACTGCCTCACTATATTAAAACAGAAATAGCCTGGGCACCGTTCAGTGCTCTTCTCTGGATTGGTGCAAGTTACTACAGAGAAGTCCCTTGCTCACGATTACAAGTGGGACTTAATGCTGACTGGATCAGTAACTGTTGGGACCATGAGAGCCAGCAAACAGCTGGACAAGGGGCACAACAGTGTGCTCAGCTGTCGGAGAGCCATACTGCCAGCAATTACAGCAGCAACCTGGGACATTAAGGTACATAAAAAAAGTGAAATTAGCTCAGGGGGAGGTTGATGTGTGGTTTTGGGCAGATAGCACTGAACTAGGGAGTGTTGGGGGCAGTAGTACCTCTCGCTAAGTGAGAGGAAAAAAATGGTGGCTTAGTAAATTGAACATTCTAATGGCATAATGATTTTCACAAGTAATCAGGCAGCTAGAGACTGGGGCTCATTATTTCCCGGTCTCTGTTGACTGATACCGGACCGGGTAGTTGGTGGCACTAGCCAATCAAGAAGGAGAATGCTCCCTGCCCATTTTCTAAATATATATATATATATATATATATATATATATATATATATATATATATGGTAGCATGGTAGTGCTACCATAGTTAGGTTGAGAGCCATTTCTATGTTAAACCCAAAACTTTGCACCTTAATAACTTTGCAAACTGTTTAACAGATTTGGCTGAAATTTGGAATACATGATCAAGAACCATAGGCCTTGGGATCTGCCAAGTTTCATAGTGGTCGGATATGTAAGCTGCGGAGTTATTAGCGTGATCTAATGCGCGACTACACTTTTCCGATTCTACGGTCGCTTCTACAGGTCGTATGGTTTATGCCTGACCGTCTTAAATCTTCAGGTAAAGTGCGCCGGGTCCCCGATGTGCCTTTTGAAGATTTCGTGAAAAAATATTAAATGGTTCAAAAGTTATTCAAAAAACAGTTTCCCATTATAAGTCAATGGGAAAAGTTAAAAAGTTCAACACTTTCGAAAATGCATTTTTACTTTCGCAAATGGGCGTGTTACTTTCGCAAATCGGCCATTTTGTTTTCAGTTGGTGATCAGAAAAATGGTTGCCATTTAAATTTGGGACCCTCTAGCAACCTAATTCTTTTTGTATTCACCTAGTCGGACCCTGAGGATGCTTGCCATGTCTTTTATTTTGTGGTAAAACACCCCAGAAATATGTTCTTCAAATTTCTGGAAAAAGTACTTCACAAATTACTTTCGTGCTCACGAAAGTGTCAAACTTTTTTGTGAAAGCTTTCGCAAATTGCGACAGTAGTTTTCCATCTGTGGGACAGTGACAGCGATTCTTTGGCACTGCGCTGCAAAAGAACCGCTGGGAGTTTTGGGCTGAAATTTGGAGGGAACGGAGCCGACAACTCACAGATGTGCCTTTCAGTGTTGTATTGAAAAAATATTACATGGCAGCAAAGTTACGGCACTCCAAAGTTGATGGTTTTTCCCATAGGATAACATTACGGCGCCTGACGCATTACAGAAATCCTTTGGCACCCTGCTGCAAAATAACGGTTTGGTCTTTTTCCTGAAATTTGCAGGAAGACAGCCAACAGCCTACAGATGTGCCTTTCAGTAGTTTGGTGAAAAAATATCACACGGCGGCAAAGTTACGGCACTCCAAAGTTGACGTTTTTTCCCATAGGATAACATTACGGTGCCCGACGCATTACAGAAATCATTTGGATCCCTGCTGCAAAATAACGGTTTGGTCTTTTCTCCTGAAATTTGGAAGGAAGACAGCCAACAGCCCACAGATGTGCCTTTCAGTGGTTTGGTGAAAAAACATTACAGGGAGGCAAAGTTATGGCGCTCTGAACTTTTCTTTTTTTCCCATAGGATAACATTACGGCATTCGCCGCGCCTTTCAGGGCCCGTATCTCGGAAACGGTGCGAGATAATAACTTTTATTGGAAAATTTCTTAGCCCCCTAAGATTTAAATTAGCCAGGACAGTTGTAAATAATATGACTTTAAAATTTTTTTCTACGCCGTACGGTTCCTGAGATATAACGTATTTAGTATTCCAAGTTCTCATTTTCTGTGCCGATACTCATTATTATGCATACATTATTTGTACTCACTGTCTTTCTCTATGCAGGTTTTGGGGAAAACCAGCCTGTGCGCTTACATTACTGTTACTGTTGCCCTTTCCGCTTGCGGTTCCGTACCCGTTTCACTTACCGTTGACGTCTGCGCCACCATGTGCGTTATCCTTTGCGTTTTCATTTGCGCTTGCGTTTCTGTTATTTTTTGCCATTTCTGTCTACAGTACTGTTTATCTTTCTGTTTTACTTTACATCACCATGCCCATTGACATTTCTGTTTGCAGGCACCATGTTACTATGTGACAACACATCACGTGGCAGACCGTTCCCGTCTACGCCACCATGTGCGTTACCCTTTCTGTTCTCATTCACGCTTGCGTTACCATGTGCGCCACTGTTAGCATTTCTGTTTGCGTTGCTGTCCCTGTTAGTATGCCACAAGACATCATGTGGCGGAGCGAGGCCCGCCACTGCATTACATTCACTATTTCTCGTTATCATTCCCAAAAGAAGGGAAATTAGAGGCAAAAAACTCCGTTTAATGCATTAGTTAGGGTTGTTCCACAGCGACAAAAGTGAGGAAATTCGCTGTTAGGGTTGAAAACCCTCCTTGACCCCGCCCACCCCCAACCGGCATTGGGGTGTGCATTGGGATCGTGGGTCCTAACTCTCACCCCATTCTCCTATACTTCTGCTACTTTACACATGTCATGGGGTGAGAGTTAGGGCCAGCGATCCCAATGCCTGACCTCTACCGTCTTACGATGCATCCTTTGCGTTTTCATTTGCGGCTTGTGTTTCTGTTACTTTTTGCCATTTGTGTCTACTGTACTGTTTCTCTTTCTGTTTCACTTTGCGTCACCATGCCCATTGACATTTCCATTTACAGGCACCATGTTACTATGTGACAAGACATCACGTGGCACACCGTTCCCGTCTACGCCACCGTGTTCGTTACCCTTTCTGTTCTCATTCGTGCTTGCGTTACCTTGTGCACCACTGTTTGCGTTGCTCTTCCTGTTACTATGCCACAAGATATCATGTGGTGGGAGTGCGGGGCCCTTTGGGCCCCGCGCTCCCGCTGCTGCATTACGTGCCGGGAGCGCGGGGCCCTATGTGCGTTATCCTTTGCGTTTTCATTTGCACTTGCGTTTCTGTTATTTTTTGCCATTTGTGTCTACAGTACTGTTTCTCTTTCTGCTTCACTTTGTGTCACCATGACCATTGACATTTCCGTTTGCATGCATCATGTTACTATGTGACAACACATCACATGGCAGACTGTTCCCGTCTATGCCACCGTGTGCATTGTCCTTTCTGTTGTCATTTGCGCTTGCTTTACCATGTGCGCCACTGTTAGCGCTTCTGCTTGCATTGCTCTTCCTGTTACTATGCCACAAGAAGGGCCCCGCGCTCCCGCCGCAGCATTACATTCACTATTTCTCGTTATCATTCTCAAAAAGAAGGGAAATTAGAGGCAAAAAACTCCGTTTAATGCATTAGTTAGGGTTGTTCCACAGCAACAAAAGTGAGGAAATTCGCTGTTAGGTTGAGCTAAACCTCGACTCACCCCCCAGCACCACACACACACAGACACACACACACATTCAAGTATGGGGGAGGACCAAGTCAACACAACCAATGACAGACATCCAGCAGCAGGTGACAGAAATAACAAACAATTGTCTAAATGTACTACGAGATATCCCCACCCACCTGACCAGGTACTGCATGCTCAGTGGAGATCAACAGCAAAACGGAGGCCATGTGATGTGTGGCATGCCACTCTGTGATATAGCTCATTTGAAAGAGCGTTGGTGGCCAAACATGTCGCTTTTTGTTTGGTGAAAAAATGTTAAGGCTTTCAAAAGTTAAGGCACTTTTAAGTTCCTATTATAAGTCAATGGGAAAATGTATATGTATATCTTGCGATCAAAGAATTGGGGTTCTGGCCATCTCGTCCCGCCTGGCGGTCAAAGAATTTGCAGCCTCGCAGTTCAAGAATCTTTGATTCCAAGGAATTTCAAAAATTCTTTGACCGTGAAGTCCACCTTCTTGTTTTCTGTTTTATGATTGCACAAACACAAATATCTCGGCTCAGGGGTAACTTCTGAAGTAAAACTTTGATGGGTTTTACTCAGGGGACTCCGATCTATTGAGCCATGGCTTTGGTTCCATCCAAATCGGTCCAAAAATAGAGTTTTTAGCTTTTAAATTCTTCATTCGCGACTTGCTAATGATCTTTGATCTCAAGCCAATAAATTCTTTGATCGCGAGAATCTTTGATCTCGATCTTGCATCGCAACCTAAAAACACAAATATCTCAGCTCAGGGGTGGGCTAGGGACACAAATGAGGGTAGGCTTTGCTCAGGAGGGTCTGTTCTATCGAACCGTTGCATTGCTTTGCTTCAAATCGGTCAAAAAAATCATGTTTCACCATTTTTTATTCTTTGATCGTGAGCGTGCAATTTATTTGATCGCGAGCCTGCAGATTCTTTGAGCGTGAGAATCTTTGATCGCGATCGTGCATCACGAGTGAGGAACGAGATTGCCAGATTTAAAAATTCATTTTCTCAGCCCAGGGGTGCCCTAGACTGTGAAATAAAGATGCGTTTTGCTTAGGGGGCTTCATTGTGCCCCATCAGCATGCCCAAAATAATGTAATAATGATCCCTGGTAGTCTAGTGCCCCCCTCCCTAACAAAATATTTACATCCCTGGTAGTCTAATGGATGCCTTAATAAAATATATGAATGAAGTAATGGTCTGGTAGTCTAGTGCCCCCCACCCCTGTTTTATTTTTAGATAGATAGTCTAGTGGCCCCTTGAGCTATATTATCTTACAATATGTCAATCTTTATATCCCTGGTAGTCTAGTGGCCCCCCAAGCATAACGAAAGAAATAGTGAGTTGATATCATACCTGGTAACCTAGTGGCCCCCCACCCATCCATCCAAGCCCACCCAGCTCCCCCCTACCCTTCGCCAGCCGGCGACTGGCACAGCCCCTCCTCTCACCTCCATGGCCAGCAGCCAACTGTCTGCATTATGAGAGGTAATGCAAAGAGGCTGTCTGAAAATATTTCTGAGTTCCTCTTTGCATTACTGTTTGTAATGCAGACAGTCAGCGGCTGGCCATGGAGGTGAGAGGAGGGCTGTGCCAGTTGCCAGCTGGTGAAGGGTGGGGAGGTGCTGGGTGGGCTTGGATGGATAGGTGGGGGATGGGGGCCACTAGACTACCAGGTATATTATCAACTCATTATTTCTTTCATTATGCTGGGAGGGGGCTGGTAAACTACCAGGGATATAAAGATTGACATATTATAAGACAATACAGCTCGGGGGGCCACTAGACTACCAGGGATCTAAAACAAAACAGGGGTGGGGGGCACTAGACTACCGGGCATTACTCCATTCATATATTTTATTGGGGGGCCACTAGACTACCAGGGAGGTAAATATTTTATTGGGGGGCACTAGACAACAAGGGATCATTGTTACATTATTGTGGGCATGCAGATGGGGCACAACAAAGCCCCCTGAGCAAAACCCACCTTTATTTCACAGTCTAGGGCACCCCTTGGCTGAGAAAATGAATTTTTAAATCTGGCCATCTCGTCCCTTGCTCTTTATTCACGAGTGAGCAATTTCTTCGATCGTGAGGATGCAAAAACTTTGACTGTAAGATTCTTTGATCACGATCGTGACGAATGGGGTGAGAGTTAGGCCCAAGGACCCCAACGCACACCCCAATGCCTGTTGGTGGGGGCAAGCTGGGGTGGGGTGCAAGGGGTGAGAACCCTAAAATCGAATTTCCTAGCTTTTTTTTGCTGTAGAAGAACCCTAACTGATGCATTAATGAAGTTGTTTGCATAGAATATATATACATATGTGCAATGATCCTTGTTTGTAGAAATGTGCATGTGGGATTGGTTCATGCTTGCCTAGAAATTTAAAAACATCTGTTACATTGGTTACCTTGCCTTTTCCCCCAGGTTGTCTTACTTTCCCCCATGCTCAGTGCATTGAATGTATTTGGATCTAACTTGTGATTTAGCATAATTTGAAGCCAAAGTGCAGCCTCGTACACTGTCTGCCATGTCCCGCTGTTCTTCTTAATAGAGTGATGTGCTGAAGTGTACAATTTTAGATTGTACCCTTTTGTAATAGGTCAGTATGGACTCCTTTAATATAAGCCTCAAAACATGGCTAGGTGTTGGTAATACTTACATACTCATGCACCAAGAGGTGTATCAAGTGTAGAGGCTTATATGACATGGTCTCATAGGCAATTAGCCTTGTGCCTCACTACGTCTCTCGGTGTGCAGGCAACAAATTACTAACTACATCCATCCAAGTATTATTGCTTATAAATTGACTATGAGACCATTATATGTAATACTCTTGCCCCAGTACCCCTCTTGTTGCATAAAATGGGCTTATAGTCAAATGTTTTGGAAAAGAGCATTCTAAAAGTTTGCAATGACAAACAAATATACAAAATTGTTGGCTACTAACGTAAAATTGTCCTTCTACAGATGTTTTTCACCCGTCAGTCATCTGTCTTTCTACACACTCAATGCATTGTGCATTGTGTGGCAGTAAGGACAGGGAGAGGGCTAAAAGGGGTAAGGTAAATGGAGGAAAATGAGTACCAATGCCCGTAGTCTTGGTAACAAGTTTCCTGCACTAGTGGCCTTGATATAAGAGGGACGCCCGGATATCATGGCAGTCACAGAAACATGGTGCACAGAGAACCAATACTGTGAGGTTAATGTAACAGTGTACACAATCTACAGGAGGCACTGGGAAGGTATAAGGGTGGGAGTAGAAGCAGTAAATGTGAATGTTTTGATTTATTTACTGTACTTTATTTGCATTGCTCTTACTTATGGTTTCCAACTGGCAGTGCTGGTAGTAAACAACTTACTAATTTATCAGTATGTCTCATGCAGTAATTATGATAAACATTTTACCTCTGTCTCCAGCAGTAACTGATAGTAGTTGAACTGATGTGTGTTATTGTCTAATGTTCAAAGTGTGTCAATGATGAAATATAATTTACTATATGAGGAGCCTTTATTATTAATGTAAATTAAGCAGATTACAACCTTATTATGTATGGTAAAACGTTGTTATAGGTAGAAATCTACCATCGATGTGACATCACTATGTTGTTAACCCATCGATGGTACATCACATCAATGGGTTAACAACTGGGAACAGTCTCCGCATGCCCACTACAGAAATCTACAACCTTCCTGAAATGGCCACGGTGGTGAGCATGACCCAAAATTAGCAGCAGTGACTGATCTAACAGCAGTTGTAAAGTTCCTGCTGTATTTTTTTAATTAGTTATGTGAACCATGCACTATAAAATATAATGTATGGTTCACTATCAGCTACCAGCTGGTTTAACCGTCTTGAGGTTGCCATGGCTACGCAAACCTCTAGAGCTTTGCTCTCAAGGTTTACAACCTCTTGATGGTTAATGAGCTGGGTACCGATAGCAACCCATACATTATCCTGTATGTTATGCCTTCATTATGACATCAATCTGTTGTTAACCATTCTTGAGTTTGTCATATGAATGATATAATCAAATGGAGTGCTCACAACAATCAATGTTCTGTAAAGTGATTCAGTAAAGAATCACAGAATCACAGACAGTAATGAGAGAAAAGGACCTCACAGCACATCTAGTCTTCTCCTTGCCCCCTTAGTCCACCTTACCATATCTTGAGCCCCCTCTTAGGCCCATGTGTCTGTCCCAAGTGAACTTAAAACCCTCTATGGTCTCTGAATTCACCACCTCCTCTGGAAGCACATTCCAGTTTTCCACCACCCTTTCCATAATAAATTGACCTCTCAGATTGGTCTTAAAGTGCCCCCCTAGAGTCTCAGTTCATGCCCCCTTGTTATGTTTCCTTCCTTCCCTTGGAACAACTTTCCTGGGCCTCCCTTGTTCATCCCTTTGGTATATTTAAAGGTCTCAATCATGTTCCCCCTCTCTCCCCACCCAGTATGTACTCAGCCCTTTGATTTGTGTGCCTCAGGTGCATAACAGCACGCTTCTCGATGTTGAATTTTAACAGCCAAGTCTCCGCCCACTCCTCCAGTAAAGTCAAGTCTCTTCTCATGTCCTCCACCCACCCAGGGGAGTCAACTCTATTACAGATTTTCATGTCATCTGCAAAGAGGGCCACCCTTCCTCTCAGCCTATCCACAATATGGAGGGGTACCAGTATTGATCCCTGGGCAACTCCACTCCTCACCTGCTCAAACCCTGGGTACACCCCATTCACCACCATCCTCTGACTCCTAGTCACCAACCAATTTTCAACCCATCTTGTTAATTGTACCCCTACCCCTATGCTATCCAATTTGTTGACATGACTCTTATGGGGCACTGGGTCTAAGGCCTTACTGAAATCCAGATAGGCCACGTCAACCGCTTCCCCCTGGACCACTACCTGTGTCACCCAGTTGGTTCACTTCTTGGTACTTCATTACCCTTTCACCGATAAGTGCCTCCATGTACTTCCCCACCACAGCCGTCAGGCTGATGAGGTGGTAGTTTTCCCTCAGCTCCCTGTTTCCCCCTTATGTAGAGGCACTATCGTCATGATTTTCCAGTCCTCCAGCTCTTTACCAGTGTCTAGGGACAGTTTGAACAGCCTCACAAGTGGGGCAGCCAGCTCTTCTTTCAGTTCCCAAATCACCCTTGAGTGCAGGCCATCCGGCCCCATGGCTTTGTTCACCTTCACCCTGGTTAATTCCTCCCTAACTCTCTCTGTGGTGAAGGGATCCAATACTTTTCCAGTGCCCCCTCCTCTCCCACTCCAGCCCTCTTCTTCCCCTTTCTTCCATACATACAGAGCAGAAATACCTGTTCAGGTCTTCTGCCTTCTCCCTGTCCTCCTCCTCCAAGTGCTTGCCTCCTTTCCTCCCTCAACCTTTCAATCCCCTTGCCAGCCTTCCTCCTCTTTCCCACATATCTAAAAAATACATTTTTCTCTTTCCTGACCTGTTTAACTATTCTTACTTCTGTGTCCACCTTAGTCCTCCTTAATGACCTTTCCTCCTAGTCTCCCTGCCTCCCTGTAAGCCTCCCAATCCCCCTCCCCTGATTACTGTTGTGTCTCCTGAATGCACTTTGCCCATCCCCTACCGCCCTTGATACATCCCTACTGAACCAAAGTGTGTTCATGCTTCTCGCTCCTTTCCTTACACTTTTTATGGAATCCTGTGTGGCCTTCAGGATCTGGTCCCTGATAGCAACCCATAGTTCTTCTGCATCACTTATATCCCCTAAACCTACCATCACTTCCTTCACCAGCCTTCTTAATTTGTTGAACTTTGCCCGTCTAAAGTCCAGCACCGTTGTGCAGGTATGGGTCCCTGTCCTCCTGCCCTCACCTTGAACCCTACAGTCATATGGTCACTTTCCCCTACTGTTTCTCCTACCACCACCTACTCCACATTTTCCCCATTTGTCAATACCACAGCTAGCAGGTGGTTTCCCTGGTAGGCTTCCTGACCAGCTGTTTCAGGAACACCCCACTGAGTCTGTCCACTAACTCTCTACTTCTTGCTGAAGCTGCTTAGGGGATGGTCCATTCCACATCTTACCTTGTTCCTTCCTCCCTTCCCCTGGCCCCTTGTCCTTACTGCATGCTCCCTCAACCACTTTGTCCTTAACTTCACTGACTCCCTGCCCTTAAACCCTTCCCTGTGTCCCCCCATGACTACACCTCAGCAACAGTGTCCCCAGTGTCTTCCCTTTTACTTTCCCAGTTCACTTTCTCCATCCCCCTGACTCATCTGCCCCAACCTCTCTGCTTTTCTGCCCCCAGCATGCGACTCCCTCTATGTCCTTGTGGCAGAGGTATGCCCCCTCCCTTCCTTGTTTCTTACGTTTCACTTCCCAGTGGCTTCTCCGTGCTCCCTCCATTCCAGGATGGACCCTCCATTCTTTCCTTCCCCTTTTCCAGTATTCCCCCCTTCCCCATCTCCAACTTCTTCTTCCTTAGCTCCAGACTACTCCCTCTGGTGCTCTCTCCTCCCACCCTTCTGGCAGGGTCCACTTCATCCATGATCCACCCACCATAGTCCAGCTCCCTGAGCCCTACAACTTCATCCTCCTGCCCCATCATCTCCAAGAAGACCCAATACCTATTTGTGCCTAATGTGTATCTATCTCCCCTTTCATTTGCACTCCTATCCACTATACCCCTGACTCCTTTCCTGGTACCTTCTCCCCTGGCCCCCAGCATGGCCTGCTCTCTCCACCCAGTCCACTTGCTGTCCTCATGCCTCCTGTCTTCCTGAACACATCCACTAGCTTTCTTTTCCATATCCCTCCTTGTCCGAAAAACGTCCCTTCAATCCATGATTACACAATCTTTGTAGCCCATATACTATAAAATATAATGTATGGTATTTGGTTAACAATCACACTGAAAACACTTCTTGAGGTTGTCATGACATCTGAAAATCTCTTGAGCTATGCTCTTGAGGTTTACAATGATGTCAGGGCAATCTCTTGAAGTGTTTACAGCGTGGTTATTAACCAAAGACCATATATTATTTTCTATAATAAATCTCTTTGCAGTAAGTGTCTTCCACAGAGAATGTAACTGGGCAGTCCACCACACTCTATGTGTATGTAGTTGTTGCATGATACTCACTGGTGTCATAGTTCTGCGTATTAGTAGTTGTGGTGGTGCTACCTACTAGTTGCATGGTACAGTAATACCATGTTAGCCAGCAAGCTGTCATACAAATACCAGTCAGTTGCCGTCTTCTTTTGTGGAGATTTCTAGCATCCTTCTTGTTAGCCACTGCTGATATCTCCATAGAGAAACCACACTCAGCCAGAGTGGTGTATGAGATGTGCAAATGCGCAACAGAATGGATGCATCTCTGATCCACCACCCTCTTGACATCCTCTGGGGCAGTGGCAGTGGTTCTGGTTGTCCCTGGCTGGGGAGGATGTTTCTTGTATCCTCGTCTGGTTGGGCTGGAGACATGCAACCTCCTTACTTGGACCATAGAGATGTCTGCAAATAGGGCAGCATCGCAACCTCCAGAATGGAGAAAAGCAAAATGGTATAATGTTATCTCTTCTATATTACAGTGTATTGTAGAGACAGTTACAGAAATGATTGAATTGCAGTGTGCATCTTCTGAACTGGTAGATATGGTCAGCGGCTGTCACTGAGATGATCCAAATATCTCTTTGGTATGTGAAGAGAATTTATCCTCGTCTGAACCAGATGCAGAAGTAATAGTTTTGGAATGTTCAATGGACAACAATACCAGTGTGGATACTTCACGAAGCAGTAAAAAAACATAGACACATTTCAGGAGGTCTAGTAAAGGTAAAGGGGTAATGATAAGGTGCCCTGATGAGAATCGACACCGTTTAGTAGGGGACAGTATGTGCAATGTGATCTGATGTTTATTGGAAAGAACTACAGTACAATATTTTACTAAACACAAACTTGCACTTGACTAAAGTGACCCTACATTATGTTTCCTACCTTGGGTGTTTGACTGATATAACTTAGCTTTTTTGTGTGTCTGTCCCCATTGAAAACACAACGGTGGGAATGGAAAAGGGGAGATTGTTTAACCAGGAAAAGCACACTAAGCCGTAGCTAGTTTACGGTTGCGACCTGGGAGTACAAGGGAGTTAAGTGACTTGCTCAGGGTCACACATTATGTAAGTGGGGCTTGACCGGATCCAAACCCAGATCTCTAGATTTGCAGATCAGTGCTGATACTTGCATTTATGTTATATTTCTGTGGTTGTTTCATACTGCATGACAGAAACAAATGCAAAGGTACATTTACTGGGACAAATTCTGTTTAGAATATCTTTGATTGGTAATTCCCATGTTGTTCCCACTATTTTCATTCAGTTTCTTTCCATGTAGGTGTCCAGGTAAAGTCAAGAGCCAAACCCATTGCTACACAGACTAAAAGGAATACAGGTCAATTAGAATCCAGTGTGATCTAATGAGGTGCGAAGCAGAGACTGATCTAATGCCATCAGATGTTGAGTGTAGTATGCATCCAACAGAAAGTGGCTCTGAGTATGTCCCTTCATCTCAGTTAATGGGCAGAACTGATAGCATTAGAGATGACAGAAAAGACAACATGAGGACAAAAATGCCAATTAAGATGAGGAGAAATTTATTATATTTACATCATGCATGATAGCATTGTTGAGCTGGTGTCATTGTCCTAGCTGTGGCAGCATGGACATAGTTTCTGATTTTAAAAGAAAAGGAACAATGTTGACAGTTATCATCATTTGGAGAGCTGCTTATGGATGAATAGATGGCATCTGCAGCCTTTCACTGTATCTGTACTGCTAGGTAATATTTTATTGTCGGCATCTATTCTTTTCGCAGGATCATCAGTTAGCAAAATTCTATGCGTGCTCAGACACATGGGCATATCTGCCATCTCAGAAAGAACTTATTACTGGCACCGATCAAGCATTCTACTTCCTGCCATTTTAAAAGTATGGAGTAGTACTCAACTAGCCTTCAAGCAGAGGAAAGAGCTATTATTTACAGTGGTGACAGCAGAGCGGACAGCCCGGGACACTGTGTAAAATATTTAACTTATGCTATGATGAAGATGAAAACTGGGACAGTAATAGATGTCCAGCTGTACAGGTACTTAGAGTACACAATAGTAATTGTCCTTTTTCCCCCTACCTCGTACCTATAACTGCACTCACTACCCTTTCAGGGTGGCTTAAATCACAAACACACAAATTGAGTCGCTCAGTTTGAGTTACTATTCAAATGTGCTACCTGTTTGGTTTGTTCCATGCTGGAGACCTCGCTCCCACCCCCTTCCTCCAAAACCTCAAACCAATGTAGACTTTTTTCAGTGACGGTGCATCTACCATCTCTCCATTTGCTCTGTAGTTGCTCCCTTATGGTCTGTCTCACATGATACATTGTCTAGTCCTATGTATTCCTTGTTGGAGAAGAAGAAATGAGTAGTTTGTGATGTCAAAATTAATCTCATTTAATATTCCCAAAGTATGGTAGTCTACACCTACAGCCATCCCGTTCTACAAATGAGGATACATGTTGCTGCTCATTGTTAATCTCTTCTCACTCAACTGAGCCACCCTTGTAGGCACTGGAGACATATTCCACATTTTGTAGACCCATCCTACAGTTTGTTGTTTTGGCATGGACTTTTATTATGTTTGGTGGTCATCCAAACATATAGATGTCATATGGGTCATGCTATAATCCTAACATCATTTCTAGGAAGTCATAGCTGATATTTAATGAGAGAATAATGTATCATGCTTGCATTCATAGTTTTAGAGATTGTGTTTTAAAATGAGTCATGATAAACAGTATAATGAATAATCTTTCAAATATTTTTTAGAGCAACAAATGTGGTGGCAGTTCTTACATGGAACTGGAAGGGCTAAAGCAATCAATTAACCACATCGCGTCAAATGATCTTAAAATAATGGCCCTAGTAACAGACCATCATTCTCAAGTTATAAAATGAGTTAGGGAGAATATGATGGAAACAATTCACTTCGATAATGTGTGGCACATTGCAAAAAGTAAGTCGGACATGAAATAGAAATAGGTCTTTCTTTCTGTATTCAGTACTGAAAAACCACAGTTGTAGGTCAGGTGTTGTCATGCTGTGACTCCACTTATGAGACAAGCATAAAGTTAATCTGAAGTAACAAAAATGTGTCAGCTTGCAAAAAATGTGGGATGTTGCAATTGTATGGCAGTTTGTGTGATTGTCAGTGAAGCCAATGAGGTTACTGTAGTGGACCTTTATGGTAATTACACTGCAACATTATATGTAAAATTGTCATGTGCAGTGCAGCTGTGTCATCACTTCATGTTATTATAGTGCCTAGCTAATTTAATAACCATTGTCTACATGTAAAATGGGACTTGTTTAGTGAATCTCAGTGTGTGTTAATTTACACTGAGTTTATTTGAAGTCTGGTTGTCACCTTTCTTTCACAGATGTTCCACATATCAAATGCTGTTTGTCTGGTTGTAGGCATGTAAGTAATACAAGTATCCAGACAAGTAATGTGATATTATATATGATCACGTGGTAGTCACACTGATACTAGTATCTTGATGGCACATGTGCAGTAGTATGGGATTTTTGTAGTTTACACTTTATGAAATCAGAGAGAACTGCAGGTGATAAACAAGTCTTCTTTGCTCTTAACTTTTATAGGTGTGAGAAAGAAATTAAGAAACATTTCAAATGAAAAACAATGTGAAGCGGTGAAGCCATGGGTGCAGAGCCTAGTCAATAATTTGTACTGGTGTGTAACATCCACAGCTGAAGTCAACAGCACAGCAACACTTGCCAAGTGGAAGTCAGTTGCAGGGCACACAAAAAAATCTTCACTCCATTGAAGATGAACAATTCCCAGAATGTGTACATGGGCCACTACCGGGGAAGCAGCGTAAGAAAAAATGGATTGCACCAGGTGACAGTTTTCTGTGTCATACAATGTCCTACATGGCATTAGTCTGTCCATAGAATAGTATTGATGGTGTCAGGTCACATATATCCGGATATGATTACACTGTCACCACTAGTATGACAGTATGCATATAAAAATGTGAATTCTGATCAAGTACAAAAGAAGCTGGAAAAGCGGTATGATGTTGGGTAAATAATGGTCAAGTTGAAGAACTGCAAAGTAATGTTCATGAGAAGAGGTAACCTTGTGGAGTGCTATAACATGGAAGGGGGTGTTGCTGACTATCACAAAAGAAGAAAGGGACCAGGGGTAAATCACTCCTGATGACCTGAAGGGGTCTAAGCAGAGTACAAATTCAGCAACAAGGATCACTGGCATGCTGGAGTGCATAGGCAGAGGTACCACTAGCAGGTGTCGGCAGGTGGTTATGCCATTGCACAAAACCCTGGTGGAGACTCACCTACAGTACTGTCTTCAATTCAGGAGGCCACATCTTGACATTGTGTGGTGTCAGGCTGAGAAGAAATGTCAAGAAATATTCCTCTCCAGAGAGGGTGGTTGTCAGAAAAGCATGCAACAAGCATAATGGGACCTTAGGGGTGGGAAGGAGGAGTGAGAAGCCATTAATCAAGTAGTGTATGTGGCATCAAACTACTGTAGGACTTTTGAGCACAGAGAAATGGTCTTTCAGTCCTTACCTGCGGTATGCCGACCTGACGGCAGCACCAACACAGTGACATACCTCACTGTCTGCAAAATTTGCTCTTTGCTGACAGGTCGCTGTGTTGGTGCATCTGAGACAGGGGCACACTGTCTCCTGATCCTGCACCCCCTTCCCGAATCAACTCTGACTTGAGCTGATAATCCAAAGTATGGTATTGTGGGGGGCAGAGCCCCCCACCAGACGGGATTCAGAGGGTAAATCCCCCTGATAGAAAAACAGGACCAAGAGACATATGGGATTGATTGAGTGATTGATTGATTTTTTATTTAACAATTTATATTTATCACACCATAATATATAATATAACAAATCAGGCTATGCTAGGAAAGATTCCTAAAGGTAAAAATAAAGATTATAATAAGAGATAATATAATTATGTACTTATATGGTGTTCCTAAATTAGATAAAGTCCGCCATCTGGGTGGACCAATAATTACCAAGAAATCAAATGAAAAGAAAAATGATCTTGCGGTGCAACTTGCAGCCGACATAAATCCCGTCGCTGAGATGTCGGTCGACAAAAATGATGTTGAACCGGCATCGTAGAACCCTTATCTGCCAACAACTCTTTTGAGTAACTGTGTTTAGGCATGTTTTTCTTTTCATAATCTGTTTTTTGTATTCATTGTTAAACTTGATGATTTCAACATAGGTTAACAATCATCAGTGAACATTGAAGAAATGGTGTACAACAAAAGACTGTGTACTGACATATCCAAAATGTCACCACTGTACCAAACATCAAATCTGGAGGTGTTTCATTGTCTCATAAATCAATTTGCCCCAAAAATGTATGTATACTCATACATTGGAATGAAATGCAGGTTAGTTATCCACATGCTCTTCATTATGGTTCTATTTTGATTACCAGGTCCATGTTCTGTGGTTGATATTTGTATTCCAGCTTCTGCAAGTCAATCATTTCTGCAGGATGTGCAACAGCAGCAAGGTACATGTGTAATGAAGTGTGCATCCAGAATGGAAAGAGTAATAGATGTCATTTGACTGTAACAGCACTGTGACTCATCTTGAGTCATCACATAATATTACTAATTTCATAAGCCTTACCATCTGGACCTTGACTGCACACCAACATTCAAAGTGCAGGTGTGCTGCAGTCATTTGACATTATATGATGCTTTTCATTTTGTCTTCAGCATTAAAGTAAGTAATAATGCCAGACAGGGTGGGTGTTATTAGGATATAATTACCGACGTGCGCTTTTTCCCATAGGGAAACCCGGTTATAATTTGCCGTTATAACCAGCTTCGGCTGGTTATAACGCGATAAAACTCTTCAGGTTCCCTTGGAACAGCTATCCCTCAGTAGCTGTTCTCCGGCGTTCCGCGTTCCGTGAGGAATCTCATACGCAGCACACTTCCTGGTCCCTCGTATTCGGGAAAACAAACTTTTCAAAAAAAACAAAAAACTATTTTCCTCCAGTAAACAACTAAAAACAGAAACAAGTGTTTTACGTCAGCCTGACACCACAGCGAGGTCCATGTCCAGACTACCCTGCCTCTTGAAGCCGGAATGAAGCTGCGGCAGCGGCTCATCGTGAATAAGTTTATATTAAATCTAAAATCTGTCGACACATTTTTTTTATTAAATATCCTTTTCCTTTTTTGACAGCAAGTGCAGCCATATAATTAGGAAGACTGCGGACGCTCAAAATCAAGACTGGTCTGCAGCTTCCTGAACACTAATCTGTAAGCTAATTTAATTTTTATAATTGCTGGAAAAAGCGCTCCCTGCAATTATAAAATAAAATAAGGAGTGAGTGTGTAAAACTCGATTTTACACACACCCTCGTTGTGGGATGCTTTTTATAAACCCCTCGGGCTTTGCCCTCGGGGTTTATGTAGCATCCCACAACTCAGGTGTGTGAAAAATCTCGTTAAACACACCACCCCATATATTATTCTCTATGTAATGGACTGCCCAGGGGTGTACTGAGGCCCGATGCTGCAGACGGGATGGCTTATGGCCCCTGGAAGGACTGTTATATCCCATTATAAAATGGACATCGGAATCCTACTTTTTGTTTGGCTAACTATCACTTTTAGCTGTGGGTAAATTCTATGATAACTCACGCAAAAAGTGCCAGTCAGCTCATCTGGAATCACTCCTTATTTAAACCATCCGACCCCAAAAACACAATAGAAAATCTGTCATTCGCCATTAAGCAGTCCACAACTGTCAAAGTCTCAAGACTGTAAAAAAAAAAAAATACACTCACCTCCTGAAATGCCGACAGGACCAGGCAATTTCATAGACTCCTTCCTGGCTCCCTTGTGGCAGGCACTAACTCCTCGGTCCATTCGGCATTTTAAAAGGACCTGACCTGAAGAGCACAGTTAGTTGATGTTAGTACATTTTTCCTAGTTATGCATTGTAATCATTTGTTCATTTCAAGTGTGCTACCCTTGTCAGAGACTGCACTGCACTAGGTACAATGGCGTCCCCCATGATGAAACCCAATTATGCAGCATTTTGTAGAACTTTACAGAATGCTGCATCAGACCTACTGAATAAAGCAAATTTCAATGGCAATTAGTCCCTTTTGTCATTCAGGAAAATGTGACACTGCCACGATGAAGTGAATGCCACAGTTTTCTGCATGACAAAAGGGACGAATTGCCATTGAAATTACATTGCTTTATTCAGTAGGTCTGCTGCAACATGCTGCAGAGAGCTTTAAAAGTGGGTTTCATCCTGCATGTGTTAGGATATAGTATGATGGTGTTAGGCTTAAGCCCAGTTACAGATACCTTAGTATCTGATTGACACAGAACAATGCAAAGTGCAATATTAAAACAAAAAAAAAAAAGAGTTTCACAAATCCTGCAATCTGATTGTATGTAAAGATTCCAACAGACCCATATTACTCCCTGATACACTATCTTGAACAGCCCTAAATCTGGGACACATGGATTTTTTTTCTGTTAACATTCCATCCTGAGTCATTGCTTAATGTATAGAATGCTACATTGCGTTTTTGATCCAGCATTTCTGGAAGAACTTTGTCATAGAAAAAGATCTACTTGAATTAGGGAAAACAATTAAACAGTTTATTTTTAACACTTTTGCTTTGGAATACGTTTTCCCTAATAGCTATAAGGAACTCTCATAAGTTAGATTAACATTAAGGAAATCACCATATTGGGGCTTTATGGTGATTTGCTGCACTTCTTATCTCATTACACTTCTAGAGAGTAATTAAGATGATGTTGAAGCAACCCCTGGTCGTAGCTTATTGATTCAGTGACAGGTCAAAATCTGTGATGTCCTCATGTGTCACTATATTTTCCTACTTTTCCCAGAACTCTATTGGCCATATTGCATTACAATGAAAATACTGGTAGATCACAGGCCAGAAGAGCTGAAAGGGAATCAAAGTACTCCTTGCATTATCCGAAATTCAGAAAAGGAGGCCACAAAGTATGGAAGGTCATGGAGAAGTCGACTTACAGTAAGTCTTTCACTGCACAGGCACAATTCTCTTCTTGTTGGACTGTCTGATGCAGTTTATCAATGTCTTGCTGCTTAGTACTATTGTTGCTTCTAAAAGTAAACATTATATAATAGTAATATACCATTCCAGGGTGTGAGTATATGGGTGTATTTATCACTTCAACTCTGGTTTAGTCAGAATGACTGTGGCCTTGTGACCAAACCACATCAGGCGTGGAAAATACACCCATATACAGTACATACACCCTGTTGTGGTATATTGCTTAAATAATACCAGACAGAGTGGGTGTGATTAAGATTTACCATCAATACTGCCCATTTTGTGGGCCACCTTATTGTTTTCATAAGGCTGCCACTTATGTTGACATGGGTTCCAGGAGGAAAATGTGCCAGGTGACAGATTAGTAAGGGGTAAAAAATAGTGGCTGATGGATTTCGAAATTCATGGAGTCCTATAATACTCTTAATAATAGGGAAACACAAATTTGGACTTGTTTTCTACCAGGCATTTTTAAGAAATGACAACACCAGAGCCAGTGCGCATTAGCCAATCAGAGTGCTGCATTTCTTTTGCTCATTTTCTAAACAATGTTAGCAACCAAGTGGCATCTCCGCTTACTGTGTCTAAACCAAACACAGGCCATGTAACTAATGATGGATGTTTTATCTCAATATGAATATACAAACCACTGGTTCACCACTGGTGTATGAGTAATGGAGGTCCACAAGCAGAAGTGAGATGCAGGTAAATTATTATATGGACCATCCGTGTTGTACATCAAGGCCAGGGCACTCGCAATGGTTAAAACATTTGAAAAACTTAACATTAGGTTAATCAAGCAAAGGTGGCAGCAGGACCAGGTTCACTGTGCTGTGAGCAGTTTGCAACAGAAGGGAAAACTAACATAATATTGTAGAGAAATGATTGAGAGTGTTACATAGAGAATAATGGATAGACAAATGTGTGTTATGGATTTTTTTTACCCATCCGAGGTGTGTGATGACCCATAAACCTCAAGGTTTATACAGTCATCACACAACACACTTGCCTATCCTTTATTTATTATAATTACTGGTGCAGGGAGTAACTGCCAACATAAGACAGTTCTGAATGAGATACACACACACACATACACAAACGCATGCTCCCTGTTCAGTAAAGACATTTTTTTTGTCTTTGCCTTTTTTTTTTACTGTTACAGTTGACTGGGAGCCAGAAATGGGAGAATGTTGAAGCCACTACCGAGATTGCGCTGGCTGGGATCAAGCCAAGTGTGAGTTCAGCAGGATCAACCAGATAGATTTTTTTGTTCTAATGGTAGGATCAGCCAGATAAATTACTTACATCTGAGGATGGTGCCCAAATAATGATAAGTATGGGCGGGCACAAGAAACCGAAGTGGCATGTTGTTTAAAGTGGGGAGAATGCCTACGCACACAGTAGAAAATAGTCAGGTGTGGCGCTAGGAAAGCATAGTGCCAATGATCAGAAAGTTTGTCAGAATGTTGTAATAACTTGATTTCAGGTTATTACAGAATTTTTTTGATCTAGTAAAATGAGTTATTAAAGGGGTCACCAGTAATTATAATTGTATTACTGATTCAAATTCTTTTTTTCACTATATTATAATTACAAACAGAATATGTGGAGGAGCTGATTGTGGAAGTGAAGAATATTTGTCAGATGCAAGGAACACTACTGGACAGCAGCAGCAAGAATGAAATATATAGAGTGATGCACCCTCCTTATGTTCTTCATTTCCACATTCAAATAAAAGAACTGCAGTACAGCAGCATGTATCATGGTTTAAAATTGACTAGAAAATATATGTGTTATGCGGACAACACTGCTAATGATAAACACTTTTGCATTTGTGACATCAGATTTGCAAAACACTGATTTAGCAGCAACTCATGAAAATAATATCTGGACTGCAGTTGACCGCACTGCCATAGATCCTCAACTGTGCCAATGAGAACATCTTACAGCAACACATAACAAGAGTCTGAAGATTTATTTATTCTTCATGGCAACTTATTCAAGGGCATTTAGAACCTTGATAAGAGACAACAACACTTATAACAAAAACAAGTACAAAGAAATCCTTAGGTAATGTAAAAACAAAATTAGAACTGAAAAAAATTTGAATTCAAATTATCATATATAAAAGATGGGGGGAAGAGTCTTTACTCTTATGGTAACAATAAAATATCTACCTTAAAAACCTATTGGTCCCCTCAGAATTGGGTCCACGGAAGTTACTACCCCCTTTGAAATGGCAGAGAAATTAAATACTTATTTGTGTTCAGTTTACAACAAAACCAGTCCTTTAAACATAAAACCATCCATGAAAACAACTACATCAGATAATAATATGATAGAAATAACTAAAACAGAAATCAAAATACAGCTAGACAAACTAAATACCAAAAAATCACCTGGACCTGATAAATTGCACGCTAGATTAATAAAGATGATTTCTATTGGCTAATTGACCCATTGCTCAAGATATTCACTATGCCCCTATCCACTGGAATTATCCTTAGTGACTGGAAAACTGCAATGGTCCCCCTATATTCAAGAAGGGCTCCCCTAGTGACATGGCAAACTATAGACCTATCAGCCTGACCAGTGTACTGGGGAAACTATTTGAAACTATTCTAAAGAAAAAATTAGAGGAAGCTATGATAAAAAAGGGATAACGGACTCATCACAGCATGGTTTTAAAAACTCAACATCTTGCCTTACGAGCAATTTAATATTTTATGAAAAAGTAAGCAAAATCATTAACAAAAAAACACCTGTAGCTATACTCTACTTAGATTTTTCAAAAGCGTTTGACAAGGTGCCCCCCCAAACTCTAATTGATAAAATGCATAAACTTGGAATAAATAGTTTACTGGTAAACTGGTTAAATGAATGGTTGAATAATCATACACAAACCATCTGCATTAGGGGATATCAATCACCCTTTGTATACGTGACCAGTGGTGTGCCACAGGGTTCAGTCTTGGGGCCCGTGTGTTGTTCAACATATTAATTTCAGATATGACTCTAAACTTATATAACTTGGCCATAAAATTTGCCAGTGATACTAAAATACTATCTAAAGTCAAAACTAAACAGGACATAAAACGAATAAAACGGGACCTAATTACATTAGAAGTTTGGGAACAAAACTAAGGCATGTTATTTAATACTGAAAAATGTGTCGTAATGCACCTTGGTGAAAATAACAGTAATCAACTTTATACATTAAATGGCTCAGCACTAAGGACAGTCACTGAAGAAAAAGATCTCGGAATAATCATATCTTCTGATTTAAGTTTTAGAAAATACTGTGGTCATTTGGTAACCAAAACTAATAGAATAATAGGTTGCATTAGAAAATTATTTGTATCCCAGAAATAAAGACTGTGTATTGCCTCTTTATAGAGCCTATATCAGACCCCACCTAGATTATTGTTCCCAGTTATGGAGTCCATACCTCAGGAAGAATGTGTCTAAACTTGAGGGGGTTCAGAGACAGATTACCAAAATGGTTGATAACATGCAAAATAAAAACTACGACCAATGACTGAGGGAGTTCAATATGTACACCTTGGAACAGCATAGAATAAGGGGGGACTTATTATTAATGTACAAAATTTCAAGATACCCAGAATTAATGACTGAACTAGGTATGACATTCATTTCTAGACCATGTAACCTCAGATGTCACAAATACCAACTACCGCTAACCCACCCTAAATGTAATAATAGAAGACTCTTTTACACACAAAGAATTATTCCATTATGGAACTCATTACCAATACACCTTGTAAACTCAATTAACACAGATATCTTTAAAAATAATTTGGACACCTACCTACTACAACCACAGTAATTTATTACAGTATGTTGGAAGATGTACTTATATGGGTATCCCACCTTCTGCGCATCTAACGCATCCTAGTATAACATGTGCAATGCAGATTGATTGTGAAAAAATTCCATAGTAATTGCATAAAATTCGTATCATCATACTGGATACATTCAGCCAAGAATTTGACATTTGCAAAGCTCTGTTGATGAAGCACTGAATTAAAAAGTGACAAAGAACAATGCCAAACAATGACATTGAAATACAAGTAACTTAGCTCTGCAGCTTGGAAACATGAACTTTATGCGGACCTTACATATATATCTGTTAAAAACATGTCCAATTACATAGAAAGCACACTGTGAGACTACATATCAGTATTCTGAAGATTGTATAAATAACATTGCTTTGGTATCAGAAGAGATATAGGGAAAACATTGTGTCTGTTGGTGTAATACACATTTAGTTGTGAATGAGTGTAGAGTGACCTTGGATATCCTCACAACTAGTGGATCGTGGCGGAGCCTTGAGTGATGGTAGTAGATGTCACTCTCCACTCTTTACATAGAGTATCCCATCACCGGCCATAACGTACCCAATTTCTAAAACAGATCTGAGTGTCTTGATGTTCTTTTTGGGGGATTGGATGATGTCATTCCACAGAAAAAAATTGTGTTATTTCACTGTGGAAATGACACCGCAGTGGAATAAGCATGGTATATGCGATGGAGGGCTATCAGATAAACAGTTCTTTTCAAGATTACCCAGGTGACCTCAGGTACCCTGACAAGAATTTAAGTGTGATGGTACCATGAGTGATTTACGGATGCCACTGGGGGATGAGAGTGTCTGACGAACCCTCATTGCAGATTTGTTTTATGCTACAGGTGAAAGTATGTTATGATTTTTTTTACATATTTAATTGCCATTTTGCTTATAAAAGTGAGAAAGTAGTGGATTTATTGGTGCGGTTCCAACTCTGGTGTCAGTGGTTGATAGGGGTTGTTATGGATGCTCCGGCAACATGCATTGCAGCGTCCTTGCTGGTTGATGCCACCTAAAGTGGTGTTTAGGGATTGAGACACTAAACATGATGCAAAGAATCTATTGTATCACGATATGTTCCAGGAGTCATTATCAACTGTATCCTGTTTAAATCTCAGACAGCGTGCACTACAGATTGTTGGTCACTGTCCTTGTAGCAAAAATTATTCAGATGCATGGCATATGTGGGGGAAGGGGGGTTGAAGCTTGAGACTCAGTCCTGTATTAATAATTGTTATTGAAAACATTAATTTAACATTTGTGCATATTTAACATGCTTACTTATTACTGAATTGCTTAGTCTGCAAACAAGTTTGATGAACGCTGATAACTAATTTGAACGAAAATCTGGGAAAATCTATGGTACAAACCATACTCATAACATGTGTGCCATCTGTCTGTAATATTTTTGAAAAGGTATTCAGACTGTAAATTTGAAAACTATTTTGTTATCATTACATAAACATTTGTTGTTCCCATTTTATGCAGCAGTCTAGTTTTCAAGTCCTTTCCTTTTCTTATCCTGCCTACATTCATGAAGAATTGTTCTGTCACTACAGCAGTTTCATATAGTAAGAAAATGAAATCCTTCAAAGTTTTCGCTGGGAAATCTGTGTCTTATGGCTGACACCGCACATGAAGGTAGCACTACTCTTACGTGGCATCCCAAATATCCCCAGCACCACCTCATGAATTGCATATAGGCTGAGTGTCTGTATCTCCTGGAATTAAAGAGACAAACATTACACACACAGAAATACCAGATGGAATCACCATCAGATTGATGTTCAAGCAACCACTTACTTGTGGTGAAAACATTTTAATTGTTATGTTCTGAGAAGTACTGCACACATCCAGCAAGTAAGGGAGGTGAGGGAAGCAATTGGGGAGATGAAAAGGGAATTCAGGAAATACAAGAGGATACAGGGAAGGGAGGATATGGAAACTTACAAAGAGAAGTGTAGGGTGGCAGGGCAGAGGATTAGGAAGGCCAAAGCAGCAACAGATGATAGAGCTGCAAGGCAGGCCAGATGGGGGAACAAGACATTTTGTCCATATATAGGGAAAGGAGGAAGGTAAGGCAAGGGATAGTAAGGATTAAGGGGGAGGGGGGACTGCAGGTTGAAGGAGATTTGGGGAAAGCAGAGGTGATGAGTGGATACTTCCAGTCAGTTCTTAAAACAGATAGGGAAGGGAAGGGGACATACGCTGAGTGAAAAGGGAAAGGGGGAGAGGGGGTGGTTCCTAGCCCAGTCAGTGTGGAAGAGGTAAAGGAGGAACTAGGTAAACTGAGGGTGAACAAGGCCATGGTCCCGGATGACCTACACCCTAGGATGCTCAGGGAATTAAGTGGGGTACTGTCGGAACCATTAGCAAGGCTATTTAACTGGTCCCTTGATACAGAGTTGTTGCCAGAGAACTGGAAGAAGGCAGAAGTGATGCCAATCCATAAAGGAGGCAGCAGAGAAGAGCTGGGCAATCACAGGCCAGTCAGTCTCAAATTGGTCAGGTGATGTAATAGAGACAAATTTGAAGCAAAGGTTGGTCAGCTATCAGGAAGAAAAGGGGCTGCAAGACATTTAGCAGCACAGCTTCACTCTGGATCAGTCATGTCAGACAAACCTGATCAAATTCTTCACTGAGCTTACAAGAGTGGTTGATCAGGGTGGGCCAGTGGATGTGGCCTACCCGAACTTTGGGAAAGCCTTCAACACAATGCCCCACAAAAGGCTGGTCCATAAGTTGGGAAGTCTGGAGGTAGGTCACAATATAACAAGTTGTCTGGAAAAATGGCAGATGGGTAGAAGTCAAAGGGTGTTGGTCAGTGGGGTACACTGTAGTGAGACACAGGTTACGAGTGGGGTCCCCCAGGAGTCGGTGTTGGGCCCATTCTGTTTAACATCAATACCAGCAACTTAACAGAGGAACTTCAAGGGAAGTCTGCCTTAATGCAGATGACACAAAACTCAGCAAGAGGGTGGACACCCAGGGGTGGGTGGGGGGATAGGCAATAAAGAAAGACCTAAAATTGCTGAAGGAGTGCTTGGAAACATGACAGCTAAAGTACAATGCCTGAAAATGCACAGTGATGCACTCAGGGAGGAGGACTCTAAATATAACGTACACACTATGGAGGGGAAATAATGGCTTCAACCAAGCAAGTGAAGGAACTAGGAGTTATAATCACTAATGACCTTAGGGTGGGGACCCAGTGCAGCAAGGCAGTGGAAACAGAAATCAGGATGCTGGCATGCATAGGGAGGGGGCTAATCAGCAGAAGGAAGGAGGTGCTGATGTCACTCCACAGCTCCCTGGTTAGGCCAGACTTGGAGTATGAGGTACAGTTCTGGAGGCCTCATATACAAAAAGACATAGCTGACAAAGAAAGGGTGCAGAGAAGGGCCACTAAAACTGTGCACAGTCTTAGGTGGAAGTCATACAAGGAGAGGCTGAAGGAGCTGGATTACTATCCTCTGGAGACAAGAAGGGAGAGAGGGGACATAATCAAAACATTTAAATATGTGAAGGGGATTATTACAGTGGGGAGAACTTGTTTACAGATAAGGTAGATAAAATAACTACGGGGCATGGATTGAGATTGTAGGAGGGAAGGTTTAATGGAAACATTAGGAAGTATTACTTCACCGGTAGGGTGGTCAAGCACTGAAGCAGACTGACAGAGGAGGTGGTGATGGCGAGTACAGTGGAGGGTTTCAAAAGGGCATGGAACAAACACAAGGGATTGTCAGGGGGAGGAGAAGGGAATTTTGGAGGAGGGGGGACAAGTGGGGGGGAATGGGCAGACTCTATAGGCCAGGAGGTTGCTTTTCTGCCAACATATGGCTATGAATCTATGACTGTATGAATATAAGCATATACAGAATGTAGATCACAGTAACTACATGTCAAAGTACCATGAAATGCATACTAGGGACAGTAACTGCTCTCACTGTGCATTTTGTGAATACTCGTAGTTCTGACAGGAAATGGTGTATAAATTATGTAGTATTGCTACTTGCTGGTGAACAAGGAAAACTCCTCATATGTTCTTGATGGGACAAGGGGGGTTATGGGGGACCAGTGCACCTCCAGGTGTACTCACTGATAGTGGTGTAACACCAAGGCACATTGGGTAGGGTGGGAATGACAGCTATACTCCATGATATTCATATTACTTTTTTTTAACAAACTATGTTACAATGTGGGGTCGTTGAGTGGGAAGACACAGCCTCTCTACGTCCCAGAATTTGAAATTCTCAAATTTTTCACCTTTCAAACATACCACTGCTTGATGATGGGTGAGTGCACAAAACAGATATGTGAAACTACAAAAACACTGGTGTACAATAATAACAGTTGAAGCACATTCACTAAAAATACCACCAACCTCTCCCCACCCCACCCGGTCGCCCATGAAAAAGAGACTTCTAGGCCAAGTGGGCTTACCGGGTCAACAAAACAAACATCTTGTTAAGGCAGAACAGCTAAGGAGAAATGCCATAGATACTTCAAGCTGCACAACATGGGTGCCTGGAGCTATGCCAACATTGGATGAGGCACACAGCAAGTGACACAGCCACAGCACAACACACACAAGCTGATATACCCAAATCTTGTGTGCAGGACTTTAAAAAACCAGACTGCTGAGTCACTTTGTTCCTATAACACAAACCAGAAGATAGACAGCATGTTGTGCCAGTTTGTGAAGGTGCCTTGCACCTCAGTGGGCTTAAAATCATCCCTGGTGTGACATTCATTTCTCTTTCTTTTTTTTGGGGGGGTCACCTGTCCCATTTTATCAGCCCTACCTCCCAGACCTACCACCTCCAATGAAACCGATCCACAATTCGCATTGGTTTACAACACAAGGAGGGGATACTGACACTACCCCACCCCACGGAAAAAGGTCCAGGTTACTGGCTGCATCACCATGACCAGCAGAATGTTTTGTGGGTGCAAATCCCCTCAGGAGCATTTCTTTCATGCTGGTATTCTGACTGGGATGCCACTCCCCCTGGCCTCCACTTTGAAGTGTCATCTACAACCTGCTCTTTTGGATAGATGGAATACCAGAGTTTGAGACAGAATGCCAGAGTTTGAGATGGAATACCAGACTTGGGTTTCTGGTATTCCATCTCCCAAACCAGATTGTTCTCTGAATTTTTACCACTGTATGTATAGGGAGAGTAAAGCCAACCTGGTGGTGCAGAGGGCTGAGGCACTGGATGCCTTACCTCGCACTCGTCGGTGACCTAGGTTTGGGAATGGACTCTGGACGTCAGAGTGCCGGCACAGGTGGGGGAGGGTGAGAGCAGGATTGAGCAGCCGTAGGCTATCTCTCCTCTGTCAGGGTGATCGTCGCTCCCCACCCCCCCAGTAGTTCCGCTACCACCGGGTAGAGGTCCTATGGCTAATGTAGGCGTGAGGGGACACCGTTGTGGGAGGGTGTCTCGACCGCGCAACGCGGTACATACTTCCTGAAGCGTGCACCCGGCTGATAATTGGACGGAGAAAACGGGAGAAATGCAAAATCGATATAAAAAAGTATAGGGAGGGTGCAACGCCCCATGTCCTACACTTGAGTGGGGTTACATGTTTAACTACTAATTTGACTATTTTAGAGGGCTGATTCAAACAAATTACTGCTACCCCTCAACTATCAAGGCCATTGTTAGTTGAGCAGTGGCCTTCATTTGTTTGAATCGGCCCTCAAAAATAGTCAAATTGGTAGTTTAAAATGTGACCACATACAAGCCTATGGCGTACACCTTTGCTCTCTCCCTATACTTATAAAACATGAGAGTGAGGGGCATATCTGGTGTGACATTCTTTTCTCTTTTTTTGGGGGGGACCACCTGCCCATTTTATCAACCCTACCTCCCAGACCTACCACCCCACTGAAACCGATTCACAATTCGACCATGGTTTACCCAACAAGGCAGGAACACTGACACTACCCCACCCCATGGAAAAAGATCCAGGTTACTGGCTGCATCATCATCATCACCACTGGCAGACTTTTTTATGGGTGCAAATCACCTCAGGAGGCGGGATGTGCAAAAACAGCAGTGTAATGAACCCCACATCCATCCCGCACCCATCACATATTAGGCAATGGTCGCATCGGATGCACTTGCTTCTGCTAGGGGTCCTCACTTTTGCACCAGGCACTCAATCACAACCCTTCCCCCCGCCCCGAGGGTACAGTAGTCAATTTGGACTCTAAATCCCCCCCAACGGCCGCCCATCTAATGGCCCTAGTCCATATTCAAACTCATATTACCAGCATTGCAGGTGTAAACTTTTATGACATTTTTAAGTCTACATCAAGCATACAGCATTGCAAACCTAGATACACCAGCAGTGAAATGTGTGGAGATATAGAGGGAGACCTTGAAAGCTGTTTCTAAATGGAGACATACACTATGCGATAATACATGATGGGGGAATCACAGGCAGGTGGATTAGTAAATCTGCTGCCAGTGAGGTAGTGCTGATTATGAGTTTTTGGTCACATAGGAAGCGGACACCATCAGCTAAAGACCTGCAGCATGGCCATCAGGATCGTCTGTCCTTTGTTGTACACCAGCAGATAAGACATCTTTCAAATTCATTACAGTGAAACCTCACATCATATTTAAATGAGCACATCATCCACGATACACTGAGTGAGCACCACAGTCTGACAATGCAACAATTAGTGACAATGTAGAGACCATTTTAAGAATATCTCCTATGGCCGAAACACAATTTTCATTTTTTTTTCTTTTTTTGAGGGGGCTGGCTTCCCCAAACTCCCCTGCAGGGGCTCAGCTCCCACCCTCTCCGCCTCCCCATACCCCAGCTTTTCCCCTGGAATGGACTGCCAGGCAGGAATACCACCTCCCCAAGATCAGCGGTTACATTGCCCTGCCTTACCTCCCAGGGTGGAGCCACGCGAGCAGGCACCACCCAGCAGAGACAATAGACAGTGGAGGCGATGGAGCAGAGCTTCACGCTTTGGCGAGCCAGCATTTTTGTAGGTTGTATCGAGGACGGGAACATGCAATGACAGCCAGCATCTACCCCAACCCCTATTGATCCTTTGCCCACAATGTAGTTCCCCTGGTCTCCGCCAGGGGCTCATATTGTGCGAGACACACAACCCCGCCCCATAGAATGAGAGCAGTCCCTCAGACATGCAATCCTTCTCCCCCCGGCTGGCCCTCCGATGTCCTGAGTCCATTCCCGAACCTGGGTCATTGGTGTCACAGTGAGATGTTCTGCCTCTTCACCTGCGGACCAGGCTAAACACAAAGTTTCAGCAAAGCAAACATAACAGTGGACTCAAAGTGTCCATCAAACTCACTCATTCTGTCTTCCTGCAGTTCCCCATGTTGCTGTCTGAAAGTGTGGTATGACGTTCTAAGTGCCAAGACATCGAGGCAAATAGTAGCAAATCCTGGATGATTCATGATGCAGTCAATGTTCACCTCTGCCATGGCTTGCCAGACTACTTCTATCTCGCAACAGCAAACACATTCTACATTGGTAGGCATTATCTGGCAGTTGGTACAAGTGCACCTACACATGCGTAAAAAAAACCCAAAAGGGATTACTATGACACTTTGCCATTTCACATTGGGGTAAAATATAAGTATTAAAACAGAGTCGGGTAAGAGCCTCATAGTTGTCACCATCCACTGCCACCCACTACTTTGACCCCAATAAGAGCTGCATGAGTACTCATCTGATCTATACATGGTTGGTGGCAGCATAGAAAATGGCACATAATGGGTCAATTCTACATTTCATTGCTAACTCCATTCAATAATCGCAACAAATCACCAACTCGAAAGAAGGCAGCTTCACTTCAGCAGACAGAAAATCATAACACATACACTTCAAGCAATATTAAATGAAACCAGTCATGTTATGCCTGTGTCACCTATGGTAATTGTTTAAAAATTCTTGTTCAGCTAGTATTACCTTCTAAATAAGTAATGTTAATGTGTAACACCTGCCGACAACAGTAAGAGGAAATGTATTAGTAAGCCAGTCTTTTCACACACAACAGTGCCGGTAGAACTTTTTAATTTATTATCCTTTTCATTATTTCATTTTTTTGATAACTGACTTTCTGTCTATGAAGACAAGCAAGGACAGTGGATGGAATGTGGCACACTCCAGTATGGAGAAAAAAGTGTAACATACTAAGTCGGGAAGATTTCTACATACATTTCTGGTCAATGTTACATGTGTAAGGGGATGGAGAAAAAAATTGGCATGATCACATAGAGCCATCAAAACAGTATACACAATGTATTTTCTTGCTGGTCAAGATTATGCATACAGTGGCCATTGGTACAGATGTAAAACATTGCAGATATGATTAACATGCAGTACAAGTACTGCAGATATGGACAGACTGAAGCCACTTAGTCACAAAACAGACACACTCATACCTAACCTCTTATCATTGCAACCTGGAGAGTCCCAAACTCACAGCTAACAAAAGAATATCCTCCCCTGCACCACCACCACTAGCACCAGTGCCAGAGTAACACCCTGGGCTGCAGCACACAAATTGTGTTATGCATAGAAAAAAATGTCTGTATGATGACTTCATGAAAACTGGTCCATGTCATGTTCTCTTACCAGACCACTCAACCGGCTCTAAGAGAAACTGCAGGACTACAGGTGTCAGATGGATTGCATGTGGATTTCCTGCAGCAGCAAGGGTTCCTAACAAACTCTTTCATGACACAGGAAGGATGAGTGATGACTTTCTTGGGATGGTGGGGATGGTTAAAGTTGAGGAGCTTCAAAGTCATTAGCAAAACTGACACTGTCTTACAGGTCAGCATCACAAGAGAAAAAAAAAGGGTCCACTAGAATTCCAGATCTGCATGGCTCTTGCGAGGAAGGAAGAATGGACAGTTAGAAGAATGAGGAGTTGGACGTGGATGGCTAGGTGATCCACAAGAAAACCATAGAAGATATTAACATGTTATATCACTATCATTACATTAGGTCCATCGAGTCTGCTCATTTGTTTTATACCTATGTTGACAAAGGGCAAATAGAGTGTCAAAATAGGTCTAAAACAAATGGGCAGACTAGATGGACCTAGCAGTTTCCTTCTGCCATCAACTTCTGTTACTATCAGTCACTCATAACCAAATCACTGTTCCCAAGTATCAATTCACAGTAAAAAAACTCAGTTGCAACACACAGGAAAACTACCTTCAAATCAAGAGGGCAACAATATCCACAACCCGGATACCAGTCCAGCCAGGGCTCTCTGCCGCGTGGCGGCTTATTCCCGGACCCACCAGCCGCTTACAAGCATTGCACACTGCATCCCCTGAACTACCAGGTAAACTTGTGGAGCTTCAGTAATTTCAGTGACTTGTATGCTGCAGCTGTGATTGGGTGACTCATGAGTCTCCCTGGCTCCCCATTGGACACTGCTGCCCTTCGGTTCTGAGCGTAATATTTTTTAAATCTTGCCTCTGTTATTCTGCTTTACTACTAACTGTAATACTAATTTTAGCCACTGAGTTTACATTTCTGAAATGCTACTGTTAGCTTGTAAATCAATTCATCTTTCTAGTTTACATTTTAGTACACAATGTTTAATTTCATTACACCTGTCTAGCTGTTAATTAATTTGCAAAGTACTATTAGCCAGTGTGCTTTTATTTAAGCCTGCTTGTGTAGTGGGCTCAATTTTAACCAGTACTAGCCTCTTCTTCACTACTCTAGCCTGTGTTTTCTCTTTCTTAATCTGCCCCTTCGACTTCGCTATCCTCCTGTCTCTCAACTCCCTGCTCCTAACACTGTGAACCGCTCTCCTCCGGCTCTGTTATTTGTCTCTGCTGTTAATTTTTACTCTGCAGGCCTGCCTGGAGCCATTGATACCGAAAGCCTAGCGCCTCCCCCTCCTTACTTACAATCTCTTCTTTTTCTGTTTGTTCCAACCCCCCCTTCCCCGCCAATTTAGTTTGCATTCTTTCAGTTAATCCTGCTAACTCCTGATTTTCCTCTGGTCTGCTCGGAGCAGTTGGTGCCAATTATAGATCCCCCCCTTCAAACTAATCTCTCCAGTTCTGCCCGCCCCCACTCTTGTCCTTTATCCAGCTTTTTCACCTTTTCCCCTAAAGACTGCAATTTTACTTAATTTATTCAAAGCTGCCCAGAGTAGCTGGCACAGAAGAATCCGACTCCCCCCCTCGCATACTTTCCTAGCCTGCCCCTATTTCTCACTCCCTCCCTCTCCCTTTGTGTGTGCTGTCTGATCCTCCCAACCGCCTGTTTGCTCTGGTAAATTTCATGTATTTAACTGACCTAAGCTCTCTCTCTCTCTCTCTCTCCCTTTCTATCCTGGGATACCAGTCCGGCCAGGGCTCTCTGCCACATAGCAGCCTGGCTATGGACCCGCTGGCTGCTTACACGCCTCGTACGCTGCATCCCCCAAACTAGAAACATAACACAGAAACATAGAAACATAGAATTTGACGGCAGATAAGGACCGCTTGGCCCACCTAGTCTGCTCATTTTCCTACCTAACAGATAAGCTGCAGATCCTAGTTAACCAACAGCTTCCTTTCTCCTACCTTCACTCAGGACTGCCTCTTATGCCAGTCCCATGCATTCTTGAAGTCCCCACTGTTCTTGACTCCACAACCTCCTCAGGAGGCTGTTCCATGCATCCACAACCCTCTCAGTGAAAAATACTTCCTCACATTACCTCTGGAGCCGTCCCCTCTATCTTCAAATTGTGCCCCCCTTGTTCTTGCACATCTCTTTTCTGAAGATGCTACCATCTTGGACTTTGTTAATTCCTTGAGGTACTTGAAAAGTTTCTATCATGTCCCCTCTCTCCCTTCTTTCCTCAAGGGTATACATATTAAGCTCCTTTAGTCTTTCTTCAGGATGTCTTCTGGTGCAGACCCTGCACCATTTTGGTTGCCCTCCTCTGGACAGCCTCCACTCTGTCTATGTCTTTGCAGAGATGGGGTCTCCAGAACTGCACACAGTACTCCAGATGGGGTCTTACCAACTGTCTGTACAGAGGGATAACAACTTCCTGTTTTCTACTATTGATGTCTCTTCCTATACATCCCAGTATCCCCCCAGCCTTCCTTACTGCCTTCTCACATTGCTTGCCCACCTTTAGGTCATCTGATATTATTACCCCCAGGTCCCTTTCTATTTTTACTGTTGTCAGGATCTCACCTCCCATTGTGTACGCTTCCCCTGGGTTTTTGTTTCCCATGTGCATTACCTTGCACTTCTTTGCATTGAATCTGAGCTGCCATACATTTGACCATTCCTCCAACCTTGCCAAGTCCCTTCTCATCCTTTCCACTCCATCTTGTGTATCAACCCTGTTGCAGATCTTTGGGTAATCTGCAAAGAGACATACTTTTCCTTCCAGTTCCTCTGCAATGTCACTTATAAAGACATTAAAAAGGACCAGTCCCAGTACTGAACCCTGCGGTACCCCGCTAGTAACCCTCCTTTCTTCACTGTGTACTCCATTTACTACTACCCTTTGCAGCCTGTTGTCTAGCCAATTTTTTATCCAGGCTACCACCTTGGGACCCACTCCAAGGCTGGCTATCTTGTGTATTAATCTTTTGTGTGAGACTGTATCAAATGCCTTGCTAAAATCTAGGTAGGCCACGTCCACAGCCCCTCCCTGGTCTACTACTTTGGTCACCCAGTCAAAGAAATCTATTAGATTCGTCTGACACGACCTTCCCATCATGAATCCATGCTGCCTTGGATCCTGTGCCCCACTGGCCTCTAGGTACTCAACAATTCTTTCCTTCAGAGTGATTCCATCATTTTCCCTACCACTGAGGTCAAACTAACTGGTCTGTAGTTTCCTGCCTCTGTTCTGCTCCCACTTTTGTGAAGAGGAATCACATCTGCCCTCCTGCAGTCCTCGGTACCACCCCATCCTCCATGATTTGCTAAAGAGGTAGTCATGTGTCACTAGTTCTACCCTTAGTTCTTTTAGAATTCTTGGGTGAATCCCATCAGGCCCCATTGCTTTGTTCACCTTCAATTTATTAGTTCTTTTAGAACCCTTTCTTCTGTAAATGGACTGGTATCGACCCCCCATCTTCAGAGTGTTTCTCATGTTTGGTTTAGGTAACTCCCCCTCCTCTTCCTTGGTGAATACTGAGCAGAAATATTCGTTCAGTATCCCTGCTTTTTCACTGTCACCCTCTACCCACATTCCATCCCCTTTATTAAGCTTCAGTATCCCTCCTTTGGTCTTTCTTCGCTCCCTAATGTACCTATAAAAGGTCTTATCCCCCTTCTTAACAGAATTGGCTATCCTTTCCTCAGTTTGGGCCTTTGCTATTCTGACTGCCTTCCCAGCCTCTTTCTGCTTTAACTGATAAAGTTCTCTGTCCTGCTCCTTCTGTGTTTCCTTATATTTCCTGAATGCTGTACTTTTCTCCTTAACCTTCCCTGCCACCTCTTTTGAGAACCATAGTGTTTTTTTCCTTCGTTGTGTTTTATTGATTTGCTTTACAAAAAGGCTTGTTGCCTCTGTGATGGCTGTTTTGATCACTCCCCATTGTTCCTCCACCCCTCCTTCTTGCCTGCTTGCTAGTGCTTTTTTGAGGCACTCTCTCATTTTCCCAAAGTCAGCCCTCCTAAAGTCCAGTACTCTTGCTTTTGTATGGCTTGATTGTATGGCTGTGTTTATCGTGAACCACACTGTTTGGTGGTCGCTTGTTCCCAGATGGCTACCCACTTCTAAATCTGAGATTCTTTCTCCATCCCCCATTTGAGAGTACCAGGTCTAAGATTGCTCCCTCCTGAGTGGGTTCCAATACTAGCTGTCTGAGGCATGCCCCCTGTAGGGCATCAAGAATGACCCTGCTCTTGGATGTGCCTGCAGCAAAGGTGCTCCAGTTAACATCTGGCATATTCAGGTCCCCCATCAACAATAACTCCCCTTTTTCTGCTATTCTAAGAAAGCCTTCTATCATATCCTTGTCCATTCCCTCCCCCTGAAATGGGGGTCTGTATACAACCCCCATGCGGATTGTGGTGCCATTTCCCGTCTCCAGGGTGACCCAAAGTGCCTCATCTGCTCCATGTTTACTCTTTAGTTCTGTTGTTTTGATCCCTTCCTTTACATAGAGAGCTACTCCTCCTCCTCTTTTACCCTCCCTGTCCCTCCTGTAGATTGTGTATCCTGGTATGACCAGGTACGCTTGTGGAGCTTTAGTAATTTCAGTGACTTGTATGCTGCAGCTGTGATTGGGCGACTCCTGAGTCTCCCTGGCACCCCACTGGACACCGCTGCCTTTCAGTTTTGAGTGCAATATTTTTTAAATCTTGCCTCTGCTATTCTACTTTATTACTAATTGTATTTTGTCCCACCCATCATCCCTGACCCCAGCCTCTATTAAGCAAGCTTAGGCCACTCCCAGACCACCTCCCCTGCTGTGTATTGGTGTACTCCTTATTTGGCTCTCTCTTTCCTCCCATGCTGCCTATTGGTGTACCCCTTTGTTGGCTCTCTATCACCTCCCATGCTGCCTATAATGTCTTCCTACTTTCCCTGACCTAAATGCTAATGTTTCCTTTTTCCACTCTGATCTAGCTTCTAAGGAGAGTTTACTCAATCCTCAGCACCTGCTTCATTAGTACTACATAGTTCAACTACTTAAAACTATATTTACACCACACTTCACTATCCCCCTTCTCCTATTTCTTCTCTATTCCTTATTTTCGACTCCTTTCCAACCTCTCTTACCTAAAAATCCTGCCACACCTTCCCCCCTGTCGTCCTAGCCCCTAGTTATATCCTGGTTATTACTGCAGCACCCTCTCAAAGACTTTGGTCTCATTTCCCTTAACTCTCTACTCCCACCATATCCTCAGTTCCTAGCCACCTGTCCTTCCTTTGTCTCCTATTCACCTTCGCTCCCTAGTCCCCTCCCTCCCCAGAAAATGTCAAAATACTCCACCTGCCACAAATGGCCAAAATTCCACTTCATTATAATTGCTTTCCTTACTTGCCTCAGGGAACATCCATCCCAACCCCAGCCCCACTCCCCCTTCCCCTACAAATACCTCTCCTCATTCTCACGTGCCTAATTTCCATACTTCTTCAGCCCTCCCTAAAGGCCTGAAAATCCTCCACTTAAATATCTGCAGTCTTATAACTAAAATAGATCTCTTATAACCAATGGCCATCTCCCCTCACACCTGATAATTTAATTCTAAAAGAAACCTAGCTAAATGACAAAATTCCTGATCACTCTGTCCATATCCCAGGCTACTCTATAATTAGGCAAGCTAGAACTGGCAGAGGAGGTGGTGTAGCCATGTATATCCTGTTATCTCTTCAATACACAACTGTCCTTTCATCCTCGATACCTGCCACCTATGAAGCCCTTGTAATAGACATTACCCTGCCCTTCTCCATTGCAATCTTTGTAGCTGGTCTCTACTGCCACCCTGGAATCAAGCCCTCTGCTGCTATCGGAATTATTACCAACATAACTCCCTCTCACATACTGACGAATTATACATCCTGGGCTATATAAACTTAAACTGTCTGGTCCATGCCACCTCCAAAATGTGCAATGAGATTACTGCCCTAAATCTTTCCCAACTCATCCTCGAACCCACCCGCTTAAATCATAAAACCCTAAACTACTCCCTGATAGATTGGGCTCTCACCTCCCACCCCCACCATGTCATTATATCAGGCATCCTCCCAGATGCCTTCAGCTATCATCACCCAATCTTTCTAATTAAAAAGGTCCATAGACCCAAACTGCCACATAAAATCCTCCAGCTCTGCTTTTTCAAGTCCCTTGACCTTAATCCCCTTCTTCATGACCTAGCTTCCTCTGATTGGACCCCATTAGCCTCTGCCTCCTCCATTGACCTAGCCCTTACATACTTCAAAGATAAATTCTTAACAGCCTGGAATACTTTTATTCCATTAAAGCATACCCATGCACACAGAAACCATCATCCCTGGATCACCCCCATTCTGCTTACCTGTCTTAGAGAACAAGACAAAGTTTTGAGTAAGCATAAGGCCACTCAGCTCCCATCGGATTACATTAAATACTGCATGCTTAGAAATGCCTGTACTAAAGCCACCAGACTAGCTAAATCTGATTATTTTAATTCAACATTCCAAAACAAAATCAACTCTCCCTCTAAATTCTGGAAAGTGGTCCATGCCCTCTTCTCCCCCATCCCACCCGCCTTCTCCAGTGCTTAAAGTAAATAACACATTAGTGTCCGCCCCTAGTTTAATGGCCAATGAGTTTAATTCTTATTACACTTCATGTGCTTCTGCTCCGTTAAGGTCCTCCCAAATAATCTCCCCCCCCAACTCCACCCCCCTCTAGACCACCTCTCCCCGGAATCTCCTTCTCCTCCGCTGTCTCTCCAGAAGAAACACTCTCCACCCTTCTCTCTCTCTCTCAGTCCTTCCAAAGGCTCTTCACCTGATAACCGTGACCCTAAACTTCTTTACTTATCAGCTCCAGCAGTTGCATATCCCGTCTCTGTAATTCTGAACCTCTCCTTCTTGACCTCCTCAGTCCCTTCAGCCTGGAAACATACTGTTGTCCTCCCTCTCCCCAAGGGAGGGGACTCCTCTTCCCCTAGCAACTATTACCCAGTCTCTCTCCTCCCCTCCATTGCTAAACTTCAAGAACATCTAGTTCTCTCCCAACTAACCTCCTTCCTCTCAGACTCCTCCTTTTTCACCCCTTTCCAATCTTGTTTCAGGAAGAACCACTCCACTACCACCTCCATTCTAAGGCTCACTGACTCCATTCTCATCAGGATGGATACGAGCCTCATCACCTCTGCCATCTCTGTCGATCTTGCTAAGGCTTTTGACACAGTCTCCCATGCCCTGTTTCTAGATTCCCTCAAGGCAGCTGGTCTGTCTACCTCTGCCTACAACTGGTTCAGTGCCTAGCTCACAGGCAGAATGCAATCAGTTAGGATTCAGTACACAATCTTCCCCCCTCTCCCCATCACCACCGGAGTTCCTCAGGGCTCAGTGCTTGGTCCCATTCTCTTCTCTATCTTCCTTAACAACTTGCCATCTGTCTGCTCCCCCTCCTCCTCAGTCCATATCAATGCTGATGACACAGTCTTGTTTACCTCAGGCATACTCCCTTCTGATGTAGCAACAGTCACAAATGCTCTCCGCAGGTCAGGCCTTCTGCTCTCACAGTGCCAACCTCAGAACACAATAGTGTGAACAGAGGACAGACAGAGTAACCCTCCTGTCTGTTCTGGGTCTGAATCACCTACTAGTCTCAAGGCCTTGGGGTCAAATGTGAACCTTATGATAGCGCACCCAGTTAACAGGCTCAGATATATATTCTCATTGGGGAAATGCAATATAATCTTTCGCCCAGTGGCACCCAGCCAGGTTTCCAACATGTACCCTTATGACTCAATATAAGACCTAGGTATATTTTTACCTTTAGCAAGATTAGTAACACATTCAAGCCTTTAACAACTATCAGACTTAAACACTGGTTCAGCACTCACATGCAAAATAAAACTGAGAAGACCCAGGCAGTATTTCAAGTAAAATATTGTTTACTAAAAATTGTAAAATAGGTAAAATATCAAACACAGAACAAATAAATCAATAACTTACAGTCACATAAAATAAATGGGAAGTTACAGAACACAAATATGCCTACCACAAATACTTAAAAGTTCTTGCCTAGCCAGATGTTACCATAAAGTGCCTTCTTAAGTCCAGAGAACTAAGTGTCTCTCTTGAGTCCAGAATAAAAAGCTCTGCTTCCCTCAGATGCCTGGCCCTTTCAAAATCCTCTCCCCACCCCCCTTGGTGAGGTCACAGTTAGATCCTCCCATAGATTTAATTTCTACTGTGGAAATCAACAGTCAGCAATTTTTAAAATATGAGTCTTGCATCAAAACATCCCCTTTGATGTCTCCTACTGATTTCCTGTTTTGCTAGACTGATCTCAGGTTTATGACTGATAACAAGGTTCTGTGACCAAATGGTCTCTTCCTGCAGGAATCATAAAATCTTATGAGGTCCTATCTCCTGGCAGATGGCCAGAGTCCTCTGTTACAAGAACAGGAAACCTTTAATCAGTTTCCCCTTAGTCAGCTTTTATAACAGCCAGCTGCTTCAACATTGTCACCTCTGGGGTCAAAGGTCAAGCTTACTTGCTGACTGGTGTGTCTTAGGCAGACCATCACATACCATTTATTTATAATACAAATATTATACAATATGACAATAAGCAGGTGGCAGCGGGGTCACAGTCCTCCCCACCTAGACTGAATTTGGGGGCTTTGTTCCAGTATGGAATGAGCTCCCCAAGTCAGTTCATTGCTCAAATTGATGCGAAAGTCCATCTGCATTTTCATTGGCTTCCCTGGCCCTTTGTGAGACAGTCATGTCATACTCTTGTAAGACAAGACTCCATCTTAGTAGACTACCATTCATTTCACCAATTTGTGCCAGGCAAACCAGGGGTGTTTGGTTAGTTTGTACCTCAAAATGCTGCCCGTATAGGTACAGCTCTAACTTCTTTAGGGGCACACCAGGCAAGACACTCTTTTTCCACAGTAGAGTAAGCCTGCTCCCTGGGAACTAACCTTTTACTGAGGTACACTATGGGGTGATCTTTCCCTTGGTTGGATGTCTGACTCAGCACTGTCCCAATACCCACATCTGAGGCATCGGTCTGGACTACAAATGGTCTGCTACAGTCTGGACTTGTCAATGCAAGAGCACTGCAGAGTGCCTCCTTCAATCTTGTAAAGGCTTGTTCACAGGCTGGTTCCCAGGTAATTTTCTTAGGCATCCTTTTCTTTAACAGGCCAGATAAGGGAGAGGCCAGGGCACTGTAATTTGGTAAACATTTTAAATAGTACCCTGTTGTCCCTAGAAAACTCCTGACCTGCTTCTGCATTTCTGGTCTGGGCCATGTCTTGATTGCCTCTATTTTCGCTTGGTTAGGATGGAACTGTCCCCGGCCCACAACGTGTCCAAGTTATGCCACCTCAGCCATGGCCACCTGGCACTTCTCAGCTTTTACGGTGAGTCTGGCCCTCTTTATCCTGCCCAGCACTTCCCTAAGATGGGACAGGTGTTCCCCCCAGCTGGCACTAAAGATGGCAATGTCATCCAGATATGCCATGGTGTACTCCTCAGCACCATTTAACACCTGGTTCACCAACCTTTGGAAAGTGGCTGGGGTGTTCTTCATTCCGAAAGGCATTACTTTAAATTCAAATAACCCTATTGGAGTGATGAAGGTCAACCTCTCCCTAGCTCTGGCAGTTAACTCTACCTGCCAATACCCCTTTGTCAGATCAATAGTTTCATGGTATGTCTCCCCTCCCAACTTGTCTAGGAGTTCATCCGTCCATGGCACTGGGTGGGTATCTGACTTCGTGACTGCATTCAATCCATGATAGTCCACACAAAAATGTGTAGACATCTGACTTGGGAACAAGGACTACCAGCGAGGCCCATGGGCTGTGGGATTTCTGGATTACCCCATAATCCAGCATTTCCTCCACCTCCCTTCTAATGTCCTTTTGGACAGCCTCTGACACTTGATATGCTGTCCGTCATATGGGTGCCTGCGTCTCTATCTCTATATCATGCGTTGCTAAGGGGGTTAGTCCAGGCTTGGTGCTAAACAGTGGGGTAAAGTCTGCTAACACCTTCCTTACTTCCTGGATCTGGCCTGGAGTTAACTGGGGTGACATTTTGATTGTCTCCACAGAGGACTCCCTCTTGATTTCTTCCAGCAAGTCCAGAAAGGGGTCTCCTTCATCCATCCCCTCCTCAGGACTACACACTGCAAAGACCATGTCAGCCCTATTAGCCTATGGCTTCATCATGTTGACATGGTTCATTCTTTGTGTATGTCTCTTCTCAGGTAGCTCTATAATGTAGTTTACATCATTTTTCTGTCTGACTACTTTGTACAGTCTTGTCCACTTGGCCCACAGCTTGTCTTTCTGGAACAGGATTAGGACCATGACTTCCTGACCCACAGTGTACGAGCAAGCTTGGCTCTGCAGTCATGCCACACCTTTTGTTTTTGTTGGGCAGCTGCCAGGTTGCTCTGGGCTGTTCCCATAAGCTCCTTCAGCCTTTCCCTAAACATAAGGACATAATCCAGTATGGGAGTTCCTTGGGTGGCATGCTTGCTTTCCCAGTCCTCCCAGATCAAGTCTAGGGGCCCATGTACCCTGTGTCCATATAAGAGTTTGAAGGGGGAAAACCCTGTTGACTCTTGGGGCACCTCCCTGTAAGCAAACAATAGGTGGGGAAGGTATTTCTCCCAGTCCCTCCCATGCTGTTCAGTAAATGCTTGGAGCATTGACTTAAGGGTACAATTAAATCTTTCCACAAGCCCATTGGCTTGTGGGTGATAAGGTATCATGCATCTCTGCACCACCCCATACTTCTCCCACAAACATTTCATCAGGTCCAACATGAAGGAACCCCCTCAATTGGTGATAACCTCCTGTGGAAACCCAAAATGGGAGAAAATCCCTAGTAAGGTATCTACCACTGTGTCTGTCCTCAGTGAGGAAAGGGTGATTGCCTCTGGGTACCAGGTGGCATAATCCATGAGTTAGGATGAACCTCCTCCCAGAGGAGCTGGGAGTATTTAAAGGCCCCACAATATCCATTCCCACCCTCTGGAATAGCTCCTCCACTATGGGTAAAGGAATTAGAGCAGCTTGGGTTTTCTTACCTGCCTTCTCTATTTCTTGGCACCGGTGACAAGACCTGCAATACTCTTTCACCTGCTGGGTGAAGTTGGGCCAATAGAAATTATGGGCCAACCGCTGCATAGTGCACACGATTCCCAGATGACCAGACATGGGGATATTGTGTGCAATCTTGAGCAACTGCTCACGGTACCCCTGGGGAATGACAAGTTGCCTGCCCATCACCCCCTCTCCATCTTAGCATCCAGCATATACAACAGTCCATTGTCACAATAAATGGTATATTTCCTGTCACCTCCCTGTGCTCGGTCAGAGTCTGCCCAAGCCCTCAGCTTATCTAGACTAGGGTCACTTTTCTGAGCAGCTGCAAACTCCTTGCACATACCTAAGGCATGGGGCAGGTCCCCTTCAGTGTCTAAGCTAGGGTTCCTAGTTCTAATGTCAGGGCATTCAGGATCACTGCCATCCCTAACCCTCGGACAATGGGTCACACCTTCCTCCTTGGAGTAACCCTCCATAGCTGTTCTGTTAACTGCTACCTGGGGAATTTCTACCCCCCCTTTCATTATTCTCCATATCAGGAGACACAGGCTGGGGAACTAGCCTCAAAGTGCTTTCAACAGTGGCTTCTATGGGGTCCTGGGGACTACAATTTTCCTTTGCTGCTTGGCTGCGGATAACTGCACACTCCATCCCCTGGTTGAGATTGTTGTCAATGATTACATTGACAGCCAAATTCTCTGCTACAGCAACCTTTTGCACAGTCCCCACTGTCTCATCCCAGTCTAGGAGGACACTAGTGAGTGGCAATGTTTTCTCCTCCCCAGTGAATACCCATACAGTCACAAATTGATTGGGTATAAGCTGATCAGGCTCTAACAAATCCCCTTTTACCAAAGCCAGGGACACCCCCCGTGTCCCTTAACCCATGTGTCTGTACACCATTCACAGTGACTGGGTGCATGTGTTCCCTCATGTTTGCTGGCATGCTTTTAGGGACAAACAAACAACCCACTTCTTTTCTAGCACCACATTGTGCACTGCTTGTCCTTCTGGGTTACTGCCTTGCATTATGCCCAGTTTCTTTGCAAGCCCAACATTCATTTCTTTTTTCAGGTAAATCTTTTCTTTGTAACCTGGGGCTACCTGGTTTTGGTGGAGGCAGGGAGGGTTTTAGCTGCCATGAATTTGCACTTTTCCCTTTCTGTGCTGCCATGCCCACACCATTCGATCTCAGAGCAGGTCTGCTCCTGGCATAGCAGTCCAAGAGTTCAGCAGCCTCTTGCACTGTTTTTAGATCTCAGTCCTCTAGCCAGGTTTTCAGCTCTGCTGGGCATGCCCCCAAAACTGCTCTAACAGTAAAACATTTTAAATTTTTTTTTCAGAGTCTGCTTCAATTCCTTCCCACCAACCATTTAAAAACTGACTATGTTTAGTGGCTAGCTCCTCATAGCTCATGTCAGGGATTCTCCTGAGCTTACAGAATTTAACTCTGTATGCCTCTGCTGTTAGCTCATATTGTTTTTTAAAGTGCAGTTTTGAGTTTACTGTAATCATTACTGTCCTCATTGTCCATTTGACCCAATGCATCCCAAGCTTTTCTGGTAAGTAGCGGGGATAGCTGGAAGCTCCAGGACCCTCTAGGAATATTTGCCTGAATGCATAATTTTTCAAAGGAATTTAAAATGGCATCTATATCTTTCCCCTCTTTAAATTCAGCTATCAATTTGGAATTTAATTTGTAACCCAGTTCTGGAGTCCCAGTTAACCCCAGTACACTTACCTGCTCTGGTGCTGGTGTTTGGAGTCATAGCTTCTCCAGCTCATGTTGCCTCTGGTGCTCATGCTCTTCTCACTCGGCTTCTCACTGAAGCTATCACTCTCTTTCCTCTGTGGCTCACTGCTCTCGCCTCTCTTCTCTCTGGAACTCCAGCTCCCTTTGCTGCTGGACTTTGAACCTTTTCTGTTCAAACTCCAGTTCCATCCTCCACAACTCCATCTGCAGCCTGATCCCTTCTGGCTCCAGAATGCTGGTGACTTTCCCCTGCTGCTGTGGCCCTTGGCTTGCACTGGCCCTGCTGTCCACCTCACTGAATCTGGAAACTGCACTGGACCCTGGCCCCTCCATGCCCAAGGTTCGGTCCTTTTCAGTCACAGACTGTGACTCAAGGCTTTGGGCATTGGCTTCCAGAAGAGCCTCTATGAGGTGCTGCTTTTATGCTTAGCCCTTGTGCCAGACTTCCCTCTCTTGGCACAATTGCCTCAGTTGTTCTGCAGTGTGCTCACTGTAGTTGGAAGCCATCTTCTTCCCTAACTACAGCTACACTAACTTGCACTCAAAAAAAAATAAAACAGGTAGGAACTTAGATTGTAAGCACAATGATATAATTCTGTTTACTTTTTAAAAATCACTGCCTTATTTTGCATGTGAGCTGTACAGTATTAATCTGACACACTGAACTGTTAATGCTCGTGTTATCAAATTCTTTTAAGACTCACCGCTCCCACCAAATTTGTTACAAACATGCTCCGCAGGTCAGGCCCCCTGCTCCTACAGTGCCAACTCAAAATGCAATAGTGTGAACAGGGGATAGACAGGGTAACCCTCCTGTCTGTTCTGGGTCTGAATCACCTACTAGCCTTGAGTCCTGGGGGTCAAATGTGAACCTTATGCTAGCGCATCCAGTTAACAGACTCAGATATATATTCTCTTTGGGGAAATGCAATATAAACTTTAGCCCAGTGGCACCCAGCTAGGTTTCCAAAATGTACCCTTATGACTCAATAGGAGACCTAGGTATATTCTTACCTTTAGCAAGATTAGTAACACATTCAAGCCCTTAACAGCCGTCAGACTTAAACACTGGTTCAGCATTCACATGCAAAATAAAACTGAGAAGTAACAGGCAGTATTTTGAGGAAAATATTGTTTACTAAAAATTGTAAAATAGGTAAAATATCAAACACAGAACAAATATATCAATAACTTACAGTCACATAAAATAAATGGGAAGTTATAGAACACAAATACGCCTACCACAAATACTTAAAAGTTCTTGCCTAGTTAGATGTTCCCATAAAGTGCCTTCTTAACTCCAGAGAACTAAGTGTCTATCTTGAGTCCAGAATAAAAAGCTCTGCTTCCCTCAGATGCCTGACCCTTTCAAAATCCTCTCCCCACCCTCCTTGGTGAGGTCACAGTTAGATCCTCCCATATGTTTAATTTCTGCTATCGAAATCAACAGTCAGCAATTTTTAAAATAGAATTCTTGCATCAAAACATCCCCTTTGATGTCTCCCTGTTGATTTCTTGTTTTGCTAGAGAGATTTCAGGTTTACAACTGATAACATGATTCTGTGACCAAATGGTCTCTTCCTGCAGGAATCATAAAATCTTATGAGGTCCTATCTCCTGGCAGATGGCCAGAGCCCTCTGTCAAACAAACAGGAAACTTTTGATCAGTTTCCCTTTAATCAGTTTTTATAACAGACAGCTGCTTCAACACTTTCACCTCTGGGGTCAAAGGTCAAGCTTACTTGCTGACTGGTGTGTCTTAGGCAGACCATCACATACCATTTATATATAATACAAATATTATGCAATATGACAATAAGCAGGTGGAAGAGCATCACAGAAACCACCTTACAGTGTGAGTTCTACCAGGTTCAGCTCAGGTTTGCCTCTCATCAACTATCTCTGAATGCCAAGAAGACTGTCTCTATGACCTTTGGCACCAGGCAGAGAATCTCTAGGCTTCATCCCTTACCCTCCTTCCACACCTTGGATGGGGCAATCCTCGAGGACACTTCCTTATTCAGATATCTTGGGGTTTGGTTGGACCAGCACCTCAGCTTCTCTGGCCATTTCGACACTATTCTGCAAAAACTGTGCCCCAAGCTTGGTGCCCTTTACAGGAATCATACTGGCATCCCTCCTACGGTGCAGCATGAACTGGTCCAGAAGATGATACTCCCCAATTTTGACTACTGTGACGTAGTTTATGGTACTGCTCCCAAATCCTCCCTGACCAGAGTGTACTCTGTCTTTAACTCCTTTTGTCATTTCACCCTTGACACCCCATCTCTTACTCACCATTGTGACCTCTATCATGCCCTGACCTTTCCCCCACTTGCTAACAGACTTACTTCCAAATTCCGGTTTGGGGAATTTCCTACTTATCTCTCATGCTCCATCTCCACCCCTCCCCTCCCTCCCACTCCCTCAGATCCACTGATCCTTGCACCTTGCTAGTCCCCCACTGTTCCACTCTCATAGGACAGACTGGATTCTCCCACTTATTCCCTAAACTCTGGAACTCTCTACCTACCCAAATACTGTATTCCCACTCCTCCCCCTTCCTCACAACTGTACTGCATAACTATCTCTTCTCTAGCTGCTCATGCTTTAATCCTCCTTAAGCTACCTTACTTGAGACTGTATCCTCAACTCAATGTCTACCTCTCCACCTTTAAAGCCCACCTATTTTCCACACCTACTACCCCTCTACCAGTCATCTGCCTCCCTTCCCCCCTCTTATCCAATTGGTCTATGCCTGGTTCTGCCTCTGGCAGGGTTCTCAACATCCTGAGGGGGTAGATCTAGGTATGGCCTTCCCCTTTCCCAACCTACTTAGCCCCCTCCCTGTTCCTTCCCTACCTAAATGCCACCACCTGGTTCTACCCCAGGTTAGGGTTCTTAGTCTTCTGGTCCCCTCTTTTACTCCTTTGCACTCAGTCTGCCCCAAACCCTAATAAGTCCTGAACTAGTTTACAGGCAAACAGGGCCATCGCCTCACCTTAACACAGACTTGTTCTAAATCACCTTTCAGCTGGATAAGAATTCATTCCATAACTTGTCTTGGCCCCTCTTGCATTGACCCCCTCTGCCTCTGCTTCTCTTTCTTAGCCTGCAGTCCCTCTTACTCTCTCTCCAAATAGCACTTAAAATGTTTATTTTCTTGTATGTATGAATACCAGTGTGTAATTGCAATTGCCAATCCAACAGTGTGTTGATGACCTTGTTCTATTCTCTGTATAGTTCCTCCTTTGATGGAATTGTAACTATATGCATAATCACTGTTTTCACTCTCTGTACCCCCCCCCAGTCGCACTGGGAGACGAGCAACTTGTTGTTCAGTGTGCCTTCCCGGTGAAACATTTTAATAAATAAATATCCTTTCAAAACATTATGTGTCTCCTACTGCTTCAGCAAAGTCCACTAACCCCCACCACACCAACAGCACCGCCACCACCACCTGAGCTGCACTGCACTGACACCAGACATGCACACACATCAGAAGCAGCATACAAAGAGTGAGGCAAGACATGGATCTGCACCAATGACACCCACAATGTGAACTGCAAATCAATGCATACAGTGCTCAGCAACACAAGGGGAAACTGAATGATTCTTATCAACACCCCTGCAACTCAGGGATGGGAAGAGTAGGACTTCAACAACATTAGACATTCACAGTGTTTTCCAGTGCTACTGTAGGAAAAACCACTAATGGGTAACAGTGATCTAAATGTCACAGAATAGGCATAGGTTTGAATTCAGTGGAAGAAAGGGTTCCGGTTACACAAGTGCTGTTGGACCAGGGAATCCTATCCAATGATTTCACAACTCAGCATTGATATGTGGGGGTGGTGAGGGATGTGCGGGGAGGGGAACAAGGGCGCTAAACAATCATTGGTGAAGCCAATATTCACAGGAAAATATCATGGATGAAGAATGAGAGACCTCTGGACTACCACATCTGCATTTATTTTAGACAAAGGAAGATGTGATGCTGGCAGGGTGGGGGTTTGGAAGAACAGATTGAGGAACAACCATGAGGGTATAAAAAATGACTCCATGGCCATCATTACTATGCCATATAACACAGGCATAACCAAATCACTGTCTCCAGGCTGTGATTTTTGTTTTTTTAAAAAAGGTAATCAGGATGCTACCACCTTCCTACCATAAGTCTGTATCCAAACAGTTATCTGTCTGCAGCTACTTGTGGATGGTCCTCTCCACCCCCTCCCAAAAACAAGGAATCTCCAGCACCCGACCTGTACTGCCATGCCAGCATGAATCCACACGCACTGCATTACAGAATGGTACAGTGGGTATACCTACATACATCAAACACTATTGCCTGAATTTAATAGGCTGGAAAATGCCACTGAATGTGGTGATGCAGGGGAGTAAACATCATTGTTATAAGACCAACCAGGATAAAAATGTTTACACACCTTTGGAATTACTTTAACACACTAGCATGAAAGCGAATGGGGTAGTCAAAAGTCTGCAGGATCCCAGTATCCCGGTGTAATACGAAGATGTAGTCTGTCTAGGCAAGGCACCAATCGGCACGGGTGACACCCACTGAGTGAGCTGTCAATCATTGGTTATGCTCACTGACAGCTCATTCACCCAGTGCTCACAGTGTGCCATAACTACATTTCAGTTCGGTCAGACTACGGGAAAGTCAGCAGATAGGAAGAAGGAGTGTGGTCACTACATGATGAGGTGGTGGCTAGGGAGTTTCATGTGGCACTACAGTACAGAGGTGAACAACAGACAGCAACATAGAAATGTATTTCAGCACTATTCTCAACTATGAGCAGAGGGTCAGTGCTACCATTAATGCTTTTAATTTTTCAACAAGAGATAATTGCCCATACATAACAGTGTCCTCAACACCACAGATTATGCTGTTCACTGCTGGAATTAGGAAGAGGCAGGCATTCTAGGGGAAAGGGGAATTACTTACCCTTTGGCTACAATACCATCTTATTATAAACACAAGCACAATAACACAGTGATGAAGGGTGGAACTGGTTGGGTGGGGGGACAGGGTTGCCGTCTAAACTCATCATATGAAAAGAGCTTCCACAACAGAAGAAAATCCAGACAGAATGAGGAAGAAACACAGCAATACTGAATACTGGCCCATTGTAATGCATTACAGATGAGACTAGGGAAGGGAAAGGGAGACCACCAAACAGGCATCGCTAGTATCACTACAATAGCGCTTCATGTATTTCATGTGGTTGAAGTGTGGTTGATGAGTTACACAAACATAGAACAACCACTGCCCTTCTGCAACACTCGCCAATAGGAAGTATTCACACCTGGCAACCGGTTAATGCCAAAGTAGCATATGGCGTGACACGCACGCTCAGCACAGCAGACACTCTGACGGGACAGTAAAACTGTGTAAAAAAAGAAGAGAGAGGAGCTTCACAACTACATGACATAAAAACGTACCACAAAACATTTAGAAGTCCATCATCGTGTTCATCTGATCTGTCACCTTCTACACCATCCTCTGACAGATTGCTAGAATCATCTGAGGCAGCAGTCAGTTTGGGCTCAAACTGATAAGGTAAAATAACATGCTGGTTTGGAAAAGCAATGTGCTCATCTCAAAAATGGTCCCAATCTTCATATTCACTCTCAAAGACCTCCCCTGATCTGTTAGAGATTTCCGCTCCCATATCAGCTGCTGACTCCATGTCATGTGGAACTACAGATGACAATAATGTCATCAGCTTCCCTACCTATGATGTCAACTTGCTGAAATGCTGGCAGGAGAATTTCTGTTGGGAAAACGGGCAGACATAAGAGAATCACCAAAAATGACAGCTGCACACCAGAACAATGAAAATTACAGACACACAACTAATCAAAATACTGTTCTGTCATCCACTAGAAACAAAAAAGCAGCTCAAACACTTTGGGCAAAATTAATGTCAGGTGCTCTTTAAGAGACAAGGGTTTAAACTATAAATTAAAAAGCATAGGAGATAAGGACTTCCCTGTCTAGTACCTCTTGCAAGGAGGAAAAAATCAGAAACAACACAATTTCAGGTAACTTTGGATGAGGGGGGACTTATAGAGATGCTTAAGCCACTTAATATAAGAGTCAGGAAAACCATATTTTTTTATTTATTAGCTTTTGGTAACCAGGTAAGTGAGTTAGACAAAAAAACTGCCTATTTTCAAGCATGACCCGGGAGTGTACAACAATGCAGAAGTCAAAATTACAGAGGACAGTCTGGTATTAGCACCAAAACACAGGACCACCACGCAGGGTGGACTTACAAGGGTACAAAAATAACAAGCACCCAGGTGTGGGTGGGTAACAATAAAACATTCTGGAGACTACTTAAGGTAAGTATTAAATACATAACAATATCGGGCATAGGGTGGGCAGAGGAACCAGAAAGGGATTAGGGACAACTACAGACACCAGGGGGGCTCAAGTAAGAAAAAAGTGCTTTTTTGGAAGAGTGGTGAGATGAGGAGTGCTTAATGTCAATAGGAAGAGAGTTACAGTATTTAGGAGCAAGGTGTGAGAAAGCTTGCTCACCCATTTTTGTAGAGCAGGGAGGAACAGCGAGCAGGGGAGCAGTCGATGACCTAAGGAGACGAGCTGGGGTAATGGGTTGAAGCATAGCTGCAAGCGCATCAGGACACGGTGTACGTGATAAGTAATCAATAAGGTTACCCAGAGTGTAGGAGCGCATGCCATCAGGAGACAACCAGTTCAATGTAGAGTAGAGACGGCAGTGATGGGTGAGCCGGGGAGCAGCCAGAACGAATCTGCAAATGTTGTTATATGTGGTGTCCCATTTATGTAAGTCTGCTATTTTAGCCTGAGAGAAAACAGAAAGAGCATACGTCAGCCCTGGAAGAAGGACCTCCTGGGCTACAGAGACATGGGCAGAAGCAGTGAGTGAGTGACGTACCCTGTAAGCAGCTTCAATCTTTGAGTTGATGTGTTGGCAAATCCCGTTGATATGTGAGGTGAAGTGGAGTTGCGGGTCAAGAGTCACCCCTAAATATTTAAAAGTCTTAGTGTTAGTTAGTACAGAACCGTCTGGGCATTGGACCCTCAGGTGGTGGGATTCTGCATTGGCCTTCCTTAGAGACCCAAACAGCATTGCCTGAGTCTTGGGTTGGTTAAGAATTAATTGGTTGGAGAAGAGCCAGGCTTGGATCTGACTAAAGGAGGATGATAAGTGGTCATTTATATCAGTAATAGATGCAGAAGTAGTATAAAGAAACAGGTTGTCGGCATACAAGATAGACTTACAGTGGGTAGTGAGGGTTGGGATAGAATTGACAAAGATCGAGAATAGCAATGGGCCTAGTATTGAACCCTGAAGAACACAGCGAGAGATAGCAGAGGGAGATGATTGGGCTTTGCAGAAGGATGTAGTTTGGGAATGACAGCCTAGGTAGCTTTTGAACCAGAACATGGTGGGCTGGGTAGCTCCAAGGTCCAGTAGTTTGCACAGCAGAAGGGGATGGCTCACTAGGTCAAATGCTTTTGTAAGATCAATGAATACAGCCCCGGTGAGTTGTCCGTTATCCATGTTAGTCTTAACATCACTGGTAAATAGGGTAAGCACCATGGTGGTACTGTGTCCAGGCTGAAAGCCATGCTGGATGGGAGACAGAAGATTAAATTTCGTCAGTTGAGAGATAAGCTGGCGATGGATTGATTTTTCTAGCAGTTTGCTTAGGGTAGGTAGAATAGCAATGGGCCTGTAATTAGTTAGTCTACTAGAGTCGCCTTTTTTGAACACAGGAATAATCCTGGCTGATTTCCATATGACGGGAACAGCTGAGGTTGAGATAGAGAGGTTGAATAGTCTAGTTACTGGAGTTGCTAATAGAGTGGCAGCCAATCGAAGGATCCTGGGTTCGAGACCATCAGTACCCGCGCTACCATGGGGAGAGATGGAATAGAGGAGTTTTAAGACTTCAGCTGTAGTGACAGGAGCAAGCTTCAAGGGCGCTGATGCATAAGAGGGATCACAGGGTGAAGTAGGAGAGCCAAGAGGAGAGGCATGGGGGAAGGTAGGGAGAGCTGTGAAAATAGAGTTAAAAGCTTCAGCAATGGTAGAGTGGTGGTTACAGCTGACCTCATTCACCAACATTTCCCTCGGAGGCTGTGGCTTGTTGTTTCCAATAATTTTGTTAATACTGGCCCAATATTGTTTAGGGTTAGTTGAGGAAGAGCGAAGTAGCTCATGGTAGTAACTACTTTTGGCCAGCCTGATGTCCTTCTTGCAGGCATTTCTTAGGGTGCGATATTCCTCATAGTCAGTAGGCAAGGCTGAGGATTTCCATTTCACCCACAGCCTATCCCTTAGTTTTAGGTGTTGGAGTAGAGGGCATCTAAGCCACTTTGTGTGTTTGCCCCTGACCCTGCGGGTTGAGGTGGGGATGTGTTGCCACTGTAATGATAGTAATACATTTGTAAAGTGTTTAGTATCTCTGTTGACATCATTGGTAATAAAGATAGGGGACCAGTCCACCCAACTGAGGTCATGAAGAAAGGCTGCAGTGTCCAAATGGGCAAAATTTGAGAACGTTAGAATTTTGGGAGGATAAGTAGGGGTAGAGGTCTGCCACATGCAGTAGATCAGGCAGTGGTCAGTGATAGAGTCTGCAAGGACACCAGAGGAGTTGACACAGTCCACTCTATTGGCGAGTATCCAGTCAATAAGAGTACGACTGGAGCCAGTTGAGGAGACTCTAGTAGGAGATGCAATAAGTTGAGTAAGGTTAACTCTACTAAGGGTAGATGCTAGGTAGGAGCCATTCAAGCCCAGCCAGTCAAGGCTGAAATCCCTGAGGCAGATAATATCACTTCTGGAGGGTACCTTGGCTATTTGGTCAATGAGTTCTTCAAGACTGAGCTTACTGTTTCTCGGAGGGGAGTAGACACTTAGGATGTGAAGCTTCTTTGAGCCCCCCAATAAGAAGATCGAATGCAGTACTTCACAATGACTTAAAGGATTAACTGGTGCAAGAGACATATTGAGCTGCGGTTTGAAATACAGCACCAGGCCACCACCTCTCTTGGATGAAGAACGATCCACACATAGCTATTTGTACCCAGGAAGAGCACATGCTGAGTTAGGGACTGAACACTTGAGCCAAGTTTCAGACAAGGCAAGGATAACAGGATTGTTAACAAGAACCCACGCTTCCAGCTTAGGGAGACTGGCTACCAAGCTCCTGATGTTAATGTGGGCAATGGATAGTCCAGGAGGTTTGGACACCTGATGAGGTTGCATATGCGATCCTAGGGGGCCAGAGTTCGGCCCGATGTCACCAGGAAGTGTGAGGGATAGGGTCACTATCCAGATAGTGGCATGTAGGAACATACGAAAGGTATAACCACAGTAGCAGATTTGCTTTCTAAGCAGAAATCTAGTTACCTGTATGGGACCAATATGTTTGTAACTGAGGCCCAGAGGAGGTACCTGATCTATAGATTTTTGCAGTAATAAGTTTGAGTAGGAGAAGTCATTTTGGGAGGCAGCAGAGATTAACTCTGTATGAAAAACCTCCTTGTCCCACCAGTACAGATATCCTCGGTGGGACAGTAGTGGCTTCCCCTTCTGGATCACTATGAACCATGTGTCGTCCATATCTCCAGTTTACCGTTGTGGCGGAAGGCCAATCTGTCTGCAGGGCATGGTTATATTGGCTGGGTGTGGGTCATGCTGCTGCACACCTGTGTGCATGCATAGCCCTGCCCCCTGTGGTCCTGGGGCATAAAATATATGGCCATGGCAGGACCTGCACTATAGCACCAGCAGTAGCAGTTCAGTGGCCTGAAGTTGTGAGTCGGTGGCCTAGGCCAACACAGAACCATCAGCATTGGTAAGTACATCCAATATTGTCCATGCGCTTCCATTATGGCATCTGCTACTCATACTGGTTTCAGCGTGGTGTGTCTGCAGGCATTGTGTGGTGGTGTCCGGCACTGGGTTTGATCCCCCCAGCAGGCAGACACCCAGGTACAGCAGTGGCGTGGATGGGTGGTGTGTGCTACAGTGGCAGACCCAGGGGGTGTTGCATCCATACTGCTACTTCAATGTGTGGGGGGGGAGCAATGTACCATGTGCCACCACTGGTGGTGGGGGGTGCGGTGCACCATGCGCCTCCACTGGCACTGTGTGGTGGTATGTGGAGCACCTGTGGTCTGCAAGCATGGGTGTGGGAGGCGCAGTGAACCTTACACCTCCACTAGCACAGGTATGCTCCTCCTTCTCCACCCTTGTGTGTGGTCGCTTTTCCAATTTCTGCCTTTTTTCCTCCTTTGCCTTACATGTTGTCATCATCATCATGTCCCAAACATCGTAATCCTTACTGCCCTGCATGCCAGTCACAATTATGTCACCCATGAACTGGGGCATTGGCCCTCCTGCATGTCATGATCCCGTACCTAAGCCCATACCCCAGCTGCCATTTTGTCATTGCTGTATTGCGAGTGGCTAATGCCCTTATCACGGGATACCATGCCTGCTAATTCTCCTGTCCTGAATCTACTACTGTCTGGATCACCATAAAAGCAATTACTCTTCAGAATCTACCAAATCCTACTGTTTTCATCTTGGAAGGATCTATCAACTTTGAGGACAAAATGTGAGGCAGATCTGAACGACAAATTCCCAGATGACAGACAGAATCAGATTAGGGCTGCCTCATTCAACTGCTTGATTTCAACAAAGGTACAACAAATTCAATTTAACATTCTACACTTTGTATACTTTACCCAGTTTAGTGTAACAAAATGTACCCAAACACTGAAGACTGTTGTCCTACATGTTGAAAGTGTGTGGGTACCTGAACTCATTTGTTTATCTTTTGTTTTCATATCTGCCATGCTGATAAAATATTTTCAATATAGTTTTCAAAACACTGGGTATAAAACCAACACTGGATGTTGAAATTATTCTTTTTTGCATTTACAGAACTTGTGACCTTCCAAACTCTCAATAAAAATTGTTCCACTTAACAATGACTAATGCCAATAAAACCATACTTCAATGGGCTTGCACAACTGGATGAGACATATGCTTGTGTGACTTTGATACATTGGGGCTGTTTGCCTCTCTATCCATGGGATATACCACCCTGTAGGGGTACGACGCAAGGTACCCTAGAGGAGGGTCCCTCCCATAGGTGCCATGGGAATAATTCCCTTGGCTAAAGGTAGCTTAGGAAGGAGCCCATAGGAAAGAGAGATGAGCCACTGGAGGAGGAGGGGTGGATGGTGGGGCAATGAAGAAAACAAATGAGACTGGTCTAGAGGAGGGCCTTTTAAGGCCTGGTTGGGGAAGTGGTTTGTTGCTCCACCCATTGAACTGCGGCCAGCCCTCAGCCATCAGTTTCAATGGGCTTGTGCAACTGGATGAGACGTATGATTCTGTGACTTCGATACATTGTGGCTGTTCACCTCTCTATCCGTGGGATATACCATCCTTTAAGGGTATGATGAAAGGAACCCTAGAGGAGGAGTTCCCCCAATAGATACCACAGGAATAATTCCCTTCGCTAAAGGTAGCTTAGGAAGGAATCCCAAAAAATACCTAAAAGGGTGTCAAGCAAGAGGCAAGAAGTCAATATAATCTCAAGAATGGATGATTATCAAGCTATACTGATGGGTAGGACAAGAGAGAGACAGGAGGCAATGAGAAGTATATAGCAGAATGGAATCTGACATGATGAAGAAGGATAGGACTTCCTAAGGAGAGAGGGAACAGCCAGGCCACCATCTGACTCCATCCAGTAGTGGAACTAAACTATGGAACCTAAGGAAACTCCAACCTTATCTAATATTATGATCACTGGCACAGATGAGAGGAAAAAAACCCTTTGAGGAGGAAGCCTCTGGGGATCCAAGGCCTAGGTTGCCTTCCCTCCAGGCTGAAGGGCGTTTTGATTAGTGACAGCTCAGCTACAGTACTACAATTTAGAGTCGAGACTGAGGAAGGAGGAAAATATTCCAATTTAGAGGAAGCTCTCTCTCTCTGTCCTTCTAAAGGGAAAAGCTGTTGAGGGTTGTGAGCGATGTCTCTGCAACTAGATGCTCAAAAGCAAGAAATGAGAGAGGTGACTGCTGAGGCACTCAGCTGGCCTATTCAAGCCTACAAAACAGACCAGGTGAACCAGAAGCAGTCAGATAGAGAATGGCATAAAGGGTGCATCTGAACCTGCTTGGGCAGCTAAATGGGCCCCGTTGATGAGAGGCCAATGCAGCCAGCCCAGAGCCAAGGGGAAGTAGACATGGAAGGCATGTCTTCAAGTGGAGAGCAGGTCAAGTTGAGGTAGCATGGACCCATGAGGTTTATTCTTGAGTAGTCGATGTGAAGGAGTAGACCCACAGAAAGGTTGGATGAGTGAAGGAGACCCAGATGCAGTCATGAGGAGACTGATGGTGATAATAACCACAGGAGTGCAGCAGTTCGATGAGGTAGCATAAGACCCAATGAGAGGTATGCTCGATTAATTGATGTGAATGAGTAGACCCTGAATGGACTGAGTGAAAGGGACCAGACTCATGTCATGAGGAAGCTATCTGTGATTGGTACCCACAGGAGTGCATGCCAACCGTGTCCATTGAGATCCAGATTAGGAATGGATAGAATTAATTGCATGAAGGTAAGAGTGATAGTGGATGGAGAGGTAGGCAGTACCAGGAGGCCATCTGAATAGGTCTGACTAGAATGAGGGAATAGGGCTGGAGGAGGATATGAGCAGGCAGGGAGATATGCAGGAAGGAATATTAGGCAATGTGAATAATGGGACAGCAGGATAGAGAAGCCCCCAAAAGAAAGTAGAGGTCAAAGAAGGAGAGGAAAGGAGAGCAGAGGGAACAGGAGGAGGAGGGCATGGTCCCACTATGGGGAAGCATGGGAAGAATGAAAAGAAGAAAGCACATCATGGTGGAACCAAGAGCAAGGAGCGGCGAAGGCCAGAGCTAAAGATGACTGATGGGTAGAGGGGAAAAGGGATGGAGCAGGATGCACAGTTGGAGCAGAGTAAGCAGTCAGAACAGGCTGGTAATAGCATGAAGTGAAAACATGACATACTGGCAGAGATGCAAACTGATAGATCCACTAGAGAGGTCATCCAAGATGCTGGAGTGCCACGAACCATGAACCATGAACCAGCACAGCAAGCAAAACACCGAATGGCAGTGCAGTGAACATAATGTTCAGGGCACTAAATGCAAGGAGGGTACGGAGCCCAAAAAGAAAACACAGGAGTGGGGTTGAGGCGATCCTCTGACCAGAGTCCACATCCCAATGCAGGGAAAACGAGGAATTAGATAGCACAGTCAGTGAGTAGGACACCGACCTGACAACCAGCAGCATGGAGGTGCAACTCCAGCCAAAGCAGAATGGAGTGCAATCCCAAATGAGCTACAAAAGCTCCCAGCAACCCAGGTGATGTTTCCAATAGGTTGTAGATGCGGATGAACAAAAAATCGTAGGTGCAGAACAAGCAAGAATGCAGAAAGGAAAGAAGTGCACGCCTATGCAGACATTTTTAAGATGAACAATCAGGGCAGCAATGAGGGCGGTAAGGGGAGGTCCGGAAAAATGTCAGAGTGTGCTCCGAAACTGCCAATAGAGATGTGGAATGGAGCACACTGAAGGCTGCAAGGGACGGGGTGGCTCCGGAGTGGAGCCAGCAAGTGTTAAGCAAGCGAAGGGAAAAGGCAGAAATGAGGGGCAGCCAGGCAGAGCAGCAGGGAGGAATAGCAGAGAATGACAGGAAACAGCGGAGACAGAGAGATAGGAAGGAGTGAGGCAGGGAACTGACAAAGGGCCACAAGCAAGTAACAAGGGGGGAGCGAGGAGAACAGGAGAATGCTGCAGGGCAAGTGGCAAGGAATGGAGGCCAAAGAAAGAGTGGGGGGGTGAGACGAGGAGACAAACGGAAGACTGAATGCTGCAGAATGAGTGGCAAGCAGGAGAAGGGACCAGCGGCTAGAGGCACAGCAGAAACACGACAATGCCCAGCATGAGAGAGAGGGTGGTGCCTCCAGCTGCAATGAAGAAAATGAATGAGGATTGGCCTGGAGGAGGGCCTTTTAAAGCCTGGTTGGGGGAGTGGTTTGTTGCTCCACCAACTGAACTTCAGACAGCCCTCAGTCGTCAATTTCTCAATTGAGAAAATGCAAAATATCTAGAATGTCAACAATGGGTTAAACTCATATTTGACCTCACCAAATTGTAAACATAGACATGGAAACATAGATGATATTTATTTATGTAATTTATTTGTGTAACCTGAGAATATCAGTGGAATGGGAAAAAAACTAAGCACCAGCTGCTAAAATTCAAACTCAAAATTTGATTGAGTAGTCTTCTGCAAAGTAACTATTGTATGGAAAACATGTGCAAGGTTCCCTACCTCCCACATATAAAGTCTCATTATTGCAGATGTTCATAGTTTTTTTTCTCCTTGCTTGTTACTTAGTGTAAGAATTTAATAAAATAATACTGTATATCTAATGCACCCCAATTGTTAAATTTCTATTCTGAAAACTTTCTGTAAACACTGTATAGTGCATGCATGTGACACAGTAACTGTCTGTGTATTTGTGTGAACAAATCATTATATAACTTTAAAAGAAAGCAGTCAGTGCTTTGCAAACTATGAGATGATGATCAATGGAGGTGTGACTGAGGTGTAACTGAATTCTTAACTGGAGGGAGGAGGGAAGGAAAAAAGGGGGGATACAAGCAGACTGCTTACAAAAATCTAGAAGGCCATGTGTGTGAATGCTAGGAATGTAGGAAATAAGATTCTGGACTTAGAGATCATCATGGTAGAGGCTGACCTGGATATTGTGCCATTACTGAGTCATGGCGCACTGAAAATCATGACTGGGACATGGCCACACCAGGCTATACTCTGCTCAGGATGGACAGGGTGGGAAGGAAAGGGGGGGGCGTGCTTTATGTGAGGGAAAGCATAAAAGTGACAGAGATATAGGGCATGTGGTACAGGGGGTAGAGGTACTGTGGATCATCCTGAAGATAGGAAAAGGAGCCACTACTCACACTGGCATGATCTACAGACCTCTAGCACAGGGAGAGGAGTTAAATTAGATACTAGTGGAAGCCATTGGCAAGATGGCAGAAAAGGGGAAGGGAGGTGCTACTAGTAGGGAACTTAAATCTGCTGGATGTAGATTGGAGCCTCCCAGCGGTGGCTTCAGCCAGAAGCAGAGGCATCCTGGAATCCCTGCAGGGGGCATTCCTCAGGCAGCTAGTTAGTGAACCCACTCATGATGAGGCAATTCTTGAGCTAGTACTAAAGGGGCAGTGTTGCAGACATCAATGTGGCAGGCCACCTAGGGACCACTTTACACATATAGTGTGGTTCAATAAAAAGCTGTGGGATTAAACCACACAAGGGTAGGGGTCCTGGACTTCAGGAGGGCTGATTTTATAAAAATAGGTGAATGGCTCAGGGATGACTTGGTGGGGAGGATGACTTGGGTGGGGTGGAGGAACAGTGGGCAAAGCTAAAAGGACACATAGTGAAGGCAACAAACCTCTGTGTCAAGCAAAAGAGCAAAAGCAATAGGAAAACGAGACCACTATGGTTCTCAAAACAGGTGGCTGAATAGATAAAGTCTAAAATGTAGCATTCAGAAATATAAGGAGACGAAGAGTGAGGAAGATAGGGAGGTGTATCGGGGAAACAGAGGGAAGCAGTGAAAGCAGTAAGAAATATAAAGACACAAGCTGAAGAGAGAATAGCACATGTGGTAACAAAAGGGGACACAACTCCTGGGGAGGGATTGTAAGGTTAAGAAGGAAAGGGGCGGACTGTACTGAGGAGGACCAGGAAAAGATGGACATCCTGAACAAATACTTTTGTTCAGTGTTCACATTGGAAGGAGAAGGGGAGTGGCCACAAAAAAGTAACAGGAGCTCTGGAAGGAGGGAGGGAAGGAGGTGGACACTAGTCCTTTTTCATAAGAGAAAGAGTCCTGAAGGGACTTGCTAATCTGAAAGTAGACAAAGCAATTAGGCCAGATGGGGGTGCATCCAAGAGTATTGAGGAAGCTCAGGGAGGCACTGGCTGCACCTCTGACAGTCCTATTTAACAGCTTACTGGAAACAGGAGTGGTTCTGGAGGACTGGAAGAGAGCAGGTGCGGTCTCACTTCTCAAAAGTGGTAGCAGGAAGGAAGCAGGCAATTATAGGCCAGTCAGCCTGACATCTGTGGGGGAGTAATGGAATCACTGCTGAAGGAAAGGATTGCTGAATATCTTGACACCAATGGGTTACAAGGCCCAAGGTAGCATGGATTCATGGGGAGAGGAGGTCATGTGAAACAAATCTGATAGATCGCTTTGACTGGGTGACTAACAATTTAGATCAGGTTGAAGAGGTTGATGTGGTTTACCTAAGGCTTTCGACATCATTCCACGTATAAGACTGGTAAGCAAGTTGGGTAGCTTAGCAGTGGGTCCAACGGTGGTAAACTGGGTAAGAAACTGGTTAGGGGCTAGGTGACAGAAGGTGGTGGTAAACAGAGTTTACTCAGAGGAAGTGATGGTGACCAGAGGGGTGCCTCAGGGATTACTGCTAGGTTCAGTCATCTTTAAAGTCTTTATAAGTGGGATTGCATAGAAGCTAGAAGGGAAGGTCTGCCTCTTTGTGAATAACACAAAAATCTACAACAGAGTGGACACTCCGGGTAAGTGGAAAGGTTAAGCGGAGACCTGAGAAAACTCAAAGAATGGTCGAGGGTATGGCAGCTTGGTTTCAATGTGACAAAATGTAAAATAATACACTTAGGGGACAGAAACCTTGGGCAGAATACAAAATGGCTGAAGCTGTACTGATGACCACCAAGCAAAAAAGAGACCTGGGGGTGACCATATCTGATGATGTAAAGATGCCTAGGCAGTGCGACAAGGCATTTGGGAGGGGTAATGGGATGCGGGGGTGCATAGGGAAGGGTATCACCAGCAGAAAGTGGGACGTGGTGTTATTTCTGAATAGATCACTGGTAAGAACCCCCCGAGTACTGTGCCCAGTTCCAGCAACCACATCTCTGGAAGGACATAAAGAGAGTGGAGGCGGTCCAGAGGAGGGTAACTAAAATGGTGCAAGGTCTGCTCACTATATATATCCTGCAAGACAGGGAGGGGAAGGGTATAATAGAGACCATTAAGTACTTCATGGGGGTAGATAAGGTACAGGAGGGAAGTATTTTTCAGAAAAAAAAGGTGCTCAAGAACAAGGGGACATGCTGTGAAATGGGGGAGGGTAGATTCAGGAGAAATGTGAAAAAGTACTTCTTCACAGAAAGAGTGATGGGGTGCATTCCTAGAACAAACATTAGAAAAAACTAGTACCAAGCAACAGGAGTTAGCAAAAAATCATTTATTCAATAACGAAAAATGTAAAACTTATAGGCTAAAAAGGTAGTCATACCTGTACAGACGGTGACATGCAGAACAACTGCTGAGGTGGGATCCGATCAGTTTCTCTGAAAGCTTTTTCAATGGTACCAGAAACAAGATAATTGTACTCATTTAAACTATTGCCTTAAAGGTGCAGTACACAATTTAAAAACATTTCACACTGCTGGCCCGGTGGCGCTGAGGATTGAGGCGCTGGACACCACACCTCACACCACGCCAGCAACCCGGGTTCAGTGATGGAATTAGGTCACTGAGGGTTGACTGGGGAGAGAAGGACTGAGTGCCTGATGGCTTGCTCTCCTTGCTCTCCTTCTCCAGGAGAGGTGGGTTGTTTGCTCTGCCAGTATACCGCCACCACCTGAGTGACCACAGGCAGTGCTGGTGTGGACAGGGAAGCAGAGAGGGGCCAACGTTAGTTGAGGACTGGAGCGGATGCACGTCTCAGCGTGCATCCATCTCACTGGTCCTCCTTGCAGGCTGGCATCAGAGGGGGTGGACCAGAAAAAGGAAAATACCCCACAACTGATCCAGGCGAAGGGCTCCTGCACCGAAGGTGACCACTAAGGAGCCGAGAAGGAACTTCGGTTGCATGTTCCCTTGAGAATTCAGAGGAGAGGAGGAACTTGTCCACCCCATCCAAGGGGGTTAACTGGGTCTCTAGAAGGTATGTACAGGAGAAGGGCACCTATGGGAGCTTCCCCCTGGTCCACATGGTGCATTGAGATGCATTTGGATGCCTGGAGAGAGAGATCAGCCGCAGTGTTGGGGCATAAAAAAAAGAAATAGTAAAAATAAACATTTCACGCTAATAGAGTAGGTACTAACTTATCATTACAGTTAATCCCACACAGGTATAGTTCTGGGAGCAATTGTATAACTACAATATATACAGTAAAACACAAGAGAATACAGAATTATTTTTTTTTTTTTATGCCTGTGCTTCAGGTAGGGATAATCCCAGACTCAGTGCCTCCATGCCTGACTCCTGCATCCCCCCAACAGCCGCCCAGAACCAAGGCCTGCGACTTGCTCCCCACTACAGGGCCCCCAAAGGGGAGACTGAGATGATCCAATTTTGGTCCTGGTGCTGGCTGTGGCATCATTTGGCAGAGGGTTGGAGGCCTTCACACTGTGCTGCTGCCCAGGGTTTTTCCCTTGCATCAGTCCCCCAAGGCATGGAGGTGCAATGATATCAGTGCCCGGATGTGTGTGCTCCCACGCATGCCCCTCAGACGTCTGCCACTGCCTTCCCTCTACTGCGTTGTCCCGGCTTAATGTACTCCTAGTCTCCACCAAGTGTCACTCAAGTGCCAGGTGCCACCAACCCTCCCCCCAAGAAGTCGAGAGCTGTCCCTGGGATGCTCTTCTAACCTCCCCCGGCCAGTTCTCTAATGCTCTGGACTCATTCACAAACCCGGGTTGCCAGTGTTGCAAGCGGTAAAGATACTGCAGTGCCAGTGGGCCAGCTGAATACAGAATTCCTAGTCCAAAAAGTTCATTACTGAGTAACAGCATCCAGACAATTGGTAAGCTTCCCCACAAAATGTGATAGCTTGCTAGGCAAAACTCTGGTATGCTAGCCTAAATGGCTTATGTGACACAGAATGGTGAGAATCTGGAAAAGAAAAAGAGAAGAAACAAACATTAATATAGTATGACAAAACAGCAATCTGGCTCATCCTACTCGAGATTTCCTAATCAGTGACATCAGATCAATTCTTTCATTGAGCCCTGGTGGATAGTACCCCCAGTTATATCATCCACACTGACCCACTTTTAAGAATAAGTGTGTCTACTATCTCCACCTCCTTTTCTAAGTTCTGCCTTTTCCACCCCACAGAATTAAAATCTGTGGCTCCCTGGGTCTGATTGGAAACTGACATGCAAAGATAGGGCTTTGATCTCATCCTTTCTCTGAACAGCCCTAATATGCATCAGTCCATATCTTGAATGCACAAGCAGTCTTCTACATGTAAAATGCTCCACAGTTAGCTAGGTAAACTATGTAACTAGAATTGCAGCTGATAAAGTATCTAATCTCAAATATCTTTCTAACATTTACCGAAGTAAACTGGCTAGTTTTCTCTGTTACAGGGCAATATTTACACCTACTGCATGTAAGGTTACTGTTTGGTAGGTTAGGACGTCATGTGTGGTGTGCACTGCTTATATTGGGCTGCAGGCTATGAGTCAGCCTGTCAGCCATGCTGGGGGCACATTTACAGATCATCCTTGGAGGGTTCGGGTAATAGTTATGAAACATCAGGTCAGATCACATTATCCATATGTAGTAATCAAACTAACTGGTTGTTCTTCTACTTCTCTAGTGGCCTGAACTACCCAAAGGCTCTCTTGGTCAGAAGAGCTAGCCTGTTTAAAGATGTCTGTTGTACAGTATAGCCCCTTTACTGGAATCTACTTCTCATTATCCTACTCTGTTCCTGGAAGTGCTTTTCTTTGCTACAGTTCTTTTTCATTTTAAGACACTGGTACTTAGGGAATCTAGTGATAATAGCGCTAGAATATGGGCGACTGTCAAAATGGCAGTTCCATATTTGGCGTTACTGGAATGGGCTACCCACAAGGGTAGTGATTGGTTCTACTGTGAGGGTAGTGGAAAGCGACAGGAAAAAGGGAATGGAGAGGAAAAAGGGAGGGCTGGGGAAGAGGGTTAAGTACATGAACTGTTCCAGCTGCCACTGAGACAGCCATGAGGTGTGGTGGTGAGGGAGGCTGGCTCTGGCACAGCAGGTACTGGGTTCAGGGCTGGGGACAGGAGTGACTAAATTTTGCCCCAGGCAGTGACTCCCGGACTTAAATTTGTTTTGCTGCCAAATTTGTGCCCCCTTCCTGACATGCATCCCCCTGGAATTAGGAATCCTAATTCAGGGGGGTGCAGGGGGCATAGCCCCCTGTGATTCCCCCCCAACAAAAACACTTTAGGTTGCTGGGTTTCGGTTCGCTGGTAAGTGTATATCACCGGTTTGCTTTTCAGTGATATACACTCACCATAATAGCAGTCGCCAGTCGGCAATCGCTATTATGCCATAGAACCAGTACTTGCAGATGTTTCATACAACATGCTTTGGGTGGCAGCTAGAAGCATGATACAGGGTGTCCCTGTCTGTTGCTTTGTGGTATAGATTGTTCTTACTTGTACTGTCTTCCTTTTGCTGATGTTAAGATCCAGGAAATTCACCTCCCTTAAGTTGGCATGAATAGTAAATCAAAGATTTGGGTTGGAACTCTCCAAAAAACTCAGTCTCATCCAGCTCACCTCCACTGCCCCTCCAATCCAACAATATGTTCTCTATACTGTATATCACCTCTAGAGCTCAATCCCATGATAGTAAGGGTTAGCCTCGAGGCTACAGACTATTGTTTTCTCCCAGAGTCCTAGATACAAATTAGCATAATTTGAGGGAAACATCACTTCCCCCCAGCTGTACTTTTAATTTTAAGGAAGAATCTATCCAGAAACAAGAAGGCATTGTTTTGTAGCACCAGCCAAGCACGCTCACATAGAAACTCTGCTAGTCTCTGGGTGTAGTCTGTATTGTTTTCCAGTAAGAAACATGATGCCTTTACACCATCTTGATTTGGTGTATTTGTGTATAGGGCCTCAATGTCTAATGACACCAACCACCAGTCGGCTTCAAGCTGTAAGTCCTCCAGAATGTCTAACATCTCTGTGGTGTCCCAGAGGCAGGAGGGCAGAGACTGTACCAATGTTTTGATGTGTGAATCCACAGATCTACATAGGTTCCATAAGGCTACCTATGCCAGCCACACTGGGGCACCCTAGGTGATTTATCGAACTCTCATGCACTTTGGTAGTATATAAAATCATGCTCTTATAGGGTTCTCAGCTAAAAGGTAGTGGTAAATATCCTGGGCCAGATTTTCAAAGGGCCCTTAGATTGATGCAAAATGCATCAAATAATCACTTTGCATCAAACCTAGGTGCACCACATACTGTGCACTGCATTTTGCAAGAAAAGTGTTCTCTGTCGCAAAGTCCTCCAAAATGACAAAAGAGGTCTGCTGCAGCAAAAATAGGTTGCACATAGAGAGAGTGACGTAAGCTGAGTCAAAAATGCATGGGTTGAGAATGGCTAAAACTAAGTTAAAAAGATGATGCAGGGGGTGAGAATGACTCATGCTAAGTCAAAAAGAGGAGTGATGCATGGAGTGAAAATGATGCAAGCTGCGTCAAAAAGATGATATATAAGGGAAGAATTTGACTCAAGCTGCATCAAAAAGATGATGCATGGGGTGAGAATGACTCAAGCTGAGTCACAAAATATGGCAGATGAAATGGTCAAGACAATGGCATGTTAAGCCCCCCAGATGCTCTAAACTATTCCCACAGGAAAATATTAGCTTTATAATCAACCCGCTACATAATCTACCTCACCTTTATATGCCCCATTGTCAGTTATACCAATTCTGGCTGGTCTAACTGTGGCATGTATCTTTGGTGCTTTGTCAACAGCTTCCACCTTTGAAATCAAAAAACAAAGAGGATGATGTGTCTTTTTTTTATACAAGTCCCATGGTAAGATGGCACACCCATTTATTTGATGCACACCACTTTGGTGCAGGCATCCACTTTTGACATAAGCAGCATTAGAAAATTGGAACTGATGCAAGTTTTGATGCAAGTTGCTCCTTGCATCATTCTGTTCTGGTGCAAGCACCCTGCATCATTCTCTGACCGTTGAAAATTAAAATTAAGCCCCCGTGTATGCATGTATGTGTATGCATGCATGCCTCTTCTAACATAGCATTATATAAAAACTCATGTATCTGTTTTTTTTTAAAACGGGAGTGCGGTCTGACTGCAACTCATGCTAAATATTCAATGGCCTTCGCAGCCAGTATGATGTAATGCTTGTGCAACTGTGTTACTTGGTTTTGGCCATTCACACTCTCTATTTCAGAGGAATTACCACCCTGTAGGGGTACCAAAGGCAAGGAACCCTCAAAGAGGGTTACACCCCTAGAGGTGGTGTGGGACAATTCCTTGGCTAAAGGTACCTTAGGCAGCATCCAAAGGAGAGAGACGATGCCGCTGGAGGAGTAGGGGAGGATGGTGGGGCAAAGAAAAAGTGCTTGAGAGAGAGACTCAGAGGAAATGCTTATGTAGCACAGGGAAGGGGAGTGACTGGCTGCTTGTCCATTGAACCACAGACATAGCCTTCCAATTCAATGGCCTACACAGCCAGTATGATGTAATGCTTGTGCAACTGTGTTACTTGGTTTTGGCCATTCGCGCTTTCTATTCCAGAGGAATTATCACCCTGTAGGGGTACCAAAGACAAGGAACCCTTGAAGAGGTTTCCACCCCTAGAGGTGCCATGGGACAATTCCCTTGACTAAAGGTACCTTAGGAAGCATCTCCAAAAGAAAAGCAGCAGTACAAAAGCATATCAGCAATCAGTAGCAGTGCGGCTATAGGATCTCAGAGTTACGGACACCATGGGAATGCAGTGTTCATAATTTTGCAAAGTTCATATCTGTGAAACACTATCTACAGAAGCAATGCATAAGCAATAATACACAGTACAGCTCATGGTAATACAGTAGTATATTATTTTATTGAGTACAAAAGTTTTAAAATATAATGTTGTGTGGTGCATTTAAAATGTGTAGTCTCGCAGCGTGCTTTCTCAGTCTTGTAGCACTCTGTTAATTCATGATCGCTGGCAGGTCTGAAGAATTTTTTAATCGAGCTCTGCTTTAGTGTGTTAAAAAGTTTCTTAGCAGCCAGGCTATGGAGGTCTTGCAGCACCATAAAGTTCATAGGTGTTGCCTCTGCTTGCTGTTCTAGCCATTGCATACAAACTTAGGGTATCCTGTGAGGTGGGCGCATGGTGAAGGGCGCCATCCGTAACGGCAACTCCTTCCCGGAGAAATCCCTCATGGCGATGGGAGGGTAGGGCAACCGGATGAGGGGGTGGGCGAACTGGGCGACAGGATGTCACTATATGTAAGCACATGGGGTGGGAGTGAGCACGGTGAGCGTGGGCTGGGAGGGGGCGGAGGAGCTGTAGGGGGTGGTGCTGTGGTGGATTGCTGGGCTGTGTCATGGCATCGGGGGTTGGCTTGTGGTTGGGGTGGGTGAGGTACTGGGTTTGGGTCCGGGCGCTAGTGCGATTTTATTGCGTCCAGCCTGAACCTTTATTTTTCCATGCTTTCACCCCCGACATGCACCCCACCCCGGAGTTGAGCATCCTTTAGTAGAGGGATGTGGGGGGTGAATACCCCGTGTGGGGGCAGTGTGGTGGAGCGCAGTCCCCCCCCCCACAGAAAGCATTAAAATACATGTCCCAGCACCGTTGTCCTGTGCGCCGAGGGTGTCAGAGTGCCAAAAATGTTTTCGGCACTCTGACTGAGTGATAATGGTGATCGCTTTTAGGCTTTCGCCGTTATCACATAGAACCCAAACTTGGAAGCACTCCTCTGCCTTGCTGTGTGATACACTTTGAATCTTTTCCTCCTCCTCTCCCTCCATGTCACTATTAGTCTCAGTTTCTTTGCTTGTTATTTCCCTTGCCATATTGATTAGCTCCTGGTCAGTGAACATCTGGTGACCATTTTCGTTGCTGTGTATGTTAAGCCAGTCAGCTTCCTCCTCCATTGTCAGACTGAGTTGCTGGCATTCATTCATGAAATTGATCTGAGTTGTCAGAACTTCCTGTGTCTCCTCAGCAGCCACATTGTCACCAGGCCAGAACTTGTCCCACGCCCTGTTCAGAGACTCGGGGCCAATCTCTGGCCATGATTTGGCACACATGTAAACAGCGTCTTTTATTGTAAGCGGCTTACAAAAATCTGTGTAGGTTTCAAAGTCCATAGCGCCGAGTAGCAAACAGCATAAAAGATTTTTTTTATAATGGCATTTAAGGTTTTCAAGCACACCCTGGTCCATGGGCTGAATGAGACTAGTAACATTCGGGGGGAGAAATAAGCAGTGGATCATACCATCTTCAGCTGTTAAACTTTCTGCAGCAGGGTGGGATGGGGCATTATCCATTAGAAGCACAGCACGAACAGGTAGGGATTTGGACAGCAAATATTCCTTCATTAATGGTACAAAATGTCTCTGAAACCACTCTGAGAAATTGCCATGGTCTATCCATGCACTGCGCTGACTGTAGTGGTGCACAGGCTGGGAAACCATGTTTACATTAGCAAAACAGCGAGGCTTGGCACTTTTGTGAATGAAGACAAGGGGTAGGCAGAAATCGTTGCTTGCGTTAACAGTTGCCATCAAAGTTATCCTTGCATGATTTGAAATTTTTCACCTGCTTTTCCCCACCATCAGCCAGTGTCTTACTGAGGAGCAGCCACCAGTAAAGCTCCGTCTCATGACAATTAAAAACCTGCTCCTTTACCAACCAATGCTGCTGAAGGAAATTTTGAAAGCTGTTTTTAAAGCTGGCTGAGGCTTCAGTATCTGCGGACAGTGACTCAACCTGTAGCACCTACTGGCGTATTCTGTGTCGGTTTTTAAAACAGAATAACCAGCCTGAGCTTGCTTTAAAATCTTCTGGGTCATGGTCTGGGTACATTTGCTGGTGCAATATTCTTGCCTTTTCAGTGACTATGACACTATTTATTGGTGTTCCCTTATGGTGCTCTTGTGTGAACCAGAGGTGCATAGCATGATCGAATTCATCATTGGCAGCTTTACGCACTATGCACCTCCTCTTGACAGATCCACTGTCCGTCGACTCTCTTGCGAATTGCTTTATTTTCTCCTGCCCCTTTTTAATGTCACTAACAGTACTCTTCCCTATCCCGTACTCCTATTCCAGTACTGGAATACTAAAGCCTCTCTCAATTTTCTGTAAGATTTCCAGCTTCGTCTCAATGGAGAGAGTGATCCACTTTCTTTTGCTGCTGCAGGTAAGTGCTATTTCAACTGTCTCCATGGGAAACCATATTCTTAGAGGCCATTTAAACACTGTGTCGGTGAGGGATTGGTCGACGTGCGTGGGTGGGAACAGGAGAGGGTGGTAGCGCGAGACCGGTTGGTTGACCAGTCAGTTCGGAACTCTGGGGTCCATAACTACAGAGTTCTACTGTAGCAGTAGATTAGGCACCAGGTAGCTTGATAACATAATGAGATACACAGGTTAGCAATGGCATGAGTATGATGTGTTGCACTGGAGATTGAGGGGGTCTCCTAAGGAGAGAGGGAACGGCAAGTAGGGACACCATCCACTTCCATTTAACAGCGAAGCCTACCTAAGGAACTAGGGAACACCAGCTATGGCTATCTAACATTTATGACCTGAGGCAAAGAGGAGAGGAAAAAAACCTTTGATGAGGAAATCTCTCGGGATCCAAGGACTAGGTTGCCTTCCCTCCAGGCTTGTGATATTTTGTTTAGTGATGGCTCTGCTGCTGCAGTTCAGAAACCCAATTAAAGGGGGGTGGAAACATTCCAATTTGGAGGAAAGCTCTCACTCAATCCCTGTAACAGGAATGCCATGGAAGATTGCGAGAGTGCTCTGCGACATCAGGGGTAACCAAGGTGAGAAGAGGAAAACAATGACTGCTGAGGCACTCACCTGGCCTGCCTGCCCTAAAAACACACCAGGTGAACCAGAGGCAGTCGTACAGAGAACGCGGTGAAGGTGCCTTGCTAGTAGAATACTAGAGCCAAAGGAGATCGCTGTAACCACCCTCCATGGCTAGTCTTAAATTCTACACCAGGAGCTGCCATTGAGTCTCGAACAGCTAAAGCCTGGTCCGGCATGAGGACATTCCCTGCTATGGGTCAGGTGAGAAGGACCCACCCCCCAAGTCAGGCACGCTCAAGATGCGGACTTCATAGGTGCAGAACGAAACCGTCAGCTGCAGGGAGGCCCAGCGCCATGGAATGGTTATAGCTGGCATGCTCCAGAAAACAGTTAAGGAGGAGCTGACTGAAGCGTTGAGTGGTGGGACCCTCACGTAGGTCAGACATGGTAGTAGCAAGTGTTGAGCAAATGAATTATGTAAGCAATCAGTGGACCTGCACGTACGTCGGTAAGCAGAGTAAGCAAATGGTCAGACCTGCATGGGGGTTGAAGGAGCAACAAATATGAAAAGTGGGGCAAGCCAACCAAGCCATCAAGGAAGTCAATGAAAGGTGATAAAATACTCAGAGGATTTTAGTAGCAAAGCAGGATTTGATCATGAGTTAGTATGCCACATGGGGCCATGGCTCCTCAACAACACCTCCAGTCCCCTGCCATAGGGAAAACAAGAAAGTGATGGGAAGGCACTGTGACCAACATGCAGATATTAAAACTAGTTTACAGCATCAGTGGTAGCTTAGCTGACCTCCAGAGTATAATAGCAGAGTGCAAACGTAATTGAGCAGCATCAGTATTAAGAAATTATGTGTTAAAGGGGTAGCAATTCGACTGGACATAGACTGTAGGGAGGCAACGTTCTGAATGCAGCAAATTGGCTAGGCAGTGCAGTGAAGACAGCAGCAATAAGGTACATGGTATAAGGTCAGGAAGCAGGATTGAGCTGCATGGTTTAGGGTTCAGAGTGAGCCTAAACCAGGTGAAACCAGTTAAGGTGCATAGCATTGAGAGCAGCAGCAGGGAAGCAGCTTGAGCTGAAACATATAGATAATGATTGCAGTTGCATTGTGAGTAAATGGGAGCAAGTAGCATGAGCTCTGGATTAGCAAAATACAAGGAGTTTAAAAACAGAAGCCCCCCAAAAGAAAGCAAAACAATAGACACATAAACACAGAAGAACAGGGAACAAGCAACACAAAGAAGAACACAGCCGGAGGCAAACAATACAAACTAAATGCAGGACAACAGACAATGGAAGCCCAGCAGAAACAAGCAGAGCGAGAACACAGCAAGACGGGGGGGAGGGGACAGGCCTCAGCAGGCTGCAAAGGACAGAGCGACAGAGTCTCTGGCTGCAAAGAAAAAGTGCTTGAGAGAGAGGCTCAGAGGAAGTGCTTATGTAGCACAGGAAGGAGGAGGGATTGGCTGCTTGTCCATTGAACCACAGGCATAGCCTCCCAATTATCATTACTGAGCAGTCTATTACATTCCTGTACATATTTAGTCAAGTCCATTACGATAACTGCCCCACCCTTATCAGCCTTTTTAATAGTGATGGTCATATTCATTTCCAGATGTTTCAGTGTCTCCCTTTCTGCTACAGTTAAGCTGTCATACAGTATATAAAAGCGGCCTCAGTACCACTAAACAGAGTCCTGGATTCTTCTTCACAGGTCCTTTCAAACACTAATACACTATTATAGTACAGTGGAGAAAAGGTAAAAGCTGGTTTAAATTTGGATTACTCCAAGTCTCTTCTGCTGCTGCTCTGCTCCTCAGACAGAAGTATGGTAATAAAGCTTCCTTCAGTATCGAACCTGTAGTAATGGTGGCCCTAGATACAATTTCTGTACCTCCATTAAAGTCCTGCAGAGCAGTTGCACTGTGCTCTGTACTGTGCACCATTGCTTATTTGTTCCAAAAAGACTTAAGGTTTAAATTGCCAGTGAACATCCAGAAGTCCACAAAGAGATCCCAGGTATTGATGCCATGTGCAGGAACAAAGGAGAAGCCTTTTCTCAAAATGGTGGTCTCAGCAGGGGTTACAGCTCATTGTGACAAGCTAATCATGTTGATTTGGGTTTGGTCTGTTTCTGTTTCATTTCAGGAGGATCCCCCCTTCTACCTGCGCTGACTCCATCTTCTTGTCTTTTTTGTTGTTGGGTGGGTTCATGGAAGTTGACTGTGTGCGGGCTCCTATGTGGACCCAAGTCCGATGGTCCCAGATCATCATCTAACAAACCCTTCTGGATTTTCTCCTTCTGATTCACTGGTAGATGTATAGTATGTTGGGGACTGACCTCTCAAAGTATTGGCTTCAGCCGGTTTTTGCTTTTGCTCCTTCCGTTTCTATTTGGATTTTTATTCCAACAAAAGGCATGCCCCTTTAAATAATCATTTTTGTCCTTCTCAAGGTTCTATAACTTCTGCGCCTTTAACCTCTTGTCCTGCTTCTCAGTACTACTTTTAAGCATAGTTTCCAAAGTTTTAAAGTCTTTATGGTCTTTGAAAGTAGCAACCTTCCTCTCTTTTTCACTCAGTTCCTCATGAGAGTAGGCTGCATTTAGTATCATTAGTATAATTTCCTTATTCTCCTGTATTTATCACTTCTTCCAGTACATCTGAAAACAGCTTCACTGCCCCGCACGAATCAAACAGGCAGTCTCCTAACGTGTTGTTTTCTGCCTCAAATTCTGTGCTTCTGTCTTGTTTCTATTGGATTCATTTTAAACTCATGTTCATCTTATGGTTTTACAAGAAATTCTTGCAAAAGAAGATACAGACCCACTTCACAGGTTTATCGTGTATGCACCCCACCCCACACTCACCAAAATCCAACCCAGCAGCTTTATATTGGCTTTACTTCTTTTTTAATAAAAAGGCTTTACTTGACATTGTTTTTTTTTTGTGTGTGTGTATTCCTACTGCTGGAGATGGGGAGTCTCACTGGATGGAAAAGCTAAGTACTGGGAGCCCAATTGTATAATACCTAAAAGTTTGAAACACTGAAGTAGCAAGACACTGAGAGTCATTGGCACACTGAAATACAGTCTTGCGAGCTGGATCAAGGAGCAGTTTGGCATTATTGCAGTGGACAGATAGTGAGAGAGGTAGTGTATGGCTTATTAAAATAAATGCAGAGTTGAGTAAGAAGATTTTGTCAATGGTGTAAATTCTTTTGGGCAGCTGGAGTAGGACTAAAGTAGCTGGGTGTGGTGATAGGGATCAGTTAGAAACAAAAATGTCTTCCACTTAGTTTGTGTTGGGGGGGAAGTATTGATATTTCTAGTCGACTAAGAATGCAATCCATGCAATTGTGGTGAAATAATTACATGTATGAAATCGTTCTCAGATGATCACAAGCCCAGAATTTTTATCCACTTCACACAGTGTGAGAGGTAATCTAACTCTAGGAGAATCAAAACACATGAGCGTTGAGTTCATTTCAATCTTATGAAGTTTAAAAACAAGTATAAAAATGAAAGTTTATAAAATATAAAGAATAAAAATCATCTTACTAGCTAGCTAGTGTCATCCTATCTAATCTATTTTATGTGCAAAACTTACAGTTCCTAAGGGTGTTACTCATTCCTCAAAAAACAATAGTCTGGCTAATTTACTCTCTTTTGAATCATCCATAGATATAGATAGGTGGGCAAATATCCATTTCTATCTTTTACTGGCAAACAACAGACAATGTTTTATTTATTTATTTATTTTATGTCTTTGATAACCAGGTAGGTGCACTGATCCACAGGACCATTTTCAGTCACGACCCGGGCCACACAGTGCTAAAAAGTACAATCCATACAGTACATACAAGATACAGCACACTACAACAGAACAGATGGTACAGGTTACATACAAGAACAGAATACTATTTCAGTAGCATAGATTACTTGTGGTTTGTGCTGCAATACGTTACATACAATGCAAGTTTACAATAACAGCTCCAAAAGGTACAGGGTTCTAGTGCAGCAGCAGCAACAAGACATTGTGCAACACTAGACAGTGTAGCACAGTAGAGACAAAAGGTATAAGAAGAGATTGATAGGAGTGGGGCTAGGCAGGACAGAGGGAAGTGATAGGGCAGGTGGTGAAAACACAGAGCAGGTTTAGATAGATCAAACTTTCATTGCATGGTCAAGATTCAGACAGGTCAACACTCTTGCTGAATGATATAGGATCAGAGTCAGGGGAGAGATTGGGGGGGTACTAGAAAAGTTAGGCTATGGTGTTATAAGGGGAGGGGGTTAAAAATAGGGGGTCTGGGTAGCCTTGGGGGCTGTGAGAGGAAAACAGACAAAGGTGGAGGTGAGTGCTGCTCATTCATACTGGTTCATATGGTATGTTAACTCTAGCTACTTTGCATTTTGCAGTGACAGTTTACAGTTGTGAGGAGCCAGGTTTTCAGGTCTTTTTTGAAGGCTTGGTGGGTGGCAGATGAGCGAATGGACAAGGGGAGCTTGTTCCATAGGGAGGGCGCTGTGACCAAGAAAATCTGACTCCCCATAGTAGTGGTGACGTGAGGGACTTCTAGTGGGGTGGTTGAGGAGGCCCTGAGATTCCTTGTGATTACTCTGTCAGTAAGGGTGAATATGGGAACAGGTGCTGGTTTCGGTATGAGTTGTCCTGCAGATGGCTCATAGCATAGACTAAGTGACCTTGAAATGAAAGTCACCCTAAGGTCTGGTAGAGGGAGCAGTGATGGCAGCTGAAAGGAGCTGGGAGGACAAAACAACATATTGAGTTGTAGGTCATGTTTAGCCATGCAAGCAGGGAAGAGGATAGGTGTGAGTAGACTGGGGAGCAGTAATTAAGAAGGGGTAGGAGATTTCCACATGCAGTGGCGAGGCGTGCTTCAGCAGACAGGTAGTGTTTGTGTCAGTATGCAGTACAGCAGTACTGTAGATGTACAGTAATTAATTTCTCATTTATATCACACAACATGATTTAATTATAACATAAAGACATAAGACCCTAAGAATTTGCTGGCAGAAGGAGACCATGTGGTCCATCTAGTTTGTCTGAGTTTTCTACCCCTCTCCACTATCAATTTGTCTTGCTAAGGTGACTATACCGTCTATCCCATGCCTGTTTGAATTCACTGACCGTCTTGGCTGCCACTACCTCTGGTGGCAGGCTGTTCCAAGGGTCCATCACCCTCTCCATGAAAAAGTACTTCCTAACATTTGTTTTGAATTTACCTCCCACCAAGCGCATGTTGCGTCCTCTAGTACATGCAGCCATGCTTTCCCGGAAGAGGTTCCTGGTTTGTACTGTGTTGACCTCTTTAACAAATTTAAATATTTCAATCATGTATCCTCTGTTTCTCCTCTGCTTGAGGGAGAATAAATTTAGCTGGACCAGCCTAGCTTCATAAGCTTTGTGTTGCAGACCCTGCACCATTTTGGTGGCACATGTATGCACGGTTTCAGATGGTTTATGTCCTTTTTTAGGTGAGATCTCCAGAACTGCACACAATACTCTAAGTTAGGTCTCACCAGGGACCTGTACAGTGGGAGGATTACATCACGCTTCCTACTGGTAATACCCTTACCAATACATCCGAGGATGCTGCTGGCTGTTACTGCCACTTTTTTGCATTGTTTCCCTACTTTTAAATCATTTGAGATCATGACACCAAGATCCCATTCCAGCTTTGTTTCTTCTAGTAGCTGCCCTTCCAGGACATTTTTCAGGTATGGGTTCCTTCTACCCAAATGAATGACTTTACATTTGTGCCATTGAATCTCAACTGCAAGTTCCTGGACCATTCCTCTAGAATCCTGAGATCTACATCCATTTCTGCAATCTCTTCCTGTGTGTCCACCCTGTTGCAGAGCTTCGTATCATCTGCAAAGAGGCAGGCTTTCCCTTTCAGTTCTTCAGTGATGTCACAGATGAATATATTGAAAAGGAAGGGGCCTAGTACTGAGCCCTGTGGCATGCCACTTGACACCTTCCCCCTTGGTACTAGGTGCCATTTACCATAACCATCTGTGTCCTGCCTTGCAGCCAGTTTGTGATCCATTTAACTACTTTGTGACCAATGCCAGCTTGCTCTAGTTTGTTGGCTAGCCTTCTGTGTGGGATTGTATCAAAGGCTTTACTAAAATTCAGATACACCACGCTGCCTGCTGGTCCACTTCTCTTGTAACCCAGTCAAATAATTCATTCACATTTGTTTGGCCTGAGTATCCTGGTGTGAAGCCATGCTGCTTTGGGTCAAGTTGCCCACTGGCTTTCAGATAGTTCATTACCCTTTCCTTATGCAAGGTCTCCATTATTTTACCCACCACTGAGGTCAGACTTACTGGGCAGTAGTTTCCTGCTACCACTCTTGTGCAATATCACTACTGTGGTCCTTTTCCAGTCCTGTGATACTATCCCCTGTTCCAGTGAACTGTTAAAAAGTTTAGCAAGTGGGGTGGCAAGTTCATCCCTAAGTTCTTTTAGAACATAGAAACGTAGAACCATAGACTTTGACAGCAGATAAGGACCACTTGGCCCACCCAGTCTGCCCATATCCCTACCTACTGGATAAGCTGCAGATTCTAGTTAACCAACAGCCTACTTCCTGCAACCCCCCCACTATAATTGCCTTATGTCTGTTCCATGCATGTTTGAATTCCTCCACTGTTTTAGACCCAATGACCTCCTCAGGAAGGCGGTTCCATGTATCCACCACTCTCTCCGTGAAAAATGTCCCACATTACCTCTGAGCCACCCCCCATCTTTAAATTGTGCCCCTTGTTCTTACACATCTCTTTTTCTGAAAGATGCTACCCTCCTGGACTTTGTTGATTCCCTTGAGGTACTTAAAAGTTTCTATCATGTACCCCCTGTCCCTCCTTTCATCAAGAGTATACATATTAAGATCTCTTAGTCTATTTTAATATGGTTTCTGCTGCATACTCTGCACCATTTTAGTTGCCCTCATCTGGACTGCTTCCATCCTGTCTATGTCCTTGCGTAGATGAGGTCTCCAAAACTGCACACAGTACTCCAGATGGGGTCTCACCAACTGTCTGTATAGAGGGATAACCACTTCCCTTTTTCTACTTGTGATGCCCCTTCCTATGCATCCCAGTATCCCCCTGGCTCTCCTTACCGACTTTTCACATTGCTTACCCACTTTTAGGTCATTTGATATGACTACTCCCAGGTCCCTTTCCATTTTTGTTGTTGTTAGTACCTCCCCTGCTATTGTGTATTCTTCTCCTGGGTTTTTGTTTCCCAGGAGCATTACTTTGCACTTCTTCGCATTGAATCTAAGTTGCCATATGTCTGACCATTCCTCCAACCTTGCCAAGTCCCTTCTCATCTTTTCTACCCCCTCTTGTGTATCAACTCTGTTACAGATCTTTGTGTCATCTGCAAAGAGGTATACCTTTCCCTTCAGACCCTCTGCAATGTCACCTATAAAGATGTTAAAGAGGACTGGACCCAGTACTGAGCCTTGAGGTACTCCACTAGTAACCCCCCTTTCTTCAGAATGTGTTCCATTCACTATTACCTTCTGTGTCCTGTTGTGCAGCCAGTTTGCTACTCCAGGCTACCATCCTGGGACCCACTCCCAGGCTGGCTAACTTGATTATTAATCTTTTGTGGGACTGTGTCAAATGCCTTGCTAAAGTCTAGGTAGGTCATATCCACAGCCCCTCCTGGTCTATTACTTTGGTCACCCAGTCAAAGAAATCAATTACATTCATCTGACATGATCTTCCTGCTGTAAATCCATGCTGCTTTTGGTCCTATGCCCCGCTGGCCTCTAGGTACTCAACAATTCTTTCTTTCAGAAGTGATTCCATCATTTTCCCTACCACTGAGGTCAAACTTACAGGTCCGTAGTTTCCTGCTTCTGCCTTGCTCCCACTTTTGTGAAGGGGAATCACATCTGCCCTCCTCCTCCAGTCCTCAGGTACCACCCCATCCTGCCATGATTTGTTAAAAAGCATGGTCAGTGGTGTCACTAGGTCCTCCATTAGTTCTTTTAGGATTCTGGGGTGAATCCCGTCAGGCCCCATTGCTTTGTCCACCTTGAGTTTTAGGAGTTCTTTCAGGACTCTTTCTTCTGTGAATGGACTGGTGTCACCCCCCCACCCAGAGTGCTTCTATTGTCTGGTTTAGGTAACACCTCCTCATCTTCTTTTGTGAATACTGAGCAAAAGTATTCATTATCTCTGCCTTTTCACTGTCTCCCTCTGCCCACCTCCCCTCTCCTTTATTAATCTTCTCTATCCCTCCCTTAACCTTTCTATGCTCCCTAATGTACCTATAAAAGGTTTTATCCCCCTTCTTAACTAAGTTGGCAATTTTTTTCCTCAGTTTGGGCCTTTGCTATTCTGACTGCCTTCCCCACTTCTTTCTGCTTTAATTGATACAGTTCCCTGTCATGGTCCTTCTGTGATTCCTTATACTTTTTGAATGCAGCCTTTTTCTCCTTAACCTTACCTGCCACCGCTTTGTTTTCTTTATTTGTTTCACACAAATGCTTGTTGCCTCTGTGATGGCAGTTTTGATTTTTTGCCATTATTCTTCCACCCCTACTTTTTGGCCATTGCTAGTGCATTCTTCAGGTATTCACCCATTTTGCCAAAGTCAGCCCTTCTAAAGTCCAGTATCCTTGTTTTTGTATGACTTATATCCATGATTGTGCTCATTGTGAAGCACACTGTGCAGTAGTCGCTTGTTCCCAGATGTCTACTGACTTCTAAATTTGTGATCCCCTCTCCATTTGAGAGTACCAGGTCTAGTATTGCTCCCTCCCGAGTGGGTTCCAACACTAGCTGTCTAAAGCCTTCCCCCCGCAGGGCATCGAGAATGACCCTGCTCTTGGATGTGGCTGCAGTACATGTCATCCAGTTAACATCCGACATATCCAGGTCCCCCATCAACATTATCTCCCCTTTTTCAGCCATTTTGAGAATGTCCTCTATCATTTTCTTGTCCATTTCCTCCCCTTTAGATGTGGGTCTGTGTACAACCTCTATTCGGACTGTGATGCCATTACCTGTCTCCAAGGTCACCCAGAGTGCCTCTTGTGTTCACCCTTTACTTTTTAGTTCTATAGCTTTGATCCCTTCCCTTATGTATAGAGCTACTCCACCTCCTTTTTTACCTTCCTTGTCCCTTCTGTAGATTGTGTACCCTGGTATGTTGACATCCCAGTCATGCTTCTCTGTGTACCATGTTTCCGTGACTGCCAAAATATCCAATTGTTCATCTTCCATCAGGGGTACTAGCTCAGGAAGCTTGTTTCTCAGACTACGGGCATTGGTACTCATTGCCCTCCATCTAATGTTGGCTTTATCCTTTTTCCCCCCATCCCTGCTCTTATTGCCCTTGTCTGTTTTTCCATTTACCCCTGTCCTGCCCTGGGTTGAGCTCTGTACCTCAGTGTTTACCTTACTACCTGCCATGTTTTGTGGGGGGAGGCTTGAAATATCCTGCCTTTTGGGTGTATTCCATCAGTGCCCATTGCTTTGTCCATCCTTATTTTAGACAACTCCTCAAGGACCCTTTCTTTCGTAAAGGGGAATATGTCAGCTCCCCTGGTATGGGGAAGTGTCCTGGCTGGTGCTGGATCATTATCAATGTCTTCCTGTGTGAAGACCAAGCAGAAGAATTCGTTGAGAACATCTGCCTTCTCTTTGTTGTTTTCCACAAAGTGTCCTTTCTTGTTTGCCAGCCGTGTTATTCCTCCTTTGCTCTTTCCTTTTTCTCAAATGTATTGAGAAAATGTTTTGCCCCCCTTTTCACTTCAGACAGTTTTTCTTTGGTCTGGGCCTTTGCCGCCCTAATAGCTTTCCCGGCTTCCTTGAGTTTCTCTCTGTAGGTTTCTCTATCCTTTTCAGACTCGGTCTCCTTGTACTTCCAAAAAGCTTTTCTCATTTCCCTAACTATAGTAGCTACCTCTTTGGTGAATCAGAGGGGGATTCCTTGTCCTTTTGGACTTGCTGATTTATTTAGTGCATAGTGCTGTGACTGACGCTATAGCATCTTTCAGCTTTGTCCATTTGTCCTACACATTCCATGTGGTATCTGTTGACAGCAGAGGCTTGATCCTTTCCCTCTTTTTCAGGAAATCTGCTTCCCTTAAATTGAGCACCCTGATTCTGGAGTGGCAGGGGTCCTCAGTCTTGCTAATGGAGAACCAGATTGACCTGTGGGCATTGGTACCCAGATTGATCCCCACTTGCACATCTTATACCCTGGCACTGTTAGTGAGTACCAGGTCCAGGATAGCTGATTCTCTGGTGAGAGAAACCACCATTTGATTCAGTCCTTCCCCCCTCAAAGCTATGAGGAAATCTTTACTCCTCTCTGAGGAGGCTGTGAAGGTGGACCATTCTACAGTAGTAGCTACAGACATGGCCAGATATTTCCAGATAGTTCGCAAAATTTCTAAAGAGTTTCTCTCTGTTGCCCCTACTGTGGAAATGTAGAAAGCAGGAGATTTCTCTAGAAATATCACAAAAATTTCAGGAAATATCTGACCATGTCTTTGGCTGTGACTGTACATCTGGTAGACTGAAATCTCTGACTAGCAATAGCTCACATTTGTCGACCATCCATATTATGTCTTCCAGGAGAACCTTCTCCTTTTCAGTCTCCTGGTTTGGGGGTCTACAGATAACTCCAACCCTGAGAGTGTTCCTGTTTCCAGCTCCCAGAGTGATCCATAGGGCCTCTGTCTCACCTAGTGTTCCCTGGGTCTCAGTAGCATTTATCCCATCCCTGATATAAATAGTGACCCCCCTTCTTTTCTTACCTATGCAGTCTCTCCTGAAGGGAGTGTAACCAGTGATGGTGATATCCCATGTATGGTTCTCTGTGAGCTAAGTCTTGGTGAAAGCAATCCAGTCGAGGCTGGCCTCAGCCATCATTACTGTGAGATCTGTGATTTTGTTTGGAAGGCCACAGGCATTGACACACATTTCCTTCCAGTCTTGGTTTACCCTGCTTGCTGCATGATTTGTCTACTTACGGTTTGTGTCCCTAATGTTTTGAAAGTCCCTATCATATCTGGCACACCTGTGTGGAGTTGTTGATGCAAGTGGTGCTGTGATGGCCTGTTTTGGTTCTGATATATTTTCCTTGGATAGGGGAGGGGCATTCATAAGCTCATGTGATGTAACTGTTGCTGATGCCTCTTCTCCTCCCTCTAGTTTAAATGGTTGATGAAGACATCATATATTTGGCCAAGAGCATGTGTTCCCTCTTTTGTAAGGTGTAGGCCATTGAATCTAAAGAACTCCCTCTCCCAGAAGTTCTGCCAGTTTCCTACATAGCCATAACCTTTTCTCTGACACCAGCTTTGGAGTCAGGTATTAAGTTAGATGATGACCCTTTCTCTTATCTAATTACTGAAGTCATACTCCAAAAACCCCAACTCATATGTAAGCGATAAGACACAATGAGATGTGTGTTGTGCTGGAAAATGCACAAGCCAGGGACATCAGTGTCAGTAGCTCAGTAGGTGGCACTCTTGCCTCTGAGGCTGGGAGATCAGAGGGCTGTGGGTTCAGTTACCACATCTGGCACTTGAGTTAATATCCCAGTACTGACACTGTAGTGCAGCATGAGAGGGGTGCTGCACTTCTGAGGTGCTGTCTTTCAGATGAGACGTTAAACCAAGGTCCCATCTGCCTGGATTGGTGGTTGTTCAGGTGGATGTTAAAGATCCCATGGCACTTATCAAAAAGAGTAGGGGAAGATCTTATTAAATAAATCATACAATGCAAAACTCAAAATCACACAGAGAAAAAAAAAACTTGGTCTCATAATAACAATAATAAACTTATACAAAGAAAATAAAGGAACAAGCCTTATCAAAAGCCCTCAAGTAACTGGAAAATCATTATGAGTAATCCAGGGCAAATTCCGCCAAATAGCCTGCAAACGTACACTGCTGAGACTTTTGGATTCATGAAAATAAACATCCTGTAGAGACTTGAAAATATTACCTAATGAGTCATAATAGGAAAGTTCATGTTGTTGGAGAGTGAACAAACATCTGGAATGCCAGACAAACCATTTGATAACAGCAAAAATCACAGTCAGTGTACTTGTGTCTCAAATGTCCCAGGTACTAGGATAACTGCCATACAGGATATGCAAGGTGCAAAAAAAGGAAAGACGAGACTTGTCATAAAGAAATTTCCAGAAATCAACAGTATATGAACAAGTAAAATACAAATTCAGAAGGGTTTCCGGTTGATTAATACACCGAAGTCTAGAGCAGATTCGTTCCTCCACCCGTTTATGCTTTTGATTAGCTTTCACATTTAGTTTTTCATGATAGTTACGCCAGTGATGTTCTTTAATTTTTTGTGGGACTCTCTTCTCATTCAAAAAAAACTAATAAGGCCATCCTGTAGGCCACCGGACATTTTGGAAAGGGTTCCAATTCACTAAAATGATTCCCATGACAAATGCATACAACTGTTTTTTTAGTTTTGAAAATCACAAGTCCACTATTGATCCCCCAGAAATGAAGCTTGACAAAGACCATGCATAAATACAGTGGAGAAGTGGCTACCTGCCTAATTTGTTGTAAATGTCCCATGCCCCAAGCTACAAACCAAGGCGATATGGTGTGAATAAAAAAAATCACACAAGGATTTATCAGCAGATACAAACAAAGATTTTAAATTAGCATGGAAAAATTGACAGAAAAAAATAACACAGGGTTGATCATTTGTTGTCCGCCATGATTGTGGGTCAAATACAAAACATTTATTTTAATGGGATTAAGACGACTCCCCCAGAAGGACTGAAAAAAAGAGACTATAAAGTTTAACCTCCCTTAACTTGGGGACAGGAAAAACAGAACTAAGAAACAAAAAAAGAGGCACAAGGTAAGTCTTAATCAAATAAACACGTTTACAATAACTCATTTTAGTCTTATTCCAGCATTGAACCATTTGAGTACCAAGCAATAATTTCCTGTCCCAGTTGTCAATATCCATTTGAGATGACCCATATGCAATACCCAAAATGTTCAAAGAACCTAATGTGAAAGGAAGACCAGCTATTTGGTCGGTGGGAACAACCTGACCACTCGGGGCGTCCCAATACTCTTAGACAGGTTCAAACGGGTACCTGAGAACATGCCATAAGTGGTACAGACAGTCAGCACCATGTCAGCAGACTGGGTATTCCCAAACAGGAGAACCACATAATCCACATAGGCCAAGGCAGTATAAGGAACGTAAAATGTGACATCTGAATCGGGGTACTACTAGGTGTAGAACTGAGAAGTCTTAATAGGGGATCTATACTAAATACATATAAAAGGGGACTGATTGGACATCCTTGTCGAATTTTGAATATGAACATGAGGGCCTAGAAATCCATTAATACAGGGGCGAACAGTGGCAATACAATAAAGGGCCTGTAACCATTCTATAAAAGTGGCAGGGATACCATAATGATGCAGCACATGCCATAAAAAGACATATGCCACATTATCAAAGGCCTGCCTCTGGTCTAGGGAAAGAACATAACCATCCAACGATGAAACAGAATTGTGAAAAAAAGGTCCCGCAATAAAATCAGTTGGTCCGTTATAGAGTTCCCAGACACAGTACAAGACTGTGTCATGGAAATCAAAAACTTTGCCACTGATAACAACCTAGTGTTCAAGAGCTTGGAAAGAATTTTTAAATCATTATTCAATAGGCTAATAGGCCTCCAATTAGAGAGATCCAATTTATCACCTTTATTTTTAAAAATATAGAGGAGGGTTCCCGTAAACATGTCAAGGGTACATTTCGGGCACGTAAAATAGCATTATAAACTGAAGTGAGTTCTTCCAAAAGTTCATCATGTAAAATATGGTAAAGTGAGGCCATCCAGACCAGGGACTTTACCTTTAGATAGAGTTTATATGGAAGTTGCAACTTCCCGAGCCTGAAAAGGAGCCGTCAAGCCTAAGAGCAGATCCTGAGGCACCTGGGGTACCTGAATTTTATCAAAAGAAGAAACAAAATCTGGAGGCTCAGCAGGTTGGGCAGTAAACAAAGAAGCAACATAGGCAAAGGCTATGCGCAGAACATTGCCCTGCTCAGTTTGGACCACTCCCTGCTGGTCGAAAAGAGCAGAAATAGTTTTAGCCTGAACTTTCTCTTGATGGCTGAGTAAGGGACAAGTGGTAGCAAATGGTCCCTGTGTACCATGTTGCTGTTGTGACTGAAGATCTACAGTCAAGTTCAAATGAAATTGCATCATCTTCCTCTTGAAAAGAAGCAATCTGAGCTGATAAATCATGTTGGGTAAGTTGAAAGAGAGAATACAAATGTTGGAGCTGTTTCCTGTCCTGTAAATACAAAAAAAATGTTCCCTTCCTAAAGTGTCTGCTGTGGGAAATGAGTAGTGATCACAGGTCAGATTTCATTTCCAACCATCAAGCAACTGGGTCATCATATAAAGGAAACAAAGATTTCCGACAGGACAAAAAAGTGGAGATGAGCTGTAAAAAGCCAGCTTGCGTCAAAAGGCTGGAATTTAATTTCCAGTATCCCGGTCCCATGGGGCAACAGCTTTACCCAAGAAAACTGTCAGAAGCCTATGGTCAGAATATGCAGTTGGTTCCACTGAGATGGTCTGGAGTAGCAAAGAAATGGACAGGAAAATAAAATCAATATGGGTAGATAATGCCCCTTTAAAAAAAGTTCACTTACGAACACCAGTATGAGGAAAAAACAGCATCTTTAAGATGAGCATCACGAACAGCCTTATTCAATGCAGTCATATCACCAAAAATCTTATCCGTCATAGTAGCTGAACCCATATCCAATTTACTCAATCCACAATTAAAAACACCTGCCCAAATGACATAATGAGCAGTGTGTAAAAAGGGACTTATTTGCTGGAAAAGAAGTGTACGCTCAGCTTTAGTTTGAGGTGCATAGGTGTTAATGAGTCAAAAAAAGGATGTTGTCCAAAAGGAAGTCAAGTAACAGTACCCTACTAGGTACAATGTCCAACACCCTGACAATAGTAGGTCGTATATGGTGAAAAAGCATTCCAACTCCCATGCAACATTCTGGGTTAATTGACCAAAAGGAAATCCTAAGAGACATGCTTTAGTGGAAATAGTTAATTACAGAGTAGTGTGTAACCTGGTATCTTGTAAAAGAAAGACTCCAAGAGGGTAAGTTTGTAAAAAGTCAAACACCACACTCCTTTTAAGAGCATTCTTAATACTATTGCCTGTAGACTACTGACAGGTGCAGCCCGACTAACTCACACCTGTGACCTCTATGCACAGGCCAGCTGGCTACCCCTACGCAGCAGAATACAATGCCAGACCTGCTTACTTACCAAAAAGATTCTCCTTGGTCTCATGCCACCTGGTGTTAGCTCACTCCTTACTACCTACAATGGCACTCAACAAACACGTGGTGCCCAATCTCTAACCTTTCAGGTTCCCAGATGTCATACCTCCATGGGTCAGCGGTCCTTTATCTATAGAGCTGCTCAATGGTTCAATTCCTCAATAATCACTTTCCTCTACTACACTTGGATCCTTCAAAAGGAATCTCAAACTTTACCTCACCTCTACCACTCAATGTGACTGCTTTGTTGAACAGAGATCTCTCTAAACACCTCCCAGCTCACTCATGTCTCACAGCCCGCCCTTTCCCAATCTCATTCCCTCTGGCACTGGGCCTTCCTTGTGACTCCTTTCCTGCTTCACATCTCCACTGGTACAAGACATTTTCCACTACCATCGGACAGTGGCTCATTAGCCTGCCAACTTCCTCTCCCGGTCACATGCCTGCAATACTAACTGCCTATGGTGCCCTCTTTCTCTTATTGTTACTGCAGCCAGCTGCCTACTCAAGCTGCTCGTTTTATGAATATTATCTCAAAGTATGTTATAACTGAGTATCTTTATTTTTTCCTTTAGTTGTTTTGGTTGTTTATTGTGCATTCTTTTACTACCTCTGTATGTATGTTGACCCTCATCCTTTGACGTGGAACCTTTGTAAACGAGCAGTTTCTGCTCAAAGGTATTTGTAATCCGAGAATTTAATAAATAAAAAAATAAAATATTGATGTTAGACATCAAAATTAAGAATGGAGGAGAAAAGGACATCCAAAAAACTCAGGTGAGACCAATCAACGCTTCTTCTTCCCGGCCTTCCCTGTCCGATGTGGGGGCTGAGAAGGGGAGCCACCCCCTTCAGGAACCAACAAGTCAGAAGTGTCTTTGTGTAGGATAGAATCTACAGAAGAACACACAAGTTGGTATTGGAGTGATCAGCATCCAAAAATACAGAAAATCTATTGGAAGAATCATGCATTGTAGTTTTAGGCATCTTAGGGGTAGGTAGGGCCCTGATAGACCTTTTCCTAGTCGACATTCTCCATTCAGGAGGACCCTCTACTTCTGGAGGGGCATGGAGCTAGGTTGAACCTTATCTACACTAGTAGGCACTAAACCATCTTGCAAAACAGGGGAATGCTCTATTGAAACTACAAGTGGAGGAGAAGAAGTCTCCTGCGGAGCTAGAGCAGTACAGGTCTCAGACACATTAGGAGGTGAAGGGTCCGGAACAGCAGAAACAGGCAACTGGGAAGGAGTAACACCCTCTGGTAACTGAGGTGCAGATGCTTTATTAAATTCCCTCTGGGCTAAGGTGACCAGGAGACGTTGCTCCTCCCCATCAGCAGAAAAGGACTTCCTATGAGCAGCCTCAGGACAGGCCACATAAACATGTCCTTCTTTCCCACAGAAGTTACAACGAACCGAGTTGGAACACTGACTGCTGAGATGACCTGTCTTGTGACAAAGGGTACATTTAATCTGGTCACAAGCACTAATGTGACTGGGAAGCCTTATTACAGGTCCTGGGCTGGCCAGGATAAAACAGAACACCTCTATCCCTACCTAAAAAAAAAACAATTAGGTAAATGGTGGAAACCTCCGCCCTCTGAGTGCAAAATCACATTAATTCTCCACCCATCAGCTCAGATCCCCTCAGAATCAAAAATGGCCTCTGGATGGCCAGTTACAGTACAGCGTTGTTTAAGCCAAAACAGCAAATCAGTAACACTGACACCTTCATTTTGGAAAAGAACTGTAATGGCTTTGTGAGCAGACCTGGTAAGAGGAAGGACCTCAAGTGGGGCCCACAAAGGGGTGGTCTTTACCTGATGATAACGTGCCCAGAACTCATCAAGGCCAGTCCCCAGGTTAAAGCTTACATCAAACACATTTCCTCCTGAAACATGAATTAGAGCATACTATTCAGAAACATTAAAATATAAACTGTTCTTTAGTAATATGTGGCCCACGTAAACCCTATCAGGAAAGGTATCTAGACCCCCTTTATATATAAGATGGACAGCATTATGGCGTTTAGCTGGAGGAGCAGCATTATGAAAAAGGGAGGAAAAAGGCCGAGGGGTTTTAGGAGGGGGGGGGGCTGCTCATCTACTCCATGGGAGACTGGTGGACAATTCCGAAAAGCAGCAGAAATATTCCTTGGAATGTCAGAGAAGTCAGAAATGTCACTAAGATCAGCCTCCACAACATCACACAGGGGAGAACTAGTCCTTGGTGTACAAAGCGGCTGTAAAACAGGAATTTGAGTAAGTTCCAGATCCGAGGGCAAGTGGAGAATGCGGTAATTCTTCCATAGCTGGAGGAGGTTCCTCCACAGGAGTGGACACAGGTAAAGCAGGCAAAGAAACCCCAACAGTCAAAGGAACAGCTACATTCTCAGGTTTAGTACTTACAGGAGGAGACATTGATAGCTGAATGCCCAGCATTTTAATAGGCGCAAAACCCGAAATCCAAGTTCCAGTATCAGGGGAGTGCACCCAACCTGCAGCCTTCAAGGAGTCCTCAACAGACCAGGGACCCCATTCCATAACAGGAACATCAGCCCAGCTGAGTTTGCTGGGGCACCCTTTATGAGTAACCCGCTCCAAGTGAGGTTTGTCTGGGGCAGCAGTGAAAGAGAAAACTATAGCAGCAGCTTGATCTTGTCCTGAGCAGTGAAAGACTATGCCCGGCTCATTCTGAACCTCCTTCTGGTCCGTGACCATAGAAACGGGCTGAGCAGTATCAACAGAAACCCCTTGAGTCTCCGCCGTAGTCTCCAGGCATTTAGAGTGATAGCGCTCCATAAGGTCCCGTTTCTTCTGTAAATAGCGCTGTTCTTCAAGCAGCAACAGCTTCTGCAGCTTGACATCAGCGGGCTCACCATAAGGTAACGTAAAAGACTCAGTAGGGTAATCCATATGATGCAAAGCACACAAAACTGCCAAACAGGCAACCTCCTTAACCAGCACAGACTTAACAGGGTCAGTAAGAACCTCCGTCTCAGACATCTCCTGAGCCGAGGAGGAGACCGGCTCCTTGACCTGCTACATGTCCATCTCCTCAGTTAGCACCACAGCAACTGACTCAGCCATCCTTCGACGGCCAAAGTATCCCCCTACCGTCAAGTAGGGGAATTTCCCCGGTGTCCTGGCCAAATTTCCCTAATTCACTTAAAATACCACCAACAGCTTAATCTGGTTCAGGTCAGTTGACATTCATCTGTATTCCCCTCTCCCAGGTCGTGCCTGAAAATAGGCAGGATTTGTCTAGTGCACATACCTGGTCAACAAAAACTAAATAAAAATAAATAAAAAAAATAGTGAGGCGTGACAAAACAGGCAGAGTGCCTTCAGCCCCTGGAAGTGCATTATACCAGCACAACACTCATTCAAAGAGCCTTATTGCACTTGTAAAATGAGTAAGCAAAGAAAATCAAAAAAAGCCAGCTTTTTTAAGAAATTAAAACCAGGCATTTTCTTTTGTCAAATGTAGGTAGTATAAAGCAGTCCCTCCTTAGCTGCCAACCATCTGTCTATCATGGACCGAAAACAAGCTCCAAAAACAAAACTGTGAGGAGTATTTAATTTTAATTTGCACAAGCAGGTGTGTAAGGAGGAGCATATAAAGGAAAATAATTTTATCAGTTTGTTCTTTCTTTTTTTTTGAAATTGAAAAAACGTTATTATTTTAATAAAATCACACAAAACAACCAGTGCAGTACAACAAGAAAAACTGTTGGGATAAAGAAAATAAAACACAACCCACCACCCTCCACCCTCCCCTCTTATCCCTACCCCCACCCCAACGGAGAGCACCATCCCTCTACAACATAAACACAGTAGAGGATAATGTACTCAGGAGTAGCTGTAGGAATAGCAACAATCAATGGGAGAACTAGTAAGGTGCCAGGAGTAATATGCCAACTACTTCAAATATAAACCAAATAATTTGCCCCACTTCTTATTGAATAGGGGCATGCAGTTAAACATGGCAGCAATTAGGTGTTCCGTTCTTATTGAGAAAGAAAGCTCATTCAGCCATTCAGTATTGGTAATGGGTGATTGGTCAAGCCAATGCCTCAGGACAAATTTTTTAACCACTGACGAGTCAAGAGCCATATAGTAGCATCTTTCTTTAACCTGAATCTGTGAAAAATCTCTGATGATGCAGACTTCAGGAGAGAAGAGACCACATAGCCCCAAGAGAGGGTCTGTACTATCCTCTATGCTCACCCATAGGGGAGAGACCTTCTCGCATAACCAAAAGACATGCAATAAGGTACCATCTGCTTTATTGCATCTGGTACAGCACGGGGAGGGAAGGCAACCCATTCTAGCTAATTTAATAGAGGTATAATATATATTATTAAGAATATGATATTGAGTGATTTGCAGTCGGTCTTGAGTCAGATATGTGTAGAGGTTATTCCATAGTTTAGGCCAGTTAAAGGTATACTCAGGTAAAAGAGACTCCCAAACTTTGGATCCACTTGAGTTAGGTGGATGAGACGAAGTTAGTAAACATGGTAAAGAGCTGAGACCCCATGAGGTTTGAGTGCTATATTTTGAATCTGTTGAAGGAGATCCCCCAGAACTGAGGTTTGTGGAGCAAGCCCAAATCATTGTGTTAACAGGTGTCTTAGCTGGTAAACCTTAAAAATGTGGCTGGGACTTAAATTAAGCTTGTCTAGTATCTCTGAAAGGGTTAGAATGGAGGTCGAATTGTAAAAGTCAGAGATCTTTAGGTTAGACGCAATAGGGAGTCAGGTACAGTAGGAGATAGTGAAGAATTCTCCATCTTGATATTCGACTTATAGAAAATAGGTCAAAAGAAGTCTTTAGATAGAGGAATTTTAAGGCAAGTGCATAGCTGCAAAAAAACCTTGATGGAGACACAAATCGGAGATGACCGTAATGGCTCTGACAAAGAGTTACGGGGGAGAAAAGGATGGAAGTCAGAAATAGCTTGTAGTCAGAAATTAACTGGGATTCAATTTGTAACCAAACTGGGGTGTATACACTGTCAATGAGGTTGTGGGGAGCCGAGAGCCATTCGCCACATTTTTGAAGGTGGCTAGCACAATAATACAATAGAAATCAGGAAGTCGTAAGCCACCAGAATCCTTGGGTAACCTAAGTTTGGAGTAGGATCGTCTGGGAGACTTATCTAACCAGATGAAGGAAGCAATGTAAGAATGGACATGTCTAAAAAAGGATAGGGGAAGCCAGATGTTGAGCATATTCAAAGGATAGAAGAGCCTGGGCAGTATATTCATCTTAATAATGTTTATCCTGCCCCATAAGGAAATTGGGAGGCCTCTCCAGTGTGTCAAGTCATACTGTATGGTAATTAGCAAGTCTCCCAGGTTCAGATTCTTAGTCAAAGACAGGCCATTCCTTAAGTAGATACCCAGATATTTAATATGTAGGGGGGACCACTTCATGCCAAAGGGGGGAAAGTCTTGACTATTAACTAGGGTACTAAGAGGGAATACTTCAGTTTTATTGAGATTCAATTTATAATCAGAGTAACTGTCAAATTCCTTGATGACTTGTAAGGCCGCAGTAAGAAAGGGTACGGGATCTGAAAGATGGAGTAAGATATCATCTGCATAAACAGAAAGGGACAGAGTGAGGTTACTGACCTGAATACCATGTATATTGGGATGAGCTTTAAGCCTTCTAATAAGTGGTTCCAGGTACAGATTAAAAAGAAAAGGAGAAAGAGGGCAGCCCTGATGGGTTCCAGCATATAAGGAAAAAGAGGAGGAAAAGGTCCCATTACAGTAAATTTTGGCACTGGGGGAAGAATGGAGAACCTGAGTCCATTGTACGAAGCCAGAAGGAAAACCCATTTTCTGCAAGGTTAACCAGAGAAAAGACTAATCAACCCTATCAAAGGACTTCTTGGCATCAAGGGATACTAGAGCCATAGGAATAAGGGAGGAGTTATCTGTCTGAAAGAGGTGATCTATCTTCCGAATGTGATCAGCTGAGGATCTCCTGGAGATTAATCCTACCTGTTCTGGACTGAGAAGACCAAGCCATACATTCTCAACACGTTTAACTAGTATCTTGGCAAGTATTTTGATGTCACAATTCATTAGGGAATTGGGTCGCTAGCTTGCCGGGTGGTTAGATGGTTTGTCTGGTTTGAGAAGGAGAATTATAGTGGCCTCCAATAGTGAAGAATCCAATGAGTCTGAGAACATGAAGTTGTAAAGACGGAGCAAAAACGAAGCTAGATCTGCCCAAAAGCTCTTGTAAAAATTGAAGGGGAGACCATTAGGGCCAGGACACATATCTGCAGCTAGACTGTTTATGGCAACCTCTATTTCAGTAATTGAAATGGGAGCTGAAAAAGTTTTGACGTTGCTCAGTAAGACTGTGCAGAGGAATAGAGTGTAAGTATGTGAGGGTCTCAGATGTGTCTGGTGCAGATAAATGTTTGCTGTACAGTACAGAATAGAATTGTTGGAAAACTAATGATATATCCCTAGGGAGAATTTTAATAGAGCCATCTGAGTTGTTTGTTCTTTCTCTTTTGAGATCATTTTAGTTTTAGGGTCTAAGTGATTTTTTCTTAATATGTAAAGGTGGCAGCTACATTTGTAATGGCAATCGAGAATTTTTTTTTTAATAGAAATTTATATTGTTAGTGTGCTGTTTCCTGATTGCCAACACTTTTTTTTTTACCAATGTGTTGTGCTTTTTTCAACACACAGGTCCTCGCCAATCATGATGCACTATTTTCCCTACTTATTTTAGAAGGGTTATTGATAAATCCCAGTCTTAGTCTACTTAATGCTAGTCTATGTTTTGATTGTTCACAGTACGTTAAATATAGTTCATTTTTAGAATTTATCTTGGCCAAATTATATAGCTTCAAACTTAGAATATCTGAAACTCTATTCATGCCTTTGTGAAAAAAATATTCTCAGAAATGCATTGTTTAGCTAGCTGCATATAGCATTCAGGGTTATTAGCTGCATATTAACTAAATGGTTTTTAAACCTTAGCTCTGTAATTTCTCATCCAGCCTAAAAAGACAGCTTGCTCTATATGGTTTATTTAGAAATTTATTCCAACAGAAACGGGGGATCCTACAATCCTTCATTTCCAACAGACAGAACACCAGGAAGAAGGAGCTACTGGTATAACTAAAACTTCTCTACTGGGACTAAGAACTAGAAATCTTGTACTGGGACCTTCTAGTTAGGGTAAAAAAAAAAAAAGAGTTAGTGTGTTTGTCAGAGGTACTTGAAGTAAATTGTTATCTGTGTACTCATCTAGGTGCTTGTCACAGGTGTCAGGAGGGAATTGTTATCTGCGAAATTAACTAAGTGTAGAAAGATTTGCAAAGTAGGGGGAGTGGTTTAGCTAGAAGGAGCCAGGTTAAAACCAAATTTAAGCACTGCCCTAGATAGCTTCTGCCAGGGAACAGACAGAACACCAGGAGGAAGGAGCTATTGGTATAACTAAAACTTCTCTACTGGGACTAAGAACTAGAAATCTTGTACTGGGACCTTCAATTTGGGGTAAAAAAAAGAATTAGTGTGTTTGTCAGAGGTAGTTGAAGTAAATTGTTATCTGTGTACTTATCTAGGTGCTTGTCACAGGTGTCAGGAGGGAATTGTTATCTGTGAAATTAACTAAGTGTAGAAAGATTTGCAAAGTAGGGGGGAGCAGTTTAGCTAGAAGGAGCCATGTTAAAACCAGATTTAAGCACTGCCCTAGATAGCTTCTCCCAGGGAACAGACAGAACACCAGGAGGAAGGAGCTACTGGTATAACTAAAATTTCTCTACTGGGACTAAGAACTAGAAATCTTGTACTGGGACCTTCAATTTAGGGTAAAAAAGAGTTGGTGTGTTTGTCAGAGGTAGTTGAAGTACATTGTTATCTGTGTACTTATCTAGGCGCTTGTCACAGGAGTCAGGAGGGAATTGTTATCTGTGAAATTAACTAAGTGTAGAAAGATTTGTAAAGTAGGGGGAGTGGTTTAACTAGAAAGAGCCAAGTTAAAACCAGATTTAAGCACTGCCCTAGATAGCTTCTGCCAGGGATCAGACAGAACACCAGGAGGAAGGAGCTACTGGTATAACTAAAACTTCTCTACTGGGACTAAGAACTAGAAATCTTGTACTGGTACCTTCAATTTAGGGTGAAAAAAAGAGTTAGTGTGTTTGTCAGAGGTAGTTGAAGTAAATTGTTATCTGTGTACTTATCTAGGTGCTTGTCACAGGCATCAGGAGGGAATTGTTATCTGTGAAATTAACTAAGTGTAGAAAGATTTGCAAAGTAGGGGGAGTGGTTTAGCTAGAAGGAGCCAGGTTAAAACCAGATTTAAGCACTGCCTTAGATAGCTTCTGCCAGGGAACAGACAGAACACCAGGAGGAAGGACCTACTGGTATAACTAAAACTTCTCTACTGGGTCTATATTGCCCTCCTTCCCTCCCTCCACCCCCCCACCCTAAACCAGTTCTACTTTTTTAGGCACATGATTTAACCGACAACAAGAACTTCCTGTTTGGGAGCAGGAAGTGAGTGATCACAGAACCACCAAAGACTTACCATCCTAGTAGGGCAAGAGTAGCTCTTCGTCCCCCCCAGCTGCTGGAGGTCTGACTCTGAGCAAGTAAGGAGACTACTGAGAAATATATGAACTTCTTGTCTTAGAACAGGAAGATCAGGAGCTAAAAGGGCATAGAGGCAGTAAGTAAGTAGGGTAAGAAAAAAAGAAAAAGAAAAGAAACAAACAGAAGAAAGAATAAGTATTCCAAACAACAGTTAGGGGGCAGAAAAAAGACATGATGGAAGTGGTGCAGTGCAGTGGCTGTGGAGCAGCAGTCTTCCGGGAGACATTCTGGAGAATGCAGTGTTGTCCCATCTGCAGGCACCTCTCTGGGCTGAGGGAGGAGGTTGCTCATCTCCAGGTTGAGTTGGCCAGGATTTGTAGGACCTCCTCTCCCACCAGGGTCACTGCCGTTGCCTCAGAGGTTGCCAAGAAAGAGGAGCAGTTGGACCACAGTGGGCTCAGGGAGGGTGAGGGTGGTGGAACAGAGGTGCATCTCTCCAGCAGTACCTCTCCACAATTTATATGCTGTTCTGGAAAAGTGTGGTTCCTTTATGGAGGCATCCACAGTGGAGACCATGAAGGATGCTGGGAACCTCCACAAAGAAGACCCACAAGAGGGTGGCATGGGACCCCACAGGGGAAGGAAACAACTCCTGGTAAGGGACTCCATTGTTAGAAAGGTAGAACTGGGGGAGGAAGGGGAGAGGGAGGTAAGGTGCCTGCCTGGCACCATGGCTTGGTGGGACAGGGAGCGAATCCTCAGGATCACAGGAGCAGCTGCACAAGGGAGGGAGCTAGATGTCATTGTCCACCTAGGGACAAATGACCTGGCTAAGAAAGGGATCAGTGCAGTGCAAGAAGCGTTTGTGGAGATGGGAAGGGACCTTAGACAAATAGCACACACGGTAACCTTCTCGGAGATGCTGCCTGTCTATGGCATGGATAAGGCTAGGGTGCTCCACTCCATGGGATTCAATGAGTGGTTGAAAAACTGGTGCCGAGCTCAGGGATTTGGCTTCATTGGGGACTGGGGGTCCACCTGGACGGATGCAGGCCTATACTGGCATGATGGTCTTCTTCTGTCCAGGAGGGGAACCAGGATCCTAGGTGATAGGTTTAAATACTTCATTGGCAAGCATTTAAACTAGACAAGGGGGGAGGAACTGGAAAGGAGCAGGGAAATCCTAACCCCTCCAAAAAAATCAGTGTACTAAGTGAGGTAGACACCAACACAGAGATGTCAATAGTGAGAAGCGCTGGGGTAAATGGAGAAAATGACAAACACAATAAGGACAGGGATGGGGCAAATAGGGGTAAGGCCATCAAAAAATGGAGGGTAATGAGTACCAATGCCCATAGTCTGGGCAACAAGCTCCCTGAACTGGTGGCCTTGATGGAAGAAGGATGCCTGGATATCATAGCAGTCACAGAAACATGGTACACAAAGAACCATGACTGGGATGTTAACATACCAGGGTACACAACCTACAGGAGAGACAGGGAGGGCAGAAGAGGGGGGAGTAGCTCTCTATGTAAGGGAAGGGATTAAAGCAACTGAACAAAAGAGTAAACAGGGAGGAGAGGAGGCACTGTGAGTCACCTTAGAGACTGGAAAGGGCACCACAGTCTGCACAGGGGTTGTATACAGACCTTCATGTCAGGGGGAAGGGAATGGACAAGGATATGATAGAAGGCATACTTAGGATGGCAGAGAAAGGGGAGATACTGTTGATGGGGGACCTTAATATGCCAGATGTTAACTGGAGCACCTCTGCTGCAGCCACATCTAAAAGCAGGGCCATTCTTGATGCCCTTCAGGTGGCATGCCTCAGACAGCTAATTTTGGAACCTACTCATGAGGGAGCAATCTTAGACCTCATACTCTCAAATGGGGACAGTGAGAGGATCTCAGATCTAGAAGTGGGTAGCCATTTGGGAACAAGTGACCACCAAACAGTGTGGTTCACGATAAACTCAGCTACAGAGTCAAGCCATACAAAAGTGAGGGTTCTGGACTTCAGGAGGGCTGACTTTGGCAAGATGGGAGAGTGCCTTAGAAAAGCACTAGCAAACAGGCTAGAAGGAGAGGTGGAGGAACAATGGGGGAATATAAAAACTGCCATCACAGAGGCAACAAGCCTTTGTGTGAAGCAAATAAACAAATCAAAATGAAAGAAAAAGCCACTATGGTTCTCAAAAGAAGTGGCAGTGAAGGTTAGGGAGAAAAAGATAGCATTTAGGAAGTATAAGGAAACACAGAAGGAGCAGGACAGAGAACTGTACCAGTTAAGGCAGAAGGAAGCAGGTAGGGTAGTCAGAATAGCAAAGGCACAAACTGAGGAAAAGATAGCCAACTCAGTTAAGAACGGGGATAAAACCTTTTATAGGTATATCAGGGAGCATAGAAAGACAAAGGGAGGGATAGTGAGGCTGAACAGAATGGATGGTGGGTGGGCCGAGAGTGACAGTGAAAAAGCAGGGATGCTGAATGAATACTTCTGTTCAGTATTCACAACGGAGGAAGTGGGGGAGGTGCCTAATCCAATTAACAGAAGCACTCTGGAGGGGGGGGTCTATCCCAGTCCTTTCACAGAAGAAAGGGTTCTGAAAGAGCTCCTAAAACTGAAGGTGGACAAAGCAATGGGGCCAGATGGAATTCACCCCAGAATTCTAAAAGAATTAAGCGGAGAACTAGTGACACCACTGACTACCCTTTATAACAAATCATGGGAGGATGGTGTGGTACCTGAGGACTGGAGGAAGGCTGATGTTATTCCCCTTCACAAAAGTGGGAGCAAGACAGAGGCAGGAAACTACAGACCTGTCAGTTTGACCTCTGTGGTAGGGAAAGTGATGGAATCACTTCTGAAGGAAAGAACTGTTGAGTACCTAGAGGCCAATGGGACATAGGACCCAAGGCAGCACGGGTTCACAGCAGGAAGGTCATGTCAGATGAATCTAATTGATTTCTTTGACTGGGTGAACAAAGTAGTAGACCAGGGAGGGGCTGTGGACATGGCCTACCTAGACTTTAGCAAGGCATTTGACACAGTCCCACACAAAAGATTAGTAGTCAGATTAACCAGCCTTGGAGTGGGTCCCAGGGTGGTAGGCTGGGTAAAACATTGGCTGAACAACAGGACACAGAAGGTAATTGTAAATGGAGTTCACCCTGAAGAAAGGGAGGTTACTAGTGGGGTACCGCAGGGTTCGGTAATGTGTGCAGTCCTTTTTAATGTCTTTATAAGCGACACTGCAGAGGGACTGGAAGGAAAAGTATGCCTCTTTGCAGATGACACAAAGATCTGCAACAGGGTCGATACACAAGAAGGCGTGGAAAGGATGAGAAGGGACTTGGCAAGGTTGGAGGAATGGTCAGAAGTATGGCAGCTTGGATTCAAAGCAAAGAAGTGCACAGTAATGCACCTGGGAAACAAAAACCCAGGGAAGATTACACAATGGGGGGTAGAGGTAGTAACAACAACAACAATGGAAAGGGACCTTGGGGTAATCATATCAGATGACCTTAAGGTTGGCAAGCAATGTGAGAAGGCGGTAGGGAGGGCTGGGGGGATACTGGGATGTATAGGGAGAGGCATCACCAGCAGAAAACAGGAAGTTGTTATCCCCCTGTACAGACAGTTGGTGAGACCCCATTTGGAGTACTGCATCCAGTTCTGGAGACCCCATCTCTGCAACGACATAGACAGGATGGAGGCAGTTCAGAGGAGGGCAACTAAAATGGTGCAGGGTCTGCAAGAGAAGCCATATGAGGAGAGGCTACAGGAGCTTAATATGTGCACCCTTGAGGAAAGGAGGGGCGGGGGGACATGATAGAAATGTTTAAGTACCTCAATGGAATCAACAAAGTCCAAGAGGGTAGCATCTTTCAGAAAAAGAAATGTGCAAGAACAAGAGGACACAATTTGGAGATAGAGGGTGGATGGCTCAGGGGCAATGTGAGGAAGTATTTTTTCACAGAGAGGGTGGTGGACACATGGAGCAGCCTTCCTGAGGAGATTGTGGGGTCTAAAACTGTGGGAGAATTCAAGAATGCATGGGACAGACATAAGGCAACTTTTGTGGGGGGTAGGAAGAAATACACTGTTGGTTAAATAGGATCTGCAGCTTATCCTCTAGGTAGGGAAATGGGCAGACTAGGTGGGCCAAGCAGTCCTTATCTGCTGTCAAAGTCTATGTTTCTATGTTTCCCATAATTTTACTCCAGCAGGAGCAGGCACACACAGTTGCTAATAATTCTAGGGACTGGCTACCAGTTTCTAGAACTAGGATAGCTGTAGGTGTGCCTCTTTGTTATAACATAACTAATCTAATTAAAAAAATGTATTATTTCCAGCTCTGTTGTATTTATAGTTGGAGCCAACACCTACTCTCCATTTACAGTTTGGGTGATGACTTTATCTTCAAATCCTCTCTTCACTGCCATGAAGGATTATGAAATGTATTAGTATCTCTGTTACTATTGCCAAATGTTTTGCTTTATTCAAGTGTATTTTCCAGTTGAGGTTTCTACTAAGTTGCTCACAAATATATAAATTCATGTACTTCCTAAATGTTCAGCTTTTCACTAGAGGGGAAACCAAATGCCTTATGTCCCTAGGTTTAGGTTATCAAAGGTCACCCAACTCTGGAATGCCTTAATAGTATTACACAACTACAATGTTTTTATTTTATTAAGAAAAATAATGTTTTTATTGTTTCAGTTCTAATTGTTTTACTGCACACATAAGTTTCTAGCAGTTTACCTAACCCTTTTACATGTCTTTGCCAATCAGAATGCTCCACTGTTAGGCAGAGTTTTATAAATAGGAGATACAGTACGTAATAGTCTGACTAACAATATGACACTTAGTGTCATGAGTAAGGGGGCAGGGCCATAAATCTCCAGTGGTAGAGCCACAAATGAGATATGAAACTGCCCCCTCACAAGTATCAGCATAGCTCAGTGAGTTGCACCTCCATCTTTGGGCCAGAAGGTTTCGAGTTCTAATCCCACTTCGGGATTCTGCTCACACCATAAATGCTGGGACCCAAGTGCAGTACTATGGGGACGCTGTACTGCTGGGGTGTGCAGTCCTTCAGATGAGATTCTAAACTGAGGTCGTTTCTCCCATTTTCTAGTGGTTGTTCAGATGGACATTAAAGATCCCATGACACTTTTCAAAAAAGTAAGGGAATTTCCCCAGTGTCCTGGCCAGATTTATCCTATTCACCACAGCACCGCCAACGCTTAATCTACATTAATTCATTTGCTTTGCATCTGTGTCTCTCCCCAACAAGTTTGAAAATAGGCTGTTGTCTGGCCTTCCTTTACAGAAACATACACAGCGACAGCAAAAAAAAGACCAAAGGTTCAGCTAGTCTGCCTAGAGTTTCCTATCTGCCCCAGGACCTATTGTCCATATAGGGTTTTATTCCTCCCTCTCCACTGCCCTGCTCTCATCCATACTACTGACTTGAGCAAACACTACATCCTTCACTCTGTCTCAGCCTTGCTTGAAACTCTTTATGGTTTTGGTACCCACCACCTCCACTGGCAGACTGCTCCACGGCTCCACCACTCTTTCTGTAAATTAGAACTTCCTCACATCCTTTTTAAACCTTCCACCTGCCAGTTTCCACTCATACCTTGGGCTCTTGAATCTGTACTTCTGCTAAAGAGTTCCCCACAGTTCAATCTGTGTATTCCCTTCAGAAACTGGAAGGACTCTATGATATCCCCCATCTCTTGCATGGTCTCCAGTGAGTATGTGTTCAATGCCTTAAGACGATCTTCATAAGATCTGGCCTACTGGCCCTGAATCCTCTTGGTCACTCTTTGTTGCACTGTTTCCAGCCTGTCCTTGTCCTTCTTAGGTGAGGACTCCAGAACTGAGCACAGTATTTTAGGTACTGCCACAATAGAGACCAATATACAGGTGGTAGTTCCTGCTGCCAATACCCCTCCCATACACTCCAGTATCATATTAGCCTGGTTGCACTGGCTTGATGGTTTCAGGGAATCACTAATGATGATTCCCAGGTACCTTTCCTCTGCCATAATGTGCAGTTTAACCCCTCCAGTCCAGCACTCTGTCTCGTTTTTTCCCTCTAAGTGCAGAACCTTGCATTGTTTGGTATTGAATTTCGACTGCCAAACCTTAGACCACCTCTCTAGCCCTTTGTAGATCCCATTGCATCGCCTTGATCCCTTTGTTGCTATCTTCCATACCAGAGAGCTTTGTGTTCTGTGTGTCCCAGCCACATGCCTTCTCCAGTGTCACTGATGAACAACATTTTGAAGAGAATTTCTTGGTCATCAAAACTAAATCAATAAATAAAATGTCATATTCTGAGTCTGATCATTGTCCAAGTTATACTCTGTATTTTACATGTTATATGTGTTAAATTAATTATTTTCATTATAAAAATATATAACTGTTTCTGTTTCAATTCTCTGCTTTATGTGCAGCAGAGGCTATTGTGATGTCTTAGTATACTGTATTCTTCAATTTGGGGGAAAAGAAATAAAAAAATATTCCTACGTGTACTTTTCATAGCATGTATGCCAATGTTTCCAGATGCTCTCCTGTCACTCTGACTCTTACTGTTTTTTCTCTGTATCATCACATGGTGCCTGTCCAGTGTCAGTGCTCCCAGACCTACAGGGATTCCTGTATTTTAAGGAATTTTTACTACAAAAATGGGATATACGAAGGAAATCTTTTATTTTTAAAATATCAGGGGAAATGGACAAACGCTACGGGAAAATGCCCACTATGAATCTCATGGCTGCCAAGATCCAGACAGAGCCTTCCAATTGGTACTCAGTTTGCTGACTTTGCTACACTAAGCAATTCTGTTGGTCCATTTGCAGCCTGTGACTCTCTGGGGTAGTAAGGTAATATGCCTTCTTGTGGGCAGCCTCAGGTTAGTCTATTTTAAACTCACTTTAAGTGCAAAATGAGTCAGACAAAAGACTGACCACTTGATGATGATATGCTTTTGGGGTGCAAGAAAGAGTGCTTAAGTGTTGCTTGAGGGAAGCAGTGCCCTGAAACACCAAGGCAAACAAACCTTCTGTTTTACAAATGTGTCTGTTTTAAACACATGAAGTGCAAAAAGCAAGCCAGACAAGAGACTCGATGATGGTGGGCTTTAAAGGGTGACAGGGACACAAAGCGTGCTTAAGTGCTACTTGGCCTTTTTGGTGCACAGAGCAGAGTTGTGTTTTTAAAAAGATCACTAAGGCAGCTCTTCTTCTGATCAGCCTAGAGGTTGAGGTTGTTTGAAAAAATAATTAGACAATGTTTCTATTTAATTGTGAGCCTAGGAAAGGTATGGGGGTGTCTTCATCAAGATAAGCAGGAGTTATGAATTATATGTGTGAGATCAGAAGGGACCCATAGACCCTGGTCTGGCCTAAGGTTAGTAAGATAAATGAAAAAAAGGGTATATTTGTTTTTACCTCAGAGTTTGGTGCACAAAGCTGTGTGTGTGTGTGTGTGTGTGTGTGTGTGTGTGTGTGTGTGTGTGTAGGGGATGCTTAAGCGTGCTAATGAAAAACACAACAATACACTGAAACAATGTTTATTAATGGAGCGCTACAGGTTCACAGAGCTTTAGGCCCAATGCACGATTGGTGTGGAGTGGTTATGCACACGTATCTGGGGCTAGTAGTTACTCTATATCCCCTGTATGGCATGCACAAAGGGGGCATATGCAGACCCACTGCACCTGATCCCCCATGTCTGCAGACAGCTCTGTGATGGGGATGTTCAGGGGGCGTGCCAGCACTACGTGTATTCACTAACCCGCGTAGTGCTGGCCGCATGGGCGCAGAGGGTGGTGCAGGGTACACTTGGGAGACCCTGCCATAACCCACAGCATGCCCCCATGAACACAGGCATTTGGTCACCGGGGGACCAGGACAGGGCACACTGTGCTGCTCCTGACTGCTGGGCAGCAGGAGGTGGCAGGGGCAGCTGGATGGGTGAGCGCCCAGAAAGTTTATGTGAGGCAGCACTGGAGGGTGCTGCATTGGTCTGGGTGCATGCTATCAGCATGCACAGCCCCAAACCCATGCCACCCTACATGTGAAATCCATTATGGGTCCCGCAGGGCATCCCATTGGATGTCTGCCTGGGATGACTCCTCCCCCGGCCACCCTGCAGAGTCCTGTGCATTGAGGGAGAAGCCGTGGATAGGTGATCAGCATTGGTGACTGCCGGTATGGGTGCACCTGTCCGTGGGCTGCAGGGGCGAGGGTGGGGTATGCGCATTTTGTGCATCCCTATGCCCCTTTCATGCATTGTGAGCAGAACACAAAATGTATCAGTCTGTGATTAAGAGATATATTTGAAGTTAAGGCATGTCATACTATAAATAGAATACTGTATAAGGTACTGTATTATTACACAGTTATAATACCTTCAGGAGGTTCTGGAGACATGTGAACCTTGAGAACTGAGTCTTTATAGGTTCCAGCATTTCCCCAGAACCTCAAGATAGTATTGTATGGTTACATATAAAGTTCTTACAGAGTAGTTATGTGATAGGTTGTAGGTGATTTTTTATATTTAAACTAAAAACACATAAAACAGCCTGAACATTATTTATTTGATTTTGGTTTGTTCTAGTGATTTTATTGACTGGAACAATGACACCAATTGTGTACTTACTTTGATTTGTGCATACAGGAAAATCTACAGGAATCTTATCCCAGTTTTACAGTGAAAATTAGGGTGCACTACAGGAAAATGCTTTGCCTGATGTGATCCAGAAGCAAATGATTTGATACCTTTTAATGGACCAACATAGATGTAACAACAAGAACAAAGCACTGCAATGTGATAATCCTCATGCGATTAAATGATTCGACCTGGACAGTGCCCTCGGTCTCTTCACCCGACCATCTGTTGGCGCTCGGCTACAACTCCATTCCTTCCTCTAGCCGCTGATTGGGGCAAAAGTCGCTGTAGAATCTGTCTTTCAGCGCTGATTGGCAGAAGGGACGTGGCAATAAAAAGGGGCGGGATCTTGAGTTCACGGAGGAGACTTCTGAAGCTGGTTGCCGGATTATATGATACGGAAACACAATTTATAACCGGGTATTTGAAGAAAAATAACACAGAAACTGGTTAAAAATGGTAAGAGACTACCTGCTTTTTTTGTTGTTTTATCCCGTAGCTATGATACAGCTGTGGATATGTATAGTGCTGTATGAGTGGGTAAGAATATTTAGGTAGAAAGTGAGAATTTCCAGAATTATTTTAATGCCAATTGCGGTACGATTGTGATGGTGTCAAAAATCATAAGAAAGGTAACCGGGAATAATCTTTCACCTCCTGCAGACTGCAAATGCAGAAGCAGTCCATATTAAAGTGTCGTGTTGTTTGACTATACCCAGATATATGGATATGCAAAATTTAACTCGCAATGTAATAATTGCAGAACAGCCTATGCATACACTTTGCAGCTTTTAATGGTTGAAAATCAAACAGTAGACCGCATGTCCCGCTGCATCTTTGTTTTTGTGTGCCGATGTAATTAATGTTGCTTGCGATATGCAAATAGAAAGAGTGTCTGTTATATGTTTTCTGTTGCTCCAATCTCATTCGCCGTTTTTTATTTCCAGTATGGGTTTGTGAATCATGCTCTGGAGCTGCTGGTATTACGAAACTATGGTCCGGAGGTGTGGGAAGATATCAAGTAAGTACAGTACTGCTAATTGAGTACTGTTATAATGAAGGCGAATAAACTGACTGCAACATGATGTTCTGTGAATGTCAATGAATATGTTCATGAGCGCAGCTAAACGGTTGCACGACCTACGCGTATTTAGAGAGCCTTGTAGCAGTTTCCTTTTCATACCAGCACATACAGTAATTTCATTTCTTTACTACCTTGTAACAATGGATGAGCAGGGCACCCGTCTTTTCCCTTTCTCAGCCAGCAACACTATCGGTGTGTGGTACTATAGGCTGAGGTGCAGTATATGTATAACGGGTGGGTGGAGGTACTGACTCAGTTTAACAATAATATACAGAGGTATCGTTCTCATTTTCAGTGAGCTGGTGGCTGCACTGAATCACTCCCTAACACTATGAAATACCTGTAGTTTATTATTTCAATACCCACTGCTTTGTTTGTCCTGTTTCCCTTACTGGCACATGAAGTGACTGAACCTGGTTAGGGATAGAAGTGAAACAGCTGTTTTACTGCTTTTAGTCTTTGATGGATTCCAGCACTGCTGTTAATATATAAACCTAACTGAAAAACAAATCTTTGTGACAGATTCTATTTTTGTTTACACTGCACTTCTTACCTGTTCCTTACAAGGGACTGTCACTATTTTTTGTTATGCAGAAGCTACCTGCCCTCACTTTAAGGGGCTGTGCCGTATTGTCATCTAAGATCAAATCAGAAATTTGTTTTAATCTATAGTGTTCAATTAACAGCAATCTGTGTAGGCATACAGTGACACACTTTTACACTGCCGTGAGCTTCTCTGATATATGTTTATCTGTCACTCATTTGCCTATATCCCATGATTTGTGGGATGGTGCCCCACAGCTGAGTGACTGTCAAGAAATCAGTCTTTACTAGTCTGCTCCGTACTGATAGTGATTGTGTCACAACACTGCTTTTGCAATTGCAGACTTTCTATAGTATAGTGTATGGTTCTGTGTTGCTATGTATGGAAATCTGTTTGCTTCCAGATGTTGCTGTACGATAGAAGTGATGCCGAAATGCTGCTGAACCACAGCAGCTGTGTCACTACGTAGCATCATTTGTCTAATACCATAAGACTCCTCATACTTGCCTACACAGCAGACTTCTCATAACCAAGATATCAGAAAGAGTGAAAACACACCAGATGACCCGTTTCTATGATATTAACTACTAAATTTGCTGTTTATTTAGTTCAAAACAGAGTTAGAAAAAAGGTAAATGAATTAGACAAACCTATACAAAATAATGTATGGGCAACCAAAACAACAAGGCTGATGCTTCAGTTTCTAGGTTAGAGGATGTCATAGTGATGAGCTTCACTTCTGGGCTATTTTTAGTTTTGCTGTCCTTCACAGCAGTTGCTCCCAGGTGATGTTATGGCCCCAGAAACACTTCTGTAACTCCTGGCATCCAGCAGATCCCCCTCCCTCTCCTGTTCTGCTGCATGAATATCTTCTTTAATTTCAGTCCATTGCTGGTCTTTGTCCCCCAGTGACACCTTGGTGGTTCTTCCCTATTTGGCTACAAACCTACAACACACTTGTTGAATGGCTGAACATAGATCCATTAGGGGCCCGCACTCTGAGGCATGTGGCCTGGGCCATGGGAACTGTTAAGCATCCATGCATAGCACAGTGCTTCATTAGCTTGTCCTTCCTCTGCTGCATTCGCTGTGCTAGCACAATAGACAATGTGGCGGTGCAGGGAAAGTCTTGCAGCCCCACTGAGCCTTACAATCACTTTTTGTCGATGCTTTGTATTTGTGTATGGTGCCTCTGATTTCTTGTGATAGGCTGTCTTCTCTAGGAGAGACCATCCTACTTCATGAAGTGAACTTTGACATGGAAGTGACTTCATAGATTGAGCACCTGCCAGAAAAATGTTTAAAACTTCAAGAGGTACAAAGTGGCACACTTTGCCAGATTTTAGCTGGTGAAAATGACATTTACTGCATCTCTAATGCAAAACTGATCCCTGTGAAAATCCTGCCCATTGTCACCTATTGTTTTATATGCAGTATGTGTCTTCTACAGAGAGATGTATCTTGGGCCCCCTTTTTTTGTCATTACATTTGTGCCTTTATGCTGCTGGCTCTCAACATGCCCCATTTGAACAGCCCTTCAGCTACATCTTGTGCATACTCCAGAACATATCAAACCATAGGTTCTTCATGGATCCCCCCCACACCCCCACAGGATCTTCTATTTTGGGACTTGATAGGTCCTTCCAAGGTGACGATGAAGGGAAGTGGGCACCTTGATCAGCAGTGCAGAGTCTAAAGAAGGGCCAGTTGTCATCCTTCTGCACTCAGTGTTTTTCTCTGTTTTCCCCCCAGGTCCTCCCTCCCTCCTAGACATCACTGGCAAGAGCACTAGGGCTTGAGCGTGCGTGCTAGTGTGAGGCAATGTCTCCCCCCACCCTTTCAGCAGCTGCCAGCTGCACTGTAATCCAAGTATCGCCATGCAGCAGTAGCAGAGTCTGCTTCCTCTCAGAGGACGAAAGTATCCATGGGGATGCTTAATCCTTCTCTCCCTGGCTAGCCCCTTTCACTCTGAACTTGTTTCCAGAACCATGCAATATATTATTCATCACAAAAAATGGTGTATAGGCACCAGTAAAGGTTGCAGCACAAAGTTGCAAAAGAAATAAAATGTGGTGCTAGGCTTGAAATTCTTCTAAATCTTGATAATTTTGTGGTGTAGTGTTGCAAGTGCTTGGACAATTCTTTGAAACAGCTTTGGGGACACCCTAAGTCCTGCTGAACAAGTGGAGAGAGATGGGTAAAGGATTATTTAAGATTTATGGAGGAGTAGAATTGCAGTTGGACACACAAATAGATGAGCAATGGAGGAAAGGTTTCTTCATATTTCTTGGATGAAGCAGAAAACAACATTGTTTTTAGTGCCTGTTCACAGCAGCAGTTAGCTTCTGATGTCATCAGCATGTGGTAAATTCTAGTGATCTTAGGCCATGTGGTCACAGTCTCTGGAAAACATCTTATAAAAATCAATGAAAGAGATACAGTAACACCATATGAGACTGACACGTCTCAAGTCATAACATAGTTATAACTGGGGAGTGTTTTCTCCCATAGGAAACGCGGGTTATAATTTGCCGTTACAACCCATGGGTTATGATGGTGAACACATGCCGGGTTTCCAATGCTCCAGACATGCACCTGCCTCTGCTCTCTCTTCTTCACTTATGAGGTGGCGGACACTTTGGGCATCTGTCGACAGGACACCGCCACTCCAGTATCATTCAGTGGTAAGTAAATAAAGAAAAAAGAAAATTGCCTCAGCTGCTGACTTTCCTTGATCATCACTGGAGTAACCTAAGAAAAACAAAAAACCAAAGAGAAAAGGTTTTGGCAGCTGCCCAGTCACAGACAGACCGCAGACAGCGCTTCATCCACACCAGATTGCAGCAGTTTTATTTTACATAACTGCTGTGGTGAGATAACGCTTCTCAGCAATTATATAAAATAAAACATGAGATGATGTGTTTAGCTCGAGATTTTACACATGCCCATCAGTGTTGAATGTTTAAATAAACTCCTTGAGCTTCACTCTCAGGGTTTAAGTGGCATCTAACACCTCAGGATGTATGTAAAATCTCGTTAAACACACGACCTCATGCATTATTCTATACATTTTGGATTTGTTGTTAGCAAACCTACAGGATCTGGTGACCCTGAAAGTTTCAGGTTTCAAATCCATATCAGTTTGAAGAGGGGCCTAAAGACCCATCTGTTTAGAAAATTGTTTGATTTACGGCAACCATGATTGAGTCACTGCAAAAAGGATTACTCAATCATGGCACCTGTGTTCTGGGCTACCTGGCAGGGTAACGACAGGATACTGGGGTTGGCGACTAGACAACCAGGTTGCATGTATATATACATGCATCTGAGAGACTACAGACTATATAGCAGGGTGGAAGGGAGGAGGGTGTGGGGTGCTGTATGGAGGTTGGTTGCTGAGCTGGACATGTGGAATGGTGGGTAGGGTGGCACACTGGAGTTGGAAGGGTGCCAGGTTTGTTTCTGAGGCGTGATTGCTTTTTGTGTTGGGCCATTTTTTATTTTGTTAAGTTTTACGGCCCCCCACCAACATACACCCCCTGGAGTTGAGAATCTTTAAGTAGGGGAGTGTAGCCTAGAAAACCATTGCCGGTTTTGTAGTCGCTGTGAGTGTACATAGCCATTATTTGTTTTCGGCGATGTGCGCTCTCCCAAACGTGACATAGAACCATTTAATTTAACCACCACTGGTCTTTATTATTTAATTTATTCTGCTTGATGAGTTTATACCATTATGTTTTATGTTTTTTTAGTCTATTATAAGCTGCTATATTATTTTATCTTATTCCTATTATGTTGTACAGCGCCCATAGCCTCTAGGATTGGGCTCTAAATAAATTACTCTATGACTACTATTATACCCTTTTCCTTTCCCAGCAAAAAAGGGACTTAATAGTCTTTCTATTGCTGTTTTGACCTCCTAAATTTAAAACTACACTACTAGATCAAATGGTACCACATTTAGTTATTATTAATTAGCTTTTATTGACCAGGTGAGTACACTAGATACAGTTCCTATTTTCAGGTATGACCTGGGAGGTTACAAGACAATCGGTACAGTAACAGCAAGCAAGATACAATACAATAAACCAGTGCAGCAAATTAACAAATACAACAAAGTGTAGTTGTGGAACAAAAAGATGAGCGTGCCAGAAAAGCTAGTAAGCTACAGGCCAGTTCAGGTTTAGAGACAACAAAACCTGAGAAAGCAAACAAACTGTACAATCAACAAGTATAGTTTGTCTAGAAATGAAAAATGCACATAGGCTAGTTCAGCTTAAACTGTGCTGATGGCAAGGCTAAACAACCTGGGCGCAGGTGACACCCGGAAAAATTATCTGCAGGCACAGCTGGAGTTGGCCTTAAGGTAACCCCACAGAGACTTTTTAAACTGAAGGTGGGAAGGGGCACTTCAAACTGCAAATGACGGAGTTCCAAAGTTTGGGTACAGTAGTACTAAAGTCATGATCCCCCTAAGGGTGGATGCTTTGGGGGCAATTAAAAGTTTTCTTTTTTGGTGGATCTCAGGGGATAGAACAGGTGGGAGGACTTGAGCAGGGCTGCAATGGAAGGGGGTGCCAGTCATAATTAATCTTTCAGTTAAACAGCCTAGAATAAAGTGATGATTATTTACAGGGGATAGCCAGCCTAGGCAGCTGTAAAGGTCAGAGTGGTGGGTTGCTCGGTTTAGCAAGAGGGCAAATCTGCAAAAGTTTTTTAGGTAGTCTTCCACTTGGCAAGCAGTGACTTGGAGGCATTAGTGAAGGATATAACCCCATAATTGAGGTAGGGGGATAGGACTCCCCTGGAAAGGGCTAAGCAGGAATTGGGCCTTTGACTCAATTGTGCCTGTTCATGTCCGCCCCTTGTCCACTGCCCAGAGACCTCCTTGGTTCAGTGAGGATCTCTGGAGGTTAAAAATGAAGGGGCAGAGGTTAGAGAGATGCTGGAGGAGATCTGGCTAGGTGGAGGGCAAATTGGTCCTGAAGTTACATTATGTTGATTATCAGGTGTCAATCTCTGGAAAAAGGCGGAATTTTTGTTTAGGGAGATTGCTGCTGTGAAGAGTAGACCAGCCCAGCTCTTCTACACAGTAGACAGGCTTTTACATCTGGCCTGTCTCCATGTCGGGGGAGCAGGTTCAAGCACTAGGTGTGAGGAACTGGTTCTGTTCTTTGCTGACTGGCGAGGGGCAGGAGAGCCCATACCATCTTCGTTCTCCTGGACCTCTCTGCAGCATTTGACACCATGGATCACGAGGTACTGCTTGACCACCTGCAGTTTTGGTGTGGCCTATCTGGTAATGTCATCAACTGGTTTAGGCCATACCTGACAGGCAGAGTGCAAAGGGTGAAAATGGGAATTTTCTCATCTAACCTGAAGCCTCTGAGCTGTGGGGTTCCGCAGGGTTAAGTCTTGTGACCCTTGTTGTTCACGGTGTATATGCTGCCATTAGAGGACATTAGCAGGTGGTACAGGCTGGGGTTTCACTGTTATGCAGATGATACCCAGCTGTACCTGTCCTGTGCCCCCGATACTCAGGTGTCAGATGCTGTGTTTAATAACTGCCTCAAGGAAATCCAGTCATGGATGACTCAAAACTGGCTTAAACTTAACCCAGACAAGAGTGAGGTACTGGTAGTGGATCCGTGCCATCATGGAAGAAGGGGGAGGGTTGCCCCCCCAGTCTAGTATTGGGGTGTTCCCCCTGTCCCTTCTCGATAGGTGAAAGATTTGGGTGTGATCCCAGATAATGGCCTGATGCTTGAGGTTCAGGTGTTGCCCATGGTCAAAAATGGATTTTACCATCTTAGGAACATTGCTTGAATCTGAGCCCTGATCCCTCCCGAAGACCTGACCACACTGGTGCATGCGTTCGTCACTTCCAGGCTGGACTGCTGTAATGCCCTGTACCTTGGGTTATCTTGAGGCAACCTCTGCAGGCTGCAGCTAGTGCAGAATGCGGCAGCAAGACTTTTGACTGGACTAAGAAAGTGTGATCACATTATCCTTGTCCTTTGCGAGCTGCAGTGGCTGCTGGTCAGGTGGAGGATTGTCTTCAAGATAGGGCTTCTTACCTATAAGACCCTACACGGAAGGGGTCCTGTCTACCTACAGGATCTCCTGGTTCCTTACCATCTGGCTCAGGCACTCTGTTCTGCCGAGAGAGGCTTCCTTGAGGTTCCCTAGGTTAGGTTGCGGCATTCTGGAGATAGGACGTTCATGGTGGCCACACCTACACTGTGGAACTTCCTACCAGAATATTTAAGGAGGGCCCCCTGGGTAGAAGTCTTTAAAAAAGAGCAGGCATTCTCAGATTTTTGATTATGGAATGATAATTTGTATGATTTTATATTATGATTATTATATGTGTACATGTTCATTTGTATTATTTTATTGTTGGATACCTGTATTGTTTTGTACAGTGCCGAGAGTCCCAGGAGTTGGGCGCTCTATAATTGAAATATATATCTATCTATCTATCTATCTAAGTAGCATACATTGGATACATACAGTACATACATACAATCATACTTTTATTAGGCAACAAGCTGTTTATGAGGGGTTAAGTTAGATGACATTAAAATTTACCTGAAACAAGGTGGAGGATTCAGCTGGGTCAGTAAAATGAATTCATTTATTTAGTAAAAGATTACAAATTGCTGTTTGATATTCAGGAGGAATACCAGAAAATGATAGGAGGAGATAGGCAGGGAGAAGCTGAGACCATGCCCAGTTGGGTCGCCATTGTCGAGGTAGGGAGGCAAGGGTAGGTTGCAATAAGGGAAAAGGACTATGGTGGCAAGGGAAAGGGTGAGGAGTTGAGTGGAGTGGAGTTGGGATGAGAGTGGGGTGGAGCTGGAGTAGCAGTTGAGTGAAACAGGGCAGAGTGGAGACAGGAGGAGTGTTGTGGAACTGTGCAGACTAGAGGAGAGCAGAGATGAGAGGAAAAAGTAGAGGGTTGGGTAGAATGACTGGTGGGGTGGAGCTTAAAGTGCATATAGCTGATGAGGAGGAGAGAAAGTGCAGAGGGAGGTCAGAGCAGATCCTTAGTCACAAGGTTTTACTATATGGGTCAGGAACACTTCATTTGACTAGCAAGGTAGGTGCAAAGCTTGGATTTAAATGGGTCGATTCTAGTTTTGGCAGTGAGGTCACTGGGTAGGGAATTAAGCAGGTGAGGGGCTTGGTATCCAAAGGACCGCTGGCCTAGGGAAGTGCAGTGGAATGGAACCTTATAGTGGTTAGTATGTGAGCCATGAGTCTGCCTCGAGGATGCAGTGGGTGTTATAATATTCTGGACACCAGGGGTGCCATGCCAAGGGTGGATTTTTTGGCAAGGAGACCGAGTTGGTATTTTATTCTATGTTCCTGATCAAGTCAGCCAATGAAGAAGTATAGACCGCAGGTGTGGGTTAGGCATGGGACATCCAAGAAGAGCCTGCAGGCTTTATTGAGCATTGTGGCAATTCTTTTGAGGGCCGTGTCGGAGGCTGCACAGTATACGGCAAAACCTGTAATCTGTAACGGAAAAAAATGAACTTGTTAAGGTAAGTTTGAGCGCATCTTCTGTAAGTCAATACCTATAGCCTGTACAGCTGCCCTAGCTTTCTGTTAGCTGATTTTGAAATAAGGTCTGTGTGGAGCTAGTATGACAGGAAGCTGTCTAGCATAACACCTAAATATTTGAAATTATTAATCATGTCAAGGATGTCGTTTTGTTTGTTGCGAACGACAACTTTGGCCTCTTTGAATCTGCTATGTGAGAATGCAAACAACGTGGTTTTTGTTTTTTGTAGTTGAGCAACAGGCATGAGTTAATGAACCAGTCCTCAACTAGAGTAAAGTTACTTTGCATGCTTTGTTGACGTGTCCAGGTGGCTTGAAAAAATTACTGCATCATCCACATAGAGGAGAATGTGGTTATGGCAGACTTGTGGAAGATGGTTTAGAAAGAGCCTGAATTGGAGTAGGCCCAGGATTAACCCATATGGTACCCCTGTTGTAACTTTTTCTGTCCGAGAGGGTATGGCCAGTTTTCACTTGTTGATCACGGTTGGCAAGGTAGCTCCAAAACCATCCAGAGATGTCGCAGATACAGTGGCAGTGCCTTGTTGGGCCAGCAGGAGTTCATGATTCACCATGTTGAAGGCCTTCATGGGGTCAATAAAGGAGGCCCCCACCAAGTGCCCATGATCGAGTGAGTCATGAATAAATCCCGTGAACTCAACCAGTGCTAAGGAGGTACTATGACGGTTTCTGAAGCCATGTTGCTCACTACATTGTAACTGATATTTATCTAAGTGAGCAATCAATTGATCACATACAGCTCTTTCTAAGGCCTTAGAAAATGGGGGCAATATGGAGATCGGCCGGTAATTTGTGTGGATAGTCATCGCTATTTTTAAAAACTGGGGTAACTACAGCTGATTTCCAGATTTTGGGGAATTGACTGGTTGTTAGGGGAGAGGTTAAGGATTCTTGTTAGGGGAGCAATAATTACGTTAATGTTGAGGGTAATGAGTTTCAGGTCGAGGCTATCTCTGCTGTGTCTGGCTTTCCCGATCGCTTTCAGTAGGTATTTTTTTGCCTCAGCTTTTGAGGTGACTCAAAGGTAGAGTGGGGGGGCAGTACTGGGTGGGGGGGGTCCAGCATACTATGATGATTGCAGCTATACCATCAACTTCAGCACTTGCCCTCGATTGCACTTCTAGCCTTGTTCTCTCTGTCTAATGTGTTCTCCATAGAGTACTATGGCTGTCAAACACAGTATTGTGCTAACCTAATCCACGTTGAACCATTTTGTTGAAGATAACCTTATGTATGTAACCTGATTTACTCTATGTCATTGTAATTCCTTGTACAATGTAACTCCTATTCCATGTATCAATGTATGCAACTGCTCTCCATCTGTAACCCCCGGTCGCACTGTGAGACGAGCATCTTATTGCTCAGTGTGCCTTTCCTGGTGAAACATTTCAATAAATAAATAAAATAAATAGAGAATCTAGATAGTAGAGTGAGAACACCACTGAGGTCTGTAAAGGTCTTGTTGAATATATCCGCAGTAGACTTGGGGTCCTGGGGAGACTACGTGATGCAGAACATGGAGTAACAATCTCTCCAGATCTCTCCAGCCTCCCGAGTTATATTTTGCTTCATTTACTGCAGATAAAGTGCTAGATTTCTTACTGTCAAGCCTAACAACTGAGCTTACCTTCTGGATCTCATTTTGGCAACCTAGAAGCACAATGGACGTAGAGATGAAGAAAACATAGCCAAGACATACCCCACCGGTTACTCCTGAAAAGGCCCCTAAGAAACCAGGGGCCTCTAGTTCCACTGCGGGACTGCCTACATTATCTTCAATGGCAGAACAAGAACCCCTTACTCTTAGCAGATTCTTTGGAAGAATTCAGACCTTTTAGGAAGGATCTGCACAGCCTCACAAAGGACCTGAAATCACTTTCTCAAGCTGTAGAGGATGTCACGCAAAGGGCATGAGACAATTCTGCCAGGCTTGCTCTTTAGAGAAAAAAGTTGAAAATATTTACCCAGAGCTGGTGGCAATACAGCAGAAAATGTCTTGACTGGAGCTGAAGGTGGAAGACCTAGAGGGCCGCAGCCACAGCCGCAGGAATAATGTGGTCCTCATAGGTCTCCCAGAGGGAGAAGAAGGGCCAAATACCATTGCATTCATGCAAAAGCTGGTAGAGAAGATTGCAGGCCCCTCTTTATTTGGGTCTGGCTACATTATTGAACGGGCTCATAGAGCTCTCCGCCCAAAACCACAAATCGGGGCCTCCCCCCACGTCCTCTGATCTTCAGGTTTTTAAATTTCCTGGAGCACCAGCATTTTTTGTTTAAAGTGAAAGAGTTGCATGAAGTACGATGGGAAGGTACTAAAATCCATGTGGCACAAGACCTACCGGCCACTGTGCACCAGAAAAGATCCACTTTCCACCCCATTGTATCTAAGATCATTGCAGCCAGGATAAAATTCAGGATGGTCCATCCTGCAAAATTGCAAGTCCTGGTTAATGGGGCTTGGCTCTGTTATGAAGATTCAGAATCAGCAGCGGCAAGACTTAAGGTTGCCGTTCCCAACCTTTTCTGTGCTCCCCGAGCTGGTACAGAGGTATGTGATGTGTTAGTTACATTATGTGCAAAGTGTGTGGACTGGCTTGGGATTATTCAACACTGGATGGTCGATGTCCTTTCCTGGCTACATTTCCCCTACGACAGTGTATGTGTCCACCTTTTGTAGCCTCCTTCACTGTTTGCTATCTTCTATAGACATTGCAGGGTGCCACGGCTATTTCCAGGTTATTGGATGGGACTGCCATAACTGGACATGCCACGTGATCCCTAGGCCATGTTGGTTGGCAAGGGCTGCTTTCCTAATAATGCCCCAGACTCGCATGGACATCACTATTTTGTGTGATCATGCGCAATATCGAGCGGTTGCTCTCACAGGAACATTTCTATCTGCAATATTTTCACTTGCATCACTCTAACTGGTCATTAGAGGGGGTGCGTGGTACACTATTGCTGGACTCCTGTTGGTTTATATATACCCAACCCAAACATTTTTACCTTGTTTGATTGTTTGCACGGCAGTTCTCTCTTCAGTGTCAAAATATTCTAAATTTTATCCATTTCAACATGCTATTCATGTTCTCAGACTTCGTCTGGATTTTTTTTGCATTATTCCTGATTCATAAAGGGAGATTAGTTATGTTTCATCTTGCCTGCTGATATTCTGCCATTTCCCCATTGCTTGTCGAAGTGGTAGATGTACAGAAGATGGTGTACAGTTGTTTATTTCCCCAGAAAGACTTCATGATGTTTTGTTGTTTAAATATATATATAATTTTATTTACTCATGTATTCAAAACTTTTTTTTTTTGAAAACTTCTTAATTTTTATATGGTGACCATTCTGACATATGGTTACATGCCTCATTGAGTGTTCATGATCTTTATATATGGGCTCAGGTCACCATGCTACATAACATCCAAAGTATGGATTTATTTCCATTCAGGATTTCTGATTTTTCGTTATTTGTTATGTAACTTTATAATGCTTTATATTGCTCCCTGAGTTGAGTGTTGGACACTTCAGAAGCGGTTGGCAGGGGTCCTCTGCTGGAACTTATTAAGCTGTCTCTTTATAAGTGATCCTATGCCCAGGGCAATTGTTTTACATAAATAGTTTAGGGACCATAGTATCATTTTAATTTATCACTAGATATATGGACTTTTCTGATTACACTTACGTGCTCCAGTCTTAATATTTTATTTAATTTTAGGCTTCCTGGTGCACTTGTTTTACGTCCTAGTGTAATGGGACATCCATCACAAAATGTTCAAAAGATCATTATTGCTGAAGTATTGTGACCTACTCTAATCTCTAAGTTTGTTACTTTTGTATATAAATGTTAACAATGATATTTTTCACTAGTTTTTATATATTAGAATGTTAATATAGTAATTGGGTTTCATTCTAAAGGGTTACTTCGAGTGGCTGGAGGGCGGGTGAGTGGTGACGAAGTGTACTGCAGAGCAAAGTTTGTAATAAAAGGGGAGGGGAGGGCTGGGCATATTATAAAAGTTTGTTGAATAGTATTGGGATTTCTAGGTTTTGGGGACTTCTTGGGGGGTAGGGAGGGGATTTGGGAAGGGCTTTGGTGATATGGGAAGGAGGGTAGTTAGGGGGCGATTTTGCACAGATAACACTAGTTCTATGCTAGTTTGGGCAGGTATCTTTTTTTCCTTTCATTTGAGAGTCCTCGATCCCAAATATTGTGGCTTTGTGGCCAGGGACCTAATAGTTGTCTCATGGAATGTTAAAGGGGCAAGACATAAGCTAAAACAATATAAAATACTAAAATACTAAAACATTTGCAATTACTTAAAGTAGATGTCTCCTTTATACAAGAATCACACCTGATGATCCCAGAAGCAACAAAACTGAGATGACAGCAATTCGGCCAAGTTTTTTGCTGCTGAACGGACTACACAGAGTTGTGGGGTAATGATCCTGGTATCCTGATCAATTCCTTTTTCCCCGTTGAATGTTATTCCTGACCCCCGTGGTAGATTTTTATTTGTTCATGGGAAACTGCACATCACTGACCTCTTGTTGGGTAGCATTTATGGCCTGAATAATGACTTTCCTGGGTTCTTTGTATAGCTGGTTAACAAACTAACTCCTTCTTATCTATCCCAGTGATTCTGGGTGGCGATTTAAACTTAATTTGTGATCCAAATTTGGATCGTACAGGAAGCAAGTTTAAGGGTCTTCACGAGTAAGAGCATTAAGAATATGATGGACCAGGTAGGTTTATACTATGTATGGCAAATCCTCCACCCATCCGATAAACAATACACAGGACCATTCCAAGAACTGACTATGTCATGCTGTTGCATAGCCTGTTCCAGGGTGCTGGATTCATCTATACAGCCAGGTCATGCTTCTGATCACTCTCTAGTCATATGTCACCTCTCATTTTCCTGTCTCCCTAAAAGTGGTGGGCATTGGAAACTCAATAACCAGCTCTTAAAGGACCCAGGAATAGTCCAACACATTTCTGAACACATTTAGCAGTTTATGTCTGTTAACCATAACTCTGTGGGTAAATCTGATATCGAGTGGTGTGCACTAAAGGTGTATCTAAGGGGTTTTTTGATCGGAGTAGCTTCTAAATGCAAAAAGAAGAGGAATGGCCAAATGCTAAACCTTCTTTCCTGAATTAGAAATACAGAATCCAATCTATCCCCCACAACCCCTGATTATATCAGACAGGAACTTATACAGTTAAATGATTTTTGCTTAGACCTTCTGAGAGAGGAGGCAGAATTTACAATTCTCAAAACCAATGCTTCATATACCAATCAAGGGGAGAAAGCTCAAACAAGAAGAATCTTCTAGGCTTATTGCGGCTATTAAGTCATCTGTGGATGGCTCTCCGAAAATTGCCCTGGCCGATATTACTGCTGAATTTCAGACTTGCCACATGCAGTTATACAATTCTATGTTAAATTCTCCCTCCCTAGATAATCTGGATAGTCATCTTGCCGGCTGTCATCTGCCTCTTCTCTCAGACTTCCAAACGCTACTATTATGTATGCCTATTTCCCAAATGGAACTTTTTCGAATAATAAAAGAACTACCTACAGAGAAGACCCCGGGGCCCGATGTTTTTTCTCCCAACTTTTACCAAGTTTTTGCAAAGCAACTTATCCCTTTGCTGCTACCCTTATATCAGCATGTTCTGTCCGGTGTTGAAGTTGACAGGTCTCTATCTGAGGCTTTAATTGTTCTTCTCCCTAAACCCAGTAACCCCTAGAACTTGTAACCTGTTACAGACCCAGTTCTCTTCTCAATCAGGATATCAAAATACTAACCAAACTGCTAGCTGATCGCATAAATATGGTCCTTCCTGAGCTCGTAGGACAGGAACAAGTGGGATTTATGAGGGGTAGATCTTCCGTTGATCATTTGCACACTCTGGCCCATGTCCTCTCAGCATCCAGGGATACAGACTTTCCAGCTGCTCTAGTTTCCCTGGATGCTGAGAAGGCATTTGACAGAGTCAACTTGAATTTTTTGTTCCGCACACTGCATGCATTTGGTTTCCCCATGGAATTTCAGAACTGGGTTCGAGCACTTTATAGATATCCATCGGCCCGAGTAATGTGTAATGGAGTCATTTCCGGCCTTTTCCCTTTACATTCTGGTACGAGACAGGGTTGCTCCCATCCCCCCCTTCTTTTTAGCTTATACCTGGAACCTCTTATACGTCGGCTAGTTAATTGTCCCAGGATCCAAGGTATTATCATACAAAATCATGAGGTCAAAGTCTTGGCCTATGCCAACTATCCCATCCAACCTTATCTATCCCACCCATGTTGGAGACCATCAAGGAGTATAGTGCTCTTTCCAATTAAATTGAATATTGATAAAACAGTTATATTTCCTCTCAACCAAATAACCTTAAGACAAGATTTTACGAATGTAGCTCTGTCATGGGGAAAAGACACTCTGAGATATTTAAGGATAGATCTCTCCAGAAGTCCAACTCTTCTCCAAAAGAAACATTTAGATGCCTTATTGCTCACTGTTACACAAGCTCTTAAAAGATGGTCCCTTCTCCCCCTTTTCTATGAGGTAAAATGAATCTGATAAAGATGAATGTTTTTCCCCATCTTTTTTGTCCACTTAATTTGTTAAGCTTATGGCTGCTTTTGTCATGGTTTAAGAAGGTACATAGCCTTTTTATTGATTTTATTTGGGCCAATAAGAAACCACTTCTGGCTTTTCATAAACCTGCAGCCCCTAAACTTAGGGGAGGCCTCCGTCTCCCTCATGTAGATCTTTATTACTAGGCCAGGCATGCTAGTAAACACCTTGGATGGTTAATTCCTGATGAAGCTCAAAATATGTTTCCTTATAAGCCAATTTGGCTCAACATAGAGCTAGCCCAAATAAAGTATCATTGCCTCTCCCCTTCCGTGCTTTTACATATGAAGGTTAAGCTTCTTCCCATACAACTACACAACAGTCCGATCGCCACCACTATAAATGTGCTCTCAACTGTGCGCTTTTTGAAATATGAACATTCCTGGAATTTGGCACAAATTGGTAATCCCAATCTCAAGATAGATGGCAAAATGTTTTCTTCTTCTTGTCTCCCATGCTTTAAAGATTGTCCTCTCTCATAGTTTACACACACAGAGATGGCTCTTGGTTATCTTCCCTGAGATTATTGCCAAAGCAGGTATTCCACTAACATTTTAAAATCTTCCAGCTATGCCACCTGTTGGTGAAAACATTGGGTGAAGTCCCTTTGGCGTTGATGGACCCAAATTTCAAACCGAGATGGTTCCTCTAGCCGGCCCCCTGCATGCCGTGTCCAAGATGTTTAATTCCTTGTATGACTGGCTTTACCAAGAACACATTGGTCTATCTCTATCCAATTATTGGTCCACTCTTTTCTCTGAGGAAAACATTAACTGGTCCATTCTGTGGCAGGGTTGCCACAAGTTTATTACTCAAGATAGGCTTCATCTCACTCAGTTTTATATACTACACAGTTTATATTACACGCCACAAAAATTGGCCAAATATGGTATCGCCCCTTCTTCTACCTGTTTGATATGTTCGCAAGATGAAGGTAACCTACTTCATGTTTTCTGGTCCTTTCCCAAGATAGTCCCTCTGTGATCCCTTATTAAACAAAAAGTAGACCCCCTTTTAGGTCTTAATGATTTGTTTTCCCAAAAAATCTGTGTACTGGGGGATTTTTCTGAGACCCCGGTTCTGGCTCTTAAGTTTTATATGACTTTAATTTCTATGTTGGTCAAAAAGTTAGCCTTGAGACATTGGAATGATAGTGAGGTGATTTTGTATACTGAATGGTTGAGGGAATTACTTGCTAATCTCAGAACTGAAAGAACGATAGCAGGCCTTCGCAACAGTACTCCCAGGTTTAAAAAGCTCTGAGACACCTTTCAAGCTCTGTATTCCCTACAGCCTGCCTAACAATGCTATCTTGAATAGATTTATTATCGAATGTTTTTTATACTGTTATGTGTTTACAGTGTGCAAGAGTGGGGATGGGGAAGGGGTGGGGGGACAGGTGATGGGGGAGGGCAAGTCTTTCCATTTTCAAGTACTGTCTTTATATTGTAATGAGAATGTTGCCTTGTCCTCTGTATTGTATTGTAAAACCAGTTAATAAACTTTAAATTGCAAAAAAAGACTTGGGGTCCTGGGTTAACTCCCCATTGGTGTTAAGCACAGTTGGTAGTGATTTGTTGGGTGAACCTGTGAGTGCCTTGATGTTAGCCCAGAATTTATGACTGTCACCCCAGGAATTGTTTAGCTCAGACCTAAAGTGTTGTCTTTTTGCTAGGCGAATGGCCTAGGTTCAGAGGTTATGAGCCATCTTAAAATTTTGCATGTCATGAGGAGAACCTGAGCTTTTTGCCTTCTCCCATAGATTATCCCGAGCGTGCAGTTGAGCAATAAGTGAGAGAGTTATCCATGATTTTTGAGAACCTTTAACCTTCCTTTTGGTAGTTGGGGCGTATATGTCACGAGCAGTGTTCCTTATGAAGGAATCGAGAGCTGCATTGACATCGACTGCCGAATAGATAGCAGACCAATTTCGTTTATTAAGATGTTCTCTTAGTGGACCCAGTTGCCCTTTTCTTAGGATGCACGATGTCACCACCTTTGCTTGGAGTTTGGACACTTTGCACGCCCATGTACAGAGGATGGGGGAGTGATCACTTATTGTATCAGGGAGGAGAAGTGCACTTGAGATCCGCCTGGATAATTGGAGAGCACCCAGTCAAGCAAGGTACTGGTCTCGTGCTACTAGCTGTATTACTAACTGTTTTTACCCATAGGCAGTAGAATGGGAATTTATGACACTTATTATCCCCAGAGTGCAAGAATCTTACTTTCTGACCTTCTCCCAGGACACGGAGACAAAAGGCTATGGTCACTTCCTTGGTAGACCCTGTAAGGACTCTACATTCACTTACAACATTCTTTTTCTCCTACCTTGCTTCATTTCCAAAGATAACATAACTTGGCAGCATAAAATATTTATTCCCAGCACCACGGGTGTGAAGTGGTCATGAATTATCTTATGCTGGTCTGTACAGGAAGCAGTTCCACCAAATGTAACATGTCCATACCCATTACAGCCCGGGACCTGTGACAACCCCAGCCTTCTAGTTAATACACCCAGGGTGGGTGGTGGGTGTGTGTGTGTGGGTGTGTGTATATGTACATTGGGGGTTCTCCTTCAGACTTATCAACCAACTGCAGCCATGTTTCACAAACACTGCACTTGTACATGGAGTGTAGATGCTGCAGAAGCACAGAAAGGTACATATTATTGACTGTAATTTTCTTTCTGAATGACAAAGTCTGCTTTTGTTTGTCTTGCAACTACCATAAATTGATTCCTTTTCAGTCTTCCTTATGTATTTTTCATTTGAGACTTAGTGGCCCCACTATTCAAAAGTTAGTGCTGGCATGAACATGTTGTGTGCAGGTGCTAACCCAGGTTTGCGCTAGCACTTTACACAGGCCATATTCAGAAGTCCCCTTGAGCACCCCCAAAGCTGTCAGCGCTAAGGGCCTAATATACCTCTGCACCTATGCAAATGGGGGGATGCCTCATGCATACTGGCACAGTGGCATTTTTGGTTTGTCCTGCAATAAACAGCCCGTTGAGCAGCCCTGTTTAATGCTGTCAAAAATCACCTCTATCAGTGTGGTAAGCCTGATCCCCACCTCCTCAAAGGCAGAGTAGCACCCATGTTGAGCTGCCCCATGATCACCCAGTATACACTTGTGTAACATCTTTGGTGGTCCAGTAGTTTTCCCCACCCCCCAATTGCCACATATACACTTCAGTAACAGTCCCTGGTGGTCTACTGGTTCTCCTGATCCCTTTAGTCACTCATTATACATGTCTTTAACAATCCTTGATGGTCCAGTGGTTCCCCCAATTTCCCAGTATACAAGTCTTTAACAGTTATTGGTGGTCCAGGGATCTCCTTCCAATTGCCTAGTATACACATCTTTAACAGTCCCTGGTGGTCTAGTATTTCCCCCAATCACCCAGTATACACATCATTAACACTACCTAGTTGTCTAGTGGCCCCCGATCACCCAGTATATAGTTCAGTAACAGTAACAATTACTTTAGCAGCTTCAATAACAATCATTGTTGGTCCAGTGGTTCACCCCTACCCACTGAGTACCTCTGCCCCACACCCCACTGACCACAAGTACTGCCTGTGAAGGTGGCAGCTGGCACAGCCCTCCTTCCACTTCTTCCATCCTCAGCAGTTGCTTGTGATCCAGTGGTTCCTCCCACCCCCCCAATCGTCCAGTATACACTTCAGTAACAGTCCCAGGTGTACAGTGGTTCCCCTGGTCAGTAACTGCACCCCACTCCTCACAAACACTCCGCACCACACTCTCCTTACCCCCAAGTACCCCATGAAAAGTGGCAACCAGCATAGCCCTCCTTGCACCTAGTTGACCAGCCATCTGTTATGGAGCACAATGTGATTGTGCTCCGTGACTGTCAGATGGTGGCTGGCTGAGATGGTGAGACAAGGGCTGTGCTGGCCACCGCTTTTATGGGCAGTACTCAGGGTGAGGGGGGTGCAGTGCGGGGCTCCCCAGCAGATGAGTGGGAGGGTGCGGGTATGATCAGGCAGTGGGGGGAACCACTGGACCACCAGGGACTGTTACTGAGTATTTACTGGGCGATGGGGATGTTGGGGAAACCACTGGACCATCAATGACTGTTAAAGATGTGTATACTAGGTGACTAGGAAAATCAATGGACCACCAGGAACTTGTTACAGTTGTGAATAAAGGGCGATTGGGGTGGACCACTGGATCACCATGATCTGTTAAAGATGTGTATACTGGGTGATGGAGGGGAGTACCAGGGATTGCTTTTCCTATTTACATAGGCACTAAGGAGCTGTTGCCATGCAGATGAGCCCATATTGGGCATGCAAATAGTCCCATAGCACCTTGCATGCCCAGTAGGTTCATTTGCATGCTCGGGCAGAATATGGCCTGCAGGGGACCTTGTGCAGTCCTGCCTTGGGTAGTGCTAACTCCTGTGGGCCAGACATAGCCCAGGTCCACAATGGGGCAGCACAGATTCACCAAGTGCTGTGCCAACATAGACTGAAATGCAGTCAGATAGCACTGCTCTCTCAGCAAATACTATTCATCTGAATATCACCTGGTCAGGAGGAGCACAGGGGCAAGCACAGTGAAAATGGATGCTTTGCACCTGCCCTGTTTTTTCAATATCGGCACCAGGGTCTCTAGTAAAGTGAATTTGCCATATTTATGAAAACATTAAAAAACTTAGGCCCAGATACTCAAAAGGTTAGCACCATGCTAAGAAGATTGGTGCTGGACTAAGTGTAAATAGCATGGCCAACCGCCTGTCAGCACATTTATTTATTTGTTTGTTTGTTTATTTATTTCAAAAGTGTAACCAGGAAAGACATACTGGGCTTGTAACAGCTTGTTTCCAGATGCATCCTGGGGAGATGGGGGAAGGGGAGTATGTGGTACATGATGCACAAGTGAAGATAGATAATGTAAAGTGCAGCAGTAATAAAAAAAGTTCAATAAAAATATATGAAATAAAGTAAAAATAAATAAGTGTGAAATCGCTGTTTACAGTCAATCACTTGTTACACTCAGGCATGCAGTTAGAGTTGTACTAATCTGTTAATGTGTTAATGCTAACATACATCTATACAAATGAATGCATGGAGCATGCACTGGTATGTTCAATGGGTTTTGAAACTGCTAACATGCTACTTGTGCAGCACTGTTTAATGCCCGCACAACCCTACAGATTCAGTGGTAGTGCACAACCACCTCAAAAGCATCTGGATGCTGTGTGTACATAAAAGAAATGAGCACCACATTACCCTTCTGCCCTGATTTCCAGTGGAATGTGAAATCATAATGGCATACTTTAGTGTAGTCTTTAGTAATAACATCCCTCAGCCAATCCTTGTCCAATTTTAAAATCATTATGACACACCCTGGAAATCTAGTGCAATATAAACAAGCATTTGTCAATGCTGAACGTTTCGTGCATGGTGTATGTGATGGTGTAAGTGTCAAATATGCCTGGTAATCAACAAAAGGACACCTTGGTAACAGTGCCGGGGTAAGACGAAGACCAATTAGGATCTATGGTAGCATAGTAGGTAGGAACCTTACAGCAGACTACAGTAGGTAGGCCAGGAGGTCCTTTTCTGTTTTGATCTAATTGTCCCTTAGTAAACGAGGTGAAATCGGAATTAGTATGCTGAGCAGGGTATATCAATGCTGGGACTAATAAAAGGAAAAAGTATGAGTACCATAGGTGGCTGACAAAAACTGATTGGGAAGGTTGTTTGTAATAGTTGTCAGAGTGCAGTAAACAACGTGGAAGGTCAGGTGCCAGACGAGGGTCAAGACTGTTGTAAGAGAAGGGAAGCGGCACTGGAGTCGGTGTGCTGGTAGGAGGAGCAGTGCTGGAATTACACTTTATGAACTTTGGGAGGAAAGGGGGCCCGTAAGGGTGCTGTCTTTAAATGAGCCCCCCCTTCCCATTATAAATGAATGGCAGTAATGCATGAGCTACCATGGCTTCCTTCAGAGCTAGTGGGGGCTGAGCCCTGGCAAGCCCCGCTGTAATTCCAACACTGAGAGGAGCGTGAAAGCCCCAAAAGGAAACATGGATGAGCAGTGGACAAGGGCAAGGACAAGGGATGAATGGGGAGTCAGGAGACAGCATGGAGGAGACGATGAAGAAGAGAAGGGATAATGGACAGGGTGGGATCCCAAACGCCATAAAGACATTTTTGGGGGGTAGTGAAATAGGCTGGGGAAGTTGGGGAGACTGAAAAAAAAAAGAGAGAGAGAAAAAAGAGATGGTTGAATTCACCACCAAGGACATGCAGGGCTGCGGCAAGTCCACGAGGAAGCTAAAATGGTAGGGTAGCTGAAATCAGACCAGCATCAAGTACAGAGGGGGGAAACAGACATTGAGGGCTAGATGGGAGGAGGTCTAGAGGGTAGAGTATGGTGTAAGAACCACACAAGTGCAAATCCGGAGAAGTACCAGAGCAAGAGCCTCAGCTGCATTGAGTTAAAGGTGGGCAGTCAAATACGAGAGATATGTGGAAGGTATTCATGTGTAGTGGGATTCAGAAAAAAATACATACACGATGGCAACTGATGCAGCCTCCCACCGGGCAAGCACAGGTAGAAGCACACAGAAACAAGGGCCATGCTGCTGCAATGGGACACCATGTGGCAAGGGTAAAAGCATCCAGCAAACTGATAGGGAGGCACCAGAGCATGGATTGTTATGGCCCGGCCATGCACCATGCAGGAAGTAGAGGCTTATGACAGAAGCCAGCACTGGTGGATGACATCATCCTCGGCAGCGCCGACCCAGTGATGAGCTGGGAGACTGAAAAGGGGAATGCCATAAGACCAGGAACAGAACAGATGGGGAGGAGAGCAAAGGAGGTAGGGAAAAGGAGGAGGGGCACCAAACAGAGCAAGGGTGGGAAAGAGGAAGGAAAAGCAATGTGGGGAAGGAGGACAAATGGAGGGGGGGAAACGGGGTCCAAGGAACAGGTGCGAGTAAGGACAAGAATGGGGCAAAAAGGGAGCCATAAGACTGGAAAAGAGCCCAAAGGGGGTGGGGGCACCAACAGCAGAAAAGACAGGAAAACCCAGGAGGCAGCAGCCCATGAGCCATGCAGGAGCTGAGAGTGCCGTGAAGAGGCTTGTTCACAACGCTAAGCAGGGAACCGCTTCACAAGGCTGGAGGCAGACAGTGTGAGTCACTTATCCTTCACACAATCCTTGTAGTTTGTTTAAATGCAGTGATGTACTGCCGGCTTTATGCAAATGAAAGAACTGCTTTCATTGGAGTACTTTATTTCTTTTAATTAGAGAACAGCTTCCAGCTGTGAAATCTGAACTAGCGTCACAGTCTGGTTGCCTGCTCATTGGTATGTCAGAGACGAGCCCACTGTAGCTGCCTCTGCACTGTACTCATCCCTGACACACCTCTGAAATGTCGTTCTCTGAAGCAACCACATGAGTTTCTTGCGCACGTATAAGGAAACATAATAAAGTGACTTGCATAGATATTGACTGCATTAATGTGAGCCAAACGGCAACTGGCACTGGAGATTTGCAGAGGTGTTTTTCCTGCCATGGGGGGAAGGAGGAGGTTTGTCATCACTGGATCACCATGAAATACCACTGTAGGTATGTATTGGCTATGAAGACTGGAGGGGACCACTGAACTATCGGGTAAATCCAATACTGAACAGCACAGAGCTACAGAAGAAGGGATCCATTAAACTGCTAGGGATCTTGACAGAAAGTTCACAGTTTACTGATCAGGATTGGGGGTTGGGGTACCAACAGACTACCGGGAGTATGGCTTTATGAATTTTTCATTTATTCAGCTGGACGCTGCATTGAGAGAGGAAATCTAGCAATGATTTGTAGAGTTTGCTTGTACTCATGCAAAAACTCATCCTTGGGTTCCTGGGGAATAGCATTGAGGGTGCACCATAGCTGGAAAAATCATAAGAAAGGCGTTATTTTACTGACACGAGGTAAACAGTCTGTGTGCACACTAGCTCTTATAAAGAGACAGGAGACAATAAAGTTAATCTTACCAAACCATAATGTACTTCCTTAAAACATTCACCAATGTGCAGTGTAGTGCAGTGCAGAAAATAACATACTGTTACATACCGTTTGTCCCAGATCCAAGACTTGGACTACTGGTGTACCCATTACTTGTATTTCTTCCTGGCTCAGTTGCCTAAAATATTCTCAGACTTGTGAAAAAAGTCTGAAACTGCAAGTACAAGCTTAGTTTTCAGAAAATCTTATTCTTGGCCTTGAAAAGATATAGCCTGTATTTCAAGGGGTGTGGAATAGATCCTCCCACATCCTCTACTTAATCCTCAGAGCTTCTGCTGCTCAGTTTCAAGCATTTCAGAAATGCTGCTGAGCTGCGTGTCTGGTTGGGCTGGGATCTCCCCCCCCTCTTGTCTCTGTTTCTCCCTGTGGTGCCCCCTTTCCTTCTGCTTTGCTGCTGTTGTTTCTCACTTTGCCTCTCTCTGCATTGCCCACCCCCCATTCTCTGTTGCTGTGCGGTTGCCGACCTGCATGTTCTTCTTGCAGTTCCAGTGCTTCTCCTCCTGTCATTTCTTCCCCACTCCTTCCTTCAGCTTCTGCCTCATTTCTTTCTCTGACTCTTTTCTTTCTTTCTTCCTGTTTCTCTGGGGGTTTCTTGCCCTGCCAGTCACTGCACCTCCCAGTCCCATGTTGCCTTCTGCCTTCCAGCTTGTATCTCCTATGGCCACTCCTGCTGTCCGTATTCCTGCTGGCAGTGGGTGTGCCTGACTTCCTGCCTCCTGCTGCTTATTCTTTTGGGGGGCACTTCGTACCTTCCACCTCAGTTGCCTGTCTGCTACATCATCAAGGAAATTAAATCTGTACAGCCAGTGCCTCTGTGCTTTCGATCCCAGCTGGACCGAGCTGCGGACGGGTGCACTGTGCTTAGGGGTTCTTCCGGAATTCGGACCTGGGATCCCCATTTGCATGAGAGCCACGCATTGCATTACTACATACTGTCCCCCAGGCCAGCTATAGTGCTTGAATATTGTATCGTATCAGAACCACACTAGTCAGTTTTTATATCACAGCAGTCTTCAATCAGGACTCAAATCGCATTGCCTACAGCGAATTAAGACAGTAGTTTCACTCAAGCCATAGCGTTGATTAGTCACAGGCTGCTGCATTGTTTAGCCTTTTCCACGTTTTGCAGGAATGACTGAAGCCTTGAACTGCTAAACTAGGAGCTTCTAGCCAGTATCCTTTTGGTAGAACATACTTGGCTTGTACTAATGGACTTGATTACCAATTTATAAAATGTTTTTGTGCCTAACATAACCAAATACAATAAAAGGGGGTGACTACTTTTACATCAGGAAAAAAACTCTTTGCCAGCAACCATCCTCTTGATTTGTAAATATTCAACTGGACATAAGGGGATGGGAGGGTATACCATTTCTCTCCTCTAACATAGCACATGTGGAGAATGCATTCTTGGATGCAGTCGGGGTAGTCTTTATCATGCTTGGTTAATGTGTTATGCCTATAAGAATCTCGAATACGGGTGATGGAACAGTGCCCTCAGTGATATGAACTTACTCCTTCGGCAGACCTACATGGAGGTCTCGCCATCCTAAACTCAGATCATTCATAGTATGGCATTGATGGACCCATATGGGGGTCCCACCATCCCAAACATATTCGCCCCGTGAGGGGGCCCCACTCATTGCTTCAGCCTCTTCCATATTACCATGTCAGACCCATGTGGGGGTCTCGCTGTCCTTAATTTTACCATTCACTACAGCGATGGTGGACCACATGGGGTCCAGCCATCCCAAACAATCATGCCTCACGAGGGGGCCTTACACATCCACCTAATACTCTGTAATGGTGGACCATGTGGGTCCACCATCCCAAATAACAGATCTTGTCCTTCTTCTCTCAGACCTTGTCATACTACAGTGATGGCAGACCTGGTGGGGGGGGGCCCTGCTATCCTAACTCTCTCGAACCTTGTCATACTACAGCGATGGCGGACCCGGGTGGGGGTCCCGCTATCCCAACTGAATGGTCTTGTTACTTAACATACTTCCATCTCTAGAGGTAGACTCATGTCAGGGTCTTGCCCTCCTTGCCTTGAACTATTTAGTAATGCATGATAACGGACTCGCGTGACAGTCCCGACATCCCAAACAAACATGTCCCTCGATGGGGCATTACTCATTGCTCAAACATATTTCCATATCATCCACAGGCAGACTCATGTGCTGGTCTTGCCCTTCTTTCCTCGGATCATGCAATCCTGCAGACATGGCAGACCCACGTGGGGGTCCTGCCATCCCACAACAAACATGCCCCATGATGGGGCATTCCTGATTACTCAAATGTGTTTCCATCTTCACCAATGCAAACCCACATGGGGGTCTCGCCTTCCTTAGTCTGACCACCTGAGACCGACACTACAGTTTGCTCATCCAAACTCAACATTCAAAGGACCTACGTAGGGGTCCCACACTCCATCTAGCCCACATTCAGGCCTAGCCTGTTTCTTCATCGATTTATTCGCTTTTTCTACTGCAATTTAGCTTCCTTCCCATTCCAGTTCCAGCTCAAGTTGTGTACGCAGGACATTTCTGTTGAGCGCTTCTCATTTCCTCAGACATTTTGGGACATTGTCTACCTTCCTATCAAGGTACTCAATCATACTCTAATGTTTTACAGGAATCATGACAGCCTCACGCAAGCCTTCCAAATTGCATATACTTCTACGTTACAGACATGATACCTCTACCACTCTCTCTGAGACTTCCTCATCACCGTTTCTCATCCAGCCAATGCTCACCATCTATGATATCTCCGTCCCTCAAAATCTGCATCTTTGGCGGACATTTCACTAGCCGAGTAGACCACATATGTACATTCTACACCTTCCTCGCTGCCCCTTGCAAGGGTTTCATCGTCCAGCCTATCTCCATCGATGGTCTGTCTGGCAATTCCATTTAACTCCAATCATCCCGCATAGGATTCTCCTGGTTCAGCTCAGCCTCCATGGGGACCTCAGAAAGCTCCCATTTTGTCCCATATTACTACAGCATGGCACCTCTGACACCACGTGTCTTCCCTGCCATTCAGCCACTTCTTCAGATGCTCCTGCTCCTGTACCTGCTATTTCAGCCTTCAATTGATAACATTTCCAGTGTTCTGACTAGCGTCCTACCTACCTATGGAAAGGTCCTGGTTGGTGCCAATTTAGGGCTCCATGACAGACCCCCTCTCTGATTTTATGGAGACCTTTTCACCAGTTATCGGACAGAGCGATAATACCTAATGCTACCATCCCTAGTCTTGCTCCCTGAATCTGTTTTCATATTCAGTTTAATAATTCTTCATTCCCATACAGCTATCTTCGACATGGATTAACCATCTTCTGTCATCTGGACATCCATACAAATTGGACCCCTCTTCATCTGCCAGAACCTACTTCCTCCAGAATTGACTTTCCTGCTCATTGTCAGATTCAGAGACATGACTCATTGACCAGCAAGTTTGGACATAATTCTTGGACATAACCAGAATCAAAAGCCCACATTTAAGATTATTTCCCTCTTAGTATGCCCAGAGGATGGGCAGGTCAGTAAGGTATCCTGTGATAAGGGCATCCGCTATTGAGCACTTACAAAAAGGGCAACTCAATAGCGGTGCCAGTTCACAGAGCTACTGGACAGAGGTGCAAATACGGTGATAGTGACATCCTGTTGCTATGTGTTTATGCGTCAAGAGCAGGAGGGAGCGAGCATGCTGTGCGACGGGCAGAAGGAGAGGGAGGGTATATTAGATGTAGCAGTGTGTGGGTTGCCAAGCTTGCCTTGTGGCATGGTGGGTCTGGGAGCAGACTAGGTTGGGAGGGTGCCGGGTTCAAAGCTGGGTGCGTTGGTATTTTTGTGCTGGTCCGTTAATTTTCTTTGTTTTGTTCCCCCAAATACCCCACACTGGAGTTGAGAATCCTTTAGTAGGGTGGCGCAGAGGGTGAAGCCCTTCTTGTGGGGGAGTGTGGTGGGCGCAGCCCCCCCCACAAAACAAAAAAACTATGTTTCCGGTGCCCTTTTGGTCTGCGCCACCATTGTACATTGGCGAAATTGATTTTCGCCGATGTACACTTGCCCTAATGGTGATCACCTTTCCAGGATCACCATTATCATATAGAACTGGTCAGTAGCCATGGGTCCTCAGAGGTTTCCCCCAAAAGGGTTTTTTTCCTCTCCTGCATGCTACTGGTCACACTCTCCAGAGTCGGAGGAGGTAATGAAAATGGTAACAATCTTTTGGGTCTAATCGTAATACTTTTCCAGCATTCCACCAAGGGTGGGAGACAGAGAAAAGCCAAAGTCTAAGTCATAAACATCAACCATGTAACAGTCAAGCTCATAAGTATACACAAGCACTGAGTTATGTACCACATATTGAAATGAAAGGCTGTAGCCTGTAGTTCAAGGGTTGGGGAATAGCTCCTCCCACATCCCCTACTGAATCCTCAGAGCTTGGGCTGCTCAGTTTCAAGCATTTCGGAATCATCTTCCATCCTCTCCAGCCTCCTCCTCCTCCTCCGGCACTCTCATCTCACCTCAATGTTGGGCCTTAATTCTTACACCTTCTCAGCATTCCACCGAGGGTGGTAGACAGAGAAAAGTCAAAGTCTAAGTCATAAACATCAAGCATGTAACATTCAAGCTCATAAGTATACACAAGCACTGAACTATGTACCACACATTGAATTTAATTGTGGTGCTTTCTGTTGTTATGGAGTGTGGCTGCCAGCTAGGAGGAGGTGTAATGTGACCATGCGCATGCATGGGTCATGAATGTGCTGATGTTTTGGCATTGATGACACCTTCCTCAGTGTAAATTGCCATGGTTAACTGCATATAGTATTATCTGTTTGCCACAGCAATTCCTGTAGCTAACCCATGACTTCAGCATATGTGGGTTAGAACTCCTAAAATAACACTTATGTTAAATAATTTCATGTACAGCCCCGTGTTGCCATGAATTATAAGCACGTGATCGGTAAAGAGCAACTGATGCCTCAAAGAAAACTTTAAAATGCATAAAAAAATAGGTACAAGTCTGCCTACATTCCATTTCTCTTTTATATATTTCTCCTCCCCATTATTTATTACTAAGGAAATTTGCATGAATATATGATTTTTATCTCTTAGAGTTCCTTTAGAGTCCATCTGCCTCTACAGCTTGCTTCCTACTTCAAGCCTTAATCCTCTGTTGCGACATCATAATCTGCTGCTAACGGAGCAACTGTGATATCACAAGCAGTGCTCTGTGACTTCAGGTAGAGAGAAAGCAGCAGGAAGAGACAAACTCTTCAGGAGCAAGGATCCTGTTTTCATGTAAATGACCTCAGTAATAAATAATGGGGAGGAGGAATACAGCACTAATGGGAAATACAAGCTAGACTGTATCTAAATATTAGGTTTTGTTACAGTTCTCCTGAACATGCCACCAGCTCTTTAAAATACATTTATGGAAACAGTAATACTTCCCCAATCCACATTCAAAATGTTTTAAATAACTGTGTATTCAGTTCCTTGTTATACACATAATAATTACTGGTGGCTCCCTTTATCAACCGGCTCACAAGCCTCTGGCAAACGCTGTAACCACCCAAAAATGGATTATTATGGTGTTCTGAAAAACTTTCTTTAACTATCAGTGCCAGTCATTCATAGTGCAACAGCTGACAAGCTCCTAGTCTGTGTGGGTGGTCTGAACACTTCTAAAAACATGGTGGCTCCATTTCTGAGGAATTGCAGTAATTGATGGCACGTACAGACTAATCATTTGTGTGGCACCATCCTCCAATGTAAGTTATATATTTTTTTGCACTGTTTATCTGGTTGATCCTGCCATTACAACCACAGAAATCTATCTAGTTGATCCTGCTACGGTTGCACTTCAGTTGGGGCTTCAGTCTAACCCAGTGCGATATGCAGTGTGTCTCTGCTTCCCAGTCAACAGTAGCATTTTTCAAAAAGACAAAAAAATTAAAGAAAGAGAAAAAAATGTCCTTACCAGACAGAGAGAGAGAGAGAGTGTGTGTGTGTGTGTGTGTGTGTGTGTGTGTGTGTGCGTGTGTGTGTGTGTGAGTGACAGTAAGAACTGCTTAGCCTGTACCTAATGTTGGCATTCATTCCCTGCACCAGTAATTATATATACAAAAATGGACGGGAAAGTGTTCTTAACGAGGATTTAATGATCACCAGAGGTGTGGTTATTAAAGCATCCCACAATGAGGATGATCATTAAATCCAACTTTTGTACACTTCCCCATCTCTTATTATTTTTAATTGCTGGTCAGCAGTTTTTTCTTTTAGGTTTATTTCATGGTGTGATCTTACTGCAGTTTTCTGTTGGTCAGAGCCCTTCCTGCTGACACTTTCTGTTCTGTGCGGGCGCCGAATGGCAGGATTAACCAGATAGCTAGTGAGAGTCAGAGATGTTCTGCACTGCAGTTTCTGAATGGTAAGATCAACTAGATAGTTTTTATGGTTACTCTGCATGTTTTTGTTTTTTAAAAAAGAAAAGGCAACGAGAACGCTTGCCCTGGCAGCTGCTCACTAGCGAGAGAGAAGCTGCCATGTTTTAGAACCTAAAAGCCCACCCTGGACGACATGCACAGCCAATCAGGGAGTGTTTTTTCTTGACTGACTCCGCGCGTGTTCACCATTATAACTCACAAGTTATAATGGGAAATTATAAATCGGTCAGGCAATGTAAAAAATTGCTGACCAGTTATTATAAAAAAATAAAGGATAGGCAAGTTTGCCACCTCTCTACACTGTACCGCCTTGTAGTCCATGTGAGATACTGCCTGGAACCTTGCAACCTCTACTCCCGGAAACAATGATCAAAACTATCTCTCAAGGAGCTATGACTGTGCTTCTTAAAACTCCTCCTCCTCCTCCTCCTCCTCCTCCTTCTCATCTCAGGCAGCGTCCATCCCAATCCTGGCCCTAGAAGCTCAGGCCACACACAAACTCCAAGTGCCCTTATCCTTGCAACCATTAATATCTGCAGCCTACTACCAAAACTGGATGCACTCCAAGCCTTAATGTGCCAGCACAACCCTGACATCCTGGCAGTGATGGAAACTTGGCTGATGCCTAAAGTTCCTGACTCAGCAGTAACAATACAGGGCTACAATGTCCACAGGCTGGAAAGGATATCCAAAAAAGGTGGTGGTTGAGCGATCTATATCAAAGACTCCCTGTCATGGCACCCTGTAGCTACTCCATCACTTTCTGCCTCGGCCCAGATTCTGCCTATAAAAATTGTCATAGGTCCCAACCATAAAGCCCTGACTATTGTCTCCGTATAAGTGCCGCCCAGGGACCCTAAATATGGCTTCAACGACGTACTAAACTTTATCAACTCTCGTCCTCCTGAAGATGAACTTATTCTACTAGGGGATTTCAACATAAACTGGTTAGCATCGAGCACCAGTGCCTATAAAGACTCCATCTCAGCTGTTAACCTCTCACAAATGGTAAACTCCCCTACTAGGATTAGCTTACAAGACTGGCACCAGTACCCTCCTGGATTGGGTCCTCACCACTCATCCCACAAGGATTTCTCCTACGACCATTCTCCCAGACTCTCTCAGTGACCACTCCCCAGTCATGTGTACATGGTCTAACAAATTCCTTAAGTCCCCTCCCAAAATTATTGCAAGCAGAGTCCTTCCTCGTAGAAAACTTCCACATCTCAAACAATACCTGCTTCTACAAGACTGGGTACCCATCTATGAAGCAACAGATGTTAACTTGGCTCTTGATGACTTCATCTCAGTTTTCAACAAATCCTGCGACCTCTTTGCCCCTGCTAAAAGGCACAAAACAAAATCTTTCTCTCTCTAACCCATGGCTCACTGCAGCTCTTCTCTCACAGCTGAAACTAAGGGACCACCTCTGGGCAGTTGCCAGGGCCACTGGCAAACAACTGGACATGCAAAATTACAAACAAGCATGAAATGCCTGCACTAAAGCCATCTGGCTGACGAAATCCAACTATTACAAAGACGCTCTCACCAATAGATGGGGAAATGGTCGTGCTTTCTGGGACAATATCAAGGATGTCACAGGGAAGCAGTCAAAAACATCTCCGGCCATGTTAATGGTTGATGGATCCTCAACCCTCGACCCCAAGGTGATCGCAAACATCTTTAACATGGCGTTTTCAGATCTTAGTGCTGTCCTACCCCATGACTTTTTCGAAAACAGGGCCGACTCCCCAAATACCTCAGCCCCTCAGTCTAACCATCCCCTCATCTACTTCAGGTAGGTAAGGCTGAATGAAGCTCGCTACTATATTACTGCAGCTATCTCCAAATCTAGATCTAGTAGTGACACCCTGGACCTTAAGCTACTGTTGCTCACCCTTGATGAGGTAATTCATCCATTAACAAAAATCCTAAACCTCTCTCTCAGCTGTGGAAAATTCCCTGATTTATGGAAAACAGCCACTGCGACACCTATTCATAAAAGTGGGGATAAGACGAATCACTCAAATTATCGCCCTATCTCCGTACTGCCCCCACTCTCTAAGGCACTTGAGCGCATCGTGGCTGATCAACTCACCGACCACTTGGATAAATACAGTATACCTTGTCCACAACAACACGGTTTCCGGAAAGGTCACAGTACCACCAAAGCCCTTCTTGAGTTCACTGGAGCTTTGCACAAATCCCTTGACAATGGCCTTCTCACAGGGGCCGTTTTCGCCAACCTCTCCAAGGCCTTCGATACAGTACACCATGGACTACTAATTGACCAACTTCTGAATGCTGGGCTATCACCTGACTCTTCTCTCTGGTTTAAAAGCTACTTAGCAAACCGATCGCAGAGAGTAAACATTTCTGACACCCTGCTTGTTCGCTCGGGTGTCCCACAGGGATCCATACTGGGCCCTCTCCTTTTTAGCCTTTTCTTAAACTCCCTCCCTTACCACTGCTTTGAGCAGATCATACTGTATGCCAATGATGCTGTTGTATACTCCACTCACAAAGATCCTGCAACTCTTCAACACAACCTTCAACTTGGTTTTAGTTCTGTAGAGGCATGGTTTCTTAATCATAAACTGATCCTCAGTGACAAGAAAACCAAATCTATGCTCTTCTGCAGCTCTCATAGCTCACACAAGCTACACCACTTGGCTATCTCCACCACCCAGGGGAACACTCTAGATCAGGTGGGGTCCTTCAAATACTTAGGGATACACCTTGACCCTAATCTCTCCTATGGACCTCACATAGATAATGTAGCTAGAGCTGCGAATATACGGCTTGGTCTCCTCTATAAACACAGGCAACACCTCACTCCAGAAGCTTTGAAGGTTGCAGTCCTGAGCTCTGTGATCTCTGTAATAGACTATGGTCTCATCATTTATGGCTTGGCCACAACCACAACCCTTAGACGCTTCTCAACTGCCTTAAATAAGGCATGTCGGCTCATCACAGGTGCTCACTGTCTCACCCACACATGTGACCTGTACACCCAGACTGGTTGGCTCCAACTATCAAACCGCATAAAGTTTCTCACCTGCTCCATGGCAAAAAATATCTACCTTGGCCTTGCACCTTCTGGGGTCTCAACTCGGTTACAACACTGAACCAACAAACGGTGCCTTTGGAGATCCACGCAACAGCTACTGAAAGTCCCCCACTGTCACACTTCACAGGGACAATGCTCTTTTGCTTATCGTGCGCCACTCTGGTTCAATGGCCTCAGCCCCATCATCTCCTCTGCCCCAACAATTGGTATGTTTAAAACTAGGCTCTGGGACTATCTCACTATCAACAGCTCCTGTGACTGCCCAGCTTAACCTTGTTTCTCCACTTCCCTGCCTGCTCTAGTGGTCCTCCCCTCCCCTCCTCACTGGATTCTACCCTCACATCTTGGTACCCCAATGCTGCACTTTTCACCCTCTCCCCACCCTACCTACATTCCTCCCCCCACCTTCCCTCTCCCTATGACTTTGGCACTTCTTATCTCTTGTCTGTTTTCTCTGAAAAATGCCACTGGCTGCCTTGCTTACAATGCTCCCCTTGAATTGTATTCATCTGTAATCTGTTTGCAATGTCCACATTGCTGTGATATCTGTCTTGATGTTCTCCATAATTTGTATTTCTCTGACGTGGAATATTTGTAAAAGAGCCTTGGCTCAAAGGTATTTGTAATCCTAGACTTAATAAAATAAAAAAATAAAAAATAAAGTGTGTGTTTAAAGATTGTTTTTACACACCTTGGGTGTGTAAAACAAATCCATAACACACACTTGCCTATCCATTATTCTCTATTTGTCATGCTTCTTTGTAATGTTATCTTAGCCATCTGATCTTGTATAATAACTCTGTAGATCTCGTGTTGCACAGTCCCTCTTCATTGAGTTGATACGTGGAGAAAACTGAACTTGGCCTGTCGGTTTTTCTTTTTTTTACTTGCTCATTCATTTCTACATTTTTACTGTTATAAGTCTCCATTATTGTTTGTGGTCGTTTATCAAAATGACAGCTATAATTCATATACAATCCAGCAGCAGTTGGGGTTTGTGAAATGCAAATTTAAGTCTTTCAAAGATTCAAATCTATCCAACGCATGCATACTGCATCTAACAACTATATCTCCATTGCACATTGCCACCATACCTGAGATGTCCAGTGCACCCAGAAGCTTATCCAGCTTTAAACTATGCAACAGGCAATACCAGATCGTATCCATATGGTGGTGGTGGTGGTGGTGGGGGGCTGCAAGTCACTGAACAGTGTGGTGCTCTGACCACACCACTGGATCCACAGTGACATCAGAGATATCAAGCCCCAGAGAGATGAGATCCATCATGCAGCCATGTTCATGGGTAGTAGTTAAACCAGTTGTTGGAGGCACAGTGAATCTGTCACCTGGAGGCATTGCTGAGCAACTTGTGAGGATTCATTGTTGATCCATACATTGAAGTCCCCTGCACAATTACTCTGATACACTTGATAAATAAAACATTCATTCTGTTTTCATCTTCACATGATGCAATCAAATCATGATGGCATATATGTTCCACATTTCAAGTTAAATATTGTACATTTCAGGATTTAGCATGTTTCAGTTCACTATAATAAAAATGTGTTGAAATCAGGCAGACTTTGTAAACAGGGCTATATAGCCCTACCAGGTCTATCCTGAAAATAACTTACGTTTTGCCTCCCCCCTCTACTGTAGCTACTGTACCTGTTGCCTCTTGCATCTAACTTCCCACTACATACTAACAACTTCCTCTTTTGTCACTTCTCTTTGTGGAGTTAAGCAACCAAGAGTTATAGCCAGTTGGCAGGTTTCCTATTCCTAGAGTGGAGGGGAAAGTAACCAGATGTATGGGCACTATAACTTAATGGGGGGAGTGTTTGATGAACAGTCACCTTCATTGTGCATCAGTAATCCTAGGACTTACAGTGAAAAGCAAATTTGCATTGAAATGCTATTTAAAATGTCTTTTTGTGAGGAAAATGGATGTAAGGATATAATAGAGAGCAGATTAAGTAATTTTGCTAACAGCAGTAGGTAATGCATTTAAAAGAAAAAAACAGATTATGTCTCCTTAGTTATATGAATAGATATTTTAATTTGTGATAGAGCAATTATTTTAATGTGACCTCAGCGAGTCTCTGTGGAGAAGTAGTTCACCGTGCAGATACCATCTGGGAGGAAGCTGTCTACATAAGTTGTAGGGTAGGGTGGGGAATTTGTTTTACTTAACACCAGCTAGTGATATCAAGTAGTTTAAATACTGCTGAAAATGTGCTTACCAAACTGCCTGTTTTCTGATGCCTAGCAGGCGTTTAATGAAAAGAGGATGCCACATGTTCCATAAACTACTCATGTGTCAGGTAAAGGGAGCTGACCACTGTTTTGTGCAGTTTTGAGTAATGAAAATGACCCCCCCCCCGTCCATAGCTTGCCAGTGGTTGGGATTCCTGCTGTAGGCACTAGACCACCCAAAGTTTGTCCGGTAGATGGGAGCCCATCCTTGCTGTCAGAACCTTCTGCCCCAGAAAACTCTAGAAGTACGGGTGATGGGTGTCCAGTACTACTGTTGGTACCCCTCCTGCCTCAGCAAATTGTAATATAATCAACATTGGGTGATGACCACCACCAGTACTCACCTGCCACTCCCTACCTGAACTGTAAAGCCACCAGTGACGGGTGCCCAGTCTTATCGCTAGTACTGCCATCAACCCACCCGAACTCTAAAAGATCTTGGTGCTAACCTCACTATCAGTACTCCTTCCTGCCAATATGAACTGTAACATAATCATAGGCAGGTGCCCAGCACTGTCACTGGTAACCACCTCCCATCTGCCCAAAGTTGAAAATAGGCATCAGTGGGTGCCCAACCCTGCTGCTGATATCTCTCCAGCTCCCAACTACTGCAGAACACTTTCTCACTACCACACTCTTCTCCCACTAATGTAATTTGCTCTTTTCCTGTCTTGTTTTTGTTTCTACTTTTTAGTTTTAGAACCTGACCCTGGAGTGGCTTTTGCTCATAGAGTGCTTAATTCTACCCCAGTCAAAAACGCTGCCTGTATGATAATTTTCTTGATCCCTTAACAGATTATTTTGTTTTCTGTGGATCAAATCTTTTTTCATATTTCTCAAGTTTATCCTGTACTGTTTTAGCATAACCCCTAAAATCTGTATGATTTATAAAGGTCAGTACTGCCGCCTTTGCATCTTTAAATGAATTTGGCAAAGCCTCATACTTAGCAATATCCTTTTTTATTACCAGATTCAAAGATTTCTTGGAGCACTCCTCTGCTGCCTTATTCCACACTACTTTATCTTTCAACTGTTGTAAGCCACTCAAGACAGAGGCCCAGATATTCAAAAGGGTTGCGCATGGCGCAATAGTGTTGCGCCATGCACAACCCACTGATGCGCCTCGGTGCGATATTCAAAAGGGAAAAGTGCGCCGCACAAATCCCGACGCGCCGGAGCGCATCAGTAATGTATGCAGGCACAGGTAGGGGGGTGCATGCCCATGCATAACCTGCACAGCCCGATGTTCAGCCCAGGATGTGCAGAGTCATGCATGCGCAACCCCTACCTGCGCCTGCACAAATTTAAGGCAAAAAAAGGAACAGTGGTGGCCACCACAGGTGAGCTGCCGTGCAGGGCACAACACGGCAGCTGCCACTGTGGTGTCCCTAATTCCTGTCCACCTATTGGCACCCCATGCCCCATCAGCGGGCATTTGTATTAACAATAACCCCGTCCAGCATCCCTGGCGGTCCAGTGGACGCTATGTGCCTGATCACAGGCATTGTGTATAACAATACCCCCACGTCCAATATCCCTGGTGGTCCAGTGGACCGATTGCTGCCGATTGCGGGCATCTGTACAACATAAAATATTCCTGTTACCCTGGAGGTCTAGTGTCCCCCCTCCCACCGCTCACTGAGGCTCCACGCCCCTCTCCCCGGTCAACCAGCGGCGGCAGCACCCACCCACCTGCCGCCCGCCGCCCGCTGACTGACAACTCGGTGGGGCTGCGCCCATTGTTTCACAGCTTGAGCCAATGGGCATGGAGCCTATACCGTTCTCAATCCAGATATGTGAATGAATTCATTCACATATCTGGACTAAATGTCAATATGGCTGCACGCCCATTGGCTCACACTGTGAACCACTGGATGTGCAGTCCTACCGAGCTGTCAGTTGGTGGGCGGTGGGGTGGCGGGTACTGCCTCCCGCTGGCTGACCGGGGGAGAGCGCTGTGGGGCTCAGTGGGCGGTGGGTGGGGCACACTAGACCACCAGGGTAATAGGAATATATTTTATGCTATACAGATGCCCGCGATCGGGCAGCCGATCGGTCCACTGGACCACCAGGGATATTGGACGGGGGTTATTGTTATACACAAATGCCCATGATCGGGCACATAGCGTCCACTGACTGCCAGGGATGTTGAAGGGGCTTATTGTTATACACAAATGCCCGCCGATCGGCACATAGCGGTCCACTGGACCACCGGGGATATTGGACGGGGGGGTTTCTTTTAGACGAATGCCCACAATCAGGCTGCAGGGGGCATCGGTCCCAGATGGCTGCTGCCTGTCAGGGCTCCAGGTGCAAGTCGTCGGGGATCGGCGCAACTGCATGCTAATGGCATGCAAATGGGACCATAATGAGATGCAAATGGCCCCATGTGCGCCTTGCATAAGTTATGGCTCCATTTGTATGTCCCCTTTTGAATATCGCAGGTGTTGTGCATGGTGCAGTGGCACTTGCACTAGTGCATTTCCATGCTCCACTCTGGCCACTTGCACTGGTGCAGTGCCACTGCGCCATGCACAGTGGGGGTGGCCAGGGTGCGATATTCAAAGCTGCTCCGCCATAGCGCAGCTCTGTTGAATATTGCCCAGGCCACACCCCTGCGCAACAAAGTTGGGCTGCGCCCAGGCTTGCACCACAGCCTGGCGCAGTTTGAATATCCAGGCCAGAGTATAGTAGCTACTTTCAGTCCTCATGGTGCTTGTTCAATCTCAAGATATTTCTCCACAGTGGATTTAATATTGTATGTAATATTTAACTCCTGGCACTAAAGTTTCTCTTGTTTATAAAAGCATGTTTTTACATCACCAGAGCCTGATGTTGTACCTGAGGTTGATTCCTCCATGACTCTCAGTTGCTCCCTTGCTTTTGTCTCTTACTATTCAGCTGTGCTGTTTTTTACCTGGATGTAGATGCTGCTACTTTCTGATTGCATTCTCTCCTGAGTAGTTTGAGGATCCTTGTGAGGATGTTTGTTACTCACACACATGCTCTTACGACTTGCTTACTAGACCAACTCCAGGATGACTCTAGACAAATGCGAAGATAGATAAGAAGTAGCAGGAGCACTGGAGACTGTTGCTGTGTTTCCTCATCTGGCCGGTACCAATTCTGGCAAAGGCTAAGGTAGAGGTTAGGGAGTAAGGAATAGGATGGGTGCCGATCCCGTTGCTAGCTATTTTCTTTATTTAAAATGTTTCAATGGGAAAAGAATGCTGACCTAAAAATCAGTGAGTTCCAGTATTTGTGTTGGGTGAAAGGATGCAAAGTAGATACATATAATACAGTACATTTGAACAATAAACATTTTATGATAAAAAGTACAAACTGAGCATACATAAACAAATATTAAATATTTTCACTGAAAAAGAAGAAACACTAATAATCAATAAATAGATATGGAAGCACCAGACATTGATTTATTGCAACAAGGGCACATCAACAAAATTCCAGTGGGACCACAAAAGAGGGACACATGTCAGCAAAATACTATAGGACCAGATGACGTCACAGGACACAACTAGATCTGGAAAAACTAATGTAGACACAAAATAATAGGTTAGACTTACAAGGTCCTGAAGATGAGCTTGAAGTGTGTGAAAAGGCTGAATGTATTTCTGCAGGGAGTTTTTTTTTTCAGAGATGTATAGAATATGTATGTGCAGGATCATTGATGTAAGTGAGAGTGAATGTGGAAATTGGCGACTTCAGTTTGACTTCATTTCGGATCCTTTGTCTTCCATTTAACCTCGATACTGTAGCCAGAGACACTTTGAGCCATTGACATTGGGTATTAGCAGGCACAGATAGGGATAAGTGGCATCCTTCCACTACCCCTCCCTCACTCCTGTCAGTCCCAACCTCTTCTACCTTCCCCTGGTTCTCCAGTTAGATTATTTTTTAAATTCGGTCAGCACCTGTCACAGTGTCAGGAGCCGGAAATATTTTTTGTAACAAAAGTCTCGGGAGATAGGAGGAGGTAGGCGATGACTAGAATTTGTGAAGGGGTTGTCATGGAACTAACCACAGCCACCTAGAAAGGGCTAGAGTGTTTTTGTGTATCAACTGGCCAAAGGTTAAAGTGATACTAAAATGGCCAAAACATTTGACTGGCTGCATCATAGAAACATAGACTATCAGCAGAAGAAGGCCCACTTGCCCAGCATAGGTAAAAGTGCCAACTTTTGGCACATTAACTAAATACAAACTTGGCATTAGCCCATCCTTACCCTGATCTGTATTCAAGTAAAAAGATAATAGATACTAGGGGCTGAATGACTCAGTTGATATGGATTATGGAATCTTCCACATCCGGAACACTGTGGGTCTTAGTCTCAGTCACAGAGAGCGGTGAAGCAAAACAGAGGACAATGGAGTTTGCCCTTTAAGGGGCAGGCCAGGATGTCCTGGTGCACCCCTTTCCTCCTGTGTAGAATGGCTGTGCTCAGAAGGGGAGAGGGGAAGGAAGGAAGGGGAGGAGGTAAGGGCTAGAACAATGGGCAGGTAACAGGAAGGGGAGGGGGCGAAGAGAGGTACATAAGGGACAGCACAAGGGGGCCTCAGCCACTTTTTGCTGGAGTTTTTGATCTACATTAACTGCAGCATGTCGGATTGGCTAATTCTTTAAGGTTTGTGCACCAGGAGAGTGAGGTAAGAAAACAAACAAGTGATATTGCAGGAAAATATGCGAATTAAAAAAAAAAAAGAGAGAAGGAGAGGAAGAATATATACAGTGTTAAGATAATGCATGTTACAGTATACAGCTGAGAAATATGGGGGATCCTGAGTAGTGATGGGGATTCAGAATGTGGATAAGAAAGCAACCCAGGACCGCATGGGGTGACGTACACGCCTCATGGGGGTCTTTTGTAAAGATTTATTTTCTTTTGATTATTGTGATGCTGAAATTGTAGACCTGGAAAAGCCCCTGAGCAGGGAACACGGGGCATGGCCCCATGCGCAATTTTCTGGGGAGGTGGTAACAAAGCAGGTCCGTGGGTGTGCATTTGGTGGCAAGTTATCCCTTTGTGTGGCTGCATGGTATGAGTAGCGGGCCCAAAAGAGGCTGTTGAGATGGGGGGGTGCGAGAGCGAGTCGAGACTGCGTTGCGTGATGTCACATGCCGTGCGGTGGGCTGTAAAAACCCCTTGTTGTACTCTGGAGCCCTGGTAACTATTTTGATGGCCTGGCTAGGCCTGAAGAGGAATGGGAGGCCTAGAAGAGGCCCTGAAGTTGTGGTCGGTGTAGTGGGCGTCACACGCCATGTGAAGGATTGTAGAAACTCCCTTGTTGCCCTTCCTGGAGCTCTGGTAGCTGTGTGGTGGCCTTTCTGGGCCTGAGGAAGAATGGGAGGCCCAGAAGAGGCCCTGAGCCTATGGGCAGCGTGGCGTGCATCACACGTCGCGGGGGGCGTTGCTGGACAGGCACTTGCCATGGTTTTCCTCAGTTTAAGGTGGTATGGGGAGGTTGTTTGGCTAGGCATTTAGGATTAAGAGGCCTGTAAGATGCTATAAAACCAGGCAGGGCGAGTGTGATCTTGGGACCGCGTGGCGAGCATCTTGGGGCCATTGCTCTTGTGCGCTGGTGGTGGCTTGTCAGGGAGGATTTTAAAGAGGGCCCATTTGGCCGCTCGGTTGCCCGGGATGGAAGGTAGGCCTGAAAGAGGCCCCAACGCATGTACCATGTGGCTCGCGGCACATGCCAGGTGGGGCTGCAGAAGAGAACACTCGCCGGGTTTCTTTTGGTGGCTATGGGGGCGGAGGGAGACATTCTTGGGGCAAAAAAGGAGAGCAGGCCAGGGGAAGAGGCCCTGGGACAAGGGAGAATGAGTAGACAGGGGACCACGCGGCATGACGTCACACGCCGCTGGGGGGTTTGGGACAGAAGCGTGCCCATGCGATAGGGTGATTTCCATGGGTCCGTGGGTCCCTCCTCTTTTTGGGGAGGCATGCTGGGGGGAGAAAATAGGATGCCTGGGAGAGGCCAAGGGCAGAATGAAGGGGATCGCAACCCGGGACCTTGCGGGTGACGTCCCACGTGGGAAGTGGGTCGCATGGGAAGTGGTGCCCTCACTTGTTGGGGGCTGCTTGCGGTTGGGTTTTTTCCCCTCATTTTTGGGCACCATGAGGATAAAGAAGCCGGCACAGACAGGAATAGGAGGGGCAGGGGCCAAATTATTGGACCACGCGGAGCGTCTGCTTCATATAGTAGGGATGCTGATGGTGGGTGCCTTGGTCAGCCCAGGCAGGCGGGGAGGCTGGAAAATGGCAGAAGTTAGAGGGAGGGAGCTTCTGGGGGGGACAGCACAGTGCAGCCTGGCTGAGGCGGCAGGATGCTTTTATAGGCTCAAGGCCCAATTATAAATAAGTGAGGCACTTGAGTGGGAGACGGGGGGGTGCTGGGTTGTTTATAATGCAGCTCGGTAGGGCATGGCTGAGAACAGCCAAGGGACCCGGTGACCTGTCAAGTGGGATGGGGGCCTTCGCGAGTGGCCCCGTCTGTGGTATGGTGGCTGGTGGTGTGAAGGACAGGAGGAAGGCATACAAGGAGATACAGATATACGAATAACCCTGTTTTTCTTTTCCTGTAGTTGTCTTCACAGAGCAAAGATAAGACGGATATGGCACCTAAGAAGAGCAGGCCATCAAAGGAAGATGCTTACACGGCTATAATTGAATTGGCAGAAAAAGCAAACAGAATGTGGGAACTGGGGGAGGGGGAGGAACCAGGGAGACCCAGGAAGAAGAGAAAAGCGGGCCCGGGAAAAGGTGGCAGGGGGAAACGACCAGCCGAAGGGCTACGTAGTCCCACTAGGGTGACACCAGTGATAGCGGGGCCCACCAGGGCGGTTGATCCAGTACCCCTGTGGCCGGTGGACCCGGTGACGCCAGCATCCACCCCAGATCAAGGGGGGGTCTCCCTGGCGGAATCCAGACACGATGCCCAGGATGGCATGTTCCCTCTGCAGACCCCAGTAGCTCACCCTCCACCTCAACTGCAGGGAGAAGCAAGGGGAACTTTGGAGGACTCCAGGCAGTTTGGCCCGGACAAGGTTACAGGTAACACATCCAGTGCAGTGGGTGACAGTATAAAAGAATATATGGGACAAATTGTGGTGGCACTGGGGACAGGAGGGCTGGGGCAGATGGAATCGGCTCTGGTGGAGATTAGGACGGAGAAAGAGGTGCCAGAAAATAATGAAAAGGGAGCGGAAAGAGAAGGGAAAGGTACAACAGAGATAGGTGCGCCTGGGATGAGAATAGGCGAGTATGTGCCACTGGCCTCAAAGGAGAAAATATGGAAAGGGGAATATGAGGATATATTCGCTTTGATGAGCGGGGTGGCAGCAGCCAAATACGAGGAAACCAAGGGAATAGGTAAGAGTGAGATGGCAGCAGTCATAGTGCTGTTAGGGAAAAAAGAGGACGACAAGTTCACAAAAGGAAAGACTGGCATGGGTGGTTCCTAGGTTTTGCCACTTTTTCAATCATCGTTCTGGAAAAGAGGCCGGAACTAGGCATCCCGCTCATTACCTATTCATTGATAATACGGAGAGCAAAAGCAAAGGGCGGGGTAGGGTGGTTATGCTACGATGAATATTTTCGGCAGAGAATGGCAACATTTGGGGACATAAGATGGGACACCAAGCAGATAGATTTGTGGATGGATTATGTAACAGATCAGTCCACACCAGAGGGTGGGTGGGGCAAAAATGGATTTACGCCCCAGAGATGCTGCTAGGCTGATAACAGGGCTTTCTGCTCATGGCCTCAATGTCATTTTTGGCATGCCTGTTCAAAATGCGGAGGAGGGCACCCAGCAAGCAAATGTAGAACAACATGGACCCAGGGAGCACAAGGGCATGGGGGGCAAGGATCAGGCCAACAGTTTTTTCGAGATAGCCAAGGGTTTAAGGGGCAAACATGGAACAAGGGAGGGAGGGGTAGGGGGAATGGGAATAGAGGGAGTCAGAACTACTGAGGAAAGGAAGGTTGGACAAAAAGAGAGGGAAGGGTCAGGGAGGAGGGGTAGGGGGCACAACAGGGAACATTTTGAGATGGCCAGAACCCCCATCAACTTGGAGGCATGGACAGTTTGCCTGGACAGATATCCTGACACAAGCATGCAGGATATGATTTTAAGTGGTTTTAACACAGGGTTTTCATTGCAGTTTAGGGGACCCAGGCAAGTAAGGGAGGCGAGCAACCTGGGGTCAGTAAAAGGAAAAGAGGAAATGTTAAGACAGAAGATTGAGAAAGAAAAGGCAGCAGGTAGAGTAGAGGGCCCATTTAACACCCCCCAATTGCAAAACATGCGGATATCACCATTAGGTTTGGTACCCAAGAAACAAGAAGGGGAATACAGGGTGATCCACCACCTGTCCTATCCGGAAGGGGAGTCGGTGAACGACTTCATCAGTGAGGAACATAGTAAGGTGACATATGCAACACTAAAGGATGCAGTCTGGATAATCTGGGCCACAGAAGACGCATGGATGGCAAAAACGGACATTGAGTCCGCTTTCAGACTGCTTCCGGTCAGGAGGGAGGACTGGGATCTATTGGGTTTTAAATGTAGGGGACAGTATTATTTTGACAAAGCAATGCCAATGGGGTGTTCCACAGCATGTGCTACATTTGAGGCATTCAGCACATGTTTGCAGTGGATATTCCAAGAAAAAATGGGTTATAGGACCGTCATCCATTACCTGGATGACTTTTTTTTCAGTGGGAAGGGCGAAAGGGAGACACAGAGGATACTGGGTAAGTTTCAGGAATTGTGCTGGGAGCTGGGGGTCCCAATGGCACCAGAAAAAACAGAGGGGCCCAGCAGGGTTATGAAACTTCTGGGGATCAAGATAGATGCCCGAGCGAAGTATTTAGACTACCGGACAAAAAAGTAAAGAAGTTGAAGGAACTAATCCAGGTACATACTAGCAGGAGACGAGTACAACTAATGTTGGTGCAGCAGGTACTGGGGCACCTGAACTTCGCATGCAGGGCCATCTGACCAGGAAGGGCATTCACAAGGAGGTTAGCTAGGGCTACAGCAGGGGTCACCAGACCACATCACTGGGTAGATTTGTCAGGGAGGATTTTAAAATCTGGGAAGAATTCCTTAGGGAGCACAATGGATGCTCTTTCTGGCAAGAGGAGTGGCTATACAACATGGACCTCGACCTCTACACAGATGCTGCTGGGGGGCTGGGCATGGGGGGCTACCTGAGGGGTAGATGGTTCGCAGAACCGTGGCCTGCCATTTGGGTGAAGGAAGGGAAGTAAAAATACAACATTACTAGAGATCATGCCCATAGGGCGTGTACCTTGATCTGGGGAGGAATGCAGGATCAGAAAGTGACATTTTAGTGCGATAATAGAGCAGCGGTGGATGTTGAACAACAGGGAGTAGGTCAGGCACAGTCATGCAGGTATTACGACTGTTAGTTTTAAGGGCATTGCAGCTGAACATATCTTTTAGAGCACAACACATAGAAGGGTACACAATCCCTGGCTGACAGCCTTTCCCGTCTGCAGCTGGACCGTTTTCGGAGGTAGGCACCGACAGCGGAAGAAATAAAAACACCCATACCAACGAACATCTGGGACATTAGCAAGAAGGAGCAGAATTGCTGTTTCCCAGCTCATGGGCGCCCCAGACTCTGAGGGCCTATGATGGGGCCTGGCGAGTTTTTCAAACATTCAGGGCAGAGCACCAGATGGAGGTAAGAAAGCCACTCACAGAGGAGCAGTTGGGCATGTTCACCATGGAACAGTGGAAAAAAGGCACAGCCCACACCACTATGGGAGTCTGTTTGGCAGGGATTAGTGTTATCTGCAGTTTAAAGGGGTGGAAGGACCTGACAAAATCATTACTCATCAGAAGAATGATGCAAGGATGGAGCAGGTTGAAACAAGGGCTAGCAGATAATAGAAGGCCGATAGGGGAGCAGTGGCTAATAAGGCTGCAGGACGTGCTCCCGGCAATATGCAGATCAAAGGCTGAGGCCCAACTGTTTCACACAATTTACATGATAATGTTCGCAGGGGCTATGAGAGTAAGCGAGGTGGTAGGCCATGGGAGAGAAGACAAAGAAGAGGGGTTAGAATGAGAGGATGTAAACTGGGGGGTAACAGAGATATAGATCAAGATAAGGAGGTCGAAACGGACCAGATGGGGCATGGTTGCATAGTGACGCTGAAAGGGCAAGCAGAGGGTGCAATATGCCCAGTACAGGCTCTGTGGGCTTTCGCCGCAGGGCATGGGAACGAGATGGGGAAATTATTTGTACATGGTGATGGAAAAAGGGTCACTGGCTACCAAGTCACAGCATTACTCAAAAGGGGCATGCAATTCATGGGGGAAGACCTGGCAAATTACTCATCCCATTCTTTGCAGATTGGGGCTGCCTCACAGTGGGCAACAGCAGGGGAGACGGTGCACAGGTTATTAGAAAAGGGACGCTGGCGATCGGCCAGTTATAAAAGATACATTCGACCATTGAAGTAAAAAAGGAAAAAAATATTTTGTTTGGAGGTGATGCTCCTGGGTGGTGGAGCTGCAGTACTGGGGAGGATGTGAAAAAAAAAAGGGGGATAATGAGGAGGGAAATATACGGTGACACTATGAGCATGTGTAAAATAATGAATTTTGCTTGAACCCCATAGGTAAAGGGAGGAGCACGGAAGTTTGGATCTCACGGCCATTCCTATATTTATTGGGCTGGAAAAGAGCAGAGAAGAGGCTGGGGAAGACAGCTGTACCAGGATGCAAGACAGTGTAGGTTGGTCTGGCAGGGCATACTGGGGATGAGATGGGCACAGCTGCTTCCAACCTTAAAAGAACTCAAGGGACAGCGACCCAGTCTGAACCTCATTATTATACATCTAGGGGGCAACAACCTGGCCGGCAGACCCTGGGTAGACACATACTTACAAATAAAAAAGGATTTAGGGGGCAATACGATGGTGGTGGCCACCGGTGTGCATCGCCCGGTCAGACATGATACCACGGAGGGTGTAGAGGCAGGAGCACAGCCACAGAGCGGTAGAGAGGGCTAGGAGGAAAATGAATAGGAGAGTTGGGACGTTGGTAAGGCAGATGGGAAGACAGGTGATAGCTGAGTGGGGTAGAAGAATGGGTAGCAGATTTCTACAGGGCAGATGGTGTGCACCTGTCGGACCTAGCCATAGATATGTTTAATAGAGAAGTATGGACTTTGTAGAAGCATGGAGAAAACATGCAAAAAATGGAATATAAAAAAAGAAAGGGGAGGAAAGCAAGAAGGAATAAAAAGGATATTCCCTGAGGTAAGGAATTTGGTACCCTAAGTATGGGAAGCCAGCCATCTAATGCAAGCTGGAGACTGGCTAGTGGGGAAAGGGGTGGGAGAGAGGAGAGACAAAAAGGAATAACACAAGAAGAGGAAGAAGATGAAGGAGAAAGCGGTCTCGGTTTTCACCGTTACCTAATGGAAAAGGAGAAGAAGAAGGCACCCAGGTTTTCACCTGGGGGAAGGATAATCAGAGATTGATATGTGGATGGAAATAAAATAAATTTGGGAAAATGATAATAAAGAAATGGAAATGGAATATGGAATTATGAATATAAATAAATTAATTGCCAATCTGAGCACAACAACAAACAATGGTCTCTGTCTTTTGTGAGGGAAAAGGGGGGAATCCGGGGCAATGGAGTTTGCCCTATAAGGGGCAGACCAGGTTGTCCTGGTGCACCCCTTCCCTCCTGCATAGAATGGTTGTGCTCAGAAGGGATGGGGGGAAGGAAGGGGAGGGGCTAAGGGCTAGAACAATGGGCAGGTAGCAGGAAAGGGAGGGGCGAAGGGAGGTACATAAGGGACAGCACAAGGGGGCCTCGGCCACTTTTTGCTGGAGTTTTTGATCCCTTCCACCCATCCTACTATGCAGAGCAAGAGGGGAAGACAGTCAAGATGGGACTGTATGGTGGGCCTGTGAGGATGGATGACAGACAGGTCCGGTCGGACAGTTTGGACTGCCAAAGGTGGATGGCATGTGATAATATGGTTATGGACTGCCAAAAGTGGATGGCAGGAGAAGAAGGGGGATAAAGGAGGGGAGTAGGGGATGGGGGAACAAAAAAGGAATAACACAAGAAGAGGAAGAAGATGAAGGAGAAAGCGGTCTCAGTTTGCACCGTTACCTAACGGAAAAGGAGAAGAAGAAGGATGGAAATAAAAGAAATTTTGGAAAATGATAATAAAGAAATGGAAATGGAATATGGAATTATGAATATAAATAAATTGCCAATCTTTTGTGAGGGAAAAGGGGGGAATCCTGTACAAACAATCAGCTCACTGTGACGCTTTTTGTGCTGTTTAGCCTATTAGTCACAGTCAAAGGCCCCCCAACTAAGCTGCAGGGTGAATTTGGTTGCCAGATGTTGGTCATACAAAAAGGCTGCATAACATAGAGCCAGTCTTTGTGCATATGGGTGGTGCCACTGGGAAGTTGCTCTTTACCCCACCCTTTCTGTATTGTTTTGGCTCCCTCTGTACCAGGTAAGCCAGATGTATGATAGCTCACTGGCTTCATCCCTGGCAATCGAGTAGCCTCCATCCGCAATCCAATTCCTTCTAATTCCCTGGCGTGTATTATGACCGTTCCCAGCAGAGGTGTAATGAATTGGCATACTGACCACTGCATCCACCTCTGAAACACTTCCTCAGTTTAACCTGAGTGATCCTGTTGCAGCACTCTGATCCCCAGAACACCTACGTGTTGAAGGTCATGTAATAAAATTTGGGATGGCTGCCATGCTCTGTGAATATCATCTCAGCAGCAGGAGTATCAGGTGGAACCAAGCCAGCCTGTTTTTGCTTCTGTGTGCATAAATATCACAAAAGGAGTCTAAAGACATACATTTGTGGTTTACAGTCTGAGTGTCTCTACTGGTGTTCCTGTGGCTGATGTTGCCAGTGACTGGGCTGCCACATTGCCTCACACAGCTCACACAGAGCTGTCTGTGAGTATCATCCCCTGCACCATTCCATACTGTGTTCACATGCTCTTTTGCAACTGAGCTGGGAAGGGTTGCGACTCCTGTTAGTTCAATGGGATTGAAAGTCAGACTCATGACATGTGCTACTATTAAATGATCACAGAAACAACTGCATTTAAAAATATTAGGTAGCAGCCAGTTAGAACTCAGAATTTGTCTGTTTTTGGGTAACGTACTGCATGAGGGTGGGCTCAGCTGGACTATATAGCCTAAGTATCTGAGGAACTAAGGGACCTTCTTCTGGTATCTGAAATCTTGACATTGCATAGAGAGACTAAGTGTGTTGCTATACAATGCCCATCATCCGTTAAGCAGAACATTTTGCATGTTAAGTGCTACTTGAAAGTCATGGATGAACATATAATTAGTATGTGATGATTTCTTTTATACGTTGGAGATTTGTGATAACTTATAAACCTTAAGCTCGAGAAGTTTATGCACTGTAAGTCATTACATACCAAGGCTGTGTAAAAAAAAATTCTTGATTACTTCCTACTTTTTGTTTTTTTATAATTGGTGGCTTTATTCGGTAAAGGAAACCATGTGTCCTTGCCTGCCCCTTACTGCCTCTCGAAAAGACTGCTTCACTTAGCAGTATCTCACGGCACAAAGTACTATAGAAAAAAATAGCTGGTTGATCCAGCCATGTTTTGTTTATTTGCAATACCTGATTAAACTAAAAGTCAAACCGTATGCACTGCTTTTCTGGTTTAGCTAAATGGTTGATAGAGAAGTAAGTGGTTCTGCATTTGTTTTAATCAGACAACACAAATAAACTAAGCAGGACAGACTCATTATATCGAAATCTTTTTATTGTTGTGTTCTCAGTTAAAATATTTGGTAACTAGGGGGTGGGGGCATGCTGACCATTGTGAATACTGTGATGTGAAATGCTTTAATGCATGATTGTGACATCACAACCATGTATTACAGCATTTGAAGAGCACTGGTTTTAGGTTAACATAGTGGGCCACCAGTAAGTGTAGTAACATATCTCATAGACTGTAAACCCGGAATATAGGATGACATGTAATGACTTCAGACATATTCTGAATTGTCCAGGTTTGCTGTGGTATGCTAATTTTCACAGCAAGAGCCATGTTTTGAAAGTCAAATGCATCTTTTGCTGTATTGGCTTAAATGAAATGTCCTTAAAGCTAGGACACTTAAGGACTTCAAGCACTTCCTCTTTATGTCTGTTCAGCAAATTGGTGCTTGTCTTTCAATGTGTTTTACAGTTTCTGTTAGTTAATTTTTTTTCCTGTGGAGTCTGCCAGTGTGTAATTGGGACTCATTTCCATTTTAACAAACTACTGACATTTTTAAGGGAAATGCATTGTTTGGATATAATTTGGACTAACGTTTAATATTTTCAATATTTCTCTTCCTTCTTCTTCACTACTGAGGGCAGTTGCATTAATTTGCCCCTGTTGTGTATAACCCATGAAATCAGAATCTTATATTTGTGACATCACAATCTGTCAACAGGGAGATATTTATGCTATCACAAGCAGATGATAATAACTTTAGGTGGAATATAAAGCAAGCAGCTTAGAGGAAAGCAATTCTGAGGGAGAAATTTAATAGAAGTGTACAGTAGCCAAACATTATGCTTTCGCCTGGGTTCACAAAATGTGGAAACATTTTCAAGAAATTTCCACTTTTTGTGGAATTGTGTGAAGATGAAGAGCATACATTTTCTCCCCAAACCCACTAAACACTGTATCATGCCCCCCCCGCCCCTCACTAATCAGTGGTGTAGCTAGGAAAATAAAATTTGTAAGCTAGAACAGTTCGATGCCTTTTAGCCACCTCCCTTCCCAATTGTAGACATGTCCAAATTTGTTCAGTTACCCTGACCCCTTGTACATGCCATATTATATTTCAGGAACTGTATAATAAAAACAAGAAATATAGCATTTAGCAATATGTTTAATTCAAACAGAGTACAACATTCATGTCATAACACCAGTGGGGGGATTATCCAACAGTAGGAGTAACCAAAATCAATGGTCGTGGACCAGAAGGAATTGGTGGAGTACTACAGAGAGCCATAACTAGCACAGCCTCTGTGCTATGTTAGTTACGCTATTTTGGGTTAGAGTATGGTGGTTGTGATTTTTTTTATCAGTCTGTTCGAACTGGGGGCTGTACCCCATCCCATTTTTTTTTGTTTGTTTTTTGTTTGTTTAAAGTGGATCTCTCATCTTCCCCACAGTAATGTTGTGGGTTGTAGAAGTCCTGATTAAACAGACAGTTCCATAGTAGGTGGCAACTAGACCAGCAACTGCCGAGCTGCAATACAATTTCTGCAAACAGTCAAACCACAGTAGAGCTCAGGTTGACCCAAAATCAAAAAAACCTTTACACACCAAGGTGTCTGATTCAAAATTGTACTTCTTTATTCAATAAAAGGAGCCACCACCTTGTACCACCAAATGTTTTCGAACACTGGCTGTGTTCTTTCTCAATGCATGACTACAACTGAAACATGCCATTTAAAGTAAAGGTGTAAGTTCCACTTAGTAAGACTTTGGGCTTCACAGCCCGCTACCCTAGGGCAGCGATAGCCCCTCTGTGCCAACAGTAAAACTTTTAATATGCTCTGTAAGGTTTGTGAAGGGATCGTAAGTCTGGCTGAGCTGCCAGCCAGCCGATCCCTTCCCACTTCCTAGTCTGCCTGCTTCACCCCTTCGCTCCTCTGTATCGTGACGTTTAGTCAGGGAGAGCGCGAGGACGTACCCCATACAAGTATATGGGGCTAATTTTCTGAACGATTTTACCAACTTTAGACTGCCTGTTAAGAAAATTGAAAGCCACTCCTTGACTAATAAGGTTCCTATTAGTCGAGCGGTGGCTTTCATTTTTCCTAATAGGCAGTCTAAAGTATGTAAAATCATTCAGAAAATTAGCTCCATCTGCTTGTATGGAGTGTGTGCCTGCACTCTCCCTGGCTAAACGCCATGATACGGAGGAGCGGGGGTGAGCGGGCAGACTAGGAAGTGGGAAGGGATCAGCTGGCTGGCAGCTCAGCCAGACTTATGATCCCTTCACAAACCTTACAGAGCATATTAAAAGTTTTACTGTTGGCACAGAGGGGCTAATGCTGCCCCAGGGTAGCGGGCTGTGAAGCCCACAATGTAATCTTACAGTTTTACTTCAAGTACTTTGAAATGTAATGTGACAGTGCTTTACATACTTGACTACAGTTCCATTGCTAGCAAACCAAACCCAGTAATAAACCTTCACATATACAGATTTAAAAACTTCAGTCCACATAAATACAGAAATATATAAAAATATAATAATTATATGATTATAATATCATGAACTAGAAAAAAATGTGGGGGAGAGGACAAAAAGGGAAAAAATGTAGGTGAACTACTTTTTGCGAGTAAAAGGTATGGCCATGGGGGCAATGTTTGCTCCAACCTACGCTAATATATACCTAGCCAAATAGAAACAGGAGACAATAAGAAATCGGACAAACAATATATTTTATGAACATTTGGACCTTTCTAGTAGATACATTGATGATTTACTGATTTACTGTTACGTAGAAACATAGAAGTTGATGGCAGATAAGGACCGCAAGGCCCATCCAGTCTGCCCATTTCTTTTTCTACCTTATGAATGTGCCATCGGCCTTTGCTCTGTCAATGGCCTATCTGTTCATACCCATCTGTATTGCTCCCTTATGCCTATCCCATGCCTGTTTGAAGCCCTACTCTGTATTCATATCCACCACTTCCTGAGGTAGGCCATTCCATGCATCCACCACCCTTTCTGTGAAAAAGAACTTCCTCACATTACCCCTTAATTGGCCTCCCTGTAATCTCATGCTGTGTCCTCTTGTCCTGCTATTTTTCTTATATTGAAACATGTTAGACTCTTTCACCTTGTTAATGCCCTTAAGGTGTTTGAATGTTTCAGTCATATCACCTCTCTCCGCCCTTTGCTCCATTAATCTGTCCTCATATGTTTTCTGATGCAGTCCTTGTACTATTTTGGTTGCCCTTCTCTGGACTGCCTTAATTTTGTTAATATCCTTGTAAAGGAGTGGCCTCAGTACTGCAGTACTCCAGATGGGAGCTTAACCAGTGTCTTGTAAAGAGGATTATTACTCCCTCTTATGACTTGTGATACCCTACTAATACACCCTAACACCCCTAGCCTTACCAATGTCTTTAGAGGCCTGCTTGGATGATTTCAGGTCACCTGTGATGATGATACCCAAGTATCTTTCTTCTCTTGTGACTGCCAACAACTCCCTCCCAGCCTATAGGTGGCTTAAGGGTTTCTCTTCCCTATGTGCATGATCTTGCATCTCTTTGCATTAAATCCCAGTTGCCACTCTTCTGACCATTTTGCCAGTTTATCCAGATCTCTTCTCATTCTGCCCACCCATCTGGATCATCTACTCTGTTGAAGATGTTGGTGTCATCTGCAGACAGACAAACCTTACTCTCCAGTCCATCTGCAATGTCACCGATGAAGATATTGAAGAGGACTGGCCCCAGAACTAATCCCCTGAGGTACCCCACTTGTGACTTGTATCTCTTCTGACTGAATACCATTTACCACCACTCTCTGTTTTCTGCCCATCAACCAGTTTGCCACCCAGTTAACCAACTTCTCACCCACCCCAAGCCTATCCATCTTATTAATCAGTCTTCTATGTGGAACAATTAAAGCTTTGCTGCAGTCAAGGTAGGTGACATCAACTGCTCCCCCTTGGTCCACCACTCTGGTTACCCAGTCAAAGAAATCTATGAGATTAGTTTGACAGGACCTTCCTTTTGTAAACTCATGCTGTCTTGGATCCTGTGCTCCTATGGATTGTGTTGGCTGTGTATCCATGGCACTCCGGACATTACCTCATGGGTTTTAGCCCACTTGATAGGCTATAGATGCACATGTGACCTAGTATCAGGTAGAAGACTTGGTTTGCTGGCCAAGGCACCTAGCTTCACCTGAGCTCTTTCCTTCTAAGACTGCTTGAAAGGCAGAGTAGAGAAACTTACCAGAGCAAGGGAGAAGGATTAAGACTTAGTTTGGCTAAGCAGATTTACTGTGTGGTGGTGTTTTATTTTTTACTACAGGGATTGCTACTGTTTGTTGTTAACATTTCATTGCTTTATTTTTCTCTGATTCAAATTGTTGTTGCTGGTATACCTTCTTCTGCATTATTACAAGGTGTGCCTACAGGTGTGTGCTAACAGATTACTGCTGTAATCTTCTGATTCAAATTGACTTTTGCAAGGTATATCTTCTGTTACTGCTTTATTTTCTCTGGAGCAAAGTGTTTCTAGGGTATATCTTCTCTGAAATTATTACAGGTGGTGCTTACAGGTTTTACAGTTTTATCTAACATTAGGATAAGCTTTCAGGGTTACTGCATTTGTTGTTGACTGATTGTTTCTGCTCTACCTCCTTGTTCTTTCGTCCGTGGTTCTTCTTTTTAGGCAGAAGGGCCCAGCCACCACCCCATCCCCAACCACCCCACGCACACTCCTTTATAGGGTACCACAGTTGTGACATTTCCTGTGACAGAGCAGGAAGGGGCGGATCAGTGGGGCCTCCACAAGGTGATCTCATTTACAAGGCACTAGTAATTTAACTTGTTATAACAAGTTAAACAAAGCACAATTAAACCATTACTTGCATTTTTTTTTTTTCCTTCTAATTACTCTGACTAGGTTACAAACCCAGCAACTTATTTGTAATGGATTTCATTAACTGCAGGTACTGTGGAACAATTTTCAGAAGGACAGTCTTACAGGATTTAGGACACTGTCCTACATGCTGGGCCTTGGAGATCTTAGGTCTCAGCTCGGCAGCATGGGCAGAGATTGCACACCTCAAATTTCATATTGAAGAGGAAATACATTATAAGAACCACCCGCCATTTCCCCAGCATCCAACAGAAAAACCTCTGACCGCAGAGGGTAGTTGGTCCAGGAGGTTGGCAGGTGGTTAGAGGAGCAAATCAGGTGCCCCATCACTCTGCTCTCCAACACATTACCTCCAAAACCATATAAACACTACTAAAACAGGTATCTGCCTCTATCTCTGAAATCAAATAAAGAGGCAGAAGACACTGCAGAGCAGGACACTGCGGCACAGGAGCTGGCACAACAATACTCACCCAAATCAGGAACCAAAACTAAACAAGCACAAAGGAAATCCAAAAACTTCTGATCATAGGAGACTCCATGATCTGGGAGTTGATACCCATCTCCAGCCAGGGTGATGGTCAGATGTCTCCCAGGTACATCAGCATGGAGAGACACTGACCGCATTATAAAATTGTTCACAAAGCAGGAGAAAACATTGATGTCCTAGTACACATAGGGACTAATCGATCTCAGCAGCCGGTCAGTTGTGGAGACCAAGGAACACCTGACTAGGCTGGGTGACAAACTATCATCTATTTCGTCGGCATCTCCTTCTCTGAGATCCTGCCAGTCTGGGAGAAGGGAGCAGATGGACGGAAGGTCAGAGAAGGGAGATAGGGGAGCCAAACACGTGGCTCAAGGACTGGTGCCAGAAAAAAGGACACAGATTTGTAGGGAACTGGCAACAGTTCTGGGAGCGAAAGTTCTTTAAATTTGATGGACTGCATCTGACTAAAGAGGAGTCAGTGCATTGGGGCAGAAGTTTGACGTCTTTGCAGAATATTTAAACTAGCAAATGGGGAGAGGGCAGCACCCATCGCCGAATGGAAGAACACCCTCCCCTCAGCTAGTGGTCAAACAGGAATTCAGCGTGTTTGCTGCTCATTTGCATCACCAGGTAAGAAAAAGGTTTGTCTCCCATACGATGCACAGGGTAATGCCAAACTTCACCCAACAACTAACACACCAAAATCTGGCCAATGGAAAATCATGTACACAATGCTCACAGCCTGGGAAATAAGATCCCAGACCTGCAGGCAATAATGTCAGAGGCTAAACTGGACATAGTAGCAACTAGTGAGACGTGGTTTACAGTAACCACACTGGGAGACTTCAGTACCTGGCTATGTATTGTTCAGAAGAGACCGAGGTGCAAAAGGGGGAGGAGGGCCCTGTATGTTAATGAAAATATCAAAGCTACAGAAATTCAGAATACACATAATGAGCCAGAAGAACTGTGGGTCACCCTGGAAACAGGAAATGGGACAGCCATAAGAACTGGGGTTGTCTACAGGCCCCCAGACCAGAGGGAGGACATAGACACATTACTGTTAGAGGATATACAAAACATGACAGCTAAAGGGGAGGTTCTGATAATGGGAGACTTCAACATGCCAGATACAGATTGGTCAATACCAGCAGGAACATCGGCCAGAACTAGACACATAGTGGATTCCTGCAGGGGAGGGCCTCCAAACAACTGGTACAGCAACCCACAAGAGACAGGGCTATCCTAGATCTAGTACTGACTAACAAAGAAGGGATCACAGATCTCCAGGTAGAAGGTCCCTGGGGGCCAGTGACCATCACATGGTATGGTTCAATTTGGCTACTACATCTAAATCATCCCATTCAAGGCAAAAATATGGGACTTCAGAGGAGCTGACTTTGATAAGATGGCCAACAGAGTTAAGCTAGCTCTGGCAAAAAAGAAACACAGGTGAGGAGGTACAGGCAAAGTGGGCAAGCATTAAGGATACAATACTTGAAGCAACATCCCATTGTGTTAGACAGAAAAGGAAGTGTAAAGAAGAAGGAAACCACTTTGGTTCTCAAATACAGTAGCAGAAAAGGTCAGAGCCAAAAGGCTGGCCTTCAGAAAATATAAGGGAACACAGCGGATGAAGATAGGGAGGCATACCAAACTGCCCTAAGGGAAGCAGGTAAGGCAGTAAGGCAGGCAAAGTCCCAAACTGAGGAAACACTAGCACGGACAGTAAAGAAGGTGACAAGACTTTCTATAGATACATTAGTGAAAGGAGAAAGTCCAGAGGGGTATTGCTAAGCTTAATGGAGAAAAGGGAGCATGTGAGGAGGAGGACCCTGTAAAGGCATCTATCCAATAGATACTTTGCTCAGTATTTACTGAAGAGAAGGTAGGGCAGGGCCCACAGCTCAGCATCATGGACACAGGGGAGGGAGGTGAGCACTACCTTCACAAAAGAAAGGGTCCTACAAGAGCTTGCTAAGCTCCAGGGTGGATAAGGCAATGGGACCTGATGGCATACATCCCAGGGTACTTAAGGAGCTAAAGGAGGAACTAGCAGAGCCTTTAGCAGAATTGTTTAGTGAGTCTCTGAGCACAGGAGAGGTCCCAGAAGACTGGAGAAGGGCTCATGTGATCCCACTCCACAAGAGTGGTAGCAGGAGGAGGCGGGAACTACAGACCGGTCAGTCTTACCTCAGTAGTGGGCAAGATTATGGAGGCACTCTTAAGGAAAGGATAGTGCAACACCTGGAATCCATAGGGGCACAGGATCCAAGACAGCATGGGTTTACAAAGGAAGGTCCTGTCAAACTAATCTCATAGATTTCTTTGATTGGGTAACCAGAGTGGTGGACCAAGGGAGCAGTTGATGTAGCCCTACCTTGACTTCAGCAAAGCTTTTGACACTGTTCCACATAGAAGATTGATAAATAAGCTAGGTAGGCTCGGGTGGGTCAGAAGTTGGTCAACTGGGTGGCAAACTGGTTGACTGGCAGAAACAGAGAGTGGTGGTAAATGGTATACAGTCAGAAGAGATGCAAGTCACAAGTGGGGTACTCAGGATCAGTCCTGGGGCCAGTCCTATTCAACATCTTCATTAGTGACCTCGAAGATGGACTAGAGGGTAAGGCTTGTCTGTTTGCAGATGACACCAAGATCTGCAACAGAGTAGATGATCCAGATGGGTGGGCAGAATGAGAAGAGATCTGGATAAACTAGCAGAATGGTCAGAAGAGTGGCAACTGGATTTAATGCAAAGAAGTGCAAAATCATGCACATAGGGAAGAGAAACCCTGAAGCCACTTATAGGCTGGGAGGAGTTGCTAGCAGTCAAAAGGAAGAAAGAGACTTGGGCATCATCATCACTGATGACCTAAAATCATCCAAGCAGACCCTAAAGCAGTAGGTAAGGCTGAGGGGTGTTAGGTGTATTAGTAGGGGTATCACAAGTCGTGAAGAGAGAGGTAATAATCCTCTGTACAAGACATTGGTTAGGCCCCATCTGGTACTAGTGCAGTATTGGAGGCCACACCTTCACAAGGACATTAACCAAATTGAGGCAGTCCAGAGAAGGGCAACCAAAATGGTGCAGGGACTGCATCAGAAGACATATGAGGACAGATTAACGGAGCTCAATATGTATACCCTTGAGCAAAGGAGGGAGAGAGGTGATATGATCGAGACATTTAAACACCTTAAGGGCATAAACAAGGTGAAAGAGTCTAACATGTTTAAATATAAGAAAAATAGCAGGACAAGAGGACACAGCATGAGATTAGAGGGAGGCCGATTAAGGGAATGTGAGAATTCTTTTCACAGAAAGGGTGGTAGATGCATGGAATGGCTACCACAAGAAGTGGTGGCTATGAATACAGTGCAGGGCTTCAAACAGGCATGGGATAGGCATAAGGGAGCAATACAAATGACTATGAATAGATAGGTCACTGACAGAGCAAAGGCCGATGGCACATTTATAAGGTAGAAAAAGAAATGGGCAGACTGGATGGGCCTTGCTGTCCTTATCTGCCGTCAACTTCTATGTTTCTATGTTTCTATCAAATTTCAGAGTATACCTTGGTCCCAGGAGTCCCTACTCTCCACTTCTCTTGTGCATCGGAAAGGCTAGCATACAGGGGTCCCTGCTTAGAAATCTGGAATCAAGGTAAGTCACCAAAGAGTTGTTACTTTTTGATTTAAAGGAGTTTCATTTCAGGAGATGAGTTACCCCACAAGAAAGATCTTAGCCTGGAGTTTGTTGCTTGGCCGGTTTGTCTGCAGTGGAGTTTAAAAGACAGCAGAATCCTTAAAAGGATTTTCTAAAATGGCTAACTATTTTATAATGTTGCTACAATCTGGTCAGACTACTCTTAGTAATTAGAGAATCCAATTGCTGATTTCTTGTTGCACCCTCCTTGAAAGAGCTCACTTTGGTGCTGGTTTATATGTAACCCATAGGTGGCGCTATCCCAAGGGCCACTACCCTGCCTGTTAGCTAGTAGCAGGTTAAGGGGCCTGAGTTCTGAAATGGGTGCCTCCACCAGGGTTGGTAGTGGTCAAGCTAACCTGGGCACAGCCCTCCAGGACACTGTAACCCCCCCCTTTCCTTACTAGTGGCCGGAACAATACACAATAATCACTTTCACAATACCCCTGATACACCACACAAGTACCCACACTGTTTGCACTTACCACCAGGGCTTTCCTCTGGATCGACCCTGGGGACCCCTGTAAAACAAGGTTATATGCAGTAAGTAACAGCAGTATAGTACTCTTGCACAAACTGGAACCACAATCAGGGTAAATGCAAAAAAAGTTAGATCTGATTTATTTAAGGGACTTAAACAAGGGAGAGGTGTAATCAGGTGCTGTATCAATCAAACAGTTATGCATGCACTTCAGGGTCCATATACAGTCACACACTCTGGGTACCCAGATGGAGAACGGTGGGCTAGCCAGGAACATTGCAGCTGGTTGGGGTCCTGTGATGCAAGAAAACAACATGCACCACACACACTAATTGTAATCCGAGCCAGAGGGCTCAGTTTGTGAAAAGAACAACAAGACATTCAGATGCAACACTTTTAGATTAGGCTGTTGTTGCAGAGAGCTACCCTGATAATTACTCATGACACCCAAGACTGGAAAGGTGGGACGAAAATTGAGACTGCAGGTGGTTGATCTGGAGTGCCAGGAGAAGCAGGGCCCACATGATTCACTGAGGCATTGTTCCTATTCAAGCATGGAGCAGGGGGCTGATCCCCAGGCAGGTCTCTCGTCAATGGCTTTCTCTGTGCAGCGGATAGTCTGACTGGGCCATTGTGGCAAGCCCAGGCCAGATGGAGTCCATTTTGGGCTGGACACAGCTTCCAGTAAGCAGAACACAGTTCACACATTGGGGAACCAAATCACGACCCACTAACAACTCACAACACATTTACACGTAAAGAAATTCTACTGTACCAGGCATACCGCTCTCCGGTCACGCTCGCAAAGTCTCTGCACAAACCGGGGATTCAAAAGCAGCTGGAAATCCTGATGGGCCAATCGCATTCAGCAAAATCTTCGGTCTTCTTCAGGTATGAGCCTGGTAAAAAATCAGTGGCTTACTTCGTTCTCCCAAACTCGGATTTAGTCCGAAATAATTCTCTTCTCTCCCTCTCAGGGGCAGTAGGCTGACATGCAGGCCACAACTCAGGCCTTTCCACAGTTCTCCTGTGCAAAACTACTCAGATGGCTACTTGACTGTCTCAAGCAGTTGATTCTTCAGCTCCCAACTTAGACCTGACTCAACTGCCAGCAACCCTGGGACTTTCCCCAGAATCTAAAAGGTTCGGTTGGCTGATCTGTCTGTCAGTCACAACAAAGGCTCCCCCTTCAGGTGCAAAAAGGCACCACAAGCCCAAATCTACAATTCCTACCGATTTTGACTCCAGACAGTTCCTGTAGTTGGGCTCCATTTTAGGTCCCACCAGTAATGATTGGTCCAATTTGGCCATCCAGGACCAAGATAGTGGAGATAAACTAAAAAGTCCTTGATGCAAAGAAGGCAGGTTAGGCAACCTACATTATCATTATCACTCTAAATGATTTTCAGCAAATAGTTACATCTTGCAACAGAGCTCCCTCTCAGATTACTTAAGACTGCAATCCAGACAGCTCTTAAAGAGACAGTACACAGAGGCTATACAGGCACTCTCTGGCAATCACATTTAAACTGCTAAAACACAGGACACCCATCTGGTAGTGAGCATTTAGGCAAGCTCAAGGAAGACTTTTTGGGAACCCCAGTTTGTAGGTGGGTTACAGCCTTCCCTGCCTGGAGAAAACTTGGCGTTCATGTCAAGTCTGTACCATCACAATATTGCAAATGCAAACTATACAAGACATTTATACCATTAGCATGTTATGCAAGTGACATCTGATGCATCAGTCAACATAAACTCATACCTTTTATTATACATATTCTCTACACTTCATAATACTATATCCATTCTGACAATACATCATTCAAATATTTTACACAGGTAATTTTACACATTACTATGCTGAATCATGTAACAACTTCTTGCACATTGAACAATGTAAGAGGGGGCCCTTCCCTATCCGCTAACTTGGGGCTATATGGTGCAGGGGTACCTCACCTAGAAAGCAGAACAATAAACCTGGAATTGGCACTTAGGCTCAGTCTAGGCAGTGAGCTCTGAGAAACATAAACCCCTTTGTGGACCACATTGAAAGGCAAATCCACTGGCCTCCCGGGAGAAGCATAACTGATGCATACTACTGGCTTGATAGCTCGGCCAGTCTTTCTGAAGGGACAACTGCAGTCTCTGTACTCTCAGCACTGGTCTGGGGACTCTCGTCACTTGTGAGGGGTGCCTCTGCCTGTATGGGAACGTCCAAACTTGGGGCACTATCGGCTCCTTGCTCTGCAGGCTCTGTTTCTACAACACTTGACTCATTTTGCGAATGCTCAGGCACAATCAAACTTTGAGGCACTGAAGGGGGTTTGTCTGCACTCTCATGGTGTTCTTCAAATTCTGGTATGTCACCAGAAAGGCTCAAACCATCAGCCTCTCCTTTAAGCAAATCATACAGTTCCACAATACACAGACAATCAGCATCTTCAGATGTGATACTTTGCACTTCACTTTCAGGGAGCATTGGCTTCAAAGATGAAACTGGGGGGTTAGACAGTCCAGAAGGCCCAGTTCAATCCTCGCAATTAGTCATAGGATTTCCTCGAAACAACTGACTCAGTTCATAGGAGGGGTAATAGGCTTTGCACATTCACTTTCATCTGAGGTGGACTGACGGTCACTATCACTCCGGACCTGCTGCGGTGGAAACCTTGAACTTGTAACCGCTGGGGTAGATTGACTCTGTCTCTTTCTTGCTGCAGCAATAGTCACCGGTCCAGGGGAATCAATCTCTGATTGTTCAGCCTCAGTTATGACTTGGCCAATAGGTAGCAAGTGGTTACGGTGCGTGGTCTTGACAGCTTTGGAGTTGTTCTCTGGGCGCACCTTGTACACAGGTATATCATCCAACTTTCCAACTACTACATGGGGAAGATGGTTCCACCGATCAGCAATTTTGTGTTTACCATGCAGTCCCAAATGCGTAACAACACACGGTCTCCAGGTTGAAGATCTTGAGCCTTTACTTTTTCATCATGCCCCTCTTTGTTGGCTAGATTTCTCTTGGCGGCCATTGTCTGGGTCAGTTGATAGGCATGGGTCAATTGAGCTTTCAGTTTTGTACATATTGCAAGTAGGTTTCGCTCGGACCCCATCTGGTGAGACACCAAAACAGACATCAGCTAGCAGCTGGGCCTCTCCCGAACATGAGGCAGTAGGGGAGAACCAGTAGCAATTTTCGATGCAATTGTATGCATGTACCAAGGTGCTAATCTGCTGGCTCCATTTATGCTTGTCTTTTGGGTGGAGGGTACCCAGCATGTCTAGAAAGGTGCGTTAAACGTTCTGGTTGAGGGTCTCCTGTGAGTAATGGGGTGGTTCTTGACTGTCGCACCCCCCCATAGAGAGAGAGAGAGAGAGCATTTCTTTGATTAGTCGACTCACAAAGTCTCTTCCCTGCTCAGAGTGGATCCGCTGGGGGGCACCATAGCGGATACAGAAATTTTCCACTAGCACCTTGGCCACGGTAGATGCCTTTTGATCTTTGGTGGGGAAAGCTTGTGCATACTGTGTGAAATGATCTGTAACCACTTACACATTCCGCTGATCAGGTTCTAAACACAAGAAGTCTGTGCAGACTAGTTCCATGGGGGTGCTGGTAGTAATATTAACAAGAGGGGGGGCAGCACTCTGAGGCAGGGCTTTTCTTTGCAGGCAGTGACTACAAGTCTTTACATGGTGCTCAACATTAGTCTCAATTTTGGGCAAGTAGAAGTGAGATCATACCAGGTCAAGGGTTCTGTCAATACTGAGGTGCCCCATGTGATTGTGGAGGGACCTCAGTACCAAATCTTTAAAGGCCATGGGCAGGACCAGTTGTTGCTTGTCTACATGACACTACAGTCTACTGTCTCTCTATACAACAACTGATTGAGCAACTTCAATCTGGGGCCTTCTTTAAACAATAAAGCAGTTCACAAGTCAGTGGAATGCAACTTGACACATCTTTCCCCACACGCAGGGCATCAAGTGCTGGCTGAATCATAGGATCTTGGGATTGAGCCCACTGAGTGTTGTCATTGAGGTAGTGCACCAATATCTAGAGCAGAGAAGTGGCAATAAGCAGCTGGTATACAGGTGTCAGAAGGGCCCGAGCAATGTATTAAGCAGTCCACTGTGTCTGCATATATATGTTCATCTCTATCAAACTTTTGGCACAAAGTTCGAATGTCTGGTTCAGACAGCCTGCCCAATCACTCTTGGAAGTGGGCCTACATGCTAGGGTGTCAGCATCAGTATGGTTCAGGCCTGGCATGTATTCAACAGCATAATCATAGGTTGATAATGCAGAAAGCCACTGGTGCCCAGTGGTATCTAACAACTGAAGTCTATACATAGGTCAATGGATTATTGTCAGTCTTCACCAGTATCTTTGCCCCATAGAGGTATTCATGAAACTGGTCAACGACACCATTTTAGCATCAAGGAACTCCAACTTATGCACAGGGTAGTTTCATTCGGTTGGGGTCAAGCTCCTGTTGGTGAAAGCTACTGGTCTCAGGCCATCCTCATGGTCTTGATACAGCACCACTTAAACCTTGCAGACTAGTGTCCGTAAGCAGCACATAGGGTTTGGTGGGGTCCAGCATAGGCGAGGATGGGGGCATGGGTGAGCTGGTATATGATCTCATGGAAGGCTGCTTCACAGTCGGGCATCCAGCCGGGCCTGAAAGAGTTCACCTGGGTGGAAGAATACTTTTCTGGTTCTTTAATGGCCCCTTTTGTATTTACGATTGGTAGGAGGGTAACCTGGGTAAGGTTCAAGAGTGGGTGAATCACCTTGGAATAGTCTTTATGAACCTGCTGTAGTAGCCACAGAACCCCAGAAAACATTGTAGTTCTTTCAGATTATGGGCTGGGCCAAGTAGTCAGTGCTTCAACCTACTGGGATCAGTCTCTATCCCTTTTGTAGATACTATGCCCCACATACTTCACGGAGGTTTGGGAAACTGGCACTTGTCAATGGACAGCTTGAGGCCAAAGTCTTCCAGTCGGTCTAGGACTTTAAACAGTCGGTTCTCATGCTCCTCTAAGGTGCTCCCAAACACAATGACATTGTCCAAGTACCAGGCATTCCAGCAAATTCATATCTCCCACTGCACATTCCATCAGTCACTGAAAGGTGGCTGGGCGCCGATATCCCTTGGCATTCTCAGACACTCGTAGAACCCCAATGGACAGATGAAAGCTGTTTTCTCATGGTCTTCTGGGACCATCAGGATCTGGTAGTATCCTGCGAAGATCCAACACCAAGAACCATTTGCTCCCATTCAAGCAGTCCAGGGCATCTTGTATACGAGGCATAGTGTATTGGTCTGGGATGGTCTGCCGGTTCAGGGTTCGATAATCAACACACATCCTCACAGATCCATTCTTCTTATGCACAACCACAATGGGAGAGGCACATGGGCTCCTGGATTCTTGTATCACTCCAGCAGCGAGTATTTCCTGCAGGTGTCTTCTCACATCATCTATGTCTGCTGGGGCTAGGCGTCAGGACCTCTCTCAAATTAGGCATTCATCGTGCAGGCATATGTGATGTTCCACACCCTAGACACATCCCACATCCCATTCCTTCAACAAAAACACTTGGTCTCTCTGGGCAAGTCTCTTGCTAATTCTAGCTTTCCATTCAGCCGACAACGGGGAGTCACCAAGGTCAAACAAGTCTGGGGTCACTCTCTCCTTCTCACCAGGGTGCTTGTTGTTGGGCAATACTGCAGTGTCTGCGCAGTGTACCATAGCTAGGGTGCACCCTGTGTTCACCCAGCTCTCCCGATCTGACACATTGTAAATCTGGTCCATCACTCATCGTGCATAGGCATGGGCATGAGCAGGCAAGATGCTGGGCTTGACCAGTAATCCTTCTGGCAATTTTTCCTCGCCTGGCACATCCAACATCAGTATTTTGTTCTTTACATCTTTCCGGAGGTGGACCTCCCCTTGAATGGTACACTGGGCATTAGGGGCCAGTACCATGGAATCGGGATCCTCCTTCCACACAATCCCCACTGGTTCATCCTGGTCTACTTCCTTGGATTTCTGTTGCAAATCATAGGCCCTCTTGATCAGAGCCAGAATTCTCAGGGCCCTCCCAGTCCGTCACCTTTGTTTCTCATGATAGAGTTGCACCAGTCTCCCAAACATATGGGCGTTTGTCCCAATTAACAGGGGGAACCCATCATATAGTCCAGTGGGGGGACACACTAGGGAAGTGTCTCTACTCTCCTCTCGCCAGTGACAGTTGCAGAAAAAGACAACCAGAGGCAGGCATATCCTAGGTATGGATAAGACTTGTTGCTCAGCCCCCACACATGTAGGCCTTCCACTGATTGTAAGGGCACATCAGATAAGTGTTTGTCATACCAGTTCTGAAACACAATGGTCACTTGTGACCCACTGTCAAGCACAGCCCGAGTAGGAATACCATTCACAGCCACATTAGTCTCCATTGAAGGGCCCACTATCTTGGACCAGTCTGGAGGGACAACAGCAGGGGCCTGGACAGACGATTTAGCCACAGAGGGGTTTGAGTTAGGATGGCCGAAGCTTTTACTGTGATCATTTCGTGCACCCCCTTGACCACTGACTCATTTTCTGAAGCTCTCCTTGGAGCTGGTTCACCACTTCTGTGTTCTTCTGAGACTGGCATTCCCTCTTCATATGGCCATCCTTGCCGCAGTTGTGGCAAATGACACGCATGCAGCGAACATCCTTGGGAAAACATAGCTGGGGATGCTGGAGCATCAATGAGAGATTGTGATCTGACTTCTGCGGGTAGTGTACCATGTCTCAAAGTTCCTTTAGGGTGGCAGTCAATTCCTTGACTCAGCCGAGAGCCACCCCAGTAGAGGATGCACCACACCTCATAACAGTCACGTTCTGACAGGGACCAGGGTCTCTGTCAGCGGGGATACCTCAGCGAGCATGAGACGCACCTGGTTGCTTTTCTGACTTCCTTCAGCAACTGCTACCCCACCATTTAGCCCATGGTGGGACACTCTTAGTGGTCCCCATTTCAGAAGGGCCTTCCGGTGCCATGATCACTTAGGCTACACTCACCCCATAATTACAATCTCCGCTTCACCTTCTACCTCCCGGAGTTCTTTTATCAAGTCACTGTAGTCAGATGAGTTATCTCTCCCATCCTGGAGCCTTAACTGGATGATCTGCAGTTTAGAATGCTGGCATGTTGAAGTATGTGCCCCAGTCTCACATGGTTCAAATCACTAGCGACTACCCACCTTTCGGTAAGCTTTCTGTAGAGCTCTTTCTAGGTGAGTAACATACACAGACAAACTTTTCCCCTTCCATTGCTTGGTACCTTGAATTTCCACATCAAAAGTCTCCCCTGACTCAGTGCTCCAAAATTGCCTTTAAGTACAGCTAGGTACTTGAGCAGATGCATCAGGGTTCGTGGACCTCAAAATGTAATGGCTTCAAGGGCAGGGCCGCTCAAACTTTCTATGATTCTTTTCTGCTTCTCAGCCTCTGCACACTGCCACTCAGGCATCAAGGGGGCAACATAGTCTATCCAGGTCTCCCAGTCATCCTCCCCCTGGGGGGGTGGGGATGGTGCCCGAGAAGATTCTCAGCCTTCGGTAGGAGTCGTGACTAATGGCAGGTGCAGATATAGGGGCCAGCATGGGCATGGGCACAGAAAGCGGGGCAGTCAAAATGTGCTAGAGTGGGAGGGGGCATTGGGGAAGGAACACCCCCTGATGGCAGGAATAGTTTCTTACAGTTCTCTATGGTTTTCCCTTCCTCCAACAACAACTTAAAAAATTTATCCTCGAAAATCTCAGATAGTGGTGGAAGCTCATCCTTCCCGGGGTCTTTACTGTCTGTTGTTATCACTCTCCAGGCAGCTGGAACCCCGTCCTGGGCACAGTCTGTGGCACTTTAGAGCTGTCCATGAGGTCACTACACTCTACTAAGGCTATGAAAGTTTGGCAATCAAATCAGCCTGTCGACCCACCATTACAGGATTTTTAAACACTGAACTTTGGAGCAGCTCCCTCATAGTGTCCTTACTGGTACCCAAAGGATATTCAGTATAAGCAGAGCATTTTTGGAGTCGACCTCCTGCCAGTACACCACCCCCACCAACGGTGCACAGCCACTTCTGTTGGGGTAGCCATTTATGTTTGACAGCGGTTCATAATTTGACCACTAGAAGGCACAAAATCAGCGGTGAGCCTCCAGATGTAACCCCTAGGTGGCGCTATCCCAAGGTTTACCCTGCCTGCTGGCTAGTAGCAGGTTAAGGGGCCTGAGTTCTGAAATGGCGCCCCCACCCAGAGGTCAGGGTTGGTAGTGGTCAAGCTAACCTGGGTACAGCCCTCCAGGACACTGTAAACCCCCCCCCCACTTTCCTTACTAGTGGCCGGAACAATACACAATAATCACTTTCAGAATACCCCGATACACCACACAAGTACCTACACTGTTTGCACTTTCTACCAGGGCTTTCCTCTGGCTTGACCCTGGGGACTCCCTGTAATACAAGGTTATACACAGCAAATAACAGCAGTACAGTACTCTTGCACAAACTGGAACCACAGGGTAAATGCAAAAAAGAGTTAGATCTGATTTATTTAAGGGACTTAAACAAGGGAGGGGCATAATCAGGTTAATTTGCTTAAAGGCTGTAGCAATCAAACAGTTACGCATGCACTTCAGGGTCCATAAACAGTCACACACTCTAGGTACCGGATGGAGAGCAGTGGGCTAACCAGAAACATTGCAGCTGGTTGGGGCCTGTGATGGAAGAAACAACATGCACCACACTAATTGTAATCCGGAGCCGGAGGGCTCAGTTTGTGAAAAAGAAAACAAGACAATCAGATGAAACACTTTTAGATTAGGCTGTTGTTGCAGGAGCTACCCTGATGATTACTCATGATACCCAAGACTGGACACAGGCAGGATGAAAATTGAGACTGCAGATGGTTGATCTGGAGTACCAGGAGAAGCAAGGTCCACACCATTAGCGAGGCATCGTTCCTGTTCAAGCACGGAGCGAGGGCTGATCCCCAAACGAGTCCCTTGTCGATGGCTTCTCTCTGTACAGGGTAGTCTGGCTGGGCCAGTGTGGAAAGGAACAGGCCAAATGGAGACAAATTCGGATACAGTCTGTTTTGGGCTGGATACAGCTTCCAGCAAGCAGAACACAGTTCACACAATGGGGAACCCAATCACGACCACTAACAATTCACAGCACATTTACATGATCGTAAAGTCTCTGCACAAACCGGGATTCAAAAGCAGCTGGAAATCCTGATGGGCCAATCGCATTCAGCAAAATCTTGGTCTTCTTCAGGTATGAGCCTGGTAAAAATCAGTGGCTTGCCGCTCTCCCAAACTTCGGATTTAGTCGAAATAATTCTCTTCTCTCCCTCTCGGGGCAGTAGGCTGACATGCAGGCCACAACTCAGGCCTTTCCACAGTTCTCCCGTGCAAAACTAGTCAGACGGCTGCTTGACTGTCTCAAGCTGTTGATTCTTCAGCTCCCAACTTAGATCTCACTCAACTGCCAGCAAGCCTGGGACTTTCCCTAGAATCCAAAAGGTTCAGTTGGCTGATCTGTCTGTCAGTCACAATAAAGGCTCCCTCTTCAGGTGCAAAAAGGCGCCAAAAGCCCAAAACTATAATTCTTACAGATTTTGACTCCAGACAACTCCTGTAGTCGGGCTCCATTTTAGGTCCCACCAGTACTGATTCGTCCAATTCCGCAGTCCAGGACCAAGATAGTGGAGATAAACAAAACAGTCCTTGCTGCAAAGAAGGGTTAGACAAAATACATTATCATTATCACTCTAAATGATTTTCAGCAAATAGTTACATCTCTCTACAGAGCTCTCTCTCAAATTACTTATGACAGCAAACCAGGCAGCTCTTAAAGAGACAGTACACAGAGGCTATACAGGCACTCTAGCAATCACATTTAAACTGCTAAAATGCTGAAATCCAGCCTGGCAGTGAGCATTTATTCAAGCTCAAGGAAGACTTTTTGGAACCCTCATTTGTAGGGGTTATGTATAAATTGTTAGAAACATAAGTTCAAGCTGATAAAATGACTTGGGTACCTAGGTGACCTTGATTTGCTTATGTTACTTTGATTGCTGTTAAAGCCACTCATTTTTGTTAGAGGGCTTATTGCATTTTATTTGAATTCAGCAGTTGAGAGTGTTTGAGATTGAATTGTTGGGGGAGCTCCAAGCATCTGAAGCACATGGCCTGACTTGAGCTGTTGCAGGCATCTGTGGGTTTTTTGAATATTGCACCTGTGACTTCAGTGCTGTTAGTGGGGCCGCGTAAGAAGAGACCGCTCGCCTCGCTTCTCTCACCAGATTCTCTCAGAGCCCATGCCGTTAGATTGGTGTGTTTGGGCCTGATTCGGCCCTTGGGATGGTGTGTGGGTCTGATTAGCATCGTGGCGAGTTCCACATGGTCACCCTTTCCCCTAGATCGCTTTGGCAAGCGGGCCGGGGGGCAGGGTCTGAGTTTTTTGTTCCCGTTTTCATTTTCCGCTGTTCGCGAGGACTTGTATAATTCTTTTTTCCTTTTTTTAAAAGGGAATTCGCGATGCGAGTGCAACCATGTGTTGGATTACTACTTAGGTTGGCCTGCTTCCCTCTCAAGTGGAGCAGACCAAGCCCTCAAACTACGCCCAGAAAAGATTAAAAATCACCAAGGGAGGCACATTTGGCAAAAGACAGGGAAAGCCTAAAAGCTTCATGGATTCACTGCCCCCACTGCATGGGCTGAAGCAGCCATCTTATGCAGGGGAAGAGGCCTCCATTTTGTGCTGTCTGATAGAGGACCCACCTTATTTGCGTTCCTCTTCCTGTGGAACAACCATTTTGTCTACCCTGCCCTACTGCTGGCCTAGCCTGCAATCATCTCCCACAGCAGATCAGGGAAATACAGCAATTCTGAATCTTGCTTACATTGTCAACCCCTACTCAGCAGGGTTATGTGATCAGAAGGCACTACTTGGAATTATTTGATAAATTATTTGAAAATTTTTATAATTTATTGTAATACAGAGCGATCAGCTACCCCAGTATAGCTCAGTGGTTGAACATTTGACTACAAATCAAAAGTCTCAATGTCCTGGAGACGCGTGCAGCGGGTTGAGAAGCTGGTTCAGGTTCAATAATATAGTAGCTAGTTTATTAAGGGAAAAGAAGCTAGATGCTGTATGCGAATCAGCCCTTTCAGACCACCTGACAAGCAGGTCGCTCCACATTCCTTAGACTGTTATTATTGTGAATGTCGATTTGCTTGCCATCTTAAGTGTAAGGCATGAGTCTGCAGGAGGTGATTCTACTGGTTTTCATCTATCTGGTCGCTCATCTTGTGCAGTCCTTATCGGTCCTTATGCACCCTTGTATTTTCAGATGGAAAAGACAAGGAAGTGTACCATGCAGCGCCACCCTCCTGCCTCATAATACAGGCCCTCAGTGTCCAACCTGACTCCATGATGATGATGACCTTTCCTCAGAACAATCACCATCACTGGACCCCAATAACCAGGGAACCAGCGGATCCACGTGAGTCAATCTGGGGTCTCTCCTCATCCAAAATCAACAGGCCACAGCTGTCATGATGGAAAGTCAGCAGAACTTTATGTTACCGATCATGGAGAAGCTGGCGGTGTTAGCCAAAAACATGGTTCCAGCCCCAAGACTGGAACCCATTGCCACTCCCGGTGACCACAGCAACAAGAGTACTGTGCCCCCAGAACCCACCCCAGCTGGACGATGGACGAGGAGATGAGGAACCTCAAGATAAGGAAGGCGAGGCATCGGACGAAGAAGAGATGGACGTATCCCAGTCCATTCCCTCCCTCACCTCCAAACTTTGTTCCTCGACCTCATCCCAGGAATTATAAAAGCCATAAAGGTCATCATGGGGTTCAAGGAGGAGCCTGCTAAGCCGGAATCCAAACTTGACCCAATGATCGAGCAAAAACCCAAGAGCAAAGAAACCTTTCCAGTGTGCCCAGCAATCAATGACATATTCACCAAAGAATGGGAATCCAGTGAGCTTGGGGGCATGTTAGAGAAAAGAAACTTGGATAGGATGTACCCTATCTAGGAAGATAGAACACAGTCTTGGTATGTGGCCCCTACAATAGATCCACAGATTGCTGCTCTCAGCAAGAAAACTATCCTGCTGTGTGGAACCATCTCCTTGAAGGACCTGACGGATAAGAAAGTAGAGATATGTTGAAAAATGTTTGAAATCACTGGCATGACAGCAAGGGCAGCCACCACGGCAGTCTATGCGGCCGAGCACAAATCAGATGGCTAGAGAACTCCTAGACAAAGCAGACCCCAAGTCCAGAGATGCAGAGTTGCTAGAATACTCTAGATACCTCAAAATATTTGGGGACATGGCGTGGATACACTTAAATTAGAGGCCAGGACATCAGCGCTAACTAATAGAGCTAGGAGAGTGCTATGGTTAACATTGTGGGAGGCAGATAATGAATCAAAGAGTCTCCTGCAGAACCTCCCCCTTAAAGGGAAGCATATCTTCGGGGAAGGCCTGCAGGAGTACCTCAAACAAAAAGAGGAAGGCAAGGAGCTAGGAAAGAACAACAGCAGATCCATATACCTACCATCGGGCAAGCGTCGGTTTTGGGGAACAACAGGTTCCATCAGGACGGAGGCAAAATCAACTAGTCAGCCCAGTTCCTTTCGTGGCAGAGGGTACCACAATGGCAATACCAATCGTGGTACCTCCAGCTATCCCTCCTCCTCTTTCTCCTCATTCAGAGGCAGAAATAGCAAGTTCAGAGGCAGAGGAAAAGCTCAATGACTGCCAGGATATAGATCCCTGACACCCATCCAGTGAGAAGACAGTGTCTCCCCATGGGAAGGAGACTCTCACTGTTTCTGGACTGATGGGTGGACCCTACCACAGACAAATGGGTTCTGGAGGTAGTATCTAAAGGATACGTAATAGAGTTCACGCAGCAACCACACAAGGACAGATTCTTGCAATCCCCAGTCTCCAAGAGAAGGGCATCTGCTCACCAAGTGCAGCAGATCCTACTGGACCTAAGTCAAAACAAGGCCTTTCAGACAGTCCCCATACAGGAGCAAGGGGAAGGGGTCAATTTAATATTCTTCCTAGTCCCCAAAAAGATGGGAGAACTCCATCCTATTCTGGACCTGAAGTACCTGAACAAGTGCATTTGTACTCAGAAGTTCAAGATGAAGACTCTCTGTTCCACCCTCAGAAGTGTCATAGAGTCGGAGATTTCCTAACCTCGATTGACCTGAAGGATGCTTACCTTCATATTCCCATTCATCCCAGTCACCAACGGTACCTGCGCTTCCACGTGCTAGGTCAACACTTCCAGTACCAGGCACTACCCTTCAGACTAGCCTTCGCTGCACAAACCTTCACAAAAGTCTCTATCATTCAGGCAGCCTGCCTAAGGAAGAGGAGGGTGGATATCATCCTGTATCTGGATGACTGGCCGATACGGGCCAGGTCCAGGACTCAGGCGCAGAGGAACACTATGCTGGTACTACGAACACTGGAAGAGCATGGCTGGGTAGTCAATTACAACAAGAGCTTGCTGATACCTGCCCAACAGCTGGAACACCTAGAGGTGGAAATAAACATGACCACGGGTCTGGCGAAGCCATCACAAAAGTGTATAGACAACATGGTGGGTCTGGTAAGGGCCCTAAAAGCATGCCAATGACTCACCATCGGACAAATATCACAGGTACTAGGATGCATGGCCTCATGCATAGATCTGGTCCCATGGGCCAGGTGGAACATGAGACCATTGCAAACCTACTTGCTGACTCAGGGCTCCCCATCCGAGGAGAATCTAGGAGTCAAGGTCGCCCTGCCACAAGAAGTGAGACACTCCCTCACCTGGTGCATGAGCAGCAACCTCCAACGGGGGGAGGGGGGCACCCCTCAATCTGACATACGAGATCACAATAGAAATGGATGCTAGCCTCACAGGGTTGAGAGCCTGCCCAGGCCCCCAGTCAGCGCAAGGCATATAAACACCTGCGGAAGCCAGACTGTCCATCAACATCCTGGAGGCGTGAACAGTGTTCCTTGCACTGAAGGCCTTCAAGGAAACCATACAGGGACACAGCATCTTGATAGATTGGACAATCAGGTCACGGTGGCCTATTTGTCCAAGCAAGGGGCACAAAAAGTCAGGCTATGCTCTCCGAGGTAACAAGGTTGTTGACCTGGGAATAAATCCACCTCAGACACATCAGGGCCGTCCACCTAGCAGGCAAACCAAGCGTCAAGGCAGACTGGCTAAGCCAGCAATGGGTTCACCCCGGGGAATGGCATCTGCACCCGGAGGTGTTCTATATGATTCAGGTGGGGGCCCATCACCATGGACCTCATGGCCACAGAGTCAAATCACCAAGTGAAAGAGTTTTTCTCAAGATATAGGGAAAGAAAAGCCAAAGGTGTCGACGCCTTGTCACAAAACTCTACCTGAGACAGGGCATATGTCTTCCTCCCAATCCCGTTAATTCCCCAGATACTAGCCAAGATCAGAGAGTCTCGGAGGGTCATCGTCCTAGTGGCATCGTACTGGCCACAGAGAGCCTGGTTCTCCATGGCTATGGCTATGACATTGGACAGGTGGAGACTACACCACAGATCAGACCTACTGATACAGGGCCCAATGACCCACCCGACCCCGGAGTCCTTCTGATTGTCGGCCTGGCTCCTGAGAGGCAGAGACTGCTAAAAGCAAGATATCATAATACCATCATTTCAACCATGCTACAGTCTAGGAGGTCTCTCACCACGTCTACAGATGGACAACAGTGGAACATCTTCTCTGCATGGTGCCGCACTAGGGACAAGGACCCCAACGTAGCAAACATGGCAACAATCCTGCTGTTTCTGCAGGAGGGCATGGAGAAAGGGCTATCCCATTCATCCCTCAGGGTACAACTGTCAGCGATGGGGCAGCCCTAGGGCGAGTGGGCCTACACAGCCCGGGATCTCACCCAGACGCTGTTAAGTTCATGCGAGCTGTCGAATTGATGAGGCCTCGATCCAAACCTTCCATGTCTCCTTTGCACCTCACTCTTGTACTAGATACCCTGGCATTGCCGCCATTCAAGCCAATACAGGACAACCAGTTGTACGGGATGGGGTTAAAAACCTGCTTCCTTGTAGCTATCTGTTCAGCCTGCAGGGTGGGGGAAGTAGGGGCATTATCATGTAAGGAACCCTATACAATCTTTACCCTGGAAGGAGTATCCTTGAAAACAGTTCCCACCTTTATTCCTAAGGTAGCTTCCCAGTTCCACATGGAACAGACTTTAGATTTTCCAACCATGTATATACAAGGGGAGCCCGGGGTCAATCCTATCCCACATCATCTTGATGTACGAGCCACAATGGCCAAGTACATTACCAGAACTGAGACCATTAGAAGAACTAAAAGGCTCTTCATCATTGCAAAGAGTCATAGTAAGGGCTTGGCGGCATCAGAGATGGCAATTGTAAGCTGGCTAAAGAGGAAAATTCAAGAAGCATATAGACTAAAGGATGCAACACCACCAGAGGGCATCAAGGCTCACTTGACTAGGTCTGTGGCTACATCCTGGGCTGAACGAGCCAGTGTATCATCAGAGGATATCTGCAGAGCAGAGCAGCTATGTGGAGATCCATTCATACATTTGCTAGACATTATAGAATAGAGACTCTGTATAAACAGAGGACGTCTTTTGCCACCAAGGTCCTCTCGGCAGCCTCCCTGCCTGCCTGCTCTTAGCCGCTCTGACCCACCCTTAGGGGAAGATTACTGGTGTTTAAGCACCCATGAGGTAATGTCTGGAGTGCCATGGATGCACAACCAACACAATGGGTGTTTACTCACCTGGTAAAGGTGATTGTGTTGGTTGGTATCCGTGGCACTCCACTGCCCACCCAACAGAGCTCTCGGAGACATAAGAGTGGGTATGGCACACAGGGCCTAAATATGTTGAAATTAAAAACAACCTCTAAACAGAAATGACAAGGACATCAAGTTGGTGGATGTGAATGGACATGTAAAAGGATAGAGAGGTATACACATCTTGTCAGACGTATTAGATGTCTGAGCATTAGAATTGTAACAATAGGGAATAAACCATTATGGTACCATTTAAATTGTCTCGCCCATTCATCACTTGAGTATAATGCTTAGAGAATAGTATATGTGGTTATTAACTAACCTTGTTTCAGCTTGGGAAAACAATCAAACTGGAGAGCAGGGACTCCTGAGACCGAGGTATACTCTGAAATTTGATACTAGGTCACATGTGCATCTATAGCCTATCAGGTGGGCTAAAACCCATGAGATAATGTCTGGAGTGCCATGGATACTGACCAACACAATCACCTTTACCACATGAATAAACACCAATTCCAGGTGTTGCACTATCCTTTCTATAAGGAGTACATCCATAATCTTGCCCACTACTGAGGTAAGACTGACTGGTCTGTGGACCAATTTGGAAAGGTACAAGGCAGGAATTAGATCAATTTGTGGAATATTTTGAGTCAACAAACTGTAACCTTATGTTTTCTATTACAGCCAGCCAGGAGAACAACTTTTTGAATTTAAGAATTACAAAGGATGGGACCATAGAGAACCATGTGGTAACAACCCAGTTGTTCCGTAAGCCTACAGACAAATAATTTGCTGCACTTTACCAGCTGCCATCCCAGACATTTAGTGGAGAACATTCAATATAGCCAATAAACTTGAGTCAAGAGAAATTGTTCTTCTGAGATAAATCTAGCTGCAGAAATTGAAAAAAAAATAACTGAAAGGTTCGTTGAAATGGGTTATAACGAATCAGTGCTAAACAAAGCTGTGCAGAAAGTCAATACAGTCCCTAGAGACACTCTTGCATCCTACACAACGTAGAGATGTAGAACAAAGGAAATCTATGAATTTTATTACAATATTCGCTTCACAGCCCTGTGCTATCAGAGACATTTTAAATAAGCACTGGCACATACTGAGGATGGAGCCAAAAGTAAATTAATGGACATAAGAAAAACCTCACATATAATTAAAAATGAGTAGAAATGTGTGGTATTAATGTGGTAAAAAGCAGGTATGATGTAAAAGTACAATCACTAGGGAACTCTCTGCCTTGTGGAAATTTTAAATGTAACAACTGTTCATTTTGCAAACATATAGAACTTGCCAATATATTTCAAAATCTGAATGAGAGAGTTTTATTATTAGAGCATTTATCAACTGTAACTCTGAGAATGTTGTCTGTGTAATGTGGCTACATTGGGAAGATGACCAGAAAATTTAAGCAGAGAATAGGAGAACATCTATGAGCTATTGAAAATCAGGATGAAAAGAATGCTATTGCACAGCATGTGAGACAGAATGGACCACAAAATTCCTTTATTGTTCAGGGATTGATAAAGTGGGTCAGTAAGCCAGAGGTGGAGATATAGATAACATTCTCCTACAGAAAGAGAGTGTCTGGCAATATGCGCTGGATGCTATTCATTAAAGTGGTTATAGACTAAATGAGAAACTTCAGTTAAGCCCCTTTCTAAAGAAATGAATTTCAGCGAGATTGCTCAATATATTCTGATATATTTGAATGTAGGTTGCTGATATTCTGTTGCTGGATGAAAGGGATATGAAATCTTGCACATTGATATCTGACGTGCATTTATACAGTATACTTTTATATCTTTCCTTTCTTCCTCTCCCTTCCTTCCTCCTTTTCCCCCTTTGTCCCACTTCCTCCACTACCCCTTACATTTCACCACCCACACTTTTTATGTTTGCTTGCATGCATGTGCAAGAAACATTATGAGGTAGCTTAGAAGAGAAGCGGGTTGTGGAGGTGCGGCAGTGTGGTGGCCAATACCAGCACTGCATTTCTGGGCTTGGCGGTGAGCACCCAATGCAGGCCCAGAGTTCTGATGACACTGGTTCTGCAGATGTGCCACCAACTTGAAATGATTTGGCTGCTGCAATGTGGGACTGCATCGTCATTGCAGCATCAGCAATTCCGCTACAATGATGGAGCGACCCGTCATTGCAAGGCCGTACCTTGCCTGGTGTAACAGTACCAGGAACATGGCGGCTCTATGCGGCTGCCTCAGAGCCAAGGCGGGTGCCCAATCTCCCTGTCACATGCCACCGACCCCCTTCATTTGCTGATGGAGAGCCCAGTCCCCGTCGGCATAATGTCCCCACCCCCAAGTTTCTGTTGTGTGCCGAGGGTGTGCCCAATCCCCTTCAGCATCATGCACCCCCCCAACAGTCTTTCTTTGCCAACAGAGGCCCAATCCCTGTTGGCTTAGTCTCCTCCCCAGTTCAGTTTGCCGATGGGGGAGCCCACCCCACATTGGCATAATGTTCCCACCCCTCGATTTCTGTGTGTGCCGAGGGGTGCCCAATCCCTCGGCATCATGCACCCCACCTGCTTCTGTGCCAGGCGGGGCTCAGTCCCATCAGCTTTGGTCCCCCTGCACAATGCAGGTGATACACTGGGAGCCCACCCCAGTGTGCCAGCAACACTTGCGAAGCAAGAAAACTGACCCACAATGTCTTTTATTTTTTTTTAATCTATGAAACAAGAAAACGTTCCCTCGAAATCGCTCCTGTCCCCTTCCACAACCCGCGCCCACCCTCTGTGCACTCTGCCTCCCCACACCTCCCTCATCCCATACTTACCTCCGGAGCCCAGCGCGACGATCTTCGGTGGACCAGAAACACATCTGCACTCTTCAAAGCCTACCATGAACTGAAGAAATGACGGTAAGCTGTATAATGGCATAGTTTTTTTTCAACTTTGGTGCATATCTCGGGCATTCTTAGGAATTTTGGCACCACATTTTCAACATGGGGTAATTAGGACCCCTCCTCATGAATTCAGTCTCTGTCATGGCATTATTCGGTCCCGAAAGGTGATTTTGCCGGGACTTCATGGAATCACCCTTCGGGACCAGTTAACGAAACAACAGTGCCACTGTTCATGAGGTGGCCTCTCAAAAAGCCTATGTTGCAAATTTGGTAAAACAAATCCAAAAAATGTCTGTTTTACGAGCATGCATTGCGCAGTTTCCACGCGCGCTCATAACTTCGTGAATCTGCATTTTCACTCCAGATTTTAACATTGGCATTTTCCACACCTCCTTATGAAGAGTACAGCTCTCAGTTTACACATCCTGGCTGAAATGTGTTTTGCACTGCCAGCGTGAGAATAGCACGGTCCCTGTGGGAAATTAATTTTAGGGACAGATTAAGAAAATGACAGTGACACTGTTAATGAGCAGAGGTCCTAAAATGCCTATGTTGAAAATTTGGTGACGAAAGTCCATAAAATGATGCATTGCTCAGTTTCTACGCACCCTTGTAACTTCGTGAATTTGTGATATTTTCATGCCAGATTTTCAACACTGCCATTTTTCACACCTCCTAATGAACAGTACAGCTGTCATTTTTCACATCATGGTTGAAATGTGTTTTCGCACTTACGGCGCAGAATAACGCGGTTGCAGTGGGAAATCAGTTTCTAACCATAACATCCCACCCTGTACAGACTGACAGGCATCAGGGGTGTGCTTTTGGATTGCCAACTGTAATGCTCATGCCGTTCCACCCCCATCCCCCACCCTGCAGCCAGTGACGGGCATCGAGGTGTGCCTTGGACTCTTCGGCCCCAGAGTTCACCCCATTCTCCTATATGATTGATTGATTGATTGATTAAAAGTTTATTTTTTCACAGGAAATTCATTTGTTAGGACAAAGTCCCATTTACAACAAAGTCCTGCATGTGAATTCTAATACAATTACTAATTAACAATTGACATTTAACATAAGTAATACAAACACAACTAATACAAACAGATGCAATTGCACTCTACATACATACATACATTATTTAAAACACACACATAAAAAATACAAACTATTAAACAATTCATTTTTAAATTTAAAAAAATCTAAATTTGTTATCTGTAATTCAGTCAAACCATTCCAACGTAATGCTACTCTATTCTGGAGCATACCGTCCCCTAGTCTATTAAAGCTTCTATACATTGGGATATTGCTTAATGGATTCCTAGTCTTTATATCGATTAGTTATTCATCTTTCTTTTAATTGCTTATATAAAGGATGGTTATACTTTTGTGAATTATCTTATGGCATATAGTAAGCCAGAGATAGTTTCTTTTTCTTCAGGTTGAAGCCAATTTAACTTATTATAAATTATACAATGATGCTCATTTTAATACTTCCGGAAGCAAATTTACCTATCCTATAATATATTTGATTAACCAAATTTAAAGCAGTTTTAGTCGAATTCATGTAAATTATAGAACCATACTCCAATATGGGTAACAGCATCTGTTTTGCCAGTCGCTCCTTTGCCACCAAAGGTAAAGCTCCCGCAACTCTTCTAAGGGCCCCTAATCTTTTATTCACTTTCTTTACCTGAACTGATATGTGATTTACATATGTCATTCTAGCATCTACTTGAAACCCTAAGTATCTGTATGTTAATACATTTTCAATCTTTGTACCATCTTGTAAATGTAATTGTGGTTTGGGCTCTTTTCCTCTATATGAACCAATCGAAAACAACATAGTTTGTGTTTTTTTAGCATTCAAAAGAAGACCAGATTTACTGAACCATTTTTGCATTTGTAACAAATCACTTTGAAGCGAATCCATCATACCTGTGAGACTGTCAGCAGAGCGCCACTAAAACAGTGTGTCTGCGTACAGTCTCCACCTCCTCAACATACATACATAGATACATAGACAGTGTCGGCGATATAAGGGCCGGCCCACCCAGTCTGCCCATTTGAGCTTGTAAGTTCAGTTTGTTTTCCAGAAGTCTGTTGCACCTTACCCTGACCTCCAGAATTCCTTTATGTCTATCCCATGCATTCTTAAATACAGTGATTGTTTCAGCCCCCACCACTTCCTCTGGCAGGGTGTTCCACTTGTCCACCCGTTCTGTGAAGAAATTCTTTCTCATGTTTCCTCTGAATCGTCCTCCCTCCAACTTCATCCTATGCCCTCTAGTCCTGGAACATCTTTTTCACTTAAAAATAGTGTTTTCCTGCACCCTGTTCCTCCCTGTAAAATACTTGTATGTCTCTATCATATCCCCTCTCTCCCTCCTCTCCTCCAGTGAGTACATGTTCAGTTCCTTCAACCTGACTTCATAGGACTTGTGATGCAATCCATGCACCATCTTTGTTGCCCTCCTCTGAACCTTCTCTACCCTGTCTATGTCCTTACGCAGGTATGGTCTCCAGAACTGTACACTGTACTCAGGTGGGGCCTCACTAGTATCTTGTATACTGGAATTATGACCTCCATTTTCCTGCTGGTAATGCCGCTGCCTATACATCCCAGCATCCTATTTGCTTTACCTGCTGCCTTGTTACACTGTTTCCCTACCTTGAGGTCCTCAGAGATGATAACCCCAAGATCCCTTTCCTGCTTGGTGCATGCTATATCCTCACCCCCCAACTGATATATTGTGCCAGGGTTTTTGTGCCCCATATGCATTATCTTGCACTTCTTTGCATTGAATTTCAGCTGCCAAACCCCTGACCATTCTTCAAGTTTCTGCAGGTTGCTTCTCATTCTGTCTACACCCTCTGGTGTGTCTACTCTGTTACAGAGCTTTGTGTCATCAGCGAACAGTTAAATTCTGCGTTCTAGGTCCTCCGCCATGTCACTGATGAAGATGTTGAAAAGGACCGGTCCCAGCACTGATCCCTGTGGTACCCCACTGGTCACTCTTCCTTCTGTGGAGTGACAGCCATTTACCACCACCCTCTGTGTCCTGCCACCACCAGCCAGTTACCTACCCACCACACTACTGTCCTGCCACACCCATATTCCCCAGTTTGTGTAATAGTCTGTGTGGCACAGTGTCAAAGGCCTTGCTGAAGTCCAGATAGGCCATGTCCACTGCCCTCCCCTGATCCACCTCCCTAGTCACCCAGTCAAAAAATTCAATGAGGTTGGTCTGACATGACCTCCCTCTGGTGAAACCATGCTGCCTTGGGTCCTGTAGTCCATTGACAACCAGATGTTCCACCAATCTCTCCTTCAGTAGTGCTTCCATGATCTTCCCCACTACCGAGGTGAGGCTGACTGGTCTGTAGTTCCCTGCTTCCTCTTTGTTCCCACTTTTGTATAAGGGGACTACATCTGCTGTCCTCCAGTCTTTGAGTACCTCCCCTGTTTCCAGTGATCAGCTAAACAGGATAGCCAGAGGTTCAGCCACCACCTCTCTTAGTTCTTTAAGGACCCTGGGTGCACCCATCTGGCCCCATTGCTTTATCAACTCTTATTACTTCCAGTTCCTTCAGGACCCTTTCTCGTGTAAAGGGACTTGTGTCCATTTCTGCACCATTCTCACCCTTGTACTCCCTTCAGACCCATTACCCTCCTCTTCTTCAGTAAAGACTGAGCAGAAATACCTGTTCAGTATGTCAGCTTTACTGTTGTCATCCTCCACGTGGCCCCATCCTCCCCCTTCAGTCTCACTATCCCTCCCTTTGTCTTTCTTTTTTCACTTATGTACCTGTAAAAGGTTTTGTCCCCTCTACCCACTGATTTTGCAATGTGTTCTTCTGTCTGAGCTTTGGCTTCCCTTACTGACCTCCCTGCCTCCCTTTGCTTCTCCTGGTACTTCTCCCTATCCCCCTCTGCCTGTGTCTTTTTGTATTGCCTGAATGCAATCTTTTTGGCTTTCACTTTCTTTGCTACTTCTTTGGAAAACCACAATGGTCTCCTCTTCCTTTTCCTCTTGCTAATCTGCTTAATACATAATTCTGTTGTTCTTGTAATCCCCATTTTAAATACTGCCCACTATTCCTCAACACCTGATTCCTGTCCCATTCCCCTTAATGCCTCTTTCAAGTATCTCCCCATTTTCCCAAAGTCTGCCCCTCTAAAATCCAGGATACATGTTTTTGTGTGGTTTGGTTCTGCTCTTTCTGTGATTTCAAACCACAATGACTGAGTGGTCACTGTTCCCAGGTGCTCCCCACTGTTACCCCATCCACTGTCCCTGTTTGAGAGCACAAGGTCCAGTATTGCCTTCTGCCGAGGTTGGTTCCATGACCAGTTGCTAGGAAGGCACCCTGAAGGAGTCCAGGATAAATCTGCTCCTAGTTGATGCTGCTGCTGGGATGCTCCAGTCCATGTCTGGAATATTGAAGTCTCCAACCAGTACTACCTCACCCTTGTCTGCCATCCTTTGGATGGCTAGCATCAGCTCCCTATCTGTTTCTTCCTCGTCGAAATATTAAACTATGTTTAATTTCATGAACCAAATCATTAACATAAATATTAAATAATAATGGGCCCAAAATAGAGCCCTGGGGAACACCTCTCTCTAGTTTCCCAAGGGCCGACATCATTGTACCACATTGAACACATTGATATCTATTTGTCAAATATTACTCAAGCCATTTTAATATTTGGCCCTTAATCCTATGACTCTTAACCTAGTCAAAAGCAAATCATATTGAACTAAATCAAAGCCTTACTGAGATCCACAAACACACGCCCTGTGTACTTTCCTTGGTTCATAGATGTAGCAACCAGGTCATTAAATTCCAACAGGGCAGTGTTTGTGGATCTCCCTTTATAAACCATGTTGTTCATCTACTATTACAGTATTTGTATCTAAATAATTATTTACCTGTTCATAGACTTTTAGATAAAATTGGCAAAAGGCTATTGGCCTATAATTTGAAGGAATAGTTCGATCCCCAGACTTATAAATGGGAATAATTTTCCCCTTCTTCCAAATTTCAGGAACAGTAGAAGTACACAAACTCCAATTGAACAAATAGGTCACAATAGGGGCTATTACATGTGCTCCCAATTTTAAATATTGGGCCTCAATCCCATCAATACCGCCTGATTTACTTTTATTTAAATTTTTTAGCTCTTATCCTCTCTTTTAAAATGTCAAACTTAAATATTCCTGCATGGGCTACCAGCGTGTCTGATAAAGTAGAGAAATCCATTCCATTCACATTCAAATCTGGCAACTTTAAATCCGGTAATTCCAAAAAATACGTATTAAAAATATTCGCTATAACCTTTGTATCAGTAACTAGTTTTCCATCTTGTACCAAAGTAGGATTTATGGAGTCTTTATTTGGGGATTTCAGCTCTGTTATAAGCTTCCAAAACTGCTTGGACCCATTTCAGTGTATGTCCTTATGGAGTGGGGTGACTGTAAAGCCGAAAACCCCAAGGCACACCTCAACACTTGTCGGTGCCTGCAGGATAGGGTGAGGTGAAATGGCATGAATTTTGTGGGTGATAACCCAAATGTGTACCCCAGTGCCTGTCTGTCTCTGCAGGTTGGAGGTGAGGTTCACATGAAGTTCAGTACTTCACTGCCGTTCGTACTCTGCATCTGTCTAACTTCTGCATTTCCAATGCTAATACCAACAAGCAAACATACGCATTGACAAATGTTTGTTTCTTTTGTCCTCTCCCTCTTTTGTAGTTCATGATATTATAATTGTATGTTTATTGTTATATGTTTATATATTTCTGTAGACTGAAGTTTTTAAATCTGTATATGTGTAGATTTATTACTGGATTTGGTTTTCTAGCAATGGAACTGCAGCCAAGTATTTAAAGTACTGCCACTTTAAATTTCAAAGTACTTAAATGGCATGTTTCAGCTGCTAGTCTTGCCTTGAGAAAGAATACAGCCAGTGTTCAAAAACATTTGGCGGCGTAAGGTGGTGGCTCCTTTTATCAAATAAAGAAGTGCAATTTTGAATCAGACACCCTAGCGTGTGATATTTTTTATGATTTTGGGTCACCCTGAGCACTGCTGTGGTTTGACTGATTAAACAAAACAGACATAAATTATATTTTTTTTAGTTAGTTACTGTTTTGCAGCTTTGGTTTGTATCTGGCTGATACTGTGTCTCCATGCCCAGCGTGCCATCAACCGTGTCCCTGTGGCCAGCTCTGTGATGATGCAGATGAAGGGCTAAGCCTGGGGGGATATCTATGTCTGTTCTAAGTCAGACAGTGTAGAAAAGCACCTTTTCATACTTATTCTACTGGTAGCAATTGTACTGAGCTAAACACAATTTGTACTAGTAGTATAAGCATGGAAAGGTGCTGTTCTGCACTGTCAGACTTCCAACAGATGTTCTGGCACATAGACATATCCCTTGGCTTAGCCTGTAGCTTGCATCAACAGAGCTGGCCATAGGGGACACTGTTGATGGCATGGCAGGCAGGGGGATGCAGGAGCAACCAGATATGTACTAAAGCCACAAAACTGTAAGTAGCTAAAAAAAATTCATTTATTTGTGCTTTACTTAACCCCCTCACACCGATGCTCCGCTTTTGTGGCTCACTTTGCACTGAGTTCTATTTAGTTCAGTTAATCGGGACCTCTACATCCCATAGCATTACTGTGGGGTACATAAGACTTCCTCTTTAAAATGGAGGCTGGGAGCCCACCTGCTCAAACAAATTGATGAAATAAACTAACAGCCACCATACCTGAGCACCAGTGTTTGTTAGTAATGCATTTTAAGTAATGCGTTACTATAATCTGATTACATTGTCATGTAACATGTAATGGTAATGTATTACTTGAAAGAAAATGTAATCAGTAACGCATTACAGATTACATTTTCTTTCAAATAAAGCAGTTACTGTAACACGATTTACTGTATTACTCAGGGCGAGACTACCCCCCTTCCCCGGTTGGCCATCAGAATCGTGGGCTGCAATTCAGTGAAGTCAACGGTTCTGAGGCTTGCCTGACAGCACAGCACACTGGAGTCTCAGTCCATCCCAGCCCCCAAACCTCGTCTCATTCTTTTGCATTTGTGTGGGGTTGTACTTAGTACAGTGTTTATGTTCAGCCAACCAAATCTGTACACCTGGCTCCTAGTTGCCAATCCTCCTCCAGTCCTCCAATGAATAGTGAGAGAGAGGGAGGAGCCAGGAGTTGTGGGAACCACGAGTCACACAAGGTGAGACAGAACTTTTTTGGGTAGCAGTGAATAAGCTTACTGAAGGAATGACACCTGGGAGCGCTTGGGCTAAAATTAAATTAAAAAAATATTTTCTGTTGTGGCCTTTTTGGTGTTCAACTATCCAGTTGGGTCGATCCTTGTAGGATGAGACACACGAGTGAGAGGAGCCGAGGAGAGGGGAGATGACCCAGGTGGCACGGCACCAAGATGTTCAAAGTCACAATGGAGAAAGCAGATAGCAGAGAGGTGAGAAAGCAGACAGACTCAGGGGTTGTGCAGGCTGCGGGTGGGTCTGGGCCTGGAGGGGTTAGGGTAGGCGAAGGGTATTGACAGAGAGACTCCCTCAGGCTTGCAGTCATTGTCAGTGGCTGTGGGGAGGAGAGAAGTGCAAGCAGCAGCAAGGGAGGGGAAGGAGTCCTCGATTACTCGTTGACCACCGTGCAGCCAGACAGCAGCAGCAGGCTGTACTAGGCCATAACAGAGCATTAGCAGGAAAAACTGGTCAAGCAACAATGCAGCCAGCCAGCCCGGTGTGGGACTGACTCGGGGGGGATGCACACTTGCAGAAGACTGGGCACACACTTTTTTGGGCTCGGACTAGGAGTGGATGGGACCAGGCAGGCATAGATGGGCTGCGAGCAGCACTGTGGGAGCATCTGGCAGCAGCCGACCGAGAACTTAGGGAACCCAACCAGGCCAGAAAGAAAGTCAAGACTGCTGACGGACAGAGCCTAGAGAGGAGACAATATTTACTTTACTGACTCACCCTTGTCACTCTATACATGTCATCACAAAACCTTCTGATCCCACCACAACACGTTTTATTCTTTTTTTCTTCATACAGTATTTTTCAAATACTGTGTGATCTTGAGTAAATTCAGTTGTCCTCTTAGTGTTCCAGTCCATCTGGAGCAAGAATGGGAAAAGGCAGCACTCCATGTAAAATTGGATGTTGCATCTCAGCTGGTTCTCCTGAGTAAATACAGCACAAATCAAACAAAAAGACAGTATTGACTGGTAAAACACAGAAGGCTTAAATCTCCAGGAGGTACAGTGGCAGACACACATGCTTCTCCTTAGGAAATATTTATTCCACTTATAAAGTGTTTATTTTTTATATCTGTTTTAATTTGATGTTGTTTCGTAAAGGGCCAAGTTCTAAAGTATTACGTAGCTGGGTTTATATTGGGCTTGTAGCTCTTAGCAAGTTGTGTTCTTGCATGCCTTCAAATGGTAGATGTGTAATTGGGTAAGATTATGCTTGTAGCTCTGAGCTAGTTGCAGTAGGCTGCACTTCTGGAAATACGATCTGTGTGAGACTCAGTTGAACAGGAGTGTTCTCTGATGGCTCTCTTTCTGCTTTAGTTGGTTAGTAGTACTGTTACATAGATACGTAGATACATAGACAGTGTTGGCAGATAAGGGTGTATGGCCCACCCAGTCTGCCCATTTGAGCTGTAAGTTCAGTTTATGTTTCCTAGAAGTCTGTTGCCCCTTACCCCTGACCTCCAGAATTCCATTATGTCTATCCCATGCATTCTTAAAGCCTGTGATTGTTTCAGCCCCCACCACTTCCTCTGGCAGGGTGTTCCACTTGTACACCACCTGTTCTGTGAAGAAATTCTTCCTCACGTTTCCACTGTTACTACATCTTAGAGCACAACAGCCAGGATATTCAAAGTTCCTGAACTGCACTCAATAAAAAGTTTGCTCCAGGGCAGCTTAGTGCCCAGAGCAAACGAATGTTGTTCTGAGACATGCCCAAGCACATAGCAAGCACAGAATGAATGTTATTGCTGGTACCTAGCTGCAAGTTGCAATACTCTGACTTGAATAGATACTTTAAACTATCCTTATGGTGGCTATCTGTTTATGTTAAAAGAACAAAAGGTGATTGTGCCCTATTTGTTTAGTTACAATAGTTGAAGCCAATTCTGGGCGTGCAGTTAGAAGTTGACTTTAATATGTATACCTAGACTCGTGACTTCAACTCTTGTAACTTGTAAATAGTAGGAAATGGGCAGACTGGTGGGCCAAGTGGTCCTTATCTGTCATTATAGTCTGTTTCTGTGTAATCAAAATAAAATGTATTTCAGTGCTCATTTTCCAGGAAATTACTTTAAATGGATCTGTACCATGCAAGATACGAGCTGCACTTTTTATCACTATGAGACCCCAAATGTCAAACTCATTCATGAGCAGTATCCTTGTGGACTGTGTGAATTTATGAAGGCGGGGTTAGGGCTTGCATGGGTCATAAATGGATGCTTAGGGTGGTAGGAATGACTAGTAAGCATATGTAGGCAAAGGGAGAACATTTTTATTTTGAAAGAAATTAATTCACTGACAAGCACTGAGCATCCTGGAACAAGTTATCAAAAGTAATAGAATGTAACAGAAAAAGTAATATACGTTACAGTTACAGTTGCTGATTAGATGTAAAAGTAGTAAGTAACTGTAACTGATTACATTTATTTGAGAGTAACCAATAGCTGTAACTGATTACTTTTTTAAAGTTACTTACCCAACACTGCTGAACAGTAGGTAGCATAACTAGTGTAACATACTGCTATGCTACACTAGATTTACAGTGGTCCGTACTCCTCCATTATCGCTAGATAGTAATGCTGCCCCCTCTCCAATCAACGTGGAAACCATGGCTTACTTGACGTATGTATTCCTACATGTATTGCTTCCAGACTTTCAGCCCATCTCACACTTTTAGATGTAATTCATTCTTTTGTGGCACCTCATCCATCCCATATTGGGGGCAGCTGTGAGGTCCAGCGGGGTGGGTGTACTAATTCTAAAATACTCTTACGTTTTTTGGATGTCCAACCTGGTCCTGTAGAGGATACCCTGCACAACAAGTAGGGGATTGTGGGATGGTGGGAGTCCCATAATCAGGAAAGAAACCAGTGAGTGCCTGACAGGCTTTCCTCTTCCCTCCCTTTCTGACCGGAAGGCCAGGTGGCAAACATTGACAGTGCACTTTCCATTACGGCCAGTAGGCGACATCCAAGAGGGGCATGCTGAGGACATGGCATGGTCCCTGCTGTCATACCCTGTACCCCTTAGACCACCACTCTGCGCCAGTGTCAGTATCATGGATTGTGGGCATGCCTCCAGATCAGCTGCTTGTGTAGCTGTGAGACTCATCAGGGGATCCAGTGTGGAAGGACACACATCCCTTCCCGTGAATGCAGACATGGGACTGCAGGATCCCTGGATTGCAACATTCTGTCTTGGGGTTGCCTACACGCTGCAGATCTGTAGTACATAGGCACCCACATATTCATGCATAGACCTTTATATGCTTAGAGGTCAGGGGGCAACTTGAGTGGCATATAGCTAGTGGGTATATGACTGGCAGAGTTTTTCTTTATATTGTGGATTTTGGCAGATCTGACATAAGACATTCTTTCCCAGTGAAAGCTTTTCTATGTAGTATTTTGAGATGCTTCTCTTTTTCACTGCTGGGCCCATCATGATGGTTGAAGGAATATGGCAGTTACAGTACTGCTTCTTGAGCCATCAGGCATTCTGGGTATAGATGCATTTTCATTTTTGCATGGGCTCATAAATTATTTATCTGTTTAAAGGACACCTAAACAAACTTTGTTTTTTCTTTAAATTTAACAAAAATTGCTTCATAGCTCTTTAATGAAAAGGCAGTTTATATTAATGCTAAAGCTGCATTTATTAAAAAAAAGATCATTTAATGAAGATAAATACAGTTTTATAGCACTTAAAAAATGTACAGCCAGCTCCTGTTATAAGGAGACATGATGCAGTCCTCTAAAATGGTTGCCAGTTTGCTGTCACTCAAGTGAGAATCTCAAGAAGCCTCATAATAAGTATTTTTTTTAACTTTTTATGCCCCTTTCCTGTCTCTAGCACTTGCATCCCTTTGGAGTACTCAAGGCACACTTGACTCCCTGTACTCTACCTGCAAGTATTGTCCACCGCTTAGCTGTTGCTTACCCTCCAGCTAGGAACAGGATAAGGGGATTTATCCAGTGTCTCTGGTGTCATCAGAAAGCACTGCCAGTGGTGGTGGTTGGGCTACATATATTGGGGTCTGACATCGCTGAGGTCATTTTCTGTGTGTCTCTCCAAGTTCTCTAAGATGTCAGCACACTAGGGGCACAGTGCAGTGGAGCAACAGTGCTAGGCAGCTGTGCATCTGGTTGACATCCTCCCACCCTCTCTCCCTAACACTGCGCTACCATCTGTGGTCACCCAGGAGGCAACATTGCAGTGAAGGCAGTGACTTCCACTCTCCATGGAGGAGGATAGCATCCCTGGATTCTCAGTCTCTGACCGGTCACAGCAGGTAAAGATTGACAGCTCTGTCTCAGATGACAAAAGTGTCTCACTAGGTGTGCCACGAGGCTCAATACTCAGCTCACTCCTTTTTGGTCTGTTTATAAACAGCCTTCTGGAGGCCTACCAAACACCCAAGGTGCTCCTGTACCCTGACAATGCTGTCATCTACACCACCAGCACACATCAGGATAAAGTCTGCACTGACCTTCAGAACATCTTTGAGGCTCTGGAGAATTGGGTTGCAAGCAGCAAACTGATCTTAAACTAAAAAGAAAATGCTGTTCTCAGGTCCACAGATGAGTAAAGGGTCCCTCCCCTAGTCATACTCAATGAAAAGGGGAATAAATTGGAGCAGGTAGAATCTTTTAAGTACTTAGGTATTACACAGGATGACACTCTTTAATTCTCTCCTCATGTGGATAATATTGTTAGCTTAGCCAACAGAAAGTTAGGTGCAATGTACAGGAATCACTAAAACCTCACCACTGAAGCCAGGCATATTATTGTATCCAGCATGGTCCTGCTGTTACTTGATAATGGCCTCCCAGTTTATGCAGCAGCGAGTGGCTCTGTACTAAACAGAGTTAGGTTGGTTTATAACAAAGCCTGTTGCTTTGTTTTAGGGGCTGACATGCATGTCCACAGCTGCTCCCTTTATACCATCAACAGTTGGCTTCTCCTTCAGGGCAAATTAAAGTACCAGACCTGTCTGCTCACAAAAATGCACTGTTGACCTACGTCCTTGGCTGTTCAACATTTTTTTCGCAATGTTAACAACCAATATATTGTTGGAGTATGACTAGAAATGCCCTAGAAATACCATTCTGCAGAATGAACTTGAGTAAGCAGTTCTTTACTGTAAGGTCATCTTCATGGCTGAACAAATTACCAGAGACCATGGTCTGTCTACCTAAAACTGGCCATTTCAAGAATGCACTAAAGAAAGAACTCACCACAAGTTCCAAATGCTCCTGTTTCAGTCAGTGTACACTAGCTTGTTCCTTATGTCCTTTTCTGCCAATTAAATTGGTATTGTTCTAATCCTGTACCCTATAGCTTCTTATTGTTTGCTCCTGACTGTGCTCCTCTGGAGCTGCTGTTTTCTAGTTTCTGTATTGTTTACTGTTATGTGAATCTTGTCTTTGTGTCTCAGACATGGAACCTTTAAGAATGGAGATGTTGCACAGCATTGAACCCACCACTCTAGCATCACTTTTGGCAGTGCTGGGGGTGTTGAAGAGGTTCATTGCAATGCCAGTGTTACATTTTATACATAATTGTTCTCTGAGGCAAAATACTGGAGTGTGTTGACAATATCAGCGATGCTGGATATTTTACACAAATTTCCAGAAATGTTCATGGACATTTCTGCAACTTTAATTAGTAGTAGAAAAATTCACAAATCCCATATGTAATGTGTAAGATGTTTTCATCAATTCCAAAACTCCACAGTATGAAAAAGGAGCACATAAACTTCATCCAGAAATACAAAGTGTACAGGGTATACAAAATTATATTCTTTGACTTAAATAAAGTTTGTAAATGTGTAACCCCTAGATGGCGCTATCCCAGGGGCTACTACCCCTGCCTGATTTGCCACTAACAGGTTGAGGGCCTGGATCCAATGGCGGTGCCTCCACCCAGAGGTCAGGGTTTGCAATGGTTAAACTTACTTGGTCACAGCCCTCTGGGACACTGCAACCCCCCTTTCTTCCCACTAGTGGCCCACACAATATATCAGAATTACCTTCACAGTATACACTTACCCCCAGGGCTGGTTCAGGCACTGGGACCTCCTGTAAAATAAGATACAGTGCAACAATCACAGTACAATACTTTAACATAGACAAATACCTCAGGCATTATAACTTTGCTGAAACAAGCAGCTCGGATTTATTTAGGAGGAATATAACAAGGACAGGGGGAAATCAGGTTAATTAGCTTATCACTTTACTCATCTACCTATGGCTGTGTGCACAGGCCTATCCCTACCAGTTACTGTCCCTGGGTACCCAAGCCCTAGTGGCTAGTCAACCGTGGCAGCTGGTAGGGCCCTTTCCACAGAGAAAAGAAAAATTAGTTTAAACAGTCAGCAGTACAGTGATTCCATTTGGATTCAATGTGGCAATTCAACAGGGAGCGACCCTGAATTAGTACTCACGACCTCCAAACAAGATAGGGTCCTTCAATGTCAGCAGGGCTACTCTTGAGCTCCACGAGACTCCTCACACATTTATATGGCAAACTGCAACAGGCAAAAGTCCTTTAATGGCAGCAGGATTCACTTGAGCTAACCAAGCCTCCTCACACATTTATATGGTGAACAGTAACAGGCAAAAGTCCTTTAATGGCAGCAGGATTCACTTGAGGTACACAAGCCTCTTCACACATTTATATGGTAAAACAGAAAGTACTATACCAGGCAGGCTGCTTCACTATCCGATCGCAATTACTGCACAATACCGGAGAACACACAGCAGATTCAGTTCCTGACAGACCGAGTGCAATTCAGCAATTTCTTCAGTCTTCTACAGGGTGAGCCTGGTTTCTACTCTTCAGATATCCTTTGATTCTCTTCACAGGACGATTCAGTCCTAACAAGCAGTTACACAAGCTGCAGACCGAACTCTGGGCTCACACACGCTTCCCGACTAAAACTGCACACTGAAAAGCACAGGGCCTTCCTTCTTCACTGCCAGAGCTCAACTGAAACTCCAACAGACAAAGCCAGGCACTTCCTTTGAGTTCCTCCCAGTTCTTGACTGATTGGCTGTCACTCACAATAGACTGCTCCTGTTGGTCCAAAGGCGCCAAGTCTAAACTACATCTCCCAGAGTCACTGCCCATACAATCCTCTTGTGGCTGGCTCAGATTATGAGTCCAAGTTCTGATTCGTCCAAGGCACCATTTTAGAGCTAGCTATCCCACACTGATTGGTCCAGTTCAGCAGTTCAAAACCAGAATGGGAACTAGGCAGACACAGTTCTGACTGCAAAGAAAGCAGGTTAGACAAACTGTAATTTCATTATTACTCTAAATGATTTCTGGCAAACAGTTACATCTTTCAGATAGGTTCCTTTGCACTCCTAGTGACTGCAAAAATGGAGTGAATTGGCAGCATCTCGAGTGGTACTCAATCAAAGAAACACACAGTCCCCATACAAACTAATTATGTCTGCAAGCAGACAGCTCTTAAAGAGACAGTACCAGAGGTTCTAAAACACTCACTGATAAATGGCTTAAGCATAAACACCATTCAGGCTTGGAGCATTCAAGCAAGCTCCTGGAAGTCTTTGGGAACCCCCATTTGCAGGGGTTACACCCTTCCTGGCCTGGGAAGCTTGACGTCACGTCAAGCAAGTACCTCATAAGTTTCAACTGCAACCATATACATTTGCATTAGGCTCACATGTAATCATCAGTCAATATATCATTTTACCAAGAACACATTTCTGAAACATTGCAGTACGTCCTCTTTACACAGTATTACATACACATTGTACCATAACTCAAGTTATTACCTCTTGTACATGAAACCTGAGAGAGGGGACCCTTCCTATCAGTTACCTTGGGGCTGGATGGGGCAAGGGCACCATATGAGAGGGCAACACAAGTAACTTGGAGTTGGCACTGACGCTTAGTTTGGGCAATGAGCCGGGGACACATACACTCCTTTATGGACAACATAGAGAGCAGATCCACTGGCCGGCCCAGAGAATCATAACTGAGGTGCACCACAGGCTTTACAGCTCGACCAGTCTTTCTAGGGGAACTGTTACAGTCTCTGCACTCTGAGCCTCATTTTCAGCATTGTCCTCACTTGTCAGGAGTCTCCATGGGGTAGAGAGGCTAGAACTTGGGCACTTTCAGCTCCAGGAGTTACAGTTTCTGAGTCCACAACATTTGGCTCACATGGAGAGCTTTCGGACACTGGCAGTGGACTGTCAGGGCACTCAAAATACTCTTCTTGTTCTGGTGTATCACCAGTCTGACCCAATCCATCATTTCCTCCCTGAAAGCTCAAACAGTTCAACCATGCACAATGATTCCATTTCATCTGATCTGATGCTTTGCACTTCACTTTCTGGGAGCATTGGCTCCAGGACGAAGCTGGGGCTTGGACAGTCCAGAAGGCCCAGCTTCATCTCCAGTATTGACTTAGGGATTGCCCAAACAATTGACTCAGTTCGTAAGAAGGATAGTATTCAAAGTCACTCTCACTTTCTTCCGATATGGACTGACAGTCATGCTCAACTGGGACTTGTGGAGGGAACACTTTAACTTTGCTTCTGTAGGTGCAGACTTTCTTGATCTTTTCTTAGCAGCAGCTCTAGTCACTGGTCCAGAGGGGCATCTTCTAGGGGCTCAGACTCAATTAAGATTTGTCCAATGGGCAGTAAATGATTTCTATGCATTGTTTTACATCTTTGAATTATTCTCAGGCCTTACTTTGTACACTGGCAGATCATCTAGTTTGCCCACTGCAATGTGAGGGAGATGGTGCCATCTGTCAACAATCTTGTGCTTGCCATGCAGTCCCAGATTTCTTAGCAATACCCAATCTCCTCCTGGAGTTCCTGTGCTTTCACCTTTTATCATACCTTTCTTTGTTGGCCAGATTTCTTTTGGCAGCCATGGTTTGAGCCAGTTGTGCGCATGAGTTAGCTGGGCCTTTAACTTTGCACATACTGTAAATAGTTGTCAGCTTGAACCCCATCAGGAGAGACCCCAAAACACACATCTACCGGTAGTCGAGCTTTCTTCCAAACATCAGGCGGTAGGGGAGAACCCAGTGGCATCACTTTTGGTGCAGTTATAAGCATGTACCAGAGTGCTAATTTGTTGGCTCCATCTAGGCTTGTCCTTTGGGTGCAGGGTGCCTAGCATATCTAGCAAAGTGCGGTTGAAACGTTCAGGCTGTGGGTCCCCTCGGGTGGTAAGGAGTGGTTCTGGACTTTCTCACTCCCCACAGAGAAAGCATCTCTTTGATCAGACGACTCTCAAAGTCTCTCCCTTGATCAGAATGGATTCTTTGTGGAGCCCATAGTGAACAAAAAGTTTTCTACAAGTACTTTGGCTACAGTGGATGCTTTCTGGTCTTTGGTGGGGAAAGCTTGGGCATATCTCGTGAAATGGTCAGTGACCACCAGCACATTACTGATATTTCTTTGATCTGACTCCAAACTCAGAAAATCAATACAGACCAGCTCCATGGGTGCACTGGTGGTTATGTTAACAAGGGGGGCAGCCCTCTGGGGCAAAGCTTTCCTCTGTAAGCAGCGTATCACAGTTCGAAATGTGTTGCTCCACATCAGCCCCCATCTTAGCCAATAGAATCTGGATCTCACCAAGTCAAGTGTTCTGTCTATACCAAGGTGCCCCATGTGGTTGTGCAAGGACCTCAATACTGAGTCTCAAAGGCAGTGGGCAGCACCAGTTGTTGTTTGTCTACTTGTCCCCCTCTGTCTACTGTTTCTCTGTATAACAGTTTATTGATCAGTTTCAACTTAGGACCTTCTTTGTATAACAGTGCAGTTCTCAAATCAGTGGAGCTAATTTGGACACATCTTTTCCTGCATAGAGGGCTTCTAAAGCTGATTTGATCATAGGATCGCTGGATTGAGCCCACTAATACTGTCATTGTCCAGCTGAGGCAGTGCACCAATGTCTATTGCAGAAAAGTGGCAATATGCAGCAGGTATGCAATTCTCAGAGGTCCCAAGCAATCCACCATGCAGTCCACTCGTCCGTGGACATTTGTTCCTCCCTGTCAAACTTCCGGCAGAGTGCCGAATGTCAGGTTCTGCCAATCGGACCCAATCATTCTGGGGAACAGGCCTCCGGAGAGAGCATCAGCATCTATGTGGTTCAGACCTGCTTCGGTATTCGAGAGCATAGTCATATGTAGATAATGCAGAAAGCCACCTGTGGCCAGTGGCATCCAACTTAGCTGAGGTCTGCACATAGGTCAAAGGATTATTGTCAGTTTTACTAGTATTTTAGCCCCATACAAGTACTCATGGAATTGGTCAACAATAGCCCACTTCAAAGCTAGGAACTCTAACTTATGTACAGGATAGTTCTTTTCGGATGGGGTCAGGCTTCTACTGGCAAAGGCCACTGGTCTCAGGCCATTCTCGTGCTCTTGGTACAACACAGCCCCCAACCCTTGCAAGCTAGCATCAGTGTGCAGGACGTAAGGTTTTCTTGGATCGGCATAGGCCAGCACTGGAGCATGGGTAAGTTGATATATGATCTCATGAAAAGCAGTCTCACAATCAGGAGTCCAGCGGGCCCCAAATACTTCACTCGGATGAAAATACACTCTTTCAGTCTTGAGGACGCTGACTTTGGTATTTTTGTGGGCTGGGGATACCCTTAGTAAGGTTAAGTAAAGGCGGATCACTCTTGAATAGTCCTTGATGAAAGCGATAATAACCACAGAATCCCAGGAATCTTTGCAGTTCTTTTAGATTTTGGGCTGTGGCCAGGTGGTCAAGGCCTCAACTTTACTTGGGTCGGTCTCTATTCCTTCGTGGATACTATGTGTCCCACATACTTTACTGATGTTTGAAAGAATTGACACTTATCAATGGACAGTTTAAGGCCAAAGTCCTCTAGTCGGTCCAATACCTTAAATAATCTGCTCTCATGTTCCTCCAGTGAGCTGCCAAACACAATAACATCATCTAGGTATACCAGGCACTCTAGTAAGTTCATGTCCCCACTGCACGCTCCATCAATCATTGAAAAGTGGCTGGGGCACCTGAAATCCCTGAGGCATCCTCATGAATTCATAGAAGCTGGCGGACAGATAAAGGCTGTCTTCTCACGGTCCTCTGGGGCCATCGGGATCTGGTAGTACCCACTGCGGAGATCCAACACAGAGAACCACTTGCTCCCGTTTAGGCAGTCCAAAGCATCCTGAATGCGGGGCATTGTGTACTGATCAGGGATAGTCCGCCGGTTTAAGGTGCGAATATCCACACACATCCTTACTGTCCCATTCTTTTTCCTCACTACCACAATGGGGGAAGCATAAGGGCTTCTGGATTCTTGTATTACACCAGCAGCTAACATCTCTTGCAGATGCCGTCTCACATCATCTGTGTCAGCAGGTGCCAGGCGTGAGACCTCTCACGAAATGGTCTTTCATCATGCAGCGGATATTGTGCTCAGCTCCTTTCGCATCCCATCCCATTCCTTTAAAGAAAACACCTGGTCTCTCTGGGCAAGCTTCTCACTGATCCTCACTTTCCATTCAGCTGGCAATGGAGAGTCACCGAAATCAAACAAGTCAGGCGTTACTCTGTCATTCTTCCTTGAACTCTTGCTACTGGGTAGCACTGCAGTGTCTGCACAATGCACATTAGCCAGGATGCAACCTCTATTTACTCGAATGTCTCTTTCAGACACATTATGAACTTGGACCATTATCCTTCTGGCATAAGCATGGGCTCTATCGGGCAAAATACTAGGCTTGACCAGCAGTCCCTCTGGCAATTTTCCATCGCCTGGTGCATCCAACATTAATATTTTATTCTTAACATCCTTTCTGATCGGACCTCTCCTGTAGGTACACTGGGCATTTGGCACCAGGATCAGAGACTCAGGATCCTTCTTCCATACAATTCGACCGGTTCCTCTGGTTCTATTTTTCAGCATCTCTCTGTGCCTCATAGGCCTTCTTAATTAAAGCGGAACTCTTAAAGCTCTACTAGTCTTTGACCCTGTTTTTCATAACATAACTGTGCCAGCCTTCCGAACATATGAGCATTTGTTCCAATCAACAAAGGGACACCATCATACAGTCCAGTGGGGACACACTAAGGCTAGGGTCTCTACTTGTTCGGCCACTCCAGCCACGCAGTGGGGAAAGACAGCCAAATTGATGTACCCGGAATAGGGGTAGGCCTTCTCACTTAACCCCCATACATGCAGTCCTTCTAATGGTTGTAAGGGTACGTCTGACAAATGCTTCTGATACCAATCTTGGAACATAATTGTCACTTGGGAGCCACTGTCTAATACAGCTCTTGTAGACACTCCATTCACCTTTACAGTGGTCTCCATGGAGGGACCCACTATTCTGGACCAGTCTGGAGAGGCGGTAGTGGGGGCCTGGGCAACTGACCTTGCCACAAAAGCGTGAGTTAGCATTTTTGGTGCCCTCACTGGGATCATTTTGTGCTCCTCTTAACCACTGATTTGTTCTCCGAAGCTCTCCTTGTAGCCTATATGCAACTTTGTCAGTGTCTTTTGGGGACCGACATTCCCTCTTCATGTACCCATCCTTCCCGCAATTATAGCAAAACATACTTTCTGGAGTTTGAGCTGGCCGAGGCGCCACACTGGGAGCCAGGGCGGGGGTACTACTAACTGGAAACCTTGGTGCCATCTCTGTCTGCGGCGTGATAAGCATTTGGAGACATCTCGTCAGTTTCTCCACTTCCGTGGTCAAGGAATTGAGTTTGGAGCTATTATCAGCAGGAGATACATGGGTGGTACCCCCCACCCCATACGAATACTGAGTCGGATATAGGTCAGGCCCTGTACTTGCAGGCGTGGCCTTCATAAAGGGACTGTTTTTGAATTCCAGGATCTCTCTCAACAGTTACGCCCCATTGTGACATATCTTTTCCTTGTCAGAGCACTCATTGACTGTCAACTTCTGCCCCTGAACTTCACTTGATGGGTCACCCTCAGTCACTCGGTCGTAGCCACAGCTGTTGGTGCAGGTCCTCCCGAGGTCGCCTTTTCTCAACTCCTCGAATTTCTCTCATTAACTCATCATGGAGGGTGGGGATTCAGTCGATTTGCCAGGCTAACTGAAGCAACAGCAATTCTGAGAAGGGGCAGACTTAAGGATTCTGTCCAGTCTGGTTCGGTCCAGTTCAATCGCTGGCAAACTACCCTTTCTGAGGCATTCTTGCAACAATTTTTCCAGCCGAGATACATACACAGACAACAACTCCCTTGGTACTGTTGTGCATTTCTTACTCTCCACCATAGGTCCTCATCAGAATCTGGGCTCCATACACATTCTCCAAGGCCTCAAGATAGGCCTGTGCAGTCGCTTCAGGGTTACTGGCCCGTTTGCTTACACGGATGGTAGCCAGGGCAGGACCTCGGAGCTCTCACTAACCCTCTTTCGCTGGCTTCCCGAGCATTGCCATTCTAGCACTTGGGGGCAACATAGTCTATCCAGGTCTCCCAGTCATCCTCCCCTTGGGGGTGGGAGGGTGCCAGAGAAGATCCTCAACCTTCGTAAGAGTCGTGACTAATGGCAGGTGCAGAATAGGAGTCTGCATTGGTTCAGCCACCATTACGGGCACTGGAGCGGGAGAGGGTGTTGGGGAGGAACACCCCAGGTGGCAAGAATAGTTTCTTCAAGTCCTCCACAGTTTTCCTTCTCCCAGCAACCATTTAGCAAATTTCTCCTCAAAAGTTTCAGATAGTGGTGGGGCTCCTTCCCCCGGTCTTTACTGTCCTTAGTTATCACTCTCCAAGCAGTGAGGGCTCCTCTGAGGTAATGGTCTGTGGCACTTTGGAGCTATCTATGGATCCTTAAACTCTACTAGGGCCAGAAAAGTGTGGGTGAGCAGATTAGCATGCCGACCCACCACCACAGGGTTTTGTAAACCTTCCACCTTGGAAAGTACTCCCTGTACAATGTCCGTATTGATACCCAAGGGAATGTCCAGTATAAGCATAGCATTTTGGGGGTCAATCTCCTCCCCAGTACACCACTCCACCAGCCGGTGCACAGCCACTTCTGTCGGGGTACCCATTTTTTCTAACAGTGGTTCGTGAATATGGCCACTAGAGGACACACAATCCCAGCGGTGAGCCTCAAGATGTAACCCTAGATGGCGCTATCCCAGGGGCTACTACCCTGCCTGATTTGCCACTAACAGGTTGAGGGCTTGGATCCAATGGCGGGTGCCTCCACCCAGAGGTCAGGGTTTGCAATAGTTAAACTTACTTGGTCACAGCCTTCTGGGACACTGCAACCTTTTTTCCCACTAGTGGCCCACACAATATATCAAATTACCTTCACAGTATACACTTACCCCCAGGGCTGGTTCAGGCACTGGGACCTCCTGTAAAATAAGATACAGTGCAACAATCACAGTACAATACTTTAACATAGACAAATACCTCAGGCAGTATAACTTTGCTGAAACAAGCAGCTCGGTTTATTTGGGGGAATATAACAAGGACGGGAAATCAGGTTAATTAGCTTATCACTTTACTCATCTACCTATGGCTGTGTGCACAGGCCTATCCCTACCAGTTACTGTCCCTGGGTACCCAAGCCCTAGTGGCTAGTCCAAACCGTGGCAGCTGGTAGGGCCCTTTCCCACAGAGAAAAGAAAAATTAGTTTAAACAGTCAGCAGTACAGTGATTCCATTTGGATTCAATGTGGCAATTCAACAGGGAGGCGACCCTGAATTAGTACTCACGACCTCCAAACAAGATAGGGTCCTTCAATGTCAGCAGGGCTACTCTTGAGCTCCACGAGACTCTCACACATTTATATGGCAAACTGCAACAGGCAAAAGTCCTTTAATGGCAGCAGAGTTCCATTGAGCTAACCAAGCCTCCTCACACATTTATATGGTGAACAGTAACAGGCAAAAGTCCTTTAATGGCAGCAGGATTCACTTGAGGTACACAAGCCTCTTCACACATTTATATGGTAAAACAGAAAGTACTATACCAGGCAGGCTGCTTCTCTATCCCGATCGCAATTACTGCACAATACCCGGGAGAACACACAGCAGATTCAGTTCCTGACAGACCGAGTGCAATTCAGCAATTTCTCCAGTCTTCTACAGGATGAGCCTGGTTTCTACTCTTCAGATATCCTTTGATTCTCTTCACAGGATGGATTCAGTCCTAACAAGCAGTTACACAAGCTGCAGACCGGAACTCTGGGCCTTACACACGTTTCCGACTAAAACTGCACACTGAAAAGCACAGGGCTCCTTCCTTCTTCACTGCCAGAGCTCAACTGAAACTCCAACAGACAAAACCGGCACTTCCTTTGAGTTCCTCCCAGTTCTTGACTGGATTGGCTGTCCTCACAATAGACTGCTCCTGTTGGTCCAAAAGGCGCGAAGTCTAAACTACATCTCCCAGAGTCACTGCCCATACAATCCTCTTGTGGCTGGCTCAGATTATGAGTCCAAGTTCTGATTCGTCCAAGGCACCATTTTAGAGCTAGCTTACCCACACTGATTGGTCCAGTTCAGCAGTTCAAAACCAGAATGGGAACTAGGCAGACACAGTTCTGACTGCAAAGAAAGCAGGTTAGACAAACTGTAATTTCATTATTACTGTAAATGATTTCTGGCAAACAGTTACATCTTTCAGATAGGTTCCCTTTGCACTCCTAGTGACTGCAAAAATGGAGTGAATTGGCAGCATCTCGAGTGGTACTCAATCAAAGAAACACACAGTCCCCCATACAAACTAATTATGTCTGTGTAACCCCTAGATGGCGCTATCCCAGGGGCTACTACCCCTGCCTGATTTGCCACTAACAGGTTGAGGGGCCTGGATCCAATGGCGGGTGCCTCCACCCAGAGGTCAGGGTTTGCAATAGTTAAACTTACTTGGTCACAGCCCTCTGGGACACTGCAACCCCTCTTTCTTCCCACTAGTGGCCCACACAATATATCAGAATTACCTTCACAATATACACTTACCCCCAGGGCTGGTTCAGGCACTGGGACCTCCTGTAAAATAAGATACAGTGCAACAATCACAGTACAATACTTTAACATAGACAAATACCTCAGGCAGTATAACTTTGCTGAAACAAGCAGCTCGGATTTATTTGGGGGAATATAACGAGGACAGGGAAATCAGGTTAATTAGCTTATCACTTTACTCATCTACCTATGGCTGTGTGCACAGGCCTATCCCTACCAGTTACTGTCCTGGGTACCAAGCCCTAGTGGCTAGTCCAAACCGTGGCAGCTGGTAGGGGCCCTTTCCCACAGAGAAAAGAAAAATTAGTTTAAACAGTCAGCAGTACAGTGATTCCATTTGGATTCAATGTGGCAATTCAACAGGGAGCGACCTTGAATTAGTACTCACGACCTCCAAACAAGATAGGGTCCTTCAATGTCAGCAGGGCTACTCTTGGCTCCACGAGACTCCTCACACATTTATATGGCAAACTGCAACAGGCAAAAGTCCTTTAATGGCGGCAGGATTCACTTGAGCTAACCAAGCCTCCTCACACATTTATATGGTGAACAGTAACAGGCAAAAGTCCTTTAATGGCAGCAGGATTCACTTGAGGTACACAAGCCTCTTCACACATTTATATGGTAAAACAGAAAGTACTATACCAGGCAGGCTGCTTCTCTATCCCGATCGCAATTACTGCACAATACCCAGGAGAACACACAGCAGATTCAGTTCCTGACAGACCGAAGTGCGATTCAGCAATTTCTCCAGTCTTCTACAGGGTGAGCCTGGTTTCTACTCTTCAGATATCCTTTGATTCTCTTCACAGGGCAGATTCAGTCCTAACAAGCAGTTACAGAAGCTGCAGACGGAACTCTGGGCCTTACACGTTTCCGACTAAAACTGCACACTGAAAAGCACAGGGCTCCTTCCTTCTTCACTGCCAGAGCTCAACTGAAACTCCAACAGACAAAACCGGGCACTTCCTTTGAGTTCCTCCCAGTTCTTGACTGGATTGGCTGTCACTCACAATAGACTGCTCTTGTTGGTCCAAAGGGCGAAGTCTAAACTACATCTCCCAGAGTCACTGCCCATACAATCCTCTTGTGGCTGGCTCAGATTATGAGTCCAAGTTCTGATTCGTCCAAGGCACCATTTTAGAGCTAGCTTACCCCACACTGATTGGTCCAGTTCAGCAGTTCAAAACCAGAATGGGGAACTAGGCAGACACAGTTCTGACCATAAGAAAGCAGGTTAGACAAACTGTAATTTCATTATTACTCTAAATGGTTTCTGGCAAACAGTTACATCTTTCAGATAGGTTCCCTTTGCACTCCTAGTGACTGCAAAATGGAGTGAATTGGCAGCAGCTCGATGGCACTCAAACAGAGAAACACACAGTCCCCATACAAACTAATTATGTCTGCAAGCAGACAGCTCTTAAAGAGACAGTACCAGAGGTTCTAAAAATACTCACTGATAAATGCTTAAACAGCAAACACCATTCAGGCTTGGAGCATTCAAGCAAGCTCCTGAAGTCTTTTAGGAACCCCCATTTGCAGAGTTACAAATGCTAGATCAAGTTATTGTTTTTAATGGACTCATTTAGTAAATTATTAATTGAATGGCTCAACACTTTTAAATCCACTGCTCTAATAAATTGAATGAGGAGCAGTAAGGTCCTCATTGTTTGAGTAAAAGACAGTTTGCAGCTCACTACACTGTAGGTCTGTTGCAAACCTGCACCCTGGGGCATTGTCTATTTTGCTCTCCCCTTACTCCATTCATAACGCAATTTCTTCAGATATGTTTATGAGAAAAGGGAAACACTGACAATGTTTGGACCACTGAAGGATGACAAAAGTGGTGACATTACTATCACAGAAAAAATAGTTGGACTTAATGCTTAAATGAGAATCTTGCAACAGTATTCAGTAAGAAGGAGGCGGATTAATAGTAAATAGTGAATGATTGTCTCTGTGATGCAGTAATCTCTTTATGGGCAGACTGGATGAATCCTTGGTTTCTTCTGTCCGCAATGTCTGTATTTCTATGTTGTTCACTCAGGATCCAAACTTTAGTTATTTTATCAGGATGGCCCTCATCCTTGCTGAGGACAGATAGACACTTCTGCGGGAGAGCAGTTGTGCAAAGGCCCAGAAACAAAACTGAAAGAAAATGAACACTGCGTAATCACTCATTGCTATATTCTGAATTGTTTATCAAACTTTACATGGACACATTAAATCGTAATGTTTCACTTGTCAGCTTAATCATGAGGGGTGGTTCTTTATTTTACACCAAATTCACTGGGAGCAGCAGGACACACTGTAAGATGTAGGGTGATGCCTGAAAGGATTGAAAGAATGCCGAGAAGATAAACATAGACAACATAATGGGCTGTGGTGGAACTGACCCAAAACTCTTGAGGGAACTAGCTAATGAACTATCTAGCCCACCTACAGTAATTTCAAATGAGTCACTATGATCTGCATTCTTGCCTTATGATTGAATGGTGGCCCATGTATTGTAAGTATTCCAAAAAGGCCCCACTGGTGAGCCTGGGAACTACAGGCAAATCAGCTTAATGTCAATAGCGTGGAAACTACTTGAGACAATCATGAGAAATAGAGTGGTTTAACACTTGCAGAAAAATAACTCCGACTTGTTGGCCCAATATGGATTATGTAAGGTAAAATCATGCATAGCAGTTGTATTGCATTTTTTAATGTCACCAAGGAGCCTGATGAGAAAAAGCCTGCAGATGTTACTTACCTGGACTTCAGTGAAGCTTTCAACACCATGCCATTCAGAAGACTGGTTCATTAAATGAAGAACCTAGGCATACGGTAACTGGTTGTGTAAGCAATAGATTAGAAAATAGTTGTATTTCAGGAAACAAAAGGGTAGGGGTCCCACAGGGATCAGTTCTGGGACCAAGAGTACATTGTTCAATATGTAATATAACTGTCCTTTATACTCTGTTATTTATCTATTATCTATATTGCTATAACTAATATACCTAAGTTTGACTATAGGGCACTGTAGCAGATGAGATTTTTCTGTCTAATTGTTGTATCCTAATACAGCTTATATTTAGACATCACCTGGACGTTTGTACCATAAGCTAAGTCACCACATTTGCTGATGACACCGTGATTGGACAAATAGTTGCATCACAACAGGACAAAACCAAAATGCAGAAAGATCTAGATAAGTTTTGGAAATGAGTCTCAAAATGGCAAATGATTTTCAACGTTGAGAAACACAAGGTGATACATCTCAGGAACTAAAGACATAAATACAAACAACTACCAGGATTGCATAGATATTACTGAAACTAGTAAATGGGAGTATCAGAGTGAGTTATCATCTAGTAAGGCAACCAAAACTGTTGCATGCATTAAAAGAAACATCATAAGTAAGCCAAAAGACATTACTGGCTAGGCCTCATATCAAGTACAGTGTGCAGTTCTGGTGCCCAGCTTTCAGGAAGTACAGTAAGTTAACATGATGGAGAAAAACAGGGCAAGATGGTTGATAGCTTGGAAAATATGGACTATTAGCTATTTGAATCGACTTGAAGAACTGGTATGCTTTCCTTGGAAAACAGCAGACTCAGGGGAGACACAGTTACAGTATTCAAGTGTGTAAAAGAGATAACACCATCAGACCAAGTACAGATCTTCCAGCTACACAAGGAGAAAAGGACAAGGGGACACTGAATGTCATTATATGGAGGAAGATTCCAGAAAAATATTAGGAATGACTGCTTCCTAGACTGAGTGGTGAACACTTGGAATAGGCTGCAGGTGCATCGTGTACAGTATCAGTTGATACTGGCATGACCTTCAAACTTAGGCTCTGGAAGGACTTTGAATAATATGGTCTGACAGGATATTCCTATATTGAGCCAGTGGGATAGAGAGACTCGATGGGCTGATATTGTTCTCTCCCACTAAATATGTATGTATGGTTATAATAAATGTTATTGCCGCATAGAAACAAGTGACCAGTGAAGTCAGCAAGGGTCTGTGCTAGGGCCAACATTGTTCAATACTGTATATGGTATTTGTAAGTGATTTGGAGGTGGGCAGCAGTAGCTGGGTTTCCATGTTCACTGATGACACAAAAATAGCAAGCAGTGGGGGAAGCTAACTGGTATAGGGGTAGGAGCAAAAATGATGAACTGGATTACAAGCTGGCTGAGTGGGAGGCTACAGTGGGTGGTGGTGAGAGGGGAGCTCTCAACTCCAATGCCGGTGGCGAGTGGGGTGCCACAGGGCTCTGTGTTGGGGTGAGTATTGTTTGGGCTCTTCATATCAGACATTGCACACAGGGTGGTGAGCAGGATAAGTCTGTTCACTGATGACACCAAAATGAACAGTGTGGATGGAGAGGAGGGATGAAAGCAGCTGCAGGGGACCTAAGCAAGCTAGAGGAGTGGTCAGAGAGAGTGGCAGCTGGGGTTCAATGCAAAGAAGTATAAGGCTATGCACTTTGGGGACGTGAAGCCAAGGAGAGAATACTGGCTGGGGGTTTAAGCTGGGGATCACTGAGGAGGAGAAGGACCTAGGGGTAATGGCAACAGGGACCATGAACAACACTGCCCAGTGCCGAGAGCGGCTGAAAAGCGAACAAAATGCTAGGGTGCAGAGAGGGGGTTTTCATCCAGGCAAAGAGAGGTGATCTTGCCCTCTACAGGTTGCTGGTAAGGCCGCACTTAGAGTATTTTGTGCAGTTCTGGAGGCCATACCTAAAGCATGATATCAGGCTACTGGAGGGGGTGCAGAGGAGGGCAACAAAGATGATATGTGGAATGGAGGGGAGAGACTATGACAGCAGGCTGGGAGACCTGAATATGTACACCCTGGAGGATAGAAGGGACAGGGGGACATGATAGAGAAATTCAGGTATCTGAGGGGAATCAATAGGGATAGGACAGATGGGGTCTTTAGGTTAAGGAGGGGGAGGGTCACTGGGGGCATGGGCTAAGAATAGAGGGGGGAAGATTTAGGAAGGAAATGAGGAGACACTATTTCACAGAGAGGGTGGTAGCAAAATGAAACACCCTACCAGAATGAGTGGTATGTAAACCTGTGAACAGCTTCAAAAGGGCATGGGACAGGGAACAGGGGAGAGTGAAGGTGGGGGAGGTGGGGGTGGCAGTGGGATGACAAAGGGGAGGGGGTGGGGCAGCTGTACACTCGGGCAGACTTAGATAGACTGGGTGGTTTGTTTCTGCTGGCACATTTGTATGTTCATATGTTCGTAGTGACATCTTAGCAGGGAGTTAATGAAATGCAGAAGGACATGAACATGCATGGGGATGGACTGGAAAATAGCAGATGAACTTCCACATTAAAAAAAATATGCAAAGAGATGCATCTGGGTAAAAGGAATATAGAAACAAAATATTACCTAAAGAATACAGAGATTGCTCAAACACAGCAGGAAAATTACCTGGATGATACGATCAACAATAACTTAAAATTGGGACAGTAGTGTGGGACTGCAGCTAGAAAAGCAAATGTAGTCATGGAGTGCATCAAGAGAAACAGTATAAGCAGATAGAAAGATATTGTGATACAATGTAGATCACTGGTCAGGTTCCATTGTGATTACAGTGTACAGTTCTGGTCCCAATATAAAAATGAGGAAAGATGTTGGCAGCAGGTGCAGAATGATGAAAGTGGCTGAAGGCTTAAAAAACATGGGTTAGGCCCCTGTGAGGACCAGCTGACAGACTTGGGACTGTTTGTCATGGTAAAGAAAGAGGAGACTCAGTGGTGACGTGACTGCAACATTCAGATATCAGAAATGGATAATACCATGAGACCAAATAATGCAGCTCCTTCAGATGTGTGAGGATGAAGGGGGCACTCAAGGTTTTTGAAAATAGAAAGATTCAAGGAAAATATCAGACAGAACCCCATCACAGAATCAGTGCCGGACAGTTGGAACCGTCTGCCAGAACAGGTGCTGCCAGTCAACACTGTTTCTAGCTTCTACCCTTAATTAGATGAGTACCTTAGCTGGCTCCGGGTTACCAAATGATGGGGCATTGCTCTGGCACACTGACAACCTGAGTTCATGCCCTGACCCTTGGATGTCAGGAGCGGAGGCCAGCAGGGAAGGAGCTAAGTCCATCCTGTGATTGCTTCCCTCCTTGAGGTGGGTAGCTGTGTGCCATTCACCTAGCGGTTCCTGGTGGTGGCATAGCAGAGGCATTCTTGATGCTTCAGTGACTAAACACTTCCAAATGCCCCTGTCTCCAGGACACCATTATGGTTGCACAGAGCAGGGAAGGTGGGTGGGGCCCCAGAAAATTGGAAAAAAGGCTTCTGATGGCCTCGGGTAGGCTTCCTCATGCTGCCCAGGCGTACAGCATGTTGTTGCTGCCCCCCCCATAGGATTGCCCTTGGTTACTCCCCCTCCCCCTCGACAAAACAGTTAATCAGATTGGGTCATTCCTCACTGGTCAGGCAGCTTGGAAGAGCCCCGATGGGCGATATGTGGCAGCAGTGAGCTGGGCCAGCATGAGAGTTTGAAGGAGTGGGGCTCTGGAGCCAAGATAGGTGCAAAAAAAAAAAAAAGCTAAGTACCTGAAAGGAAAAGGGATGGCAGGAGCTTTCCACTGAGTTATTGGAAAAATATGATGAGCTAGTAGCCTCTTTCTTATCTACTTTTTCTATTTTTTTATAACTGTTTTGTTCAAATTATTCTTCTGGAGGTTTTTCACTCCAGTGACATCACATTAACAGTGATTTTAGGGGTTCACATATCTAGTCTTTTGATGAGGAGAAAGGTTTTATTATGTTTTGTTAAATACTAGAACACTGCATTATTCTTAAACATAACATAGAAACATAGAATTTGACGGCAGATAAGGACCGATTGGCCCACCCAGTCTGCCCATTTCCCTACCTGATGGATAAGCTGCAGATCCTAGTTAACCAGCAGCCTACTTCTTCCTACCCCCCCCCTAGAATTGCCTTATGACTGTCCCATGCATGCTTGAATTCCACCACTGTTTTTGACTCCACAACCTCCTCTGGAAGGCTGTTCCATGCATCCACAACCCTCTCTGTGAAAAAATACTTCCTTAAATTACCTCTGAGCCGCCCCTTCTATCTTCAAATTGTACCCCCTTGTTCTTGCACACCTCTTTTTTTGAAAGATGCTACCCTCTTGGACTTTGTTGATTCCCTTGAGGTGCTTGAAAGTTTCTATCATGTCCCCCCTCTCCCTCCTTTCCTCGAGGCTATACATATTAAGCTCCTTAAGTCTCACTTCATATGTCTTCTGGTGCAGATCCTGCACCATTTTAGTTGCCCTCCTCTGGACAGCTTCCATCCTGTCTATGTCTTTGCGGAGATTGGGTCTCCAGAACTGCACGCAGTACTCCAGATGTGGTCTCACCAGCTGTCTGTACAGAGGGATAATAACTTCTTGTTTTCTGCTGGTGATGCCTCTCCCTATGCATCCCAGTATCCCCCAGCCCTCCTTGCTGCCCTCTCACATTGCTTGCCCACCTTTAGGGTCATCTGATATGACTACCCCCAGGTCCCTTTCCATTTTTGTTGTTGTTAGTATCTCACCCCCCATTGTGTACTCTTCCCCTGGGTTTTTGTTTCCCAGGTGCATTACCTTGCACTTCTTAGCATTGAATCTAAGTTGCCATACATTTGACCAATCCTCCAACATTGACAAGTCCCTTCTCATCCTTTCCACCCCATCTTGTGTATCAACTCTGTTGCAGATCTTTGTGTCATCTGCAAAGAGACACACTTCCTTCCAGTCCCTCTGCATAGTCAAAGCTATAAAAACATTGAAGAGGACGTCTAATACTGAACCCTGTGGTACCCACTGCTAACCCCCTTTTTCAGAGTGGACTCATTTACTATTACTCTCTGTGTCCTATTCTCCAGCCAATTCTTTACCAGGCTGTCATCTTGGGACCCACTCCCAGGCTGGCTAACTTGTATATAATCTTTTTGTGGGACTGTGTCAAATGCCTTGCTAAAGTCTAGGCAGGCCATGTCCACAGCCCTCCTGATCTACTACTTTGGTCACCCAGTCAAGAAATCTATCAGATTTGTCTGGCATGACCTTCCGCTGTGAATCCATGCTGCCTTGGGTCCTGTGCCCTCTGACCTCTATATACACAACAATTCTTTCCTTCAGAAGTGATTCCATCATTTTCCTACCACTGAGGTTAAACTAACAGGTCTGTAGTTTCCTGCTTCTGCCTTTGCTTCCACTTTTGTGAAGGGAAATCACATCTGCCCTCCTCCAGTCCTCAGGTACCACATCCTCCCATGATTTGTTAAAGAGGGTAGTCAGTGGTGTCACTAGTTCTATCCTTAGTTCTTTTAGAATTCTGGGATGAATCCCATCAGGCCCCATTGCTTTGTCCACCTTCAGTTTTAAAGCTCTTTCAGAACTCTTTCTTCTGTAAATGGGCTGGTATCAACTTCTGTATCCAGAGTGTTTCTACTGTTTGTTTTAGGTATCTCCCCTCCTTGTACTGAGCAAAAATATTTGTTTAGTATCTCTGCCTTTTCACAGTCACCCTCTGCCCACCCTCCTCCCTTTATTAAGCCTCACTATCCCTCCCTTGGTCTTCCTTTGCTCCCTGATGTACCTATAAAAGGTTTTATCCCCCTTCTTAACTGAGTTAGCTATATTTTCCTCGGTTTGGGCCTTTGCTGTTCTGACTGCCTTCCCAGCTTCCTTTTGCTTTAACTGATACAGTTCTCTGTCCTGTTCCTTCTGTGATTCCTTGTACTTCCTGAATGCTTTCTTTTTCTCTTGAACCTTCACTGCCACTTCCTTTGAGAACCATAGTGGTTTCTTACCTCGTTTCATTTTGTTTATTTGCTTTACACAAAGGCTTGTTGCCTCTGTGATGGCAGTTTTGATTATTCCCCATTGTTCTTCCACCCTCCTTCCTGCCCATTTGCTAGTGCATTCCTTAGGCACTCACCCATTTTGTAAAGTCAGCCCTCCTAAAATCCAGTACCTTTGTCTTTGTATGGCTTTGACTCTATTGCTGTGTTCTTCATTGAATAAATTCTGTTCCAAGATTTGTGTAAACAACAGCCTTTAACTTAAAGGCCTATGAAGACTAAGGAGGGAGTCAGTGCATTGGGGCAGAAGTTTGACATCTTTGCAGAATATTTAAACTAACAAAGGGGGAGAAGGGTGCAGCACCCCATACGTCGAATGGGAAGAACACCCCTCCCCCTCAGCTAGTGGTCAAACAGGGGTTCAGCATGTTTGTAGTTCATTTGCATCACCAGGTAAGGAAAAAGGTCTGGCTTCCCACACAATGCACAGGGAAATGCTAGACCTCGCCCAACAATTAACACACCCAAATCTGGCCAAAGGAAGATCATATACACAAATGCTCACAGTCTGGGAAACAAGATCCCAGTCCTGCAGGCAATAATGACAAAGGCTAAACTGGACATAGTAGCAATTAGTGAGATGTGGTTTACCAGTAACCACACTTGGGAAACTTCAGTACCTGGCTATGTACTGTTCAGAAGAGACAAAGGTGCAAAAGGGGGAGGGTGGCCCTGTATGTCAATGAAAATATCAAAGCTACAGAAATTCAGAATACACATGAGCCAGAAGAGCTGTGGGTCACCCTGGAAACAGGAAATGGGACAGCCATAAGAACTGGGGTTGTCTACAGGCCCCCAGACCAGGGGAGGACATAGACACATTACTGTAGGAAGATACACAAAACATGACAGCTAAAGGGGAGGTTCTGATAATGGGAGACTTCAACATGCCGGATACAGATTGGTCAATACCAGCAGGAACATCTGCCAGAACTAGACACATGGTGGATTTCCTGCAAGGGGAGGGCCTCAAACAACTGGTACAACAACCCACAAGAGACAGGGCTATCCTAGATCTAGTACTGACTAACAGGGAAAGGATCACAGATCTCCAGGTAGAAGGGTCACCTGGGGGCCAGTGACCATCACATGGTATGGTTCAATTTAGCCACTACAACTAAATCATCCCATTACAAGGCAAAACTATGGGACTTCAGAGGAGCTGACTTTGATAGGATGGCCAACAGAGTTAAGCTAGCCCTGGCAAAAAGAAATACAGGTGAGGGGGTACAGGCAAATTGGGCAAGCATTAAGGATGCAGTACTTGAAGCAACATCCCATTGTGTTAGAGAGAAAAGGAAGTGCAAAAGAAGAAGGAAACCACTTTGGTTCTCAAAAACAGTAGCAGAAAAGGTCAGAGCCAAAAGGCTGGCCTTCAGGAAATATCAGGAAACGCAGCAGGATGAAGATAGGGAGGCATACCAAACTTCCCTAAGGGAAGCAGGGAAGGCAGTAAGGCAGCCAAAGGCCCAAACTGAGGAAACACTAGCACAAACAGTAAAAAAAAGTGAAGACTTTCTATAGATACATTAGTGAAAGGAGGAAGTCCAGAGGGGGTATTGCTAAGATCAAAGGGGATAAGGGGGCATGTGAGGAAGAGGACCATGTAAAAGCATCTATCCTAAATAGATACTTCTGCTCAGTATTTACTGTAGAGAAGGCAGAGTAGGGCCCACAGCTCAGCACCATGGACACGGGGGGGAAGGAGGTGTGCAGTAGTCCCTTCACAAACGAAAGGGTCCTACAAGAGCTCGATAAGCTCAGGGTAGACAATGCAATGAGACCTGATGGCATACATCCCAGGGTACTAAAGGAGCTAAGGGTAGAACTAGCAGAGCCATTATCAGAACTGTTTAGTGAGTCTCTGAGCACAGGAGAGGTCCCAGAAGACTGGAGAAGAGCTTATGTGATCCCGCTCCACAAGAGTGGTAGCAGGGAGGAGGCAGGGAACTACAGACCAGTCAGTCTTACCTCAGTAGTGGGCAAGATTATGGAGGCACTCCTTAAGGAAAGGATAGTGCAACACCTGGAATCCATAGGAGCACAGGATCCAAGACAGCATGGGTTTACAGAAGGAAGGTCCTGTCAAACTAATCTCATAGATTTCTTTGACTGGGTAACCAGAGTGGTGGACCAAGGGGGAGCAGTTGATGTCACCTACCTTGACTGCAGCAAAGCTTTCGATACTGTTCCACATAGAAGATTGATTAATAAACTGGGTAGGCTCGGGGTGGGTCAGAAGTTGGCCCACTGGGTGGCAAACTGGTCGACAGGCAGAAAACAGAGAGTAGTGGTAAATGGTACACAGTCAGAAGAGATGCAAGTCACAAGTGGGGTACTTCAGGGATCAGTCCTGGGGCCAGTCCTCTTCAATATCCTCATCAGTGCAGATGGACTGGAGCGTAAGGTTTGTCTGTTTGCAGATGACACCAAGATCTGCAACAGAGTAGATGATCTATAGGGGGTGGGCAGAATGAGAAGAGATCTGGATAAACTAGCAAAATGGTTAGAAGAGTGGCAACTGGGATTTAATGCAAAGAAGTGCAAGATCATGCACATAGGGAAGAGAAACCCTGAAGCCACCTATAGGCTGGGAGGGGAGTTGCTGGCAGTCACAAGGGAAGAAGAAAGAGACTTGGGCATCATCATCAATGATGACCTGAAATCATCCAAGCAGACCACTTAAGCAGTAGGTGAGGCTAGGGGGATGTTGGGGTGTATTAGTAGGGGTATCACGAGTCAGTAGAGGGAGGTAATGGTTAGGTCCCATCTGGAGTACTGTGTGCAGTACTGGAGGCCACGCCTTCACAAGTACATTAACCAAATTGAGGCAGTCCAGAGAAGGGCAACCAAAATGGTGCTGGGACTGCATCAGAAAACATATGAGGACAGATTAACGGAGCTCAATATGTATACCCTAGAGCAAAGGATGGAGAGAGGTGATATGATCGAAACATTCAAACACCTTGAGGGCATTAACAAGGTGAAAGAGTCTAACATTTTCATTTCATTTCATTTTATTTTTGTTTTATATTTTTTATACTTGTAAGCAGGATGAGCAAAACTGCCCGTTTTTACCAGTGACAAGTTACATAACATACTTAAACATACACAATTTTAAGCACAATCAATAATTAACATAATACAAAAATACAAAAAACAGACAACAATTATTTAGCATGAACAGATATCATTTTCCATCAACCAAGATTTCAATCTGGTTTTAAAAGACCAAATTGTCATGCTCTCTACAATACCAACAGGTAGTGAGTGAGTTAAAAAACAGAGGAGCCCTGTATAGAGTAGATCTCTGACCAAAAGCAGAATGAAACAATGGAATTTCATAAGTAAATTTGGTCTGGGATCTAGTGCCACTAGAGCCAAAAAACTTAGGAAATAATGTAGAAACTACAGGCCATGTTTGACCTTAAACATCATTATACCCATTTTGTACAGAATCCTATTTGTAAGGGATAAGCTGTGAGTATGCTTTAATAAAAGACAATGATGTGTTCGAAAGGGGGCATCAAGCATGAAACATAAAACATAGCTATAAATGACCATCTCTCATTACTCCCGACTTGCCTTCCTAGCATATATGCGTACCTCCATGGTCAACACTCAACATTTGAGGTCAGCTACTTCTGCCCTGCTCTCTGTCCCACATTATTCTACTAAAATGGGAGAGCAAGCATTCTCCCACTTTGCCCCTAAATTATGGAATTCCATACCTATCATATCATGAGTTCCAAATCATACCCCATGTTTAAGAATTCCCTGTTCTCTTTCTTAAACACAATTGACTTGCAACTGCACGTGTTACCTTACGCTTGATGCATTACAGAATTGTGCCCTAAATTTATTTGTATCAGTGTTTTCAATGATAGAATCCTATTACTCTGCTCTATATTATTGCTTTATCCCCATGTGGATACTGCTGTCTTTGTTATTTACTGTTGCTTATCCCTGTGTGGATACTTGTACATCACTTCTTGCTACTGTTCTGTTGTGGTTTTTGTAATCTGTACTCTCACGGGTCATACCTGAAAATAGGCAAGTCTTTGCCTAGTGTACTTACCCGGCTACCAAAATCAAATAAATAAAAGGCAGAATCATGGCACAACAGCATATTAGAAGCCCACTGAAGGCATTAACTCACTGTTTACACAGCTCTAGTAATGCATACAGAAGCATGTTTAAGTGGGATGTGTATGCATGTGGACCATAGCAACCACTGCAGTGGTGCTCAGTATAAGCCAGTTTTGAGCAGTGAAGAACCAAGGGAATGGCAGAAGACATGCAACGAAGCTGTATGCTATACTGTGGATAGGGAATGGAGCACATTGACTTAACATGCACAGTCAATAGACCTCAGTTTGATGGCATACTGCTGTAATGGACTTTAAAGAAGCACATTACAACTACCTTGCTGGACCTTCTAAACCTTGGCATAAATTATGTTTTGAAAGTGATTAGTGAGCACATTAACCAAAAATAAATTTGACTGTGTGTCAGTTCTTATGGGCAGTCAAATTGAATGGGCTATCCTCCACTGCTAGCTGGAAAAAGTTGTAAGAAACTAAGAGAGGTCTTAGGACACACCCCTTCTGAGACTCCCTTATTCTTTTAAAGCCTTTTCTAGCTGGTAGACAGCTCCCTGCTCTGCACGGATTCCTCTCTTAAATGAACTTTTTATTTTCTAATCTGTAACTTTAGGAATCTCTAAACTGGCAGACAAAAAAAAAATGCTAATTTTACACCCTGTATCTTCATTTCTGCAGTACCACACCAGCAGAAGGAAGGAGGTGGTATTGCCACTGTGTAGATTACTGGTGAGACCCCACCTGGACTACCCTGTTCAGTTCTGGAGACCACATCTCAGGAAGGACATAGAGGGGAGGCAGTCCAAAGGAGGTAACTAAAATGGTGCAGGGTCTGCATCAGAAGCTCTATGAGGAGAGACTGAGGGATCTCAATATGTACACCCTGGAAGAGAGAAGGGAGAAGGGGAATAAGACAGAGACCTATAAGTATGCCACAGGACAAATAAGGTAAAGCAAGGGAGTATTTCTTAGAGGACAAGATACATGAGAACAAGGGGATGTAATGAAGCTGGAATAGGGTAAATTCAGGAGAAATATGAGGAAGTACTTTACTGAAAGAGTGGTGCATGTCTAAAACAGTCTTCCAGCTGAGATGGTGGGGGCAAAACAGTGGTGGGCATCAAGCATGCATGGGATAAACATTAAGGAATCTTGGTTGAAAGTGTGTTGGGGGGTAAGGGCCAAAAACCAATTAGGGTCTGCTATGACAGTGTAGACAGGGAAAAAATGGGCAGACTGGGTGGGCCACGGCATCCTTATCTGCTGTCATATTCTATATTTCTGTGTTTTCTGGTCCTATTAATGAATTGGAACCCTGGGAATGTGGCATCTGGTAAGCACTGCTGTAGCTCCACCCATTCTGTGGTGCCTTATTGGGCCGCTGATCTCTCCTGCTGGACCAATGTAGATCAGGTAGTTTTTGGTGTAAGGGGCTGTTGTATACTAAGATTATAGCAGTGAGAGCAGCACATGAGAGTGAGGGTTACCATTCACATGTCCACACGTATGCAAAGGGTGCCATGTTGGTAAGTTCATTCTGCAGTCAGTTTGAAGGTGGGCATCTTGGTACAGCCTGTGCATCTGCACATTACGTCATGGCCAGTTTGTTACAGTCTGCACATGCTCAGTAGAGTGCTGTCACCATTCTTGGACCTTGTGCACATTGTTCCAGCATCAAAATGCTGCTGCAGCATTGACTGTTTTTTTTTTAGCCATTGTTTTTAGCTGTCTACGCCCTAAATGACTAGAAACTTTTCACATCTGCTCTCTGTTAATCTGCACCAGCAGCATTATAGCATCCATATGACAAAAATCCAAGGAGGCAAGATCCAAGGCACCTACTATAAGCAAAAAGCTATGAGGCTAGCGTTCAGTCCACAGTGGTCAGCTCCTACTGCTTTTTTGTGACAAAGCATCCTCCTCCAAAACTTAAAAATATGATACTCATCCCACTCCAACAAGGGGCTGGCTATCCACAAAAGAGCCTTGGATGAAAAATCTAAATATTCCTCATCCAAAGAACCACTTCATCTTTTTTCATAACACAGAGAACCCAAACCGGCCTCGATGTTGCCATCATACCAAGGGGAAGTAGAAAAGTTTTCCCTTTGTATCATTCCTGTAAGTCTGGACCATTGCCTCTTGCCATTGTGACGTAGACAGCCAGTTCTGAGTGCTGTATTATATTTTTTTTAATATAAAATGTATTAATGTCTCTGCTAAAAATTCAAATGCTCTAGGAATGACCTCTCTCATCCCCCTACAGATTTTAGCTGACAGATGCTGGCCAAGAGAACTGCTGACAGCATTGTATCACACACTCAGTCTTTTTAGAGACAGTGTGTTACTGGAAGACTTTTATTAAGGAGCCTGTTTCTCTGAACTAATTACAGAGTTGTTAAGTTAATTTTGTTAAGAGACAACTCATAAACTAGGTTTATGATGTTAAAATAAGGGAAGCTAGGATGTTACATAGAGGTGTAAGGTTGTAAATGACCCTATGAAGCCTGTGTGAAGAGGGTACAGCATGAGATCAAAAGAGGTGTCATTGAAACTTGAGTTATGCTAAGGTTGCAGAATTAATACATCCTGTATAACTGTATAGTATAGATTAATAAAATTATATCCTGTGGTTGTATAAAAATATATTTTTGTTAGATATTTGACCAGAGGAGGGGCTGGATGACTTCATCCAAAAGGGGCTGGCCAATACTGCTTGAAAAGATTATTCTCTTTCACTATAGAAATGCATTTAGTATCTGACACTGACTAAGGAAACATCTGAGCACTGAAAACAGGTATTTAGAAAGCTAGACAAACTCTAAATATAGTTGTAGGAATTGCACTGTTTTAAACCTTGTTTTGTTTTAAAGATTTGTATGTCTTTTGATATAAGAGTTCTGTATTGTATGTTTGACGTATTATTATATATTTTAGTAAAAACTCTAAGTTTAGAGCAAACCTGGTCTGTCTTTGAATTTCTTTCTTTTGCTAAGAAATATTTATGATTCAGCAGACATAAGCTTGTATGGTGGTACCAAACTGGAAACAGAAGCATTTTAAATCTGAGGTCTTTATTAAGTTTTAAGGGTTCATCTCTGAATACCTGGTTAGGTGCCCGTAGGCAAAGATATCTGCCCCCCCTCCGAAGACAGATATATCTGAGCCTGTGCATTGGGTATGCTAGCAAGAGGATACAGTTTGAATCCCTCCAGAATTGAGACCAAAGATTGATCCAAACTCACAAAAGCAGACAAGAGGGTTACCTTGTCTGTTACACTGTTCACAAGACTGCGCTCAGAGGTTGGCATTTTGGGAGTAGAGGGCCTGACCTGCTGAGTGAATTTGTGACAGCCATCATTGGATTATATTGTTGGACAATGTTCCTTAATTTCTGTCACATGCATTCATTATGCATGATGCTCCCCTTCTGTCTCCCCCTTCCCTGTGTCCTTTCCTCCCCCTATGTACAGTATTTCTTGTTTCCTCAGTAGTATCTGTGTATATATTAATCCTTTAAAACTTCTAGTCACGTATCACTTTTATTTTATACCTTAAATTTTAGTTGTGTCTTTTTGTGTTTAGTTGCAGTGTTTTTTGCTCTACATAGATACATAGACAGTGTCGGCAGATAAAGGCCTACGGCCCACCCAGTCTGCCCATTTGAGTTTGTAAGTTCACTTTATGTTTTCCTAGAAGTCTGTTGCCCCTTACCCCTGACCTCCAGAATTCCTTTATGTCTGTCCCATGCATTCTTAAATCCTGTGATTGTTTCAGCCCCCACCACTTCCGCTGGCAGGGTGTTCCACTTGTCCACCACCCGTTCTGTGAAGAAATTCTTCCTCATGTTTCCTCTGAATTGTCCTCCCTCCAACTTCATCCCATGCCCGCTAGTCCTGGAACATCTTTTTCACTTAAAAATAGTGTATTTCTGCACCCTATTTCTTCCTGTAAGATACTTGTATGTCTATCATATCCCCTCTCTCTCTCCTCTCCTCCAGGGAGTACATATTCAAGTCCTTCAACCTGTCCTCGTAGGACTTGTGATGCAATCCATGTATCATCTTTGTTGCCCTCCTCTGAGCCTTCCCTACCCTGTCTGTGTTCTTATGTAGGTAAGGTCTCCAGAACTATACACTGTACTCCAGGTGGGGCCTCACTAGTGTCTTGTATAGTGGAATTATGACCTTCCTTTTCCTGTTGGTGATGCCTCTGCCTATGCATCCCAGCATCCTATTTGCTTTACCTGCTGCCTTATTGCACTGGTTTCCTACCTTGAGGTCATCAGAGATGATAACCCCAAGATCCCTTTCCTGCTTATTGCATGCTATAGCCTCACTCCCCAACTGATATATTGTGCCAGGGTTTTTTGTGCCCCATATGCATTATCTTGCACTTCTTTGCATTGAGTTTCAGCTGCCAAATCCCTGACCAGTCTTCAAGTTTCTGCAGGTCCCTTCTCATTCTGTTCATACCCTGTGGTGTGTCTACTGTGTCACAGAGCTTTGTGTCATCAGCGAACAGGGAAATTCTGCCTTCTAGGTCCTGTGCAATGTCACTGATGAAGATGTTGAATAGGACCAGTCCCAGCACTGATCCCTGTGGTACCCTACTGGTCACTCTTCCCTCTGTGGAGTGACAGCCATTTATCACCACCCTCTGTGTCCTGCCGCCCAGCCAGTTACCTACCCACCACACTACTGTCCTACCCATCCCATATTCCCCAGTTTGTGTAATAGTCTTCTATGTGGCACAGGGTCAGATGCCTTGCTGAAGTCCAGATAGGCCATGTCCACTGCCCATCCCTGATCCACCTCCCTAGTCACCCAGTCGAAAAAGTCAATGAGGTTGGTCTGACATGACCTCCCCCTGGTGAAACCATGCTGTCTTGGGTTCTACAGTCCATTGACAACCACATGTTCCACCAATCTCTCCTTCAGTAGTACTTCCATGATCTTCCCCACTACTGAGGTGAGGCTGACTGGTCTGTAGTTCCCCACTTCCTCTTTGTTCCCACTTTTGTATAAGGGGACTACATCTGCTGTCCTCTAGTCTTTGGGTACCTTCCCTGTTTCCAGTGATTGGCTAAACAGGATTGCCAAGTTCAGCCACCACTCTCTTAGTTCTTTAAGGGCCCTAGGGTGCACCCATCTGGTCCCATTGCTTTATCAACTCTTATTACTTCCAGTTCCTTCAGGACCCTTTCTCGTGTAAAGGGACTTGTGTCCATTTCTGCACCATTCCCACCCTTGTACTCCCCTTCAGACCCATTACCCTCCTCTTCCTCCAGTAAAGACCAAGCAGAAATACCTGTTCAATATGTCAGCTTTACTGTTGTCATCCTCCAAGCGGCCCCCATCCCCCAGTCTCACTATCCCTCCTTTGCCTTTCTTTTTCCTTATGTACCTGTAAAGGTTTTGTCCCTCTACCCACTGATTTTGCAATGTGCTCTTCTGTCTGAGCGTTGGCTTCCCTTACTGACCTCCCTGCCTCCCTTTGCTTCTCCTGGTACTTCTCTCTATCCACTTCTGCGGTGTCTTTTTGTATTTCTGAATGCAATCTTTTGGCTTTCACTTTCTCCGCTACCTCCTTGGAAAACCATAATGGCCTCCTCTTCCTTTTCCCTTGCTAATACCTGTTCTTCCTTTTTCTAACACCTCTAGTATGTCTTTATTGTGTTAGTCACACTGGTACACAAAATGTTTGGGTATGAGTGCCTTATTACAGATAGATTACATTTTCAGGGTCTTATCGTGCTCCACAGTACTTCACAGTATCATTTTTCTGCCTTTTAGAGTTTTCTCCTGTTTTTGTTTAGTTCATTAAGTTCCCATTTTTTCAATTATTAATAAGTGTGTGTGTTTGTGTACGTACCAGTGTATATAGCTTTGACTGTAATCACATATTCTGCTTTGAATGTTTTTTGTGCTCCTGTCGTGCTACTTACAATTGCTGATTCTTTAGCTGTTACTGCACCTTTAACTGTGTATATTGCATTATATATATTGTTATCCCTTCATCTGCTGCACACGGTGTCTTGTTATTGCATTATGTAATCATTGTTCTGTACATATGGTTCTGTTCATATTGTCCTGTACATATTGATATAATTTGGTGTTTATCTATCATTATGACTTTTTACTTATTTGTGCATTTGCACCGGGTCATGACTGAAAAAGGCTTCTCACACCAGTGTACTTACCGGTCATCAAAGTTTAATAAATAAATAAATAAATAAAACTGTTCATACTATAAAACAAGTGTGTAGCAGTTGGTAGCCACATCCCCTTATAAAGGGTCATGAATAGACTCAAAGCTCTGGGGCTTGATAGTGCCCCATTTTGCTTGTCCTGAATTATTGGGAATCTTTTGGTGCATTACCTTTTTGTTTTGTGTCTTTATTTTTGTGCTGTTCAAGTGTGGTCATCCTGCGAAGTTGCAAATTACAGTGTCAAGGTATAAAGGCTGTGGACATCCTCGTGGAGGCTATGGATGCTTTACATTCCCAATAAAGAAAAACAATGCCTCCGACTGCTCTGGTACCCCCAGGTCCTCAGGTGTCTTTGTAAGACTCTGACCCAGGAAGAGGTGGCTGCTAGTAGGGATGAATCCCCAGCACCTACTCATGGCAACAATTCTGATGCTTGCTCTGCAGTAGAAGAGGGTAAATACATCTCCTCATATAGAAGATCACATGGGAGTTATGAGACAGGGTTTTTATCTGGGAATACTTTACCACTTTCATAAAACAAACCTTGATTGCACTGGACATACCTGTAGAACTGGAGACCAACCTGGAGGGATATGGGCATATACAGAAGTGAAAGCTTGTGTAAATGTTGATCAAAGTAATATTTAAACCATCCATTGAAGGTTGAACCATCCCTGACAGGTGCAGGTTGAGGAGGTGGCAGGAGAAAAAATGGAGGCAAAAATTGCCACCCCCCCCCACAGACTGAGCAGGAGGAAGGAAGGACCCAAGAGAGGAGAATCCCCTAGGGAGCATGATAAAGGGAACAGCAGTAAAGTAGAGGACAAGGACGACTAGAACAAAAGTTGGAAGAAGACGGGAAAAGGAGGTGGGGCACAAGGGGAGGAAGGGGGGTTGCAGGCAGAGTGGGAGCAAGTTATGGAGGGCCATGTGTGCAAATGCAAGGAGTCTTCCAGATCTAGAGGCCATCATGGTGGAGGCAGACTTGGATATTCTGGCCATTACTGAATCATGGTGCACAGGCAACCACGACTGGGACATGACCATAGGAGGCTACACTCAGTTCAGGAAGGATAGTGTTGGGAGGAAGGGAGAAGGGGCTGTGCTGTGTGTAAAGGAGGGTATCAAACCAAGAGAAATGCAAGAAAACCAGGGGGAAGCAGTGGTTGAAGGTACTGTGGGTCAGTCTGGTGACAAACGCCAGAGCCACCATATTTACTGGGATGATATACAGACCTCCAGCACAGGAAAAGGAACTGGATAAGGCACTGGGGGAAGCCGTCAACACAAAATGGCAAAACAAAGCAGAGGTGCTGTTGGTTGAGGCCTTCAGTCTGCTGGATGTAGACTGGAGCCTCCCAGCCATTGCCTCAGCTAGAAGCAGGGACATCCTAGACTCCCTTCGGGGGCGTTTCTCAGGCAACATGTCAGGGAGCCCACTCGTGATGGGTAAAACTGGACCTGGTGCTTACAAACAGGGACAGTATTGTAGACATCAAGGTGGGAGGCCACCTGGTGACGAGTGATCACTGTCCAGTGTGGTTCAACATAAGGACAGCAGCAGAAGCAAATCACAAAAGTAGCAGCAGTAGTAGTAAAAGTAGTAAAATATTTTATTCACATAAAATGTTATATGAATAGGGATTAACTCGATTGAGTAACATGCATTTTTAATGAGGTTCACAGCATAGTAAACAAAGATTTGACACAAGGTGTCCTAGACACATTCTTAAATCAATTAAAATAAAGTCATAAAATAACAGCAAGGTTTGTAACAATAAGTTCACCCTTATCTTCTACTGTAGGTTACAATTTAATGTTAGTTATGGAGCAAGCAACATTATTCAGTAATATGCTCTTCCTTAACCTCAACCAAACTAAGACACTTTTACCCCTCTACCCTTTTTTCTGTCCTGCCTAATAAAGTATAATTATAAAGGTACACAACATTGCCTTGAATTACACAACTCTTTTCTTAGCCAAGATTTTATCCCTATCAAAGATTTATTTGCTTCTCCCATTCGCAGTTGTGTGGGTATCTTATTCTAGCCTTGTATTCCCCTGTAATATACAGAGTGGTGGCCAATCTCTAGGCTACACATAGGTATTTCCAGGTCATGAGGGTCCTGGACTTCAGGAGGACATATTTAAAAAAAAATGGGTGAATGCCTTAGAGATGACCTGGTGAGGTGGAGGAACAGTAGACCAAATTAAAGGATGGCATTGTGAAGGCAAGAAACCTCTACATAAAAGATGTAGTGAAAACAGGGAGAAAGAAAGAGACTGCTATGGTTCTCAAGGAAGTTGCTGCAAAGGGTAAGGCTAAAAGGGTAGCATTCAGGAGATACAAGGAGATGTAAAGGAAAGAGGATAGGAGGTGTACCAGGAAAGGAAGAGGGAAGCAGGGAAAGCAGTGAGGGACTTAAAGGTGCATACTGAGGAAAGGACAGCAGAATGGGTAACAAAGGAGGACACGACCTTTTTTAGGTACATAAGTGAAAAGAGGAAGACAAGGGGAGGGACTGTGAGGTTAAGAAAGTCAGGGGGAGCAATGCAGAGGAGGATCAAAAAAAGATGGGTACCGGGTCAGTACAGTATGTTGTGTACACAATGCTGCAGGGCAAAACCGCACAACAATAACAGCGTGTGGAAGAACAGCTACAGGGTACACAATGCCAAATGAGACAAATAGTGTGGAGCAGTAGCCGTGACCCTGTAGCTGCTTCCTGGAAAGCATTGCTGCAGAGGGTAAGAGCTCTGCTGGAAGGGGGTCCACTGAGCAGCTGCTGTGGCTCAGGGAGTAGAGCCATTGGCACTGGAGGACAATGAAGCAACTGTGGACTGGGGTTCTATTCCCGATCGCAGATTAGGTTAGTTTATTTATTTTTTCTTGTCTTTACTTTTATGCAGTTCATGATGCCCCTTGCCCGAATTTCACCCTGTCTCAGAGTTGCCCCCCCCCCCGGAGTAGGTTATTTTTATAGGAGGGGTTCGAGGACACAGTCCCCTGTAATGGGTGGTGCAGGGGGCACAGCCCCCCGCAGAAAACAAGTATTTTACTGTTTATATTTATAGTCGCTGTTTTGACAGTGTGGTATAGTGCCACTCTGTTTTTGTTTGCGACAACATGACCCCGTGCCTGCTGACTGCACCTCTGACAACCCTGTTCAACAATTCACTGGAAACCGGAGTGATTCCAAAGGACTAGAGGAGGGCAGATGCAGTCCTGCTTCATAAAAGCAGCAGCAGGGAGGAGGCTTTAAACTATGGTCCGGAAAGTCTTACATCAGTGGTGGGGAAGTTAATGGAGATGCTTTTAAAGGCAAGGCTTGTGAAGTATCTTAAATCCAATGGGTTACAAGACCCAAGGCTGCACAGATTTATGGGGGGAGGTCATGTCAGATGACCCTGATTGATTTTTTCAACTCTGTGACCAGGAAAACAGAGCGTGGTGGGACAGTGGACATGACCTACATAGAATTCAGCAAGGCCTTCAACACTGTACCACATAGGTTCATAAGGAAACTAGGCAGTTTGGGGGTGGTAAACTAGGTATGAAATTGGTTGATGGATAGGTGACAGAGGTTGGTGGTAAATGGAACACACTGGAGGGAGCGGGAGAGTGACCAGAGGGGTCCCTCAGACCTCAGTACTGGAACCAGTACTCTTTAATGTCTTTATAAGTGACACTGCAGAAGAGCTGCAGTAAGATAAACACTCCAGAAGGGGTGGAAAGAATGTGTACAGACCTGAGAAAAATCAGTGAGTGGTCAAGGGTATGCCAGCTGGGTTTAAATGAGAAAAAGTGTAAAATCATGCACCTAGGGCACAGAAACCCAGAGGCAGAGTATAAAATGGGGGAAGAGATATTAATGGTCACAAAAGAGGAAAGGGACGTTGGAGTAATCATATTGGTGGTGAGGCAGTGCAACAAGGCAGTAGGTAGGGCCGGGGGAATGTTGGGGTGCATAAGGAAGGGTATCACAAGCTGTAAGAGGTAGGTGATGTGCTACCATTTTAGACCACCTAGAGTATTGTATCCAGTTCTAGAGACCACATTGCAGGAATTATATAGCCAGGGTAGAGGCTGTCCAGAGGAGGGCTACTAAAATGGTGCAGGGGCTGCATCAGAAGACCTAAGAGGAGAGACTGAGGGCTCTCAGTATGCACATCTTGGAAGCGAGAAGGGAGAGGGAGGACATGATAGAGACCTACAAATACCTTACGGAGGTAAGTAAGGTACATGAGGAGAATATTTTTCAGAGAAGGTGACTTATGAGAAAACGGCGGGCATGCAATGAAATTGGATGGGAGGACTTTAGGAGAGATGTGAGAAAGTACTTCTTCACTTAAAGAGTGGTGGATGCCTGGAACAGTCTACCAGCAGAGGTGGTGGGGGTGAAAACTGTGGTGGGCTTCAAGCATGCATGGGATATGCTGAAGAAAATTTGGATAGGGGAGTGGGGGGGGGGGTAGCCAGAGATGAGGTGGGGTCTATGGTGACATTATAGACAGGAAAAAATCAGCAGACCATGTGGGCTAAGCTGTCCTTATCTGCTGACTAAATTCTATGTTTCTATGTAATGAATTGAAGCAGGAAGTCAAAAAGAAGGCCGACCCCTTAAAAAGAGTGGCAAAGGAAGAAAAGATATTCCAGATATGACACAGCCGAGGATATCATTGCCACAGAATGAAACCTCCATGTTGAGATTCATAATAATAATAATAAATCTTTCTTTATACCGCACCTTTCTTATAACCAAGGAGCGTTACTAAAATTACACATAGAGTAAAAATAAACACAAATCTAAAACTACTAAGTTCATAAAAATACAATAAAATATCATCTTCAGGTGTATACCTTTGACCATAAATAGATCTTTAAGGCCTTTTTAAATTTCTCCACGGATGCACACTGCCAAAGCGGACAGGGTAGAGAATTCCAAAGGGCAGGGGCTGTGTACATAAAAGCATGAGCCCCCGAAGATTTTAGAAAAACTCTTGGAATCTCTAGCAAGCCCTCATCCACCGAGCAGAATGATTGCCTCGGGCAGTAAGGTACCAGGAAGCTTTTCAAGTAGTCCGGGCCCAGTCCGTGTAGGGCTTTGTAAGTCAGAAGACCAACTTTAAAGGTGATCCACCACTGTACTGGCAGCCAGTGCAGATCGCGAAGAACCGGAGAAATATGACAGGTATGGGGAGTACCCGTCAATAAACGGATCGTAGCGTTCTGCATGAGCTGCAAGTGGCAGATATCAACCCCAGGAAGCCCTAGATAAAGGGAGTTGCAGTAATCAAGATGCGAGGTCACAAAGGCATGGACCAATGTAGGCAGATCACTGGACAGAACTAGGTGCTTAATCCTGGAGATGTTCCTCAGATGGTAAAGGATGATTTGACGACTACTGACACCCGCGATCATAGTGTCAGCTTGTCAGCAAATATCACCCCCAGGTTCTGCACCCATTCAGAGGTAGGGAGCTGGACACTTCCCAGGAAAAGTCCTGAAGGTAGATCAGCACCCGGCCCCTTCTATCCGCAACCTGGGTCCACAACCATCACCTCCGTCTTCTCAGAGTTCAATCTCAGCCAACTTGAATTCATCCAGTACTAGATTTCAGTGAGGCAGTTGTTAAATACTGAGAGAGCTCTATCCTGGTCGGGTACAAAAGATAGGTAGAGCTGGGTATCATCAGCATAGCAGTAAAACCTCAGCCCACACCTTCTTACAATGTCTCTGAGGGGTAGCATGTACACTGAGAACAACATGGGTGACAACACCGAGCCCTGAGAAACCCCACAAGACAGAGAGACTGGGTGGGAGGAGTTAATCCCTGATACCACCCTCTGGGTTCTGCCTGTGAGGAAAGATCTAAACCACCTGAGGGCTGTACAAGACAGGACAGAGATGAACCTCAGGCATTCGAGAAGTACCCCATGGTTCACAGTGTCAAAAGCTGAAGAGAGATTGAGAAGAACCAAGATGGAATGGCTCTTACGGTCTCTTGCCGTCAGGAGATCATTGAGCATCCGAACCAGCACTGTCTCGGTACTATGCCTCTTTTGAAAACCAGACTGGAGTGGTTCATAGATGGCATGGATGGTCAACTGGTTCTCCAGTTGTATGTCCACTACTTTCTCAATCACCTTTCCCACAAATTGGAGGATAGAGATTGGTCTGTAGTGAGCATGGCAGACTGGGTCCAAAGAAGCTTTCTTCAGGAGGGGCGATACCACCGCCTCCTTCAGGGAGCTAGGGAACTCACCATCTCCAAGGAGCACCAGACCATCCATGCCAGGACTGGACTGATAGTATCACAGCAACCCTTTATCAGGGAAGTTGGGCCAGGATTCAAACTACAGCATATAGGATGCATAACCTGGACAATCCTCATGACATCAGTGAACTCTGGCCAGTCAAAGGAACTCCAGGAGAGCCTAGGGACCATGACCAAGTGCGATCCACAGCTTCTCCCATAGAGGATGCAGGCTGGAGTGCAGCCTGATGTCGGCCTTAGCCACAAAGAAGTGAGCAAGCTCGTTACACTCAACTTGTGAAAAAGCTCTTCGAACCTGCAGACAGGCTGGGTTGCACAGTCTGTCTATAGTTCGAAAGAGCTGACCTGGTTGGTTCTGAGCAGCCGCAATTTCCCTGGACAGGAGCTCTGCCTTCTTATGGGAGATTGCGGAATGATAGAGTTGATAATGTTCCATCGATCTAAGATGGTCGGCATCAAGGGCGGATCTCCGCCAACAGTGCTCTAGTCTTCGCCCATATCAGATCTCCTCAAAGTCCCATCAAACCATGGTGACCGAGAGTGAAGAGGAGAGGACTAACACGGATGGGAGCAATTAAATCCAGAGCTGAGGAAATGGCTTTATTATAGGCCAAAACCAAAGCATCTGGGTCACTGCTCACTCAGAAAGCTCCGATAGGTCGAGCACTGCTGCCAGGCCCTCAGAGCTTACATCTCGCAAAGAGCGGTACTGACCATCTCCACAGGGTGGGCCTACAAAGGGGTGCAAAACTGAACTCCACAATGTAATGATCGGACCATCTGACAGGTTCTACGCCCAAATCAAGGCTTCAATCCCCAGGAGGAAGACTAAGTCCAAAGAGTGACCACCATTATGAGTGGCAGAAGTAACAACTTGTGGAAGGCCCAAAGATGTCATCAGTTGGAGGAAGTGTTGTCCAAACTGTGAGAGTTTGTCATCGACCAGGCGTGAAGTTGCCCAGGACCATCAGCCTGGGCAACTCAAATGCCATGTTGATCACGAAGTCTGCTACTTCCTGCAGAAACTGCTTCTCATCACATGGTGGACGGTAGATGAGAGTGATTCTGCAACCCACACCTGCCACTACAGTACACTCAAATGACTCAGCCCTCCACTGGTACACTTGTGAGGCCCAGTTCGGTCTTGAAACAGACCGCAATACCCCCACCGCAGTCCAACTTTATTGTAACATCAATACCCGCTGGACCAGCAGCTCTAATATAGGGCCTACATTCTCATCCAGCCAGGTTCGGTAATGCATGCCAAGTCCACCGACCCAACAAGATCTGCAGTAACTGCAGTCTTGTTCTTCATGGACCTGGCATTGCACAACACCTCCCTGGTAGACAGGCCTCTGGAGCTGAACGGACTACTTGCCCACCAATACTTGTGGTGCCCATGAGTATGGAAACCAGACAGGAGGGACCCCGTTCCAGATTCCATTTTTCCCTAGGGCGTCTTCTAGATCTCACTACCCCAATATGATGGCCCCTCTCATTCGACCTCCACTGTTTGCACCCCCCCAACCCCCCTCCTCCCCCTATGCATAATACCCAACGCTGTACAGCATTGGTATGTCGATAACTGTAATGGAGGGGGAGGAGAAAGGGCGGAGGGCACAAAGAGTGGAGGACGAATAGAGTAAGGGTTGACATGCCCACTTCTGCAACCATACAAAAATTACTCTACAATTTCAAGGGGCAGTGATTATTGAAGACCCACTAAACAAGAAAGCGGGGTCTGTAAGATAGAATGCATGTGAGATAACAGGGGCCTCAGTGAAGTTAACATTGTCATTGACTTGTGTAGCCTGAGCTATGGCACACTAGTTGACAGATGTGTCCTTCAGTTTGCTACATGACTCTTGAAAGGGCAAGCTATATGTCTTTTCTTTCCTTAGAAACAGCCATTCTAGCAGTCACCTCATATGATTTCTCAGTTCTCTGCTTGTTGGCTCTGTGGCTCAAAGAGCTCACTGGTTCTGTCCTTAGTCAGCAGACAACTCCTCCAAGGCATTTTTTTCTATATATGCCGTTTCACAGGGGACCTCCTCTTTGGATCAGAACTTGAGGCTATCATTAGACTCAAGAATGGCGCTGCTGCAAGACAAGAAGCCTACAAGATGGAGCTTTGTTCAAGATGCATATCAGCACTGCTGGGGGTACCAGTTCAGTTACTCTCATGAAAGCAAACAAAGCTTCCCAGTAGAGATCTTTTCACTATAACTGAGGTGGCCGGTGGTATTTCCCAAGAATCATAGGGGTTGCAAAGTCTCATTTCCACAGAATCATAGAGATTACAAAACTCCCCAACCTGCAAAAATATTACGTGATCCCAACCAGCCCACCAGTGCAGCAGTAGGCGCTGATGACCCATGTTGAGAGGAGCTTGCATGGGACTTCAGAGGGTCAGCGGGTGGGTAGTATGAGCATCCCGTGGATAGCTTTCCTCCTGGGGGTTGGTTTCTCCAACATCTAGCAAACCCAGCGGAGGCTGGGTGTGCAGCAGCCAGGGCCACTCAGAAGTTGGGAGGCGATGACGGACATCTGTGCGATGGTGGGGAGTTCACCATTCCATGCTGACATCATTGCAAGTCCGTGCCTCAGGGGGCACATAAGAGGGAAAACACCTTGGGCCAAGCACTGTGATACCCCGGATCTCTGCCGAATGACATCCCAAACAGTAGCTGGCTGAAGCCTCTGGTGGATCTCGGTCTCTCTCCTTGTCACTCCAGGGGAGCCCTGCCAGGGGCAGCCATGAACCTCTCCAGCCCATGGCAGGCCTGGTGAGGGATGTTGGGTGAGGGTCCTGGTGCAGAAAGGAGTACACTCCTCCATCAACCAGGGGTGACAAAGAAAGACAGAAAAATGTTATGTGATTTGATCCATGAAACCTTTTTTAGGGATTCATAGGGTTCCAAGAGACATAGTGGTTGCACCCCGGCTTCCCTAAATGATGTCACTTGAGAAGGCTGAGGCAAAAGGAATCACAAAGACACCAAAGATGACAGGGACAATTGAACATACTGAGATTTAACTTATCCCTGTTCCAGAGCACTCCCTAGAGCAAGACTACTGCCATTTAGAAGTAGATACAAATTACTCCAGACTGCTGGGTATTAGATATTGTCTGTGATGGACTCCATAGAACTTTAAATCCCTAATCATCATTACTCTTTCCTGCAGTCACCCATATCACGCAATCTGGCTGAAGCTCAAGCAGTACAGAAATTCATCATTCGTCTCAGAGAGATCAGGGTGATTTAACAGGCTCCACACGACTAGCATGTCACAGTCCTGTACTCAGTTTTCTTCAGTGTCCCAAAAAAGACTGAGAGCTTCTGAGTCATCTTAGACCTTAAATGTCTATTCATCTGTTGCATTGCCGGTTCCTCCACTTCTGCTTTCAGGGTCAGCACTTTTTTTTCTTTGAATCTTTTGTCTCCCCCCCCACCCCAGTCTGCCCGACATCACCCTTCAGCCCCATCCCCAACCCTCTGTCAGACTTGCTGGTTATCCACCACTCACATAGACTTAGGTCATGCAAGAGTCTGTTGGGGGTGCCAGCTAGAGCAGCCCAGCATCCAGTTTTCCTCCCAGTTTTCTCCCTTGGGCTGGAGCATCAGGATGTGTGCACCAGCACATCATGCTCCAGCCCTCCCTTGCATACAGTCCCACTGCACTGTCACCCAGACTTCTCCAGCTGTCAGTCCCTGCAGTGGGAACTGGTGCCCCCCTTACCTGAGGAAGGAGTTGCTGTTGGGCATTCAGTCCTCCCTTACCCTGTCGAACCAGCAAGTGACCCACAGCCATTCATGAAACTGGGTCTCTGACATGGAGGGCAGAAGCGCAACCACTCCTCCACTGCTGGGCCAGCTTGTGGTCAACACTTTGCCATTCAGGTTGTCCACCTTCTGAGTGTCTTCACTAAAATCATGTCACTACCCATGATGTACTTCCACATGCAAGGCTATCATGTCAGACACTGCCTGGAAAGGGGGGAGGAATAGTGCCAAAGTGCTCAGTCACTTGGCACACTTCTGACAGTCATTCTTCTTTTGGCTCACAGCAGCCTGCATGCAGGAGATGAACAAACTCCTGGTGGGGGGAACCGGAAGAGAAACAGAGGGGTGGAGAACAGGGATCTACTGCATACTAATTTTGGGGATATGCTTCCAGTCCAGTGGATAAGCAGATGCCAAAAATAGTATGCATCGATTCCGCTTTCCCATTTTCTCTGTCTTGCATAGCTGTGCTGTACAGCTGTAAAGTGCTGATTGAGTCTTAACTGCAGTGGGACCTTTTGGTTTTTTAATAGGTTTGTGTGTCACAAAAAAACAAGAACAAAAAGCTGTCAACTCTTTCTTTTGTTCCCAGACTGAGATGTGGGATGTACCAGTGACATACCTTCCTAGGAAACCAATAAATGCATCAGGCTTACATAAAATAAACTAAAATGGAAAAACCTTTGCTGTCAGCTGTCAAAGTGTTTGGTCCCATGGATTCAAATAATTGATTCTATAGTAAAGACAGTCTCATGTCACAGCAACTGGAAAGTTAGGCTTAACTTATTCTTTGTCTGAAACCTCTGATCAATAAAACAAACTACAAAAATATTTTCTCCTACTTGCTAATATGATACCTACTATCAAATTACTTCAGTGTGTAATAGCAGTAACACAATGCAAAATGTCCTTTTTCTGTTTGCTTGCATGCATGTGCAAGAAACATAGTGCCACCATACTAAGCCAGAGGTGTGCCACCGCTTCCAGTGCCATGCTCCTTTTGCAGGCGCCGCCACACTGCATCAATGAACATCTGAGCTGTTCATGACAGTAGGTTCAGATGCAGTGGCATACAGTTCTGAGAAAACACCACTACAATCAGTGGTGGTAACGTAGGCAATTTGGATACTGCCATCAGCAGTATGCAGAGTGCCTACACATCAGCACTACATCTGAACAGCTGTCTTAGACAGCTCCATTTTCTTGTCCCTCCCAACAACACCAAGTGAGCACACTGGGAGCCCACCCCAGCATGCTCATCGCTCCCCTCCCACAGTGTATGGCCGATGGGGTGCCCAATCCCCCGTTGGCTCCACTGCCACCCCAAAACAAACTTCCAGGTGCCACGCTGGGAGCCCACCCCAGCATGGCAAAAGTCCATATGGCCGACAGGGGTGCCCAGTTTCCCCTCGGCTCCACTGTAACCCCCCCCTTATAAAACAGACTTTCAGGTGCCACGCTGGGAGCCCACCCCAGCGTGGCAAAAGTCTGTGTGGCTGACAGGGGTGCCCAATCACTGTCAGCTTCACTGCTCCCCCAAACAAACTTCCAGCTGCCACGCTGGGAGCCCACCCCAACATGGCAAAAGTCCCGCGTCATCTTTATAAAAAGAAAAAGACACCTGTAAGAAAAAATGGTCCCTCGCTTGACTGTCTTGCCCATTCCCCAACCCGCCCACCCTCCGCACCCACCTCCCGCACCCCTCCCGACTCCCCATACTTACCCTCCAGAGCCTCAGCGCTATAATCTGCGTGAACTCCGAACATGTCTGCACTCTTTAAAGCCAATCATGAACTGAAGAAATGCCGATAAGCTGTAAAATGTCATAAATGGGTTTTATTCAACTTTGGTGCATATCTTGGCCATTTTGGGGAATTTCTTCACCAAATTTTCAGTATGGGGTTCTTGGGACCCCACCTCATGAACTCAGTCACTGTCATTTTGTTATTCAGTCCTGAAAGGTGATTTTGCGGTCACTGTGCGGAACCACCTTTTGGGACCGATCAACAAAACAACTGTGTCACAGTTCATGTGGTAGGCCCTCAAAAACCCTATGTTGAAAATTTGGTGAAAAATTCCCTGAAATTACTGTTTTACGAGCATGCATTGTGTAGTTCCTACGCACACTCGTAACTTTGAGAATTTTTAATATTTTCACTCCAGATTTTCAACATTGCCATTTTACCACACTTCCTTAAGAACAGTATAGCTGTCATTTTTCACATCACGCCCAAAATGTGTTTTTGCACATGTAACGCACATTGGCGTGGTCAGTGTACATAATCAATGTTCGGGACACATTAAGAAAATCACAGTGACACTATTGATGAGCAGATGTGTTAAAATCTCTATGTTGAAAATTTGGTGACAAAGGCCCTTAAAATGACTCTGTTGCGAGCATGCACTGTGCAATTTCCACGCACCCTCATAAGTTCACAGATTTGTAGTATTTTCGGTCCAGATTTTCAACGTTTACATTTTTCCACACCTTCTTATGAACAGTACAGCTGTCATTTTTCACACCCTGGCCGAAGTGTGTTTTTGCACTTCTAGCACAGAATAGCGTGGTTGCTGTGGGAAAGTAGTGTTCGGGACAGATTAAGAAAATCAGTGACACTGTTCATGAGCAGAGGTCCCAAAATGCCTATGTTGAAAATCTGCTGCAAAAAAAATTCCCAAACTAGTTACATTACGGGTGTACATTGCGCAGTTTCTACCCACACTCATGACTTCACCAGTTTTTGTATATTTTCACTCCAGATTTTTTCAGCAATGCAATTTTTTACATCCCCTCATGAACCGTACACCTGTCACTTTTCACATCCTGTTCAAAATGTGTTTTCACACCTGTGGCGCCAAATGGCGCAGTCGCTGTGCAAAATCACCTTTCGCCTAATGAACTGATAGTGTCACTGTTGATGCGGTGGGGTCACAAAAAGCCCATGTGGAAAACTTGGAGTGAAAAATACCAAGAAATGCCCAGAGCATTAGGGTTTTCGACCATAACGCCCTACCCTGTAGGGACTGACAGGTGTCAGGGGTGTGACTTGGGACTGTCAACAGTAATGCTCATGCTATTCCACCCCCACCCCCACCCTGCAGCCAGTGACAGGCATCAAGGTGCGCCTTGGACCCTTTGCCCCCAGAGTTCACCCCATTCTCCTGTACTGCACCCATTTCAGTGTATTTCCTTATGGAATGAGGTGAATGTATAGCCCAAACACCCCAAGGCACACCTCGACATTTGTCAGTGTCTGAAGGGTAAGGTGAGGTGAAATGTCATGACCGTCATGGGTGACGACCCAAAGGCACACCCCAATGCATGTCCATCTCTGCAGGGTGAGGGTGGAGTTGTTGTCAGTTCAATACTTCAGTGCCATTCCTATACTGCATCTGTGTAACTCCTGCATGTCCACTGCTAATGCCAGCAAGCAAACATTTGGCATTGACAAATGATTGTTTCATTTTGGCGCTGGGCAAATGAAATACCTGTGAGGCTGTTGGATTTTTCCAGTCAGTAGCCCTGCTAATGCTCCAATCAGATTTCAAAGGCTGCTGCAGGTGCATAGGGGATAGAAGAAGCATTCTTTTTAAAAGTGCCTATATGCCCATGGGTAATCTTCTATAAACTCCATGGTTTCTTGTTTATTGATGTTATTTTTGATGTTATTTATATATGTTTGGTCTATAGCATGACAATGGGGAACAAAGAATAAAGGAGATCTAGTAGAGTATGTGTGCTGCTGATGTTGTGTGACACTGTCATTTCTGAACAGTACTTAATGAGTTGAGCAGAGGTGATCAGCAGAGTTAGTCTGAAAATGAAGTGCAATAACATCTACCCCCCGAACCCAAAGGTAGGGTCCCACTTTGGATAAATGGCCCTTTGAAGTGATGGGCAGGAGCAAGTCAGGAAGGGAAAGCTTACTGAAGAGGCGGTGTTATCTCCATGCACATTGCCAGCAGTGGGCAGTGATGATGCAGCAAACATGCTTTTGTATGACTCTAAGCAACATACCAATGTTTTTGAAATTATATTTTACTAGGTACTTTTAATACTTTTCTTGAATTTTGATACTGTTTTCAGACAGTTTAACAATCATGTAGCACAATTTCACTCACATGTATTTTCTTGTTATGCCTTTACTCACATAGGGGGGCTATGCATGGAAAAATGTGTGCCTATGTGCCGCATATCCATGATGCATAGGCACATCTAAGTCAAATAGCCATGAATTGGAGGTCCTGTGGATGCCTGTGGCATACACTACAGGGGTGCATGCCTCTGTCATGGCTGATCCCCTGGCCGTTCACAGTGCTACGTGTGCAGATGGTTCAGGGGTGTCTGGGTGCATGCCCGCACCTGTGCCATTCACAATGGCACAGAGTGCCAGGTGAGAGGACTCAGGCTATGTGGGTAGGTATGCTGCCATAGCCACGGTTTGCCTCCCATATAACAGACCCACTGGCTGCGGTGGGACCAAAGCACCCCTTGCCACTGCTGCCCCAGCTCTCCGGTTAGGCAGGGAAGACTGGGGCAGCCATGTGGGCAATTGCCTGACATTTTACAAACTGGAGACCTGTGCTGTTCCATAATCCCATGCTCTGCGCAGAGCAAGGGAATTACTCCAGGACAAGAATTGGCATCCGACTTGTTGCCGACCAGTGTCCTCCAATCCACACCAATCCACTCACCGTAATCCTATGCGCCGGGGGCAGGGCCACAGACAGGCACCCAGCAATTGTGAATGCTGTCCACTGCATGCCTGTCCATGGGTTTAGAGCTGCGCAGGCCGGGTATGCTCAAATCACATGTACCCAGTGTTCATTCACACATAGGCCTCATTATGAACATTTTATTCCTCCACCAGCAAATGCCTTAATTTTCCTTGCTTCTTTGCTTTGGTTGGAAAAGCTGCAGAAGATGTAAAATAAAAATAAATACATTTATTGCTTAGAGCATTTCTTACACTCATTCACTGCTGGCATAAGTACTGATCAGTTATAATATTGTAAACTCTTGTATGTTATATTTTATTTATTTCATTTATTGTAAAATTGAAATTATAACCTTTGAGCTAAAAGCTCATTTACAAAGGATCCTCGTCGAACAGAGGGTGGGGGAACATCAAGTACATGGACAGTGGAGAAAAACAGAAGCAGCTAGAAGGCATTATCAGTTACACATCATTAAAAAGGCTAAACAGCATTAGAAATAGAAGGATGGGGAGAGACAGAATACATTACAAAAGCCATCACTTAATTACATAATACAGAGGAAAACAGTCCCATAACAGATTAGGTGAATAAAGTGCAGATTCCAACTATGTACAAAGTATGAGAATTCCCAGAATGCAGCTATAGAGCTTAGATAGGTGTGACCGCCAACAAGTACAGCCATTAAGGGTGTAGGCTGCAGGCTAGATGGGTGAGGGAGAGCACAATGGTGGGTGATAGCTTAAAGGTTAGGGGGCTAAGTGGGTGTGGGTGAGGGGTATGGAGGGTCAGGAGAGCTAAGTGGTTCAGGGGTAGAGGGATGGGGGACCAAGGAGGTGGGTAGGTGGGGGTTAGCAGGACATTCTTAGGAGCCACAGGTCACAGCAGCCAAGCCATATTATGTCAGGGGACAGTTATTACAGTTCACCATACGGTAGATCATGCATTTATTTTTTGGTATCATACATTCATTTTTCTGTCCATGTTACAGAAGCAGTGATTTAAACAATTTATAACACTTTTGATCATTTTATGAATACAAACACATGAAGTGCCAGCAGAAATAGGCCATGCGGTCTATCAAGTCTGCTTGATTGTGCAGCTAGCTCCTCAACTTGTAGCAGCACCACCACCCTTCCCTCCCTTCTTCCCGGTCATTCCCCCCTCTCTCTGTCCCATCCCTTCTTGAAGCAGCCCACCATCCTACAGGAAACCACCTCCTCTGGTGAGAGTTCTACTTGTTTTCCACCCTCTCAGTGAAATAATGTCTCCTGACTTCTTCCTGAATTGTCCCCTCCATCCTCAGTTGATGCCCTCTAGTATCCCTCCTCCCTCTTCTGATCTGGAATGTCTCTCCAGTATTACCCTTTTTATCCTTGGTACTCAAAGGTCTTGATCATATCCACCCTATCTCTCCTCTCCTCTCCTCCAGGAAATATATGTTGATCATACCCAGGGTTTCTTCATAGGATTTCCCTTCCAAACCCTGGATCATCATAGTCGCTCTGCACTGCACTCCCTCCAACAGTCTGATGTCCTTCAGGAATGGGCGCCAGTACTGCATGCAGTACTCCAGGTGTGGTCTGACCAGTGACCTGTACAATCGAAGAATCACCTCACCACTTCTAGAGGAGATCCCCCTTGCTATACAGCCTAGCATCTTGTCAGCTTTTGCTGCTACCTTCCTGCACTGAGCCGAGTTGTTCATTTTCCCCATTATAATCACCCCCAGGTCGTTTTTCTTCCTCTGTACTCCCCAACTGTACCCCCTCCCAGCTGATATCTCCTCCTCTGGTTCTTAGCACTGAAGTGTAGTACCTTATACTTCTTGGCATTGAACCCCAGCTGCCATGTTTCTGACCACTCTTGTAGTTTAGTCAGGACCCCCTGCAGTCGCTGCCAGCCCTAGATGTCATCCACCTCAGCTCTCATCTTGGTAACATCTGTAAACAGACTGCTCTTACTCTGGATTCTGTGTGAGATATCTGCTATGAATATTCCAAAGAGCACTGGTCCCAGTACTGATCCCTGTGGCACCCGGCTTGTTAGTGCCCTTGGCAATGAGAGTTTCCCTCCACCACCACTCTTTGCTGCCTACCCTTCAGCCAGTTAGTGCAATTGGCATCCTAGTACCCACCAGAATAATCCAGCTTTCCCTGGTCTCCCATGTAGCACGGAATCAAGGCCTTGCTGAAGTCCAGGTACAGGACATCCACTGCATGGCCCTGTGCAGTTCCTGGTCACTCAATCATAGTCAAGTTAGTCTGTCAGGACCTGCCTGAGACAAACCCATGTTGTTGCCTGTCCTGGAAACCACTGTCTTCTAAAAATGTCACCAGCCTCTCTCTAAGTTGTCTCCATGAGTTTGCCCACAACTGATGTGAGGCTCACTGGTCTGTAGTTACCTGGAACATCCTTTTGGCCCCCTTTATGAATGGGTACCACATGGGCCAACCTCAGGTCCTGCAGCATGCATCCTGTGCTAAGAAAGGTGTTGAACAGGTCAGCCAGTGGCCCTGCCAAGCTCCCTGCCAGTTCCTTGAGTACTCTAGGGAGTATGCTGTCAGGTTCTGGTGCCTTGTCCACCAGCTGTGCCCTTAGTCCTTCCAGTACTTTGCCCTCCATAATTTCTCCATCTGTCACCACTTCCCTTCCTGCCCTCTCCACCACCCCAATGTGGTTTCTGCCCCCCCTACTGTGAATACAGTGCAGAAATACTCATGTAGTGCCTCTGCCTGCTTCTCCCCTTTCTCTACCCACCCCCGTCCCTTCTAATGCTCACTATCTGGTCCCTGTTCTTTTCTTCTGTCTCTAATGTATCTAAAGAAGTCCTCATTTTCTTTAATGCCCTGTGTCAGCCTTGGGTTCCTGGATGCCTTGGCAACTCTGACTAGTCTTGTAACCTCCTGGACCTCCTGTATACTCCTCCCCATCTTCCCCTCCTTGATCTCTTGAATCTCTGAAAGCTCTTCTCTTGGCTGTGACCCCCTCCATTACCTCCTTGGTCAGCCAGCTGGGCTTCTTTGCCCTTCCCTTCTTACTCTGTGCCCTAGACTATATCTCTGTAGCCTCTGCCAGTCCTGCCTTAATAATACCCCATTTTTGATTGGTATCCATGGTTGGCTGGATACCTTCCAGATGACTTTTCAAGATTGTCCCCATCCTGTTGAAGTCTGCCCCTCTAAAGTCTATCACCCTGTTACCTGAACCTCCAGTTTCCTTCCCCATTCTGAGCGTGATCACCCCCAGCTAGGGGATCCTCAACCTCCAGGTCCCTTACGGCTTCTCCGTTTGATAGTACAAGGCCCAGAGTTCTTCCCAATCTAGTTGGCTTATGTACCAACTGTACCAGGAAACTATCCTGGAATGCCCCCAGTATTACCTGCTCCCTAGCACTTGTGGTGGTCGATGTGCTCCAGTCCACCTCAGGTAGGTTGAAGTCCACCACCACCACAGTGTTCCTCTTCCCGCAAACTCTCCTAATTTGTTCTGCCAACTCCCTGTCCAACTCTTCTCCTTGAGTTGGTGCCCTATACACCACCCCCATCCTCAGTACCCTGCTCTTCGGATCCTGCAACTGCATCCACAGGGCCTCTGTCCTGCCTTATTCCCACTCCTCCCTTATGCACCTTTTTCCTTTCCTTACATAGATTGCCACCCCCTACCTTTCCTGTTTGCCCTGTCCTTTCTGAACAGCCTGTACCCAGGGATCATCATATCCCATTCCTGGTACTGGGTGGCCCAGGTTTCTATTATGGCTGCAATGTCCACCTGCCCCACTGCCAAGAGAGCCTGTAACTCAGCTGATTTGTTTCCCAGGCTCCTTGCATTTAGTGACTCTACCTTCCACCCTGCTACCTTCCCCTCCTCTCCCCGATTTACCCTCCCTTTTTCTCCTACCCTGATGCCCTCTCCTGTAGCTTGGGGAGTAGGCTCATCTGGCTCCCCTCTCTGGACACCCTGCCTACCAGCTGTTCACTTTCCATCCCCCTTTCCTAGTTTAAAGCTACCTTTATTACTATGTACCCCTGTATCTCCTGCTTCAAAACTTCCTTCCCCTCTCCACTCAAGTGTAGCCTGTCCCCTGCATACAGGTCATTATTATCTCAGGTTCTGCCTCAGCCCCCTACTAACTCATACCCTTTGGAACAACACCATTCCCTCAGCCAGGTGTTGAACTCCCCGATCCTTCCTTTGCTTGTAGTACTTAAACATGGTACTGGGAACATCACCAAGAATGCCACCGATTTCCCCACCTCCTCATCCAGCTACCCCAGTTCCTCAGATCTCCGTTAATACCTCCACTGTCTCCCCAGACAGGTCGTTTTTACCATAGCACCACAACATGTGGTTTCTTCTGTTCCCTTCCTGCGCATTTGAGAATGGCCTGCCCTGCTCTGCCTGCTGTCAACCCAGGAATGGACTTGACCTATATTAGACTATGCCTTTCCCTTTACTGCCCCATCTGATCCACTTCAGTATCGAGTCCCAACACTAGCACCCCTCTCCCTGCCCGTTCCTTCCCTCCCTTTGCCTCCCTGCCCCTTACTATCATCTGCACATTCTTGTTCTTTTATGTCTCTTATCCTTCTCATCCTTCTCCCCTATGACCCCCACCCTCCTTCTGACCTGTGTTCCCCATCCCCTTGGTCCCACACTATCATCCACCTTCCCTCTTCCTCCCTCAGCCCCTGACCCCTTTAACTATGCACCTCTTGTCTGAACTGTCAGCTGCCCCTCCTTCTCCACCAACCCTTTCCTTTTCAGCTGTGCCCTCTCCCCTTGCACCCTGCTACCTCCTCCACCTGTTTGACCTCTTGCACATGCCATGCCCCTTCCCCCTGCCTCCCTTGCCTCCCATATCTGGTGCTCCCCTAACTTCCCCCTTCCCCCATTGTTGCCAGCACTGCAACCTTGCTCCCCCCTACCCCTGTATTGCCATGCATCGGTTGCTTTTCCCTGACCGTTGACCTGTTATCAGCTCCTGACCTCCAGTCAGATGTAGACCTGCACTCTCCCATCTTTTCTTCCCCAACCTGATGTTTTCCTGATGTGCCCTCCTGTTACCCCCTGGGGAGGCCCTACTGTGCCCATCCCCCTCTCCTCCACCCACACCCTCTCCAACTCCTCACTAAGTCTCTGCACTTTATCCTCCAGCTTCCTTAACCTGTGGCAGATTCGACACCCTCCTAGTCTCCATAGTAGGTTCATCACATAGCTGCCTCCTGGAATTGCAGCCCACAATTGTCCCCATAGCATCCTCCAATTCCATGCCACCTCTCATTATTAGCTGCCCCATATTGGCTGCTAGGCACCCTAGTGTATGTCACCTTGTACTGCTCCATTACTCCTCTATGATACAGTAGCCCTTGTCTACCCAGTAGTTATGCTGTCCTTAAATTATTTCTTATTGTTTAGACCAACAAGTAATAAGTCTATATAAGTGTAATAGCCCACTCTAGGTCTGCATCAGTGCTGTAATAAGCACACTTTCTGGGTGGTTGACCCAGGTTGTTTGTTATTACAATAGTGCTGCACACCCTACTATGGATTATTCCTTACATACTAGTACACAGGCTCTTAGTCTAAAGTATTGAAATATATGGTTTTGATTACCATTACTCCACAAGTTCATTGCATTTAATTTATATACCCTGTCTCTTTCTCTCACTGTGTCTCTATCGTGATCAAATGAAGAGACCATTTTTACATTCGCTTGCACACATGTGCAAAGAACGTCTTGCAACAATGTGTCTTTTGGAGGTGTGTGACTCTCCTCCCCAATACAGTGCTCAGTGTAGCAGGCACGACCCTACCGGGCAAATACATGCTGAGCTGTGTATGACAGCAGTTCGGCTGTGTTGGTCTTCACTTCTAAGAAAAGGTCCACTGTAATCAGCGGTGGTAGTGTATATGCAATTAGCATACGATGTCAGTCGAACTGCTGTCATGCACAGCTCAGCATCAAATCCCTCCCTCTTCCTCCCTCTGCTAATGTCCTCCCCTCCCTCCTTACTGTTCTCTTCAGCTCTCACCTTGTGTGCTGAGGGGGGTGCCCAATCCACCTCGGCTCATGCATCCCCTCAGCACACTGTGTGGCCGACGGGGGTGCCCAATCCCCCACTGGCTGCATCCTCTCCCCCCCAAAAAAAGCAACCAGTTGCCATGCTGAGACCCACCCAATGTGCTCATGCCCCCACACACACACATTATGGCGGTGGGGTGCCCAGTCCCACGGCTCCAGTCACCCCTCCCAAACACGAGGGTGGCATGCTGGGAGCCCATCCCAGTGTACCAACAGCATCTGTTTTTGTTTTTCTTTAAAATCTTGTGAAACAGAAAAGCGGTCCCTCACCCCCCGTAACCCATGCCCACCCTCTGCAAACCCACTTACCCACACCCCTCTCACCTAGGTGGCACCCCAGTGTACCAAAAGGCGTCCTTTTTTTTCCCTCAGAAACAAGAAAATGGTCCTCGATGAGTCCCTTGGCCCCCGCCAACCCACGCCCACCCTGCGCATCCACCTCCCACACCCCTTCACCCCATACTTCCTCCAGAGCACGCGCGATGATCTTCAGAGGACTAGGAACATGTCTGCACTCTTCAAGCTGACGCAAACTGAGGAAATGCTGATAAGCTGTATAATGGCATAAATAGGGGTTTTCAACTTGATGGCTATCTCAGCCATTTTTTCAACTTTTGGCACCAAATTTTCAACATGGGATTCTTCACACCCCTTCTCATGATTTCAGTCACTGTCATGGCATTATCTGGTCCAAAAAGGTGATTTTGCGGTCACTGCGCAGAATCATCTTTCAGGACTGATTAACGAAACAACGGTGTCGGTGTTCATGAGGTGGGCTCTCAAAAAGCCTATGTTGCAAATTTGGTGAAAAAATTCCAAAAAATGACTGTTTTATGAGTGTGCGTTGCACTGTTTCCACGCACACTTGTAAGTTCACGAATTTGTAATGTTTTCACTCCAGATTTTCAATATTTGCATTTTCCACACCTCCTTATGAACAGTACAGCTGTCATCTTTCACATCCTGGCGGAAATGTGTTTTCACACTTCTGGCGCAGAATAGCCTAGTCGCTGTGGGAAATCAGTGTTTGGTACAGAGTAAGACAATCACAGTGACAGTGTTCATGAGCAGAGGTCCTAAAATGCCTATGTTGAAAACTTGGTGACAGAAGTCCATAAAACGGCTGTGTTACGAGCATGAATTGTGCAGTTTCTATGCACACGCGTAAGTTTGTGAATTTATAATATTTCCACTCCAGATTTTCAACATTGCCATTTCCCCACATCTCCTTATGACCAGTACAGCTGTCATTTTTCACATCCTGGCCGAAATGTGTTTTCGCACTTCCAGACTAGAATAGCACAGCCACTGTGGGAAATCATGTTCGGTACAGAGTAAGAAAATCACAGTGACACTGTTCATGAGCAGACATCCTAAATTTCCTATGTTGAAAATTTGCTACAAAAGTTACAAAAAATGACTGATTTACTAGTGTGCGTTGCGCAGTTTCCACGCGCACTTGTAACTCCGCGAATTTGTCATGTGTTCGCTACAGATTTTCAACATTTGCATTTTCCCACACCTCCTTATGAACAGTGCAGCTGTCATTTTTCACACTTCCGGCGCAGAATAGCGTGGTTGCTGTGGGAAATCAGTGTTCAGTACACAGTAAGAAAATCATAGTGACACTGTTCATGACCAGAGGTGACAAAATACCTGTGTTGAAAATTTGGTGAAATAATTCCACTGAATGACTGTGTTACGAGCGCGGATTGCACGGTTTCCACACAGGCTCGTTCCCTTGAGCATACCCAGGGCGTTAGGGTTCCTAAGACAGACAGTTAAGAAGTATGAGGGTGAAATGTTGATCAGATGCAAGAGGAGTTGCAGCGAGGTACTCTGTTTGGATATGGATGCTAAAGGGACCTGGATACAGCTGGGGGGGGGGGGGCTGCATAAATGCCAAATACCAATGCAAATACCTGCAAGCGAACGCTTGACATTGACAGTTGCTTGTTTATTTAACTATGCTAGATTGCACTAAAGTGATTTTACCATAACAAATTGAGGAAAGTTCCATTGGGAGAGCATTTGTTGCATGGATGCTGACATAAATGGAACACTGCTATTGTATTTTAAAAAAACACCTATACATTTGGATCACATAGTAACATAAAAGTATAATAAGGGACACTAGGTCTATCATGTCCCCTCCCCTGCTTTATAAGCAGGGAAAAATTCTGTTACCAACATGTACTAATTCATAGGGATTCCATACTGCGCCCACTTTAGGTATGTGTTGTTTCCTTGGGAAGCAAAAATTTGTCCAGGCTCAACTTGAAGGCCTTCACTGTCTTCATATCCACTGTTCTGCTGGTGAGGTCCACCACCCTATGAGAAAAAAAGCCTCCTTGTTTGACCCAAGAATGCTCCACTTTGTATCTTCAAAGTATGTCTCACAACTAACTGGAGGACACCAGATCAAACATCTCTGTATGTTTAATATTGAAGATAACCTTGAGTATGCAGAAGAGAGATCATGTTTCCTCTCAGACTTCTTTTCACCAGGTTGAACATGTGAAGAGCCCCCATATCCCTGATCATTTTGATGGTATGGGATTACAACTTTTTGACTATTTCAATATCCTTGTTATATTGTAGAGCCCAAAACTGCATGCAGCACTCCAGGTGGGGCTAGACCAGCACCTTGTAAAACATCAGGATTAGCGCCTGTGCTGTGCTGGTCACCCCTTTTAATGACGTCTTACATTCTGACAGCCTGCTTGACAGCAGATGCACACTGCTTGTCCCTTTGTCTGTTTTGACCCCCAATCCTTTTTCACCTCCACTGCAGCAAGAGAAGCCCAACACAGTGTGTAAATCCTAAACTACCTCCAGTTTTCCTCCACAAGTGTAGCACCTTGCACATGGCTACATTGAATTAAAGGCTTCAGGAGTCTCTGACCAATCACCCAACTTGTTGAGGTCCTGCTGAAGTTTGTCCCTATCCTTAAGGGAGCTCACCACCATGGCCAGCGTAGTGCCATCACTGAATTTCAGCAGCCTGTTGGATACATAGAAACATAACATTATTTGGCAGATAAGGACCGCTAGGCCTGTCCAGTCTGCACATTTCCTACCTACTGCATCTATTTTTTCATTTTGCACTTTTGCTGCACAGCACTGTATCTGGATTTAATAAACCCCTTTTTTACACTGTTTCTAGTGCCGTACTATTTGTATTTTGTCTATTGCATGTATTCCAGATCCTAATTGATCTGCAGCTTACCCTCTCTTTCCTATCACTAGGGTTACCTTCTGTCTCTTCCAAGCATTTTTTAATTCACCTACCATTTTTGCCTCTTAACCTCAGCATGGAGGCTGTTCCATGCACCTACCACCCTTTCCATGAAAAAGTACTTCCTCTTGTTGCCTCTGACTCCTCCCCCAGCCTCATATTATCACCCATTGTTCATATATATCTTTTCTGAAAGATGCTGCCCTCTTGTACTTTATTTATCCCCTTGAGGTATTTGAAAGTGTCTATCATATCCCCCCTCTTCCTCCTTTCCTCCAGGGAGTACATATTGAGATCCTTCAGTCTCTCCTCATATGGTTTCTGTTGCAGTTCTTGTACCATTTTGTTGCCTTTCTCCTAACTGCTTCTACTCTGTCTATGTCCTTATGGAGATGTGGTCTCCAAACCGGACACTATACTCCAGATGGGGTCTCACCAATTGTTTGTACAGTGACATCACCACCTCCTGTTTTCTACTGGTGTTACCTCTCCCTGTGCACCCTAGCATCCCACCAGCTCTCCCCACAACAGCCTTCTTCCATTGCTTGGTCACCTTTAGATCATATGTTATGATTACCCTCAGGTCCCTTTCTAGTTTGGTTGTCATCAGCACCTCCCCCAAATCGTGCAGTAGTAGTAAAATATTTTATTCATATAAATTCATATGAATCTGGATTAACTTGATTGAGTTTACAACTCATTTACAACAAGGTCCATAGCTTTGTGGAACAGTGGTCCAAGTACACATACTAAATTAAAAATATACCGTAAAACACAAAAAAATTAGGATCATACAATCCATCAGAAGGCTATGGCATAGGCCTAACTTAAGATCAGTATAATGAAGTTCAATATTATCTTACTACAAAATATATTAAACCTTTCTAAAAGTTACTCAATAAATTCCCAGCTAAGTAGTAATACAGCATTGCTTTGTTTTACTAGCTGTGGCTCTTAACCAGATGTTCATTCCTTTCCAAGTTTTGTACCGCACTTCAGTTCTCAAGTTTGATGGTATATTATTCTATCTAGATGCTCCCATGTAATAGACAGACTGACGTCCCACTTCCATGTTACATTTTGGAATCTCTAAATCCATAGCTATAGCAGATCTTAAAGAATCAAATTTTTTCCTATATACCAGAGTCGAAGTTATGTACTGTGGCAGTTTACCACTAGGCCTTTATGTATAAAGGCCAAAAAGTGCTTATGTCTTCTCTCACTAAGCTTTTGCCAACCCAGATAATCATATAAATGGCATTTATGTGTTAAACAAGGAGCATCAAGATAAACCTAGCAAACCTCTCCTGGCAGACATCCAATCTTGCCAGGTTTCCCTTGGACGCACAAGTATATATAATGTCTCCATAATCAAACATAGGGTTGATCATATAGTTTACTACCTGTTTTCTATTATCCATACTTATACAGGATCTAAACCTATATAGTGCCCCCAATCTTTTCCCTAAGTTTTTCACTAGGTTATCTATATGGACATCTCATCGTAATGAATCGTCCAGCCACAGCCCAAAATATTTATAGGACTGTACCTGCGGATCGGGATTCCCAAGGACAACCAACCAGCCCCAGGGCCAAGTTCTCCTCGTCTCTCCTGTTCAGTGGAACATCACTGATTGTGTCCCTTTACATTTAGGAATAATAATAATAATTTTATTTAGTATAGCACCTTTCAAATCATCAAGGCGCTTCAACAGATAAGAACAAACACAATTAAACAATAAATAAGAATAAAATCATTGAAAATCAGGAAATGCTTTAACCCAAAGAAGGGTCTTCAGTGCCTGCTTAAAACTCCCCACCGTCCTGCAGACCCGTAGCTGACAAGGTAGAGAATTCCAGAGGGATGGGGCCGCAAACATAAAAGCCCGAGCCCCAGATGACTTCAGTTTAACCCTCGGAATCTCTAACAACCCCTCATCTGCCGAGCGGAGTTCTCGCACAGGGGTGTAAGGAATCAGAAGTTCTTTCAGGTAGTCAGGACCCAGTCTGTGTAGGGCCTTGTAAGTTAGTAAACCTACCTTAAAGGTGAGCCACCATTGAACTGGCACCCAGTGCAGATCGCGCAGCACTGGGGCTATGTGAGATCTTCTTGATGCCCCAGTCAATAAACGTGCCGTCGTGTTCTGCACTAGCTGCAGGCGGTGGATATCAACCTCAGGAAGCCCTAGGTACAGGGAGTTACAGTAGTCAAGGCGCGAGGTCACAAAGGCGTGGACCAAAGTTGGCAAGTCACCGGACGGAACAAGGTGCTTGATCCTGGCAATCTTTCTAAGATGATAAAAGGCTAACTTGACGACAGCAGACACCTGATGATGAAGGTCAAACTATCATCAAGTATCACTCCCTGGTCACACACCCATTCAGAGGTAGGATCTGCTCACGTTCTAGGAATAAACCAGAGGAAAGTCCATCCCTAACCCCTCTATCCCAGAACCAGGGTCCACCACCAAACCTCAGTCTTTCCCGCATTCAACTTTAACCCACTGGAACTCATCCAGTCTTGGATTTCAATGAGGCAGCTATTGAATACCGAGAGGGCACACATCTGGTCGGGCGCTAAAGACAGGTAGAGCTGAGTATCATCGGCATAACAATGAAACCTCAGCCCATACCGCCTTACAATGTCTCTGAGGGGCAGCATATACACTGCAAACAACTTGGGGGACAGCACCGAGCCCTGCGGTACCCCACAAGGCAGAGAGAAAGACTCAGAAGTAAATATTCCTGAGACAACTCTCTGAGTTCGACTGGTGAGCTAGGATGAAAACCATCTGAGCGCTGTACCCTTCAGCCCATAGATGCACTTCAGGCGCTCGAGCAGAACCCCATGGTCGATAGTGTCAAAAGCTGAGGAGAGATCAAGGAGTACCAAAATAGAACGGTTCCTCTGATCTCTCGCCATCAGAAGATCACTGAGCACCCGAACCAGAGCCGTCTTGGTACTATGCCTCTTATGGAAACCCGAATGGAGAGGTTTGTATAAATTATGGATGGTTAAATTGTTCTCCAGTTGGATTGCCACCACTTTCTCGATAACCTTTCCCACAAAAGGGAGGTTCAAGATAGGTCTGTAGTTAGCCAGAGACTCCGGGTCCAAAGAAGCTTTCTTCAAAAGGGGAGTCACCACCGCCTCCTTCAGGGAGCCAGGGAACTCACCCAATTCCAAGGAGCACCGGACAATCTGAACTAAGACCAGGCCAATAACATTGCTACAACCCAAAATTAGGGAAGTAGGGCCGGATCTAAACTACAGCACATGGGTGCATCCCTGGACAATCCTCATAATCTCAATGAAATCCGGTAGGTCAAAGGTACTCCAGGAAACACTGGGCATAGTGACCGAGCACCGACCAACCATATCACCCATAGAACGAGAAAGGCAAATCTCCGGCCTGATATCAGCCACCTTATTCGCAAAGAATTGTGTGATCTCATCACATTTAATTTGTGAAAAATCTTGATGGAGCTGCAGACAGGTTGGGTTGCACAACCTGTCCACAGTTCGGAAGAGCTGAGCCAGTCGGTTCCAGCTACAGCGATTTCCCTGGACAGGAATTCTGCGCCTTCACGGAAATCGCTGCTTGATAGAGCTGGTAATGCTCTAACAAAATAAGATGGTTGGTATCCAAGGTGGATTTACACCATCGACGCTCTAATCTATGACCCAACTTCTGCATCTCCTCAGTGACCCATCAAACCATGGGGTCCGAGGTGAAGTGGAAGGGATGAACACGATTGGAGCAACCGATCAAGAGCTGAAGTAATAGCCTTATTATAGGCTACCACTAAATGCTCTGGATCAGTGCTGGTCTCAGCGAGCACTGAGAGGTCAATGACCGCCCCGCCAGGTCTTCAGGGGCCACATCCCACAAAGGGCAGTAACTGACCATCCCACAGGGCAGACCTACTCAGGGGCAGCAAAATTGAACCTCACGGTGTAATGATCAGGCCAACTGACAGGTTTCACCCCAAGTCGGAGGCCTCGATCCCCAGGAGGAAGACCAAATCAAGAGAGAGTGACCACCTTTATGGGTAACTGAGGAAACAACCTGTTTGAAGCCCAGTGATGTCATCAACTGGAGGAAGTGTTGACCAAAAAGTGAGGATTCGTCGTCGATCCAGGGATTGAAGTCGCCCAGAACCATCAGTCTGGGCGACTCCAATGCCAAGTCGGTGACGAAGTCTGCTACTTCCTACAGGAACTGCTTTTCATCACCTGGCGTCTGGTGAATGAGAGCTATCCTGCACCCTACACCAGTTGCCACAGTGCACTCAAAAGATTCCATCTCCTCAACTGGAACACAAGTGAGGCCCAATTCGGTCTTCAAACAGACTGCTACCTCCCCCACCCTGCGATCTAACCTCGGGCGATGTGTCACTGAGTACCAGGGAGGAAAAGCTGCCTCCAAAATTGGGGCAGCATTGCTATCCAGCCAGGTCTCGGTGATGCAAGTCAGATCCGCTGTTCCAGCAAAATCCGCAATCACTGCAGTTTTGTTCTTAATGGATCTGGCATTGCATAACAATGCCCGGGTTGGACGGTGCTCGTGGGCCGTCCTGACTACTTGCCCACCTAAAAAGGAGGTGCCCTTGGGTATGGGAACTAGGTATGGATTACCACATTCTAGGCTCCATTTTGCCCCAGGGCATCTTCTGGACTTAATCACCCTATGGAGAAACCCGCTCATTCGAGCTCCAATGTCTGTGCCCCCAGCCCACCCCCTCACCCTGCGAGCAATCCCCAATGCCCGACAACGCTGGTAAACGAAAGCAGGAAGTGGGGGCGAAGAGAACGGGTGGAGGGCACGGAGAGAGGAGGTCGAATAGTGCAGTACTGTGGGTGCAAGCAGACACATTCTATAGAATACCCCCAAAATGTGGTAAAACACCACAAACAATCCTAATTTCCAAATAAAACAGTAATGTAGTTGAAGTCAATTTAAAAACATAAATCAGAACACCCCAATAAATCCAAAACAACAAACAGACTGAAAATGAATCAACTAATTAAAAACAATAACAACAACACTAAACAAGAAACCCCAAACAACCAGTAGCACTCAGTAACTAGGGCCACTGATTAAGGCAAATTAATAAAATTAATAAACCAAAATAAGTAAAATAAAGTAAACTAAAATAAAAATAAAAATAAGTAACAGCCCCACCAGGTTACACAATACTTTCACTATGGTAACCAGGTGAGAACAAAATGGTACTCTCACTACCACATTTAAATAAATAAAATAAAATAATACAACAAACAAAATAAATACAAATATTATAATTGAAGTCAATTAAAGAACATCAGGAGGTCCCAGTCCTAAGCACTCTCACTGCAGATCTTCCAAGGTACAGGATTCTCCAGACACCAAGTATAATAATAGAACGAAATTGAGGAAAGTTAAGTACATATCCAAGGGCCAATACCCAAAAAACTCTCTCACTGGATAGGGGTATTTTAATTAGCCAAACAGTCTTGCCCACAAAAAACAAAAAAATAAACTTAGGAATAATTTATTCTTCTCAAAAAAAACTTGAAATGTATTAAATGCTTTCTAAAGTTTGCCCTATATTACGTCCAAAGTAGAATCTAATGTATAAATAATAGCATCATCTGCATAGAGGTGGTATAACACTGATGAATCAGAAAGGGACAGATTATTCACATAGATATTGAAAAGCAGGGGGCCCAGGATGGATCTCTGGGGAACCCCCAACCCAACAGGCACCAGTCCAGATGTCAGATTCCCATAGGAGACCATTTGTGTTCTACCCAACAAGTATGATGTCAACCATTTTGAACCATTCCTCACAATGCCCAGTGAGGCCACCCTGGACAGGAGGACCCTGTGATGCAAGGAATCAAATGCCTTGGATAGGTCCACAAATGTTGTGCCCACTGGTGTCCTCCTGTACAGGGCCACCTGCACATCCCCCACTACCTTGACAAGTGCAGAGGTAGTGCTATGAAACTGTCTAAATCTTGACTGCATATTGTTAAGATAGCCCTGAGAATCTAAGTGTTCCTTTATCTGTGCCACTACTACTAATTTTTCAAATATTTTAGATGTCCGGGACAATAATAAAATCGGGCGATAATTCCTCATTTCAGTGTTTTGCCACCCTTAAAGATTGGCACAACTTAACCTGTTTTCAAGTTGTTGCATATTCCCTGTGCTTAGTGATGAATTGAAAACATACGCTAGGATAAGCAACTATGGGTGCAGCATATTTTAATAACTTAGGTGGAATGCCATCTAATCCTATAGCCTTTGAGGTGTCCATTTTTAGTAGTTCTTTGATCACTGAATCAATACAGTTATTCTTGAAAATGCAAACTGTTTTGCTGAACTGACTTCTACTGTATACTGAACCAGGTTTAGGAACTTTTGCCTGCAGAACTCATATTATCCATTTTACTAAAATATTCATTAAATTTATCAACCGCAAGCTGCTGGAACATTGGGGTCATTTGTTCTTCAACATTAAATACATTTGTAGTATCATTACCTTGACCTTTTAATAATGTAGTGATTGTTCTCCAAAAATATTTAGGCTGTTTTGTATGATTGTTATCCAGTAAATGGCAATAATGCTTCTCTTTAGCCTTCATTACCTCCTGGACATAATAATTACAAAGTGTTTTATAATTGTTCCAGTTTTGTTTATTGCCACTTTTTTTTTTGCCTGACGCCATGCTTTATCCCTTTTTTTTTTTTGCTTTCTTAATTTGTTTACCAAAGGGTATTATTTTGTTTTACAACTTTTGAGATTATAGGAGCATGTTTATTGCAAATAGCCATAAATTCATTAAGAAAATATTCCCAAGCCCCATCTACTATAGGGATTAGTTCCATATGATCCCACTTTATATTACTCAAGTCCAACATCAAATTTACATAATCAAAGTTTTTTAAATTACACCACCTAATATATCTATTACCCTCCAAGTTCAGTAGCCTACCCCAAGTACAAAAAAATAAACTGATGATCAGATACAGAGTCTGGCATTATTCTGCTATCTAATATGTTGTGTATAGAATTTGTAAACATTAAATCCAATATCTTGGAAGTTTCAGGTGCTGCCATGTTGATTCTTGTTGGCTCATGTATTAAGTGGATAAATCCTAGGTTTACCTGGAGGTCAACCAATAGATGAGTCTCATTAACATTATGCCAATTTAAATTAAAATCACTAGTCATAAGGATTTCATAAGTATTTTTATATTCCAGAAGCACATCTTGAAGACTGTCAAAGGCTTGAGGGCTAATCTTAGGTGGACAATAGGCCCCTGCTATTAATATTTTTTTTTTTTATTACATGGAATTCTTAGTTCTAATGTAAGTAGTTCTAGGCCCCCTAAATCCTTTTTGACATCTAACTGTATCATAATTAAATCCACCTTTCCACTGATTAATACTTCCCTCCCCTTTTATTTCTATCGCTATGCCAAGTATTATAATCTAGGACATTGAACAAATTATCATGTTTCTGTATTGTTCAACCAAGTTTCAGTAATCACAACAAGATCTGGATTGTGATCTTCATCCATATACTAACAAATCCAGTTTTTAACATGTTCCTAGCATTGAAGTGCACTATACTTAATCCATGCTCATCCTCCCACATTTAGAAACCTTAGGTGAATCTAGCCTGAATCAGCTGAGGTAGCATTAATATGCTCCCAAGCTGAATCAGACTGAGATTGCTGACCATAATATGTTGGTCCAGGATTATAGTGGACATCTCCACAAACAATCAAAAATGCTAGTGACATGCATAACATTACGTTTACAAATTTAGCCTTTTTCCACTGACCTCCTCAAGCTTTATTTAGCAGTCAGTTTACTATCTTATTGCTTAATTGTGGTCTAGTCTTTGTCAGTGTTAACAGCAAAGTCAATTTAAAATTATCGTTTTCAAATCCTGCTACTAGTAAAGCAGCTTTAATGAGAACGCCATGTTGGTGTACCTAGCTCCATGCAAACACAAGTACAATGTTTGATGAGTGCATGTTCCTGTAGTATTTTAGTCAGATTTATGTTCCAGTTTTCACCCTTGCTTACATGGGTATTCCAGGCCAGAAGAAAAAAGCTCAATATTAGTGCTCGATAATACATTTTCCAACCTTAAATGTCATAAAAATAGAAAAGAAAATGGTAAGGATCAATTATATATTCCAGAAAGGTCTAATATATAATTCTTCTTTTGAAATTAAGCCCCAAGTCAGTTACTTTAAAAGCAATAAGGGGGTTTCTCTAACCTAGACCTCCCCTCTAAGCAGCTCAGGGTAGATCCAGTCAGCAACTCGGGTCAAAAAAAGGGGATTTCTCTTTCTTAAGCTGCCTCACAGGGCTCACTGTTAAAACAATCTAAAAAGAAGTTGTTACATAGATATGCCAAATTAAGCCCTGCTCAGTATTTCTGATTTCAATCTAATCTGTATTGTTTCCTTCATAATATTCTCATTATTTAAAAAGATTCTTCAAATTCAAAAACTCTATACATCCACTTACAGTGCTGTAATTCTATAGCAATTATTCTGTCAATTTTCCTTGCTTGAGGTGGCACACCACTCATGTGGCTCGCACCATGGCACTAGCACCAACTGGTGGCTGGGCTTTGTAATGGCTACCCCACCCCTTTGATGTTCTGTTTGTCTGTTTGGTCTGTCGCCAGACCCTCAACCAACAGAGTGGTACAAGCAGTTTCAGTTCAGGTGCAAAACAGACAGCAATGTAGTAGTGCAGAATGGCAACAAGTCAGTTCTAGCAGCAGTTTGTAAAGGAGCAGCCCTCTTCAGCCAATGCAGCTCTCACCTGCAGCCAAGATGGTTCACGGGTGCTCATTCCTCGGGTTCTGGTGGCACGGAACTTTGTAGTGGCTTGCCCCACCCTTTGATGTTCTACTTGTCTGTTTGGTCTGCTGCGGACCCCTCAACCAACAGAGTGGCACAATCAGTTTCAGTTCAGGTGCAAAAATACACAGCACTATAGTGGTACAAAATGGCAAAATGTCAGTCATAGCAGCAGTCTGTAAAGGAGCAGCCCTCTTTGGCCAATGCAGCTCTCACCTGCAGCTAATATGATTCACCGGGCGCTTGATCGTGTATCCCTCCCCTGGATTTCTGTGCCCCAAGTGTATGACTTTGCACTTCTTTACATTGAATCTAAGCTAACACATTTGACCACTCCTCATGCTTACCTAAGTTGCTTCTCATTTTTCCACACACACCCTGGTATGTCAACCCTATTGCCGATCTTAGTGCCACCTGCAAAGAGGCACACATTAATTTCCTGCCCTCCACTATGTCACTTATGAAGACATTAAAGAAAACTGGCCCCAGTACTGATCCCGGTGGCACCCGCTGGTTATTTCCTCTCTTCCTATTAAACTCTGTTTACCACCACCCTCTGTGTCCTATTGCTCAAGCAGTTTCTGACCCAGTTTACCACCATGGTACTCTTTCCCAGACTGCACAACTTGTTTACTAGCCCTGCATGGAGATGGTGTCAAAGGCCTGCTAAATTCTTAGTAGGTCATGTCTGCTGCCCTCCCTGACAGCCACCCTCGTCACCCAGTCAAAGAAATCTGTAAGATTTGTTTGACAAGACCTTCCTGTTGTGAATCCATTTTGCCTCGGGTCTTATGCCCCACTGGATTCAAGATATATCACAATCCATTCCTTTAACAGTGATTCCATTATTTTCCCCACCAGAGGTCAGACTGACTGTCCTGTAATTTCCAGTCTTCTTCCTGCTCCCAGTTTTGTGGTGGGAGTCATGTTCACCTTCCTCCAGTCCTTCAGAATCACCCTGCCTCCAGCAATTTGTTAATACCCCATCTTATAGACTGTTAATGAAAATGTAGAATAGCAGTGGCTCATATCTTTATTTATTTAGTTTTGTTGACCAGGTAAGTCACTAGACAAATCCTGCCTATTTTCAGGCATGACCCGGGGGAGTGGATACAGGTGAATGCCAACTGACCTTGAACCAGATTAAGCCGTTGGTGGTATTTTTTTAGCGAATGAGGGAAATTTGGTCAGGAAACTGGGGAAATTCCCCTGCTTTTGCAGTAGGGGGACCTCTGTGCGGTATGGGATGTTCATTTCTCATTCGACTTTGGTGAGAGAAGGTTGACAGCTCAGGCTAAGATGGCTCAAGAAGCCTTGGAACCTCTCATGCTTTTGCAGGCTGAGGGATCTGCTGCAGAGGTGGCTGGGATGCACCCGTTGGGTGGCCAGCAAAACGTCCAAGTCAGCGGTCCTTCTGAATCAGTGGAACACAAGCGTTTGAGTCTGGGAGAAAAACACCAGTGTCTGGAGGCAGAATTGCTCAGGGTGAGCGAGCTACTCGCAAAAGAAAGCCAAAAGCAGAAAGAGGAAAAAAAACGTAAGCGCACAGAGAATTCACCGGGCTACACTGGTGTGGAAGCCCCAATTAAAATTAATGCAACCGAAGAGCGGCCTGGAGTTCAGACAGACGGAGACAGGACACCACCAGGTTGGGACTGGAGTGATGCAGTAGAGGATGCTTGTCCCTGGATAAGCCCTGCAGGAGGCAGGGTGGATTCCACTCTCGGATGGGCACTGGCAACCGAAAAATACATTGATGGAAGCGAGGAGCGGTTTACCTGCACAGATAAGTACTGAACCTGCCATTATCACTGTAGAGGAGACGGAAACTGGGGGTCCATTGAGACTGGATCTGCCCATCAGTCTGACAAAGACAATAGGCAGACCACTGATCAGGTCATAGACCTAGATGATTCTAGCCAGACTTTGGATAAAACTGAAGAAGCAGGGAAGCCTACCTATGCGAGTCATTTTAGACAACCTGTGGAGTTAGCTAAGAGACGTAATGCAATTCGTTTCAGATATGTAGGTCCCCGAGACCACCCCCAGACAGGTTCTATGTTGGGAAGATTTTGTTAAAAAAAAGCATGGGGTTTCCCCCCTCAGAGGTTTATGCTCTGATTCATGTACAAGGGGAGTTCATACTTGGTATCAGTTTTCGTACACCAGCCTTACTGGAGACTTTTTGGTGTAGGTACATTAATCTTAAAACCAATCCTCTTTGGTCTGATTTTATTGTACTTCCCTTGACAAAACAACCATTTCGAGTTATAACAATTCTGTTTAGAAATGAAGGTGTCAAAATTGTAGATATTGTACACTGGCTGGAGAGATGATGTGATGTTTAGGGGAATCCTATGCCCATAATGGATGCGGAGGGTTTTTGGAATGGTGGATGGAAATTTCGTGTTAAATTACATCACTCTGACCTGGATTTAATTCATTTGCCAAACTGTTTTTTAATTGGGAGGGTTAAGGGTTTCCTTTTCTACCCTGGGTAGCCTAGAGTGTGCTTTAAATGTGGGTCTACGAAACATATAAGCACTTCTTGTGATGTGCTGAAATGTACACACTGCGGGGAATTGGGTCACCGTAGTGCCCACTGCTTTAAGACACCAAAATGCAATCTCTGCGAAGATGTGGGGCATACTTTTGAAACATGCTCCATTGCAGCCAAAAATACAGAAGAGGCAGATTTTGGAGTTCAGGATCATTACATTCAACTGGCAGTGAAACAAAATCAAATTCCCCTAGGGGGGACTCTTCTGCTAGCCACCTCAAAAGGCCCTCAGGTTGTGCAAATAAGTCCTGGGAATAGAGTGCAACACTCACTGGCAGAGGACCCTTTAATTTCTAGACCCTTGAACAAGGCTCCTGAAGTGAGAAGGGTAAGCGATACCAGTACTCACCTCCCCAAAACACCTGGGCAGACGACATCTGGAGAAGACTTTACTTTGGTAACAGGGAAAAAGGGGAAAGCAACAAGAATAAAGTCGAAGCAGAAAAAGACCAATCTTTTACCAGATAATCTGGTGGAAGATCCAAATCTATACAACCTTTTAATGGAAGATTCGATGGATATGGAAAATGGGGATGGTTCAGTTCCCACACCCATACAGCCTGAGCCTGCAGCTTTGCTGGTAGAGCAAATAAATCCTAAACCTCAGGACAGTAAGAGCGGTTGGGTAACGAGAGCTTCAAGTAAAGTAAAATGAAGATGTTTTTTCTGTGGAATTAGACATTATGGCTCCTTTTCGTTTCAGCATGGCATTGTTGAATGTCAATAGCATTAAGTCAACTGCAAAGTGTAGGAGTACTTTTGAGCATTTTATGCATAGCAGTTATGATTGCGTTTTCTTGCAGGATATACGTCTACACTTACCTGTGGAGATCAATGCAGCAAGGAAAGGATGGATTTGGGGAGACTGTTTTTGATCTCAGGGGGAGGACTTATGTTCTAGGGTGGGAATTTGTTTTTTTAAATCTCATTTACAGGTGTTAAATCACTTAGAGCTGTTGGCAGGTAGAGCTTTATTGATAGATATTATATGGAAGAACCTGGTTATTCGATTAATAAACCTATATGCCCCTCAACTTAAGTATGATAGGATGTCCTTGTTCAAATCCCTCACCCCTTTTTAAGTACTACTTATCCAGTAATTTTAGGGGGTGATTTCAATGTTTCTTTGCCCTCCCTGAGGTCATTTGATGTGGGAGAAAAAGACCTGTTGTGATGCACGATGTTTAGCTCAGTTGATAGAGGATATGGACTTAGTAGATGCATTTGAATCCTTCTCTGTTAGTGACTGTAACACATATTTTTGTGGATCTCGAGCTTCTAGGATAGATTATGTTTTTTTGTCTCCATCTCTTACGGTACAATCAAAGTCATTACAAGTGGTAGCTACATCTGATCATAGGCTTTTGGAACTTATATTAGGTGATTTGCCAGAAGTACAAAGGGGACCTGGGGTGTAGAAACTAAATGTCACTTTGTGGACATTCCCCATGTAAAGGAGGGTTTGTTTCTCTGTTACAAGCTTGGAAATCTGTGTTTTTCTTTATGAAAATAGTGGTCAATGGTGGGAGGACACTAAATGAAATTAAAATTTACTTCCAAAAATAGGATGAATAAATGGAAGACTGCATAATAGAGTTGAGAGATATTAGAGAAAAATTTAATTTTGGTCAGACTTTCAGCAACATTTAGGGACTGAGTGTTATAGGCTGATTAAAGATTTGAAAATAGAGTTAGCTCGGCTACAGTTGAAGGTTGTGAAACACATGGAAAAAAGCATAAGCATGGCATAAAAGGTAAAACAAGGGATACACTGCCCTTTGAAATCTTACGACTCCTTGAGAGAGTTGAAATATGACATATTTGACTACCCTAGAGGGTGATCAAGTAGAAGATAATATGGGAATGCTGAATGAGATACATGCTTATTTTTCTAAATCCTTTACTAGTAGAAACCTCCCGAGGGATGCTATGCAGAACTGGTTGGTTCACAGGGAGCTACCTCCAATATCACTAGAACAACAAAACATGTGGATACAACCAATTTCACATATAGAATTCCGTTCAGTTATTTGGTCATTCAAAGCAGGGACAATTCCGGGATTGGATAGGCTCCCGCATGAGATGTATAAGGACATTTGGGACATTTTAGGAGTCGAGCTAGGAGACGTTTTTAATAACTGTTTATTAAGCGAGAAGCTTCCTGATAGTATGCTCCAAGGGCTCTTGCTGTTGATCTTTAAAGGGGGAGACCGGGGTGCTTTGAAAAATTGGAGAACGTTGTCATTACTAAATACTGATTACAAACTTTTGTTGAAAATTTTATGTAATCGTCTGCGGACGGTTTTGGATAGTATACGTCCTTCCCAGTTTAGTGGAGTTCCTAAAAGACAAATACAGGATGCCCTTGTCCTTCTTCGTGAAATCTTGCACAAAGGTGACTCGAGAGAATTATTTTGGCATCTTGTTTGTCTAGATCAAACAAAGGCTTTTGACCAGGTAGAATACGCAAATCTTTGGGAGACTTTGGAATGCTATGGGCTACCTCCCAGATTCTTAAATTGGCTTAAACATGCTATAAAGGTATAAGTCTTTTACCAAATATGAATGGTTGGATAGGGAAAACATGTTCTGATACGTAGGGGGTGAGACAAGGTTGCCTCTTAAGTCCTTTGTTATATGTTTTGTCCTGAGACCCGTTATTTCATGCTTTAAACTCATCTGATTTGATTACTGGTCTCTCAGTTAGATGTGAGGATCGGCAGATAGTGACTGTAGCTTATGCTGATGATTTAGTTTTGGTACTGGCGGACAAATCTTCAGCTATTGGTGCTAAATCTATTTTACAGGAATTTTCAGCTGTTTCTGGATCAGTAATAAACACTGACAAAAGCGGTATTTTGCCGTTAGGATATGATGTGGCTGATGTGGCCCTACGTTGGAATATGCCAGTTGATTTAAGTTATAGAAATATATTGGGTGTTTATTTTGGCGGTGTTGACCCTCAAACATATAATTGGGATCTGAAATTAAGGGCAGTCCGATAAAAAGTGGTGATATGGAATAAGTGACAAATGACAAAAGCAAAGCACATATATTTAATCAAAACATATTAACTCATTTTTTGTTTCTGGCATCAATTTTCCCTCCTCCGCAGTCCTTGGAAACCTCTGTGTATGGCATCTATTTCCAATGTTTGTGGGGTAGTAGATTAAATCCGATAAAGAGAGGCATAACTTATCTACCTATTAATGAAGGGGGTGTAGGGATGCTGAATCCAATTTTTTTTTCTATATTACTTTTATTTATTATAATTTAGTACCTATTTTGAAGACAATACCGAATGTTTGGACCCCATGGGTTGAGGAGGATATTGGCCCTTATTGCACAACTGGGAACACACAACTTTCTTACCCACCAAACAAAGATGGTGAGGTTACTAAACATTTTACCGGGTAATTGGAAAACTAAAATTATGGAAAATTGTTAAAGTTTTCTTTGCTTCTCTTCCGGAAAGTGCTATACCCAAGGGTGATGGAATCCTTTTTATGAGGCTCTTGGTTTCAGAGTTTACCTATTGCAGATCAAAATTCAAAGACGAGATTTTTAACTAGCAAACATATACCTCATTATCTCTGGGATTTTTTATGGTTAAGCATGCATAAAAAATTAGGGGTTAGAGGAAATTTAAAAGATAAGGAACTTACATATAGGTTTTGTCCACGTGATGAAACATGTATGGGAATTATTGAGACTTTCCCACATTTTCTACTTGATTGTCCTTATACTGTTTCCTTTTGGTCGAGTTTTCATGTTAAATGACCCCGGAATCCCTTTCAGGGATGGTCACCGGATATATGGATTGAAGGAGTGTTACCGAGTTCTTGGGTTATTTATGATGCAGCTACGATTCGTCTTTTAATGAGCTTCATAAGCTATCAGCTTTGACACGCTCGTTGTGGTTTGACTTTAAAACAACAGCTGAAATCAGAGTATCAGGTCTCAGTGGATATACAAAAAGATATAATAAAATGGCAGTCATTTGAGAAAGACAGAGTACACCCAGATCTCTATAAACTTTGGTGGAGGAAGATGTCCAGTTGGATACGGGTTGAGATGGATTTTCTTTTCCTTTGATATTGGTATGATGAGGCACTATTAGATAAGGATTTAACTTTTCTATTTTTAGTTGGGGGACGATATGCATTATGATTGGTTTTGGCTGTATGGCACAATATTGATTATGTTTTCCTTTTTTTCTTATAGTTTTGAGCCAAAATTTAGAGGGATCTATAATGTATAATTGTATTAACCTTCTTTTTGCAGATTTGATATGTGTGAATCAACACCTTCAGCTGTGTATTTTTCCTTTTTAAACATTTCACCTGCTATTTTAGTGGAGATGAGATGGGGGCTATATACAGTTATAGATTATTTATGTTTTGAACTTATATGTATGTAATAATTAAGTATGTTTTTGATATCTTTCCTCGTGATGTTGTATGAAGTAATACAATCTTTTTTCCTGTATATTTTGTTCTAAGTGGTTCCCCTACTCTTTTAGTGGGGTGGGGAAGGGGGTCCTGTTTATGCACTAATGTTTTGGTTTCGGTGATTATTTTATTTTCAGTCCAATGTATGACATTAATACTTATCTGATTTTCTTCTGTTATGTATTTTTTTGTGGGAATACACATTGTTTGTATTTGTTTGCTTTATTTATCTTTAACATCCACCTGAACTACCACCAATCCAGGCAGATGGGACCTCGGTTTAATGTCTCATCCATAAGACGGCACTTCAGAAGCACAGCACCCCTCTCATGCTGCACTACAGTGTCAGTACTGGGATATTAACCTAAGTGCCAGATGTGGGAACTGAACCCACAGCCCTCTGATCTCCTGGCCTTAGAGGCGAGTGTGCTACCTTCTGAGCCACTGACACTGTACTGAGCCACTGACACTGCTTTTTTCCCAACAGCTGCTTAAAAGAGTTTTCAATTTTTTTTTAAAGCTTTCACTTTCTTTTTTTCTCACTCCATGATTTTCAAAAGGAATTTCTTGGTGTCAGCTGAGATGTGAATTGAGCACATCCACTGCCAACAAGATGAGCACCATGACTAGGTACCTACTCTAACATTTTAATTGTTTTCTTGCCTATCACAGCTGGAATCGTCACTGCTTTTTTTCTTTTTTTATATATATTTTAAGTGCAACTCCTCTTGATGTTCCCAGTATTCACTTTTATATGGAGTGCAGACACCTAGAAACTTGTATGTGGTATATGAGGAGCTTGCCGCTATAGAAGAAGAATCTGCATTTATACAGCACTTTTCATACACATTTGTAACCTCTAGGTGGTGCTATCCCAAGGGCTACTACCCCTGCCTGCTTGGCTAATAGCAGGTTAAGGGGCCTGAGTTCTGAAACAGGTGCCTCCACCCGGAGGTCAGGGTTGGTAGTGGTCAAGCTAACCTGGGCACAGCCCTACGGGCCTGTAACCCCCCTCTTTCCCCTCTAGTGGCCTGAACACTGTACAATAATTACTTTCACTGTACCCCTGGTATACCACATAAGTACCCAAACTGTTTGCACTTGCCACCAGGGCTGGTTCCTCTGGCTCGACCCTGGGGACCCCCTGTAAAACAAGGTTATGCACAACAAATAGCAACAGTACAGTACTTTGAGCACAAACTGGAACCACAGTCAGATTACATGCAGAAAAAGTTAGATCTGATTTATCCAGGGGACTTGAACAAGGAAGGGGCAAAATCAGGTTAATTAGCTTAAAGGTTATATCAATCAAGCAGTTATGCATACGCTTTGAGTCCCTCCACACAGTCACACCTCTGGGTACCCAAGTGGAGAAGAGATGGGCTAGCCAGGACTGTTGCCCCGGGTTGCAGCTGGTTGGGGCCCTGTGATGGAAAACACAACATGCACAGTACACAATATTTGTAATCTGGAGCCAGAGGGCTCAGTTCGAAAAGGAAACGAAACAACAAGACAATCAGATGACACACTCAGATTAAGCTGTTGTTGCAGGGAGCTACCCTGTATTTACTCATGATACCCAAGACTGGACATAGGCTGGACAAAATCGAGACTGCAGGTGGTTGATCTGGAATGCCAGGAAAAGCAGGGCCCACACGAGTCACAGAGGCGTCATTCCTGTTCAAGCGTGGAGCAGGGGGCTGATCCCCAGGCAGGTCTCTCGTCAATGGCTTCTCTGTGCAGTGGGTAGTCTGGCTGGGCCAGTCTGGCAAGGCCTAGACCGCATGGAGACAAATTCGGATGCAGTCTGTTTTGGGCTGGATACAGCTTCCAGCAAGCAGAACACAGTTCACACAGTGGGGAACTAACTCACAACCCACTAGCAGCTCATAGCACATTTACATGTATGGGAATTCTACTGTACCAGGCAAAGCACTTTCCGGTCACAATCGCAAAGTCCCTGCACACACCGGGAGGTTAGGGGCAGCTGGAACTCCTGACAGGCTGATCGCATTCAGCAAAATCTTTGGTCTTCTTCCGGTTGAGCCTGGCCCACTTCAGTAGCTTACTTTAGTCACACAAACTTGGATTTAGTCCAAAATAATTCTCTTCTCTCCTCTCAGAGCAGCAGCAGGCATTCAAGCAAAAAACGCAGCCCTTTTACAGTTTTCCCACGTAAATCCACTCAGGATTGCTGCCCAAAATACACTTGAGCTCTTCTCATTTCACTTCCCAACTCAGAACTAACTGAAAATTGCAAGCAGCCTGGGACTTCCCCAAGATCCAGAAGGTTTGGTTGGCTGATTTGGCTATCAGTCAAAGCAAGAGCTCCCCATTCAGTTGCCAAAAAGCTACAAAAATTTCAAAACTACAATTCCTACAGATTTTGACTTCAGACAGCTCCGGTAGTCCGGCTACATTTTAGGTCCCACCAGAACTGATTGGTCCAATTTGCAGTCCAAGACCAAGATAGTGGAGACAAAACAAAACAGTGCTTGCTACAAAGAAAGCAGGTTAGACAAACTGCATTATCATTATCACTCTAAATGATTTTCAGTAGATAGTTACATCTTTCAACAGAGCTCCCTCTCAGATTACTTAGGCTGCAATCAGGCAGCTCTTATAGAGACAGTACACAGAGGCTATACAGGCTCTGGTAATCACATTTAAACTGCTAAAATGCAGGACACCAGCCTGGCAGTGAGCATTAGGCAAGCTCAAGGAAGACTTTTGGAACCCCCATTTGTAGGGGGGTTACACCCTTCCCTGCCTGGGAAAACTTGGCATCCGCATCAAGTCTGTACCATCATAACATTGAAAATGCAACATATACAAGACATTTATACCATTAGCATGCTATACAAGTACTATCTGATTCATCATTTAGCATAACTTGTCACTTTACCATACATTTCAGTGTACTTCACTATATCATTTCCATTCTGACAATACATTATGCATATTTCACACAGGTAAATTGAACATTACTATACAGAATCATGTAATAACTTCTTGTACTTTAAACAATGCAAGAGGGGGCCCTGCCCTATATGCTAACTTGGGGATGGATGAGGCAGGTGCACCATGGTGAGAGTGCAAAACAAGTAACCTGGAATGGGCCGTCAAGCTCAATTTGTGCAGTGGTGCGGGACATAAACATCTTTGTGGACTACATTGAGAGGCAAATCCTCTGGCCTCCCAGGGGAATCATAACTGAAGTGCACCACTGGCTTGACAGCTCAGCCAGTCTTTCTGTGGTGAACAACCACAGTCTCTGTACTTGCAGCAATGGTCTTGGAGCTTTCATCACTTGTGAGGGGTGCCTCTGCATGAAGGGGAATGTCCAAGTTGGGAGCACTGTCAGACTCTTGCTCTGTAGTCTCTGTTTTTACAACAGTTGGCTCATTTTGAAGACACTCTGGCACTGAAGCGGGGGTTGTCAGCACTCTTATAATGTTCCTCAAGTTCTGGCATGTCACCAGAAAGACTCATACCATCAGCCTCTCCTTCAGGTAGATCATACAGTTCCACGATACACAAAGACTCATCATCCTCAGACGTGATACTTTGCACTTCACCTTCAGGGAGCATTAGCTCCAAGGATGATGCCGGAGCGCTAGGCAGTCCAGAAGGCCCAGCTTCATCCCCATAATTCAACATAGGATTTCCACGAAACAACTGACTCAGTTCATGTGAGGGGTAATAGGCATTATCACACTCACTGTCATCCGAGTTAGACTGGCAGTGACTGTCATTCTGGGCCTGCAGTGGGGGAAGTCTTAAATTGGCAACCACTGGGGCAGGCTGACTCTGTTTCTTTCTTGCAGCAGCACGAGTCACTGATCCATGGGAATCAATCTCGGTGGGTTCAGCCTCAATTATAACTTGACCAGTAGGTAGCAAGTGGTTACGTTGCATGGTCTTGACAGCTTTGGAGTTATTCTCTGGGCGCACTTTGTACGCTGGCAAATCATCCAACTTTCCAACCATGACATGGTGAAGATGGTGCCATCGATCAGCAATTTTGTGTTTGCCATGCAATCCTAAATTTCGCAACAACACACGGTCTCCGGGCCTAAGCTCTTGAGCCTTTACTTTTCTATCATGTCTATCTTGGTTGGCTAGATTTCTTTTGGCGGTTATTGTCTGAGCCAGTTGATAGGCATGGTTCAATTGAGCTTTCAGTTTTTGTACATATTGCAGGTAATCTTCAGCTCGGACCCCATTGGGAGAAACCCCAAAACAGACATCAACAGGCAACCGGTTCTCTCTCTTGAACATGAGGCGGTAGGAGAGAACCAAGTAGCATCATTCTTTGTGCAACTGTATGCGTGTACCACGGTGATAATCTGCTGGCTCCATTTATGCTTATCTTTTGGGTGGAGGTTGCCTAGCATGTCTAGTATGGTGCGGTTAAAGCGTTCTGGTTGAGGATCCCCCTCCGGGTAATAATGGGTGGTTCTTGACTTTCACACCCCCTATAGAGAGAGCATTTCTTTGATTAGCTGACTTTCAAAGTCCTGGCTCTGATCAGAGTGAATTCGCTGGGGGGCACCATAGTGGACAAAGAAATTTTCCACTAGCACCTTGGCCACGGTAGATGCTTTTTGATCTTTGGTGGGAAAAGCTTGTGCATACCATGTGAAATGGTCCGTAACCACTAACACATTGCCAGTGTTTCGCTCATCAGGCTCTATACTCAAGGAGTCTATGCAGACTAGTTCCATTGAGGTGCTGGTAGTAATGTTGACAAGGAGGCAGCCCTCTGAGGCAGGGGCTTTTCTCTGCAGGCAGCGACTACAAGTCCTTACATGGTGCTCAACATCGGCCCCCATCTTGGGCCAGTAGAATCGAGATCGTACTTAGGTCAAGGGTTCAGTTGATACCGAGGTGGCCCATATGATTATGGAGGAGCTCTGTACCAAATCTTTGAAGGCTGTGGGCAGGACACAATTGTTGCTTGTCTATTTGCCACCCGATCTATAGTCTCTATACAACGACTGATTAAGCAGCTTCAACCTGGGGCATTCTTTCAAGAATAAAACGGTTTGCAGATCAGAGGAACGAACTTGGACATGTCTTTTCCCACGAAGAGCTTCAAGTGCTGGCTGAATCATAGGATCTTGGGATTGAGCCCACTGAATGCTGTCATTGTCAAACTGAGGTAGTGCATTAATATCTAGAGCAGAAGTGGCAATATGCAGCCAGAATGCAGGTGTCAGAGGGGCCCAAGCAATCTAGTAAGCAGTCCACTTTGTCCATAGACATCTGTTCATTTCTATCAAACTTTTGGCACAATGCTCGGATGTCAGGTTCAGATAGCCTGACCCAGTCACTCTTGGAAATGGGCCTCCGAGATAGGGTGTTAGCATCAATATGATTCAGGCCTGATCTGTATTTGACAGCATAATCATATGTTGACAATGCAGAAAGCCACCGGTGCCCTGTGGCATCTAACTTAGCTGAAGTCTGTACATAGGTCAATGGGTTATTGTTAGTCCTCACCAATACTTTTGCCCCATAGAGGTAATCATGAAACTGGTCGACAATGGCCCATTTTAATGCAAGGAACTCCAACTTGTGCACAGGGTAGTTTCACTCTGACGGGGTCAAGCTCCTACTGGCGAATGCCACTGGTCTCAAACCATCGTCATGGTTTTGATACAGTACAGCTCCTAGACCCTGCAGACTGGCGTCAGTATGCAGCACATAGGGTTTGGTGGGATCAGCATAAGCGACGATGGGGGCATGGGTGAGCTGGTATATGACTTCGTGGAAAGCTGCTTCACAGTCAGGCATCCAACGGGACCTGAAAAGTTCACTTGGGTGGAAGTATGTTTTGTCTGGTTCTTTGACAAACCCTTTTTTGCATTTCTGATTGGTAGGAGGGTAACCCTGGGTAAGATTCAAGAATGGCGAATCACTTTGGAATAGTCCTTATGAACCAGCAGTAGTAGCCACAGAATCCCAGGAAACATTGTAGTTCTTTCAAATTGTGGTGCTGGAGCCAAGTAGTCAAGGCTTCAAACTTTACTAGGATCAGTCTCTATCCCCTCTGTAAACGCTATGTGCCCCACATACTTCACAGAGGTTTGTAAAAAATGGCACTTGTCGATGGGCAGCTTGAAGCTGAAATCTTCCAGTCGGTCTAGTACTTTGAACAGTCGACTCTCATCTTCCTCTAGGGAGCTCCTGAACATAATGACATTGTCCAAGTACACCAGGCATTCTTGCAAATTCATGTCTCCACTGCTCATTCCATCAGTCGCTGGAAGGTGGCTGGGACACCCGATATTCCCTGAGACATTCTCAGAAATTCATAGAACCCCAAAGGACAGATGAAGGCAGTCTTCTCATGGTCCTCTGGAGCCATCGGATTCTGGTAATATCCACTGCGAAGATCCAACACCGAGAACCATTGGCTCCCATTCAAACAATCCAGATCATCTTGTATACGGGGCATGGTGTATTGATCGGGGATGGTCCGACGATTCAGAGTTCAATAATCAATGCACATTCTCACAGATTCATTCTTCTTATGCACAACCACGATGGGAGAAGCATATGGGCTCCTGGATTCTTATATCACACCAGCCGAGCATTTCCTGCAAGTGTCTTCTCACATAGTCTATGTCTCAGGGATAGGCATTGAGACCTCTCTGAAATGGCCATTCATCGTGCAGGCGTATGTGATGCTTACACCCTGGACAATCCCGTCCCATTCCTTCAACGAAAACACTTGATCTCTCTGGGAAAGTTTCAGGCTAATTCTAGTCTTCCATTCAGCTGACAATGGGGAGTCACCAAAATCAAACAAGTCAGGAGTCGCTCTATCTGTCTTGCCAGGGTGTTTGTTGCTGGGCAACACTGCAGTGTCTGCATAGTGTACCATAGCTATGGTGCATCCTCTGTTCACCTGAATCTCCCGATCTGACACATTATGCACATTATCATCGTGCATAGGCATGAGCACGAGCAGGCAAGATGCTGGACTTAACCAATAATCCTTCTGGCAATTTTCCATCACCTGGCGCATCCAACATCAGTATTTTGTTCTTGACATCTTTGCGGAGGCGGACCAGACCTCCCCTTGAACGGTACACTGGGCATTAGGGGCCAGTACCATTGAATTGGGATCCCTCTTCCACACGACCCCTACTAGTTCATCCTGGTCCACTCCCTTGGGGTTCTGCTGCAAATCATAGGCCCTCTTGATTAGAGCAGGAATTCTTAGGGCCCTCCCAATCCGTCGCCCTTGTTTCTCGTGACAGAGTTGTGCCAGTCTTCCAAACATATGGGCGTTGGTCCCAATTAACAGCAGAACCCCGTCATACAGTCCTGTAGGGGGACACACTAAGGCCAATGTCTCGACTTGCTCCTCTACACCAGTTACAGCTGCAGGAAATGACAACCAGAGGCGGACATATCCTAGGTAGGGATAAGACTTGTTGCTCAGCCCCCACACATGTAGGCCTTCCAGGGATTGTAAGGGCACAACAGATTAGTGTTTGTCATACGAGTCCTTAAATACAGTGGTCACTTGCGACCCACTGTCCAGCACAGTCCGAGTAGGAATACCATTCACAGACATGGTAGTCTCCATTGAAGGGCTCACTATTTTGGACCAATCTAGAGAGACAGCAGCAGGGGCCTGGACAGATGATTTAGCCACATAGGGATTTGAGTTACATTCTTGAACCCTCACTGTGGTAATTTTTGGGCACTCCTTGACCACTGATTAGTTCTCCAAAGCACTCCTTGAAGCCTGTATACAACTTTATCTAGGTCTTTTGTGGACCGGCATTCTCTCTTCTTGTGCCCATCCTTCCCACAATTATGGCAAAATCTGTTTTCTGGGATTTGGGGTGGCCAAGGCATTACACTGGGATCTGGGGCTGTGGTACTACCAACTGAAAACCTTGGTGTCATCTCTGTCTGCTGTGTGGTGAACATTTGGAGACATCTCGTCAATTCTCTTACTTCCATAGTCAAGGCATCAAGTTTTGAGTTGCTGTCAGCAGGAGATGCCTGAGTGGACACCCCCACCCCCATAGCAGATGCAGTTGGATAAGGGTCGGTGCCTGTACTTGCAGGAGTGACCTTCATAAAGAGACTGTTTTTGTTTCTCTGAACTCCCTCAGCAGTTCATCCCATGGCGGCACACCCTCATTGGTCCCACTTTGGAAGGGCCTTCCGATGCGTGATCACTTGGGCCACGTTCTACGTTTACAATCTCCTCTTCATCTTCAACATCGGAGTTCTTTTGTGAAGTCACAATAGTCCGGTGGGTTACCCTTCTATCCGGGAGCCTTAATTGATGGAGCTGCAATTTAGAATGCTTTGCCTGTTGCAGTATGTGCCCCAACCTCCACATGGTTTAAGGCACTGGCTACCCACCTTTTCGGTAAGCCTTTTGCAGTGCTCTTTCCAGATGAGTAACATATGCAGACAAACTTTCCCTGGCCATTGTTTTGTACCTTGAAATTTCCACATCAAGTTCTCCACTGAATCAGTGCTCCCAAAATTGCCTTTGCGCAGACAGGTACTTCTGGGCAGATGCATCAGGGTTTGTGGACCTCAGAAATTTAATGGCCTCTAGGGCGGGACCCCTCAAACTTTCAATGATCCTTTTCCATTTCTCAGCCTCCAGCACACTGCCATTCAGGTACCAAAGGGGCAACACAATCTAGCCAGGTCTCACAATCATCTTCTCCTTGGGGGTGGGAGGGTACCGGAAAAGATTCTCAACCTTTGGGAAGAGTCATGACTAATGGCAGGTACAGACATAGGAGCCAGCATTGGCACGGGCACAGAAGGAGAGGCAATAATGGGTGCTGGAGAGGGTGTTGGGGGGGAACACCCCCAGGTGGCAGGAATAGTTTCTTTAAGTCCTCCACAGTTTTCCCTTCCTCCAGCAACAACTTAGGAAATTTCTCCTCAAAAGTCTCAGATAGTGGGGGGGGGCCTTATTCTCCCTGGGGTCTTTGCTGTCTTTCGTTATCACTCTCCAGGCAGTGAGGGCTCCTTTGGGGGTGATAGTCTGTAGCACTTGGGAACTGTCTACTGGATCCTTACACTCTATTAACGCCATGAAACTTTGGGCGAGCAGATTAGCCTGTCAACCCACTACCACAGGGTTTTGTAAACATTCAGCCTTGGAAAGTACTCCCTCTACAGTGTCCTTTTGGTACCAGGGAAATATCCAGGATAAGTATAGCATTTTGGGGGTCAATCTCCTGCCCAGTACACCACCTCACCAACTGGTGTACAGCCACTTCTGTTGAGGTAGCCATTTATTTTTAACAGCAGTCCATAGAATTTGGCTAGTAGGGACGCTAATCCCAGAGGTGAGCCTCCAAGATGTAACCCCTAGGTGGCGCTATCCCAAGGGCTACTACCCTGCCTGCTTGGCTAGTAGCAGGTTAAGGGGCCTGAGTTCTGAAACGGGTGCCTCCACCCGGAGGTCAGGGTTGGTAGTGGTCAAACTAACCTGGGCACAGCCCTCCAGGACACTGTAACCTCCCTCTTTCCCCTCTAATGGCCTGAACACTGTATAATAATTACTTTCACTATACCCCTGGTATACCACACAAGTACCCACACTGTTTGCACTTACCACCAGGGCTGGTTCCTCTCGCTCGACCCTGGCGACCTCCTATAAAACAAGGTTATGCACAGCAAATAGCAACAGTACAGTACTTTGAGCACAAACTGGAACCACAGTCAGATTACATGCAGAAAAAGTTAGATCTGATTTATTCGGGGACTTGAGCAAGGAAGGGCAAAATCAGGTTAATTAGTGTAAAGGTTATATCAATCAAGCAGTTATGCACGCTTTGAGTCCCCACAGTCACACCTCTGGGTATCCAAGTGGAAAGAGATGAGCTAGCTAGGACTGTTGCCCGGGTTGCAGCTGGTTGGGGCCCTGTGATGGAAAACACAACATGCACAGTACACAATATTTGTAATCCAGGGCCAGAGGCTCAGTTCGTAAAGGAAACAAAACAACAAGACAATCAGATGACACACTCATATTAAGCTGTTGTTGCGGGGAGCTACCCTGGTATTTACTCACGATACCCAAGACTGGACACAGGCTGGACGAAAATCAAGACTGCAGGTGGTTGATCTGGAATGCCAGGAGAAGCAGGGCCCACATGAGTCGCAGAGGCATTGTTCTTGTTCAAGTGTGGAGCAGGGGGCTGATCCCCAGGCAGGTCTCTCGTCGATGGCTTCTCTGTGCAGTGAGTAGTCTGGCTGGGCCAGTCTAGCAAGACCCAGACCGCATGGAGACAAATTCGGATGCAGTCCTTTTTGGGCTGGATACAGCTTCCAGCAAGCAGAACACAGTTCACACTGCGGTACCAAGTTGAATGCCTTAATGAATTCCAGGTACAGAACAGCCACTGCATGCCCCCCATCCAACTGCCTAGTTACCAGTCATAGAACTCCACCAGGTTGGTTTGGCAGGATCTGCCACTTACAAAGCCATGCTGTCTGCTGTCCTGTAGCCTTTGGCCTCCAGGAGGGCCACCAGCCTCTCCTTCAGGATAGTTTTCATCAGCTTACCCATGATGAATGTGAGGCTCACAGGCCTGTAGTCCTCCAGTTCATCCTGGGAACGCTCTTGTGGAGGGGCACAACCCGAGCCCAGGGGTCGAAATAAGGGGGCGCTGAGCGCTAATTTGCGCTTCTGTTTTGATAATTAGCACCTGCTGCTTTAAGAGGCAGCATGTTAAGGGTGCTTCCAAAAGCTCCTTGTGTGTCTGCAGTGTCAGGAGGGGGCATGTCCGAGCTCTGTATTAAGGAAATGGCACATTGTGCTGAAATCGGATGCGGAGAGTCGGCAACGGGCTAAGGAAAGGGGCGCGACATATTTAAATATGTTTCCAGACAGCTGAAATTCCCAGGGCTGAAACTGCATGCAGACGAGTCAGTGAGCACAAAATGGAAGGGGCGTGACATATGCAAACGATGTTGCTGGATAGCTGAAATTGGATATGGACGAGTCAGCCGGCTGAAAACGGAAGGGGAGTGAAGTATGCAAAACGTGCTGGAGAACTGAAATTCCTTTGCAAAGCCAGAAGAAAGAAATGATTAGAGCGAGTGCATGTGAAGAGAGGTAGGGAATGGGGGAGTATGTAAACAGATGGAGCACAAGACGGGGGATAGAGAATGGGGAAGTATTCAAACAGTGTTGAGCTGCAATTTGGAAATGCCATGGGAGGAAGCCAGTTCAAATATGAACAGTCAAAGGTAAGTAGCATGCAAGAGGAGGGGGGAAGCTAGCACTGGCTTCAATGGACCTGTGCCCTGCCAGACTCTTGTGCCCTTACCACAGTTTCAGCTTTGCTGGTATAGGTACAGAGTGTGCTGTGTGTACACTTTGTGTAATAGCCTGAGAATGTAATGTACTTTTACAGTCTGAGAAAGAAATCATAATGTGGCAGGTTACAGGTATTGTATAAGTGTTTACCACTGCCAAATATCCTTGAATACTACAGCAGGAAGGATATATTGAACTCCTACACACACACCCCTAACCCTATAAACAGCACAGAAATGTTGGTACAGCAGGGGAAACAGATAAGCTGGTAGACACACCCTCCCCATGGCAGCCAGGTTATTGTGAAAAATAAAATTATGATAAACAGCACAACTGTGTCAGAGAGCTTAAAAAAAAAAGTTCTATATTTTTCTTTTTGATCCTGGAAAGCCCAGCCTGGATTCAACATCTTGTTTCTTGTGTGGTCCTGCTTCTTCCAATTCCTGCAACTTGTTGGATGGGAGCACTGAGAAGTTAAATAGAGGCAGGTTTGAGGCAGTATAACACAGTGGTTTAAGGCTCTGAGCTACAAATGTGGAGACCTGGGTTTGAATCCATAGCCCCCACTTACATATTGTGTGATCCTGAGCAAGTCACTTCACTGTGCTCCCAGGTCACACCTGTAAACAAGCTTTCAGCTTAGTGTGTCTCTCCTGGTTAAACAATTGGAAATTGCTTGCCCAAAGTCACACAGTCTGTATTTGGCTTCAGTGGGGTTTGAGCCTGTGGTCTCCCAATTCCCAGACCAGTGTTGCCATTATAACCCGCAGACTTACCCTTAAGATACCCACAAGTCTCCTAACAGACCTCACTGCCTCAATGCATACATTTTGTAAGGGAAGAAGGTGATTCTGCCATCACACAGATCACTGGTCAGATCCCACCTGGAGTACTGCATTCAGTTTTGGCATCCTTATCTAAAGAGGAACATTAGATTGCTAGAAGGGGTGTAGTACCAAACAACAAATATGATCCTGGGTCTGCGGGAGTTATCATATGAGGTTAGACTGAGGAAGTTGAACATGTATTCTCTGGAGGAGAGAAGGGACGGGAGATATGACTGAGACCTTTAAGTACATGAGAGGAATAAACAGGACAGGCACAGAGGGACTGTTCAAGGGGAGAATGGGGAGAGACAGTCAGGGTCATGATTTGAGATTGGACAGTGGAAGGTTTGGGAGGGAAATCAGGAGGCATTTCTTTATAGAAAGGGTGGTAACAGAATGGAACACACTACCAGCAGAGGTGGTGGCCTATAAAACAGTGGGATGCTTCAAGAGGGGCTGGGATAGGGGAAAAGGGAGGGTCATGGGAGAGGCAGCTGCAGAGTAGGGGTGCTAGCTGCAAAATCTAGCAGACTCAACAGACCAAATGGCCTTTTTATGCTGGCAGTTTCGTATGTATGTTCGTATTTAAGTCAGCTTCTAGTTTTGCCAAAGTAGCTCCTGGTTGGCTAGAAAGTGGCGGTACCTAGGAGCTATTCTAGGCTCCTGGCCATTAAATCCTTATTTTGACCCCTTCGAGCCATCCTCCAATGCTGAGGTATACACCCTAAGTTTAGTAAGGCATTGAATAGGTGTGCCAAAGGTCCCATCAGGACCTCTGCCAGCTCCTTCAGGACCCTGGCTTGGATGCCATCTGGGCCTGGAGCCTTGTCCACCTTCAGTGCTCTCAAACCCTTCAGAACCCTGTCCTCTATGATTTCCCCCATCTGTCATCCCCTCTGTTGCTGCCCTCCCTCCTTGGCTATCACCCCCCCTTCTCGTTAGTAAATACTGAGCAGAAGTAATCATTTAGTGCTTGTGCCTTGTCACCTCCTGCTTTCACCCACTCCCCATCCTTCCCAATCCTTACTATATGGTCCTTACAGCTCCTTTTCTCTATGATGTACCTGAAGAAGTCCTTTTCCCCCTTCTTAATGCCCTGCACCAGCCTGGGCTCCTTAGACACCTTGACTGCCCTTACTACCCTTGTCAACTTCTTTGATTCCTTCAGGTACTCCTCCCCCCTGTCCTCTCCCCTCACTGTTTTTTTGTACCTCCTAAAGGCAGCTCTTTTCCTCCTTTCCCTTTCCATAACCTCTTTGCTCACCCAGCTAGGTTTCTTTGCCATAGCCTTCTTGCTCTGGGCTTTGCTGTAAGTTCTGGTTGCCTCCACTATCCCCAGCTTTATGAGATCCCACCTCAGGTTAGTGCCTATACTAGGTTGAATTCTGGCCAGATACCCTTTTACCACTTCACCCATCCTCCCGAAGTTGGCCCTCCTGAAGTCCAGACTTGTGCTGGATTCCACTTCTTCCTTACCCATATCCAGCATGAACCATGCTGAATGGTGGTCACTCCCTGCCAGTGGTACTTCCACCCTCAGTTCCCTCACAAACTTCCCATTTTCCAGCACAAGGTCAAGGGTATTCCCTAACCTGATTGGTTCACTGACCATTTGCATCAGGAAGCTGTCCTGGATGGCATCCGGCAGTGCCTACTCCCTTCTATTCCTGGTTGCTGGGGTACTCAATCCACTCCTGGCATGTTGAAGTCCCCCGTGATCACCACACTACCCTTCTCTCAGGTCCTCCTGATCCATTCTGCTAGTTCCCTGTCTAACTCCTCTGTCTGAGAGGGTGACCTGTACATCACTCCCATCCTGAGAGTCCTATGTAACCTGTCTAAAAATGGGGGTTTCCGAAAAGTCTTCCTTGAGCTTGCCTAAATGTTCACTGCCAGTCTGGTGTCCTGTGTTTTAACAATTTAAATGTGATTGCCAGAGAGTGCCTGTATAGCCTCTGTGTACTGTCTCTTTAAGAGCTGCCTGGATTACAGTTACAAGTAATCTGAGAGGGAGCTCTGTTGAAAGAATGTAACTATTTGCTGCAAATCATTTAGAGTGATAATGATAATGTAGTTTGTCTAACCTGCCTTCTTTGCATCAAGGACTGTTTTGTTTATCTCTACTATCTTGATCCTGGGCTGCAATTGGACCAATAAGTACTGGCGGGACCTAAATTGGAGCGGACTACAGGAGCTGTCTGGAGTCAAAATCTGTAGGAATTGTAGTTTTGGGCTTTTGGCACCTTTTACACCTGAAGGGAGCCTTTGTTGTGACTGACAGACAGATCAGCCAACCAACCTTTTGGATTCTGGGAAAGTCCCAGGCTTGCTGGCAGTTGAGTCAAATCTAAGTTGGGAGCTGAGTAAGCAACAGCTTGAAACAGTCAAGCAGCTGTCTGAGTATTTTGCGGGAGAACTGAGGAAAGGCCTGAGTTGTGGCCTGCATGTCTGCCTGCTGCCCCTGAGAGGGAGAGAAGAGAATTATTTTGGGCTAAATCCAAGTTTGTGAGAACGAAATAAGCCACTGATTTTTTACGAGGCTCATGAAGGAGATCGAAGATTTTGCTGAATGCGATCAGCCTGTCAGGATTTCCAGCTGCTTTTGAATCCCCAGTTTGTGCAGAGACTTTGCGATCATGACCGGAGAGCGGTTTGCCTGGTACAGTAGAATTTCCTTACATGTGAATGTGCTGCGAGTTGTTAGTGGGTCATGATTTGGTTTCCAACTATGTGAACTGTATTCTGCTTGCTGGAAGCTGTACCCAGCCCAAAATGGACTGTATCCGAATTTGTCTCCATTTGGCCTGGGCCTTGCCACACTGGCCCAGCCAGACTACCCGCTACACAGAGAAAGCCATCGACGAGAGACCTGCCTTGGGATCATCCACCTGTTCCTTGCTTGAACAGCAAAGATGCCTCGGCGAATCATGTGGGCCCTGCGTCTCCTGGCACTCCAGATCAACCACTTGCAGTCTCAATTATTGTCCAGCCTGTGTCCAGTCTTGGGTATCGTGAGTAATCATCAAGGTTGCTCCCTGCAACAACAGCCTAATCTAAAAGTGTGTCATCTGATTGTCTTGTTGTTTTCTTTTCACGAACTGAGCCCTCTGGCTCCGGATTACAATTAGTGTGTGTGGTGCATGTTGGTTTCTTCCATCACAGGACCCCAACCAGCTGCAGCATTCCTGGCTAGCCCACCATTCTCCATCCGGGTACCCAGAGTGTGTGACTGTTTATGGACTCTGAAGTGCATGCATAACTGTTTGATTGATACAGCCTTTAAGCAAATTAACCTGATTACGCCCTTCCCTTGTTTAAGTCCCTTAAATAATCAGATCTAACTCTTTTTTCGCATTTACCATGACTGTGGTTCCAGTTTGTGCAAGAGTACTGTAATGCTGTTATTTGCTGTGTATAACCTTGTTTTACAGGGGGTCCCCAGGGTCGAGCCAGAGGAAAGACCTGGTGGTAAGTACAAACAGTGTGGGTACTTGTGTGGTGTATCAGGGGTATTGTGAAAGTGATTATTGCGTATTGTTCGGGCCACTAGTAAGGAAAGAGGGGGGTTACAGTGTCCCAGAGGGCTGTGCCCAGGTTAGCTTGACCACTACCAACCCTGACCTCTGGGTGGAGACACCAACTTCAGAACTCAGGCCCCTTAACCTGCTACTAGCCGAGCAGGCAGGGGTGGTAGCCCTTGGGATAGCACCACCTAGGGGTTACACCTATTCTTGGAATCCTGGATTTACATCCATAGTGACTCCATACTACCCTCATCTCCTTCCTCCTGTACACACTTCAGCCCTTCCCTCACATATAGTGCCACCCCCTCTTTTCCCATTTGCTCTATCCCTACGAAATATCCTTTACTCTGGTATCGAAAGGTCTCAGTCATTGTATTGGGTGGCCCATGCTTTGCTGCTGACCACCATGTCCACCTCCCCCTCTGCCATGAGAGTCTGTAGCTCTGCAGTTTTCTTCCCAAGGCTCCTAGAATTCAGGGTGACCACCTTCCACCCCTTCTCCCTCCTCCCCTCCCATCCTGCCCTCCTTTACTAGCACCATCACTAGTACTTACCCTTTGTCCTTTGTCACTGTTGTGGGAGGGGGGGTAAGCTCATATGGCTTCCCAACCTCTGCATGTCCCTTGCCCACTTGCTACCCCCACTCCTAGTTTAAATTCCCAGCTACCTTTATGTACTCCTTCATCCTCTGTTTCAACACTTTCTTTCCCTTCTTGCTCAAGTGCAGCCTATCCTTGGCATAGAGACTGCTGTCCTCCCAGGTCCCCCTCCCCACCAGTCCATACCTTTTAGTATGACAACAAGTTCTTAGCTATCCATTAAATTCCTCTAGTCTCAGCTTTCTTTCTGTGCTCTCTCTTGATACTGGAAGTATCTCTGAGAAAATTACTGATCTTCCTACCCCCTCACATAATTGTCCTAGCTCCTCAAACCTCCTCTGGATTATATCCACCGTCCTGTCAGCCAGGTCGATTGTCCCCAGAATGTGTAATTAAAAGAGGCTTGTCCCTATCCCTTCTAGCAATATTTTAGAACAGATTGTCCCGCCCTTTCCACTCTCATTCCCGGCATGGCCTCCACCCAAATGCAACTGTGTCTCTCCCCTTTGCTACCCCACCTAACTCCTCATAGTACTTAGTCCCCCAGCACTAAATTCCACCCACTTACCCATTGCTTGCTTCCTTCGTCCCCACCTCTCGCTCCGGCTCCTTCTCTTCCTCTTGCACAGCAGTTCCCCATCTGCCCTGTTGTAATTCCCCCAACAGAACTTCCCACTCTCCAGTTTCATCCAGACTTCTATCAGTTACTCCTCCATTCTCTTCACCTCCCTCCTCCTCCTTTCCCATTAGTACTGCAAAACAATTTTCTGAATACCCTTCTCCCATGCCTGCTTGATCCTCTTCCACTAGCGCATTAACTCCTTCAACTCCATGACTATTGCCACTTCTCATCCTTCCCTCACTAGTCCCTTTCTCCTCCTTCCTGTTGTCTTTTTTTCTCTTGACCTGGGTTCCCCTGTTACCGTTCCCCTTGGTCTGGGTCCCCCTGTATCTGCTTCCCTTCTTTTGACCCTCTCCTCCCCCTTACTGGCCCAAACTGATCTCCCTCATCGTCTCCCCTCCTCCTTTCCTCCAGTGTTGGGCTATAACCTCCTCCAGTCTGTCTTGCCTGTCTTACTTCTTCCTGCAGACCCTTGATCTTCTTTTTAAGTTTCCCTATTTGGTTGCACACTAAACATCCTCCCACCGTCACTGCAATTTTTAGAACGATTGGCGCACCACAGTTGTTGTAGCCTACCACCCTACCCATTGCTCACATTGCACACCAGTGACGCCCCACCCTTCCAGATGAAGGATACCCAATGCTCCCCCAAGTCTCCCCTCTCCTCCCTTTGTTGTTGCAAAACATTCTTCTCCTTTTCTCAATTTCCCTTACCCCCTTTGTCATACACTTTAGATAGATTGAGCAGCTGCCTTTTAAGTTCTTATCCCTCTTGTCCACACCTAAAAAGAAACTGTAATCAACTATTGCACAGTCTCCTTCTAACTCCTGTCCCTCCTTTTCACAATGCAAACACCAATGCAAACAGGTAAACATGAAAACACTGTGTTGCAGTTAATTCCCTTCCCAGAAGATAGCAGTCACCTTTTCACTCACTGCTGTTCCTTCCCTGGACATCTGCTTCTGCTGTGATAGGTGCATGTCCTTTGCCCTTTTGGGGACATGGTGTCAAAACCCCTGGTATAATGGAAATGATGTACCTGGGGCAAGTTCGTATATTAAAGGGTTGTGGCCTTTGTTGGCCCGTCGCTGGCATCTTCCTGTTTTCAAATATGAATTATGATGTTTTAGTGTATGATATGTTTGGGGATGGGTAGACAGATTTTCATCCAGGGACTTTGCAGGTTATTTTAGCTTTTTAAAGTGGGGGATATGGCAAGTTCATTGTCAGTATATATTACAACAAAAGTTTATTCCCTTGGAAGATCTCGTGCAACTAATCAACAAAGGGATTCATTTTCTGTTTTGTAAGGAACGAAGTAGGTTGCCCCACAAAGTTCTGGAGACCTGATGGAGATATTTTCCTTGGCTTCCCCCATAAAATATCAGAATAAAGGGGGTACACTTAGGATTTTGGTGGAAGGTCAAGAGTTTATGTCTGTAGGTGTTTGTGGGATTGTGTGGTTTGCAGTGTACACTTTCTGATAGGGGTTATTTATTTTGTGTTACAAGTTTTGTGAGGTTTAACATAACTTGTCATTTTCTTCTGGGATATTTGTGATATGCCCATTCAGTTGCATTGTTTGTAGATTTCTTTAATACAAATTCCCTACTCTTGCAAACAGTGCTATGAACTCTTTACTTCTGCCTGGACACGCACTAGGAAAGCACCAGAGATGGGTAGGGACCTCAGTTTAATGACAATAAATGGTCTGAGATTACACCAGTGTGAATAGTGTCTCCCATCCCTGTTTCTAGGATTGCCCAGAGTAGTCCTTCCCCAGTTCCCTGTATATCAGTAGCTTTTAGGCTATCCTCACATAAGAGCCCTCTTCCCCTTTCTTTCCCACCCTGTCCTTTCTGAACAAAATATATCCTGGTATGGCTATATCCCAGTCATGGTTCTAAGTGCACCATGACTCGATAATGGCGACAATGTTCAGGTCAGCCTCTGCCATAATGGCCTGCAGGTCTGGGATTTTGTTTCCCAGACTTCGAGCATTTGCACACATGGCCTTCCAGAATCTGCTACCACCCTGTTTGTCAACCTCCTCTGTCCCCTTTTGCCTTCTCTCCTTCCCCCTCTGCTCTCATTCCCATTTCTCCTCATTTGTACCATTTGTTTCTTTTGTTGTTGGATACCCATAGAGTTTCTCTCATAGGATTCTCCCTACCTACTTCAGTTTGGGGGTACAGTTTATGTCTCCCAGTTTCCTGCTGCCACCCCTGGGCTAGTTTAAATGCTGACAACGTAACATTTAAACCATTCCTTGAGGACTGTTGTTCCCCTCCTGGATGGATGCAGGCCATCTCCTGTATGAGCCTCAATCCTCCTGGTAGGACCCCAATCCCCAATATATCTGAACCCCTCCTTTCTGCACCATTCCTTCAGTCATGTGTTGAAACTCCTGTTATGGAGTTCTATCCTTCCCCTGTCACAGACATGTAGCACCTCAGAAAAGGACACTGAGCATGCTACCTGTCTAAGACCCCTCCCAGCTCCTGAATTTGGCCTGCACTCTCTATCCTCATCTCTAGTGAGGTCATTCGTCCCTAGGTGGACAATGACATCCAGCTCTCCCTCCTGTCCTGCTGCCTTAGTAATCCTCACGAACCACTTCCCATCCCTCTGAGCAGTGGCGCCGGGTAGGCACCTAACCTCTCTCTCCTCCTCCCTTTCTGTCCCCAGATCAATCCTACTAACAACTGAGTCCCCCACCAGGGGTTGCTTCCTCCTCTTCTGGTGGTCCTCTTTCATCCTTCTTGATGTCTTCACTACAGAGGACCCCTGCATCCTCCCTGGTCACTACTGCGGGTGCCTCTGTAGGACAGTCCCACTCTGCCAGAGTGGCATAGGAGTTGTGTAGTGGTACCATGTGGGGGATGTGCCTCCTGACCCACCACTGTCACCCTTCCTGAGCCCACTGTGGTCCAGCCATTCCTTCTTGGCATCCTTTGAGGCTGCGGTAGCAGTGTGGTGGTCCCGGGTGGGGAGCAGGCACCCTGAATCCTAGCTAACTCTTCCTGGAGTTGGCAGCCTCCCCCTCAACCCAGAGAGGTGCATGCAGATTGGACAGCACCACAGTCTACAGAAATTCTCCCTGAACTGCTGCCCCACAGCTATTGCACAGCACCACTCCCAGCATATCTATATTCTACCTTGCCTCTGTTTTGCTTTCCTTTAGACCCTTTTTTGATCCCTTCCCTAGATAGTGTGTTTCTGTTTTGACCTTAACTCACCACTGCCCTGCCTGTTTTTCTTTTTTTTTTTTTACTTTTCTTTAGCCCTTTTTACTCCTACCCTGGGGAGGTTGCTAGACCCTAACTCATTCATACCCTGCCTGTTTTTGTTTTGCTCTCTTTAGACCCTTAATTACTCTTACCCTATTTAAGGTGTCTTACCCATACCCAGACTATTGCTAGACCTTAACTCGCCACTGCTCTGCATTTTTTATGTTGGCTCACACTTGCACGCCAGCCAACATATTGCATTAGTGGCAGATTTGGAGGCACAGCCACTGTTGGGCGAATGCAGGGCACGCATCAGTAGGTGCATCCCTCATTCCCCAATAAGCCAGCATGCAGGCGCCACACCAGGAATACATAATGTGGCGAGCAGATCAAACAAAAGGTCCGCTGCAGTGACAGTCATGGGCGTCATGCAGTGGCACCAAAACACGCCCTCCATATGTGCCTTTCCTGAAGCCCTTCAAGAAACGCGGTGGCACTGACTGCTGCCCCACAGAGAGCCGACTTCAGGGGTGCCAAATCCCCTGTCGGCATGCTGTCAGTCAGTTCATGTGCCGACAGAGGCCTCCTGTCGACATAATGACCCCCATTTGTTCTCGCCGAGGGGTGCTCAATCCCTCTGGCTCTTATCCCCCTTGCTGTGCCATATGGGGTGCCCAATCCCCATTGGCCAGCCCCCAACACTGAGGTGGCACGCTGAGAGCCCACCCAGTGTGCCAAATGCCCCTGTAAAAAGTCCTGCTGTTTTTTTTACCCTGTAAAAGAAGAACTGTCCTCGCGGTGATGTCCTGTTCCCTTCCCAACCCGCACCCACCCTCTGCGACCTGCCTCCCCACACCCCCTCACCCCTGCACTTACCTCCTGGAGTCCAGGGTGACGATCTTGATGGACCGGAACACGTCTGCACTCTTCAAAGCCAACCACGAACTGAAGATATGCTGGTAAGCTGTATAATGGTATAAATAGGATTTTTCAAACTTGATGCATATCTCAGGCATTTTGGTGAATTTTGCACCAAATTTTCAACATGGGGTTCTTGGGACCACTTCTCATGAATTCAGTCACTGACATGGCATTATTCGGTCCTGAAAGGTGATTTCCTGGTCACTGAGTGGAATCACCTTTTGGGACCAAGTAACGAAATAACAGTGCCACTGTTCATGAGGTGGGCTCTCAAAAAGCCTATGTTACAAATTTGGTGAAAAAAATCTGGAAAATGACTGTTTTACGAGCGTGCATGGCATAGTTTCCACGCATGTTCGTAACTTTGTGAATTTGTATTATTTTCACTCCAGATTTTCAAAATTGTCATTTTTCCACACCTCCTTATGAACAGTGCAGCTGTCATTTTACATATTCATTAAAATTGTTTTCGCATGTCCAGCGCAGAATACGCAGTCACTGTGCGAAATCAGTTTTCGGACAGTTTGAGAAACTGATGGTGACACTGTTCATGAGTAGAGGTCCTAAAATGCCTATGTTGAAAATTTGGTGATGAATGTCCATAAAATGACTGTGTTATAAGTGTGTATTTGTAGCGGTTCCGCACCACTTGTAACCTTGAAATTTGCAATATTTTCATGCCAGATTTTCAATGCTGGCATTTTTTCACCCCCTTATGAACAGTACAGCTGTCATTTTACACAGCCTGCCCAAAATGTGTTTCCGCTTGTGGCGCACAATGGCGTGGTCACTGTAGAAAATCAACTTTTGGGACAGATTAACAAAATCACAGTGCCACTAGTAATGAGGAGGTCCCAAAATGCCTATGTTGAAATGTGGCTAAAAAATCCCAAAAATAATTGGGTTATGGGCGTGTGTTAGCAGTTATTATGCATACTCATAACATCACCATTTTTCATATTTCCTCCAGATTTTCAACATTGCCATTTTACACCTCCTCATGAACAATACAGTTGTCATTTTCACATCCTGCAAAAAGTGTTTTTGTCCCTGTGTGGCAAATGGCATAGCCGCTGTGTAAAACCACCTTTCAGCTAACAAACTGATTGTGCCGCTCTTCATGAGGTAGGTTACAAAAGCCTGTGTTGAAAATTTGGAGTAAAACTCAACTAACGCCCTCCGACGTTAGGGTTTTCAACTGTAACACCCCACCCTGTCAAAGTTGACAGGCGTCAGGGGAGTGACTTGGTATCATTGGCTGTAATGCTCACGCCATTCCACCCCCAACCCCACCCTGCAGACAGTGACAGGCATCGAGGTGTGCCTTGGAGTGTTTGGCCCTAAAGTTCACCCCATTCTCCTTTACTGCACCCATCTCAGCGTATTTCCTTATGGAATAGGAGGCGTATAAGGCCCAAAGACCCCAAAGCACACCATGACACTTGTCAGTGTCTACAGGGTAGGGTGAGGTATAATGGCATGAGCGTTATAGCTGAGGACCCAAAGGCACATCCCAATGCCTGTGACTCTCTGCAGGGTGCAGGTGAGTTACGTGTCAGTTTAATACTTCACTGCCATTCCTATTAGCATCTCTAACTCCTGCACTACCAATGCCAATGCCAGCAGACAACATTAGGCATTGACAAATGCTGTTTTTGTTTGTTTGTTCTTTTACTTTTATTTAGTCTTCTTTTTATTCTTACCCTAGATAGAGTGTTTTACCTGTACCCTACTTATTTGCATGTCCCTATCTATTCTCACTCCCTTGCAAAGTGTGTGCAGTTACAGAAGTTTAAACCAGAAGCTTACCACTGATGTTAGGTTCCACGTCCTGGCGTCCTGCATGCTCCTTCCTTACTCCTTTGTTCCCTTCCCTGCCTGTTGAGCTGTAGAGTGTCTGGCTGCTGGCTGGCTTGTTGGACTGCCTCTGGTGGGCAGACTCTGACATCACTTATGCATTGTTCCATCATATGGAGGAGGCAGCACTGGGGGCCACTTGATGGCCTACTCCTTATGCAGCCCTCTGTTTCTTTCCCAAATATGCTGCTTACAAAGCAGAATCAAACTGGATCTGGGGCACACCTGACTCAGCTTTCACAGGTCATAGGCCCTACCATTTAGCTGTCTCAGCTAGCTGCTAAGTGATGGGAGGAGGGAAGCTGTAGATGCATTCCCCTGTTGCTCTCCCAAATATGCTGCTTCTAAAAGCCCCAAATATGCTGTTTCTGACAGCAGCTTTCTCCTTCAAATTCCATAAGTTCTGGTCTACTGTTCTCCGTGATATTTGCTCCATTACCACTTCTCCTCTCTGAAGTCCTTTCGTTTTACATTTCCTGACTATGTAGTGAAAGAACATTCTATCCCCTTCCTCATCCCGTTGCTATTCTCACCTTTGCATTTGACTTTAACCTTCTCACAGCCTTTTTCACCTATTTGTTTAAAATATTTTACCTGGAAGGAGGACATGCTGAGCTGGTAACAGCTTGCTTCAAGATGGGTCTTAGGGGAAGGAGACAAGGGATCAAACTGTGCAAACCAGCAATACAATTAATAATGTGCACACATAATAACTTATAACATAGCAAACTAACTGTATATAGATGCACAGGCAAACAGTTACAAAAACTGGATAAATACATAAGCTGCACTATGTTGATAAATATAGTTTCAGTGGTACCAGTGGACCAGAACAATTACTATACAATAAACAGATTAGGAGATACAGTCTTGGAAATGGGATACATGTAGTTAAGCAGGGTTAAAGGCAGTCAAAGATATTTGCAGGGGTGAGCTGAAAAGTCCTGAAGAAGGACTTAAGAGGGAGAACGTGGTGCTGGAGCAAATATCGGGGAGAGTAGATCAGAACTTATGGAATGTTGAAGGAGAAAGCTACTCAACTTGCAAAAGATTTCTTGAAAGGAAGATAACTTGAGTGAGAGTCAGTGTTGTGAAGGGGATATGTGGGGGAGGAGGGGTGGGAGAAGGAAGCTAAGGTAAGGGGGAAGGAGCCAAGCCAGAATTTGGAGATACAGAAGGCATGAGGGAGGCATCTAGCTTTGAGCGAGGGGAAAACAAGGGACGAGCAGATGAAACAACCAAGGGATGTGGGGACAAAGTAGTCCATGGCAAAGCAACAGAAGGAATCAAATAGGAGGCTCCAGTCTGACCAGGGTGGATTTGGGTTAGTGCTGGAAACAATTTCACCATAGTCAAAGATACAAAGACTCATCTTCAAGATGAAGAAGATTCAAGCCTTGGTGGCATCCTTCAGTGTGCGTAGATGCTATACTCGACCCTATCTCCCTCTTCCTGACTGTTTTTGCACTTTCTGAAGGCATTTTTCTTCCTCTCGCAGCCTCTCCTTTATTCTGTGTGATGACTTCTTAACCCTTTGTTCATGAATACCTTTTGGAACACCTGTACTAACAGCTGAGTATTGGGATAAAGTCATGGTGCCATATTGTACTCCACAAATCTTGATCACTACTGCCAGTGCCATATTTAATGTTGTTTTCTGCCAGAAAATGTGTTTACTGGCCTGTAGATCATCTTTTGTGAGCTTCAGCTCAAACCATTTCACAATAAGCCTATTAGGACTACCTGTCAGTGAACTGCAATAATTTGGATATTGCATTACCAATCTGGATTCAGCATAAATCCTTACATCCATTTTTGCAGACTTGTGGCACTTTTTCACTCTGCTTTTGGACTAAGTTAGGTTTGGATGTAAGCTACTTGCATTTACACACAGTTGTCATTGTGAATAAATACAAAAAAGTCATGTTAGAGGCAGCCCCTTTCATTTTGATACAACTTCCCACTTTGAATATAACTTCTGCTTATATTAATTTTGAATGTTATGAATTGTGCACTAGATTTTCAACATTTGGTTAAAGAAATATTAATAAACAGCATTGAAAAATTAATTTACATGATTGGCCAAAACATGCCAGATGACCATTCATCAAAATGCTTTAATGCACATTCAGATTGTGAATCATGTTTTGATAGTGAAAATTATATATACAGTAAGCCATATTATAAGCACAATAAAATACTTCAGGGTGTGAATGAAAGCATTTCAATGTGCTTTTCTTGGGTGTAAGCTGCATAACTACACCTTTTGCCTCAACATCCCCTTGCGTGCATCTGGATGCATTAATCACACGCTGTCATGTGTTACTGCTTAGATATGTAGGGCAGCCCACCAATGCAGTGCATTTTTGCAGACATCATGGATTCCAGGGTTCATGTCCCCTCCTGACAAAGCCCTTGGATGGCTGTCCCCCCACTCCTGCTCCACCACTCACCCCTCTTTTCTACATATGACAAAGCCCCCTCAGGCTACTCCTCCCTAACTTCGGCTTGGTTACTTGACACCTTTTCATGGACTCAACAATATAATGACCCGCATGTCAAAATGCACTTCTAGTACCTGCTACAGTATAGTCAATGTAATAGCCTACTTGCCTGCTTGTATAGCCTGTTAGTATTCTGTCTTCCTGCGGTGCTCTTCAAACTAGCTGTGATTTTGTCTGTTGTCCTATTGTCATGGAACCTTTGTAATTTTTGTCTGTTCATCTACCTGACATGGAACCTTTGTAAAAGAGCCTTGTTGGCTCAAAGGTGTTAATCCGCAACTGAAATAAATAAATAAATAAATAAATAAATAATATAATATAATATAATATAAAATAAAATAAAATAAAATAAATAAATAAAATAAAATAAAATAAAAATGTCTGATCCCCGGAATCTCACCCTGGATGCCACAGAAGACTAGGTGCATCACAGGAGTGAGATGCATGATTCACGAGGGGGCATGGCCTACCTGACTTTATCACACCTCCTGCTGGCTGATTTTTGAGATAGAAACATAGAAACATAGAATGTGATGGCAGATAAGGACCGCTTGCCCACCTAGTCTGCCCATTTCCATTAGCATCAGTTGTGGGCAGCCAGTCACCTGCCCTTCCAGTCAGAGAAGGGTTCTGCCATGGCAACCCCAGATGTAATGGAGGAGCACAGAAAGAACCATCAGGATTGAAAAATGAATACGATAATATTTGGAATGTTTGTACTTAGGTTTTCGGGTTTATCATTGTAGCAACATGGCTCTTCACATATTGAATTAATGTGGATTCCATGGCGATGAAGAAGTTGAAACTGAGGATTTCTCCTTAATAAGCTATGGCTGGTTTAATATTCTCTTAAAACAATACAGTTTTTGTATAGTGTAACTGACCAAATTAAAATATAGCCTGTTAAACTACGTCACTGACATTTTTCACTCAACTGTAAATATATTTGTTTACAAAGATTCTACTACTTATGCTTTTCATTAATCCTTTTGCAATTTAGCCCAGTGTTCAAATTTTTTATTTTGGAAAATATTCCATTTGAATCATCTCATTTTCTCCAGTTTCTCAGTGAGAAATCTATTGCAAGTCAGTGCATGCAGCCATTCCTGTATGTACTGATTATCCAGGGCACCATTTCAACTCTGGAAACTAAATGTGAAACAAAATGTATGTTTCAGTTCATCAGCTACAAACAGTGGCATCCCCCAAGATGATACCCAATTATGCAGCATTTTGCAGCATTCTACAGAATTCTGCAGCAGACCTACTAAATAAAGCAATATAATCTCAATGGCAATTAGTCCCTTTTGTCATTTGGGAAAATGTGACACTGCCAGGATGGAGTAGATACAGTTTCTACATGACAGAAGGGACTAGTGCCACATTAGCTCATGCTTTATTCAATAGGTCTGCTGCAACGCTCTGCAGAATGCTTTAAAAGTGGGTTCCATCCTGGGGACGCCACTGTATATTTAAAGTCTTGTAGCTCACCGGCATCTTTCATATATAAAGGGAGTTTATATCTTGTTGTTTAACCCTTATATCCAAAGTATCAAATTACCTAACTTACGTTTAGCCCTTAGAACACATGCATCAAAGTAATATTGATATCTTTGCTCAAAAGTAAGTCTGATTAATTTCCATGTTTTGTGTATTATGTTTCTTAGCCCAAGCAGCTACAAAAATGTATCAACCATTAATTCATTCTGTGCAGTGATGTTTTTCTACAGTATATGTCCTCCTGAGATTGTATTTCATTATCAAGGTGGATTCTGCTGAAGACCCGGTGCTACTAATGGGCTCTTCAACTGTAATTTAAAAATGAGGTGTCAGCTGGTGGGCTTGAGTCATCTTTTGGCCTGGGAGGTCTCCTGTCAAAGCCAATCTTTTCTCATAGATGATTCTTATGCTGCTGTTTTGTTTTAATATGTTTTGGTAGCCAATGTAAGGAACAGGCAGTTTGATCATGCAGTGAGCCTGCTTTATTCTGCAGATTCAGTTCTGCAGTATGTACAGTAATATGAGTATGTGACACTTTGTTGAATACTGGCCCTAGTTTGTGTTGTTTAATCCTACACAAATTACTGCCTGACAGTATGCTGACTTGTTGTCTGATGTTTATGATATGTTGCATACTAAAGCCCATGATGAATCTTGTCTCAGTGACATTTAGTCCACTGCATGGTCAAACTGTGTCAAATAAACTTCTGACTTGCTTGGAACTACTTGGTTCTGGGCCGGTTTTCTGTCTGGGGAGACCTGTTTGTCAGGTTAAGTCTTCTGTCTATGCTCAGTAGGTATGTCTGGTTAAAGACTGATCCATATTGCAAACAGGAAGAGGTGTGGTCTTGTGGCAGGGGCATAGGCATGGAGCCTGGAGACTAAAGTTTGTATTCTGCAGAGGCAGCTTAGTGGATGACTTCTTGTTGGTCATTGGCATTAAGAATGCTTTTTCTTGCTCAGCCCTTCTTCAACTACTTTAGATCAGGCCTGTTTTGACTTGTGTTTAGGGCAGCCCTCTTTGTGATAGTAAATGTTTGTCTTGAGTCTATTCTTTGCCATGATCAGGACAGATTGTTTGACCCTGCTACTCTAATATCTTTGGGATCAAGTCATAGCAAGGGTTAGCAATAAGGAAATGTCAAGTTGACTTCATAGAGAACATTGGCTGGACAACTATGCACAACCAGTGTGTTCTGCCACAAAGGGGTTCTGATTCCCTCTGACCTCGAGAGCAAAGCTCAAGAGGTCCGTGGGAATCAGTATCTCGAGGTTGCAGAACACACTGGTTGTGCATAAAGTTGCTCATCCAGTATTTTTTATAGTGTATATTATAGATTGAGGGAGTGCTCATGGCCAATTGGAGCACTCCTTTCCCCTGCACGTGAGACACTCTTATTCTATGAAGAGCATGTCATGCGCAGATGCCCTGGAAATGGGCACCTTCTGGGAACAGTTTTTTTTAAAATATATTATTGATCATGCTCAATCAATAATATATTAATATGTAGCTCATTGCCACTTGTTCCTGTATATGAGTGGTTTCACTTGCCTTCAGTTTGAGCCAGAACAGCTCAGCTTTGCTTCACTGTTCTCGCTCCAACTGAACATGTATGAAACCACTCATACAGCAACAAGTAGCTCTGTAAGACATATTAACTTATAGTATTGTGTGAAATGTGCACACTACAGTTCTTTCACATTCAAAATGAAACCAATTGTTCAGTCTCTAGAGGTTTGGAATGCTTTGTGCAACAGAAGATACAGTCACATTCCATGACCTTTGAACTGTGTTACAGCAGCATTTTGAAAGGATAGAATTCTATACATAACAGCACTGTACTGTGTACTTCCTAGTAAAATTACAGCTGAAAGAAACACACACACACACACACACACACACAATTTTCCCTCAGATATGATAAATGATTCCTGAACAATTTGGTTCTAGTTCCTTTGAAAAATAGTGTGCACTGATTTTGTGGTAACCTCACATCTTGGACTAGGATAACAAGGCTTGGTAATTCCCTTGTCCAGTGAGTAAAGTAAAGAAATCTTCTTAAGCAGGTTTCCTCAGCCCTACAGTAGATTTAAATTGCATTCCAGAGGCTGAGGTTGCTTTACAGTAACTCTTGAGTAGCCTTAGAAAGGGGGAGCCCTCATGAGTTCTTTGAGAAAGTAGAGATGTCTATTTGGAAACAGCCCAAAATAGTATCTATAGTTTGTTTTAGTCTATAGATCGGTTATAAAAATTGTAGCGTTATACAAGGTTAGGGGAAAAGTTATTGTGGTGTACCCACTGTTGTGTTATTTGTTGCTGTTTTAGGCTCCAGTTTTCAATCTGCTTCTTTTATTCAACCTGTAAGAGACTGTCAGCATTCTTCCTGTCAGAATACCAAATGGCTGTCAAGCAGAGCACAAGCCACAGGAAGATATGGTCTAACAAATACATTCTTGCAGCAGTTAGCATTTCTGCTCCAATTTTTAGTGCTTCTAATAACTTGTGAAATATCTAGTGAGTCCAGTACATGCCAGAAAAGTAATGCTGTACCTGAACAACTTGCACCTCACTTATTTATCAACTTTTAAAGGAATCTAATAAAATAACTTTGCTGTTACTGAAGGGGTGGGGAAGATTTATAATAATGGTAATTAAGATACATGGAGCCATGAATTAGAACTGTATATGGTAAATTCTGGTGCATACATAATAGATCGGAAAAGGAATACTGGCACAGCATTATTTAAAGTAACAAAAATTAAAGTGTTTTCAACTTATAGTTGAACTAACCCATATTCAGAACTTTTGATATGGTTGCTGGCTGCAAATCAAATAGGACAAAACTGTAAACTTTTAAATATCCCCCCTTCTGAAGTGTGTGTGTGTGTATATATATAAAACTTTATTTTTTGGGGGGGTCTGCTTCAAATATTTATTGTGACTGTTCTATAAAATCAAATTAATGCAGGAAATCAAACAAGAATCACAAAGGGCAGAGGTAAAAAAGAGTTTTTCAAAAACTAATCCCAGCAAGGATGATAAAGAAAGGGAAAAGAGCCTAAAATACAAAAAGAAACAATTCTGCTGTTATTAAAAAGGCAGGGGAATAAGATAACAAAATTTTGAGAAATTTGGAAAAGGTATGGCATGAGCACAAGGGGAAATTCTGATGGTTCCAGGAAATGGTCAAAATAAAAACCAGAATGTAATAAAGTGGCCAGTAATATCACACAGACTCAGAACTGAGATCCCTGAAATGCCTTCCAAGCAAACATCTAGATCAGACAATGATCTACAAAATATGGCTGCTGAGGTTAGAATTATACTTCAGGATAAGAAATTAACAAAATATGTTACAAATAAACCTTTAAAAGGTTATAACACAGAGGATTTGCGAGAAGGCAATATATCAGTTGGGGGGTGAGGATATAGCATGCACCAAGCAGGAAAGGGATCTTGGAGTTATCATCTCTGATGACCTCAAGGTAGGGAAACAGTGTGACAAGGCAGCAGGTAAAGCAAATAGGATGCTGGGATGCATAGGCAGGGGCATCACCAGCAGGAAAAGGGAGGTCATAAATCATAATTCCACTATACAAGACACTAGTGAGGCCGCACCTGGGTACACTGTGCAGTTCTGGAGACCTTACCTACGTAAGGACATAGACAGGGTAGAGAAGGTTCAGAGGAGGGCAACAAAGATGGTGCATGGATTGCATCACAAGTCCTATGAGGACAGGTTGAAGGCACTGAACATGTACTCCCTGGAGGAGAGGAGGAGAGGATATGATAGAGACATAGAGTATCTTACAGGGAGGAACAGGGTGCAGGAATGCACTATTTTTAAGCAAAAAGGTGTTCCAGGACTAGAGGGCATGGGATGAAGTTGGAGGGAGGACGATTCAGAGGAAGCGTGAGGAAGAATTTCTTCACAGAATGGCTGGTGTACAAGTGGAACACCCTGCCAGAGGAAGTGGTGGGGGCTGAAACAATCACGGGATTTAAGAATGCATGGGATAGACATAAAGGAATTGTGGAGATCAGGGGTAAGGGGCAACAGACTTCCTGGAAAACATAAACTGAACTTACAAACTTAAATGGGCAGACTGGGTGGGCCATAGGCCCTTATCTGCCGACACTGTCTATGTATCTATGTATCTATGTAAGGCACAAGCAATACTAAAGAGCAAGAGGCTACAAAATTATGAGTCACCAACCATGCAAATATACCTCCCCGTCAGAGCCTGACTATATCTGAATACACAAACAGAATATAAGAAGAGATAAAACAGCTTGCACAGCTTCCTGCCAAAGTGGCTGATATACAATACAAGAGACTGTAAACAGTATCAATAGAAAAATATAGGAAAATTCCAAACTAATAAATGAGCTGGAAGCTAGACAATCCACACTGGAGGACAATTTACATCCTATCTTAGAACAAATAGAAGTGTTCCAAAAGAAAGCAAGCCTTAGAGCAAACAAGAAGGATAGAAAAAACAGATCTAGAGGAAAAAAATATAAGAATACATGGATTGTTGGATGAATGGGAGAAATCCAGTTCACTGACTGCTATCTTAAAAGAATTATTTGCTAACTTACTAGGACCACAAGTTTCTCTGCCAGAAATTGGCAGAGCCCACATAATTGGCCCCAAAAGTAGCTCAGATTTAACTGGAACTAAAAAACAGAGCCATAACAACACTGGTGAAATGAAATTTCCAAGAAGTGAAGATAAGTTCAGGAGTCTTAAAACATTTTTTATAAAAAAAAACAGTAGAATATCTAGAGACCAAATAATTTCTATTAAACAAAATTTCTCAAAAGATTTGAAAGAAAGAAAATAATTTTCACCATTGCAACATGAACTTTGAACAGAAAAATAAAATCAACTGTTATGTTTCAGCTCAACTCAAAGTGTGGCTAACAGCCAACATTTGTTTTCCAACACTAAAGAAGAGGCCTAAGATTTAAAAATAAGACTTCACAACTTTTCAAAAGGACTGACTGATCATGTTTGGACTTTTAATGATGAAAGAAAGGGAGTAGGAAATAGATTCATTAATTTATATAGCCTGCTTGAGCCATGCTGGTTATAAAAATGGTTGGTATACTATAAATACATCTAAATACAAAAGAGACAAGAGTGATATTGGTTAAAAATATTAAAAATGAATTAGAGGATAAAGGGGAGAGTTGTAACAAGTGCTACAAGTCCCAAGTGAGCGTGGGGTAGATGCCTTTTTGGGATAATTGGCATCAAGAAGGGTGGGGGAAAAGAGAAGGGGAAAAATTGTTTAGTCAGATTACAAAACAAGTACAATACTTATGAAACTAATGGGTGGACAACAGAACATTATGTATTAATGTTTGTTCAGATATTTAGAGTCGATGCATCAATGTTTGTTTCCATACAGCATAAACTTAAAGATTATATTGTTATATATAATTGGCCACAATATTACATTTATAAGTTGGAATGTCAATGGTATAAACTCCCCAATAAAAAGGTATAACATTTTACATTTCTTAGCTAAACAAAATGTAGAATTTGCTTTTTTGAGAGGCATATCTTTCAGATGATGAAATGTAGCTGAGAAGAAGTTGGGTGAGGTGTCTTTTTTTCAACAGGGAGAGGAACAGCAGAGAACTGCTATTTTGAATAATAAACACTGTCCTTGTAAAATAATAGAAACTGGTATGCAGTGAACAAAGCGACTGAAACTGGTGACTACAAAACAGTGACTTAGTTATGGCGCCTGTGTTTAAAGCTACCAAGGGGCCAGATACTGGGGTGGGCAAAAAACTGTGACACAGGAAATAGGGGGTATATGCATGCACGCGCACCCACGGGGGGGAGAGGCAGGGGATTGATGGCATGTGGGAGAGGTTGTGGCAGGCAGCTGCCGAGCTGGACTCCTGGCATTGTGGGGAGGGTGGTCCACTGGGAGGTGCAGGATACAGGGTTAGGGTTTGGGTCTGGCGCAGTGCGGGTTATTTTTTGCTGGCAACCAGCATGTATTTTTGTTAAGTTTTCACCCCATGCACCCTCCTGGAGTTAAGAATCCATAAATAGGCCCCGGAGGGTGCAGGGGGGCACAGCTCCCCACATTAAGATTGAGATCTGTAGGTCTCAGGTGCCGTTTTTGTCCGTGCTGCGAGTGTGCATCACTGAAATTGATGTTCAGCGATGTACACTCACTATAACAGCGATTGCCTTTCCACAGTCACTGTTATGACATGGAACCATAGAAACTAAATCAGATACACAGAGCAGAATTATACTTAACATTTCTCTTATAAGGTAAGCATATAATTATAGGATCATTGTAAGCCTCATTTTAACAACATGACAACTTTTTTTCCAGAAATTATAAGTATACTAAGCAGCGGGGATACTGATGTTATAATATTAGGCGGGGACCTGAATGGAAATATGGATCCATATTATGACAAAACCACAACCCCTTCTGGATGGGACAAGTATAGATCCCATACACTTAATCAGTTCTTGGAAAATAATGCCCTAATTGATGTATGGAGAAAAATTCAACCAATCTCTAAAGAATATACCTTCCATTCAGGGGTCCACAAATCTTCCCCTAGGATTAATTATATATCGATGTCACAGAATCTTGTAACTCAAGCAGATGTATTTCATGCATGCAATGAACCAGCATATATTTCAGACCATAATTTAGCATCACTGTCATTTCAAAAAGGTTGTAATGCTAACAGATCTTCCTCATGGACATTGAACAATTTGTTGAAGAACAGATCCTTTTGTACTGAAATTGCAAATGCTGTATCTAACTACTGGAAGGAAAATTCTTATAATTTGGATACAATTTTATCACGTGGGTAGCTTTAACACCACTAAAGAGGCTAAATAATGTAGGAATCTGCCTGGAGAAATAGACAAGAGAAACAAAAATTTATGATTATGAATCAATTAAAATGATTGTAAACAACAATAAAAGCAGGTCAGGAAAGGTTTGGGAGGAGTATGTAAATATCAAACACACACTGGATAAGCTAATAGCAACAGATGAAGCAGCTAAGTGGTCCAGAATAAAGAAAAAATGGCATTTAAATAGTGAACATTCTGGTTGGTATCTACTGTAGCAAAAAGAATAAACACAAGAACAGCAGAAAGGGACATAATAGCCATTTATGATAAATCAGGTACACTTAAAACCATTGAGAAATCACAGAAGAAATTTGTGCTAATTTTTTACATTTGTACATACCAGAAAAACAGGTCTCACATGAAGAAGTGGCAGATTACTGTAGAGATACAGTAAAACTGAATATTATGGAGGAGTACCATGAGATGTTCAAGGATGATATTTCTGTGGTGAAGATGGAGGGTGCTTTGGTGTCCATGGCAAAAAAGACACCAGGTCCAGATGGTTTTACAGCTGATTTCTTTTGACATTTAAAATGAAATATTCTCATATTTACACAGATTATTTCATACTATGCAAGCAACATAGAATCCACAGTCTTATCATAACTAACGTTAATTCAAAACCAAAAAGATGAAAATTTTGTGAAAACTATCTCCCAGTTTCAATTTTCATATATACTATAAACCATCAACAAAATTCTTAATAGAGTGTTACAATACATAACTAAAATTGTATACATCCTGAACAATTTTTTTTACCTGGTAGAATCATTCATGATGGAATACATAAGGTGCACTTTCTGGTGGAACATGTCTTCTTGGGAACCGTGGACACCATGGCACTCTCTTTGGATGACAAAAAAGAAAAAAACTTTTGATTTGATAAAGGGGGACTACTGTATATACTAGGTGTACTACACAATCTAAACTTTCCCAAAGCATTCATAGGTATGATCACAGCATTGTATGATTCTCCACATGTGAAAATAAAAATAAATGGAAATTTAACAGAATCAATTACTGTTGGCAGTGGGGTAAGGCAAGGATGCTCTTTGTCCCCCTCACTATTTATACTATGTATAGAATTTTTGTTTGTTTATACTAAAATCGGAAACAATAACAGTATAAAGGATATACAGCTATGGAGTATATATATGTATATATATATATATATATATATATATATACACATATATATAGTAGAGGCAAAAACTCCATTTAATGCATTAGTTAGGGTTGTTCCACAGCGACAAAGTGAGAAATTCGCTGTTGGGGTTGAAACCCCCTTGGACCCCGCCCACCCCCAACCGGCATTAGGGTGCGCATTGGGATCGTCAGCCCTAACTCTCACCCCATGACATGTGTAAATCAGCAGAAGTATGGAGAATGGGGTGAGAGTTGGGACCCACGATCCATCGCACTGTGTGAAGGATGAGTGAGATCAGGGGTTTCAACTAACAATTTGCTAACGCTGTGTAATGTTTTGCCTCTATTCCCTTCTTTTGAGAATAATAACGAGAAATAGTGAATGTAATGAAGCGGGGGCTGAGGCCCGATGTGTTGTGGCATAGTAACAGGGACAGCAACATGAAAACAGAAATGCTAACAGTGGCGCACATGGTAACACAAGCATGAATGAGAACAGAAAGGAGTAGCACTATGGTGGCGTGAGGCAGGGAATGGTCTGCCACGTGATGTGTTGTCACATAGTAAAATGGTGCCTGCAAACAGAAATGTCAATGGGCATGGTGATGTAAAGTGAAACAGTAAGATAAACAGTACTGTAGACAGAAATGGCAAAAAATAGCAGAAGCATAGCGCAAATGAAAGCATAAAGGATAATGCACATGGTGGCGCAGACGTCAATGGTAAGTGAAGCAGTGCGGATCCATAGCGGAAGGGCAACAGTAACAGTAATGTAAGCGCACAGGCTGGTTTTCCCAAAACCTGCATTGAGAAAGACAGTGAGTACAAATAATGTATGCAAAATAATGAGTATAAGTATGAAAATGAGATCTTGGAATACTAAATACATTATATCTCCAGGAACCGTCTACGAGAAAAAAAAATTTAAAAAGTCGTATTATTTACAACTGTCCTGGCTAATTTGACTCTTAGCCCCATTATGGGGCTAAGAAATTTCCGACGAAAGTCCGTATCTCGCACCGTTTCGAGATCTACGGGCCCTGAAGCCTTGATGAATGCGTAATTTTATCCTATGGGAAAAAAGAAAAGTTTGGAGCACCATAACTTTGCCTCCCTGTAATGTTTTTCACCAAACTACTGAAAGGCACATCTGTGGGCTGTTGGCTGTCCTCCTCAAATTTCAGGAAAAAAGACCAAACCGTTATTTTGCAGCAGGCTCCAAATGATTTCTGTTAAGTGTCGGGCGCCATAATGTTATCCTATGGAAAAACCGTCAATTTTGGAGTGCGTATTGCCGCCATGTGATATTTTCACCAAGCTACTGAAAGGCACATCTGTGTACTGTTGGCTGTCTTCCCTCAAATTTCAGGAAAAAAGACCAAACCGTTATTTTGCAGCAGGGTGCCAAAGTTCCTGTAATGCTTGAGCACCGTAATGTTATCCTATGGGAAAACTGTCAACTTTGGAGTGCCATAACTTTGCCGCCGTGTAATATTTTTCAATACAACACTGAAAGGCACATCTGTGAGATAAGCTCGTTCCTCAAATTTCAGCCCAAAACTCCCATGGTTATTTTGCAGTGCAGTGTCAAAGAATTGCTGTCATTTTGCCCACAGACTAGAAAATTACTGTCGCAATTTGCAGCTTTCATAAAAGTTAGAACACTTTAAATCGAGCTCCTGAGAAAGAAAATGTTGAAAATACTTTTTCAGAAATTTGAAAAACATATTTCTGGGGTGTTTTACCACAAAATAAAGACATGGCAAGCATCCTCAGGGCCCGACTAGGTGAATACAAAAAATTAGATTGCTAGAGGTCCCAAATTTAAATGCCAACCATTTTCTGATCACCAACTGAAAACAAAATGGCCGATTGCGAAAGTAACAGGCCCATTGCGAAAAGTAAAAATGCATTTCGTGAAAGTGTTGAACTTTTGTTAACTTTTCCATTGACTTATAATGGGAAACTGTTTTTGAATAACTTTTGAACATATTTTTCACGAAATCTTGAAAGCACATGGGACCCGGCTGCGTTCCCTGAAGATTTCGGGCGATCCATAAACCATATCGACCTGTAGGCGCGACCACAGAATTCCAGAAAAGCGTGGCGCAGATGATCACGCTTAACTCCAACTGTATATCTGATCAGTACGAAACTTGGCATATCCTAAGGCCTATGGGTCTTGATCATACATTCCAAATTTCAGGCAAATCCGTCAAACGGTTGCAAGAAGTTATTAGGTGCAAAATCTAGGTTTAACATGGAAATAAACCATCAGCTAACTAAGGTAGCACTACCGTTACTACCATAATATATATATATATATATATATATATATATATATATATATAAATTAAATGTTTACACAGGTGATGTTTTACTAACTTTAACAGGTCCCATAAATAGTCTAACAGAAGTACTAAAAGAAATTAACAAGTACTCCAAAATGTCAGGCTATCAGCTAACGTTGGTAAATCAGAAATAATGGCAATACAGATTACTACTACCCATAACATTACCATTTTTTCCTGTAGAATACAAAATAAAACAAATATTGAAATATTTGTGTATAAAGTCAACTTTACCTGTTTCAAACCTGTTCTATTGGAATCATAAGTTACTGAAAAAAAGTATAAGTAATAAATTACACAGCTGGATCAAAATAAAATTATCCCTGTGGGCCAAAATATAGTTAATTTAAAATGGCTATTGTTCCTCTCATTTGTTACACTCTTTAGGCTATTTTTACTCTGATACCTAAGGAATGGTTTAAGGAAATAAACAAAAACATTAAAGATTATATCTGGGACCATGGTAAGCCCAGAATATCATGAGAACAAATATGTTTACCAAAAATTCAAGAAAACTTGGCATGCCCAGATATGGAACACTTCCATTTAGCTTATGTAATGAAAGAAGTACTAAAATTGTATTATAATAATTCTAAAATTGACTATAAGTTAGAAAATTATCTACTAAAGCTACTGACAAAGAAGGAATTCAGTATCCAATCATTATGGTTTTGTCCTAAAAGTTAATCAAAACAGATAGTATTATAATCAAAAGTTGGCAAAAATCACATTAGAATACAAAGAAAAATTAAACAACTCTCAAACAGTACCCATAATATATGGAAGAACCCCATATTTCTTATTAATAAGATGCCCTTTTATTTTAAAAGATGGGCAAATAAGGGAATATTAAGACGGAAACATTTAGCGATACATAATACAATGAAGCTTTGGTCAGACTGTGAGGAAAAATATATATTACCTGACTCAGAACTTTACAGATATATACAAATAAGAACTATTTTCTTAAATGAATTTGAGAACAGTATAATCGAAATAACAGAAAAAAAGAAAAAAAGGTTTATTTACCAAAATTACAGGCTATCTTACTTTGGTCAAACCAAATTGTTACAAAAACCTTAAAAGAAAATTGCAAATAGATCTGCTAGAAGAAATTGATAATAGAGCATATTTTTACAGCTGCATATTTATACAAAATGGGAGTTTGGGTTTCAGCAAACTATTGGCATTGCAAGAAAGAAAATGCAGATTTTTTCCATGCATTTTGGCAATGTATACTAATTCAAGAATGGTAGAAAAAAAATCAAATGATTCTGATTAAAGTATTGGGAAGAGAAGTCCCCCTCTCAGCCAAATGTGTGTTATTTTTAGTTATGGAAAATCATGGTATTTGGATCAATAAAGACATTTTATTATTGACCATAGCTTTAATGGCCACAAAATAGAGATGGGCAGATATCCGATATGATGCCACAATCCGGTCGGATATCTACCTTTTTGAACGAATCCATTCCTTTCTGATATTTTTCTTTGAAGTGGTCGAATTAGCGCTTCACATTAATGAGCGCCTGTGAAGGGGGCTGATCCCAGTAATTCACACCTTGTTAGCCCTGCTAGCAACTATTTGTTTGTCCCTCTATTTGTTGTGACTTGGAGGGTCAGGGGCCAGAAGACTGGATGGGAATTGTAGGCAAGTCAGCAGTCCGTCTGTGTTTTGGAATCTCAGAGCTGCCAGTGGCAAAGCGAGGAGAGCCAGGAGACTGGTGGATGGTCTGGTCCTCCGTAGCAAGCACTCGCCCTTCGCTGAAATGTACTGCCCGTGACTTATTTTCTTTTTTAAAACTACCTTACCAGAATAACGATCTCCTCACATCTCTTTCCTCCCACCTGCCCAGCTGTCTGTTGTCTGCTTGCTCGCTAACTGTACTATTTTTGGTCTCACATGCTTACTGCATACTGCTTTGTGCCTCGCAAACAGGCTGTGGGTAAGCAAGGAGGGAAAGAGAGAGAGAGAGTGATGATAGGTCTGGTCCTCCTTAGCTAAGCACTTGCCCTTCACTAAAAAGAAGCAGGTGATTTATTTACTTTTTTTAAACTCCCTTACTCCCTTGCCAGAATAAAGCTCTCCTCACATCTCTTTCCTCCTGCCCGCTCAGATGTCTGCTCACTCGCCATCCATGACCGAATTACCATCGTCTGTTTTCTGTTTTAATCAGGAGAAAATGTCAGCTTATCTGACCAATAAATACCAAATCTGGTTGGATAGTGCCCGCCATTATCCATATCCGATATCTGGCAACTTTTGATATCTGCCCACCCACCACAAAAACTCATATTGAAATGTTGGAAAGAAGACAACACTGGTGGAAAATTCCTAAAATAGCATGGAAAAAATTTTTTAGACACTTTATATTATGAGGCCTTTTTTTTTTACAAATTCTGATTTAACAAAAGGCCCTTCTATGTTTAAGATAGAAGCATGGAGGAAGGACTTGCTTTTTCACTGTATAAGATAATCACCTTTAAATTGTTCCTGTAACTTGTTATTATCTGGACAATAAGGACAATTATTGCTTTTCTATTTTTGTATTATGCAATATTTGCATTTATATTTTCTTTAGTTTCTGTATGAATGTAAGTGACATCCCCCATAAAATGGTAATTGCAAAAAAAACAACAGAAATAATACAATTTCTGGATTGGGTGGGTTACCCTTTGAATTTTACAAAAAATTGTTAGTTCTCTTGGCCCTGTATTAAATGACTTTTTAACTCTATACTAGAGGTTGAACATTTGCCCATATCTATAGAAATTACCCATGTTAATCTTTTGTTCAAAAGGAAATAAAGTCACAAATTAAATATTAGTGTCACTTAGCTGACCCAGTTGCATTGAGGTTGAGGTGCTGGATGCCACACCTCATACGCACTAGCGACCGGGTTTGAGAATGAGCCCAGGTAGTTGGGGGTCAGTGTGGGGAGGAGGAGGTAGATTGAGCTGCTGTCAGGCTGCTTTCCTCTCCGCAGAGGATTGGGCACCGATCTGACTAGTGGACGGTGTCAGGAGGGTCCTGTTAGGCACTTGGCAGAAGTCGTGTTTCCACACGGCTTCCTATCTGGACCCTGATCATTCATGCTGGTGTAACCCCCCTGCAAATGGGGGTTCCCAAAAGACTTCCAGGAGCTTGCTTGAATGCTCCAAGCCTGAATGGTGTTTGGCGTTTAAGCCATTTATCAATGAGTGTTTTTAGAACCTCTGGTACTGTCTCTTTAAGAGCTGTCTGCTTGCAGACATAATTAGTTTGTATGGGGGACTGTGTGTTTCTTTGATTGAGTACCACTCAAGCTGCTGCCAATTCACTCCATTTTGCAGTCATTAGGAGTGCAAAGGAACCTATCTGAAAGATGTAACTGTTTGCCAGAAATCATTTACAGTAATAATGAAATTACAGTTTGTCTAACCTGCTTTCTTTGCAGTCAGAACTGTGTCTGCCTAGTTCCCATTCTGGTTTTGAACTGCTGAACTGGACCAATCAGTGTGGGTAAGCTAGCTCTAAAATGGTGCCTTGGACGAATCAGAACTTGGACTCATAATCTGAGCCAGCCCCAAGAGGATTGTATGGGCAGTGACTCTGGGAGATGTAGTTTAGACTTGGCGCCTTTTTGGACCAACAGCAGCAGTCTATTGTGTGACAGCCAATCCAGTCAAGAACTGGGAGGAACTAAAGGAAGTGCCGGTTTTGTCTTTTGGGTTTCAGTTTAGATCTGGCAGTGAAGGGAAAGAAACCTGTGCTCCTTCAGTGCACAGTTTCAGTCAAAACGTGTGTAAGGCCCAGGTTCCGGTCTGCAGCTTGTGTAACTGCTTGTTAGGACTGAATCCATCCTGTGAAAAGAATCAAAGGATCTCTGAAGAGTAGAAACCAGGCTCACCCTGTAGAAGACTGAAGAAATTGTTGAATTGCACTTGGTCTGTCAGGAACTGAATCTGCTGTGTGTTCTCCCGGGTATTGTGCAGTAATTGCGATCGGGATAGAGAAGCAGCCTGCCTGGTATAGTACTTTCTTTTTTTTACCATATAAATGTGTGAAGAGTCTCGTGGAGCTCAAAGTAGCCCTGCTGACGTTGAAGGACCCTATCTTGTTTGGAGGTCGTAGTACTAATTCAGGGTCACTCCTGTTGAATTGCCACATTAAATCCAAATGGAATCACTGTACTGCTGACTGTTTAAGCTAATTTTTCTTTTCACTGTGTGAAAGGGCCCCTACCAGCTGCCACGGTTTGGACTAGCCACTAGGGCTTGGGTACCCAGGGACAGTAACTGGTAGGGATAGGCCTGTGCACAGAGCCATAGGTAGATAGTAAAGTGATAAGCTAATTAACCTGATTTCCCCTGTCCTTGTTATATCCCCCCTAAATAAATCAGAGCTGCTTGTTTCAGCAAAGTTATACTGCCTGAGGTATTTGTCTATGTTAAAGTACTGTACTGTGATTGTTGCACTGTATCTTATTTCACAGGAGGTCCCAGTGCGGAACCAGACCTGGGGTAAGTGTATACTGTGAAGGTAATTCTGATATATTGTGTGGGCCACTAGTGGGAAGAAGGTTGCAGTGTCCCAGAGGGCTGTGACCAAGTTAGTTTAACTATTGCAAACCCTGACCTCTGGGTGGAGGCACCGCCATTGGATCCAGGCCCTCAACCTGTTAGTGTCAAATCAGGCAGGGGTAGTAGCCCTGGGATACGCATCATCTAGGGGTTACATCTTGGAGGCTCACGCTGGGATTGTGTGTCCTCTAGTGGCCATATTTACGAACCACTGTTAAGAAAAAAATGGGTACCCCGACAGAAGTGGCTGTGCACCGGCTGGTGGAGTGGTGTACTGGGGAGGAGACTGACCCCCAAAATGCTATGCTTATCCTGGACATCCCCCTGGGTATCAATACGGACACTGTACAGGGAGTACTTTCCAAGGTGGAAGGTTTACAAAACCCTGTGGTGGTGGGTCGGCATGCTAATCTGCTCACCCACACTTTCCTGGCCTAGTAGAGTTTAAGGATCCCATAGATAGCTCCAAAGTGCCACAGACCATTACCCCAGAGAGCCCTCACTGCCTGGAGAGTGATAACTAAGTACAGTAAAGACCCGGAGAATGAGTCCCCACCACTGTCTGAAACTTTTGAGGAGAAATTTGCTAAATGGTTGCTGGGGGAAAGGAAAACTGTGGAGGACTTGAAGAAACTATTCTTGCCACCTGGGGGTGTTCCTCCCCCAACACCCTCTCCTGCTCCAGTACCCGTAATGGTGGCTAAACCAATGCAGACTCCTATTTCTGCACCTGCCATTAGTCACGACTCTTACCGAAGGTTGAGGATCTTCTCTGGCACCCTCTCCACCCCTCAAGGGGAGGATGACTGGGAGACCTGGATAGACTATGTTGCCCCCCAAGTGCTAGAATGGCAATGCTCGGAAGCCAAAAAGCGAAAGAGGGTTAGTGAGAGCCTCCGAGTTCCTGCCCTGGCTACCATCCTTGCTAAACAGGCCAGTAACCCTGAAGTGACTGCACAGGCCTATCTTGAGGCCTTGGAGAATGTGTATGGGAGCCCAGATTCTGATGAAGACCTATGGTGGAGAGTAAGAGATGCACAACAGTACCAAGGGGAGTTGTTGTCTGTGTATGTATCTCGGCTGGAAAAATTGTTGCAAGAATGCCTCAGAAAGGGTAGTTTGCCAGCGATTGAACTGGACCGAACCAGGCTGGACAGGATCCTTAAGTCTGCCCCCTTCTCAGAACTGCTGTTGCTTCAGTTCGCCTTGCAAATCGACTGGAATCCCACCTCTTATGATGAGTTAATGAGAGAAATTCGAGGAGTTGAGAAAAGGTGACCTCGGGAGGACCTGCAAGCTGCGGCTATGACCCGAGTGACTGAGGGTGGCCCATCAAGTGAAGTTCAGGGGCAGAGGTTGGCAGTCAGTGAGTGCTCTGATAAGGAAAAGATATGCCACAATGAGGCGAACTGTTGAGAGAGATCCGAATTCAAAACAGTCCTTTATGAAGGCCACGCCTGCAAGTGCAGGCCCTGACCTATATCCAACTGCACTGCTATGGGGTGGGGATACCACCCATGTATCTCCTGCTGATAACAGCTCCGAACTCGATTCCTTGACCATGGAAGTGGAAAACTGACGAGATGTCTCCAAATGCTTATCACGCCGCAGACAGAGATGGCACCAAGGTTTCAGTTAGTAATACCCTGCCCTGGCTCCCAGTGTGGCACCTCGGCCAGCTCAAACTCCAGAAAGTATGTTTTGCTATAATTGTGGGAAAGATGGGCACATGAAAAGGAATGCGGTCCCAAAAGACACTGACAAAGTTGCATATAGGCTACAAGGAGGCTTGGAGAACAAATCAGTGGTTAAGAGGTGCACGAAATGATCCCAGTGAGGGCACCAAAATGCTAACTCACGCCCTTTGTGGCAAGGTCAGTTGCCCAGGCCCCCCTACCGCCTCTCAGACTGGTCCAGAATAGTGGGTCCCTCCATGGGGACCACTGTAAAGGTGAATGGAGTGTCTACAAGAGCTGTATTAGACAGTGGCTCCCAAGTGACAATTATGTTCCAGGATTGGTATCAGAAGCATTTGTCAGACGTACCCTTACAACCATTAGAAGGACTGCATGTATGGGGGTTAAGTGAGAAGGCCTACCCCTATTCCGGGTATATCCGAATTTGGCTGTCTTTCCCCACCTCCGTGGCTGGAGTGGCCGAACAAGTAGAGACCCTAGCCTTAGTGTGTCCCCCCACTGGACTGTATGATGGTGTCCCTTTGTTGATTGGAGCAAATGCTCATATGTTCGGAAGGCTGGCACAGTTGTGTTATGAAAACAGGGTCAAAGACTAGTAGAGCTTTAAGAGTTCCTACTTTAATTAAGAAGGCCTATGAGGCACAGAAGATGCTGAAAAAATAGAACCAGAGGAACGGGTCGGAATTGTATGGAAGAAGGATCCTGAGTCTCTGATCCTGGCCAAATGCCCAGTGTACCTTACAGGAGAGGTCCGTATCAGAAAGGATGTTAAGAATAAAATATTAATGTTGGATACACCAGGCGATGGAAAATTGCCAGAGGGACTGCTGGTCAAGCCTAGTATTTTGCCCGCTAGAGCCCATGCTTATGCCAGAAGGGTAATGGTCCAAGTTCATAATGTGTCTGAAAGAGACATTCGAGTAAATAGAGGTTGCATCCTGGCTAATGTGCATTGTGCAGACACTGCAGTGCTACCCAGCAGCAAGAGTTCAAGGAAGAATGACAGAGTAACGCCCTGACTTGTTTGATTTCGCGACTCCTCGCTGCCAGCTGAATGGAAAGTGAGGATCAGTGAGAAGCTTGCCCAGAGAGACCAGGTGTTTTCTTTAAAGGAATGGGATGTAGGATGCGTGCAAGGAGCTGAGCACAATATCCGGCTGCATGACGAAGACCATTCGTGAGAGGTCTCGACGCCTGGCACCTGCTGACATAGATGATGTGAGGCGGCATCTGCAAGAAATGTTAGCTGCTGGTGTAATACAAGAATCCAGAAGCCCTTATGCTTCCCATTGTGGTAGTGAGGAAAAAGAATGGAACAGTAAGGATGTGTGTGGATTATCGCACGTAAACGGCGGACTATCCTGATCAGTACACAATGCCCGCATTCAGGATGCTTTGGACTGCCTAAGCGGGAGCAAGTGGTTCTCTGTGCTGGATCTCCGCGAGTGGGTACTACCAGATCCCGATGGCCCCAGAGGACCGTGAGAGACAGCCTTTATCTGTCCGCTGGCTTCTATGAATTCATGAGGATGCCTCAAGGATTTCAGGTGCCCCAACCACTTTTCAACGATTGATGGAGGCGTGCAGTGGGGACATGAACTTACTAGAGTGCCTGGTATACCTAGATGATGTTATTGTGTTTGGCAGCTCACTGGAGGAACATGAGAGCAGATTATTTAAGGTATTGGACCGACTGGAGGACTTTGGCCTTAAACTGTCCATTGATAAGTGTCAATTCTTTCAAACATCAGTAAAGTATGTGGGACACATAGTATCCACGAGGAATAGAGACCGACCCAAGTAAAGTTGAGGCCTTGACCACCTGGCCACAACCCAAAATCTAAAAGAACTGCAAAGATTCCTGGGATTCTGTGGTTATTATCGGGTTTCATCAAGGACTATTCAAGGTGATCCGTCCTTTACTTAACCTTACTCAAGGGTATCCCCAACCCACAAAAATACCAAAGTCAGCGTCCTCAAGACTGAAAGAGTGTATTTCCGTCCGGTGAAGTATTTGGGGCCCGCTGGACTCCTGATTGTGAGACTGCTTTTCATGAGATCATATATCAACTTACCCATGCTCCAGTGCTGGCCTATGCCGATCCAAGAAAACCTACGTCCTGCACACTGATGCTAGCTTGCAAGGGTTGGGGCTGTGTTGTACCAAGAGCACGAGAATGGCCTGAGACCAGTGGCCTTTGCCAGTAGAAGCCTGACCCCATCCGAAAAGAACTATCCTGTACATAAGTTAGAGTTCCTAGCTTTGAAGTGGGCTATTGTTGACCAATTCCATGAGTACTTGTATGAGGCTAAAATACTAGTAAAACTGACAATAATCCTTTGACCTATGTGCAGACCTCAGCTAAGTTAGATGCCACTGGCCATAGGTGGCTTTCTGCATTATCTACATATGACTATGCTCTCGAATACAGCAGGTCTGAACCACATAGATGCTGATGCTCTCTCCCGAGGCCTGTTCCCCAGAATGATTGGGTCCGATTGGCAGAACCTGACATTGGGCACTCTGCCGAAGTTTGACAGGGAGGAACAAATGTCCACGGATGCAGTGGACTGCATGGTGGATTGCTTGGGACCCTCTGAGAATTGCATACCTGCTGCTTATTGCCATTTTTCTGCAATAGACATTGGTGCACTGCCTCAGCTAGACAATGACAGTATTCGGCGGGCTCAATCCCGCGATCCCATGATCAAAGCTGCTTTAGAAGCCCTCTATGCAGGAAAAGATGTGTCCAAATTACACTCCACTGATTTGAGAACTGCACTGTTATACAAAGAAGGTCCTAAGTTGAAACTGATCAATAAACTGTTATACAGAGAAACAGTAGACAGAGGGGGACAAGTAGACAAACAACAACTAGTGCTGCCTACTGCCTTTCGAGACTCAGTACTGAGGTCCTTGCACAACCACATGGGGCACCTTAGTATAGACAGAACACTTGACTTGGTGAGATCCAGATTCTATTGGCCTAAGATGGGGGCTGATGTGGAGCAACACATTCGAACTTGTAGTTGCTGCTTACAGAGGAAAGCTTGCCCCAGAGGGCTGCCCCTTGTTAACATCACCACCAGTGCACCCATGGAGCTGGTCTGTATTGATTTTCTGAGTTTGGAGTCAGATCAAAGAAATATCAGTAATGTGCTGGTGGTCACTGACCATTTCACGAGATATCCCAAGCTTTCCCACCAAAGACCAGAAAGCATCCACTGTGGCCAAAGTAGTTGTGAAAACTTTTGTTCACTATGGGGCTCCACAAAGAATCCATTCTGATCAAGGGAGAGACTTTGAGAGTCGTCTGATCAAAGAGATGCTTTCTCTGTGGGAGTCGAAAGTCCTGAACCACTCCTTACCACCCCAGGAGGACCCACAGCCTGAGCGTTTCAACCGCACTTTGTTAGATATGCTGGGCACCCTGCACCCAAAGGACAAGCCTAGATGGAGCCAACAAATTAGCACCCTGGTACATGCTTATAACTGCACCAAAAGTGATGCCACTGGGTTCTCCCCTACCGCCTGATGTTCGGAAGAAGCTCGACTTCCAGTAGATGTGTGTTTGGGGTCTCTCCTGATGGGGTTCAAGCTGACAACTATTTACAGTATGTGCAAAGTTAAAGGCCCAGCTAACTCATGCGTACCAACTTGCTCAAACCATGGCTGCCAAAAGAATCTGGCCAACAAAGAGCGGTATGATAAAAAGGTGAAAGCACAGGAACTCCAGGAGGGAGATCGGGTATTGCTAAGAAATCTGGGACTGCATGGCAAACACAAGATTGCTGACCGATGGCACCATCTCCCTCACATTGTAGTGGGCAAACTAGATGATCTGCCAGTGTACAAAGTAAGGCCTGAGAACAATTCAAAGATGTAAAAACAATGCATAGAAATCATTTACTGCCCATTGGACAAATCCTGATTGAGTCTGAGCCCTAGAAGATGCCCCTCTGGACCAGTGACTAGAGCTGCTGCTAAGAAAAGATCAAGGAAGTCTGCACCTACAGAAGCAGAGTTAAAGTGTTCCCCTGCACAAGTCCCAGTTGAGCATGACTGTCAGTCCATATCAGAAGAAAGTGAGAGTGACTTTGAATACTATCCTACTTCGAACTGAGTCAATTGTTTGAGGCAATCCCTAGTCAATACTGGAGACAAAGCTGGGCCTTCTGGACTGTCTAAGCCCCAGCTTCATCCCTGGAGCCAATGCTCCCAGAAAGTGAAGTGCAAAGCATCAGATCAGATGAAATGGAATCATTGTGCATGGTTGAACTGTTTGAGCTTTCAGGGAGGAAAATGATAGATTGGGGCAGACTGGTGATACACCGAACAAGAAGAGTATTTTGAGTGCCCTGACAGTCCACTGCCAGTGTCGAAAGCTCTCCATGCGAGGCAAATGTTGTGGACTCAGAAACTGTAACTCCTGGAGCTGAAAGTGCCCCAAGTTCTAGCCTCTCTACCCCATGGAGACTCCCTGACAAGTGAGGACAATGCTGAAAATGAGGCTCAGAGTGCAGAGACTGTAACAGTTCCCCTAGAAAGACTGGTCGAGCTGTAAAGCCTGTGGTGCACCTCAGTTATGATTCACTTGGGAGGCCTGTGGACTTGCCTCTCAATGTTGTCCATAAAGGAGTGTATGTGTCCCGAGCTCATTGCCCAAACTGGCGTCAGTGCTAACTCCAAGTTACTTGTGTTGCCTCTAAGTATGGTGCCCTTTCCCCATCCAGCCCCAAGGTAACTGATAGGAAGGGCCCCTCTCTTCAGGTTTCATGTACAAGAGGTAATACCTTGAGTTATGGTACAATGTATGTAATACTTTGTAAAGAGTGACGTACTGCAATGTTTCAGAAATGTGTTCTTGGTAAAATGATATATTGACTGATGATTACATGTGCGAGCCTAATGCAAATGTATATGGTTGCAGTTGAAACTTATGGAGTACTTGCTTGGCGGACGTCAAGCTTTCCCAAACCAGGAAGGTGTAACCCCTGCAAATGGGGGTTCCCAAAAGACTTCCAGGAGCTTGCTTGAATGCTCCAAGCCTGAATGGTGTTTGGCGTTTAAGCCATTTATCAGTGAGTGTTTTAGAACCTCTGGTACTGTCTCTTTAAGAGCTGTCTGCTTGCAGACATAATTAGTTTGTATGGGGACTGTGTGTTTCTTTGATTGAGTACCACTCAAGCTGCTGCAATTCACTCCATTTTGCAGTCACTAGGAGTGCAAAGGGAACCTATCTGAAAGATGTAACTGTTTGCCAGAAATCATTTACAGTAATAATGAAATTACAGTTTGTCTAACCTGCTTTCTTTGCAGTCAGAACTGTGTCTGCCTAGTTCCCCATTCTGGTTTTGAACTGCTGAACTGGACCAATCAGTGTGGGAAGCTAGCTCTAAAATGGTGCCTTGGACGAATCAGAACTTGGACTCATAATCTGAGCCAGCCCCAAGAGGATTGTATGGGCAGTGACTCTGGGAGATGTAGTTTAGACTTGAGCCTTTTTGGACCAACAGCAGCAGTCTATTGAGTGACAGCCAATCCAGTCAAGAACTGGGAGGAACTAAAAGGAAGTGCCGGTTTTGTCTTTTGGAGTTTCAGTTTTAGATCTGGCAGTGAAGGAAAGAAACCCTGTGCTCCTTCAGTGCCAGTTTCAGTCAAAAAAGCGTGTGTAAGGCCCAGAGTTCCGGTCTGCAGCTTGTGTAACTGCTTGTTAGGACTGAATCCGTCCTGTGAAAAGAATCAAAGGATCTCTGAAGAGTAGAAACCAGGCTCACCCTGTAGAAGACTGAAGAAATTGTTGAATTGCACTTGGTCTGTCAGGAACTGAATCTGCTGTGTGTTCTCCCGGTATGTGCAGTAATTGCGATCGGGATAGAAGCAGCCTGCCTGGTATAGTACTTTCTTTTTTTACCATATAAATGTGTGAAGAGTCTCATGGAGCTCAAAAGTAGCCCTGCTGACGTTGAAGGACCCTATCTTGTTTGGAGGTCGTGAGTGCCTAATTCAGGGTAGCTCCCTGTTGAATTCACATTAAATCCAAATGGAATCACTGTACTGCTGACTGTTTAAGCTAATTTTCTTTTCACTGTGTGAAAGGGCCCTACCAGCTGCCATGGTTTGGACTAGCCACTAGGGCTTGGGTACAGGGACAGTAACTGGTAGGGATAGCCTGTGCACAGAGCCATAGAGTAGATAGTAAAGTGATAAGCTAATTAACCTGATTTCCCTGTCCTTGTTATATCCCTAAATAAATCAGAGCTGCTTGTTTCAGCAAAGTTATACTGCCTGAGGTATTTGTCTATGTTAAAGTACTGTACTGTGATTGTTGCACTGTATCTTATTTCACAGGAGGTCCCAGTGCGGAACCAGACCTGGGGGTAAGTGTATACTGTGAAGGTAATTCTGATATATTGTGTGGGCCACTAGTGGGAAGAAAGGGGTTGCAGTGTCCCAGAGGGCTGTGACAAGTTAGTTTAACTATTGCAAACCCTGACCTCTGGGTGGAGGCACCCGCCATTGGATCCAGGCCCCTCAACCTGTTAGTGTCAAATCAGGCAGGGGTAGTAGCCCTGGGATAACACCATCTAGGGTTACACTGGCACTCTGTGGGGCACAAGACTTCCCACAGCTACTTCAATACCTATGAAAAACCCACACCCCCTTACCATGCACTGTGATCCTCGCAAGAGGGGACAGAGTAGATGGTCAGTACGCCACCATTGAGCTACACTGGTAGTTGGGGAAAAACTGTTCCTATAAAAAAAAAAAAAAAGAAATTGGTGTCCACTTTGTTTATTAAACACAGAACTTAAAATCCTAACTAAAATTTTGGCTAAAGACTGTTAAAAGTAGCTGAGCTTCTGTTAGATGAAACTCAAACGTGTGCTGTCTCACAGAGAATATCATGGACAATGTAATCCTTCTTGAGAAAATATGGGAGAGAGGCAAAGAGGAATGACTAATGGATATTTACTTTCCATAGATCAAACAAAAGCATTCAATAAAGTCCCCCATGAGTATTTATTTAATATACTGAAGATATTTTGCATGCCACATATATTTGTGAAATGGCTGGAGATCTTGTAAAGTGACTGTCATATATATCCATATATAAATTTAGTATTAGGGCCTAAAATCTTGTTCAGAAGGGAGCGAGGCAAAGATGTCCCCTTATCCTTTGTTATATACTTTTGCCTTGGACCCTTTATTAAGGTTGTTCATTAAGCATCCAAATATTCAGAGTATACAGCTGTCTGCAGATGTACCAGAAGTTACCACATTGGCATATGTGGATGACAGTAGTTCTTAGATCTGCAAAATCAGGCGATGCTCTGAAAGAAGTTATGGTTTCCTTTTCCTCAGTTGCTGGTGCTACTGTAAATTATTCTATAAAGTGCTGGTGTTCCTATTGGTAATCCAATAGATTATAAACCAGGTTTAACCATAGAAGGAATTACTATAATGGGGGGCATTTAAAAATGTTAGGTTTGGTGTTCGGTCCAGGAGATGTGGCTATAGACAATTGGTCAACATGTATAACACAAGCAGAAGAGAAACAATGATGCTGGAAAAATAGGCTGTTATCAAAACGTAACAGAGTTTTTTTAGTCCATACTTTATTAGTGCCCTTTTTAGTGTATGTCAGTGTAGTTTTTCCTCCCCCAAGCTTAGAAGTAAAATTATATAGCATATTTTTTCAAGGATTATGGGGTGGCAGGCTGAACCCGATTAAAAGAGAATTTACATATAGAAAAATTGAGAATGGTGTTGTGAATATGGTAAATCCAATAATCTTTTTATGACCATGTTCTTATACTTTAACATTACAACAATCCTTCAAGAGGTGGATAAAATGTAGATCCCTCAATAACAGACTAGCTTATGCCATGGGAAGTGAATGGCAGTCTGGAAAATGGAATAGTAGAATGAAAGATAAAAGTCATGTGAGCCCATCATATATACTGTAGTTATTGCAATAAGGAAGATAAAATATGGAACCTTTCCTAAGTAGTAAAATAAAAACATAGGAAGCAATTGTATTTTCATATCATGACTGATTGCTACAGTTCCCAACTTACACTGAAATGCTGTCCAGATAATACGATTTTAGTAGCCACAAACAACTTACTATGCCTTGTATTCCAAAATATATGTGGGCTATAACTTGGCTCAGGCTGCATGGCAGAATGCCTGTTAATGACTATTTTATAAACAAAAAAATAGAAGAAAGGTACCGTCCTAGAGAGAATGTGTCTTAGGATATCTGTTGTTTGAATGTCAGTACACCAAACAATTTTGATTACAGTTAAGCAATGTATGAGAGAACCAACGTTTTTTGCTGTGGACTGTCAGCTAGCTGTGCTATGAATATGTTTCAGTCACTGCCATAAATGTCATTCTTCCACATTGCAGGTTTGTTTTTCATGTTGTAAATACTACATCTGGCAGGCACATTGTGCATTACAAATTCAACAAAAGTTTATTTCTCTGGACTCTGTGATTCTGATGATTTCTTCTGCCATGTCAACTATATATAATAAGGAATGTAAATCAATATGGGCACTATTATAAAAAAGTTTTGGAAAAGTTTCACACAGAGCCACAAGTAGTACTTTACTTTAGAATGTAAGAGGGGTAGGGTAGGTGGAGGGTTTGAAATATGGAAATCTGTTATTTAGTTTATCACTATATTTACTGTATTTGCTGTCTCTTTTTCATGTTTCATTGTTAACTGGGACTTAATATATGCATGTATGAGCTTTTCCTTTAATAAAAATCCCCCTACTCTTTGCAGGGGGCACTGTCTGCTTCCTGTTGAGAGCATGGAGGAGTTTGGTAAAGATGGTGAGGAAGGTGCTGCACAGACAGGAGAGTTCTCCTTCCTCTCTGTAACTCGAGTGAAGAGCCTACTAAGCTTCAGAAGGTGGAGTCCATAAAAGAAAAGACAACCAGATAAACAGTCTTGACAGTGTAAAGGCTTTATGTGATAAGAGTGATTCCTAATAAGCGCTGACCACAAACTATTACTCAAAAAGCGCCCAATATCAAAAGGTTGAGTAGGATAACAGTGACTGCTGCAAATAGCGATGGTGGCTTACTTTTCCTCCTGAGGCACAAATAAATGATTTTTTTTTTATGCAGGGGGTAAACCCCCCCTCACCCCCAATCTAAATATTACTAACTCCAGGGGGAGTGGACATAGAAAAATTATATTAAAAGAAAAAGAGGAAAAAACTTCTCCAGCACTCAGACCCAAACATGGGCCCATCTGCTCTAGCGGCAGTGACTCTAGCCACTACGCCAAATGGCCAACTCAGCAGAGCTTGGCCAAACAAATAATTATATCTTGTTCCAGTGAGTGCAGCTTACTGCTACACTTACTGAAACTTGATTAGCTCTGTTCGTTTCCACTTACTCTCATTACAAGTGGTATTATTGAGTCACTCAAAGTGAGCTGCTCAATAATACTCACTCACATCACAGTACACCCAGCATAAATATTCATATTACTGTGGACGAAAGAAACTTGGAAGCTGAAATGGAAGCCAAAAAAGGCTTACCTTCACCAGATGCTGCTGAAGAGGAGCTGGAATTTGTCAGAGAAAGTTTCTTTTGCAGTTTAAAAAACTGCCACCAGAGACTGTTCCTGAAAAGTTGCTTAATTCAAATTTTGATCTGCAAATGGTGGCAAATCTGACAGCCTGTCAGAGCAACGTACAGCCCCCAGCTGTTCACTCAACTGAATGGAAACAGACACGACCTAGGATTGTGACAAGTTAAACAAAAAGTCAAAAAAAGACTCTGATCCCCTGATGTCAGATGGGCCCACTGAAGAGGCTTTGAGCCATACTGGCTGAAATAAAAAAAAGCGCAGATGGCAAAGAATGGTTAGCAGGAGAGTACATCAGCCATTTTTCCTCTAGGAAATTAAATCTTCTAGTTGACTATTGTCTCATCAGTGCAGTGGGCTGAAAGTGATCCCACAAGCTTGAGTGTTTCATCTGTCATGCTACCAGCTCCTGACATGACTACAGAGCAACCAGAAAAGGAAGGATGGCTGCTATGAAGGAGGACACTCATACTGCTTCTGTAACCATGCCTAGAGGTATAACTACTGAGGAAGGTAACAAGAAAAGCTAAACGAAGGACAGGAGGAGAGGGGAGACTGCATTGTTGACATGGTAGCTGTGGAGACAACCACTGATGCAGAGATATGCCCTGAGCTACTTCAGACCTCAGAGTCTGAGCCCACCATACCTCTCAACTGTCCCTGATTTTCAGGGATGTCCCTGATTTTGCCTCAAAATTTTACTCTGTCCCTCCTAAAAATTGTGTTTCCGTGACCAAACAGTGGGGGTTATAAGCACAAACTAATGTCAGACATTAAAGTTACAGACTTGTTCTTCTTTAGAAAATGCATTTTACACTAAGCCCTTTATTCTACCAGTTTCCTGAGTGGATATCTCCAATTTTGAAGAAGTGTCCCTGATTTTGGTCCTTTGTCCCTGATTTTTTTAAGCCTTGTCCCTGATTTATGAGGCAGGAGGTTGAGAGGTATGGAGCCCACGATTTCTGTTTCAGAGACAACATAGCTTGTCCTTTCTTCCCTATCACAGAGACCCAGAATGCTACCAGTGAGGATAATACTGCACCAAAACCTTCCAAAAGAGCCCCTCTTATGCTACTAAAACTCTTTGGTCAGAACCTTTACCTTCTATATTTAAAGCTTTTTCTATGGATCCCCCCCCCCCCACACACATACTCGTACTAAGAACTCTGCAAGTATGCAACTCCAGATCAACACCAGATTCTGCTCCATTGCCTAATATTTCTGGCAACTCAGATTCTTCCTAGGAGTCTCCTAGATGTTATGCAGACTTTTTTGCCTGTCTCCCCTGACCTTCCAGCACCTCCAAGATGTGGAAATGCCCTCTGTTTAAAATATAGAGGCGATATGGAAAATACTTCAGATTATGTCCATGTGGCGAGATGTCTTTTAAGGGACTCAGTGTTTGTTTGTTTTTTGCATCAGAACTTTTTGTATTAATACATGTTCTGGGGGATATGATTTTTGATATTAGTTTCAAGACCCCCATGACACTGGAATGCTCCTGGTGGCATTACCAGGACCTAAGGGAATCAGAATTCTAGACCCCATCTATAGCTATACCTTTGTCAAAACCTACCATTAAATTTGTCATAATTGTGCTTACAGTACAAATGAAGGGATCAATGTGGCTGATGTAGTTTACTGGGTTTGTTAATGTGAATTGTTAGAAGCCCCTGAACCCATTTTAAGTACCGATAACATTTGAACTGTTGGATGGAAATTGAAAGTCGAGCTGCACCAATTAAGAATGGTCATACAGTACTTACCCAGTATTTTTATATTAGTAGAGACCAGGATATTTGCTTTTACCCTGGTCAACCCAAAGCTTGTTATAAGTCTGGGTCTTGGAGATTCCTAAGTAGTGGATGCGACCAGCTCCAGTGCAAGATGTGCTCAGAATATGGGCACCATGGGGTATCCTGCTCAAACGTCAGAAAATGTAACTTTTGTAATGGGGAAGGTCACAGTTTTACAGTTTATCCCTGAGCTGCCCGTAACAGAGTCCCCTGAATATCAAGAAGACCTGGTTACAAAGGCTCAGATGGCAGGTTCCCTTAGAGTCTCATTAACCCACAGAGCTACTTCTACCCTTTATCCTTTATACTTCTATCCTTTGGTCATTCCAGAGTCATCAGTAGAATCAGGGCTAAACCTGTTAGTAACACCACCGTGAGTTCTCCTCCCCATTTCACAATATCATCCCAGAATCCTGAACAACACACTACAGGTATTCAGCAACACACTCAAATCCACTCAAAACAGAGGAGAAGTTGTCTCGGAAAGTGATACAGCAGTGGCATCAGAGGATTCCACTATGGCTATGCCCCCAGTTCCCCTATGGAGGCAGAAATGCAGAAAGTAACCCATCATCTACATAGTACTGAATTCTAGCCAAAGAGTAATGTCCAAATAATGGACACAATCCCTTGAGAAAATCGCTTTGAACCATTAAGTGGGAATAGGCAGTGGGGAGTGTCTGAGGGAGCACAAAAACAAGAATAAGTGACACCAGACCTCCAACTTCAATGACAGTCACTTTTCTACAGAATATAAAGTGTTCAGTGCATCTTAGCAAACACAAAGTACAAGAAATACCAAAAGGAAAACAAAACACATTGGCAGAGGGGAACATAGACACATTACTGTTAGAAGATATACAAAACATGACAGCTAAAGGGGAGGTTCTGATAATGGGAGACATCAACATGCCAGATACAGATTGGTCAATATCAGCAGGAACATCTGCCAGAACAAGGCACATAGTGGACTCTGCAAGGGAAGGCCTCAAACAATTGGTACAGCAACCCACAAGAGACAGGGCTATCCTGGATCTAGTACTAACTAAATGGGGAAAGGATCACAGATCTCCAAGTAGAATGTCACCTGGGGTCCAGTGACCATCACATGGTATAGTTCAGTTTGACCACTAGAACTAAATCATCCCATTCCAAGACAAAAATATGGGACTTCAGAGGAGCTGACTTTGATAAGATGGCCAACAGAGTTAAGCTAGCCCTGGCAAGAAGAAATACAGGTGGGGGGTACAGGCAAAGTGGGCAAGCATTAGGATACAATACTTGAAGCAACATCCCATTGTGTTAGGGAGAAAAGCAAGAGCAAAAGAAGGAGGAAACCACTTTGGTTCTCAAAACAGTAGCAGAAAAGGTCAGAGCCAAGGCAGAAAACAGAGAGTGGTGGTAAATGGTATACTGTCAGAAGAGATACAAGTCACTGGTGGGTACCTCAGGGATCAGTCCTGGGGCCAGTCCTTTTCAATATATTCATCAGTGAGATTGCAGATGGACTGGAGGGTAAGATTTACCTGTTTGCAGATGACATCAAGATCTGCAATAGAGTAGATGATCTAGATGGGGTGGGCAGAATGAGAAGGGATCTGGAAAAACTGGCAAAATAGTCTGAAGAGTGGCAACTGGGGTTTAATGCAAAGAAGTGCAAGATCATGCACATAGGGAAAAGAAACCCCAAAGCTTCCTATAGGTTGGGAGGGGAGTTGCTATCAATCACAAGGGAAGAAAGAGACTTGGGCTTCATCATCACAGATGACCTGAAATCATCCAAGCAGACCACTAAAGCAGTAGGTAAGGCTAGCGGGATGTTGGGGTGTATTAGTAGGGGTATCACAAGTTGTAAGAGAGAGGTATTAATCCCTCTTTACAAGACACTGTTTAGGCTCCATCTGGAGTACTGCGTGCAGTAGTGAAGGCCACACCTGTGCAAGGACATTAACAAAATGGAGGCAGTCCAGAGAAGGGCAACCAAAATGATGCAGGGACTGCATCAGAAAGCATATGAGGACAGATTAATGGAGCTCAATATCTATACCCAGAGCAAAGGAGGGAGAGAAGTGATATGATCGAGACATTCAAATATCTTAAGGGCATTAACAAGGTGAAAGAGTCTAACATGTTTCAATATAAGAAAAGTAGCAGAACAAGAGGACACAGCATGAGATTAGAGGGAGGCAGATTAAGGGGTAATGTGAGGAAGTTCTTTTTGACAGAAGGGGTGGTGGATGCATGGGATGGCCTACCTCAGGAAGTGGTGGATGTGACTACAGTGCAGGGCTTCAAACAGGCGTGGGAGAGGCATAAGGGAGCAATACAGATGAGTATGAATAAATAGGCCTTTGATAGAGTAAAGGCCTATGGCACATTCATATGGTAAAAAAAATGGGCAGACTGGGTGGGCCTTGTGGTCCTTATCTGCCATCAACTTCTATGTTTCTGTGTTTCTATGTAAGCAAGACTCTACTGGCTCCTGATGATGCCAGTCCTCCAGCGAAACCAGTAAAACCACAAATGTGTGACCCTGACAGACTATTTTATAGTAGGAGATTATTGAAAACTGTGATTGAAGTGTGAACCATTTAATTTAATATGTATGTTTACATATAGGAAATTATGATTAAGCAGAACGATGTAAGAACATGAATTGATAAGATTTCAAAACAGAAGGACAAAAGTAAGCAACAACTTTCTGTCCACACTGTGGACACTGGTTATAGTAATACATTTATTAGATAACATAAAAAAAAAGATTTAATTATGTGAAACACACTCTGGCACAATGTAGAGTGTGATATGAAATATATGTATTATGACTATATGTGTATTTTAACAAAACATGTTGGCCATGCTTCTCCCCGATGAAGCCCTAACAGAAGGGTGAAATTCTGGGTTTGTGCCAGGACGTGGGCAGAGCTTGAAGTAATATCAGTTGAAATAAATTAGTGAAGTTTGCTTGAAACAGGTTTTTTTGGAGTTGGCTGATTTCTTTAGAAGTTGTGGTTCGATTTGAATGTGCCTATATCGGCTCCTGGACTGTAACTATATGAATTTTTCACATCCAAGAGAGTACCCAGGGATTTCTCTAGTGCTGAGTCATGTATAAATACATAAAAAACACAGGTGATTTAGTTTAAATCAGATTTTAGCTTTAAGATCTCAATTAGTGGGCAATTCCTGTATCCAAAGACCCTATAAAAATGTTGGAAATTCAACTAAATAGATGCCCAGAAACATCTGACCCGGTGTTATGGGATGCATGTGTAGCCTTCATAGGGGGACACATTATCAGTTAGTTCTCTCATATCAACAAAAATAGGAAGCAAGAACTGGAAAGACTTCAGGAGCAATTGCGGGAGTCAGAGAGGTCATTATATAGTACACTGACAAGTGCTGTAAATTAAGTGTAATTTAAACAGCATTTTGCACCAGCAAGCAAGAGAGCCCTCTTTTACACCAAACATTATTGGGAGAGTAGGGAGTGTGCATCAAAACTGCTAGCTTACCAGCTCAAGAAAAAAGCCAGCGAGGCACACATTCCTCACTTGAGAGACCATAAATGGGAGCTAACTGCAGACTCTGTAAAGATTAATGCTAGCTTCAAGAAATTTTATGAGGAGTTATGTGCATCTCATACCCAACTGCAGCCTGACTCCATCAGACAATTCTTCGAGGGGCAGGCTCCCAGATAATATAATCAAAGATCTGGAGGCACCTTTATCAATGGAGGAAATCCTCAGCGTAGTGGAATCTATGGCATGAGGTAAAGCACTGGGTCCAGATGGGCTTAGTATGGGGTTTTGTCACACCTTTGTACCACAGCTGGCACTGCACATACTGAGGGTTTACCAACAGATTGAGGAAGGGTGCTCCCTTCCCCCACTATGCTTGAAGAGAGCATTACGGTTCTACCAAAACACCCCTAAAATATAACTCCTTCTGCATAAATTGCAGGCCCATCACACTGCTGAATGTGGACACCAAGCTACTGGCCAAACTAATGGCCAGTCACCTGTAATTGGCCCTGCTGCTGATCATACATTCATCCCAAACATGATTCGTGACGGGACATCAGAAGTTGGATGATATGAGGGCACCAGTTAACATTCAGCATGGTGCATAACAGCAAAAAGATTTAGAAGCGATAATTTCAATCACTGTAGAAAAAAACTTTGATTCAGAGGAATGGAAATACTTATTTGAGGTCATGAAATGTTATGGGGTGAGACTTCACTTAATTGCATGGGTTAAGGCCCTGTATGACTCACCCATGGCGGTGGTGCTAAGCAATGGACTTTTCTCCACTGATTTTCACTCCACCATGGTACTAGGCAGGGATGCCCTTTTTTCCCTCTTCTATGTGTTGTGGCTCTAGAGCTTTTATCTATGGCTATTAGAAATAAGTCAGTCGTCAAGGCATAGAAGAGGGTTGACCACCTCCAAAGTCACAGATAATCTGCTTCTTGCAATAGTGAGGGTAAACCACGCACTGAGAGGGGCCATGGAACCATTCTCCACATTTGGATCCTTCTTAGGGCTTAGGGTAAATTGGGTGAAAACAGAGGTCCTCCTTGTAAAATATTGCACCCTGCAGCTGGTAAGCAAGCTGGGCCAGAACCTAAAGCAGACACCAGCTGGGCTGCGATTCATAGTGTTAATGATAACACCTAACGCCAAAGACTTGGTGGCAGCCAACATGCAGCTTCTGCTGACATCACTGGTAAAGGATGTGGAGACGTGGCAGAAGTTGGATCTATCCCTTTCAGGCAAGATAGCAGCCATAAAAATGATGGCTGTTCCAAACATTAATTACTGTACTTTCAAGCTCCCTCTTCCAGCCCCTCAGACTTGGTAGCACAAGGCAAACTGTGGGATTTCTGCCTTTCTCTGGGGCACCAGAAATGTACATTTGTCAGTTAGGTGCTTAGTGCTCCAGTTAGACAAAGAGGATGGAATGCTCCTTAGCTTTTGGCATACCATGTAGATAACAGGGTCAAAAGTGCTGTACAGTGGTTAATCCATTCTGAGCAAGGGGGGCCCTGGTGGTTGCAGATGGAGCGGGCATTAGCACAAGAGAACCCTCTTCATATGTATCTCCTGAAATATAAGGACTCATGAGCGGCCCTACCAGTATCCTTCAGGTGTACAGTGCAATCACTCAAGGCATTTAGGTGCATGGCAGGATGGACATTTCTATCCCTGGGGATTTATTTATTTATTGAAATGTTTCTCCAGGAAGGCATGCTGAGCAATAAGTTGTTTGTCTCCTGGTGCGACCTGGGGGGTAGGGGAACATGAGGATAGTTTACAGAGATTTGGTACACAATATGATTTTACAGTACAGTACATTCAAATAATTTAAGCAGACTGTACAGGAGTAATGAAATAGTAGGATGCTAACAGTTTTGAATTAGATAGATACTATGCCAACGCTTTTGGATTAGATAGATACGAGAACACAAAATAACATTTAGGCATACACTAAATGACACATAACTGTGTAGCTAGAAAATGGCTGAATAGAACTGTAGTTTGATCTAGGGAAGTTAATGAGGAGTAAACACAAGCAGAACAGGTTGGCTAGGTGTAACAGAAGTGCAAGTTAACTACAAGTGCATTAGAGATTATGGGTCAGCCATAGCTAGGGCTATGTAAGGGGAAGAAGGGAAGGTGAGAGAGAGGTAGGTATGTTTGTAGGCAGAGAAGCAGGGTGGTGGTGGAAGGGGATGGAACTAGGAGGCAAAGGAAGAGGTAGGAGGAGAAATGTCTACTGGGGCCTGAGCCCTCCAGAATGCTGAGGACCCTGCCTGCACAAGTCAGGGATCAAGCATGACAGGAAGGGAGCAGGTTGTGGCAGCGAGGGGTAGAGTACAATAGGAGGGAAGCAGGTTGTAGGCAGCAAGGGGGAATAGGCTTTGGAAAGACAGAAGAGCTGGTGAAGTTGAGAGAGAAGAGAGGCTGGGATCCCAGCCCTTCAGGATGTGGAGAAGTGGAGGGAAAAGGTGGGATAATGGTGTAAAGATAGGGTAGGGACTGGCCCTTAGTACAACTTTGGATGATAAGAGAAATCACAGTAACAGAACAATGGAAGGTCTGAAGGGAAGGAATTGGAGGAAGGAAAGGAATGCTGGTTTTTAGGTGGGTGGGGGTAGAGCTGCAGCAGGGGCATTGCATGAGTACTGAGAAGGGTAAGGTTTGTCGAGCTTAGAGGGGGGAGATAGGGAGGGTTGTAGCAGGAACAGCTAGGTGCATGGAAGTTTTTAAGGGCAGAGCTGATGGAGTAGTAGGAGGATGAGTGACGAATTTGAGGGAGGAAGGAATTCAACATTTTTGGGAGGCGATGAGAGTAACTGGATTGGCTGATGACGGTGGCTCTGCAGGGGACCGCCAGAGTACGGGAGTTGAATGATCTAAGGGAGTGAGAGGGAGTTGGGGGGTGTTATAAATGAGGGGGGAGAGGTAGGAAGGGAGTTTGTCTAGATAGTGCTTGGAGGTGAATTTAGCACAGTGGAAGAGTCATCTGTTTGTAAGAGAGGGGAAGGATAGGGCACGATAGAGATCACAGTGGTGGGTGTGAGAGGGAGCATCAAGGGCAAAACAGCAGAAGGAATTGAAGAGGGTATCCAATCTAGCCAAGGAGGACTAGGGAGCAGCACTGTAGACTACATCACAATAGTTGAAGATGAGCAGGATCATCTCCTGAACAATTTCACACCTGCTTAAACAAGAGGTGATACAACTATGGTTCCTGAACAGGGCACAATTTTGGGGCACAATTTTTTGGGGATGGCATCAATATGTCTGTAGATGTGTTGATCCAGCCAAATTCCTAGGTACCTGGAGGATGTATCCTCAAGCAAAGTCCCATCAAGGGTGTAGAAAGTGGGAGGAAACCTAGCGAGTCTCTGCCTTGTGCCAAAGGTCATGGAGACAGTCTTCCTGGCATTAAGAAAAGTTGGTACTTAGCAGACCAGAGCTGAACCTTGTCAAAGTGTTTCTGCAAGTTGTATGTAACCTCAGCTGGGTAAGAGCCAGATGTGCACAGGACTGTATCATTGGCATACATGTGTATAGCGGTGACAGAGAAGCAGACAGATGGAAGGTCATTTAGGAAGATGGAGAATAATAGCGGTCTAGCACTGAGCCCTGAGGGACTCTAGTATTAATCAGGAGGGAAGGAAATAACATCAGAGATCCTGACAGATTGGGTTATACCAGAGAGGTAGACCTTGAACCAGGTAGTGGCTGAAGGAGATAGGCCAGCTGTTGAGAGGGAGTCAAGGAGGAGGAGGGAAACAGTATCAAAAGCCTTGGTGAGGTCGACAAAGATGGCTTAGGTAATTTGGCCATTGTCCATACAGGTAAGGATAGAGTCATTGAATCGAAGTAAGGAGGTAGTGGTGGATTGATTTTTCCTGTTGCCAGATTGGAAAGGGGTGAAGTAGGAGGTGTTAGTTAGAAATGAGGTAAGCTGGGAGAGGACAAGATGTTTTTGTAATTTAGCTAGGGTAGGGAGGAGAGAGATAGGGCAGTGACTTCCAAGGAAAGATGGGTCGCTGCCTTTGGGAAGAGGGAGGACGACAGCATGTTTCCATGAGGTAGGGACAAAGACAGTAGAAAATGAGAGGTTTAGAATTAGAGAAAGGTGTTAGGCAATGGCTGAGGCAGAGAGAGAGAGAGAGAGGAGTTTGGGGTCTAGGCCGTCTGGGGAGGAGCCTTTTGAGGGGTTGATAGCGAGGAGGGCTTGTAGTGTGTCATTTGGGGAGACTGTATTGAAGGAGAAGAGGGGATGGGAGGAGGGGAGAGGAGAGGTACCATTGAAGAGAGGAGAAGAGTGAGGGTAGGTAGGAAGGAAGGGATTTCAGTAGCTCAGTGGCACAGGAGGTATAGTAGGAATTTAATTTAGCAGCTACGGCACCTGGGTTGGCCACAAGGGTGTCATTTATTTTAAACATGGGGGGGCAGGACATGGGAGAAAAGAGGTCATGAACCACCTTCCAGAACTTGGAAGGTGAATTTATGTTTGTGAGGAAGGCGGTGTTAAAGTATTCAGACTGCTAGCCTTGTGGCCCTGGTACAGGCATTTCAAAGCTTGAGGTAAGTCATAAGATTGCTAGGAAGGTGGGTTGCTTTATGATGTTTCAAGGCGCAATCTCTAGCTCTGAGACAGGCCAATAGTTCTAGAGTAATCCAAGGTAAGTGGTTTCCCCTAACCCTGGTTTGTTTGAATGGGGCAAGGTATTCCAATTCTCTAGGAATATATCTGTAAAATAACCAAGGGCCTCATCAGCCTATGGGATGTTGGCTAGGGAGATCATTTGGAGAGGGCTAGGTTGCGAAGAGAGGTTCTAATTCTAAGGATTTAAAAGAGCATAGTTGCTAGGTTTTATGCAGTGATTTAGGTCCGTGAACTTTCCTGACTACGAATACAGGATTATGGTCACTGAGTGCATCAGGAAGGATACCAGAGATGATGACTTTGTGGGGTGGTGGTAGAGCCCAGTCAAGTAAGGAGTGATTTTGTGTCTCGTGGTTGATTCACAAAGTCATATGGTATATTCCTAGACTAAAAATAGGTGGACAGATATTTTGCTGGAAGCATTGGAAACAAAAAGGGATTAGGACCCTAGAACACCTGATACTGTATGTCCTCGCACGTACATTTTGAAACTCTTTAGGTAACTGCAAGCACAATATGGGCTACTAGCAGCTAATCACTGGAGGTATTTGTAACTGAGGCATGCGATTACAGTTGTCTGTGGAGAGCATACAAATATGAATCAACTGACATGAACATAATGATGGACAGATTGGTCCAGAGCACCCTGGAAAGTGGGAAAGCTTGTTTATACAGTACATCTGTTCAGCAGCTCCACCTTCCTGACTGGGATTCCCACAGGCTGAGATGGGCTGAGCAACCATAGGTTGAACTCACTAGGGACACCTGGGAAAAGTGCTGGAGAATGGTACACAAGGAGACAACAGACAACATGGTATCAAATCATTGAAAAAAAGCTCCTGGAACAGTGACACCAAACACTAGAGAAGCTGAATAAGATGGGAATTCAAATCCCTAATAAATGTTGGAGGTGTAACAGATGGAAGGAAGACATTGGCCACATCATTTGGTCATGTCCCAGTATTAATCAGTTCGGGGTAGTGTTTGACAACACAGAAATGATATTGGGGACTGCTATCTCTCAATCTCCCACCTATGGATATGAGGGACTTAACCCTTCTCAATGGAGCACTGTCTCAGGCCAAGCCCTTAATATCTGTAATGGCAGTGGAGGCAAAGAGACAATTGCTGTTGCAGTGAAACAGGCCAACACCCTTCCATCAAGAAGTGTGGTGGGGGCTCTAGGCAGGCTTCATATATAAAGTTGCAAAAAAAAAAAAAAAAGAAAAAGCACATTTCATAAGTATGAGTCAGCCTGAGTGCCATGGCTACATTATATGGGTGTAGTAGTTCTATGGGGTGGTAGATAAGGAGGGTGTGAGGGGATATGGGAGAGACTAGGTATAACCCTTGGTAGGAAGGAAAAACCCCAAGCCTAATATCCATACTGACAATAGGATAAGCATAGGATGTTCTTGGAACCATACCACACCCTGCACAATTTAGTTTTATGTGGACATCCAGCAGCATACATTGCTACTGACTGGGCTAGTTGGTGCCATCAGGCAATCCTAGAGGTCAGCTATGGGGAGTCGTTGAGAGGGAATTTACTATCCAGCATGAGATTTTTGAAGGTTGACAGTTGTTAGTCAAGTCAAACTCTAAAGGAGTCTCAGCAAGGGAGGAGATAGAACATGGCAAGACTCATTCATTGAGACATGTAGGCACATCAGTTGGGGGTGGGGTAGTGGTATTGGGAAAACCTGAGCACCAAAAACAGACATAGCAAGTGGTGAAATCATAGAACGCACACAACAGTTCAGCATAAAGTGTTTTACACTTCTCATGTGTTTTATTTCTTTGTTTAGGCCTTAATGGCTTCTGACTACATACAAGAAAGGTGGGGCTTAAACTTGTGTGGGGGGGGGAAGGGATAAGGGAGGGGCTGACCAGAAGCCCTCTCCTCCAGATGAGGGGAGTAGCCTTCACGCCCCAAGGGGAAGGGGGGAAACAGATTGGGGATGGAGGTTTCAGGAGGAGCAGAGGGAGGATGGAAGTATAAGGAATCTGGGTGGGGTTCGACAAAGAGAATCAGGGATAAGGGGTGGAGGTTGGTGTTAGTAAATGCCAGGAGCTTGGGAAACAAGTTGCCAGAGTTCCAGGCCATGCTGTTCGGGGGGGTGGATGTGGCGGCGGTCACGGAAACGTGGGCCAACAAAAACCATGACTGGGACCTAAACGTACGGGGGTACACTATGCTCAGGAAGGATAGAAAGGAGGGCAGAGGGGGTGGAGTGGCTATGTTCATTAGAGATGACATAGAAATTGCTAGGGTAGAAGAGGCAGAGGGAAACGTGGAGGCCTTATGGGTCACTTACGATCCTCAGCAGGAAATAAGGTCAAGCTGGGTGTAGCATATAGGCCCCCGGATGAGTGAGGTTCTAGAGGATGGTTTGCTGGACAACATCATTGCCCAGTGTGGACCAAAAGGGAAGGAGTGGTGTTGATGGGGAACCTTAATATGCCAGGTACAAACTGGGGAACCATGTCCTCTAAGGTGGCCAAGGAGCAGAGGCTGCTGGATGGCTTCCAGGATGTTTTCTTAACACAGCATGTGATGGAGCCCACAAGGGAGGGCATGTCCTGGATGTGGTTCTGGCAGATGGGGATCTGGTAAGGGACATGGTTGTACAAGACCCCTGACTGGGGCGACCACAATACTGTCTGGTTTCAAATAAGCATGGGGGTGAGATCTAAGACCACTGGCAGTGGACTTCAGGGGAGACTTCTTGGGCATGGGAAATATTCTCAAGGATCACTTGATGGGGATTACCTCAATGACAAGTGTGGAAAGGAGATGGGAGGTCATAAAGCAGGGACTTCATGAGGCAGTCAGGATCTGCACTAAGTTGAAACGTAGGGACAAGGTCACATAAACCATGCTGGTGGTCCAGTGAGGTACAGGTAGCAGTCAGAGAAAGAAGGCGCTACCAAAAAATATAAAACAACAAGAGGGATAGGGATAAGGAAATGTACCAGCTTGCATCTAGAAAAGTCACCCGTATGGTGAGGAGCAAAGTCAGTAAAAGAGCGCTGGCACAGAGGATACATGGAGGGAAAAGGGTTCTTCCGGTACATTGGGGAGCGGAGAAAACTAAGGGCCATCTCAGCAGATTAAGATCAGAAGGAGGGTGGGTGGAAGAGGCGAGGGACCAGGCAGAGGTATTTAACAAGTACTTTGCCTCTGTTTTCACTAGGGAGGGGATGGGATATCTACAAAGCAAGGCACGAAGGATAGAAACATCAGTAAGGAGTGGGATCAGGAGCAACAAAAAATGGAGCAAGAGGAGAGAGAGAGGTACCCAGGGGTGTCACATCTGGGAAAGATAAAAGGCCAGTAAGGTGGAGGGACGGATGATGCTATCTCTGCCAAAAGGTGTGGTTAGCCCTCAAGGCCCTAAAGAAAGACAAATCTCCTGGGCCAGATGGCATTCATCTGAGAGTACTATGGAATGGCGGACATACTGGCTGCACCTGGCGGAGCTTTTCAGCAGGTCACCAGGACAGGGAGGTACCTGGCGATTGGCGGAGGCACATGACCAATCCATAAAGGGGGTGAGGAAGTACCAGGTAACTATAGACCCATCAGTTTGACCTCGTGGTGGGAAAATTAATGGAGAGTATACTAAAGGAACGATTGGGGTGTACTTGGAGGAGGTGGAGGTCTGGATAGTCGCAACATGGGTTTGTGCCAGGTAGATCATGTCAAACCAACCTTGTGGAGTTCTATGAATGGGTTACATCAGAACTGGACAGGGTAAGCCTGTGGATGTATTATTCTTGGACTTCAGCAAGGCGTTTGACTCTGTCCCCACAATGGTCTGGTGGAGAAACTGATGGGGTTAGGAAGTAGGCCCTTTGATGGTCATATGGATTGAAAACTGGCTAGCTGGACGCACTCAGAGAGTAGTGGTCTGTGGGAGCTCTCGAACCTAGAGAGGTTGGTAGTGGGGTACCGCAGGGACTCGGTCCTGGGTCGATCCTGTTTAATGCATACATATCGGACATCAGGAGGGTATAGGGTGTGAAATGAGTCTCTTCACGGATGACTCCCAGGATGGGAGCAGTAGTTGAGGGAGAAGAGGGAGGTTAGCCCTGCAAGGGACCTGGACACCCTGGAAAGCTGGGCTCACACTGGAAATTAAATTTCAATATCACCAGTGCAAGGTGTTGCATCTTGGTCGGGAAACCAAACACAGGTACACCCTGGGAGGGGCTGGAGGCCTCAATAGGGAAAAGACCTAGGGTCATGGTGGATGCATGTATGAATAACTCTGAGCAGTGCAGGAGGCTGGCTAGTAAGGCAAACAGGATGTTAGGATGCATCGTGGGGGGATCACCTCTAGGAGCAGGAGTGATTCTGCAGCTGTACAATGGACTGGTTAGACCACACCTTGAGTACTGTGTACAGTACTGGAGACCACACTTAAAGAGGGACATACAACTCCTAGAGAGGGTACAGAGGAGGGCAACAAAGATGATACGAGGGCTAGGGGATTTGACGTATGAGGACAGACTTAAGGAGCTCTGCCTGTTTTCACTGGAGGAGAGGAGAGACCGGGGGGACATGATTGAGGTCTTCAAGTACCTCAAGGGAATAAATAGGGTAAACATGGAGGGGATCTTTAGACTAAAGCAGGGAGGTATCACCAGAGGGCATGGTTTGAAGTTGGAAGGTGGAAGGGTAAGGGGGGGAAAGGAGGAGGTTTTTCACTGAGAGGGTGGTGGACCCTTGGAATGCACTGCCTGGTGAGCTAGTTCAGAGATCCACAGTGGAGGGCTTCAAGAGAGGATGGGACAGACACAGAAAGTGGATGTATCAGATGATGTCCTGTCAGGGGGTGGGATGGATGATCTCGTTCTGGAGCACAAGGGATGGGAGGGTCTCGGCACCCAACTAAGGATCTAAAGTTCGAGCATGACGATAGAACGTAAGGCCTAATCTGCTGGCAAATAGTATGTTAGTATGTTAGTATGTAAAATTAAATTAGTATGTAGAAAATACATACTCTCTGTCCATATGCTGGTTGACATAGAAAGGTTCGTTTTTGCTAAAATCTCATAAAAAAATTTGCGAGTTTAATTTAAGAAAATATTAGTATTGTACCTGGATGGGGATTGCCTGGCCTGAGTAATTTACATGACTGAAATGCTAGGGTTTTGTAGTTTACCTTTACTGCTAGTGAATATACATTTAGTGTTGTGTTTCTAAGGGGAATTCCTTAGTCAGGTTTCTGTTATTGTCTGTATTACAAGTATAAACATTAAGGGCCTTAGATAGGGGGTGTATGTGTTCGTGAAAGTTGAGGCCTGGGTCCAAGGTGATGCTCAGGTGTTTAAAGGAGTCCACTTGATCTAACGGAGTCAGATTTGAAGTTAGCATTTTTTGGGCAGAGCACCTTCCTGGTATTCTGCAGCTGTGAGAATAGCATTACTTTGTTTTTTTTTATAATTAAGGATAAGAAAGAACTGGAAGGGGACAGGATCAGCTGTGTTTCAGGACAGTAGCTGCTGCTGTTGTTTTCACAGGGTTCTTGTGGATTTTACTTGGTAGGTTGGTTCTTTTCTTTTCTTTCTTACTTCTAAGGGGCTAGCAGGGTATTGTTTGGGGTGCTGCTGGATGTTTGTAAACTGATTTGGTGGCTGTAAGGGGGGCTCATTTTGTGGAGGTTTCACTGTGTAACAGGCTGCGCTGGTAGAGGCCTATTTCTTCTGATTTAAAACCTATTTGGTGGGATTTGCTTGGGCCTGGTTCTTTGGCTGCTGGGCTTGGAGGGAGACACAGGGCTGATACACTCTCTCTCGAGTCAGGTGTCTGCCCAGACCCGCCCTCCCCACCCCTCTCTCCCCAGAAGTCTGCAAATTTATAGGGAACACCTGCCCTGCAATTGGAGGAAAAGGCTGCAGGTGCAGCTCATGTAGTTCTAGCCACTGGGGTAGGATTTAAAGGCTGGGAGGAAGGAGCTTTCAGAGTTGTTCATTTCCCTTATAAGTTTAACGTGTTGTACTGCACCTAGTAACAGGGTTACTGGTGTACAGTGGACTGTCTGTAAGATTAGTGGGTGACCTGATTAGGCAGTAGTGGTATCTTGGACTAGGGGAACCTGGTGGCTCACCTAAGGAAACCTATTTGGAAGGGATAGAACCATACATCATTAGGGCTGGCATCTTTGGGAGGTGGTGGGGTGCACAGGTGTGGAGCAGCCATGATACTGGACTGGGCTTGGAAGTTTGGTGGTTGCCCAGTGTGCTACCAGCTAGCACAGCTTAGGGAGGAGGTTCGGGGATTAGGAGAAAGCTGGGGAAGGGGGTGGTATGGTTGGGGAAGGGGGTGGGAATCTCCCACAGGGTTGCTCAAGCACGGGGGTGGGGGCATAGGGAAAGAAGTGCAGGAGAATACTCAGGGGTCACATAGGGAACCTGGCAGAGGGGTGAAAGGACACTACCAAGGAAGCAGGCAGGTAACTGGGGCCCTCACAAAGAGGGACGGAGGGACAACATTCTCAGGGAAGTAGGCAGATGGTCAGGGCTGGACAGAAGGAAGCAAGGCGGGAGGTGGATCAGACCTTACACTCAATAACCGCTGATTCTCTTCTTCTGCTCAAGGATGAGGGGTGATGTAGCCATGACAGGGTAGTTAGAGATGGAAAGGAGTGGGAGTGGGAGGCAGGAGGCAGGGACCAGATAGCAGGAAGAACAGGGGGACCTGGAATGCAGGAGAATGGGGAGCAGTGAATCAGAGCAGGAGGGGCAGGGGAAGAGGAAGAGGAGGAAAGCGCAGGAGAAGGACCAGTTGGGAGGAAAGGTAAAGGAGAAGGACCAGAAGTACAAGGAGGATTCAGTAAAGGGAGCTGAGGGTTTAGGCCAGGGAGCACGACTAGAAAGGAGGAACTAAATGGAGACAGGAAGGAAGGGAGGATGAGCCAGGCTAGTTTAGCAGATGGGGAGAAGGACCAGTTGCAGAGGCAGTGAGAATAGCAAGGAACAGAAGGATACTCAGGAGGAGGAGGATAGGATTGGAGGGAGGGTGGCCATGGTAAATAAGGAGGGGTGGCATGTGGCACCAGAAGGGGGAGGAACACGGAGCCGGCTGGGTGGAGGGCCTGTAGAAAGGATGAGGGACATGGAAGGGGGGAATGGAGAAAGGAGTAGTCAGAGTGCTCCTGCTGGGGATTCTATGATCAGGGGTATCAAATGGGATAGGGAGGAGAAGCCTGGCCAGTTAGAACAAGATGCTTCCCTGGACTAACGGTGCACAGGGCTAAGCACGAGGTATATCAACTGGCAAAGGTTGTGGGGTTCCCAGACATACTGGTCCACCTGGGTACAAATGACATTGAAATAGCGAGCTAGAGATACAGGCAAGATTCAGGGGAGCTCGCCAGGGTCTGTCATGACATAGGATGACAGTTTCCTTCTCAGAAATCTTGCCAGTGCCAAGGGCTAGTGGGGAACACAAAAGGAAAATTAGGAGATAAACCAGTGGCTCAGGGGTGGTGTGAGGCCAGAGGGTATGGGTTGATGGGGATTGGGGAGACCTGGGAGGATAAGGAGCTGTATGCTAGAGATAGACTACATCTCAATTTGGAGGGAGGAATCCTTAAGTTGAAAATAGAGGGGTTCATTGGTGAAAAGTGGGTTTAAACTTGTGAAGGGGTGGGATGGGAGAAAAGGCTGTCAAGGGGTGCCGATAAAGGAGGGACTGTCTCCACCCCTGGGGACCAGGAGGATTGCAGGAAAGGCCAACTGGCAGAAGTGCAGACCAGGAAAACAGAATCCCCATGGGAACACGAGCAGGGAAATGGAACTATAGGAAAGGGTGGAAGGTAGTCCTGCTAAATGCCAGGAGCTTGGGCAATAACGCCTGAGCTCAGGCGATGCTAACTGAGGGAGCAGTGGATGTGGCAGCGGTCACTGAGACTTGGGCCACTGCAAGACATGACTGGGACCTGAACCTGGAGGGATACACTATGTTCAGGAAGGACAGGGGGGAGGGAAGGGGAGGGGAGGAGGGGTAGCAATGATAGTCAAAAACTGCATTGGCATAGGGGGAGTAGAGGAGGCGGAGGGAACCGTGGAGGCGATTTGGGTCACCTTGATAACAAGGGGGGGCAAGAGGGTAAAAATAGGAGTGGTGTATAGACCCCCTGCCCTGGCGGAGGAGCTGGAGGACAGTGTGGTGGCAGATGTTAGGAGACACTGCAGACTGGGCAGAGGAACGGTGGTGGTGTTGGGGGACTTAAACATGCCAGGAACAGACTGGGAGACTATGACATCCTCTGTGACCAGGGAACAGAGGTTGTTGGATGTCTTTCAAGACGCGTTCCTAACTCAGCAGGTGAGGAACCGACCAGGAGCACGGGTACTGGATGTGGTCCTGGCAGACAGTGACCAGATTGGGGGCCTGGAGGTAAGGGATCCATTGGCGGGGAGTGACCATGCCACGGTCTGGTTCTGCCTGGACCTAGGAGGGTAGAAGGCTGCACAAAGATGGAAGTAACCGACTTCAGGGGCGGATTTAAGGAAATGGGAAGGATCCCATGGAGCATTTGGATGGGATTGGGTCAGACATGGATGCTGATATAGTAGGTGGGAAATCATCAGGAGAGGGGTGCAGGATGCTACCAGCACCTGTGCAGAGTAAAACGAAAATGCGGTAGGGCCCAAAAACCCTGTTGGTGGACCAGGGAGGTCCAGGAGGTGGTGCGGGGAAAGAAAGCAGCCTATAAGCAATTCAAGTGCTCAAGGAGTGAAAGGATCGGGGAGTACGAGCTGATGGCTAGAAGGGCCACTAGAGTGGTGAGGGCAGCTAAGGCAAGGAAGGAGCAGAACCTGGCCAGGAAATTAGGAGAGGAACAAGGGTTCTTTAGATACATTGGGGAAAAACGAAGGGTGAAGGGGCAGATTAGCAGGATTAAATCAGGGGGAAGAGATGGGCACAAGACCTGGGGAGCAGGCTGAGGTACTAAATGAGTACTTCACCTCAGTTTCACCAGGAAAATGGGGTGCTGCATCATACATGGAGGAGACAGAGATACTGAGAGGGGACCCTTACCGATCGGCAGGTCTGGGAGAGGGGAGGCATCACTGGCAGGTGGGGAGGGCTAAGCAGGGAGAAGGGGTACCGGAAGTGGAAATCACAGCAGAGAGAGTGAGGAAGCCTCAGTCCCTTAAGACGGAGAAAGCACCGGGGCCGGATAAATTACATCCCAGACTGCTGAAAGAACTTGCAGATGTCCTGGCAAAACCCCTGGCAGAGCTTTTCACCATCTCTCTGAGGACAGGGTGGGTGCCCCAAGACTGGAAGGTGGCACATATAGTGCCTATCCACAAGGGGGGATCAAGGGAGGTGGCAGGGAACTACAGGCCTGTCAGCCTGACCTCGGTGGTGGGCAAGGTGATGAAGGGCATTGTCAAGGAGAGGCTAGGGGGGGACCTGGATAAGTCAGGGTGCCTGGACGATAGACAGCATGGATTCATCCCAGGGAAATCGTGTCAGACAAACCTGGTGGAGTTCTATGACTGGGTGACAAGTGCCTTGGACCTGGGTAGACCAGTGGATGTCCTCTTTCTAGACTTCAGCAAGGCATTTGACTCTGTTCCTCACGTGGGCCTGTTGGATAGCTGGGAGAAATGGGGTGGGGAACCAGATGATCAGTTGGATGAGCAATTGGCTCAGGACCAGACCCAGAGGGTCGTAGTTAGGGGATAGTCTCATCCCAAGGAGGGTCATTAGTAGGGTCCCACAGGATCAGTCCTTGGGCCTCTTCTGTTCAACGCCCACGTGACGGGACATAAGGACAGGAATCAGGAGGAGATGAGCCCTTTTGCAGATGACTCAAACTGAAGTGTGTGGATGGGGAGGAGGGGAGGGGCCCTACAGGGGACCTGGAGGCTCTGGAAAGATGGTCTAGAAAGTGGAAGCTGAGGTTCAATGCAGGAAATGCAAGGTACTCCACCTGGGGTCAGAAACCCAGGTCAAGTGTACACCCTGGGGAAATGCTACAAGTCTCGATGGCTGAGAGGGACCTGGGGTGGTGGTGGATGTCAAGATGAACAACTCTGAGACTTGTAGGAGGGCAGCAGCCAAGGCCAATAGGATGCTGGGATGCATCGCTGGGATCACCTCCAGAAGGAGGAAGTGATACTCCTTCTGTATAACTGCTTGGTGAGCCGCACCTTGAGTACTGTGTGCAGTTTGAGGCCACACTTAAAGGGACATTAACCTCCTGGAGAGGGTCCAGAGGAGGCAACCAAAATGATTTGGGGGCTTGGGGACAGGACCTATGAGGAGAGGCTCGAAGAGCTAAATATGTACACATTGGAAGAGAGAAGGACCAAGGGACATGATAGAGGTCTTAGGTACATGAAGAGGTAAATAGGGAGGAACAGTCGGGGTGCTTTGAAGGAAGGAGGAAGGGGCCACTAGAGGGCATGGCTGGAAGCTGGAGGGGCAGATTCAGGGAGAAAGGAGGAGGTGCTACTTCACTGAGAGGGTGGTGGAGCCATGGAATGCACTGCCTAGGGGGCTGGTGGAGGCAGAGACAGTGGAGGTGTTCAAGAGGGGGTGGGACAGGTACAGGGGAAGGGTTCTGGAAGCAAAATCCAATGCAGCAAGAATATCCGGAACTGGGAAGGGAGAAGCCAGAGAAGGCGAGGGGGACAGCAAGGTCAGCACCCAGGTTGGGGACTGACCAAACGAGCAGACACGAAAGACCGTTAGGCCTATTCTGCTGGCATTTTAGTATGTTAGTATGTTAGTATAAGGCATTGTGCAGTGAACCAGGTTTCAGCACAGCTGAAAGAGGACTGGAAAGAGTGATGAATTTGCAGAGGGTCAGGGCTGGAGGGGAAGATGACTGCATCGTCTGCATAAAGTAATAGATTGCCAGGGCAGGACTCAGGGAGGGAGTTGAGGAAGAGGCTAAAAAGTAGCGGTTCCAAAATGGACCCCTGAGGGACAGTAGAGAGGACAGAAAGTCCACTGGATAAAGCATCACCAATTTTGACCAGTTGAGACCGGTTCAAGAGGTAGTCAGTGAACCATCCCAAGGCATCCTGAGATAGTCCCAAGTTGGTCAATACGGTTAGAAGGAGGGCGTGGTTAATGGTGTCAATCGCCTTAGTGACATCTAGCGCAGAGTGTATGTGTGTGGTAAATTCGAGAAGGGCAGTGGTAGTACTGTGTCCTTTAAGGAAACCATGCTGCTGTTTGCAGAGAAGGTTGTATTTACTGACATGCTTTGTAAGCTGTTCAGATATAATCCGCTCTAAGGCTTTGGAGAGGGGTGGGAGTATGGAGATGGGACAGTAATTATTAGTATTGGAATGATCCCCACTTTTAAAAATTGGTGTGATGGAGGCAGATTTCCACTTAGAGGGGAATTTACCTAGACATAGAGACCGGTTTAAGATGTGGGTGAGGGGGCAGAGAACCTCATTAAGGGTGAGGCGAAGGAGCTTTAACTCCAGAGAGTCGGAGCTGTAGGAGGAGTGACTAAGGGCAGTTTTGAGGTACGGCTCCACAGACTTAGAAGTGATACAGTGCAGATAAAATGGGGGAGCTAAAGGGGGGGGAATAAGGGCATTAGATGCTGGAAGATCAAAGAAATTAGGAGGGAGAACATTGCTAAGGTTAGTGAAGGTATTATTGAAGGCTGCGGCAACACAGGTAGGATCATTGGTCAAGGACCCATCAATCATGACCTGTGCCAGGACTGGGTTGGGGTACTTGCCACACATTTCTTCAATATTGTTCCAGAACTTGTGCCCTGAGCCCCAGGAGGAGGTTAAGGAGGATTTATTGAAGTCTGCTTTTGCTTTGCGAATGGCCCAAGTGCAGTTGTTCCAAGCCTCTCTGTACTTATGTCTATCAAGGGGGAGGCAGGACTCAACAGAGCGTTGCCACAGTGAATCTCTAGTCCGCAACAAGGCCATAAGGTGATCTGAGATCCAGGGCACATAATTATCTTTAACCATTATTTTAGTGAAAGGAGCAAACTTGTCACAAATCGTGTTGAAGGACAGGATGAAGAGGTCAAGGGCTTTATCCGGGTCAATGGAGTTTGTAATGAAGTACCAGTCCATGGTCCTGAGGTGAGCTTTAAGAGCCGCAAGTTTACCAGGGCCAAGTTTGCATTGTGCTATTAATTTGGGAGGAGATCTAGGGACTTTGCAGGACCAGGGGCAGAGGACAGGGGAGTGGTCACTGAGGGCATTTGGGAGAATGGAGACACTAGTGATTTTGTGTGGCTGATTGGTGAAGACAAGGTCAAGCAGTGAGGAAGTTCCAGTATGCATATAAATGCTGTACATATGCTGGTGGTAGAAACCAGGAAACTTTTGTATGGTAAAATCATACTGCCTACCCTTTCTTTGGGTCCCCAGTTCCCTCACATTGGGTCCTCACTCTTGAAGAACCATTTCTCCCCCTCCTGCAGGTGTACTTAACCTCCCAACCTTCCCTATTTTGCCTCTCTTGTTCAATAATACGCAGGTTAGCACTTTCATGTTACTCTTAGATTGTTGTTTAATATAGTTGCTGCACTTTTCTAATTCTTGAAATGGCAGTTATTCAATTTTGTCATCCTAATGCTGTTTGTATTTTCATATCCATTTATTGTAGTGTATCTGTCTGTTTGCTGATAGTATTTGCTGTATATCCCTTTATTTGATCTACTGTTTATCCCTGTCCCCTCTCCCTCAGGACACATCTGGAAATGAGCATTCACTGCTCAGAGACAAAGAACCTCAGCGAGCAAGCACTGACGCAATGGTTACCCCAAAGGGCACTGTCCGGGAAGCCAAGTTTCAAAGAAATACAAAATCATACATACCCTATAATGCAAAGCACCATGGGCTGTATATGCAAATCACCACAGAATATTATGCTGGTTCAACTTTAAGCAGAAATGCATGGTACCAAAAGGTCTGTCACAAAGTCTGCAAGGGAGCTAACAGAAGACACATATACATGTTTCATCCTACAGGACTCGTCAGTGTGCTTTGTCTGTGTGACACCCCAGTGGAATGAACTAGCTACCCTAAGATGCTCTATCTGGGTTATGTTGTGGTGAACCCATAAAACAAAAACAAGCTAGAAGACAAAGAATCTCAGCATGCAAGCACTGAGGCAATGGTTACCCTAAAGGGCACTGGCCGGGAAGCCAAAATTCAAAGAAATACAAAATCACATATACCCCCATAATGCAAAGTACCATGGGCTGTATATGCAGACCAAATACAGGTATATACAGCAAATACTATCAGCAAACAGACAGATACAGTACAATAAATGGATAAGAGAATATAAACAGCATTAGGATGACAAAATTGAATAACGGCCATTTCAAGAATTAGAAAAGTGCAGCAACTATATTAAATAACAATCTAATGGGTAACAATATGATCAGTATGCCTTTCCTGGTGAAACTTTTAAATAAATAAATAAAATGTTAAGAAGCAGATAGCGAGGAAGCATACAAAGAACTAATAGGCCCTAGAATGCCAGCTAAATGTGGGATGTAGTATGGATCTGTAGCCATGGCTAGCTAAGGGTTAATGGAAATAATAAGCCTAAAATTTAGAATAAAGGTACTCTCCATGAGAACGTTGTCCACAGCAGGGGAAGCAGTATCTTATTTATATATTGGATTGTTCTTTCATTTCAGCCTTTGGAGTATGTTATATACTAACACACAAACATATGAAGAAGCCAGCAGAAGAAGGCAATTTGGTCTATCTAGTCTGATGTTACTGCAGGGTCCACAGCCTGAGCTACTGATCCTTCCCCCCCCAACTCCTCTCATCCTTTCCATCCTCCCCAACCTTGACTCTTACCTTCCCCCATGTCTGTCCCAATCTCTCTTGAAGCTGCCCACTGTCTTCAACAATGCCATCTCCTCAGGCAGTGCAATCCATCTGGCCACCATCCACTCTGTGAAGAACTGCTTCCTGACTTCCCTCCTAAGCCTTACCCCCTCCAGCTTAAGACTGTGTCCTCTCATGTTATGGCCACTATGTACTGTACTTAAAGAGACCCACCTTATCCACCTTATTTATCCTTTTCAAGTACTTGAAGGTCTCAAATCATGTCCCCCTCTCCCGCCTGTCCTCCAGGGAGTACATGTTCGGCACCCTCAACCTCTCCTCATATGCCTTACCCTGCTGAATCATGATCATCTTTGTAGCCCTGCTGTGGACCATCTCTAGCAGTTTAATATCCTTTTTGAGCTAGCTGGAAAATGCAAGGAGCCCTTGTGTTTTTTAGATCACATATCAAAGACTTTGGTTCTAGGTCTTATTCTTCCAGCGTGGAGAAATTGCCCTCTTAGTACTGGACAAGTATTATTTGCCTGTATTAAATATATCGTCTGACAGATCTGGTGCCAAAAACTCAGAATATATTATTTATTTATTTGCCATCTTTGACCAGGAAAGGTGCACTATGCTGTGATAGCTTGTTTCCAGATGCATCTAGGGGTGGGTTACTTTGACCTGTTTTATTAGTGAGAAGATGTTGGCCATGATACTGGAGGCCACCCCTACACTTTTTTGATAAATGCCATGGGATCCTTAACTTCAGCTTCGACAGTGACAAGAGATGGCAGAAGGGATATAATTTAACATAGAAACACAGAATGTGATGGCAGATAAGGACCACTGGGCCCACCCAATCTGCCCATTTTTTTCAATCTTCATTTTTTTGCTGCAGATTTGGGGCTGCTCTACAGTACCATCTCTTCCCTCCCTTCCTTACCCCTACCATTCCCTTGTGTCTGCCCCAGGCATTTCTGAACCCCACCATTGTTTCCACCCCCACTACCTCCACTGGAAAACTGTTCCAGGCATCCGCCACCCTTTCTGTGAAGAAGTATTATTCACATCCCTCCTGAATTTACCCCCTCTAGCTTCATAGCATGCCCCTTGTTCTAGAGCACCTTTTTCCTCTGAAAAATACCCACTGTACCTTATTAACCCCGGTGAGGTATTTAAAGGTCTCTATCATATTCCCCCTCTCCTCCTGTCCTCCAGGGTGTACATATTTAGCTCCTCTAGCCTCTCCCTGTAGGGGCTTTTGGAGCATTTACTTAACATGGAGAGCCAATGTTACAAGTAGATATTTTTGTTTATTTAGTTTTCTTTACTGGTTATGCATGAGACATGAAATACATATGTTAAAGCATGACCCTGAAGGTTACAAGTAGAACTGCATGTGTAACAGTAGTTATAAGCACAAGAACACTATTTGCACATGAAACAATTTAGCTCAGAGTAACATTGCAGTACAGGGATAGTGCACAATAACACAGCAGTAAAGAAAAATAAAATACAGTATGCTCTGACAGAATATCGCAGCATAAAATATTCGAACATAGTCCAGTAGAACTACATATTAGCAAAATAAGCACAGGTACATACATTAGCGGCAAACTAATATCTATGCAGTTCATGCCTAAAAATCATGTGTGAAGAGGTTTGACAATAGGTCGCCAGAAGGGAGTTTCAAAATTTAGGACAAAGAAGGCTTGTTCTCCCACATTAGTGGTATGCTTGGGGTCATATAACAAGGATTGCTCAGCAGACCTACAGTAAGTGGATAGACCTGATGAAGGTGTTGCAAAAAGGAAGACAGGAAAGCAGGGGTAGTGGACCTGAGAAGCTTATCCACTAAGCAGCCCAGGGCGTTGGGAGCCTGTAATTCTTGTGGCAAGTCTGCGTATCTGTGGCCCAGACCTGCATGGCATCAGATGTGAGACTATTGTTTGTGATATGCTGAAAAGCTAAATTAAGAATACATATTTTTTAAAATCTTACCCATGCAATGTACTGCAAAGACTCATTTGCATTTTCAATTTGAGAGTGAGAAAGCTGCACTGAAAGGAACTACAGAAATGTGGGAAGTTCTCATTTCTAAAAATAGAATTATTTATAAAAAGGAACAGCTTTTTGGACAGATTCCTAATACTGTTCTATGTGTCTGACTCATGGTATGATCTTGCTTAGTTTTTTTCCTTTCTTTTCTTATCTAGGACATGTACAAGTCACTCAAGCTTCTTGAGTACTTGAGTTACTACAGTTTAAGGCCCCAGCTGTACATCTGTAAACAAACTGTTTCTAATCTTGGTTATTATTTTTTTGTAATTTTTGACCAGAAAAGGAACACATATGTGACAGCCCATTTCCTGCTGCATTCTGTGTGGGGTGGGGGTGGGGAGGGGCATGTTTTGTTATATTTCTTACCAGTGGAGGCACAAATGCTGTACAGCAATTTAGTAGACAAGCTAAACATGCACATCTGTTGAGGCGTGGAAGGTCTATCCAGTCAAACCAGTTTTACCCTACCCCGTGGCCTACTGTATTATCTCAATGTGGTTTTCACTCCTGCCCCCCATCTTGCTCCATGCTTTTTTTCTACCCCTCTAAATAACTATTAAGCACCTTACTCTGTCCCAGCAATGCTTGATCTCATTGATAACTTTTGCTCCCACCACCTCTGCTGATACAGTATCTTAGCTCAGTACAGTATCTTACTTATTGTAATAACTGTAAGGGAGTTAATGTAGTAATCCTTTATAGAACAGGAATTTGTGAAACAGAAAACAACCATTTGGTCCAAAGAGACCTGTTCCATTTACAGTATTTATTTTATTTAAAAGTTTGGTAACCCGGAAAGGCACACTGAGCCAAGGCTCAATTCAAGGTGTTACCCAGGGGAAAGGGTAGTGAGATATACAATAGTCGAATAGCAAAACAGTGCTTCAGTGTGCCTTTGCAGCTAGTTTCGTGTTTGTGTAACATAGAAAAACTTTGGCGGTTTGCCTCTCTATCCATGGGATATACCACCCTGTAGGGGTACGAAGGCAAGGAACCCTAGGGGAAGGTTCCACCCCTTGCCGTGCTGCAGGAGTGATTCTCTTGGCTAAAGGTACCATAAGAAAGAAGCCCACATGAGAGAGAGCGTGCTGCTGGAGGAGGAGGGATGGATGGAGAGGCAAGGAAAAATGCTTGTGTGTGGAGTGGAGCAGCCCTTAAATAGGCCAAAAGTGGGTGTGGCCAGTTGTACCGCACATACAGACCACAGATTATAAGCACCATTTGCAGTGTGCCTGTGCAACTGGTTTCGTGTTTGTGTAACATAGATAAACTTTTGCTGTTCATCTCTCTTCCATGGGATATACCACCCTGTAGAGGTACGAAGGCAAGGAACCCTGGGGAAGGGTTCCATCCCTTGACATGCTGCGGGAGTGCTTCCCTTGGCTAAAGATACCTTAGCAAGAAGCCCAGAAAGAGTGTCAAGCAAAGCATACAAGGTAGTGAACACTCATCGGGGTCAAGGACCTGTACATAGGTCATTTGGTAGCATAGGTTCGGTTGGTAGTATGGTCAGTTGGTAGTATGTTTGAGTAGAGTAAACAGGAAACAACAGGTGAATAATGGCCCACTCAGAGGTCTGACTGTAAGGCGTGGAGGCCTGGCTTCCTAAGGTGAGAAAGAACAGCCAAAGTGGGAGACAGGACACTTACGTGATGCCCACCCACTTAATCCAACAGAGGAAACCTACCTAAGTGACATGGGGATTATTGCCTAAAGCTAACTAAATATTATGACCTGTTGTACGGAGGAGAGAAAAAAACACCTTTGAGGAGGAAATCTCTGAGGATCCAAGACTTAGGTTGCCTTTCCTCCAGACTTGGGATGTTTTTGATTAGTGATGGCTCTGCTGCTGCAATTTGAAACCTAATTAAAGGGTGTGGAAAATATTCCAATTTGGAGGAAGGTTCCCATACTATCCCTCTAATGGGGACACCATGAAGGGTTGCAGCTAACTCTTCAACACAGCTCCTCCAAGGTGGGAAGAGGAGCGATGACTGCTGAGGCACTCAGCTGGCTTACCGATCTAAAACAAACCATATGAACTAGAGGCGGTCATGGGAGAATAGAGAAGGTGCCTTAGGCAGCTGGTCCTGTAGCTAAAGGATAGCAATATATCTTCCCATCAGAGCTAAGTCAAAATTCAACATCAAGAGGTGCCGCTGTGCATCGATTTTCAGACCTAACAGCTAAAGCTCCACCTTGAGTGAGGACATTCGCTATAGGTCAGGATGGAAGGACCACACCAGGCATCATACATTCAGGATGCGGACTAGGGTGCCGAGCGAGACCATCAGCTGTGAGCGAGCTTGAGCCAAATTGATGGGCATGGTTGGCTAATCTCATCTAGCAATGGAGCAGGCCACACAAGGCACTGGAGAGAATATGAGGTACTAAGCAGCAAAAGAAACACAGTAGGTATGGTACAGGCAGCATGTAGCATGGTAAGCAAGTGGAACAATGGAAGCACTGAGTGATGGAGATCATACATAGGTCAGACATGTTTTAAAGCAAGGTTCAGTGCAAGGGAACCTGGGCCTTTAGTGGTGCGAGGCTAGCCAATCAGTCCATCAATGAGTGCCAAATAAAGATGACAAATAGTCGGAGGACTTTAGCGATAGAGGAGTAGCCAAACTTAAGGTAATTAGGCCACATGAGGCCACGGCTCTTCAACAAAACCAACAGTCCCCACCATGGGAAAACAAGGAAACAAAGAGGAAGGACCGTGACTACATGCAGATTTTAAAACTAGTTTACAGCAACAGCAGCTGCCGGGCTGACCTCTAGGGTATAATAAAGCAGTGGGCAAAAGTAATTGAGCAGCATCCAGCCGCAATTAACTATAACATGTAGGGGTAGCAATCTGAATGAACATAGAACTGTAGGGAAAGGCAGTACACTAAAAACAGCAGCAATATTTGCTTGGTATAAATTCAGGAAGCAGGATTAAGGTCCATGGACTAGGTTGCTTAAGTTATTGTGAAGCAGTAAAACAGGGAGTAGTTGTTAACTAGGCAGCAAAGCTGTGAACTAGGTGTAATTAGTTAAGGGGAGCAAGGAGCAGGTTGCAGTGTTAGCTGAAACAAACAATAACAATAGCAGGGACTAAGGCTTGGTAGGCAGAAGCAGGTTGAGCTAAAGCATACAGAGAACAATGCAGTGAACAGAGGGCTGCAATAACAGGTGAGAAATGGAGCCTGGGGGTACAGGCAAAGGGCAGCTTGAGGCAAGGAAACACAGAGTGTAACCTGAAGCACAATTAGCAATGCATACATAGGCACTAGAAAACAAGAAAGCCCAAAAGAGACAAACAAGGCAAACACAAGGACAGGAGCAGGAAGGGAACCAGCACACACAGAGAAGCATGGAGCTGCCAGAGACTAGTAACACAAACCAAAAGCAGGAGAAGAGAAAAACAGAAGTCTAGGACAAACTAAGCAGAATCCAAGCATGCGCAATTGGGGGGGGGGGGCAAGGCCCCAGGAGAGAAGACAGACTGACAGAGCCTCCAGATGCAAGGAAAAAATACTTGTGTGTTGAGTGAGAAGAGCAGCCCTTAAATAGGCCAAAAAGGAGGGTGTGGCCAGTTGCACCCTCTTGAACCACAGGCTATAGCCTTTCAAAACAATCACAGGAATGAATAGAAACAGTATACAGTATTAACAAACTATACATTTAAGTTACAAATTGAATAGATATCGCTATATACAAGGTGCAAGTGCAACTGGTCAATAATAGCAGTGTTTACATTGTGCTTAGTAGAAGGAAAAAGAGATAGTGGTACCAGCTTGCAAGGAATATAATTGCTTGGAGAACAGGCTGGCACATGCTAAGGGCAGCTGAGAAGAATAAAAGGAGTAAAGGTATGGGAACAGCAGAGAAGAGAGGCAGGGGTGCGGAGTAGGGAAGGATCGGAGGCCAGGTGGGGAGCAATTGCAGGGGTGGTGAGAGGAGCTTTAGCCAGGGTTGCCACCTTGGATGAGGCAAAACCAGATCCTAAGCTCTGCTCCTAGCCCCATCCCTTTTCATGACTCATCATGCATTGTTCCTCTAGAAGTCCATTTGTTATATCAATAAAAAACAACGCTTGAAGCAGCAGTTCAACAGAAATGTGAAGATACTGTACTGTACCTGTTAAAGTTACTTTCCTAGGTTCTTCCTAATTATTTATTTACTTATGTATTTATTTATTTATACTGGTTTACCAGATAAACATACAGTGATAAAAAAAATCTGATTTACAGATATGATCTGGGGGAGACAAGGGAAATACTGTAAATAACATACAATAGTATACATACCTTATATCTTTTTCTGGCTCCATTTCCTGTTCATGTCCACAGTACTTTTTAAAAGCCAGAGAAGTGACTATACTTTTTTCTTAAGAAAATAAAATAATTTTAAAACATTTAAAAATGCCTAAATTCTATTAGAGATGAAAATGCTTACCAGCAAATGAAAGTGGAGGACAACTGACTCTGTTACTGTTATAAAGGTAGGGGCAGCCATGCTGCTATGCCACTTTAAGATGCAGTGGAAAGATTAGGTTGAGTAAGTGCTAATGGTGTTAATGACCATACTTTACACCTCCCAGGGTGACTGCGCTCACAAACAAAGGGCTATATTGACAAGAGAACTTGTTTGTAACTTGAACATGTAGCTGAAACAATGAGTGGTATGACAACATTTACAGTATTTCAAAAGTATGCGAGCACTCAAAATGGCTCAAAAACCTGACCAGCACAGAGCAAACCAGATTACCTGATAGGGACCCTGAAAACCTGACCACCAGGAAAAAAAACTGACAGGTGGCAACCCTAGCTTTAGCTGTTGTTTTAGCATCCCTTACCAAATGTGACACAATGGCAACACCATGGAACCACAATGGTAACACAGTGGTGAGCTACAAAATGTGCAACGGTACTACCCAGTGGTACCATGGTTGTACTATGGTAGTTTAAATTTTTATTATTTTTGTTGATATGGTAGGACAGTGGTACAATGGTATCACAATGGAATTGAAACAAACCACTGTGATACCATGAAAACCTTAATGGTAGTACAGTGGTAATCACAGTGGTATTGCAATGGCAAATGAGTGGTATTACAGTGGTATTCTGAAGAACTTTTTGTAAGGGATGGTTCAAGTGGGAGCAGGGAGACAGAGTGGGGGAGATGATTCCATAGACCTGGGAGTCTGAGGGAGGAAGTGGCTTTCCCTGCTTGAGATTGTGGATACAGGAGATTGAAATTGTGGGATTCATGGGATCTAAGGCAGTAGCCTGACATGGTGAGGAGAGTAGGAGAATGGAGAGATGGGGCAGGGGGCTGAGAACCAGTACTTGCCAATGAATGCAGCACAGTGGGCGAGGCAGATATTTGCACAGGAGGGGAGGGCAAGGCAGAACATAGGAACAGTGATGGGTTCGTAAGGGGAGGTTAGAAGCAAAGCAACAGAAAGCAATGAACAGAGGGTCCCACTTAGAGAGGGACAATTTGGGGGCGGCTTCATAGACAACATAGGCATAGTCAAATGTGGGGAAAATTAGTTTGGTGACTAGTTTTTTGTAGATCGGGGCGGAGAGGCACTCTTTGATTCTATATAAGGCACCCAGTTTGGGTTGAAGTTTAGTGTGGATGTAGTCAATGTGCTCGGAGAAATCTTAACATATCTCTGCCTTTTCCTGAAAGACATCCAATTGTCTCCTAAAGGTGACCTGCAAACTTAGCTGCAGTCCATTCCTGTTCCCACATACCTTTACATGATGCTGCGGGAGTCAGTGGCTCCTATGACTAACATTAATGGAGCAGTATTTATATTTTAAATCACTGCTGAAATAGAGTTCCAAATCCAGGAGCACTGTGCGAGTCCCAATCGACCATGTCCAAGGTCTCATGGGTATTCCACCCATTTAGTGATGTAAATAACACCGCTGCTGTGATGTAAATAACACCACTGCTGGGAATGTACAGCAGTGGCTGGAACCTGATGTACTTATTTTATTGCTTCCATTGGGGTCTTGATGCCTACAATAATTTTTACAGCAGTGGTCTGTGCTGGTGTTGCTGTAAGTATGATTTTAGGCATCAAGACCCCTTGTTCAAGCAATAAAATAAGTATATCAAGTTCCAGCCACTGCTGTACATTCACAGTAGCGGTGTCATTTACATCACTAAATTGGTGGAATACCCATCAGATGTGCGTGCTCAATCAGGACCTGTGTAGTGTGTCCGAGTTCAGAACTGTATTTTGACAATGATTTAAAATATAAATATTGTTTTGATAATGTTAATCATAGCAGTCACTGACTCCCACGGCAGCATGGAAAGGTATGTAGGGATGAGAGCAGGCTCCAGCTAAGTTTGCAGGCCAACTTTAAACATGTTTATATGATTTGCTTCAATGACATCTTCTCACAGCTCACCCAGTATATTTAAAGAACTAGGGATGGATTTTTCAGAGTGGCACCACTGTTTTTGTGCAAGGGTGTAGACAGGCATACTCACTGTACGCATTTGTGTACAGTTTTGTTGAGTGCCTGTCACAAACCATAAGCCACTCTGTTAATATTATCATTCTAATCTGTAGTATTTGGGTTAGTGTAGGCCACTGAGGAGTGTCCAATACATGTATAACCTCTTTAGAGAGTGGAGGAGTCATCTGACAACAATGTGACTTGTTTGGAAGGGAGTGCCATTTGGAAAGGATGTGTACATTTTTTAATTGGGGGGGTGTAACTGTTGGAGATTGTGTACAAAATGGAAATTTCTGGCTACACTCCTGTTTTTGTGCACTTGCACTACTTGTGACACAACTGGTAGACAACATAGAAAGCGTTTAAAGTTTTATCGCAAGGGCTGCTAGTTGGGCACAAATCAGATGCGTGCTTCAGAAAAAGGACTCATTCATCATTTCTTTACTGCAAAGTATGGAAACCGTCATAAATAAGTCCAAACATTGGAAAGATGCACATAAAACTATGGGCATCAGCCCTAATATGTCCAAGCATGGTGCACCTTTAAAGGTACCTGGCATGTGCAACAATATTCTGTGATTTTTGTCAGCTTGTGTCAAACAGAATTATGCATGATTGTCTTCTGATTGCCAGAACTGACATTTCAGATGCTGCTTCTGAGTTCCTGACGTTGTTAGATTATATAATGAAGTGTAAAATCTAGTAACCGATTGGTTGGCTGGGGTCTTCACCCATGGATAAATCTCACAACAGCCCATGGGTAAAGTTCCAGACTTCCAGCTGACCAGTGAAGAAAAGAGCAAATCATCAGTTTTATTTTTTCAAAACAGTTCAGTTAAACTGTGATCTTGTTTTGAAAATCTGAAAATAAAAACATTACAGAGATCTGACACCTTTTATAATTGACCCTGCCGGTCCCCTTAGCCCTCCCACCATATACAAAATGAAGTTCCCTGCTCAACAAACTCTGCCATAACTTTTCAAAAGAATTTAAAACTTACTAATGGCACTCACTGCCAGTACCACTAGACATCCAGCCAGCACTGAACTTCACTGCCTGCCACCCAGCAAACAACTGTTTTAGCCAAATAAGAAGACTTATCACCCTGTCAGTCTCTATTGGCCTTCTGGTAATATACATAGAAACAGAAACAGAATTTGATGGCAGATAAGGACCACTTGGGCCACTTAGTCTGCCCACTTCCCTATGTAATGGATAAGCTGCAGATTTTAGATAACCAACAGCCTACTTCTTCCTACCCCCCACTAGAATTGCCTTATGTCTATCCCATGCATTCTTAAATTCCACCACTGTTTTTGACTCCATGACCTCCTCAGGAAGGCCATTCCATGCACCCACAACCTTCTCCATTAAAAAATACTTCATCACCTTACCTCTGAGCGATCCCCCCTCTATCTTCAAATTGTGCCCTCTTGTTTTTACACATCTCTTTTTCTGAAAGATGCTTCCCTCTTGGACTTTGTTGATTCCCTTGAGGTACTTGAAAGTTTCTATCATGTTCCCCCTCTCCCTCCTTTCTTCAAGGGTATACATATTAAGCTCTTTTAGTCTCTCTTCATATGTCTTCTGGTGCAGACCCTCATCATTTTAGTTGCCCTCCTCTGACAGCCTCCATCCTGTCTATGTTCTTATGGAGATGGGGTCTCCAGAACCATACGTAGTACTCCAGATGGGGTCTCACCAGTTGTCTGTACAGAGGATAGCAACTTCCTGTTTTCTACTGGTGATGCCTCCCTCTGTATCCCAGTGTCCCCCAACCTCCTTACTGCCTTCTTACATTGCTTGCTCACCTTTAGGTCATCTGATATGACTACCTCCAGGTTCCTTTCCATTTTTGTTGTTGTTAGTATCTCATCCCCCATTGCGTACTCTTCCCCGGGGTTTTTGTTTCCCAGGTGCATTACTTTGCATTTCTTTGCATTGAATCTAAGCTGCCATACATTTGGCTATTCCTCCAACCTTGCCAAGTCCCTTCTCATCCTTTCCACCCCACCTTCTGTGTCAGCCCTGTTGCAGATCTTTGTGTCATCTGCAAAGAGACATACTTTTCCTTCCAGTCCCTCTGCAGTGTCACTTATAAAGACATTAAAGAGGACTGGTCCCAGTATGAACCCTGAGGTACCCCGCTAGTAACCCCCCTTTCTTCAGAGTGGACTCTGTTTATTATTACCCACTGTGTCCTGTTGTTCAGCAAATTCTTTACTCAGGCTACCACCTTGTGACCCACTCCGAGGCTGGCTAACTTATATATTAATCTTCTGTGTGGGACTATGGCAAATGCCTTGCTAAAGTCTAGGTAGGCCATGTCCACAGCCCCTCCCAGGTCTACTACTTTGGTCACCCATTCAAAGAAATCTATTAGATTCGTCTGACATGACCTTCCCTCTGTGAATCCATGCTGTCTTGGGTCCAGTGCCCCACTAGCCTCTAGGTACTCAACAATTCTTTCCTTCAGAAGTGATTCCATCATTTTCCCTACCCCTAAGATCAAACTGACAGGTCTGTAGTTTCCTGCCTCTGCCTTGCTCCCACTTTTGTGAAGTGGAATCACATCTGCCCTCCTCCAGTCCTCAGGTACCACCCCATCCCCCCAGGATTTGTTATACAGTATATAGTACTAATGAAGTCCTCTTGCTCAACAAGCTCCTCCGTAACTTTTAAAAATGGATTTAAAACCTAAGTAATGGCGCTTACTCCCCAAGTTCACTGACATGCTCAGTAGATGCCCATCCAGCATGGAACTGCACTCTCTGCCACACAGAAAACAACTGTTCTAGTCAAAATATTTTAAATAGAAAAAAGCTTGTCTCCCTCCTAATACTCCACTCACAAAAAAAAAAACACTCACTCACTGTACTTGGCATCTGCTTAATCGGGCCATAATGTTCCAATCTCAACACTTTCAGTGCAGCTGTCATGTTGTACTCAGCACCTTCCCTTAGTAAACTAATTTGCCTATTCAACTAAAGGCAAGACTGGGAGAAAGAGCAGATATAAAAAACCTAGCCCTGTTTTCCATGCTGGAGCTTCAGATTGTTTCCTATCACTCTCCATGTTGGGGGGTAATTTAGCAGAAATGTTTGTCAGAAACTGTCACTATCACGATCTGCTGTCGGGGGTACTATATTCTACATAAAGGAAGATATATTTTAAAACATTTTAAATATAACAAATGCATATAAATGTAAAGCTTTTGTTTTTACTATTTTTTTTAGACTATATGGGCCAGATATTCAAACTGCGCCATTCTGTGGCGTAAGCCCTCACGCTGCTCAAAAAAGTTGCACAGGGGTGTGGCCAGGGCGATATTTAACGGAGTTGCGCTATTGAGCAACTTCTTTGAATATCGCCCCCTGGCCACAGCCACTGTGCATGGAGCAGTGGAACTTGTGCCACCGCAAGTGGTCAGAGTGGAGCATTCAGATGCATTGGCGCAAGTTCCATTGCGCCATGCGCAAACCTGCGATATTCAAAGGGTGACATGCAAATGGGGCCATAATTTATGCAAGGTGCACGGGGGGCCATTTGCATCTAATTACAGCCCCCATTTGCATGCCGTTAGCATGCGGGTGCGCCGATCCCCGATGACTTGCTCCTGGCGCCCTGCCAGGCAGCAGCTGTCGGGGACCGACACTCCCTACAGCCCGATCGTGGGCATACAGTTAATGTTCCCCTCTTAGCCCGATTGCGGGCATAACAAAAATCGACCCCCAACCCCCTGACTAGCCCGATCGCAGGCATACTGTCCATCCCCCCACCCCCGACTAGCCTGATCGCGGCAAACTGTACATATCCCATTTCGACAGCTCGATCACGGGCAAACTGTACATATCCCACCTCCGACTCAGCCCGGATCACGGGCATATATGAAAGAGTCTCCCAGCCCCCGACTAGCCTGATCGCTGGCGGCATCTCACCCCCACGTCCAGAATCCTCGGTGATCTAGTGTCTCCACCCTCCCCACCCACGGAGCCCACCACCCGCTACCCCCTCATCAGCGGCGGGCGGCAGCACCCACCCACCTGCCGCCCGCTGCCCACCGACTGACAGCTCGGTAGGGCTGCATTCATTCATTCATTCACATATCTGGACTTCCTGTAGTGGTTGCACGCCCATTGGCTCATGCTCTGAACCAATGGCGCGCAGCCCTACCGAGCTGTCAGTCGGCAGGTGGCGGGCGGCAGGCGGGTGGGTGCTGCCGCCCGCCGCGACGGGGAGGGGAGCGGGCGGTGGAGCCCTGGGTGGGTGGGAGGTGGGGGCCACTAGATCACCAGGGATTCTGGACGGGGAGGGTGAGGATGCCGCCACGATCGGCTAGTTGGGGGTGGGGGACCTCAGCTTATGCCCGCGATCGGGCTAGTCGGGGGTGGGGTTAGCCAGCATGCCCGCGATCGGGCTAGTCGGGGTGGGGATGTACAGTATGCCCATGATCGGCTAGTCAGGGGTGGGGAATGGCCAGTATGCGCCCACGATCGGGCTAGTCGGGGTGGGGACGATACGTTAATGCCCGCGATCGGGCTGCTGGGGGAGAATTACATTAGTCCGAACCGGGCATGGGGGCACCGGGGAGGCCACCCACAGGTGGCAGCTGCTGTGTTGCGCCTGTACGCGGCAGCTCACCTGTGGGTGGCCCCACTTGATCCTTTTTTGGCTTAAAGTTGTGCAGGCACAGGTAGGGTTGCGCCTGCATAACTCTGCATGGCCCAGCTGAATATTGGCTGTGCAGTTTATGCATGGTTCCTCCCTTCGGTTGTGCATGCCTTCATTAGCATTGGCGCTGTTGTTCAGCGTGATTTGGGGGCGCAACTGCCTCCTGCTGAATATCGCAGAATGGCGATTTCGACTTGTGTAGGTGCAACCCTTATTGCGCATGGCTCAGCTTCTTTGAATATCTGGGCCTATATATATAAGCTCCACAAAATTTACTCCAGAGTGTGGGCTATGGTGTGATTTAACCACTGCTTGTGTGGCTAAAGTCACTTGGCCTATGGCCTCCTCACACACTGCACAAGGTGTGGGTAAATCCCACCGTAACCCACACCCTGTCGTGGATTATTGCTTAAGCATCTAATAGATGAGCTAACCGTACAGCTGTGAGTCTGCTTTAAAAACAGGGTGGATAGATCTGTGAAGAATCTGTTTTGAAATTCCTACCACAAGTTTCTGTACATTGCCATATTGCTTTTTTTAACTTTTATGTTTTATTTCTTTTCCATAACAACAGTCTCACTGGATTTAATTATGCAAAATGGGCACATACAGTATTCTAGCTATTTAGAAAGTATTTTACCCAATGACCCGAAAACAGCGGGCCCAATTCCAGGATAACTTGCGCATGGCGCAAGGTGATTTACGTTGAACCCTGTGGCATAAATCGCACCTTGCACCATGAGATATGCAAGTTGCGATTCCAAGATGCGGCTTGCACCATGCCGCACGCGGATTGCTCCAAAGGTGGGCTACGCCACCCACTATGCCCACAACCCACTATGGCATGGCGTAAGGGTGGGTTACGGCAGCAACTGCACCCTATTCTGAAAGGGTGGCTGCCGTAACCCATCTACGCAATTACAAGTCTCGCATGGTGTTGCGGAGTTAGACCAGCATGGTGTGGTCTAAGGGGCATCCGCCCTAGCAAATGATGGCTGGCTCCTTCGCAGCGCCGCGGAAGCACATAACCCTGCTCCATGTCCCTCCCCTAGCAAAGTCATGGCCCCCATCCCCAAATGTCAGGGACCCCCGGTCCATTTACTGCACTGCCCCCAAACACCTGTTCCATCTCAGCCAGCCCCACCCAATGCACCCAGGTGACTGCGTGCATTTTGGGGTGGGGGTAGCTCTGGGGAGGCAGTAAATTATGGGCTATGACTTGTGGTATCCAAGTCCATTGCAGCATTCCTGTGGCGCTAGCCAGCGCCGTGCAGCAAGTCACGGGACATAAGGGTGCCCGACCCTGCCTGTCTTAACGGAGTATGTGCTAAAATCACATTACTTAGAATCAGGCCCAGCTTGTTTGAAGAGGCATCCTCGGGAAGAATTGCAATGGGTTGAGAAATGAAAAAAATTAAAATAAAAGCAAAAAACATCTCTATAAGTTGAAGGCATGACATAGTGGCCACCATGATGCAATACAGTAGCACAAAATACTACATGACAAAATGGCTTAATTGTCATTGAACTGCACTGTGCTGTGCAGCATACTCCAGCACTCTGCAGATTTACTGCAGTAATTCTGCAAGGTACTATATATTGCATCATAGAAACATAGAAACATAGAAGTCGACGGCAGAAAGGATCGCAAGGCCCATCCAGTCTGCCCATTTTTCTACCTTATGAATGCCATCAGCCTGTACTCTGTCAATGGCCTATCTAATCATACTCATCTTTATTGCTCCTCTATGCCTATCCCATGCTTATTTGAACTCTGTACTGTATTCATATCCACCACTTCCTGGGTAGGCCATTCCATGCATCCACCATCCTTTCTGTGAAAAAGAGCCTCACACTACCCTTAATCAGCATCCCTCTAATCTCATGCTGTGTCCTCTTGTCCTGTTATTTTCTTATATTGAAACATGTTAGACTCTTGGCTGGTGCTGATGTACATACAGTATAGTTAGGTTGATAGGGTATTTAATGTTAAAGCTCAAACTTTGCACTTTAATAACTTTGGAACCATTCAAGGATTTGGAGACAATTTGGCATGCTTTGTGGGTAGGGAAGGTCTCTTGATGTGCCAAATTCGTGTCAATCCTTTGTGTTTTTGAGATACAGTGTTGAAAAACAGAAGGTTTTGCTCTTTGGCTGTTTTGTTTGCTCACCATATCTCAAAAACGGTTTAAAATTAGTGGCTGAAATTTTCTGGGTAGAAAGCCTTGGCCTCATAGATGTGCCTTTTGATGATTTGGTATAAAAATATGAATCCGTTCCAAAGTTATTGAAGTGGGTATTTCCCATTAGTTCCTATGGGAAAAAATTAGATGTCAGGCACGATGCAGGATTGCAGGCATTTTTGATACAGAGTCCTGCATCAAACTGTCATGTTAGATGCATAATCCTGCATCGAAGTTTTATTTAAAGATCAATGGCAAAGTGCTGTATTCTTGGTATTGGGAGTTTTTGATACGAGGATTGTGGTTTCTACTTTCATCTCTGTAAATTTTGCCTGATTTCCACAGTTCGTTTATTAGTCATGGCCATTTGATGCCAGTCCCTTTACAGCACTAAAACTGCATGGTGCTAGAGCCAGACTAGAGTGTGTGCTGAGAAGCGTGATGTAATTTTAGGGTTGTCACTGACTGCAGCTCATTTTCCTGCTACTGATCAGGTAGCGCTGACTCACGGTTGACGATAGTCCAAATTTATTAATTTGTTCTAACCTCTAATTAATTAACTTTCATGTTGTATCATGTCTGTCCTGACCATGTTGAAGTTTTTTGCTTGGTGTTGAATTGTTTATCTGTGATTGCTACTGTATGACTGCTGTCATTTCCTGTTCATACTTTGTATTTTTTTGACAGGACATTTGCTGCGATATAGCATAAAGTACACTATATGAAACTGTTTATTTCGTCTATGGGCATGTAGCTTTACTAGTGTCAGTAATCAGTTGTTAAATTTGTCGAGACGTGAGTTTATTTTTTTCAGGCAATACAGCTACTGTGAGGCGGACTGTAGGATTTGAGAGGTATAGCAGCTCGCTGCTTCTGTGGTGAAGTGTCTCCGTATTTTATTGACATCTGTTTGATTCACTTGACAGGACCCTGTTTCTTAGTATTTGATCAGCTCTCTCAGTCTTTGTTGTGGTTATACACTGAAGTTGCATTCTATAAATATTATTTCTAAAATCTCATTACTGTGGTTGTTTCTATTTTCCCCAAATAAAAAAAGATTATTAAAAAAAAAGATATTTGTGTGATGTACAATCAATCAATCAATCAATCAAAATCTTTATTTATCCAGGCAAACATCATCGAGCAGAGCTCTTTTACAAGATGGACCTGGTACAAGGGCTCTACTAGTGATAGCAGCACTCCACTGAAGTAGAGAAGTTTCATCTACATTCTGCAGTTGTTTGTTACATCTTGTTATATTCTATAATTGCACACCGATCAGCTGGTGCTTATAGTGGCAGTTTATGCATATACTTACAGTTCACCATGCAGAGCCACACTAATGATAGACAAGATGTTGATCTGTGCAGACAGTGGACTTGTGGGGAGCAACCCACACATTGATGTGCACTTTTATAGTCTAAACTTGAAATCACACATTCCTACACTAAAACAGATGATCAGCCTGCCAGACTTGCCCCCAAAATGGTCATTCAAATGAGTGACACACGTGCTGCAATTGATGGGTACACACACCGATCCATTTGTTTGTAAAGAAATAATAAAGAATCAAATACAGAAATGGGAATCAACAATTTGCACAGCACATGATAACATACAAAATCCAGTACTAAAAGGGGAGAATGAGCACATCATTAACTAGGATTGAAAGGGGTACATTTGAACATAATGAAATTGGAAGCACTTCATTCATGAGGGCCAAAGTGAAGTGAGCAATGGAAAAAGTACAAATGTAATCAGAACATTTTACAGCATTTTATTTGTCGGGGATAAAGTGATTGGTTGCAATCAGGGAAAAAGATAATCAGAATGCAGTGAAATCCAACAATGCAAACATCTCGTGCAGGGTGTGAATGCAATCATAAATTATGGCACCGTAGACAAGGAAAGTTGGTATGGGTATGGCAGACTGCACCCACTTCAATCCAGCATTTGAGCAGATCAGTAGATGGCAGCATCTCGCTCTTCCATCCTCCTCAATGAAATGCTGAAACACAGCTCATAAACTGGCCCAAGGAAAAATATATACAAATAGCAAAAATACAATTACCATTCTTTGAATGGGACTTCAAACTCCACAACCATGGATTTATTGTCTGATGTGGATCTGCCAGTGTTATGAGATGCAGTGGCATTAGTACCCGCATTTGCCAGTGGTTCCTAAGAATAGGTTTGATCGATGAATGGATTACAACACTATTAGATTCCTCATACTCAGCTTAGAAGGCCATTCCCACGAGTATGCTGAGCAGATTGACAGACTAACTATAAAATATTTAATTTATGTGCTATCACAAATGAGTGAAGCCTCGCTTTAACACTGAGCACACAGAACTGCTGCTATTACTGCAGGCGTGGCATCAAAATTCCCGCTGCTCCAGTTTGAGCGTCAGGGCATTCCGCTGCCATCTCAACTCTCTGTACAAGCAGAGCATCACTATGCCAGCTACTGAGAATATAATTCTGTAAAATGAATAATCTACTAATATTGAGAAAAAAAACACCATTTCCCATTCTGGAGCTTTGCCATTGATCTTTTAAGGCATTGTGCCCTGTTTATTGCATTGCCGATATCGGGGGCCCCAATCCCCATGTTGGCAGCAGGAATCCACCACAAGCACCAAAGATGTGGCACAGTGGGAGCCCACCCCAATGTGCCCCAATTTTTTTTCCCATTACCTGTTAAATAAAGAAAACTATCACCCTCCAACATTTTTTTATCTTTGATGCAGAATCCTGCATCAAAATTTTCAATGCAGGATCCTGCATCGAAGTACTGTGGTTTGTCCCTAGACCCAAATTCCTCACCCACATTGCGGTGCCCAATCCTCATATAGATATACCTCCCACACACACACACACACACACACACACACACACACAGTTATGTGGCACACTGGGAGCCCACCCAGTGTGCCCAAATATTTTCATTCTTTTCTTCTTTCCGACACCAGGATGCCCATTTCTGGTGTTGGATACAAGTCCGCTATCTTTACCTACGGGGGTGCCCAATTCCCTGTTGGCAGCATATCCTCAAACTCTAGTTGCACACTGGAAGCCCACCCCAGTGTGCCCAAATTATTATTGTTGTTTCTGTAAATGAAAGAAACCATTCCTCAAAGTCTTATTTTAAATTTTTTTAACCTGTAATGAAGAAAATGGTCCATCATCGTTCCTCCCTCCCTCCCTCCCCCTCCCCTCCCCATCCCCACCCTCCCTCTGCGAACCCACCTCCCTGCACCCCTCACCCATACTTACCCCCACCGGAGGTCGGGAGCCGAATCTCTTCTGGACCGGAGACGCCTGCACTCTTCAAAGCCGAACTGCAAAATGAGGAATCGAGTAAGCACTGTATAATGGGACTGAATGGGGTTTCATCGTGAGTTGATATCTCAGCCAATTTGAGAATCTTGGCCCCAAATTTTCAGCATGGGGTTCTTGGGACATCTCCTCATGAACATTGTGACTGTGTTTCTCGGTCCTGAAAGGTGATTTTGCAGTGTCTGCTTGGAATCACCTTTTGGGACCGAGTTACTAAACTACAGTGCCAATTTTCATGGTGGCATCTCAAAAAGCCCATGTTACAATTTTGGTGAGAAAATTCCTAAAAATGACTGCATTACAAGAGTGCGTTGTGCAGTTTCTACTCACATGCGTAACATTGCCAATTTTTAATATTTTCACTCCAGATTTTCAACATTGCCATTTTTTAACATCTCCTTAAGAACAGTACAGCTGTTATTTTTCATATCTTGCCCAAAATGTGTTTTTGCACCGGTGGTGCAGAATGGCGTTGTCGCTGCATGAAATCAACTTTTGGGAGGGATTAACAAAAAGACAGTGCCACTGTTCATGATGGGAGGACCCATAAAGCCCATGTTGAAAACTTGGTGAAGAAATTCCCCAAAATGACTGCTTACGGGTGTGCATTGCACACTTTCTACGCACGCTCAATAACTTTGCCACTTTTAATATTTTCACTACAGATTTTCAACATTGCCATTTTTTCACAGTACCTTATGAGCAGAACAGATGTCGTTTTGCACATCCAGTCCGGAATGTGATTTCATACCTGTGGTGCAGAATGGTGCAGTCGCTGTACAAAATCAACTTTTGGGATGGATTTACAAAATCAAAGTTGCAGTGTTCATGAGGGTAGGTCCCATAATGAATGTTGAAAATCTGGTAAAACAAGTCCAAAAAATGAGTGTGTTACGAGTGTGCATTGTGCAATTTCTACAGTATGTGTGCTTGTAACTTTGCTATGGCTTCCAGTATTTCACACTGTGGTGCTATCTGGATGGAGGGATGGGAGCTCCGGGTCCAAAACACCCTGCGCTCCTCGGACACTGCACTCCCACCATGACATATGGATACTGCTGTACTATTTCGATGGAGGGACCCTGCACACACCACCATGACATATGGACACTGTTGTACTGTCTGGATCGTGAGATGGGAGCGCAGGGTCCAAACGACCCTGCGCTCCCACCGTGACATATGGACAGTGTTGTACACCTCCTCATGAACCATACAGCTGTCATTTTTAACATCCTGCCTGAAATGTTTTTTCTAACCTGTGCCACAGAATGGCATCGCTGTGCGATTTCAAATTTTGGGATGGATTAACAAAATCACAGTGCCACTGTTCATGAGGGGAGGTCCTAAACAGCCCATTTTGAAAATTTGGTTAAATAATCACATGGCAACTGAGGTTCTATGCAAAGAAGTACAAAGTAATGCACTTGGGAAGAGGAAACCCTGGGGAGCCATATGGGATGGGTGCGGAAGGTGCTGATGATCACCAAAGAAGAAAAAGACCTAGGAGTTCTCTTTCTGGTCCACCTAAAGATGTCAAAACAAGGTAAAGATGATAAGGTACTTGGGATATGGAGACAAGTATCCTAATTTTAGATCCATCTCTTTCACCTGTAGAGAAATATAGCTCAGTTCACAAAAGTGAGAAATGAAATGCAAAAACTTGTTCAAGCACCAGTTAGGGTTTCTGTCATGCCCTTGATAGTATGGAAATATCACATTAGAGTGCAGAATCATAACAGCACACCCAGACTCACAACACAGTTACACACATTGCCAACATTCAGAACTTTAACCGCAACACTTACAACAGCTTATGTTACACACACTCATAAGGGTCAGCACTCTTAAGCCAACTCATGTCCCTAACGCTCTGTAGAATAGGCAAGAACAGGAAGTCTGCAGTACAGTTGTGATTTCATATAACTGACTAATGTGTTCTACAGAGTGTAAGCACCATCTTTTCTTTGGATCCCAAAAGTAACTAAGATAAAAATATTTTGCCTCTGCTATTTTATTATTATTGAAACACAACTTTATAAGGGGCCTAAACACTCCTATACTGACTCAAAAACAGTGCACTTTTCACTACAGCTAACACAGAGTACTGCTTTAATTACTGAGGGCTCAGTACTTCTGAAGTTCAAAGTATGGCAAGTGCCACTATTTTTTCGCCCACCTCCTCCCCCACCTCCTCCAGTTGTTAAATGCAGCAGCTCCCCGCCCACCTCTATCCCACACCCCCTAGTATCGCTCTCCTCCAATGAGATTCAGTTCCTTGTCTCCCTCTCGTATTATTAGTCACTGGGATTCATACTGCAAGGCTGTGCTTTGTCTAAATAAGCTGTTTTTCTTGGCCTTACCTCCAATAGCAAGGTATTTCTAAAACAAAACCATGAAACCTGCCTGGCCTTAGTCATCTTTCACTAGAACCTAGTTGCTTGCAGACAACGTTATGCTGCAATAATACAGCAGCTTGTTCTTTGGCTTCTGGGGTTACAACTGGCTTTCACTTTAACTCAAGGTTTCGCCATGAGGGGACTTATATGGCTTATTATCTTTTCTAATTGTGATTCCGGCTAGCTTGTACCTGCCACCTGAGTTGCCACCATGCACAGACTACAACCCCCCCAACCCGTGTTGTACTTTGTCTAGTAATCTATCACTCAGTTGGCTTTGTGAGTTCATACATCCTCTTCTGCAGCCTTATACTTGGCTTACTCACTTTTGTGGTACATGCACTGAACCACCATCACATGGCCCTCCTCTGGCTATTCAGACTATCGACCCCTTCCTGCATTTTGCAGCTAGAGTATTAGCTTTACAACCATAGGCCACTATAACCATGGTGGCAATGCCCCACATTCCAGAAGCAACAAACCTGGTAGACATGCAAGAACCAGGAACTTCAAGCTCACAATTGGCGCACTCAGGAAAATTCTACTTATTCTTTTGTTGTGCTAAGGTAACGTAGAACTTAACCCTGGCCCTCCTGAAGCTATTGCATTGCCAGCTGACCTAGCAAGACTTAAAGGCATGAGTTTCCTGCATATTAATGTATGCAGTCTGTTAAAAAAGTTTACCTTGATCCTAGCATGGGTGAATCACACCTCTCCTGACGTACTAGTGATCTTCAAATCCTGGATCAGACCAGCCACCCCTGACAGGGAAATAAACATCCCCAGCTATGCTCTGTTCGGAGCTGACAGGCAAACCAGAGGAGGAGGGGTAGCTATCTATGTCAAGGACAAATATGTGGCCTCCTGTATTGTCTTGTCATCTGTCGGTAACGAATTTGAATGCCTGATACTCAAGGTGGAGATTACACAGACTAGTGCGCTTTGTGTAATAGGATGCTATAGGCCTGCGTTTGCTAGGTTCACAGCATCTGTCTTACCTAAGTGACAGGCTGGGACAAGGCTTGCCAGAGACTATCATCCTAGGGGACGTTAACTTTGACTTGCTCTCCAATGCATCAGCTCCACTTGCATCCTTCTGTGATGCCCATGGGCTGACTCAACTTATTGTTGACCCAATGTGCCCTAATATAAAAAACAGCAACAGTACCATACTGGATGTGATCATGGTGAGCAAACCCCATCTTTTTCCCCATGCTGGTACTTTTTCTCGGACATAGCGATCATTGCTTTATTGCTGGAGTAAGATCAGTCAACAAATCATCAACTACAACAAAGTTCTCTATGAAGAGGACTAAATGGAACTTCGATGTGTTCGCTTATCTTAATGAGCTTAAACACTCCCTGCAGTGGCAGGACTTTTATCTGGCAAAACAGTTAATTCTGTTTATACTATCTTCTATGACATCCTGTTGGGGGCCTTCAATAAGCATGCACCCTTGACCAAAGTCCACGTTAGGAATAAAACCTGTAAATGGTTCTCCCCTAAAATCAAGACTATGCTTCTAGAAAGGGATAAGCTTTGGAAAAAGTGAGCAGATTCAACACTCCTAATGATTGGAGTCAATTCAGAAGGATGCGAAACTTATCCACAAAAACGATCAGAGAGTCAAAGGCTATTTTCTTTCGCTCTGAACTTGACTCTGCTGCCAAGAGCCCAACTAAATTCTGGAATACTGTAAAGGACCTGTTAGGCCACTCCTCAGACAACTCCCTTCCGACCAAGATGATCTCTGGCAACTCAACTCTCAGTGAGAGGATTGAAATCTTAGATTCTTTTAATAATCATTTTGCCACTGCAGGCTTGGCATTTGACAACTCCCCTGCATGTGTGCTACGCTCCCAGGTTGGCAGTCATCATTCTGAATCCCCTGCCGCTTCCTCGTTATTCATCTTTCAACCTGCCTCATTAAAAGAGGTTGAGTATCTCCTGTTACAGCTGGACTCCAGAAAAAGTGCTGGTGCAGACACCCTAGACCCATTCTTCTTAAAGACTGCCTATCATGTGCTAGCTGTATCTATTACCCATCTATTTAATTTATCCTTGTGTCAGGGTATTCTGCCACCTGTATGGAAGACAGCACATGTCATCCCTTTGTTTAAATCAGGAGACCCCCGTGATCTCAACAATTATAGGCCAATTTCCCTCCTTCCAGTTTTGTCCAAACTTCTGGAGAAAATTGTAAATGCACAGCTGAGATCTTACCATGAAACTATGAACTTATTAAATCCTATGCAGTCTGGATTCAGAGCTAATCACATCACTATCACGGCCCTTGCTAAAGTAACCAATGATTGGTAGCGTGACCTTGATGACAGAAACTTTATATGTGCTGTTTTTCTGGATCTAATCAAGGCTTTCGACACTGTTGATCACAGCCTGCTCCTCTCCTTCTTGCGAACTATAGGTATGCACTGGTTTACCAACTATCTTTCAGGGTGCCTTCAACAGGTCAAAGCTGAAGGAGACCTGTCTCCTCTTAAACCTCTCCAAAGCAGAGTGCCTCAGGGATCTATACTAGGTCCCTCCTGTTCACTACCTACATTAACAATATTGACAGCTGTATAAACAATACCAACATTCATCTATTTGCAGATGATACAGTTCTCTATTTAAGTCACCCAATGTCCGAAGCTGCCTGCAATGACCTGCAATCTGAATTTAACCTTCTGAAGAGTCAACTACTTCATAAAAAGCTCCTTCTCAATGCCAAAAAAATGAAAGTGATGCTCTTTTCTCCATTTGTACATGCAGTAAACCCGGTGTCTGGTGGTTCAGTTCCTCAGATTACCACAATCCTAGGAGAAAAACTGGAATTTGTCACAAAATTCAAATATCTCGGAGTATGAATAGACCACAGACTTTCCTTTATGTAACACGTTGAGGATTTGCTAAAAAAACTTTGGCAGAGGTTAGGACTTTTCTTTAAAATCAACCAATTTCTCACTAGAGATGCAAAGCTACGGTTGGTCCAATCAGCTTTTCACTCACTAGTTGACTATGTGGATTTCCTTTACAGCCAGTGTTCCAGCTCCTACTTGGCAAAGGTGGAAATGCTCTACCATGACCCTGAGGGTTCATAACAGGATTTCTTTTGCCATGCACCACTGTGCCCTGTATGAGGCCGTGGGGTGGACCTCCCTCAAGTTAGGTGAGACAGAAATGCTGCACTCTGGACCTTTAGAGCTATTTCTAAAAAAAACTGCTGCACTATATTTCCAGCTGTCTACCCATAAGTGAAATAGGGAACTATGCTCTAAGAAGCTACTCATTTATCTCACTCAAAATACCCAAGGCTAAATCTCACTTTGGCAGAGCAGCCATAAGCTTTGTGCTGCCTTCCTTATGGAACAATCTGCAAAAAACTCTCAAATTGAGCATTTCCGTCTGCCTGCCTTCAAGACACTATATTCCCGCACAATCAAAGAAGCATGTAACTGCTTCTCACATCCAGGATCTGCATCAGTGTCTGCCTTGGTACCCCTCCCCGCACGGACTCGTATTAAGGCATTGACACTTGTGTGTGCCTTCCTCCCTCTCAAGCCCTGGATGTCCTTCCTTCTTAGTTTGCATCCCCAACCCTCTGTATTACTGATTTTCCACCTCAGCTTGTTCCTAGTCTCCCATTATCTGGTAGGAGCTCTTCATACCTCTGGTTGAGACAACCTCCTGCCCCTTCCTTTTTTACTCTGCGTTTCCAGTGTCTCTATAATATCTCATTCCTCCACCCCTGCATGCCTTCCTCCCCTACCCCTCCTTGTTTTTTACTTGACACCCTCTCAGTCATTCCCCTTCCTCACCTCTCTCCTACCCTCCTCTGTTGCCCTAGTTTTTTTTAGTCCACTACATCAATTAACCCTGCCTTCCTTTCCGCATTTAGTTATTGTGTGTATGTACATGCTGTTCACACCTTGTACTTTTGCCTGTACTACTTCAAGCTTGTATGAACTTATGTTTTATTTTTATTTGATGCCTTGTATTATAATTGTAACCATTTTGTATGTCTGTAAATACTAGTGTTTGCTTTGTATAAATTTGCGACTATGCTCCACCCAGGTCCATCTTGCAAATGAGCATTGTTCAATGATGATCACCTGGATAAATGATGGATAATGATTTTGATTGATTGATTGATATCGAGACCAAATGCGGATCCTCTTCTCCTGGTGTATATAGTTACATTTTAATCCCCCACCACCCTTGTAAAAACAATTGACTGTCTGCAGGGAACTATCATAAAGTGAAGATTACATGGCCACCTGGTGGCTATGTGATCTACATTTCATAACAGCTCCTCACAGAGAGTCAATTTTCTTCCACTGCTTAGGAATGAACTATTGTCCTTTACAGATAATATGAGTGACAGCACATCAGCAACAAACTTTTATGCTAATAAGTTCTTTTTAATTGGTCCCTTTCAAGCAGGCATAATAGAACTTGTTATTTTTTGTATCTACCTTCTGCACTCATTTTTTTTGTTTGCTGGACATCTACCATATAATAACTTCAAATGACTTTGACAGCATTCAACAGTTTGAAAAGTTGCCTTTCAGATCTTGTACTGACCTATAAATAGCTCAGTTGGAAGGTGATCATGGTTTCCCTACATTTAAAGATGCTTGTACTTTACTGCATGTCTGTATCTTAAATGCATGAATGTAGGAATTGGATGCACGTCTGCTGTAATCTTGGATGTGTCCTTACTTATTGGGTATATGCACTTCTGTGCAATGGGAGGGGCATGCCAAGATATGCCCTAAATCACTTCCATCACTGCAATACTGTTGTACTATGTGCACTCATGTCAGTTTCTTGTTTTTCTGTGCTGCGCAGAAAAAAAGTGCAGAAAAGTGGAGTTCATCACAGATGAGTTTTAGGGTAGTAAAACAGTGACAGAAAGGGTAGGGAAGTCAGATACAGCCAGGAAATAGTACAGTAATGCAATGTAGAAGTGCAGAGATTGGAAAGCTCTTGTGTTGTTTAGATACTCTAGTATTGTTTCAAATTAGAAACATAGAAACATAGAATCTGTTGGCAGATAAGGACCATACGGCCCACCTACTGTAGTCTGCCCATTTCCCTACTCACTGCTGCTGTCCCAGATCCTATCTGATCTGCGACTGTCCTGCTCTGCACATCTCCAGGGTACCCCTATGTTTATCCCATGCACTATTGAACCCCCGTTATTTTATTGTCATGTAAATATTTAACCAAAGAAAATTAAACAGCTGGGGTGGGATATTCAGAACTGTGCCAGGCAGGGCGCCAGCCAGGTGCAGTGCAGCTGGGATCGCCAGGGGCGGTGTCTTGGTGATATTCAGCGTTGCTGTGCCATGGCTCCGCACCATTGAATGGCACCGTGGCTACCCGCGCATTGCGCGTAGGCGCGTGGCACTCGCCAGCGCAAGTGGCCAGAGAGGAGCAGGGAGATATGCTAGTGCAAGTGCCATTGTGCTAGGTGCAGCAACCGCGATATTCAGCGGTGGACATGCAAATGGGGCCATAATGTATGCAAGGGGCAAATGGGGCCATTTGCATGTCATTATAGCTCCATTTGCATGCAGGTGCGCTGATCCCCTGCGACTTGCACCTGGCACCCTGCCAGGCTGCAGCCGTCGGGGAGCGACACCCCCTGCACCTCACATGGCAATGCGCCCCATTGCCCGATCACGGGCTGTAAACTAATTCAAACTCCCTGGTGGTCCAGTGGACCTAACTTCATGCCCGATCGCGGGCTGTAAAATAATGCAAACTCCCTGGTGGTCCGGTGGTACCCCTACCCCCTACCAACCTGCCCACTCTCCTGCCCCCTGCTCTCACCCGGTCAGCGGTGGGGCAGCACCTCCCTCAAGCCGCCCGGCCACCCGCCGACTGACAGCACACAGTATGGCTGTATGCTCATTGGTCCATGTGGCATGGGTACCACTGGTACCACTGGACCACCAGGGAGTTTGCATTATTTTACAGCCTCGCGATCGGGCATGGAGTTAGTCCACTGGACCACCAGGGAGTTTGATTTAGTTTACAGCCCATGATCGGGCATGGAGTTAGGTCCACTGGACCACCAGGGAATTGAAACTATTTTACAGCTCGCAATCGGGCAAGGTGTTGGGTCACTGGACCACCAGGAGTTAAATACATATTACAGCCCGTGACGGGAATTGGGGGTGCTACCACGGGACAATGTCGCCAGGGGCTCGGTGGCCACCCACAGCTGGCAGCTGCTGTGTTGTGCCAGTCCTTGCTCCTGTATTTTTGGGAACATCTTTGCACCCTTTGTGTGGCGCAAGGCAGGTGTGTGCCTGCATATGCGCCGCTATCCCAGGCTGAATATTGGGATGTGCCGTATATGCATGGGCACGCCCCCCACACTTGCGCCGCATACATTACTGGTGCGCCCTGGCACATTGGGATTTGCGCGGAGCAAATTCTTTTGAATATCGCGCTGCTTAGTGGGTTGTGCATGGCACAACAATGTTGCACCATGCTGATCCCTTTGAATATCCCACCCTGGTGTGAAAAAGCTATAACTGAGCTATAAATATTGACAAATAATGCTGCAGATCTTTAGAATATATTGTGCAGGATTTTAAAATATTGTGCACAGATAAAAAATGTTACAGAAAATTGGAATGCATTACATACAGCATCGATAAAGGTAAATTTTGGGAGACTTGATTAATGTCTAGTTACAATTAAAGGGGATTAGAAAATAAGAACAAATATATAGCTGGGGTGGGGAAAATGTTTCCAGTCTCAAAGTAGTTATAGAGTTTGACAGCAGCAGACCCCTCTGGTGAGGGTGCCCATAGCTCGTGGTCTGCTATGTCCGAGACTCTTTTTGTTCCCTGGTATATCATTATGCCTCAGTGAGTGTGTTACTGTTTATAATAAAGGTCTTTAGATTTGTTTCCAATTCTGATCAATGCAAACATCATTGTTTTGTTTTTTCAATTCTATTTACTCACCACCTTTTTGGCAGGGGCTGGTCCCCTAGTCCTTCTTGTGCACTGGCTCTAAACGCGCCCCAGCCTCTGCTTCACCCGCATGGTGGGGGAGGACCACAGCTTGCCACCTATGGAGGGGCCCCCAGGAAGGGAGGGATGGGGGAGAGACCAATATCACCCTGTAGCCCCCACCCTGTCTTAGGTTGGGCTTTGTTTGACTGGCAGAAGCATGGTAGCCTGTCAGAGGCTTCATGCTGTGCATGAGAGTGGGACTTTTCTTGTGTATGGTACCCCAGTAGAGGACATGCAATGAGGCCTGCATGTCAGACGCACACTCCCTGTGACCTGTGTAGGCTTCTGCCTCCTCCAGTCCCCTACAACGTGCTCCCAGCTGTTGTGCATCCAGCTGCCAACAGGTGCTGCTAAATCACCAGGAAGCACAGAGACCACCACAGTGGAAGACAGCTTGCCGATGGTAGCTCAATCCTACACTCCCCCCAGTCAACCCCTGGCATCCCAGGCTTGTTCTTGAACCCGGGTTGCCGGCATGGCACAAGGTGTGGTGTCCAGTGCCTCAACCCTGAGCACCACCGAGCCAGCACAAACATCATTGTTGACTGACAGAAATACAAGAATAGACATTTACAGAATAGAAATTAGAAAACATATACATATACATACATATATACACAACAGTTTTGATTACACGTTTAGCAGTTTTAGATGTCTAAGACCATACTCAAATAACTCATTATTTTAATCTGTCTATCCACTGAGAAGGCTACACCAAACAATCTAGTTTTCAATTTTGATTTAAAACCATCTACCAAGGAGGCAGAGATCTAGGGATAGCATTCCAGAGCCCTAGTGCAGCAACTGTGAAAGCTTGGAACTCAGCAGATTTCAAATTTGATTTAGAGAATATAAAAAAACTCTAGGTGTCTGAGCAGAAGACTCTGCCATCTTAAACACTTTCTTAGCTAGCTGCCAGTAACTCCTGAATATTCTACTCATTTCTGACTCTCTGTGTCCTTGAGAATGTCCTTGAAAAAGTTAGCTGACTTCCTTGTGCTTCCTGTCTCCCAACTATCAACCTTGACTTGTCTTGGCTATCTCCTGTGGCTAATCGATTGTATGATCTGGGATACTTTAATGTGATCCACAGTCAAGAACCACACTGTTTGACAGCTCATCTGTACCCTGTCTCAGCTGTGTGTTCATTACATTCTACTGATAAGAACTTAATTAATGAAGCAGTAGTAAAATGGGACAAATGTCCTTGTCTTACTCAGCTTCTCATTACTGGAATACTTAGACCACAGAACTAAGAGAGTTTGACGTTTGTTACAGTTTCAGTATAAGGTTGAGGAGACCTTGACTTGCTCAGAGTAAATGTGACTATTTCACTGTTTTACTTTGACTTTTTTTTTTTTTTGCCTTTTCATTTTTTTTAGTTCTTTTCTATTTATTTTGTTTTCAATATTGTAATTTGCTTTATTAACTATTGGTATAATAATTGACTGTCATTTTTGTATTTTACATTTTTGTTTTCATGTCATGCCTGAAAATAGGCCAATGGCTTAGAGCTCTTACCAGTTATCAAAAACTAAATTAATCACTCAATCAGTAAATAAATAAAGCGGCACAAGCAGTTGTTTTTCTGAAACATGAAACAAAATGAAATGACACCAAAACTGTAGCACTGTTTCATTTAAATGTCAGAAGTGAAGATCTGTCCACTGCTCTTGTACTGCATATAAAACATGTGTATTGATCAAGTTGCAACCATTTCATAAATCTCTGATTTTAAGGAGTATGTTCTTCTTTTACTCAGGTGATTTGACTGAAATCTAGAAATGTGTATTTTAAAATTGCAGTCTGAAAGTTATTTCTTTCTAAAAGTTAACAATAATGTTCTTTTGTAATAGTATATGAAAGTATCCTGCTGCGTTTTGGCATAGCCCTCTCCATGAATGTCAGGTGTATCCATCTGAGATAATCTAATTAGAATGATTTGATAAGCTCATTCTATTCTAATCAGGATTTGGTCCATTGTTTAAAATGCAGAATTTGGAAGCCTACTATCCAACACTGAATTGCCACTATCAAAAGTGACTCACAGCATGCCCTTGAATATTTTAGTTGATTTCTTTGTGCTTCCTGCCTCCCAACTATCAAATTGTCCAAAGCAAGATCCCACTGTAAATGAGATATTGTATCTCCCTTGGGTTATCCTGATGAGGAAGTAACTAAATGGAGTTAAATACAACACAGCAGCAACTGCACTACAAGGTAGATTCCCGCTGTAGTTTATAGGCTTATTGTGGTTGTGTACCTCCTGTACTGTAGGTCACAGTACTGATGTTTTACCTGTAAGGTTTAGAAACATAGAAACATGGAATGTGTTGGCAGATGGGGTCCATGTGGACCATCTAGTCTGCCCATGTATACTAACTCTCCTCCCCAGTAAGGCTGATGTGTTAAATTTTCCACACTATCTGTCCCATATCAGCTTGAATTCTCTGACCATCTTTGACCCCACCACCTGTGGGGGAGGTCATTCCAAGGCTTCACTACCCTTTCTGAAAAGAAGAACTTCCTTGTGTTACTCCTGAACCTGCCCCCTTTAGAAGCATGTCATGACCTCTGGTCCAGGTGCAGTTATTTACCTCAAGGAGATCCTGTGCCTGTACCTTGTTGATACCCTTCAGGAATTTAAACATCTCTATCATGTCCCTCTATCCTGTTTTATGGCTGTGGGTGGAGCCTACAGTCATTTTGCTGTCTGTAGCTTGAAAATGGAGTTTTGTGGAACACATTTTTTGGACTTTTCAATGTATCCTTCCAAGTCTACAAATCACTATGACAACTAAAATAAAATAATCCCTTCTTTCTGTTTAGAATGTTGGAGACATAACTCCAAGCTGCTTTTCTGATGGCCATTAGGAAACTGAAACAGCTTGTTAAATATTGGTTGCTTATTAAACTGGAGATTTGTATACACCCTTTGAAATGCAACAGATTGCACATTTAAATGATTAGCATTTAAACATTTTTTGCAACTAACTTCAATTGGGGATGAATATCTTTCAAGAAAGATTCATACCTCATAAATGTTACATTTTCCCAGCAAATTGTGTAAAGATTTACACTGTTTTTAACCTCTCAAGACCTATATGATAAAATGCCAGGTCTTCAGTGAACTACCCAGATTAAATACATAAATTTCTTTTTGACAGAAAGGGCTAAGGCCTGCTTCCCAAACATATCAGATAAGAGCTGCTGAGATATCGTATAGTAAGAATGTGTGTGTATGTGTGTGTGCATATGCGTGTGTGTGTATGTGTGTGTCTGTGTGTGTGAGTGTGTGTGTGTTTGGGGGAGGGATGGAGAAACAGTCAAACTCTGGCAAGGGAGACCTCATCTAATGAATTAACTGCTGACAAACCATGAGTGATACAGAAGCAAATTATTTGATACCTTTTATTGGACCAACATGGATGTAACAAAAAGAACTTATACCATTTATAAAATTCATGATCAAACAACTGCAAACAGAAGACTGTTTTTGTCATTTTATAATATGATACACTGATTGTGTATTTACGGAGTTGCTGGATCAGGGCCTTGATAAAACAATAACATTTACTTAACTCATTCAAGATTCCATCAGGTGGACAGAAAAAAGTCTATAAGAATTTGTTTGAAAGCTAGCAGCTATAAGATGCAAAATTTGCATTTGTGCATATATATATATATGTCTCTATTTGCAATACATTTGTTTACAGGCATTACTAGTATCTTTTGAAAGATTGTCTGACTTGTGAGTACTAATTTTGAATATAGTTCATGAAATAATGAGCTTGATATTTGTTATTTCATATAGTCCCCCATTATGCATTATGCATATCATATAAAATCAAATCATTCCAAGGCCATCGTGACATATAATATTAATACTGAGCAGCAAATCAGAGCTCTTTTCCTAAAAAAGGCTGCTGATATAATAAATAAAGAACAAAGTCATAAATAAGGAACCAGTGGCTTATGGAGAAATCTACTGGGATTTATACAGGGATTTGATTCTGCCTTTGTGAGGAAAACGTAGGGAAAATGCGGGTTTCTTACAGAGTAATGGTTTTTTTGATCTGGGAGCACTGAATATTTCTTATCCTATATTTTGTATCCTGTATAGGACAGTGGAGATGCTACATCTCATTGTCACAGGGATGTTCATTTACACATTTTTGCATTGTATTTACTCAGGCTGTCCCAGATAAGATGCAATATCTTGTTTTCAGTGGGGTCATGATTTTACCATTTCTATAATGTATTTATTCAGGCTACCAAGTCCAGGGCCCCTGTGTTCAAAGAAGATATGCAGCGCATCCCCAGTGGAAAAGATGTGCCGCACAACTCCCAACAATGCTTAGCAGTGTGATATTCAAATGTGCGGGATGTACCAGCCACAAGGGAATGGGCCAGGGCACACACAAATGGTGTGCTATTCAAGTTGGGGGGGGTGGCAATCCCATGCTTATGCCATGCTGCAGCATATTCAGTGGGAATATGCTCCTCACAGTCCAGAGCATCGCGGCCCATATTTAGGCCATGAATAGCTGGCCTATCTCAGCCAGTCACCCACAGGCAGGCTCCAGATGTGCACCCAGGTGCACAGCAGCCTGGCAGCCCTGGTGGACCAGAGGTACCCCCTTTCCATCCCCAGTGTAGCCAACTCTATCCCTGAAGAGCTCCTCAGTGTAGGGGCCGCCCAACCCAATTGCACCAGACGAAGCCATGGTCCATATCCATAGACTAGAGGACTCCCATCCACCACCCCTTTACACAGACACCTCACTCCCCATACCCAACCTGTTGCAAAGACTGGCCCTGCCTTCCACACCCAGCCATAGCCAGCCATTGACTGCACTGAACCCGGCTAGGACCTAAACTTTGGAATGACCCAACTGGCTGTACCATGCATTGGGGCACTATGCCAGCTGTGGATCCACCAGTGTATGCAGTCATGTGTACATCCCTGGCAAACTGAAGAGGGAATTTACATACCTCCAATGCATGCCTTGCTAATACTATATCTTCCTGCCGTCATACAGTGCTGCAAGTCCACATTGTCCCACTTCCCTGTGTAACATGCCACCCTCTGGACTGCTGAAGTATCCCGGGTGCCATGGGGTGCGGTATCCTGTAATGCCATTTGCAGTGTATGCTTCAGGCTATAGATAGTTCATCTGCAGTTCCTCAATTGTACAAACAAATGGGAGGTCAGCTGTAACATGCCTGTTTTGGGACTTGTATGAGTGGGTACAGCATCAGCCGTCACCTACACTGAGCAGTGCAATGGCACCGGGATGATGGATCCGCATGCCAGTGCCTGAGGAGTACGGCCACTGGATGTCATCACCCACACACTGCTCGTACCTATGTATAACACATTCCAGCATCTTACTGCGAGTGCTCCATTACCCGCCGATAGAGTGGTATGATCCCATTACAGAGCCATTCATTGCAATGGGATGGGCTGGGGGGCAGGGAGGGGGTGTCTGTGCACTGTTGAGGGGAGCAGGGCCACTACACTATGGACATGGACTGTAGGTGTATTCAGGTGCAATTAGGGATGGCATTGGGGTCCCTACAATATGGAACCGATGGAGCCTGGACACTGGTATGATCGGGGCTGGTGGAGCGGGTGAGGGGTGCCACTATACCACCAGAGACTTCAGGGCCTGTCCCACAGGGAGCGATCAGGGTCGGGGCGAGAGCTGCTCTGAAGCATTCATCCCCATGCCAACATGTAAATGGAATGGTAATGAGCATGCATAAGGCCCCTTTGCACCCTGCATGCTCAATTAGTTCATTTGCATTCCTGGGCTGAATATCGCCCATGGGGGCTGCGGTGCATACCGGTATGTGCCACGCATTCTCCCTGGAAGGTATTCAGTTGGGGTCACCCTGGATGCACCTGACTTGGGGGCCGACTGCACTGTGACTCCCATCCAGGGTCACATTTTTAACAGGAACGATGAAGCCCGCCAGGATGAAGTGCAGTGTCACAGGTTTAGTGCATGGCAAAAGGGATTAACTCCTTTTGAAACTGCATTGTTTGCTGCAGTAACTCTACTGCAAAATTCTGTAGTGCTGCACTTCATCCTGGTGGGCTTCACTGTATGCACACCCTTTACCGGTGGAACATTCTCTTTGAATATTGTATCAGTGCCGACTGGCACACCCTGTTTGTGCAACACATCTTTCTGCTCATGCATCGATCTGGCACTTAATATATCCCCCCAGATGTAAAAATATTGTTTTTAGTGCTTTCTTATTTTACACAATGCAGCATAATGTTGTGTAGACGTAGTGCCCCACTAAAAATAAGATGCCATTTCTTCTGTGGACTATCCAGGCTAAATATTTAGCGATCAGCAGGCATATTCCAGGAAAACGCATTGTAAAAATGTGTAAAAGGAAGACCACATTGAAACTGCCTCTCCACAGATCTGTATTGTGCCATTCATTAGAAATAATGGGTAAAAGAATCCCAAAAGCTCTTCACAGCCATATCAGCTCTGACCAGAGTTTGTTCTAGTGAGTACATGTTGAGCTGTTTTAGCCTTGCATCATATGGCATGTGCTGCAGACCTTGCACCATCTTTGTTGCCCTTCTTTGTATAGTCTCAAGTCTTTTTATGTCTTTCCTAAGGTGAGGCTTCCAGAATTGCACACAGTACTCCAGGTGAGGCCTCACCAGGGACCTGAACAATGATATAATCACCTCCCTTTTTCTACTGGTTATGCCCCTCCCTATGCAACCCAAGATACCACTGGCCTTTAATGTCACCTGTTCAGATTGCTTGCCAGCCTTCAGGTCATCTGCGATAATCACACTCATGTTTTGTTATCGCCAGCTGTACCCCATTTAGACGGTAATTTCTCCCTGGGTTGTGTCTCCTAGGTGCATAACCTTACATTTAGTTTGAGTCTACTATGCTGCATTTTGTTAAATAATGCTTAGTAGTTACTGGTTAAAATATATAGATCTGCAAGTTCCATTTGTAAGACCAAAATGAAACATTTTGGCAAACATTCTTGTAAAATAACTAACAACTCAGGCCATGTTTAATTTAACAGCAATTTTCACAGCAGGATAGTTCCTTAAGAAATACAAATTATTTTGTTTCCAGTAAGTCCCCAGGCAGAGTTAAATGCATGTGAAAATAAATCTATTCTGAAACTGTTCAGTGTCCTAAAATTGTAATGTTTATGTTAAATTCATTTTCTCTATAAAGACAACTCACTGAGACAGAGTAACTGTGCATGCTGTTAAAGTACAGACACATGCCATTTCAGAAACTCTGAATCATAGGATCAGTGAGTGACTATTTCTGTATAAGGCAGCATAAAATCCAGTTCTGGTGTATTTTTTCTTCTTGCAGTTTGTGTTTTGTGCCCTCTTTCATCACCTGGCTTGGCTCCACTGGAGCTGTCTGGTACCTCCCCGGCCTACCTATACCTGCAACTGTGACCTCCACAGAGCCGCAGCTTATGACCCCAGGTGAAGGACGAGGTGGGGAGACTACACTCCAAAACAAGCACATCTTCAGATGACAGGCAAGGGGGCCGGGGCCAACCCAGGTAGAGGGGGCCCCTTGAGAAGTCCTCACTGGGCTGTTTTTTGTTTTCTCCCTGGTCCCTTTTAGAAGATGCTAACATGCAAGGGGGACCAATGCATGTGTACACACAACCCATGCACAGTGCAGATCCCCAGTCTTCCCCCTTCCGCTCGGTATCCTTTACTGCACAACCGTCTCTCGTCACCTAGGTGGCAGTATTACAGTGAAGCCAGTGTCCTGACTCCTTTGGGATGCTCAGTTCTCCTCAGTGTTGTAAGCCATAGCCTTACTGCTCTGCTGACTGGCCACCCTGAGTTTCATTATCTTGTGTTGATGTTGTTGAAATTTGACCCAGATTCCTTCATACAATCGACTTATTTTTTTCTCAGTTTTGCAATTTTGAACCGTAACCAGTTTTTACTATCACCCAGTGTTAGTAGTAATGAAACCCTAACTGCAAGAAGTTGGAAAAATCTTTTCCCACAAAGCAGCGTTAGTTATATGGGGCATTTCTTATATTGTGGTGTTTTGCTTCTGCATAGTAATAACAACTGTGTTAGAGTTGAATTCTCCAAGTTTGAGTCCTTTCTTGCTAATTCATGGAGATACTGCAGCATCTTAGTTGCCAAGCAAAATTAACAGCAGATTTTTATTTTTTCTGTTCTGTGATGATATGAACTCTTACAGTAGACATTTGTTTGGTAGTGTAGTGTGATTGCCGCAGTTTATGGGTATCAGGAAAAAACTATGGTAATTATTAATGTGGAGGTGTGGAATCAGGTCTAAAAAACAAATGTGCTGGAACAAGGGACCCAGTTCTCAGCTGCAAGGCAATATATTAAAAGTGGAATTGCAGGTGCAAATATGCACCTAGTCTCTTGGATGCTAGCCACATTTATTTAAGAGACATGTGGCCCGATTCCAAGACAGTGATGAGAGCAAGGTGTAAAGTACGCCAGTGTGTGAAGTTACGCCAAAATCCCTACCACATGCGAGCTGCACCATATTCCAAGAGAATCACCAAATATGATGGAAAATGCAGAATTATGCCTGTTGTAAGTCGTGCCCTCAAGACATGACGTAACTCGCAATAGTGGCATAGCAGTACGCATATCGTAACTCGCAGTACTGTCAGCAATACATACATCTTGACTGTCCCACAGTACATGGTACTGTGCTCTACTCTACATCCCATCACTTCTCTGTACCACAGTGCGATGCCTAGTCCCACAGTCTGTGTTTGGCTATTGTGCTACATGCTATGGTACATGTTATACCAGGTATGTATTTCACTTACTATTGGCCTGTCTGGCCATGCTGCTACCTATTTCACTTGTCCTGGGCTTCCTAGGGCATGTTTGCTTGGGTGTTCCACTGTATGCCCATTAGTTCGCATTCAGGGCCTACTGGTTGGGGTATGCTGCAGTCTGGCTTGGTGGGGGTTCTGTGGCCTGTGCTCTGGTGCTCTGTTTAGGACAGCTTTTCCTTGTTCTAACTTATATTACCAACCTCTGGCATGGTTCATTACGTCACCTGTTCTGGAATAGCAGTTCTGTGGTGCTGGTGTGTTACGTGATGTCGTAAGCCACATTATGCAGTGGCGTAAGCATTCTTTGGACGAAACTGCAGTGTAACTTACATTTGTTGTAGCAGTTGTGGGTTGCGGCATAAGTGTTCTTTTGCAGTTGAGCATGTTGCAAATCACTGACGTAACTTGTGATTTGCGCTATCAGGACTGGTTTACTGCATTTACGCCTGGCGTAACTGTCTTGGAATCAGGCCCATAGTCACAGCATGCAAAAAAGACAGTGTATAGGGGCAAAAGATGCAGGAATGCTGCGAATCTTAAATTAACAGAGAAGTGCTGAGACATGCCAAATGTCATGCTGTTTGTAGGTAACACGAAATGGGCATTTTGCTAGAAAGTCACTGCATGAAGTACATTCTTTAAAATCCCCCAGTCGGCACACCACAATTGTCACTACAGTAATTAGCACTGTTGGTGGCAGTCTCACATGAGAGGCCAAGGAATCAATGTTCATGGAGTCTGAACTTCCTTCTCACCTATGTGGTCATCCTCTATGACAGGACTGAGGCACACTGGCAGGGCAATGTGATGAATCTGATTCTCTGTGATAATGGTGATCGCAGAATAGCGATCGCTGTTTGGGCGAGTGTACATTGCCGAAAATGAATAATGGCGATATACATTCATGGCGAACTAAAAGGTGGCAACGGGAATTTAATGTATGCTGGGGGGGCTGCATCCCCTGCACCTCTCAGCTCCAGAGGGGGTGCATGCCTGGGGGGAATACTTAAAAAAAAAACAAGCCACCTGCCAGCAAAAAAACAAACAAATGCACCGCACCAGAACCGAACCCTGCACCTCCCAACTGACCACCCTCCCCACCACGCTAGCAGACCAGCTTGGCAGCTGCTCACCACACCCCCTCCCACATACCTTCCCTCCCATTCCCCTCCTCTCATGTGTGCACGTGTGTATACGTGTGTATGTGTCCCATCGCCCTACCTCGCCCACCCCGGTATCTAGTCACTAAGCTGCCAAGTAGCCCTGAACACAGGTGCTGTGATTGATTCACCCTTTTGAAAGAGCTTACTGTGTTCACTGGATACTGGGGCATCTTGCACTGTGATGATTCATGCTGTACAGTACATGTCATGTGAATAAGCAGAGGACTTCAGGTTCCAGTGCTTATAGTCCAGCACCTTTCACAAGCACTAAATTTACACACAGAAAAAAGAACTTAAACATTTTTAAAAAAATACCCCAGTCACCCCCAAACCTGTCCCTACCCAACTGTCATCGTACTGTACCCCCTCTGCCATCCAGATATGCCCCCAGCATCCATCCTACCCCCACAGGCCCAGCAGAAAGGTAACCGTGGCCCACCCCCTCTGTCATCAGTACCCCCTCCTCACCCACCACTAACACAGTGAAAAATAGAGTCTTCCTCCCAAGCCCACCCACTCAGTCATCAGTACCTGTCCTGATCCCCATTAGCCCCTGCAAAAGACAGGAAAACAGCCTCCTCCCCCACCCACTCAGCACCCATAGCCATCATCCTACCATGTCAGGCAGGCATTTAGAGATCAAGAAAAGGATACAATTGATTAGGGCTAGTGGATGGGAAACCAGTACAAACCTTCATCTTACCACCTCAGCCACCAGACATCTGATTACTATGAATGCACACTCCCATTCATTCGGATAGTGACTGGATGAGGTGGTGAGAGGAGGGTCTGTGCCAGTCAACGTCCCCAGCCCTCTCTGTCCATATCCTTTACTTAATGTCTGGGTGCCTGCCTGGCATAGGGTTTGGGGAGGGGGTGGAAAATGGCAGGTGCTGAGTTGGTGGAAGGGTATTTTCCTGTATTTTTGTGGAGTTGGGGGTGGTTCAGAGTTGATGACTGAGTGAATGGGCCAGAGAGGTATTAATATTTCACTGAGCAGGCAGAGGTAGGTGGGGAGATGCCAGGGAGTGTTGCTGTGGGTAGGGGAAGGGGGTACATTTTGATGATGGTTGGGTCCAGGGAGAGTGTGGGAAGGCACTGGGGGCTGGGGGATTTGTGGTTATTTTTTTGAAGAACTCTATGAAGTGGCACATTGTGAGACGTTGTGAATGAAGTGTTACTCACTTCATGGAGTCTTCACTAGACAATGTGCTATAGAAAGTGGGACTTTGCATTGTCTTTGCCTGGTGAAGCTGGTACTTCAATATACAGAAAGCTCTGAGAAAGGTGGTGTAATTTTGTGGCAGTTTGTATGGCGCTTTGCATAGTGATGTTTTTTGATCTTGCATGGACCTAAAAAGAAGTTACAAAAGCAGTTATAATAAAAGTAGACCACTGTTTGCACTGACCAGCTAGTGTGTTTTTTCTCAAAGTTAAATATGCAAATAAGGTGCAAATGCTGACAAGGGCAATCCACAACTTGCATTTCCCCAAGCCTGCATTACCATCTTACTGTGATCCATTAACATGGTATTGCCTAGAATTACATGCCATTATAGAAGTATTCGAACCATCACATTATGTGGCTTAACATACTATCACAAGTCCCAATAAAGTGTCATTGCAATTTGTTCCACAGACCATTCTTCTCTGAGTTATTCGGTATTGCAAAAAGGCAAAATCTGGTGCGTAGATGTAACAGGGCATGCAGTTTTCAGATAGTGATTCATGAAGGAGCAGCTTATATACGTTGATTCATGGGAGGGACTTGTATATGTTGATCCATGATCCAGTGATGTGATTCCATCTTTCTGCAGGCTCAGGCCAAGTGTCCCATCTGGTGACAGATCCTATACTGATATGACTGGCACTGGCAAATTTGCGGTCCATGATTTATCCCACTGCACTATTAGCAGGTGATTTTTGGAGTACTTTGCTTTGTATGAGCTAGTTGGGTACTCAATAATTCCAGGACATTTAGTTTTACTTGCCTCTGTTGTTGAAATAATTTTAAACTATGTGTGGTGCTCTGAATGAAGATGGAATGAGTGAGTGGAACACCAAGGTCCGAATTATTGTGGATAAGATAAAAGTTACCCAGACAAGGAGAGGCAGGAGTCATCCAAGAGATTCGATGCCCGCAGGGCATTTATTCTGTACCAGTGGGTAGGGAGCCACAGTCACAAGAGAGGTAGGCACCACAACAACAGGGCAATAGAGAGAGAACAGAATTACTTTTACCTAACACTTCTAAAATAATTACCAAAAGTATTTTGAGGTGCACCTAAGCCTATTGCCACTATACTCTAAAATTTCTTAGCAGTAACCTGTAAGTAAAACTAGTACTGAGATGGAAATCAGGTGTTATTCATTACCCACAGTATCTGGTTTTACAATGATCACAGAATCATCACAAAGTCTAATTGTCTGAAGTCTTTGTGTGCACCATCATTCTCCATTGGTGGCTACAAGAGAAATAACACAGAACTGTAGAACACTTAGACACAATTCCCAGCACGGACCTAGTTAAGGCCACTGGGGTGGTGAGAGGTTTTGTAAACAGGCCATAGGTTTCTTGGCAAAACTCACTCTCTCCAAGGCTGCCGAAAAGAAAGAACCAGAGAAGCTGGTTCCTGGAATGAACCCACTTTCTGGCTGTCGGAATCAACACTGGATGCAAAGGATTCCTCGGCCAAAACCCACTTCCAGGGCCGCCAAGGAAGAAGAGAAACCAGGAGATGCGTAGATGAATCCACTGGAGGACTACCATGACCTGGACGATGCTGCAGCACTTCAAGGGCCAGCAAGACTTTGAAGAATCTAAGGTGAAGATGGATCTCCGATGCAACCAGGAACCAGAAGGTTCTGAAGTGAAGATGGTTGATTCTGTAGTCTTGTCACAAGGAACCAGACCAAAACAAGGAAACGGCGAACGCGTCCCGCACTGGGCTTCAACGGACTCGACTTGCGGCGAACAACCAGGGGGCGCAGACCAGGTTCTTCCAGGATGTGCACACTCTTCTGCAGAGGGCGACCAACTTCGGAACATCCGGATCAGGAACCAAACGAAACGACACTGGCACGGCGGTCATGATGCGCTTGAACTTTGGCGAACGTAACTTCGAACTGTAGAACGGAAGAAACGGTGGATGTGACTTGTACGAATGGTGACAAACTCGACTTCGGCGAATGACATGGACAGAGCAGATGATCTGATGGTCGGACACTTTCTGGTGAAGAATGATGATGAAGACATCTTCCTCCGGGTAGAGACTGATTCTGGACATGTAGAACAGCAGACCACACCATGGAACATCAATGTGGTAGAAGATTGAGACTGTCCCCATATGCTGGCAACAATGCAACTATTAGATACACATTCCCACCATACCAAGAGAACTGCGTGGTGACCAGATAATTTGCAAGGAGAAGGGGCAAATTATAACTTTTGGTGCAATTATTTACTGGTGGGGCAGTTGTTCATATGCATGGGGCAATTGTTCGGATGCACGGAGCAATAGTTCAGAAGCACAGGGCAATAGTTCAGATGCACGGGGCAATAGTTTGGATGCCAGGGCAATAGTTCATATGCCTGAGGCAATAGTTCAGATGCCTGGGGCAATTGTTCAGATGCATGGGGCAATTGTTCAGATGCATGGAGCAATAGTTCAGATGCACAAGGCAATAGCTCGGATACACAGGGCAATAGTTCGGACAACCAGGGGCAAATAACCACAATCCGAATGTCACAGTGCAGTCTTGGTGCTTTTAGCCAATACACAATCGTTTAGATGCTTGAGCAATAAACAGTGGCATAAATAGTATAGTTGTTACAATTACTTTGCAGCATATTGTGAGCTAAGCACCCTTGAATAGACCCTTTTCTGACTATAGGGCCTTTCTGAATAGGATCTGGCTACCCCTGAACGTTTTGCTATGAATGTCCCAATCACTATACCAGGGTGTACCACTTGCCTTATACTCATTGCCCTGAACACTAGAGGCCTAAATGCCTTATCTGCTATGAGGCCTATATGCCCTACTTACTGCTAGGCTGGCTTGCCTTTGCTGGCTAGGCCTGGGCTGCCCTTACTACCACTGGGCTGGCTTGCCCTACTCACTAGGCCAGGATCCCCTTACTACTACTGGGCTGGCTTGCCCTCACTCACTAGGCCGGGATTCCCTTACTACTACTGGGCCTGGTGTCCTCTGAAATGGGCCTGATGCCCTCGTTACTTTGGGCCTGGTGCCCACTGCTTTACATTGGGCCTGGTGCCCTGCTTTATTTGGGGCCTGGTGCCCTTCTTTACATCGGGCCTGGTGCCCTGCTTTATATTGGGCCTGATGCCTTCGTTACTTTGGGCCTGCTGCCCTGCTTTATTCTAGGCCTGACTTGCCCTTTTAAGCTGCGCGGCCCATTTAAATTCCTAAGGCTCTCTGAGCCTGCTGTCACGCCTGGGGTGAGTCGCTGCCTATTCCCGCCCCTCCTAATGAATATTCATAGGCCTTTGCTAGGCCTTACTATGCTGGCCCCTCCCTGTGGGCGTTGCTAGCCTGCCCCCTAATCAGTATTAATCTAGGGTCCTTGTGACCCGCTATTCAGGCGGCACTCAGCCTCTTTGATTGCGTGTACAGAGCTAAACAATTAATTATTTTAAAAACAGTTAGGTGGGCAGCATGAATCTGTGTACTGCCACCGACTCGCTGCACTAATGGGAGTTGAGGGAGCGAACGGGAGGTCTTGCTGGCAGAGGGAGAGAGGACTCAGGCAGCAGGGAGGATGTCAGGGGGCTTCTGATGGCCGACAGGACGACCGGCGATGCGGATCTAGGAACAGCCACTGATGGGGGACTGAAATTAACTTTAAAATAAAATGGGGCCAAAATAAATGACAGGGCTAAACAGAGCCCAAACCACAGCAGGAGGCCGAATTCTTTTGTTTCCACTGCCAGACTCGACTGCATAGCATACAGCAGCAACAGGAACAGCAGAAATGACCGTAGGGATCTTCGCTGACTGGAGGAGGCACCAGGCAGGGTCAACGGGATGGCTTCAACCAGGTTCAGGTAAGCCCTGTCTCCGTTGCACTCCTAGGTCCTTACACTCCACAGCTCAGCACAACACTACTCAAAAATGGCTAAAAGCCCGTTTGAAAAAATGCTTGGAGTTTGGGTTCTGGAACCCCAAGCTCACGCCACACAAATGGCCAGGGACTTGACATGGCAGCACACGCTGGCCAGGGACAGAGGTCCTAGCGCGTGGGTGCCCATTCTCCTGCTGCCTGCTCTGGGAGAGGGTGGAGTGGAGCAGGCAGGCAGCAGGGAGAGAAAAAAAAAACTTCATTTCTTTTTTTTTCACTAGCCCTGCCTTACACTTTTCTAGGGGCACAATAAGGGACCCCTGGGGCAATTGCAAACCCCTAACTTTTTCTGTGATGCCCCTCGACTTTCAACCTCCTACTTTGGGGCATTACATATGGCTTGTTGTTTCAAAGGTGTTTGCTATTTTCAGTGCCATATGCAAGGACAACAACTGTTTGAAGGCATGGTGCAGAGAAGAGGGCTTTGGCTACATTGGGGACTGGTGGCCAGCCTGGGAGGATATAGGCCTCTATAAGGGTGATGGCCTGCATCCTTCCAGGAGGGGTACCACAGTCCTTATTGAGAAGTTTAAATGTTATTTGGATGAGCATTTAAGCTAGTCAAGGGGGAGGCTGTATTATGGTGGGAGGCATAAATCCCCCCCCCTCAACATGATGTGGCAACAAGGAGGGAGGGCCTGGGGAGAGGAAGCTCCCCCAGGGAAGGGGTGCAAGAAGAAAGGGGTGCAGACCAGGCAAAGGAGAAGGGGGCTATAAATCAAGGATGCAAGAAGAATGGAGTAAAATGACAAGAAATGGAGAGGGTGATGAGGGAAGAGGGAAAGGGGGGGTCAGGACAACTCCTCCTCCAAAACTGACTTTTTTCTAATGGGGGTTAAGCACCTTTCCAGTCTTTCTCTTTGCCATTATAGCACTAAAGTGATATCGGACCACCACCCAGTTATTCTCCAGCTAACGTTTTCCACCTCTTTAGAAGTGGATAAATCTTGGAGAATGAATAATCAATTATTAAAATCTATGGATATTGTAGAACGTATTCAGTGCTTCATTAGCTCATATTGAGATATCTACTCTGTGTTGACCTCCAAAGTTGACATGTAATGGGGTGGTCTTAAATGTTCTCTTAGAGGGGAATTAATACGGTTGGCCTCAAGGTGTAAGAAGTTACATATGAAAGAGACCTCCTCAATCCTGGTGAGGCTCAAAGCCTTGGAGTCAGAGCTTACTGAGCACTCCCCTAGCACAAAGTGGGAATCCTTGGGATCACTTTGGGCACTATATCATTCTGCTCTAGGTGAAAAAGCAGAATATTTATTGCTGCGTTCTAAGGTAAAGTATTTTGACAAGGGGGAGAAGGCGGGGAAGCTTTTGGCTCTTCGGCTGAGATCTCAACTAGCTGATAGGATTGTCTCCTCTCTTAGATCTCCTGTGGGTCAGTTGATTACTACTCTAAGAGAAATAGCGCAGTTTCATTCCTTTTATCAGGAGGTTTATTCCCCGCAATCTCAGGTCTTAAATCATACTGCTCTGGAAGCTTTTTTTACAGTGTCTTGAGCTGCCAGGTCTTATACACGTTCAGAGGGAATTTCTCTGTGCACCGCTGACCCTGTAGGAGATTACACAGGCTATTGGTTGCTTAGCCCCTGAAAAGTCCAGTGGCCCAGATGGGTATACCTCTAATTTTTATAAAAAAATTTGCAACACAACTATCTCCTATATTACTTAACCTCTTTAATTATGTGTTTAAGTATGATATTTCTGATTCTGCTCTCACAGAAGCATTACTAATGGTTTTCCCGAAACCTGACAGGGACCCACAGCATGTCTCTAATTATCGGCCTATTTCTCTGATTAATGTAGACCTTAAAATTCTGGCTAAAGTCTTGTCCACTAACTTAATACCGTCTGGGGTCCTTGCTTGCCGAGAGCAGGTCGGGTTTGTATCAGAAAGACTTTCTGCAGACCTTGGGAAGCTTTCCCATCTCCTTTCTGCATCCGGGGACACCCCCTTGCCAGCAGCTTTGGTTTTCCTGGATGCAGAGAAAGCATTTGACAGGGTCTCATGGGACTATTTGTTTCACATCTTGCCTAAATATGGTATCCCTTCTGAATTCATTTGATGGAGTGAGGTGCTTTACACTCGCCCCTTGGCCTGTATTCTCTGCAATGGATAGGCTTTTTTTGCGGCAGGGCACCAGACAGGGATGTTCCCATAGTAGGTGATACCCAATACAAACTATCTGCCTATGCGGATGACATTCTGTTACACATTGTTCAGCCGGAGGCATTCTTACCTGCTGCCTTGGATATTATCCATCAATTTGGTATCTTTTCCAACTACAAACTGAACCTTTCTAAAACTGAGGTTATGCCACTGAATGTATGGGCTGGGAGAGCAAGTGTGGAGCATGTCAGGAGGTCTAAACCTCACTTTCAGGTTCTTGGCAATATTGGGAATGCAAGTAATCACAGACACATTGCATAAGAGTAATAAACTTGTTTATTACTACCAAAAAGGATAAAATCTCAGTTGCCCTAAGCAGTTCTTACCAATACGAACTGGGAGCCAGTGCTAAGCGTTCCCTATACCTCGAAGTTTCTTTGTGTCTCTTGGGATCTCTGAGGTACAAGACTTAGTGTATCACATTATATAGCTATGATAATTACTATGGTTACTGTAAGATAGATACATTTCTAGTTACAGAGATGAGCCCTATTGGCTAAATTAGAGGAGGCTCCATGGTCCAAGATAACATTATACAATTTTGTAGTAGTCATTAGTGTGTGAAACAAAAGAGTTCTTATACAGAGTCTTACATAATTCAGTGTAGTAGTACAAATCACCAAAAGGTGGCAATGCCGACTTATATATCATAATTATTCCAAGGACACAGGTGTCCTAACATCTTATAAGTAAGAAATACACAAAAAATACATAGAAGAATATATATGCATTAGCAAGCAAAGTGTATTACAACAATATGCGTACATATCCTGACATCTACACTTATACGGTAGATGCCCTTAGCCCTATATGTTAGTTTAACATATGCCTAAGCACTAGCTGTCTACAGTGTACCTCTGAGGGTACCAATAAGGGTGCAGGGACCTTGTGTAACAAGCAGCTTGGTCTAGCTTGGGTTAAGGGCAAGCTCAAATACCTGGGGGTTTACCTTAGCTCTTCACCATCTAGGATGCAGCAATATAACCATGATTTCATAGTGGAGCAAGTTATGTGAGACTTGGAGTGATGGCAGCTTCTTCCTATGTCTCTCTGGTGACATCTTAGCATAATCAAAATAAATGTGCTTCCCCAGATTCTGTATCCCATGATCATGCTTAACCCATATTTTCCAGCAGCCCTATTAAAATACAATTTGCCCTCGTCAGTTTGTTTCAAGTACTTTCAAGTGGTGCATTCTGTGGTACACCATTTTGGGCATGGGCAGTGGTCTAACACTTATGGATTACATAGTCTTCTCCTGATCCCGAATGCAGTTGCCCCACATGTAATACTTTATTTTAATAATAACTTTTATGAGATACTATTACACCAAAAGATGGAATGAGTTATTATTGGGATCAGGCACTTCCATCCCCAAAAAGTGTGCATAATTGGAAATTATTATGGCAGAATGTTTACAGATTTATAAAATGGGATCAGTACTGGTTTATGCAGTTCCAAATACTTCACAACCTATATCTCACCACTGTTAAATTGCATAAAATGGGTACGATCCCTACCTCTATGTGTTCCAGATGTGGTCAGGATATGGGATCGTTGCTGCACAGTCTCTGGACATGTGGAAAAGTAGTTCCATTTTGGAAATCTATATGTCACTGATTAGATCCATTATTGGGCCTGAGTGATGCTTTCTTACCTGAAATTGTTTGCTTGGTGATTTTACAGACCTTCCAGGTGAGAATCAACATTACCACATGGCGTTGATTACCGCTGCTCCAAGAAGGTCATTTTACGGCATTGGTGTAACACTTAGTTCCCCAATATTTGGAGTGGCTTAGATAAATCTTATTTGCATTGCAAGGTGAGCGGATCATTGCCAGCATGACAGATTGCTTCAACAGATATAAAAGATGTGGGAGCCCTTATATGTCTTACTAACCCAATAAATTTCTAGCTTTTTTTGCTTTGGGACAGTCTCCAACCAATATGGGGTACTTGTCTAGTTTAACTTTATTGATGTAACTTTGAACATGGTTTATTGCTTGGATTGAGCACAACAATAATTGTATTTTGGTTTATCATGGGATGGAAAAAGTAATTTTGTCTCCTTATCTGTGGACCTGAACTTATTCATTGTATAACTATTTGAAATCTAGTATGTTCTATGCCTAGTTTTTCTCTTATTTCAAGTTTCAGAAATGTTAGATTAATGTTTCTTCTCCTCCTCCGGGCCAGGGAAGGCCAGTAAGAGGGTTGGTTAGGTTGGGAGTGTGGAGTTTACATGTGGGGGGGGGCATATAGGTGAACATTATTATCATCTAAGTTTTCTGTTTTAATTATTAATGGTTGCAATGGTTTCAGGTGACGTTGTATTTTATGCCTTTTTTGCTTTTGTTTATGGGTGGTTTATTGTTGTATTAAAAATGTCAATAAAGTATATTCAATGTAAAAAAAAAGAAAGAAGTCAATTTGGGAGTAAACCCCGTGTGGACGAGAGCAGAAGGTGTAATTCCAAACGTTTGGATACAACATCTGCTACAGATCCACTAAGCTTAAATTTGTCATAATTTCCTTAATGCCCTTGGGCCAAGAAAAGTCCAACCCATCTATGATAAGTTCTGTCCATGTTATTAGAAAGACACAGATTCCAGTCCTCTCAGAGGAGACAAGGAATCCTGAAATGAGGCAAGTAAAGTAGCTAATGGGGAAAAGGATGGAGTGTCAGCATTTGGTCTATATATAGAACCAAAAACCACTTCCACACTAACAAATTGCCCATGAATAATAATATAACATCCTTCCGGGTCATGCCATTCCTTAATGAGACTTAAGGGGACCGATCTATGGAATAAAATAGCCACACCTGCCCATCTGGTGCTTGATCCAGACCAAAAACCTGCCCCACTCTAAGTTTTTTTTAGTTTAAGTAGTTCATCAAAAGGAATATGAGTTTCTTGTAACATCACAATCTGGGGATGGTAGTGATTTAAATGTCACAAAAGACAATATCTCTTCGAATCATCCCTCCCCCCGATGTTCTATGAGAGTATATTCCAGGAACCTATAATAATAATTTAAGAAAAAGGATACCAGAATCAACCCCCTGCATAGCAACGTGATGAAAGTATCCTCCCAAAGAACCCCTCCTCCCACCCTCCGCCCTTACCAGAACCCCTACCTTCCTATCCCTAATCCAAAGGAATAAAGCCCAAGATCCTTGACCTATCCCTAACCTACCTAATGCCCAGCCCAAGCATCCTCTCCAAGATCGATGGTCCATGATGCCCAAAGAGCAGTAGCCCCACCAACTCCCTTGAAACACAGTAGTGTGTCCATCCTCACCTACTGCCCCATTACCCTCCCAGGAGTAATAAGCATAAGGCCATACAATATGAAGTTTTGTTACCTGATTCGACCCAGAAGGGAGTCTTAGGGTGGTAAAAACATAACCACACCCTCCTAAATACATTAACTACTACAAGGATAAAAGGGTATAAATAAACTGAACTTGAGCTGATAGTCTAATCTAAAGCCATCAGCTCCCAAAATAGTAAACTAGACTCCAAATAGATAGCGATGGATAACTGTAAATTGAGTGAGTGATAACCACTTAAATTGTATGAGTAACTATATGTCAGAATAATAAATAAATCCCAAATACATCTCTTGGCCTTCAAAAGGATGATTTTCTGCACCTCCCTATCGTAAGTACTGTCCCCAAAAATTCTTTTACAAAGGAGCCCTAAAACTGAGCTCCCAGATACCCCTAGAGCAGTCAAAATAACTATTTTAGTTCAACATTAATATATAGTCCCAAGAAAAAATGAAGCACAATAGGAGCCTGGTAAACTACACAAAATATTAAAGTGAACCCACTTTGCAGCTTCAATAAACAAACATAACAGCTATAGAATTATATGGAACAACATTGGAAGTGAACATTGGGAGACTGTACCCAATCAGATATTAATTCGGCCGGCTGATAAACAAATATACAAAACCCAAGTCAGTACCCAAAAATAAAAGGCAAAGCTTTCTTCCATAAAGAGTTAACAATTTTCATTAAAGTTCA